>JAZKLR010000237.1:0-2400000 GCA_037103525.1 Ganaspis brasiliensis
ATAATTTTGGACGAAAATTGCTGGCTAACGAACTCGACCTGTATTTTGGTACCAAAAAAAAGTATACCAAAGTTGAAGTTGATACGACAATATTTACTCAAGTTATCCGATTTCAAAATTTTGATACAGACAGACAGACAGACAGACAGACAGACAGACAGACATCTTCGTAAAACCCATTTTTTTGGAATCAGGAGGTCTCAAAACGTCGAGAAATGTATGTTTTAGCAAAAGTTCAAAATCGCACAAATTGAAGACTTTCTCATTTAGGATGAGAATGTAAAAATGAATTTATTCAAAATTTCCAAAAATTTAAGAAAAGTCATATTTTTTGATGCAGTTTTATTAGTTGTGATCAATGGAAGTAAACAGGAAGAAAAACCGGAAGTTTTTTCATTTTTTTTTAAAATAATAGAGTTTTTGTATAGGATTTATCCACTTTCAGTACCCCTTTTTGCACATGTAAACTTAAAAAATTCATAGTTTGTGGGGTTGGATTATATCGGAAACTTTTATAAACAAAATTTGTTCGATTTTACTTGTAGTTTAAGAAAAAAATTAGAGAAAATTTTTTTTTGAAAAATTTTTTTTTTTTTGAATTTTGAAAATATTCTATTTTTGATAATTTTGGACGAAAATTGCTGGCTAACGAACTCGACCTGTATTTTGGTACCAAAAAAAAGTATACCAAAGTTGAAGTTGATACGACAATATTTACTCAAGTTATCCGATTTCAAAATTTTGATACAGACAGACAGACAGACAGACAGACAGACAGACATCTTCGTAAAACCCATTTTTTTGGAATCAGGAGGTCTTAAAACGTCGAGAAATGTATGTTTAGCAAAAGTTCAAAATCGCACAAATTGAAGACTTTCTCATTTAGGATGAGAATGTAAAAATGAATTTATTCAAAATTTCCAAAAATTTTAAGAAAAGTCAATATTTTTTGATGCAGTTTTATTAGTTGTGATCAATGGAAGTAAACAGGAAGAAAAAACCGGAAGTTTTTTCATTTTTTTTTAAAATAATAGAGTTTTTGTATAGGATTTATCCACTTTCAGTACCCCTTTTTGCACATGTAAACTTAAAAAATTCATAGCTTTGTGGGGTTGGATTATATCGGAAACTTTTATAAACAAAATTTGTTCGATTTTACTTGTAGTTTAAGAAAAAAATTAGAGAAAATTTTTTTTTGAAAATTTTTTTTTTTTTGAATTTTGAAAATATTCTATTTTTGATAATTTTGACGAAAATTGCTGGCTAACGAACTCGACCTGTATTTTGGTACCAAAAAAAAGTATACCAAAGTTGAAGTTGATACGACAATATTTACTCAAGTTATCCGATTTCAAAATTTGATACAGACAGACAGACAGACAGACAGACAGACAGACAGACATCTTCGTAAAACCCATTTTTTTGGAATCAGGAGGTCTCAAAACGTCGAGAAATGTATGTTTTAGCAAAAGTTCAAAATCGCACAAATTGAAGACTTTCTCATTTAGGATGAGAATGTAAAAATGAATTTATTCAAAATTTCCAAAAATTTTAAGAAAGTCAATATTTTTTGATGCAGTTTTATTAGTTGTGATCAATGGAAGTAAACAGGAAGAAAAAACCGGAAGTTTTTTCATTTTTTTTTAAAATAATAGAGTTTTTGTATAGGATTTATCCACTTTCAGTACCCCTTTTTGCACATGTAAACTTAAAAAATTCATAGCTTTGTGGGGTTGGATTATATCGGAAACTTTTATAAACAAAATTTGTTCGATTTTACTTGTAGTTTAAGAAAAAAATTAGAGAAAATTTTTTTTTGAAAAATTTTTTTTTTTGAATTTTGAAAATATTCTATTTTTGATAATTTTGGACGAAAATTGCTGGCTAACGAACTCGACCTGTATTTTGGTACCAAAAAAAAGTATACCAAAGTTGAAGTTGATACGACAATATTTACTCAAGTTATCCGATTTCAAAATTTTGATACAGACAGACAGACAGACAGACAGACAGACAGACATCTTCGTAAAACCCATTTTTTTGGAATCAGGAGGTCTTAAAACGTCGAGAAATGTATGTTTTAGCAAAAGTTCAAAATCGCACAAATTGAAGACTTTCTCATTTAGGATGAGAATGTAAAAATGAATTTATTCAAAATTTCCAAAAATTTTAAGAAAAGTCAATATTTTTTGATGCAGTTTTATTAGTTGTGATCAATGGAAGTAAACAGGAAGAAAAAACCGGAAGTTTTTTCATTTTTTTTTAAAATAATAGAGTTTTTGTATAGGATTTATCCACTTTCAGTACCCCTTTTTGCACATGTAAACTTAAAAAATTCATAGCTTTGTGGGGTTGGATTATATCGAAACTTTTATAAACAAAATTTGTTCGATTTTACTTGTAGTTTAAGAAAAAAATTAGAGAAAATTTTTTTTTGAAAAATTTTTTTTTTTTGAATTTTGAAAATATTCTATTTTTGATAATTTTGGACGAAAATTGCTGGCTAACGAACTCGACCTGTATTTTGGTACCAAAAAAAAGTATACCAAAGTTGAAGTTGATACGACAATATTTACTCAAGTTATCCGATTTCAAAATTTTGATACAGACAGACAGACAGACAGACAGACAGACAGACAGACATCTTCGTAAAACCCATTTTTTTGGAATCAGGAGGTCTTAAAACGTCGAGAAATGTATGTTTTAGCAAAAGTTCAAAATCGCACAAATTGAAGACTTTCTCATTTAGGATGAGAATGTAAAAATGAATTTATTCAAAATTTCCAAAAATTTTAAGAAAAGTCAATATTTTTTGATGCAGTTTTATTAGTTGTGATCAATGGAAGTAAACAGGAAGAAAAAACCGGAAGTTTTTTCATTTTTTTTTAAAATAATAGAGTTTTTGTATAGGATTTATCCACTTTCAGTACCCCTTTTTGCACATGTAAACTTAAAAAATTCATAGCTTTGTGGGGTTGGATTATATCGGAAACTTTTATAAACAAAATTTGTTCGATTTTACTTGTAGTTTAAGAAAAAAATTAGAGAAAATTTTTTTTTGAAAAATTTTTTTTTTTTGAATTTTGAAAATATTCTATTTTTGATAATTTTGGACGAAAATTGCTGGCTAACGAACTCGACCTGTATTTTGGTACCAAAAAAAAGTATACCAAAGTTGAAGTTGATACGACAATATTTACTCAAGTTATCCGATTTCAAAATTTTGATACAGACAGACAGACAGACAGACAGACAGACAGACAGACATCTTCGTAAAACCCATTTTTTTGGAATCAGGAGGTCTCAAAACGTCGAGAAATGTATGTTTTAGCAAAAGTTCAAAATCGCACAAATTGAAGACTTTCTCATTTAGGATGAGAATGTAAAAATGAATTTATTCAAAATTTCCAAAAATTTTAAGAAAAGTCAATATTTTTTGATGCAGTTTTATTAGTTGTGATCAATGGAAGTAAACAGGAAGAAAAAACCGGAAGTTTTTTCATTTTTTTTTAAAATAATAGAGTTTTTGTATAGGATTTATCCACTTTCAGTACCCCTTTTTGCACATGTAAACTTAAAAAATTCATAGCTTTGTGGGGTTGGATTATATCGGAAACTTTTATAAACAAAATTTGTTCGATTTTACTTGTAGTTTAAGAAAAAAATTAGAGAAAATTTTTTTTTGAAAAATTTTTTTTTTTTGAATTTTGAAAATATTCTATTTTTGATAATTTTGGACGAAAATTGCTGGCTAACGAACTCGACCTGTATTTTGGTACCAAAAAAAAGTATACCAAAGTTGAAGTTGATACGACAATATTTACTCAAGTTATCCGATTTCAAAATTTTGATACAGACAGACAGACAGACAGACATCTTCGTAAAACCCATTTTTTTGGAATCAGGAGGTCTTAAAACGTCGAGAAATGTATGTTTTAGCAAAAGTTCAAAATCGCACAAATTGAAGACTTTCTCATTTAGGATGAGAATGTAAAAATGAATTTATTCAAAATTTCCAAAAATTTTAAGAAAAGTCAATATTTTTTGATGCAGTTTTATTAGTTGTGATCAATGGAAGTAAACAGGAAGAAAAAACCGGAAGTTTTTTCATTTTTTTTTAAAATAATAGAGTTTTTGTATAGGATTTATCCACTTTCAGTACCCCTTTTTGCACATGTAAACTTAAAAAATTCATAGCTTTGTGGGGTTGGATTATATCGGAAACTTTTATAAACAAAATTTGTTCGATTTTACTTGTAGTTTAAGAAAAAAATTAGAGAAAATTTTTTTTTGAAAATTTTTTTTTTTTTGAATTTTGAAAATATTCTATTTTTGATCATTTTGGACGAAAATTGCTGGCTAACGAACTCGACCTGTATTTTGGTACCAAAAAAAAGTATACCAAAGTTGAAGTTGATACGACAATATTTACTCAAGTTATCCGATTTCAAAATTTTGATACAGACAGACAGACAGACAGACAGACAGACAGACAGACATCTTCGTAAAACCCATTTTTTTGGAATCAGGAGGTCTTAAAACGTCGAGAAATGTATGTTTTAGCAAAAGTTCAAAATCGCACAAATTGAAGACTTTCTCATTTAGGATGAGAATGTAAAAATGAATTTATTCAAAATTTCAAAAAATTTTAAGAAAAGTCAATATTTTTTGATGCAGTTTTATTAGTTGTGATCAATGGAAGTAAACAGGAAGAAAAAACCGGAAGTTTTTTCATTTTTTTTTAAAATAATAGAGTTTTTGTATAGGATTTATCCACTTTCAGTACCCCTTTTTGCACATGTAAACTTAAAAAATTCATAGCTTTGTGGGGTTGGATTATATCGGAAACTTTTATAAACAAAATTTGTTCGATTTTACTTGTAGTTTAAGAAAAAAATTAGAGAAAATTTTTTTTTTAAAAATTTTTTTTTTTTGAATTTTGAAAATATTCTATTTTTGATAATTTTGGACGAAAATTGCTGGCTAACGAACTCGACCTGTATTTTGGTACCAAAAAAAAGTATACCAAAGTTGAAGTTGATACGACAATATTTACTCAAGTTATCCGATTTCAAAATTTTGATACAGACAGACAGACAGACAGACAGACAGACATCTTCGTAAAACCCATTTTTTTGGAATCAGGAGGTCTCAAAACGTCGAGAAATGTATGTTTTAGCAAAAGTTCAAAATCGCACAAATTGAAGACTTTCTCATTTAGGATGAGAATGTAAAAATGAATTTATTCAAAATTTCCAAAAATTTTAAGAAAAGTCAATATTTTTTGATGCAGTTTTATTAGTTGTGATCAATGGAAGTAAACAGGAAGAAAAAACCGGAAGTTTTTTCATTTTTTTTTAAAATAATAGAGTTTTTGTATAGGATTTATCCACTTTCAGTACCCCTTTTTGCACATGTAAACTTAAAAAATTCATAGCTTTGTGGGGTTGGATTATATCGGAAACTTTTATAAACAAAATTTGTTCGATTTTACTTGTAGTTTAAGAAAAAAATTAGAGAAAATTTTTTTTTGAAAAATTTTTTTTTTTTGAATTTTGAAAATATTCTATTTTTGATAATTTTGGACGAAAATTGCTGGCTAACGAACTCGACCTGTATTTTGGTACCAAAAAAAAGTATACCAAAGTTGAAGTTGATACGACAATATTTACTCAAGTTATCCGATTTCAAAATTTTGATACAGACAGACAGACAGACAGACAGACAGACAGACATCTTCGTAAAACCCATTTTTTTGGAATCAGGAGGTCTTAAAACGTCGAGAAATGTATGTTTTAGCAAAAGTTCAAAATCGCACAAATTGAAGACTTTCTCATTTAGGATGAGAATGTAAAAATGAATTTATTCAAAATTTCCAAAAATTTTTAGAAAAGTCAATATTTTTTGATGCAGTTTTATTAGTTGTGATCAATGGAAGTAAACAGGAAGAAAAAACCGGAAGTTTTTTCATTTTTTTTTAAAATAATAGAGTTTTTGTATAGGATTTATCCACTTTCAGTACCCCTTTTTGCACATGTAAACTTAAAAAATTCATAGCTTTGTGGGGTTGGATTATATCGGAAACTTTTATAAACAAAATTTGTTCGATTTTACTTGTAGTTTAAGGAAAAAATTAGAGAAAATTTTTTTTTGAAAAATTTTTTTTTTTTTGAATTTTGAAAATATTCTATTTTTGATAATTTTGGACGAAAATTGCTGGCTAACGAACTCGACCTGTATTTTGGTACCAAAAAAAAGTATACCAAAGTTGAAGTTGATACGACAATATTTACTCAAGTTATCCGATTTCAAAATTTTGATACAGACAGACAGACAGACAGACAGACAGACATCTTCGTAAAACCCATTTTTTTGGAATCAGGAGGTCTCAAAACGTCGAGAAATGTATGTTTTAGCAAAAGTTCAAAATCGCACAAATTGAAGACTTTCTCATTTAGGATGAGAATGTAAAAATGAATTTATTCAAAATTTCCAAAAATTTTAAGAAAAGTCAATATTTTTTGATGCAGTTTTATTAGTTGTGATCAATGGAAGTAAACAGGAAGAAAAAACCGGAAGTTTTTTCATTTTTTTTTAAAATAATAGAGTTTTTGTATAGGATTTATCCACTTTCAGTACCCCTTTTTGCACATGTAAACTTAAAAAATGCATAGCATTGTGGGGTTGGATTATATCGGAAACTTTTATAAACAAAATTTGTTCGATTTTACTTGTAGTTTAAGAAAAAAATTAGAGAAAATTTTTTTTTTAAAAATTTTTTTTTTTTGAATTTTGAAAATATTCTATTTTTGATAATTTTGGACGAAAATTGCTGGCTAACGAACTCGACCTGTATTTTGGTACCAAAAAAAAGTATACCAAAGTTGAAGTTGATACGACAATATTTACTCAAGTTATCCGATTTCAAAATTTTGATACAGACAGACAGACAGACAGACAGACAGACATCTTCGTAAAACCCATTTTTTTGGAATCAGGAGGTCTCAAAACGTCGAGAAATGTATGTTTTAGCAAAAGTTCAAAATCGCACAAATTGAAGACTTTCTCATTTAGGATGAGAATGTAAAAATGAATTTATTCAAAATTTCCAAAAATTTTAAGAAAAGTCAATATTTTTTGATGCAGTTTTATTAGTTGTGATCAATAGAAGTAAACAGGAAGAAAAAACCGGAAGTTTTTTCATTTTTTTTTAAAATAATAGAGTTTTTGTATAGGATTTATCCACTTTCAGTACCCCTTTTTGCACATGTAAACTTAAAAAATTCATAGCTTTGTGGGGTTGGATTATATCGGAAACTTTTATAAACAAAATTTGTTCGATTTTACTTGTAGTTTAAGAAAAAAATTAGAGAAAATTTTTTTTTGAAAAATTTTTTTTTTTTGAATTTTGAAAATATTCTATTTTTGATAATTTTGGACGAAAATTGCTGGCTAACGAACTCGACCTGTATTTTGGTACCAAAAAAAAGTATACCAAAGTTGAAGTTGATACGACAATATTTACTCAAGTTATCCGATTTCAAAATTTTGATACAGACAGACAGACAGACAGACAGACAGACAGACATCTTCGTAAAACCCATTTTTTTGGAATCAGGAGGTCTTAAAACGTCGAGAAATGTATGTTTTAGCAAAAGTTCAAAATCGCACAAATTGAAGACTTTCTCATTTAGGATGAGAATGTAAAAATGAATTTATTCAAAATTTCCAAAAATTTTTAGAAAAGTCAATATTTTTTGATGCAGTTTTATTAGTTGTGATCAATGGAAGTAAACAGGAAGAAAAAACCGGAAGTTTTTTCATTTTTTTTTAAAATAATAGAGTTTTTGTATAGGATTTATCCACTTTCAGTACCCCTTTTTGCACATGTAAACTTAAAAAATTCATAGCTTTGTGGGGTTGGATTATATCGGAAACTTTTATAAACAAAATTTGTTCGATTTTACTTGTAGTTTAAGGAAAAAATTAGAGAAAATTTTTTTTTGAAAAATTTTTTTTTTTTTGAATTTTGAAAATATTCTATTTTTGATAATTTTGGACGAAAATTGCTGGCTAACGAACTCGACCTGTATTTTGGTACCAAAAAAAAGTATACCAAAGTTGAAGTTGATACGACAATATTTACTCAAGTTATCCGATTTCAAAATTTTGATACAGACAGACAGACAGACAGACAGACAGACATCTTCGTAAAACCCATTTTTTTGGAATCAGGAGGTCTCAAAACGTCGAGAAATGTATGTTTTAGCAAAAGTTCAAAATCGCACAAATTGAAGACTTTCTCATTTAGGATGAGAATGTAAAAATGAATTTATTCAAAATTTCCAAAAATTTTAAGAAAAGTCAATATTCTTTTAAGCAGTTTTATTAGTTGTGATCAATGGAAGTAAACAGGAAGAAAAAACCGGAAGTTTTTTCATTTTTTTTTAAAATAATAGAGTTTTTGTATAGGATTTATCCACTTTCAGTACCCCTTTTTGCACATGTAAACTTAAAAAATTCATAGCTTTGTGGGGTTGCATTATATCGGAAACTTTTATAAACAAAATTTGTTCGATTTTACTTGTAGTTTAAGAAAAAAATTAGAGAAAATTTTTTTTTTTTTGAATTTTGAAAATATTCTATTTTTGATAATTTTGGACGAAAATTGCTGGCTAACGAACTCGACCTGTATTTTGGTACCAAAAAAAAGTATACCAAAGTTGAAGTTGATACGACAATTTTTACTCAAGTTATCCGATTTCAAAATTTTGATACAGACAGACAGACAGACAGACAGACAGACAGACATCTTCGTAAAACCCATTTTTTTGGAATCAGGAGGTCTCAAAACGTCGAGAAATGTATGTTTTAGCAAAAGTTCAAAATCGCACAAATTGAAGACTTTCTCATTTAGGATGAGAATGTAAAAATGAATTTATACAAAATTTCCAAAAATTTTAAGAAAAGTCAATATTTTTTGATGCAGTTTTATTAGTTGTAATCAATGGAAGTAAACACGAAGAAAAAACCGGAAGTTTTTTTATTTTTTTTTAAAATAATAGAGTTTTTGTATAGGATTTATCCACTTTCAGTACCCCTTTTTGCACATGTAAACTTAAAAAATTCATAGCTTTGTGGGGTTGCATTATATCGGAAACTTTTATAAACAAAATTTGTTCGATTTTACTTGTAGTCTAAGAAAAAAATTAGAGAACATTTTTTTTTGAAAAATTTTTTTTTTTTGAATTTTGAAAATATTCTATTTTTGATAATTTTGGACGAAAATTGCTGGCTAACGAACTCGACCTGTATTTTGGTACCAAAAAAAAGTATACCAAAGTTGAAGTTGATACGACAATATTTACTCATGTTATCCGATTTCAAAATTTTGATACAGACAGACAGACAGACAGACAGACAGACAGACAGACAGACATCTTCGTAAAACCCATTTTTTTGGAATCAGGAGGTCTCAAAACGTCGAGAAATGTATGTTTTAGCAAAAGTTCAAAATCGCACAAATTGAAGACTTTCTCATTTAGGATGAGAATGTAAAAATGAATTTATTCAAAATTTCCAAAAATTTTAAGAAAAGTCAATATTTTTTGATGCAGTTTTATTAGTTGTGATCAATGGAAGTAAACAGGAAGAAAAAACCGGAAGTTTTTTCATTTTTTTTTAAAATAATAGAGTTTTTGTATAGGATTTATCCACTTTCAGTACCCCTTTTTGCACATGTAAACTTAAAAAATTCATAGCTTTGTGGGGTTGGATTATATCGGAAACTTTTATAAACAAAATTTGTTCGATTTTACTTGTAGTTTAAGAAAAAAATTAGAGAAAATTTTTTTTTGAAAAATTTTTTTTTTTTGAATTTTGAAAATATTCTATTTTTGATAATTTTGGACGAAAATTGCTGGCTAACGAACTCGACCTGTATTTTGGTACCAAAAAAAAGTATACCAAAGTTGAAGTTGATACGACAATATTTACTCAAGTTATCCGATTTCAAAATTTTGATACAGACAGACAGACAGACAGACAGACAGACATCTTCGTAAAACCCATTTTTTTGGAATCAGGAGGTCTCAAAACGTCGAGAAATGTATGTTTTAGCAAAAGTTCAAAATCGCACAAATTGAAGACTTTCTCATTTAGGATGAGAATGTAAAAATGAATTTATTCAAAATTTCCAAAAATTTTAAGAAAAGTCAATATTTTTTGATGCAGTTTTATTAGTTGTGATCAATGGAAGTAAACAGGAAGAAAAAACCGGAAGTTTTTTCATTTTTTTTTAAAATAATAGAGTTTTTGTATAGGATTTATCCACTTTCAGTACCCCTTTTTGCACATGTAAACTTAAAAAATTCATAGCTTTGTGGGGTTGGATTATATCGGAAACTTTTATAAACAAAATTTGTTCGATTTTACTTGTAGTTTAAGAAAAAAATTAGAGAAAATTTTTTTTTGAAAAATTTTTTTTTTTTTGAATTTTGAAAATATTCTATTTTTGATAATTTTGGACGAAAATTGCTGGCTAACGAACTCGACCTGTATTTTGGTACCAAAAAAAAGTATACCAAAGTTGAAGTTGATACGACAATATTTACTCAAGTTATCCGATTTCAAAATTTTGATACAGACAGACAGACAGACAGACAGACAGACAGACATCTTCGTAAAACCCATTTTTTTGGAATCAGGAGGTCTTAAAACGTCGAGAAATGTATGTTTTAGCAAAAGTTCAAAATCGCACAAATTGAAGACTTTCTCATTTAGGATGAGAATGTAAAAATGAATTTATTCAAAATTTCCAAAAATTTTTAGAAAAGTCAATATTTTTTGATGCAGTTTTATTAGTTGTGATCAATGGAAGTAAACAGGAAGAAAAAACCGGAAGTTTTTTCATTTTTTTTTAAAATAATAGAGTTTTTGTATAGGATTTATCCACTTTCAGTACCCCTTTTTGCACATGTAAACTTAAAAAATTCATAGCTTTGTGGGGTTGGATTATATCGGAAACTTTTATAAACAAAATTTGTTCGATTTTACTTGTAGTTTAAGAAAAAAATTAGAGAAAATTCTTTTTTGAAAAATTTTTTTTTTTTTGAATTTTGAAAATATTCTATTTTTGATAATTTTGGACGAAAATTGCTGGCTAACGAACTCGACCTGTATTTTGGTACCAAAAAAAAGTATACCAAAGTTGAAGTTGATACGACAATATTTACTCAAGTTATCCGATTTCAAAATTTTGATACAGACAGACAGACAGACAGACAGACAGACAGACATCTTCGTAAAACCCATTTTTTTGGAATCAGGAGGTCTCAAAACGTCGAGAAATGTATGTTTTAGCAAAAGTTCAAAATCGCACAAATTGAAGACTTTCTCATTTAGGATGAGAATGTAAAAATGAATTTATTCAAAATTTCCAAAAATTTTAAGAAAAGTCAATATTTTTTGATGCAGTTTTATTAGTTGTGATCAATGGAAGTAAACAGGAAGAAAAAACCGGAAGTTTTTTCATTTTTTTTTAAAATAATAGAGTTTTTGTATAGGATTTATCCACTTTCAGTACCCCTTTTTGCACATGTAAACTTAAAAAATTCATAGCTTTGTGGGGTTGGATTATATCGGAAACTTTTATAAACAAAATTTGTTCGATTTTACTTGTAGTTTAAGAAAAAAATTAGAGAAATTTTTTTTTTGAAAAATTTTTTTTTTTTTGAATTTTGAAAATATTCTATTTTTGATAATTTTGGACGGAAATTGCTAGCTAACGAACTCGACCTGTATTTTGGTACCAAAAAAAAGTATACCAAAGTTGAAGTTGATACGACAATTTTTACTCAAGTTATCCGATTTCAAAATTTTGATACAGACAGACAGACAGACAGACAGACAGACATCTTCGTAAAACCCATTTTTTTGGAATCAGGAGGTCTCAAAACGTCGAGAAATGTATGTTTTAGCAAAAGTTCAAAATCGCACAAATTGAAGACTTTCTCATTTAGGATGAGAATGTAAAAATGAATTTATTCAAAATTTCCAAAAATTTTAAGAAAAGTCAATATTTTTTGATGCAGTTTTATTAGTTGTGATCAATGGAAGTAAACAGAAAGAAAAAACCGGAAGTTTTTTCATTTTTTTTTAAAATAATAGAGTTTTTGTATAGGATTTATCCACTTTCAGTACCCCTTTTTGCACATGTAAACTTAAAAAATTCATAGCTTTGTGGGGTTGGATTATATCGGAAACTTTTATAAACAAAATTTGTTCGATTTTACTTGTAGTTTAAGAAAAAAATTAGAGAAAATTTTTTTTTGAAAAATTTTTTTTTTTTGAATTTTGAAAATATTCTATTTTTGATAATTTTGGACGAAAATTGCTGGCTAACGAACTCGACCTGTATTTTGGTACCAAAAAAAAGTATAGCAAAGTTGAAGTTGATACGACAATATTTACTCAAGTTATCCGATTTCAAAATTTTGATACAGACAGACAGACAGACAGACAGACAGACAGACATCTTCGTAAAACCCATTTTTTTGGAATCAGGAGGTCTTAAAACGTCGAGAAATGTATTTTTTAGCAAAAGTTCAAAATCGCACAAATTGAAGACTTTCTCATTTAGGATGAGAATGTAAAAATGAATTTATTCAAAATTTCCAAAAATTTTAAGAAAAGTCAATATTCTTTTAAGCAGTTTTATTAGTTGTGATCAATGGAAGTAAACAGGAAGAAAAAACCGGAAGTTTTTTCATTTTTTTTTAAAATAATAGAGTTTTTGTATAGGATTTATCCACTTTCAGTACCCCTTTTTGCACATGTAAACTTAAAAAATTCATAGCTTTGTGGGGTTGCATTATATCGGAAACTTTTATAAACAAAATTTGTTCTATTTTACTTGTAGTTTAAGAAAAAAATTAGAGAAAATTTTTTTTTGAAAATTTTTTTTTTTTTGAATTTTGAAAATATTCTATTTTTGATAATTTTGGACGAAAATTGCTGGCTAACGAACTCGACCTGTATTTTGGTACCAAAAAAAAGTATACCAAAGTTGAAGTTGATACGACAATTTTTACTCAAGTTATCCGATTTCAAAATTTTGATTCAGACAGACAGACAGACAGACAGACAGACAGACATCTTCGTAAAACCCATTTTTTTGGAATCAGGAGGTCTCAAAACGTCGAGAAATGTATGTTTTAGCAAAAGTTCAAAATCGCACAAATTGAAGACTTTCTCATTTAGGATGAGAATGTAAAAATGAATTTATTCAAAATTTCCAAAAATTTTAAGAAAAGTCAATATTTTTTGATGCAGTTTTATTAGTTGTGATCAATGGAAGTAAACAGGAAGAAAAAACCGGAAGTTTTTTCATTTTTTTTTAAAATAATAGAGTTTTTGTATAGGATTTATCCACTTTCAGTACCCCTTTTTGCACATGTAAACTTAAAAAATTCATAGCTTTGTGGGGTTGGATTATATCGGAAACTTTTATAAACAAAATTTGTTCGATTTTACTTGTAGTTTAAGAAAAAAATTAGAGAAATTTTTTTTTTGAAAAATTTTTTTTTTTTGAATTTTGAAAATATTCTATTTTTGATAATTTTGGACGGAAATTGCTGGCTAACGAACTCGACCTGTATTTTGGTACCAAAAAAAAGTATACCAAAGTTGAAGTTGATACGACAATTTTTACTCAAGTTATCCGATTTCAAAATTTTGATACAGACAGACAGACAGACAGACAGACAGACATCTTCGTAAAACCCATTTTTTTGGAATCAGGAGGTCTCAAAACGTCGAGAAATGTATGTTTTAGCAAAAGTTCAAAATCGCACAAATTGAAGACTTTCTCATTTAGGATGAGAATGTAAAAATGAATTTATTCAAAATTTCCAAAAATTTTAAGAAAAGTCAATATTTTTTGATGCAGTTTTATTAGTTGTGATCAATGGAAGTAAACAGGAAGAAAAAACCGGAAGTTTTTTCATTTTTTTTTAAAATAATAGAGTTTTTGTATAGGATTTATCCACTTTCAGTACCCCTTTTTGCACATGTAAACTTAAAAAATTCATAGCTTTGTGGGGTTGGATTATATCGGAAACTTTTATAAACAAAATTTGTTCGATTTTACTTGTAGTTTAAGAAAAAAATTAGAGAAAATTTTTTTTTGAAAATTTTTTTTTTTTTGAATTTTGAAAATATTCTATTTTTGATAATTTTGGACGAAAATTGCTGGCTAACGAACTCGACCTGTATTTTGGTACCAAAAAAAAGTATACCAAAGTTGAAGTTGATACGACAATATTTACTCAAGTTATCCGATTTCAAAATTTTGATACAGACAGACAGACAGACAGACAGACAGACATCTTCGTAAAACCCATTTTTTTGGAATCAGGAGGTCTTAAAACGTCGAGAAATGTATGTTTTAGCAAAAGTTCAAAATCGCACAAATTGAAGACTTTCTCATTTAGGATGAGAATGTAAAAATGAATTTATTCAAAATTTTTAAAAATTTTTAGAAAAGTCAATATTTTTTGATGCAGTTTTATTAGTTGTGATCAATGGAAGTAAACAGGAAGAAAAAACCGGAAGTTTTTTCATTTTTTTTTAAAATAATAGAGTTTTTGTATAGGATTTATCCACTTTCAGTACCCCTTTTTGCACATGTAAACTTAAAAAATTCATAGCTTTGTGGGGTTGGATTATATCGGAAACTTTTATAAACAAAATTTGTTCGATTTTACTTGTAGTTTAAGAAAAAAATTAGAGAAAATTTTTTTTTGAAAAATTTTTTTTTTTTTGAATTTTGAAAATATTCTATTTTTGATAATTTTGGACGAAAATTGCTGGCTAACGAACTCGACCTGTATTTTGGTACCAAAAAAAAGTATACCAAAGTTGAAGTTGATACGACAATATTTACTCAAGTTATCCGATTTCAAAATTTTGATACAGACAGACAGACAGACAGACAGACAGACAGACATCTTCGTAAAACCCATTTTTTTGGAATCAGGAGGTCTCAAAACGTCGAGAAATGTATGTTTTAGCAAAAGTTCAAAATCGCACAAATTGAAGACTTTCTCATTTAGGATGAGAATGTAAAAATGAATTTATTCAAAATTTCCAAAAATTTTAAGAAAAGTCAATATTTTTTGATGCAGTTTTATTAGTTGTGATCAATGGAAGTAAACAGGAAGAAAAAACCGGAAGTTTTTTCATTTTTTTTTAAAATAATAGAGTTTTTGTATAGGATTTATCCACTTTCAGTACCCCTTTTTGCACATGTAAACTTAAAAAATTCATAGCTTTGTGGGGTTGGATTATATCGGAAACTTTTATAAACAAAATTTGTTCGATTTTACTTGTAGTTTAAGAAAAAAATTAGAGAAATTTTTTTTTTGAAAAATTTTTTTTTTTTTGAATTTTGAAAATATTCTATTTTTGATAATTTTGGACGGAAATTGCTAGCTAACGAACTCGACCTGTATTTTGGTACCAAAAAAAAGTATACCAAAGTTGAAGTTGATACGACAATATTTACTCAAGTTATCCGATTTCAAAATTTTGATACAGACAGACAGACAGACAGACAGACAGACATCTTCGTAAAACCCATTTTTTTGGAATCAGGAGGTCTCAAAACGTCGAGAAATGTATGTTTTAGCAAAAGTTCAAAATCGCACAAATTGAAGACTTTCTCATTTAGGATGAGAATGTAAAAATGAATTTATTCAAAATTTCCAAAAATTTTAAGAAAAGTCAATATTTTTTGATGCAGTTTTATTAGTTGTGATCAATGGAAGTAAACAGAAAGAAAAAACCGGAAGTTTTTTCATTTTTTTTTAAAATAATAGAGTTTTTGTATAGGATTTATCCACTTTCAGTACCCCTTTTTGCACATGTAAACTTAAAAAATTCATAGCTTTGTGGGGTTGGATTATATCGGAAACTTTTATAAACAAAATTTGTTCGATTTTACTTGTAGTTTAAGAAAAAAATTAGAGAAAATTTTTTTTTGAAAAATTTTTTTTTTTTGAATTTTGAAAATATTCTATTTTTGATAATTTTGGACGAAAATTGCTGGCTAACGAACTCGACCTGTATTTTGGTACCAAAAAAAAGTATAGCAAAGTTGAAGTTGATACGACAATATTTACTCAAGTTATCCGATTTCAAAATTTTGATACAGAGAGACAGACAGACAGACAGACAGACAGACATCTTCGTAAAACCCATTTTTTTGGAATCAGGAGGTCTTAAAACGTCGAGAAATGTATGTTTTAGCAAAAGTTCAAAATCGCACAAATTGAAGACTTTCTCATTTAGGATGAGAATGTAAAAATGAATTTATTCAAAATTTCCAAAAATTTTAAGAAAAGTCAATATTCTTTTAAGCAGTTTTATTAGTTGTGATCAATGGAAGTAAACAGGAAGAAAAAACCGGAAATTTTTTCATTTTTTTTTAAAATAATAGAGTTTTTGTATAGGATTTATCCACTTTCAGTACCCCTTTTTGCACATGTAAACTTAAAAAATTCATAGCTTTGTGGGGTTGCATTATATCGGAAACTTTTATAAACAAAATTTGTTCGATTTTACTTGTAGTTTAAGAAAAAAATTAGAGAAAATTTTTTTTTGAAAAATTTTTTTTTTTTGAATTTTGAAAATATTCTATTTTTGATAATTTTGGACGAAAATTGCTGGCTAACGAACTCGACCTGTATTTTGGTACCAAAAAAAAGTATACCAAAGTTGAAGTTGATACGACAATATTTACTCAAGTTATCCGATTTCAAAATTTTGATACAGACAGACAGACAGACAGACAGACAGACATCTTCGTAAAACCCATTTTTTTGGAATCAGGAGGTCTCAAAACGTCGAGAAATGTATGTTTTAGCAAAAGTTCAAAATCGCACAAATTGAAGACTTTCTCATTTAGGATGAGAATGTAAAAATGAATTTATTCAAAATTTCCAAAAATTTTAAGAAAAGTCAATATTTTTTGATGCAGTTTTATTAGTTGTGATCAATGGAAGTAAACAGGAAGAAAAAACCGGAAGTTTTTTCATTTTTTTTTAAAATAATAGAGTTTTTGTATAGGATTTATCCACTTTCAGTACCCCTTTTTGCACATGTAAACTTAAAAAATTCATAGCTTTGTGGGGTTGCATTATATCGGAAACTTTTATAAACAAAATTTGTTCGATTTTACTTGTAGTTTAAGAAAAAAATTAGAGAAAATTTTTTTTTGAAAATTTTTTTTTTTTTGAATTTTGAAAATATTCTATTTTTGATAATTTTGGACGAAAATTGCTGGCTAACGAACTCGACCTGTATTTTGGTACCAAAAAAAAGTATACCAAAGTTGAAGTTGATACGACAATTTTTACTCAAGTTATCCGATTTCAAAATTTTGATTCAGACAGACAGACAGACAGACAGACAGACAGACATCTTCGTAAAACCCATTTTTTTGGAATCAGGAGGTCTCAAAACGTCGAGAAATGTATGTTTTAGCAAAAGTTCAAAATCGCACAAATTGAAGACTTTCTCATTTAGGATGAGAATGTAAAAATGAATTTATTCAAAATTTCCAAAAATTTTAAGAAAAGTCAATATTTTTTGATGCAGTTTTATTAGTTGTGATCAATGGAAGTAAACAGGAAGAAAAAACCGGAAGTTTTTTCATTTTTTTTTAAAATAATAGAGTTTTTGTATAGGATTTATCCACTTTCAGTACCCCTTTTTGCACATGTAAACTTAAAAAATTCATAGCTTTGTGGGGTTGGATTATATCGGAAACTTTTATAAACAAAATTTGTTCGATTTTACTTGTAGTTTAAGAAAAAAATTAGAGAAATTTTTTTTTTGAAAAATTTTTTTTTTTTGAATTTTGAAAATATTCTATTTTTGATAATTTTGGACGGAAATTGCTGGCTAACGAACTCGACCTGTATTTTGGTACCAAAAAAAAGTATACCAAAGTTGAAGTTGATACGACAATTTTTACTCAAGTTATCCGATTTCAAAATTTTGATACAGACAGACAGACAGACAGACAGACAGACATCTTCGTAAAACCCATTTTTTTGGAATCAGGAGGTCTCAAAACGTCGAGAAATGTATGTTTTAGCAAAAGTTCAAAATCGCACAAATTGAAGACTTTCTCATTTAGGATGAGAATGTAAAAATGAATTTATTCAAAATTTCCAAAAATTTTAAGAAAAGTCAATATTTTTTGATGCAGTTTTATTAGTTGTGATCAATGGAAGTAAACAGGAAGAAAAAACCGGAAGTTTTTTCATTTTTTTTTAAAATAATAGAGTTTTTGTATAGGATTTATCCACTTTCAGTACCCCTTTTTGCACATGTAAACTTAAAAAATTCATAGCTTTGTGGGGTTGGATTATATCGGAAACTTTTATAAACAAAATTTGTTCGATTTTACTTGTAGTTTAAGAAAAAAATTAGAGAAATTTTTTTTTTGAAAAATTTTTTTTTTTTTGAATTTTGAAAATATTCTATTTTTGATAATTTTGGACGGAAATTGCTAGCTAACGAACTCGACCTGTATTTTGGTACCAAAAAAAAGTATACCAAAGTTGAAGTTGATACGACAATTTTTACTCAAGTTATCCGATTTCAAAATTTTGATACAGACAGACAGACAGACAGACAGACAGACAGACATCTTCGTAAAACCCATTTTTTTGGAATCAGGAGGTCTCAAAACGTCGAGAAATGTATGTTTTAGCAAAAGTTCAAAATCGCACAAATTGAAGACTTTCTCATTTAGGATGAGAATGTAAAAATGAATTTATTCAAAATTTCCAAAAATTTTAAGAAAAGTCAATATTTTTTTAATGCAGTTTTATTAGTTGTGATCAATGGAAGTAAACAGGAAGAAAAAACCGGAAGTTTTTTCATTTTTTTTTAAAATAATAGAGTTTTTGTATAGGATTTATCCACTTTCAGTACCCCTTTTTGCACATGTAAACTTAAAAAATTCATAGCTTTGTGGGGTTGGATTATATCGGAAACTTTTATAAACAAAATTTGTTCGATTTTACTTGTAGTTTAAGAAAAAAATTAGAGAAAATTTTGTTTTGAAAAATTTTTTTTTTTTGAATTTTGAAAATATTCTATTTTTGATAATTTTGGACGAAAATTGCTGGCTAACGAACTCGACCTGTATTTTGGTACCAAAAAAAAGTATAGCAAAGTTGAAGTTGATACGACAATATTTACTCAAGTTATCCGATTTCAAAATTTTGATACAGACAGACAGACAGACAGACAGACAGACAGACATCTTCGTAAAACCCATTTTTTTGGAATCAGGAGGTCTTAAAACGTCGAGAAATGTATGTTTTAGCAAAAGTTCAAAATCGCACAAATTGAAGACTTTCTCATTTAGGATGAGAATGTAAAAATGAATTTATTCAAAATTTCCAAAAATTTTAAGAAAAGTCAATATTCTTTTAAGCAGTTTTATTAGTTGTGATCAATGGAAGTAAACAGGAAGAAAAAACCGGAAGTTTTTTCATTTTTTTTTAAAATAATAGAGTTTTTGTATAGGATTTATCCACTTTCAGTACCCCTTTTTGCACATGTAAACTTAAAAAATTCATAGCTTTGTGGGGTTGCATTATATCGGAAACTTTTATAAACAAAATTTGTTCGATTTTACTTGTAGTTTAACAAAAAAATTAGAGAAATTTTTTTTTTGAAAAATTTTTTTTTTTTGAATTTTGAAAATATTCTATTTTTGATAATTTTGGACGTAAATTGCTGGCTAACGAACTCGACCTGTATTTTGGTACCAAAAAAAAGTATACCAAAGTTGAAGTTGATACGACAATTTTTACTCAAGTTATCCGATTTCAAAATTTTGATACAGACAGACAGACAGACAGACAGACAGACATCTTCGTAAAACCCATTTTTTTGGAATCAGGAGGTCTCAAAACGTCGAGAAATGTATGTTTTAGCAAAAGTTCAAAATCGCACAAATTGAAGACTTTCTCATTTAGGATGAGAATGTAAAAATGAATTTATTCAAAATTTCCAAAAATTTTTAGAAAAGTCAATATTTTTTGATGCAGTTTTATTAGTTGTGATCAATGGAAGTAAACAGGAAGAAAAAACCGGAAGTTTTTTCATTTTTTTTTAAAATAATAGAGTTTTTGTATAGGATTTATCCACTTTCAGTACCCCTTTTTGCACATGTAAACTTAAAAAATTCATAGCTTTGTGGGGTTGCATTATATCGGAAACTTTTATAAACAAAATTTGTTCGATTTTACTTGTAGTTTAAGAAAAAAATTAGAGAAAATTTTTTTTTGAAAATTTTTTTTTTTTTGAATTTTGAAAATATTCTATTTTTGATAATTTTGGACGAAAATTGCTGGCTAACGAACTCGACCTGTATTTTGGTACCAAAAAAAAGTATACCAAAGTTGAAGTTGATACGACAATTTTTACTCAAGTTATCCGATTTCAAAATTTTGATTCAGACAGACAGACAGACAGACAGACAGACAGACATCTTCGTAAAACCCATTTTTTTGGAATCAGGAGGTCTCAAAACGTCGAGAAATGTATGTTTTAGCAAAAGTTCAAAATCGCACAAATTGAAGACTTTCTCATTTAGGATGAGAATGTAAAAATGAATTTATTCAAAATTTCCAAAAATTTTTAGAAAAGTCAATATTTTTTGATGCAGTTTTATTAGTTGTGATCAATGGAAGTAAACAGGAAGAAAAAACCGGAATTTTTTTCATTTTTTTTTAAAATAATAGAGTTTTTGTATAGGATTTATCCACTTTCAGTACCCCTTTTTGCACATGTAAACTTAAAAAATTCATAGCTTTGTGGGGTTGCATTATATCGGAAACTTTTATAAACAAAATTTGTTCGATTTTACTTGTAGTTTAAGAAAAAAATTAGAGAAAATTTTTTTTTTTTTGAATTTTGAAAATATTCTATTTTTGATAATTTTGGACGAAAATTGCTGGCTAACGAACTCGACCTGTATTTTGGTACCAAAAAAAAGTATACCAAAGTTGAAGTTGATACGACAATTTTTACTCAAGTTATCCGATTTCAAAATTTTGATACAGACAGACAGACAGACAGACAGACAGACATCTTCGTAAAACCCATTTTTTTGGAATCAGGAGGTCTCAAAACGTCGAGAAATGTATGTTTTAGCAAAAGTTCAAAATCGCACAAATTGAAGACTTTCTCATTTAGGATGAGAATGTAAAAATGAATTTATTCAAAATTTCCAAAAATTTTAAGAAAAGTCAATATTTTTTGATGCAGTTTTATTAGTTGTAATCAATGGAAGTAAACACGAAGAAAAAACCGGAAGTTTTTTCATTTTTTTTTAAAATAATAGAGTTTTTGTATAGGATTTATCCACTTTCAGTACCCCTTTTTGCACATGTAAACTTAAAAAATTCATAGCTTTGTGGGGTTGCATTATATCGGAAACTTTTATAAACAAAATTTGTTTGATTTTACTTGTAGTCTAAGAAAAAAATTAGAGAACATTTTTTTTTGAAAAAATTTTTTTTTTTGAATTTTTAAAATATTCTATTTTTGATAATTTTGGACGAAAATTGCTGGCTAACGAACTCGACCTGTATTTTGGTACCAAAAAAAAGTATACCAAAGTTGAAGTTGATACGACAATTTTTACTCAAGTTATCCGATTTCAAAATTTTGATACAGACAGACAGACAGACAGACAGACAGACAGACAGACATCTTCGTAAAACCCATTTTTTTGGAATCAGGAGGTCTCAAAACGTCGAGAAATGTATGTTTTAGCAAAAGTTCAAAATCGCACAAATTGAAGACTTTCTCATTTAGGATGAGAATGTAAAAATGAATTTATTCAAAATTTCCAAAAATTTTTAGAAAAGTCAATATTTTTTGATGCAGTTTTATTAGTTGTGATCAATGGAAGTAAACAGGAAGAAAAAACCGGAAGTTTTTTCATTTTTTTTTAAAATAATAGAGTTTTTGTATAGGATTTATCCACTTTCAGTACCCCTTTTTGCACATGTAAACTTAAAAAATTCATAGCTTTGTGGGGTTGCATTATATCGGAAACTTTTATAAACAAAATTTGTTCGATTGTACTTGTAGTTTAAGAAAAAAATTAGAGAAAATTTTTTTTTTTTTGAATTTTGAAAATATTCTATTTTTGATAATTTTGGACGAAAATTGCTGGCTAACGAACTCGACCTGTCTTTTGTTACCAAAAAAAAGTATACCAAAGTTGAAGTTGATACGGCAATTTTTACTCAAGTTATCCGATTTCAAAATTTTGATACAGACAGACAGACAGACAGACAGACATCTTCGTAAAACCCATTTTTTTGGAATCAGGAGGTCTCAAAACGTCGAGAAATGTATGTTTTAGCAAAAGTTCAAAATCGCACAAATTGAAGACTTTCTCATTTAGGATGAGAATGTAAAAATTATAGTTAAAAGACTATAAAATATGGGTGATTCTCCAGAAACCGGTCACTTTCAAGAAAATATATTTTTTTTAAAAAGTGATTAGAAATTTGAATTTTTTTTTATTAATTTCTATTTATTCAGATCAATATAAGTTATATGTAAAGTAATTACGCTACAAAACTATTGTAAAGGCACTGAGAAAACTTTTATGGAAAAACGTATTTTTTACATTCAGTTCCATTTTTGAATTTTTCATTAATGATGGAAATAAATGAAAAACTTTAAAACGTAGCTCATATTAGAGATAACATTGTGTACCACATTTTGTATATATTTTATAAATAAGTAAAACAATTAAACAATAAAAAATTAAAAAGTTTGTCTCGCAAATAAACAAGAGAACTAACCTCAATCACAATCCAAAGGCGTATCATCGAGGGGCATCAAAATAACTTATATTATATGCATTATTAATTAAGTTAAATGATTTGTTCTTATCGTCTTTTAAAGTAAATTTAATTAAATATATAAAGCGAAGACAACTTTTAACTATATTACCAATTTTAAGTAAACTTTCAGACACGGGTCCACTTTTTTCTTGCTTCGCACCTATTGTATGTAAATGTTTTCGCACGACAAAGGACTCCACGCCAAAGGAAATTTGTACAAAATCCATTCGTACATATTTTAAACAGAAGGAAATTAAAAACGTCTTGGCACAAAATTTTGTCCTTCCCATCTTTAAGTTTTCATCGGTTTTAAGGGTTCCGTACACCACAAGTGTACGCACGGAACCCTATTAGGAAGACTTTGTCGAAAATCGTATCCCCCCTCCCCCTAGCCACCAAACTATTTGACTTAGAAAGTTCAAATTTGGCCCACATATGTATTTTCACGTGTAGATGAAAGGAAAATTATAGAGAACATGATTCTAGGGGTTGAACATAGCGTTGTCAAAAAAATAACAAGATTTTTGAGAAATTTTGATATTTGTTGGCTGATAACTTTTGCCATTTCTTTGACAGCGCTATCACCACAACAATCTCTATAATTTGAGTATTTTTTATGAATATTTGCTAAAATCTCTGGATTTTTCGTTGACAGCGCAATCACCATCACGTTCTCTACAAGTTTTATGTCATTTACACCTGAAAATACATTCCTGTACAAAGTTTGAACTCTCTAAGTAAAATATTTTGGAAGATAGGGGCGGGGGGGGGGGGGGGTGTTTCATTTTGTATAAAAAACTCATTATATATTATATTTTATATTATATATAATATATTTATATATTTAATAGTATCAAATATATTAAAAATTATTTTGTTTTGTGTACGGAACCCTCGATTTTAGTGCGAGTGTAACTCGAACTTGCCCGATTTTTTCTTGATATTTATATTAAACTACTAAAGTTATGACAAGGCACAACAAAGGAACTAATAAAAATACGTAGTGTTCTTCTATAGTTTTTATTTTAAAATATATATTTATCCCTGTGTCTATTTCGCCAGATATCTGGCGATTTAAGGTGCTCAAATTATTCTGCCAGACAGCAAACTGGAGATTTAAGGTGCTCAAATTATTTTGCCAGACAGCAAACTGTCGTTTTAAGATTCTCAAATTAGTTCGCCAGTAACGAAAAATAAATAGTACAAGATTGATGAATTAAGATGAGTAGGTTATTTCGACAGTAAAAGAAAAAATTATAGGTTTCATAATAAACATAAAAATGAAAAATTGAGGTTAGGTTACAAATGCAGGGATCACAGTGGTTACTTCATTCAATTTTATGCGAAAAAGGGGATTTCGATTTTCAAAAACGGGCATTTTCTTTAATAAAAAGGGGATTTTGAAAATTAAGAAAAAAGAGTTATATTAATAATTCAAGTTTTCTTTTACAAAATTTTATTGTTTCTTTTTTTTAAAAACAGTTTTATTAATTAATTTAGTCTTTTTTTGTTCAATTTGTTTATGAAAATTTCAAAAGAAACAGCACTTTCGGAAATACAAAAATTCATCTTTTACTAGGTTGTCTATTCAATGACGAGAAAATGGTTGTTGCAATTAAATATTTTTAAAAATAATTTTTTCCTTCAAATGGTTTTTTTAATTTATCTATTTAATAATTAGATTTTAAACAGGAAACATACAAATCTGTGATGTAAAATGTTCTGATATAATATTAAAGAAATTAAATTAAAAATCTTTCAGCGAAATATGACAAAATCAATTGAAATTATTTTTATTAATCTCTTTTATTGTGTTTTTATATTTTCTAATTCAAAACAATTAATTTTTGTTTAAAATAAGTAAATATATTTCATAAAGAATTTTTTTTCATCCAATAAAATAAATTTGATGTATTTCAGCAAGAATACATGGTTTTATTTTATGATGCAAAAGTAGTAATATTTGTTTAAAACAAGTAAAAAATATTTAATAAAAAATTTTTTATCCAATAAATTAATTTGCTTTAATTAATTAAGAATACATGGTAATAAGAAAATTATATAACTTTTTAAAATAATTTTATTTTAATTATGTTTTTTTCATGTTTCCTGTTTAAAATCTAAATAAATTCAATAAATAATAATAAAAAACCATTTTAAGTTAAAAATTATTTTTAAACATTTAAATTTAATAACTAATTTCTCATCATTGTACAGACACCCTAAAAAAGGATAAATTTTTGCATTTCCGAAAGTGGAAAATAGAAACTTTTTGAAAAAAAGGTCAAAGAGAAAAATGTTGATTTTAGGTGTTTTAGGTGATAAAATCTTGATTTTAGGTGTTAAAGGTGATTTTTCTAAAAAAAGGGGAAAATAAGGGGAAAAGGGGGAAAAAAGGGGAGAAACTGTGATCCCTGCAAATGTGTCAAAAAACTCAAAATCGTAATAATTGTTCTCGTATTCATTAACACGATTTTTAAATATATTGTATGTATCTATCCGTTTTAAATAAAAATCCATTTTTATGCTTGCCGTTTGCAACCCCTTCGTGTTTGGCGGAAAATTTGAATATTTATTTCAGATTCAATATTATCACATTATTTCTCATTTGCTTGAAAAGTTTTCTGGTTAAAATTCATTTTATAATTTATGTAAGTATAAATAATAGTAGTTTATATTCTTGCCTTAAATATCTATTATTACATTTTCAAATTATTATTTGCTTTATTATAATGTACAATATAATATAATATAATAAATAAAACTAAATAATATAATAAATAAAATTAAATAAAATAATAAATAAATATAATATAATAAAGCAAATAATAATTAAAAAATGTAATAATAAAAGGCTGATCGAACCTGTGAAGAAAAATGCTCTCACCTGATTTCAATGCTGACGTTTCTCGCTCTTTAAAGATAAAAAAAATAAGTTAATGTTGGTTTATTGGAAATAATAGAGTGGCACAAATGGGGGAACTACAATTTTGTTGCTATAAAAATCAGTGAAACATTATTTTTCAAATATTTTTAAAATTTAGGAAAATGATTAAAAAATAATATTTAGATATTTTTGAAAGCAACAAAATAGAAGTTCCACCACTTGTGCCACTTTATTATTTCTAATAAATCAACATTAACTAATTTATTTGATCTTTTAAGAGCGAGAAACGTCAACATTGAAATTAGGTGAGAGCATTTTTCTTTACAGGTTTGATCTGCCTTTTATTATTACATTTTTAAATTATTATTCGCTTTATTATATTATATTTATTTATTATTTCATTTAATTTTATTTATTATATTGTAATATACATTATAATAAAGCAAATAATAATTCGAAAATGTAATAATAGATATTTAAGGCAAGAATATAAACTACTATTATTAATACTTACATAAATTATAAAATGAATTTTAACCAGAAAACTTTTCAAGCAAATAAATATGATAATATTGAATCTGAAATAAATATTCAAATTTTCCGCCAAACACGAAGGGGTTGCAAACGGCAAGCATAAAGATGGATTTTAATTTAAAACGGATAGATACATACAATATATTTAAAAATCATGTTTATGAATACGAGAACAATTATTACGATTTTGAATTTTATGACACATTTGTTACCTAACCTCAATTTTTCATTTTTATGTTTATTATGAAACCTATAATTTTTTCTTTTACTGTCGAAATAACCTACTCATCTTAATTCATCAATCTTATACTATTTATTTTTCGTTACTGGCGAACTAATTTGAGAATCTTAAATCGACAGTTTGCTGTCTGGGAAAATAATTTGAACATCTTAAATCGCCAGTTTGCTGTCTGGCAGAATAATTTGAGCACTACATGCATTTATCATAACGGGCGAAATAGACCCGTTGTAAAAAATATTGTTCAAAGTTTTTAAGGTTAAACGGGTTTAATCCTTCAGGCATTTCATCTCTTTTCGCCTTAAAACTTAAAGAAACCCCCTGTACTCCTAAGAATGTAACCTGTTTAACCCCAAAAATTTTAATCAATTTTTTTTACTGTGTTGATATTTTACTAGCCGAACGTTAATTTCATTTGTGTTATGTTGCAGAGCGACTATCCGGACGAATTATTTTATCCTTTTTACATTCTCTTAAAATGTTAACAAACACATTAAACTAAGTTGTAATATTAGATTAAAAATGTTTTGATGCAGACCCACTTAAAAGTTTTCTTGAAATATAAGCACTACTTAATATGAATAATATAAAAGTATAAGTGACATTGTTCAACGTAGTTCTTACTTCAAATGAATTCATTATTGTAAGGTATAGTATTTTCATAAACCAAAGTAGAAAATACAATAAATTCACCATATTCATACGATAAAAGGTCATGCAGCTTTATGCTCAACAATTTATACTCACACAATTCTTAAGCAACTTACCAAGAGACATGTTTACTTTCGCATCAATATCCGTCATATTAATAATTCTTTTCGATAAAAATTTGATTGAAATACTTTATTTTAAACGCCCAATTTTGTAAGAAAAACAAAAAAAATAAATGTAATTATCACAACTACATATGTATATATAAATACATATTATGTATGTATTGGAGTACATAAGGCCAAAGCACAGTGAATCGTAAGCAGAGATCGGAAATAGACATGTGTTATTATTTTGGCTACACTGAAAAAAAATGACTAAAGGCGCTTTTATACCTCGTCCCGTAACTTTACTTTTATCTCATTCTACTACACAGCAGTGGCATAAGTTTGTCTCGTTCTCGCACTAGTTATGTGCCCATACCGTCCAGGACACATAATGAATGAGAGAGCGAGACAAACTTATGCCACTGCTGTGCAGTAGAATGAGAGAAATACGGAAGCCCCTAAGTGCCACCTATTGGGAACATAGAACATCGGTTTGCGCGCGCGTCGTTTTGTCGTTTTGGTGGGAACGCACGTGTGGTTCGCACGTTCTTTGGTTCAAGGCCACGTTGTTTTATATTTTTGCCTCTTATTAATATTGTACTGTGGCCAGCTACTTCTTTCAATTTTTAATAGAAATTTATATATGATATTGTAAATGGTGTTTTAAATGGATTTATTTAATTGAGAGAGACTCATTTTGTTTTTTAAGGTAAGTTGATATTTTTTATATATCCACTTGTGCTTATATTTTCAGGTTATGAAATACTTTTGTTTTGATTGTTTGATTTATGTAAAAAATATTTAAGCATTATTTATTTATAAATTTATTTCCTTTCTAAAGCATTAAAATGAATTTAACATTGAACACAAGCAATAAATAATGCTTAAATATTTTTTACATAAATCAAACAATCAAAACAAAAGTATTTCATAACCTTAAAATATAAGCACAAGTAGATATATAAAAAATATCAACTTACCTTAAAAAACAAAATGAGTCTCTCTCAATTAAATAAATCCATTTAAAACACCATTTACAATATCATATATAAATCTCTATTAAAAATTGAAAGAAGTAGCTGGCCACAGTACAATATTAATAAGAGGCAAAAATATAAAATAACGTGGCCTTGAACCAAAGAACGTGCGAACCACACGTGCGTTCCCACCAAAACGACAAAACGACGCGCGCGCAAACCGATGTTCTATGTTCCCAAAAGGTGGCACTCTTCCGTAGAGAAAAGTAAAGTTCCTGGAAAAAGCCCTAAGCAGATTGAATACGCGTACGGGACCAAAGCATGAGATAGAAAAAGACAGAAGAAGTCTCTGTCCTTTATTATCTCATGCCCTGCTCCCGTAACCATATTCGTTGTGCTTTGGGCTAAAGGTATGAAAGCGGCATAAAGGTACGGACACACCTCGGGAAGCAAGCCGGCTTCTTGCCAGGAATGGGTGTGTATTATACGTGATGTATTATACATGGTTTTCTACAGTATTATACGGAAGCGCCTATGTGCCAGCGCTGGGCACTAACAAAATTTGCAGGTGCATTCATTCGTTTGCCTTGCACGCATTTTTTTGTGCATGCTGGTTGTCCTGCATGCATTTAAAAATGCGTGCTATCCATTTGAAACCAAAAGTGTGTTAGTAGTGTACGTGTGATGTGATGGTAACGTGTAAGACTGGCTTTTCGCTTTTCGTTGATTGTTTAAAGGTAAGATTATTAAACATTTATATAATTTGTTATTTATTGTTAATAGAAAATATGTTCAACAAAATAAGTGTATGATTAAAAAAGATTTTTGAAATATAAAGGTCATTATTGACAGAATTAATTATTTTTTTGGTATAACCTTAAAATGTGTAGTAAATATAACCTTTTTTTTACGTTTAACAATAAGAAGGCAATACTATATGTCATTGAAGTAAAACTAATTTAAACAAATAATGAAATTATTTTTAGCTTTTTTGTTAACATAGTTTGTCTTTTATTAAGCTTTTTGGTGTGTTTTTGGCTTATTGTTTTTTGTCCGGCCGGCTTTATTCCATCAGAAAAATTATTAGTAACAAATGATTTAAAGATTAATAAACATTTATGTAACGAAAAACGTTTATTTTATAAAATAGGTATAATTTAAAAAGTATTTTTTTTTTTTTTTTGAGTATATAAGCTCATAATTGACAGTGTTTTTAAAACAATAAGCCAAAAACACACCAAAAAGCTTAATAAAAGACAAACTATGTTAACAAAAAAGCTAAAAATAATTTCATTATTTGTTTAAATTAGTTTTACTTCAATGACATATAGTATTGCCTTCTTATTGTTAAACGTAAAAAAAAGGTTATATTTACTACACATTTTAAGGTTATACCAAAAAAATAATTAATTCTGTCAATAATGACCTTTATATTTCAAAAATCTTTTTTAATCATACACTTATTTTATTGAACATATTTTCTATTAACAATAAATAACAAATTATATAAATGTTTATTAATCTTACCTTTAAACAATCAACGAAAAGCGAAAAGCCAGTCTTACACGTTACCATCACATCACACGTACACCACTAACACACTTTTGGTTTCAAATGGATAGCACGCATTTTTAAATGCATGCAGGACACCCAGCACGCACAAAAAAATGCGTGCAAGGCAAACGAATGAATGCACCTGCAAATTTTGTTAGTGCCCAGCGCTGGCACATAGGCGCTTCCGTAGTATTAAGATACGCTCCCAGCTCGGCGTCTGCCTGCCTGCGCGTGCAACCGATATGAGAGAGAAGAAGACGGAAATATAGTTCCGTCTTCTTCTCTCTCGTGTCGGTTGCACGCGCAGGCAGGCAGACATCGAGCTGGGAGCGTACCTTAAGGGCGCAATTACATGCCTGCGTCGAACGTTGCGTTTTTGCGTTGAATGGTGAGAGTGACAAAGATGTGACTATATATCTGTCTTCCTCTCTCTCACTGTTCAACGCAAGAACGCAGCGTTCGACGCAGACATGTAATTGCGCCCTAAGGGTGCCGTCTCATGTTAGGGATTAATGGATCAGGGATTAGAATAGACCAATCAGAAAATGCTTTCCAATGTGACCAATTATCTGATTGGTCTATTCTAATCCCTAATCCATTAATCCCTATCATGAGACGGCACCCTAAGGGCGCAATTACATATCTGCGTCGAACGCTGCGTTTTTGCGTTGAATAATGAGAGAGAGGAGGAGAGAAATATAGTCACATCTTTGTCACTCTCACCATTCAACGCAAAAACGCAGCGTTCGACGCAGACATGTAATTGCGCCCTAATACTTAAGGTGCCGTCCCACGAGTGCGTTGTTCCGCAAAGATTTGCGTTGTGAGTTTTGTCCCTAGGTTTTAGAAAATCACCAAGAGATTAAGGCGGATTTACATGAACTGTAATTTTGAGCAATTCGCATTCCACTTTGTTCCTAATTATTGAAAGAAAAAATTAAATTTTCACCAAAAATGTTTTTTTGGAGTTAACATTGTTTATAAAATGTCAAATTCTGAGAAGGAAAATGTTGGGGTAAGTAAACAAAATTTCATGATTCTTTCAGTACAAACAATCTAAAAGTATTTGTAGTCTTCATTGTTCCGCTATTGACAGTTTCGTTATTATAGGTTATGTTAACATTATAGATTTTTGATCAATGTTATTACAAATTTGTAAAAACGGATCAAAACTCTATATAATATTGATAAATATTATATTAAACATATCTCTAAATGGAATAGTCGGTATAAAGTGTTATAAACTATACCATATTAATATTAATTTTATGCTAATATATAATGTAATTCAATAATATCAAGATATATTCTGTTAATACTTTTAGTTGAAAATTCTTTCAATTTTTAGTTTACTAAAAGGTGTGGTTACTGCAATTCTCTTTTAAAACACATGCAAAAACATAGGTGTTTTGGAAAATTTGATGAAGATATGGCAATACATATCTGAAAATGATAATCAAGTTTTAATTATGGGTAAGAATTATTATCATAGTTTGTAAAAATCTTTTGGTTTATAATGATGTTCCTATAATAAATACTACTATTTTTGGTACAGTTACAGTTTGGAACGGAAGGTTGCAGCCTTATATGAAATAAAATTCGTAATTGTTTAGGAGGTAAGTTTTGCAATTTTATTCTTTATATTTTGAGAATATATATCTTATACAAATTATAAAAATATATTATTTAGGATTTCTACTATTGTTCAAACCATTTCTAAAAATTGAAAACTCGATAGGATTGCGATAAAATAATTATTCATTCTATTATAATAATTGTGCTTGAAAATTTTTTGTCACATTTGCACCTTTTTTAATAGGCCCAGATAGCCGGATAAAATATTTTGTCCGTCTATCCGGACGTTTAGACTCAGGAGGCAAATATGACTAAACGTCCGTCTAGCCGGAAAAGTATTTTGTCCATCTAGCTGTTTCGAAAAAATAAAGAGGGGGGGGAATGGGGTTTGTCAGAAAATCTAAACGGACAAAACTATTTTATCCGGCTATCCGGACGTCTTATTAATGTATCTATATAAAAAGCGGTCACTTGAAAACTAGTCAGTCAATTCTTTTCCTGGCTTTTAGAATCTTTTAACGATAAATCTGTCACAATAGTTGTAGATTATTTATTCAATTTTACGATGAAGTAGGAAATTATATTTTCTAAAAGCAATTTCTAGTGTTCATATAGTTATAGTTTGATATTAATAGCCTAACGCACAATGAATCGTAATCGCTACCCGGTAAGAAGGCTTTAATTGAGAAATATTAAAGGTTCTAATTTTAATTCAAAAATTAATACATTTCAATAATAATGAGTCCCTGATTGTGCAGCTTGTTTTAATGCTAAAAATTAAAAATATACAATTTTAAATTTAATACATTTCTTTCCCAAACCTGAGAGCGACATTTCATGTGAATACATTTGAATGCATTAAAAATAAAAAGAGTTCACGTGAATTTATTGCATTTTAATAACGTTAATGATATCTATATTTTAACACAATTTAATCGCATTTTAGGGCATTAAGAAAAATAGTTTGAATAATATTAAACTTTTGATATCGCGTGTTAGAGTTTAATACAGTTTAATTGAAATTCAAAGAATTAATGAAAATAATTTTAATAAAATTAAATTTTTGAAATAGGACATTCAAATTCAATACCATTTAATATTAATATTTATAATTAATATGATATCCTTGTATATATATCAATGCCATTAAAAGTTTGAATAACTTATAATTCTTTTTATGGAAAGCAAGTGTTTTGTTACGTTCATTTAAAAAAATATAATTATTTAAATTTATGTAATAATTTATGGATTGCATTTTTTTGTTAATATAAAATTAGTATCATGTAAACATGAAATTTGTTTATTTATAGTTTATAAGTCAAAGTTAATAAAAGCTAATTTATTATTGATGCTTTTTAAAGATGAATTTAAAGTGAGAATAATTAAAAAAAATAAGACAGAAAATTAGAGTGTAATAAATAGACTTCATGAATCAGTATTAAATTTACAAAAAAAAAAAAAATAAATTTATTCTGCCTAATACTACGAAAGTGATACAAAGAAATATGCAGTTTTAGGTATATTGTTTTTAAATATAATGAAGACATAATTATGAAAATATATTTAAAAGTATTTTATTCAAAAATATCAGTTTATTATAATCTTGTTTATAAAAAATAAAAAAAATGTACATATATTTTGTTTTCTTGTTTATAAAAAATAAAAAAAAATGTACATATATTTTGTTTTTTTGTATATATTGTAAATTTATAAATACACAATTTAGGGGAGACTGGACGACATTTTCAGCTAGGCGAAATAATTATCTTAAACAATCGTCACTACAATTTGAATAATAATTTTAGATGAGTTATTCAACAGTCATAAGATAAAATCATTCAAAGAATTTTCTGACCATCTTTAAATTTTTTTTTTTTTTTAAATTAAAAAATTTCAAAATCTATTCGTATTTTTTTAGAAAATTTTTGTTAATTCATAAAATCAAGGGCGACAAAAAATATTGAAAATTATGGAATTAATGCAGTATTTTAGGAGAAAGAAAAATGAAATTCTATCCGATAATTCAGGGGTGCCAACTTTTTCCTGATATACTTTTGGATAAAAAAACTATGCTATTTTATAAAAACTTTGAAAAGAAATCTTTCAGGCTTTTTAGATATTTTTTTTAATTAAATTTTTTTTAAAATCTATCCGCTATAAAAAAAAAAATATTAATAAAAAATTGGCGCTGAAAAATATTAAAAATTGTGGAAAAAGTTTTATTTTAAAAATTTGCATTTTTTAAACAATAAAAATCTAAATTGGTGTCAAAAAAAAATTCTTTTTAATTTCTGATATCGTAAGATGGTTATACGTTCTAAATTATGCTAAAAATTTTGGTACCCCTAAGCAAAATGAATTTCTATGTGTTAAAAATGTCGTCTCAGTCTCCTCTTTAATTACATTTACAACTCGTAGCTTCATACATACATGACGTTACACATTAATGTTTATTGTGTTTCAATTGTATTCGGGATTTCGCAAATATATTGCTTACATTTTAGATCAACTACCACAACTTTGGAGTAAATATCTGATAAAATAATCGGAGCGTGATCAATATTTCTATTAACTATCCAAATATGGAAAACTTGTGTTTTACCAATAACTAGTGGAGACACTTCTAGTTTTTTAATAGTTAAACTGCACGTGCTATTTGGTAATAGAAATATTCCAGTAATTTGCGCAAATTCACCAGTTTTTAATTTTATTACTGTATCATCGAATTTCTTAGATCTGAGGTATTTTGTGCTACTGTAAATATGGTTTTCATAAATACACCTTTCAAATTCTTTATTTATAGTAGTTGAAAAAATATTCTTAGAATCAGGACCAAATAGAGTTACATTATCAATTTTCGTAGCACTTTTAGTGAAAGCTTTCGACATAAATAGAGATTCGCAGTAATCTTTGGCTTTTTCGGATATTTCTTTATTTGGTGGCATTACTCGATATTTTAAAAGGTTTACTGATTTCGTAATCATTTGTTGTTCCACACTTTTTGGGCCATTTATTGTCTCTTTTAATTTAAAAATATTATTTTCAAAAGGAAACGCAGAAGTTGCCCACAGTGGTCCACAGAGTTCTACAGACATTCGAAGATGCAACAGAGCATGTACATTAAAAGTCATGGCTTCTGTTCCGTACAAATTTTCGTATCGTGCAACAAAAGTCATTAAATCCTGCTCACATTTATCAAGCTCCTCCAAGGTAATACTTGCTTTTGACAAAGTATACATACTGTTAACAAATAATGCGAAATGTTCCAATAATTCTACAGATATTAAATCAGAGCATATTATTAAACAAAAATGGAGCATCCAAGATTTCCAGTGCGTGGCTTTCCAAATGCTTTTTTGAGATATTTTCAGTGTAACTCTTTGTAACTCATGAGGTACATGTATTTCCAAAAGACGTTCGCCGACAATTTTACGCTGAGCTGGTTTTAAAAGCTTACATAGGAAAGACCACACTTGTGGTGTCACACCGAGAACAGCATTGTGCATATAGTCGAGAACGAAACCCCAAACCATATCAATGTTTATTATATTTTGAAATGCCGATGGACCCTTTACTCCTTGAAAATCTTTACCGTTTAGTATAGTCGTTTCAACATCTTTCATATGCGAAAGATGCGTTCTAATTGCCGGTTCCTCTTTTAAAAATGGGAATTTCATTCCCTTCTTATTAATGAATACTCCTCGCTGATAGCAATAGCTGCAGCCAAAAAAACCGTTAAATTGAAATCGATTTTGCATAATGGGCTTAGCAATGGAATCAGATACAACAAATAAGGCAGTGAAGTGTAAATTTAATAGTCTGTTTTCAAATGCTATTTTTAAATAAATGCCTTTTGAGTGTAATACAGAAGCTTGTTTTGCAAATTCATTTATAAATAGATTCATTAATTTGGGAGTAGGTTCGTTCGAAACAACCATTACTCCAGCTAAAAGTACAAATTTAAAACGAAGATTGGCCGGTAAATTATTGAGCATTATTTGTAAAGGCCAGAAACCTCTTTTGGAGACATTAAAGAGAGGAGCACCATCTGTGCTAATAGCATAAGTTATAGTCGCTGAATATTTTTCGAACGTTTTTTTTCCCAATAAACTATCGTTAACATCATGCATAATGTCTGTGTTTTTTTCATTTATAATGTTCTCCGGAAGAAAATATTGTATAATGTCTTCATTTTCTAACAATATTTTTAATTGATATTCTAAGTCAACAGTAAAAAATACGTTGCTGTTACTAAGTTGTATAGAACACGTGTTTTGGCATTTTTTGCATACAGCTGCTTGACCTTTAATTTCACTCTTAATAGATGAATGCACTAACTCTTCTTTACAATTTTCACAATAAAAATGATACAAGATGGTAGAAGGCGGTGGATCGAAAACCTTTGATAATTTGTAATTAGAAATTTGAAGATCCTGAAATTCAGGACCTGCACAAGTCTTTAGCATTTCCATTAACATCGACCTCGCCTCCTGGGAAATGCCAAATCTAATGCAATAAGCAACGACCATTTCTAATACATCTTTAACAGCTAATCCAGATTTTTCAAACATTATCTTATCAATATGAGGAAAGTTTGAATATTTATTGGAGGGTGACTCTGAGGTAGACATCGGATCATCTTCGTCTTCGGAAGAATTTTCGGCTTCATTGGTTGCGTCGTCTGAATAAAAGAAATCTTGTTCAATAGACTCAGAGTAAATATTATTAATTGATTCATCCGAATGCAGTAGACCAAAATCGCTGGAACTTGTAAGTGGTGATGATATTAAATTGTGACCGGAAACCTGTGATACACCTGCCGTTGAAGGTAACACTTCAGAATCTTGACAACCTATAACAAATATTGCAATTATCAAGGCTGATAAAAATGAAGATTTTGATTTAAAACCGAAACAAAAAGTACGTGAAAAGTACGTTTATTTTATCAACATATTTTCTTTCTATTAAATCTATTTAATTTAAAATGAAAGTAGAAAACAGGGTTATAATAGATTTAAATCACCAGGTCATTTGAATTAAAATCATGATTTAAATAAAAAGATTTTACAATTTGCCCGACATCTAATAGCAGGGCTGACAAAAATCATGATTTTTTTAAATCTGATTTTATTGATTTAAATAAATTTTTTTTTGGTTTAATCAAAAGTTGATTTTTTAATACATAAAATAAAAAAAACCAAAATTGCAAGATAAAAATTACACAATTTTAACGAAGAGAAAAAATTTCTAAGGACTCGAAAAATGACAAAATTAAAATGCAAAACGTGTAAAAAAAATTGTGATACAACAAGAAAATTAATTAAATAGAAAGAAAATGGAGAAATATATTTTTCTTATCTAACAAACCATAAAAAAATGAAACAGTACAAAATATTAAAACAATTGGTTAGAATTTACTGAATAATAATTAGGTGAAATTAAAAAAAAAAATTACAAAAATCAATACAAAGTTTCCTATAGAAATGTGCAAATCCTTTCGAATAAAAAATCTTATGAAAATTAAAGAAAAACGTATTTTTTTAACTATTAGACTTAATAAAAGTCTAACGACAAATTGAGAAATACTTCTTCTAGAAAATTGAAAATTGAAAGAAACCGTAAATTCATGAATAAATCTTGATAATTTGAATTGCAATATTTTGTTATTTATAGTTTATCTTTATTTGTTACGAAAATAACAAACAATAGAATTCAATTTTGATATCCTTAAGTCATTATATTTACAATAAATCCTAAACCTAAACTAACTGATATTTCAATTAATTCAAAATTGCAGTTCTTTTTTATTTAATAAAGGATTTCTAAAAGATTTTACTTTTTAAAACTATTTAATTTTTATCTCACAATAATTTTTTATTGTTTCTAAAATTAAAAAAAAAAATCGTATTTTGGTTTTGATATTTTTTTCTAATTTTTCTTTATTTTTAAATTTTCTTAAATTCAATTCTTTTTATGCACATTGTTTCATTTTATTTTACACAATTTTGTTACTATAACATTCACGTTATTCCTTGATTTTCTTAATTATTTTCATATTTTTAAACAGAAATACGCAAATTTTTTGGGAAATTTATTTAATTTGTTTTCAAATCTTGTCTTATTATTGCGAACTTACTCATTCTTTAAAAAAAAAAGATTTTCTACATTTTTCTAAAATTATTGTTTGTTATTTATTTATTTATTATTTATTATTATTATTATTATTTATTATTATTTTATTTATTTTGTAATTTTTAATTTTTGAAAACATTTATTTGATACTTTCATTTACATCGTTTTTTAAATTCCTCATCTTTTACTTTGTTGTAGACTTTCATTATTCTATTTTATTTTCTTTTAAGAAAATTTAATCGCGTACTAAACATTCTCGTTTTACATTTCTTATTTTTCATAGGTTTTTTTATCTTAAATTTTAATTTTTTAAAATTTTTCAAATTTCTATTTAAATTGTTTTCCTTCAACTTTTAAAATAATATTTTTTTACTAATTTAAATTATTTTGTCTATTTAGTAATATTTTTTTCGAATTTTTTTAAATTAAAGAATGAATTATTGTAAATATTTTAATCTTTAAGAAAATATTTTCTACTTTTTATATAGGTACATTTGTCAGTTTTAATCTCTTGTCTAGTCTTTGAAAGATTTTCTTTCTTTCTTTAATAATATCCGTATTTTTTTTATTTTAACGACTTTAACCATTTCTTTGTTGACTGTTTTCTTATCTTTTTACATTTTTATATTTTGTTTGTACAATTTTTTTTTTCTTTGCAGTTACCTTGTTTATTTTTTAATTTTGCATTCATAAGGATTTGAGTAAGATTTTTTTCTTCGTGATTTTCTGATTTATTTATGATTTGTTTCATTTTGATTAAAAAGAAAAGGCAAAAATGGCAAAGTTATTAAGAAAACCAAAAGGAATAATTTGTTTAAAAAAAATATGAAAAAAAAAGATGAAAAAATATGTAACGAAAATTATGCAGTAGATTTTTCAATAAAAGAAGACATTTTTTAAAACATATTTTTTGTTCTTTTTCAAAGACTCAATATATCTTTACTGCACTCTAACGTTTTTTAATTCTTATGATATATATTTAAAACATTATAAGAAGAATAAACCTACAATCACGTTAAAAAAATTGGCAATTCAGAAAATTACAAACTTTCAATGAAAAAGTATAAAAAAAAATTAAACTAATTTGAAAATTTTGATTTATTAATTGTTTATTAATAATTTTAGAATTAAATTAATTATTTAACTTCACAATTATTATTATTATTATTATTATTATTAAATTATTATTTTTTTCATTTATTTAAAAGAAAATCCCAGCAGTTATATTTGGTCATAAATGGGTTGGAAAAAAATGTTTTTATTTCATTTTTATTAATTTTTTATTATTTTAATTTAATTTTTTAGTAATTAACAAATTTTAAATTATTATCTATCAATCAATTATGAAATCAATTTATGAAATTGACAGAGTTTACTTACATTGATTTGTTGCATTGTAGTATTCCGTAAAAGAAGTTTCCCATTTTTTTTCAGTTCTGGTGGATACAATTCCCTTCTCGTACTCTGGATCCAACATTAACTTATAAAACTTTCGTTTTGGTGTCGATTTGTCCTCGCTCATTATAATCTGTTAAAAAAGTTGAAAGATATTTTATTTTTTTTTTAAATAAAAAAAAAATGAAAATATTTTTAAAAAAATTCTTCCCAATATTCAGATTTTTATTAAACGAAGTGCCTAATTGACCTTTGCGAACGAAATAAGAAAAATGAATTAATTCATCCGTCTGTCAAAACACATTTGTTCCAGGGCCCGTATCTGAGTGGTGTTGATGGCATAAATCTCAAAAATAATTTTATTTTATATATATAAATCATAATTAAACACGGTAGAATTCTTTTTTAATAATGATATTGTTAAGTATTTTCTTATTTATTTAAAAATTGTAATTAAAGACAACAGAGTAATTAATTAATATAGGCTCAAATAAAAGTTTGTTTAATAATAAAAAAAATATTATTAATATATTTTATTCAAATTAAATACAATTGCTTAAATAAAATACTGTTATAATAAAGACAAAAAATGCAATAACTCCATCAATTTATCACCAATTTAATTCAAAAAAGCTCATTCGACGCAAAGTAATATACACTTTAAATAGATACTTCAACATAGAAAAAAGCATTGTAAAACCTCTATTAGGTAGTATCGAAAGCCTTGTTTTTAGTCTTCAAAATAAATAAGAAAAATTTGAAATCGGACCAAAAATGACGAAGTAACAGTTTCCAGGGTTTCCAGAACTTTTTTTTTTATTCCATGACCAAATATAAAATTGTTTAGCTTATTGAAGTAAAAATTATAAAATAATTGAATTAAATGAATAATAATATGTTATAACGTTGTTATTAATTAAAAAAGATAATACGTAAATTGGAACAAATTAGTCATTAGATTTATCTTAAATTAAAGTTAAAAAAAAAATAGAGATATTTAAATCCATTCAAAATTTTGAATTTGTTTACAACTTTTACATTTAAGAAATAAGATTGGAAAAATTAAAATATAAAGCTATTTTGATTTCAAATAAGTATTTTTAACATAAAAATATCATTCTGCACCAGGATCATTTCCATTTCAAATTTAATAATTTTTTTCTATATTACACATACAATTCCAATAAGGTAGTTTTACTTTTACAAGAAAAAGATACTCTATTAATATTGGCGTAAATAATGATATCTTAAAAAATCTCGGAAGTATAAAAATTGGCGAAAATTATTATACACTATTATTCTTTATGAAATTTCCGAGTATTTGAATATACATTGATCAGAATATAATTATTTTTCGAAATCAGTATTTAACATAACTTTTATTTTTGTTTTATATGATTTTATAAAATTTTTCGGACGTATAATTTTTATCCGTTCGAAATTATATCTATATCTTATTTTTGCTTTCTAATCATTAATTAACATCATTTAATAGAATTTTCAATCATGCTACTGTCATAATTAAATATAATTATAGGGGTTTAAAAAATTATGTTATATTAATAGAAAATTTGGAGGCATACAAGTTATGATGAAAAAAATTTCAGGTAAAAAAATTGTAGTAATCAAAATTACTTACTTTCTACTGCATAATACAAAGTAATTTTTTTGTTAAATGATGTATTAAAGAAAAAGAATAATGCTCTTCAATAAATATTTGGTAACATGAAAATACTATTAAATAAAACTTCTCTTAACAGAAATTCTTTCATTAAATTTAAATGTTGAAGTTTCTCAGTCTTAAAAAGAAGCAAAGATCAATTTATTAGATATAATAGAATGACACAAGTAGTGTGAAGTTATTTTGTTGTATTTCATGTTGTTTAACAAAGCTAAGTATAATTTTGAAATTATTTTCAGAAATTAGAAAAATTATTCATAAATAGAATTTTTCTCCTTCTAAAAAATGAAAATAGGCCAATAAAAATTATTATCCAAAATCGAAATGAAAAATTAAAGGATTTGTTTTAAAATTCAGAGAAATCTCCTGATTTTTCCAGGTTTTTTATAACAAAAAAAAAAAATCCCATGATAATTCCAGGTTTTCCCAGATTCTCCAGTAACGTAAAAACCATGGATTAATGTATTCGAAATTAAGTTTACTTTAACTAATCTCTTATGATATATTTGTCTTCATTGCATAGAACAATATTTAGTTGAAATATAAAATTGAAGTTTTATTTTTTTTCATAATTTTTTTGAGTCTTATGAAATCTGACTTTAGAAGGCCGCAGAGATATTCGAAAGTTTTAAAGATTTATTTTCTTGCAAACATTATTTTACTTTAATATTAAGTGAACTTAATTTTTTTTCGATTTTTCATGGTTTTTCCTGAATATTTTTGGGCTTAGGTTACCGCAAGAAATCGATTTATCTTTTATTTGTATTTATTATGATGTTAAATAACCTCTTTAAAAAAACACTTTTTTGTTAAGTTAATTGAGTTTTACCGTGAATGTATAATGAAAAAGGGTAAATAAATAATAATATAAGATAAGAGTACCTAATAATTAATCTTACTCTGACAATTTTTTTTACTGGAGGGGTAAATAATAGTCAGTCATTATTCATCCCTCAAGTGGTCTAAGTAGACACAGCGATAAAAAAATTTAAAAGACTTTAGCACCCAAAATAACATTAATTATTAACATTAAATTCTGAATGTTTAAACGTACTGAATTAGCAAACTTATATCAACTACGTTAGTTTGAGGTTAGAAACATTACGAGAAATAATAAAAGTTCATTAATGATATTGTACTTACCAATATATTTTTGTCACTCTTTTCACTAGATAATTATATAACATCTCTATTCAACTAACATGTGTCCTAAACCTTTTAAACTGTGAAATTGTTGTTTGTTTTTACGATCAAAACTATCAAAAATGAAAACGACAATAATGAAAGCATCAACATAACCTCAAAGTAAATTGCGCCAACCGCATAATGGTCACAATAAGTGTAGTTGTGTCACGTGACTATCCCTTTCATCCGCTATTGGTTAGGTTACTATTCAAGTATGTACATATACATATTTAATTTTAAATCAAGGGTTTTACGCGTTTTGAATTATTAATAGAGGCAATTGCGAACAACAACAATTTTCAGCAACATCACTAAACACATTCTCATATTTTATTAACAGATATTAAACATTAATTACTGCTAAAAAAAATATCACATCGAGCATTGAATTTCAAACGACGTGCGTTACTAGATTTTCCCACCTTTTTGCCCTCTACGGAAAAGCCAATGACAGCCAGTGACTCCCTTTTATAACCAATCAAAGATAGCTATTCCGGTAGGTAAAACATGTGTAATGTCCAATCAGTGCAAATCATTACATGAAGAAGAAGCAGAGAACGTAAAATATACTCGCCATTGTTCAGAGTGATTCAGAATCTTTTAATATTACCGGCGTTTTGTACGTTTTCGTCCGTGTTTAAATATATTTAATTTTATAGTGCAAGTTCATGTTTGCTAAAAATGGCAAAATTCGCTTATATCAAAGATTATGCTACAAAACTGTGCCATACAGTGCCCATTTCAAAAATACATCAATTTTCCGAGAAAAATCATCAACCACTACAGTGTTATAAAATTGACCTGGAAGATCAAGTTATTATAGGATCAATAGTGCAGACTGCAAGTAAGTATATTTTCTGTGTCATTTTACTTCCTATTTTTTTCTTTATTGTAAACAATAATTATATTTCTTTGTAATCAATGTAAAAAAGACACGCGCCACCTCGTGCACATGGTCCAGTCCACGCGTTTTAGCGAATTTTGACCATACTTTTAAAATATTCAGTGTAATAAAAGTGCATTTATTTTTTTAACAAATATTTATAAATTTTAAATAATTGTAATTGTAAATAGAATTAACAGTACCATTTTTATCAAATTTGGTCCACTGGTAGATAATGGTTTTATAATGATGCAGTTAAATTTTTGAGGCCTAAAGGTTCTTGTGAAAAAAGTTATAAATGTTTTTGGTTTTTAAAATTTTACATTGATTCTTATGGGAATTGAGTAGTTTGTCATATTATCCATATATCTATATATTTTTTCAAAAGTATCTTGAGGTTTCAAAAATTTAACTGTGCGTCATTATAAAACCATTATCTACCAGTTAAGCAAATTTTAATAAAATGGTAATGTTAATTCAATTTATGATAGAACCTCCTTCAGTTTTAAAAACCGGTCTTATAATTTTTTAATAATGTTTTTTTTACTTGTCGCCACTAGTAAGAAAAAAAAGATGTAAAAATATTTTTGTTTAATTTTTTTATTACTTGTAACAATTTGTGTTTATAATTCTTAGTTTTAATCTTCATGCCATGAAATTCAATAACCATTTTCATTAAAAAAATATTATAAAATTAATTATTCCTGTGCTTTGAAAATACAGAATCCGAAAAAGAGTTGAAAATGACCTTCTCCAACAATCGAAAGCGTGCACGCTTACCGCCACCAAGGTATCTTAAGGACCCTCTTGATACAACTGATACGGAACATGAATCTGGAACATCTGCACCTAGTCTATTGAAGAAAAACGTTTTCCTATAATTCATAATTACTATGCATTCTTTTAAAATTCCGCGCCGGCATTCACCGAAAACTCACTGAATGAGGGAGCAGTGGCGGATCTAGAAATCGATCGTCTTTTTCTAATGTGTGAGAAACAGGAGTAGACAACCATGGGAGCCATTACCCCCTTACTTAGAAAAAGATTATCGATTTCTGAATCCACAACTGTGGGCGACCAACAAAAGTCACGCGTAAGTTCTTTTAATCAGCGTCGGTTTCATTTTACTGATACTAATATAATAATGCAAATCTTTTAAATATTTACATCAAGTTTTTTATATTTCAGTCTAAAAATAACATAGTTAATGCTTATTAGATTATATAAATTTTAGTAAAATTGAAATTATGCCAATTCAAATTTAGATAAATCAACGAAACTCGTTTTTGATCAATAAAAGTGGAGTTACAAATTTTTATTCATTAGGATCCTCAGTTTACACATCGGAGAACTTTTTGTCACGTAGCGAAAATATTAATTGCAAATTGAACTTCTTTTAGTTATATAAATTATCCATTATTTTATTGAAAAAATCTACATTTATCCATTCTAAGTAAGAAATAATTTTATGTATAGAAATATAATTCAACAAGTGACGCTCTAACTTCAAGAATGGAATCTCTACAAAAACAACAAAAGGACAGGAAGCTACAAGGACTCGCCCTTTGTGACGGAAAGGTAAACAATCTTTTCCATATTTGTAAAAACAATCAGTGCAAAGTATTAAAATTCGTGTGCTTTTCTATTTGTATATCAGCATACATTTTTAAATTTCTAATTAACTTTAAATATGTTATACAACCTTTTTGAAATCATCGAAAATATTGAGTTAAATCTATTTGGGGTCTCAAACTTTAAATTTGATGTGGATTTTTTAATATCCCTGAAGTTGTAAAAAAATGACAAAATTTCCACTTAGATTTTCGCCTTGCTTTTTTGGGACAAACAAATGAATATGCAACAAAATTCACTAGTTATAAATTTCATTTCATAGAACTTTATTACATCATAATTTTCATTTTCCAAATCTTTTTGAAAATGAATTTAAAGAATTTGTAATTAATAGAACTTTTTGGTTACACAATTCTTAATCAAAAGAATCTTTCTTTCTCAAAATTTCTTATTCATCAATTTTGTGTTTCAGAGAATTTTAATTATGAATTTTAAATTACCAATATTTTCATTTAAGTCGCATACATAGTTCTAAAATCGCATATTGCACAATTATCACTTTATCGAAAATCGCATATGTCGAATTAATATACGCCTCATTTTATCGAGTTTTTTAAATTTTGAAATTGCATTTTATAGAATTGTTTAAAATATGAAGAAGTTTCAGAATTTTTAAATTTCATTTTCCACAAATTGTTTATCTCGAATTTCTGAAATACAATGGTCATATTGTCAAATTTTCATAGAGCAGAATGGCTATATTTTCCAAATCTCTGTTTCAAAAAATTTCCATATATCTAAGAATTATAATAATGATAATATCTATAATAATAATAGTCTAGAAGATTTTTCACTCCTTTATTCATTTGTTCCCTTCCACACGTAAGTTTGGCACTTAAATATTTTTTAAAAAATGTATTTAAATTAATTTAAATTAACAAATATCTGTTCAAATAATATTCATTTCATCAATGAATAAATCTAAATATTTTTATACAATTTTCATTAGTTTTCAACTTACAATTATTCTACTTAAATTTTATAACTATTCTTTTAATTATTTTGTCCTGTTATCGATTACTTTCGCCAGTTTTAGAATTTTCTTTTAATTCGTCAATTATTTTCCTCATTTTTCAATTATTTTCTTTAATATTAAATTATTTTTGTTACTAGCGCAGTCGACGGCCGCAAGCGGCCGCCTACCTTGCTGATTCTTTCTGTTCAATTTAGTGTCTATATGTATTTTGCATTGTTTTTTACACTAAGAATTGTAACTTATAACTTATACTTTTACAATTTCTTATTAATATGAACTAGGGTAACGGGTACAGTGACCGACACCCTCATCATGCATTTTTAACTGATTTAGTATTACAGAGTAAATATTAAAGATTTCTGTGTAAAATCAATGCGAAATAAATAATTTATGTTCCAAATTTCTATTAACGTGCTTAAAATAATTACTAATCTCTGATAAATTGTTTAATATGAATTTGAAAATGTCTTGTCAGAAAACAGTGAACGACACCCTGTCTTTAATTTAGAATTATTAAAACTATTCATTGAACAATACTTTATTTATTAATATTATGTTAAACCTCATTATCTAAACTTATTGTACCCATTTAATTGTTCTTCAAATGTAATTTTTAAACAACTTGCTGACTTTTAGAAAATTAATCAACAAAAAACACAAAAAAGCACCGTTTTTGAGGTTAGTTTTTTTGGAACTTAATTATTGAATAAAATATAATATGATTAATTAAAACAGCAATTTTATCAGTTGCTATGAATTGCATTTTATACAATTTTACTTGGAAATATATTTTAATATCGTTAGTTTTATATTTATTACGTATTTAATAATTAGGTGTCGTTCACTGTCAGGATGTCGGTCACTGTACCCTTTACCCTATACTTCATTTTTATTATATTTATTCTGTCTAATTACATTTAATTTTAAGATATAAATTAATTCTTTTTTATTAGAATAAGTTTGATGATTTAGGTATTTGTTTGATATTTTTTCAAATATAAAATTAACAAAAATATTCAATATTAATTTATTAATATTTAAGTTATTAAATTTAGTTAATATTTCTTTTATTTTTAATTAAAAAGCCCCCGAAATTTCGGCCCTGACCAATCACACGATTTCAATTTAGTATAGGTTATGTTCATTACGTTCATGTTTGAACGTGTGAAATATCTGGAAACATTATTCATAATGTATTTTATTCGCTTTTTTAACAAATAACAAACCTATTGCGTGTTTTAGCAATTACTGTTACTATGTAAGTTTAAAGCATGTGATTTTAGTGGGTAAATGTGTCTAAAATTTCGAGTTTTTCGATGTATTTTGAAACTTTTAGAGATTTTTCGAGTTATTCTCATACTTTTTTTTTTAAGAAAGGATTTTTTAATTTTGCTTTTAATTGTCAATTATTTTCTTGAAATTTCCATTTTATTCTTTAATTTTTAATTTATTTCTTTAATTTCTAAGTATTAATTTCCTTTAGTTTTCAATTATTTCTTCGAGTTTTTATTAATTCTTGAATATCCGATAATTCTCGGCTTGTTTCATTTAATTTTTTCAATCATAAAAATTAATTTAAAATTTTCAATTCAATTGTTCAATCATACAACTATTTCTTTAAGTTCTCAATTATTTTCTTTAATATTAAAAAATTATCGCCTTTTTCAATTATTCTTTTTTCATAATTTATCAATAATTTTCTTTAATTTTAAATTCTTAATTATTTATTTTCTGCTATATTCAATAATATTCGTTTTCTTTTAAATTAATTTTTTTAATTTTTAATTGTATTTTTTTAAATTTCAATTCCGTTCTTTAATTTTCAATTGTTTTCTTCCATTTGCAATTATTTGCTTTTAATTTAACAACTATTGTTTAATTTTTTTAATTATTTCATTCAATCGTCTATTAATCTAATCATTCTCAGAATCTTGTTCCAATTGGCAATTATTTTAATCATTTTTCAGATATTTTCTTCACTTTTGTAATTGTTATCGTAATTTCTATTATTTGCATTTGACAAATCTATAGTTTTAAAAAACCAAAAATTAAAAGTGCCTGGGCGCGCGTTAATGTTGATAGTAGAGTATAATAATATACAAGCTTCATTCATTCATTTAATCATTCATTACTTCATTCATTCAATCTCCATTCTGTCCAAACCTGTTCTTTGTTGGTTTTGTATTCAATTGTTTTTATAATTTCTACTGCAACATTTTTATCAATATTTGTACTAAAAGGAACTTTTAAACTATTAAAAAAATTTAATTTCTGTAATTTAATGTAAAGAAAATTTTCTTTCTTATAAGAAATTCGTATATATAACGCAGTGCCGTAACTAGGATGGTGCCGTCGGTGCCGTGGCACCGGGCGCAGTCCTAGTGGGGCGCAAACTTGGAGGGACGCAACATTTTGTTTATATATTTTTTTTTTAATAAAAAAAAATTATAAAACCAACAAAATTAGATTACTTTTTTTAGGCAGTTCGAAGTTGATTATTATAAATGTTACTAATTGTAAATATTTTATTAGACAAAAAGTGTTTATTTACTGTATTTAAAACATTATTTTAATGAAACTTTTAAAATCAATAAATATAAAAATTATTAATAGAAAGGAAATAATTTGTTCATTTAGTAAAATTGAGTTTTTAAGTAAAAATTTCATCAATTAATTTATTTGAAAAAATTAAAAAAAATATTTAAAACTTGCGGAAATTGAATTTATAATTTAGGGGAAAATTTAAAAAATAATTAGAATTGAAAGAAAAATTTTAAATAATGATAAAAATAGATGAAAATTGTAGCAAATAATTAAAATTATAATAGAAAAAAATTGTTAAAAATTCAAGAAATGTTTAAACAATTTTAAATTTATTATTCTCAAAGCGAGGATTAATTAAATTTTTAATCAATGAATTTTCAAATTAATTGAAGTGTGAAGAATTATAATATACCTATAATTGTCATTGTAAAGCTTATTATCTCAGATATATTCTGTAATTCATTCAATTATTTTTTACAAATTTTTAATATTTTCTTCAATTAACAATTATTTCTATCAACTGCTTTTTATTAAATTTAATTTTCAATCAATTTTTTGTCTTTTTAAACTATTTTTTGATTTATTTGCGAATTTTTTCAATATTTATCTCAAATTCTAGTTATTTTTTCAATTTACAATTATTTTCCTTTATTATTTATAACTATAAGTTGTAATTTTTTCAATTACTTTTAAAAAACTAAAATTATTGTCTTCAATTTTTTATTGTTTTTATTACTTTGCAAATATTTTCTAGGATTTTTTATTACTTTCATTACTTTTTTATTAATTTTTTAGATTTTAAAAAAATTTTCTCAAATTTTAATAATTTTCTTCAATTTTCAATTATTATTGTTCTCATTTGCGATCAATTTCTTCAAATTTTAGTTATTCTTAAATTTCATTCTTCAATTAATTTCTAAATTTTCAATTAGTTTTTTCAATTTTAATTTTCTTTTATCTTTTTGCATTTATATTGTCCACCTTTCAATTAGACATATTAATTATTTTTCAATTTATATTCTAAATTTTCATTTATTATGTCAAATCTAAGTTATTGTATACTCTTTTCAATGTTTTAATCATTTTTCAATTATTTTTCTCAAATTTCAATCAAGTTCGTCAATGTTTAATTTTTTTTTTTTAATTTGTACTGATTTTCACAAATTTTATATTATTTTGATTATTTGTTTATTAATTCCTAAAATTTACACGAAATGAAATAAGTTGTCAACTTTTGCGTTAGAATAATTACGATAATTAAGAAACTCTTTATTTTAATATTGTTTTATTTCTCTTCTTCCCCTTCCCTCCACCGGTCAATATTAAGTGTGCAAATGGCAAAAATTTACAAGTCTCTGCCCCTGATTAAACATATTTTTTAACTTCGATTTTTCTAAGGAATATAAGGGTGGGGGGGGCGCCAAAATATTTATCTCGCACCGGGCGCGAAAAATCTAAGTTACGGCTCTGTATAACGAATTAAATGAAAAGAAACAATTAAGATTATTTTAAGATATTCACTAAATTAAATATTGTTTTTCTTTAATTTTAAATAATTTGATATTTTATACAAATTTATGATTAATTTTGTAATGAAAGATTTAAGGAATAACATTTTGTTTTATATCAAACATTGTAACAATTTTTCATTATAAAATGTTTAATTTTTAGGAAACCGGTGGTCCATTGACAGTCGCAAAGCAGAAGAGGATGACACCCAATACTCCCAACACTTACGCAAAAGTATATTCCCCAAAGGAAATCTGCAATAGCTCTATTTCAAATGAATTGGTAATTAAAAAAGTAGTAATGTACTTAAAATGTTTAATTTCAATTTCTTAAGGAAGTTCTATCGTAAATTAAATTAACATTATCATTTCATTGAAATTTGCTTCACTGGTAGATAACGGTTTTTTAATGATGGAGTTCAATTTTTGAGACCTCAAGGTGCTTTGGAAAAAATATATGAATACATAGATATATATGATAAACTTCTTAATTCCCATAAGAATCAATGTAAAATGTTAAAAAAGAAAAACGCTTATAACTTTCACAAATATTTAATTGCATTATTATAAAATCATTATCTACCAGTGAACGAAATTTGATTAAAATGGTAATGTTAATTGTATTTACGATAGAACCACCTTAATTCTTATTCATGAAACTATAATTTTTTTTTGAATTTTAAAACAAGATCCTTTAGTCAAATAGTAAAGTTGATTATTGTAAATCAAAGTTAAACCAAACTTTCTATAATTTGAATTTTTCTTTCTTAAATTTCTTTCCATAAATAAAAGTCTGAATAGTTTGAACTTTTTTTCTTTTTCCTTCAGATTCAATTTATCGAGATTTAAATATAATTGAAACAAAATAAGATCAACATAATTAAAAATTTATAACTTTTTGAATAACTAATTGATGAAGTATGTAGTGGTCAGCTTCAATTTCATATCAATTACATTTTTTGTAATGTATTTTATTATAGTCTATTCAGGATTCTTTTTTTTTTGTTTCTTCTCAATTTTATTTTTTAAAGTTTAGTACTTATGATCTTCCATTACTTTTTTTTAATTCTAAAGCTGATTGAGTTTGATTCGAAACGTACACTTGTGCAAATCACATATTTCTGATCTGTTACTTTACTTTAAAGTGTGGTAAAGTACATTATGTTTATTAAAAAGTAATTTTCCATTTTAGTTTTGATGCCTAATTTTTCTTCTTTTTAATGTATAATTTATATTTATATACATGCATAAATCTGTTCATCAAATACAGATAGATAGGACGGAAGTTTCTATAGATCAAGAATCAATAAGGCCCGTTGAGGAATTAAGGACACCTCTGACTTCTACTGCAAACCGTATTAACATTCAAATGAACAATGCAAGGACTTCCCTTCCAAATATCTCTGAAAAAATTATTAGTAACAGATCAAACATTATCGATAGAATGGTAAGAAAATATAATGTTAAATAATTATAAAATTATATTTTACTTAATCTAACATCTGTTTCTCAACTTTAGATTTCTAGAAAAAACGATGAAAACCAACAACAGATTGAAAAATCTAACACTAAGATAGATCAATTAAACTCGCTAATCATGAAACAAAAAAAACAGTTAAAAGAAAGTAAGGACGAAAATGAAAAGCTGAAAGAGCTGTTAAATGAAAAGGAGCACGATTATACCCTAGAGATGCGCAGTTGATTTTAGTGACCACTGTTCTATAGAAGCAATCATATTAAAAACATTAAATAATATTAATAAAAAAATTTTCAGCTTTTTCCGCATACTTTTTCCGCAACCCGTTCTGCGATTTTTTGAATGTGTATTCAAAGTTCCTCGGAACATTCCATGAACGTTCCGCGGGAACGTTCCTAGCCTAGTGAAATCCGGAACGGATTTGTCAGGTATATTGGAGCGGTCCAAGGGAACGTACCCAAGGGGCCTGCAGCCCATTCCAGGAACGTTCCCGGCCTAGTCGGTGCTATTAGGGTAACGAAGATACAACTCCGGTGGGACATGTTAAAGAGGACGGGAAAACTGTGAGTAATTCAAGTCTCTACATGCAGACATTTGAAGATCCTACTAAAATTAATTGCGTTCAATCTAATTTAAGATTCGATCACAGAGTTCAAATACAGAATAAAATCAACTTAATACGAAAAAAATATATTAGTAAACTTTGTCAAATTTTTCTATGATGACATAAAATTTTCCAATGGTTTCCTGTCAAATATTTTACATTATAAGAAATGTCTACAATGTCACAGAGTGATTCGACAAAGTTCATTAATAAGTCTTGAAGTAGGTGGCAAGGCTCAGTCAATAATATTTAAGAACATTTTTAACAACTTATTTTTTACGTGTATAAACTGCAAGCTCTTTTCACTCTATTATGTATAAGCAGAGCACTATATTCTGTTAAAATAATTTTAACTCTGCTTTTTTTAAAAAAAAAAGTTAAATACTAGCTCCGTGGATTCCGTATACCAGTAAGATACCTTGCACAAGGAAATGGATAAATTCCGTTCACAAGGGCTCACTGGTAAACAGAATGTAATAAGTTTGTTAATGAAGTAAAAACGTATGACGATTCATATAGGATGTGAAAGAATGAATTTTTTGTATTTAAAAAGTTAAAATTTGTGGGAAAAAACACTATTTTAGTCACCATAGTTGGAATGAAGAAAAGAAGTCTGCCTTATTTACAGTAGACATTAATTTAATGTGATTTTATTTGACTTCTTATTTGTAAATACAATATAACATTAATAAGTTAATTATTATTAATTAAAAAATATAATAATAATATTTAATCATACTGTTTTGGAAAAAATACAAAAATGAATATTACATTAACTTTCTCTGGAGCTACCCTCCTTTTAATTTATTGTTATTATTTTCCAGATGTAAAGCAAACTATTTTGGCAGATAAAATTAAAAATGTCAATTGCATAATTCGTAAATGATAAAATAGAGAAATTAGAAAAAGTAAATGAATTTTGAACACAAAAATTTGCTATCACACAATAATAATAATAATAGGTAATAATTATAAATAATACACTGACATATGTGAAAATTGTCTCATTCTGATAATAAACTGTAAAAAATTAAGAATATGTATAACAAGTATAATATAAAACTAATAAATATTAATTTAATATTAAATTAAAACCTCAATATCTATTACTTGCCATTTTATTATAATTAACAAAAATTCACGATTTCTTAACTGCTATTTTTGGATCTTTTAAATTTTCATTTTTGTTTTTTATATTTTTTTTCCATAAATTGATGAATAAATATTATTTAGTTTTATTATTAATTTATAATAATAAACTAATTAATGCTGTATTCTACTAACTAATAAAAAGTTAAATGACACCGCGTTAAATAAATGTCCAATGTTGGTAAGGTGGAGTGTTTTCCATGCTTCCAACTGTGGTGAGTAAAATAATTATTTTTCACATAAATTTACATTTTTTAAATACAAAAGATTCTTTATTTTACGTTCTATATTAATCCTAACACTTTTTCGTGTCTATTAGGATATTAATTCTTTATTAAAAGCCTTAAAAACTAGTTGGTTTACAAGGTTATTAGATTGAATTCATATCAAATATTTCAAAATTTGCAGAAGGTCTCCGATTCTTCTGTAAATTTGAGAATTTGTTGCAAATGGTTAGAATAAAGAAGTCTTGACAGTGTCTATGCGAAAAAAAACTTTTTTGTTTAATTATAAGTATGTGCGTTCATGGGGTCAAAATATCGTTTTCACAAAAAAGCAATCACAAATTTTTTCCAAAAGGCTGTCATTTCAATAAAAATAAATATTTAAAAATTTTTCTTTTTGAGTTTAGTAAATTTTTTTAAACAATCTTTCGAGCCCTGTTTGAAATTTTAAAAAAATTTTAAAATGAACAAAATAGCGGCCATTTTTTAAAAAACCAAAAAATTTAAATTTCTCAAAAACATAATTTTTTTTTTGCAATATCTTTTTATCAGATGAATGAGCTAATAGCGTATGTTTTCTAGAATGTTTGGTTAGCTCTAAAAGCCTGTAAGAATTTATAATTTTCTTTATTTAATTCATATAAACGTAAAAAGTTTTCTTTTTGTTTTATTGATTTTTATAATTTTTTTGTCGGTTAATTATTGTTATATTTTTGTGTAGAAATTATAGAAAAATTTAATTTAAATACTGTCCAATTCCGATCTTTGCACTTTTCGGATGTCGATCACGGAGAAAAATGTGTAGTATATCCAACTTTGGCAGAGTGAAATCGAACAAACAGAATAGCTGTGTTTGAATCGGCTAAACGAATTGGGAGGTTAACTGTTCAGATTATTAGATCCCACATTGTAAAAAGATAATCTTAATATAAGATGTGTCTTAAATTCAGCAAGCCCTGCTATATGAATGTTAATGTGAAAAATACTATATTAATCATGCTTAATTTACAATAATTATAAATTTACTTTTTTAAATTGATTAGTGCTTTGCATTATGTATTATACAAAATTCTATCTAAGGAAGAAAAATTTTAAAAAATTTATTTGTATTGAAATAAAATTCTTTTGGAAAAAAACTGTGATTGCTTTTTTTGTAAAAACGATATTTTGACTCTATGAATGCACATGCTCATAATTTCCTAAAAAAAAAATGTTTTGCCTAACTACTGCCAAAACTTCTTTATTATAAGCATTTGCAACAAATTCTCAAATTAACAGAAGAATCGGAGACTCCACCTGCAAATTTTGAAAAATTTAAGATGAATTCAGTGATTACATTCCATGTACCAGTAGGCACTTGTAAACGGAATTTATCAATTTTCTTGTGCAAAGTATCTTATTGGTTTGCGGAATCAACTTTAACTATAGTATTTAACTTTCTTTATATATACACCCAAGCAGCACGTAATATTACATGAATATCACAGTGACATCATATTGTAATATTGGTAATATTACGGGATGATATTACAGTAATATTGACGTGATATTGAAATGTCCGCCTCAAGGTAATATTACAAGTAATATTACAGTAATATTACAAATATTTATTTATTTAAATATTTATTTTACATTAAATAAAATATTTTAAAAAAACCCGGCTCACACGGGGTTCGAACACGCAACGTTCCACACGACGTGAATACTCCTTGTACCTCTCGGCCATCTAGATCTTGGAATGTATTTCAGAAAATGTTCTTCATGTAGTACCTTAAATTCTCTTTGGTACAATATGAAGAACACTTTCTGAACTATATTCCAAGAGCTAGATGGCCGAGAGGTACAAGGCGTATTCACGTCGTGTCGAACGTTGCGTGTTCGAACCCCGTGTGAGCCGGATTTTTTTAAAATATTTTATTTAATGTAAAATAAATATTTAAATAAATAAATCTTTGTAATATTACTGTAATATTACTTGTAATATTACCTTGAGGCGGACATTTCAATATCACGTCAATATCACAGTAATATCACCCCGTAATATTACGAATATTACAATATGATGTCACTGTGATATTCATGTAATATTACGTGCTGCTTGGGCAGTTAAAGCATAATTGAAGGTTTTTTTGGCCCGGTGAAGCAGTATAACTTGAGCAGTAAAAAAATGTATAAGTATTGGATCCTACAAATTGACACAAGAAAACCTTTAATATTGTTTTACTAGTACAAATATTTTGAACTTAAACAAAGGCAGAACACTGTATATATATAGCCCCCATTAGAAAATGTAATAACTATCAACTGTATTTCAGATGCACATTGGACGAGGAATATACTTGGACAAAACTTTCTACACACTGGCTGGAACAGGAGTTACTGAAAAAAACAAGCGAAAATTTGTACGAAATATTATTGTCAGTGTGTTCGGGTATGACACACTGGCAAAAAGTACAGTAACTGGGCGTCAGAGTAATAGACAAACGAAACTTTCACAGCCACCACCAGCACTTGACAACCAAAAGTTATTGGCTGTAAAAGGTAGAAATAAAGACAATATTCATAACATTTTTTCACATTACATTAATTTATTAATTCACATTAATTCATTATATTCTGAACTATTTCTTAATTTTAATACTCTCACCGAAATCTTTCTGTCTGTTGTATTTTTCGAGTCAGGCCCTTGAGCCTTGAAGCTCTAATGCATTTCACAACTTTAAAGTTGTTCTAGTATTTAGGCTTATTTAACATTGGTGTCAGCATAATTTTCAAAAGAACATAAAAATATAAATACCCGTGACTTTTCTTCTGGTTTTATTTTTAACAGTGTAAAAGTAATCTTGTAATTGACAATATTGTGTGTGATTGTTAATTATTAAACGATTTTTATTTTATACTTTTAAAAATAAAACTCAAAGAAAACTCAACGGGTATTAATATTTCGTTCTTGTGACAAAAATGTTGCCATCACTGCTGAATTACCTTCACTACGGATAAAAGTTTGCCGTAGCGAAATGCATTACTCTCTAAAATTGAATCAGTAAAACTTTCACTGATTTGTCATCAGTAAACAGCTTTTGGTTGCTGTATCAGTCAAAAATGACTGATCTTCAGTGAATTTCACTGATTCAGCAACCAGAAGTTGTTCACTGATTTCAAATCAGTGAAAATTTTACTGATTCAGTTTTAGATAGTAGAGCTTTGAGGGCCTGATACGAGTACGTCCAGCTTTAGCTTAATGAGAATTGGTTTTTTTTTATATTTTATGAACTGACAATTCCTGCAAATAAAAAATTAGATAAATGAAGATAGCGGAAAGTAAATATTTTATAGTTTAAAGGTTTTACTCACTTACAAACTCTGGTTTATTAAACTAGGTGAGAATTATGTCCATTTCATGGACATTTCGCTTCCAAGTAAGCAAAATAATTTGCTTCCTCATAGAGGAAGCAAGAAGTTAATAATATATAAGTTAATTGGGAAACTTGTTAAAAAAAAAATTTAATGCAAAAAAATGTAAAAATATGAATTATTTTACAAATTCTTGATCAATTATAAAAGTTATATAGGTCAATCGATTCGTTTTGAGATAAGGAATATGATTTTTGTATTCTTTAAGTTGTATTTTTAGCATGAATAAAATTTTTGTCAAAAAACGATTTTTTTCCATGAAAAAAGGTGCTCAAAAATATTTGGTTGGGTATTTTCAAAAATCCCTGTGTCCAAATTTAGATATTCATGAGCTTAATAAGTCATCCAAATTTTATTGGAATCGGTTAAAGCGTTCTCGAGATATCTTGTACACAAAAAACGCTATACACACACACACACACACACACACACACACATACATCTGGACATTTGCTTAGGAATGAAAATTTACGCTTTTTAGATGAAAATAAGTCGATTTAGACTATTTTTGGAAAATCGAAAAACTTAACGATCACAAAGCTTCCTCTATGAGGAAGCAAAAATATTGAAATTCAGATTTTTTAAAATAAAAAGTCTGTTAAAAGGAAATTTTAAAATTTAAAAATTTTTTTTTAATTAAAAATTGGTTATTTTAATTTGATCTCTCTTTTTTTAAAGGATTAATTAAAACTTTTTAAACTTTCAACCTATAATTTCGCATAAAAATCCATTTCTGAAAGCATAATCTAGACAATTTCAACAATTTAAAACACTGTTCTTAAAAATCAAAAAAATATTACATTAAATACTACTGTATTTTACAGATATTTACAAGTTCTTTTTACAAGACGCTTTACAAATGACGAACTCTGGGGCTGAAATTGAAGCAGGCAAATATACTGATATAATTTGCAAAAAAATTAGTCAGTTAAAAGAAGTATACAAAAGTAAGTTTATTATTCTTTAAAACACTTTAAATTGCATATTTTTGAAATTGATTACTAAAGAATAATTTTTTAACAACAGGACCACCAAAAACTGCTAGGAAAACTCTAGGAGAAAAGAATGGGCCAGAAGAGTCTAGTGGTGCACAAATTGATTTGACTACTCCACAAATTGTACAAAGTCTGATCCTAGAAGAAATTAATACTAATCATCAACAGGTCGATGTATCAAACGACCATCAAAAAGATCCTTCACAAGATCCTTTAGACGATCCTGCACAAGATCGTTCAGACGATCCTTCACAAGATCGTTCAGACGATCCTTCACAAGATCGTTCAGACGATCCTTCACAAGATCGTTCAGACGATCCTTCACAAGATCCTCCAGTCGATCCTTCACAAGATCCTTTAGACGATCCTTCACAAGATCCTCGACGCAATTTTCAAGAAGATTCTCAAAACAAACCTCAAGACGATTTATTTTCCAACAACGTTGATGAGGACGATGACGACGTCGACAATGATAACTTCGACGACCACTATGATGACTTCGATGACATCAATTTTATCAATCGTAAAACCCGTCCTCAGGATTTCGTAACTCCTAACAGCGATGGACCTACCGTCGAGGAGTTGCTTGCAGCATTAGAAAAAGGAGAAATATATCTTCCGCAAGAGAATTGACTTTTTTTAACGATGCATATTTCATTTAAGGCTACTTTCAAACTACATTAATGTTAATAATAGCATGTTTCTTAATTTTATATGTTTAAACTCAAAAGGCTGTGCCTTGTAGCCAAAAAAGGATATTTTTATTTATTTTATACAAAAATTATTTTTTGTATCGTACATTTATTATCAAAAACGATTTTAATAAGAAAATATAATTTTAAGTACCTAATTTCATTTTTTTTTTTTTAATAAATTTAACTTGATAATAATGAGGAATAGAAACCTAATTCACACCACAAAACAGTTTGAAATAACAAAAAATATAATTTATGTTAAACTTTCTATACATTATTAAGTAAGTTGGAACTAAAAATTGAGGGTTGCTTACCAACAATTCGAAAAAAATTTTTGCAGCACCTTACTCTACGTATTTATAATGTTCATTCAAGGTGTTTCCCCTATCGGAGATTTTTTGAAAAAACCGCTGGCTTGAATGTGTATTCTCCATTTTAAGTCAGATTTTTTTAAGTTACGCAACTACTTTTCCTCTGGATTTTTCAGATAAACTCCAATGGTGGAAACGCTTTTATTTAGATTTAAGTAAAATATACTGTTCAAAATACTGTTCAATATACTGTCTAACAGTAAAAAAAAAATTCAGAAAATTTAATTATCTTTATAAATAAACATGTTTTACGTAAAATATCTGTGTTTAGTCATTTAATTTTTTAGCTGACAAAACCTTGTAATTATTTCAATATATATAACTACTTTTAGATTTAATTTTTAATTCAATTCATTTTTATATCATTAAAGAGTATTTCTTTTGCACACATTCAATAGATTTTAATTAATTTTCCTGTATAAGAATCTTTTAATAAATTTTAATACAATTTGTTCGTATTAATTCAAAAAGTATTAAAACGCATTAACCAGTAACTTTTCTAAACATTTTTTTTTTAAATTAAAAGGCCATGCACAATCAGGGATTAAAGTAAATTAAAACTTTCAATACTTTCTAATGCAAGGCTTTTTACCGGGTAATCCTTAATCGTAAGAATGAGAGGAAGTAGAACAGACATATATCTCTGTCCTACTTTCTCTCATTATTACGATTAAGGATTAGCGATTACGATTCGTTGTGCTTTAGGCTAACATTATTTTATATTATAGTTTCATATAATATATGTATATATATATATACATTATATATATATATATATATATATATTTATTGGTTCATGTTCTGTTTATGTTATATACTAGGTACATAGCAGCAAAGAGCATTGAACGAGCACAGAAACCTATAGTGGATCAGCTGGCAAAAAACGGAACATTATTCTTCAGTATTTGAGATGATGTCAATTTTAGACGACATATCTGAACCTGTAAGTTACTATATACATTATACATATATATTTTTTGACACTTTTTTTCAATTAATTTTGTACTTTACGTACATAATTTGTAATATATATATAATATTATGCACTAACATTTGTTTATTTTTTTTACAAATAAGTTTTAATTCTGATCAAACCTGTGACAAAAAATGCTCTCACCTGATATCAGTATTTACGTTTTTTCCTCTTAAGAAACCAATTAAATTAGTTAATCTTGATTTATTAGAAATAAAAGACTGGCACAAGTGGTATAACTTCAACTTTGTTGATGTAAAAAAGAGCTAAATATATTACTTTCTATTTTTAATAATTTTTCCAAATTTAAAAAATACTTGAAAAATAATATTTATCTATATTTTCTAGCAACAATATTGAAGTTCAACCACTTGTGCTACTCTATTATTTCTAATAAATCAATATTCACTCATTTCTTTTGCCTTTAAAGAGCGAGAAATGACGTCAACATTAAAATCTGGTAAAAGCATTTTTGTTCAGAGGTTTGATAACAGTCTTAAAACATGACCTTATTTTCGTTGATTAAAAAATGTTAATATTACTTAAGGAAGAGAAGACTACGATATTGCAGAATTATTAGATTATTATCAAAGCATGTTGGAATTGTTGGCCCTGATAAATACAAATTGTGAAATGAATGCTACTACTAAATGTTTTTTATTATCCGAGAATCCGTTGATGTCTTAAATGAAGAGGGACGTTTAATGGTACAACAAAAGTTCCAGCAAATATTACAAGAAGAATTGCAACAGCAGAGTGAATCCTAATAATAATCTACATTTTTTCCTAAACATTAGATTTTTATAACATGACAAAAATTATAAATATCAATTATACTTTATCTACCAAACAAGTGTGCGTTTCATTGAAAATGAAATAATAATTTTAATTTTATAAAATATAATTGTTCAACAAATAATACGTATTCTGACAGTGTAATTGGCCTTAATTAAAAATAAAAATTTTACAATAAAATAGATATATGTATATGTACAGCATTAGGGTGGTCCAAAAAAAGGTGACTTTTGGATTTTTCAAAATCGTGGAACAGTTCCATATTCTTTATAATTAGTAACGGCTTAAATATTTTTTTAAAAATTTTTGGATTAAAAATTTAGCTTGCGCATAGGACTTGAAGATTTCTCCTCTTTCGTACAGTTTTTTTGACGAAACACTTATTAATAATGAAAAGAGCCCACTTTGCTCTTAGGACTTATTATCTAAATGACCATAATCTTTATTAAATTTTGAACATTTTTAGAGGTCTTGGACCATTTTAGACAAAAAATTTACAAAATTCAATCATTCAAAGTTAGAAAAAGTAAAACTCTAGTTTTGAGAAAAACGAGTTTAAAGTTCCAAATTACCATTGGCACCCATGCATTTTAAAAATTCAAAATACGATTATTTTGTGTTTTAATATCGATAATGTTATGAGAAACGCATGATTTGACGTGGGATATTACGTAGTTTGTTTTTCATCAATAAAAAAAAAATTCAAAATTCTGAACCTCCTTTAGAAAAATGCGAATATCCTGGAAAATAAAATCGACAAAGTTGGCCCTTTTCATGCGGACGTACTTTGAATCTATAAGTTCTTACAAGATTTTCAATTTTGTAAGCACATGTTTTCTATTAAATAAATAATTCATTACACAAAGAATAAAAACTATATCTAATTCTTAAAATTACCAAAATTATTTATTTTTATGCTGAAATGTCTTTGAGTACCACAAAAAATAATTTATTATAACGTATGTTTCTGTTTTTTTTTTTTAAACAATGCTTGGACCTTACAATAGTTTAAGAGTTCAATTTTATTACAACGTTAAAATTTATTTGATTTGGGATTGGGATACAGTAATATTAACATCGCTCGAAGTGTTCTGTTTGCAAATAGAGCTGATAACTTCATAAATTAAATTATTATCTAATAAATATTTTGAAAACTATGAAAGTTATAAAGGAGCAATGTTGCAATTATTTCTTCTAAATTTTTTTTTCAAGAGATAGGCAGTATACACATACTTTTTTTAATCCATGAGTAAAATCTGTTAAACAAATGGAAAGTTGGAAAGCTGTCAATAAAGATTTACTTCCGGCATATTGATAAAAATGTACAAATAAAAATATTATGCATGAAATAATCGAACATTATATTTTGACTAAATTTAAATGTGCTTATTTCTCGCGGTTAACTCGATATTCTGCGTTGTTAAATTTGTCGGCAGTCCCATGCATGCGTTCTAACGCAAATGACGTCATCTGCGTTGATGTTAAACCAATAGGAATTTGTTATTTCCGTTGAAGAAAAAAAAATTCCATATATGATTGCTAGAAACAAAACACATTGTTGACGTCACTGCGTTGAAACGCATGCATGGGAGTGCTGCAAAATTTGACAACGCAGAATATCGAGTTAACCGCCAGAAATGAGCACATTTAAATTTAGTCCAAATATAATGTTCGATTATTTCATGCATAACATTTTTATTTGTACATTTTTATCAATATGCCGGAAGTAAATCTTTATTGACAGCTTTCCAACTTTCCATTTGTTTAAAAGATTTTACTCATGGTTTAAAAAAAGTATGTGTATACTGCCTATCTCTTGAAAAAAAAATTTAGAAGAAATAATTGCAACATTGCTCTTTTATAACTTTCATACTTTTCAAAATATTTATTAGATAATAATTTAATTAATGAAGTTATCAGCACTATTTGCAAACAGAACACTTCGAGCGATGTTAATGTTACTGTATCCCAATCCCAAATCAAATAAATTTTAACGTTGTAATAAAATTGAACTCTTAAACTATTGTAAGGTCCAAGCATTGTTTAAAAAAAAATAAACAGAAACATACGTTATAATAAATTATTTTTTGTGGTACTCAAAGACATTTCAGCATAAAAATAAATAATTTTGGTAATTTTAAGAATTAGATATAGTTTTTATTCTTTGTGTAATGAATTATTTATTTAATAGAAAACATGTGCTTACAAAATTGAAAATCTTGTAAGAACTTATAGATTCAAAGTACGTCCGCATGAAAAGGGCCAACTTTGTCGACTTTATTTTCCAGGATATTCGCATTTTTCTAAAGGAGGTTCAGATTTTTGAATTTTTTTTTTATTGATGAAAAACAAACTACGTAATATCCTACGTCAAATCATGCGTTTCTCATAACATTATCGATATTAAAACACAAAATAATCGTATTTTGAATTTTTAAAATGCATGGGTGCCAATGGTAATTTGGAACTTTAAACTCGTTTTTCTCAAAACTAGAGTTTTACTTTTTCTAACTTTGAATGATTGAATTTTGTAAATTTTTTATCTAAAATGGTCCAAGACCTCTAAAAATGTTCAAAATTTAATAAAGATTATGGTCATTTAGATAATAAGTCCTAAGAGCAAAGTGGGCTCTTTTCATTATTAATAAGTGTTTCGTCATAAAAACTGTACGAAAGAGGAGAAATCTTCAAGTCCTATGCGCAAGCTAAATTATTAATCCAAAAATTTTTAAAAAAATATTTAAGCCGTTACTAATTATAAAGAATATGGAACTGTTCCACGATTTTGAAAAATCCAAAAGTCACCTTTTTTTGGACCACCCTAATGCTGTACATATACATATATCTATTTTATTGTAAAATTTTTATTTTTAATTAAGGCCAATTACACTGTCAGAATACGTATTATTTGTTGAACAATTATATTTTATAAAATTAAAATTATTATTTCATTTTCAATGAAACGCACACTTGTTTGGTAGATAAAGTATAATTGATATTTATAATTTTTGTCATGTTATAAAAATCTAATGTTTAGGAAAAAATGTAGATTATTATTAGGATTCACTCTGCTGTTGCAATTCTTCTTGTAATATTTGCTGGAACTTTTGTTGTACCATTAAACGTCCCTCTTCATTTAAGACATCAACGGATTCTCGGATAATAAAAAACATTTAGTAGTAGCATTCATTTCACATTTTGTATTTATCAGGGCCAACAATTCCAACATGCTTTGATAATAATCTAATAATTCTGCAATATCGTAGTCTTCTCTTCTGTAAGTAATATTAACATTTTTTAATCAACGAAAATAAGGTCATGTTTTAAGACTGTTATCAAACCTCTGAACAAAAATGCTTTTACCAGATTTTAATGTTGACGTCATTTCTCGCTCTTTAAAGGCAAAAGAAATAAGTGAATATTGATTTATTAGAAATAATAGAGTGGCACAAGTGGTTGAACTTCAATATAGTTGCTAGAAAATATAGATAAATATTATTTTTCAAGTATTTTTTAAATTTGGAAAAATTATTAAAAATAGAAAGTAATATATTTAGCTCTTTTTTACATCAACAAAGTTGAAGTTATACCACTTGTGCCAGTCTTTTATTTCTAATAAATCAAGATTAACTAATTTAATTGGTTTCTTAAGAGGAAAAAACGTAAATACTGATATCAGGTGAGAGCATTTTTTGTCACAGGTTTGATCAGAATTAAAACTTATTTGTAAAAAAAATAAACAAATGTTAGTGCATAATATTATATATATATTACAAATTATGTACGTAAAGTACAAAATCAATTGAAAAAAAGTGTCAAAAAATATATATGTATAATGTATATAGTAACTTACAGATTCAGATATGTCGTCTAAAATTGACATCATCTCAAATACTTAAGAATAATGTTCCGTTTTTTGCCAGCTGATCCACTATAGGTTTCTGTGCTCGTTCAATGCTCTTTGCTGCTATGTACCTAGTATATAACATAAACAGAACATGAACCAATAAATATATATATATATATATATAATGTATATATATATATACATATATTATATGAAACTATAATATAAAATAATATTAATATCAAACTATAACTATATGAACACTAGAAATTGCTTTTAGAAAATATAATTTCCTACTTCATCGTAAAATTGAATAAATAATCTACAACTATTGTGACAGATTTATCGTTAAAAGATTCTAAAAGCCAGGAAAAGAATTGACTGACTAGTTTTCAAGTGACCGCTTTTTATATAGATACATTAATAAGACGTCCGGATAGCCGGATAAAATAGTTTTGTCCGTTTAGATTTTCTGACAAACCCCATTCCCCCCCCCTCTTTATTTTTTCGAAACAGCTAGATGGACAAAATACTTTTCCGGCTAGACGGACGTTTAGTCATATTTGCCTCCTGAGTCTAAACGTCCGGATAGACGGACAAAATATTTTATCCGGCTATCTGGGCCTATTAAAAAAGGTGCAAATGTGACAAAAAATTTTCAAGCACTATTATTTTAATAGAATGAATAATTATTTTATCGCAATCCTATCGAGTTTTCAATTTTTAGAAATGGTTTGAACAATAGTAGAAATCCTAAATAATATATTTTTATAATTTGTATAAGATATATATTCTCAAAATATAAAGAATAAAATTGCAAAACTTACCTCCTAAACAATTACGAATTTTATTTCATATAAGGCTGCAACCTTCCGTTCCAAACTGTAACTGTACCAAAAATAGTAGTATTTATTATAGGAACATCATTATAAACCAAAAGATTTTTACAAACTATGATAATAATTCTTACCCATAATTAAAACTTGATTATCATTTTCAGATATGTATTGCCATATCTTCATCAAATTTTCCAAAACACCTATGTTTTTGCATGTGTTTTAAAAGAGAATTGCAGTAACCACACCTTTTAGTAAACTAAAAATTGAAAGAATTTTCAACTAAAAGTATTAACAGAATATATCTTGATATTATTGAATTACATTATATATTAGCATAAAATTAATATTAATATGGTATAGTTTATAACACTTTATACCGACTATTCCATTTAGAGATATGTTTAATATAATATTTATCAATATTATATAGAGTTTTGATCCGTTTTTACAAATTTGTAATAACATTGATCAAAAATCTATAATGTTAACATAACCTATAATAACGAAACTGTCAATAGCGGAACAATGAAGACTACAAATACTTTTAGATTGTTTGTACTGAAAGAATCATGAAATTTTGTTTACTTACCCCAACATTTTCCTTCTCAGAATTTGACATTTTATAAACAATGTTAACTCCAAAAAAACATTTTTGGTGAAAATTTAATTTTTTCTTTCAATAATTAGGAACAAAGTGGAATGCGAATTGCTCAAAATTACAGTTCATGTAAATCCGCCTTAATCTCTTGGTGATTTTCTAAAACCTAGGGACAAAACTCACAACGCAAATCTTTGCGGAACAACGCACTCGTGGGACGGCACCTTTAAGTATTATACGTGAAAATTTCGAAAATAATGGCCTGTTTACACCTTCGAAAATTTTTTTTTTCGTATTGGAGAGAAGAGGACAGACTGTGTATCTGTCCTCTTTACTCTCATGGAAAAATTTTTTTTTGGAATGTGTAAATAGGCCATCAGAGGGAGTGCGGTGTTTTCTACGTATAATACGTATTTTACATAATGTAGAAAACCACGTATTATACGTAGAAGACTTCCAGTTTTCTACATTTACCCATCCCTGATCCTTGCCTCCTGAAGTGTGGCCGTACCTTAAGGGCGCAATTGAGTATTTTAATAGGTATGTCATGAAGACTAGAATAAGGAGGTGAAATGAGTGTAGTGGGGGTGTCCACAGAAGCAGGCCAAACAGTAGGCGCCTCTTTTCGCTTCGGGCTTTGCTCAGTAACGAATTTGAGTTTTCTGCGCACGAAGAGGGAGAAGGGAGAAGCAGCTGTTGATCAGCTCGCTTTTCCCTTCTCTTGTTTCTCCCTCTTACGTGCGCAGAAAACTAAAATTCGTTACTGAGCAAAGCCCGAACCAAAAAGAGGCGCCTACTGGCTAGCCTGTTTGCCGCGCCACCGTTCCCTGTGGTAAAACTATCTAATTTCACCTCCTTATTCTAGTCTTCATGAGGTATAGCCTAACGCACAATAAATCGTAATCGCTAATCCTTAATCGTAAGACTGAGAGGAAGTAGGACAGACATATATTTCTGTCCTGCTTCCACTCATTCTTACGATTAAGGATTAGCGATTACGATTCATTATGCTTTAGGCTTATGTTCTCGCTACCTACACTCGAGTGTAAGAAGGTGTAAAACGGAGCATGCGCATTAAAGTAAAGTACAGAAACTAACGAGAACAGAATAGTGTAGATCTGTACACTTTTTTCAAATTATGTAAGACATTTAGGGCCGATTCCACAACTATGGCTTTAAACCGAGGTTAGTTAAGCCGAGTTCAAATTTAACCGAAGCTTTAACCGGCAGTTAACGAGTCTTGCGTTCCACATGTGATTTTTGAACATCGTTTAACTAAACGTATGCTCCTTCGTCATAACTCTATATTTCGTTTCTTCTGTAGCTGTCTGTTTGATTGGGCGAAGTAAAATCGGAAGATTGACACATGTTTCAAAAAAGCCAAACTATGACACATGTTGGAGTGTTTATAAAAAGTTAATCAAATTGTTTTCAAGATATTAAAATGTCACTAAAAAGTGAAAAAGGAAACGAGATGCAAATTTTTGTGAAATTAAGAAAGGAAAACTTATGACCTTAGTTGAGAAAAATAAAGATATTTTAGAAAATAAAAAAACCGATGATGTGACTTTGAAAATGAAAGAGTCTTGTTGGGAACAACTTACTGCGGAGTATAGAGTTCCTATAAAGAGAGTTAGGACATGTGCCCCCTTCCACTAGCCTGTTGACAAACCGGAGACGGAAGTGACGATGAAGTAATTTGTGTGATTAGTTAAAAAGGGCGGGCGAAATTTAAAAATGTTTGTTAAGAAAGCATTTTAAAATCAGCGCGCTCTTTTCAGCCAATGAAAAAACTTTCAATACACTTCCGTCTCCGGTTACGCTGAGCCAATCAAAAGTTGAACCTCACGTGTCCTAACTCTCTTTATAGGAACTCTAGCGGAGTATAATAGTAATAATTTAGAAAATTATAGAACATGTGAATTACTAAAAGCATATTGGGAAAATTGTAGAAAAAGGAGTAAAAAACATTTTGCCGAAATGCGGCGTGAACAATTAACTACAAGTAATTATTTTTATTTTATAATAATAGCATTTAGAACAAAGAAACTGCAGCAAATTCTACTTTTTAATCATAAATTGTTAAAATTTTACAAATGAATAAATAAAAAACATCTTTTTTTTATATTTCATGTTAGAAGAAAGTAATTAAAACGAAGTATAAAAATTGTTTATTTAGGAGGAATTAGACAAACAATGCGTACAATGGATGTACGCGCTGCAGCTGTACGCATCTGTTACTGGTGGGGAGCAAGTTTTTTTTTTTTTTTTTTAATACTATGGGCTAGACAGCCTATACCTCAATACATATTAACATGTTACAATAAAATAATTTGTGAAAATAGTCGCACAATAAAATAAATAATATGAAATAAATATACATGTAAAAGGAGTTCTTCCTCGCTTACGCACATTTTCGTTCTCTTAAGATTTTTATAACTAGTTTCGTACATTTTTTTATCTCTGAAGTAGATTCCGCAGAAAAAAGATTTCTCCAGAAAAGGGTCTTATTCGCTTGCATTCGGAACTCAGGATAGGAACTCTCTCTACTAAAACTGTATTTAGGACATTCAACCAGAACATGAAAAAAATTCTCACATTTCTCGTCACACCAAATGCAATATTCAGAATTCGGAAGATCGATTCTATCAAAGTTTATTTTTATAAATGGATAATGGTTATTTACTAGACGACATTGCGCAAAAGTTCTTTTGATTTCCAATTGCATTTTATTCACTAAGTAGGGCTGAGTTCCTGGATAAAGGCGAATAAACGGCCAAATCTGCAAACTCTTAGATTTAGCACGCGAATTTAAATCTTCTGTTAAGCAAGACCTTCCGTAAGATACTTTAACTTGATCCAAATTGTATGATAGAGATTCTAGAGATCCGGTATTCCATAACTCTTCACATCCACTATTTACAAAAAACACCTTTAACTGACCAAACCAGTTGCACCCCGAACTTGCAGGGCTGGAGCGAGCCAACGTCATTAGCCTCAGCAGGCACAGTCTTGGGAACCGAGAATCATTCATACTGGAAATTTTTGAAATCCAAGACAATGCCCTATCGAGTACTTTGAATGATAAAGGCAACACCCCCACCTCTAAACGAACAGCATAATTAGGAGTGCAGTTGGGCAAGTGCAATAGTCTTTTAAAGTAAGATAATTGCACTTTTTCGATATTGTTAGTGTACTTTAGACCCCAAACTTGTATCGCATAAAGAAGTGTACTACAGACAAGACTCACAAATAAGCAAGTTAACCGAGGTTTAAGTATTTGAACCGCCAACTTTGGCCGGTTAACTTTAACCAGGGGTCAGCCATTTTAACCCGAGTTTAAGAACTTGTGGAATACGTAGTTTTCACTAAACCGAGTTTACCAATTTAAACTCCGGTTAAACATACTTGTGGAATCGGCCCTAAAAGTAGTTAAGATACGCTCCCAGCTCGGCGTCTGCCTGCCTGCGCGTGCAACCGACATGAGAGAGAAGAAGACGGAAATATAGTTCCGTCTTCTTCTCTCTCGTGTCGGTTGCACGCGCAGGCAGGCAGACATCGAGCTGGGAGCGTACCTTTATACTGTCAAATTTTGAACTTATTTTAGTACATCATAAAATTACCTTAAAAATATATATATTTAAAACAAAAAATCTAAGAAGGTTCATAAATAAAAAACAGTGAATGGTTAGTTAGAAAGCATAGATATTGAATTTATAATAATAAAATTTTACCAACATTTGTTTAAGTTGCTTAATAAATATGCAATTCTTTTACTGGAAATTAATTAACAATATGAATGAAACTTTATATTCTTTAATTAAGATCATTCTTTCATTAAAATTTTTATTATATTCCTTTTAAACAAGGCTGATAAAAATCATAATTTTTTTAAAAAAGTCAAACAATCCGATTTTTTTTTATTTAAATCGGATTTTCTTTATTTAAACCAAAAATTGATTTTTTTAAAAATCCAATCAGTATATAAAATCTTCAAATGATTATTTGTAAGTAGTTTATTTTTCAAACTTATATATAGAACATTTAATAAGAAATAATGAATAATAAAACATTTAATCAAAATCAAATAAATTATGTCGAACAAATGAGAAAATTTTAAAAAAACACCTTCAAATTTATATGATTGCAAAATTAGGTAAAAGCAACAAAAAGGTAATAAATTATAAAAAAAAAAAACAAGAACGTAAAAAGATAAGAAAACAGTCTATTAAAAAAAAGAGAAAATTCTTTTAAATAAAAAATGTCATGGCAATAATATTAAAGAAATGAAGAAAAGATTAAAAAAACAACACATGAATGAAACAGTGACATAAAAATATATAAAAAGCAGAAATTCTTTTCAAAAAATTAAACTATTTACAGACATTTTTTTATGAAAAAATAATTAAGAAGATAATTATAAAAACTTTAAAATATATTACAAAAGAGAAGAAAATTTTAAAATTAGAAAAATTAGAGAATTATTCACAAATTGAAGAAAAAAAAATGAAGCAAAGTTGGGAAAATTTTTAAAAAAAAACATTCTATGAAATAGAAGAACGATGTTAAATTAAGAATATTTAGTAAAAGCCTAAATTTACAAAATCTATAATAATAATCCGCAATTTCATTCATTCTTTCATTCATTCTGTCCACACCTGAAGTTGGTCGTTTTTCTATTCAATTGTTTTTTAATAATGTTTTGCTTCTTGGTTTTGAAATTTGTTATGTAGTTGAAAATAGGTTACGTTTTTCGTTTGTGTCAATTATTAGGTAAGTCCATTGTCTTTCGTCTGAGAACTGTTGCGGACTTATTTTAAAAAAAATATTGTTCCAGAACACTTGAAACTTTAATATTTGCTGGTTTCATTGGTCATAATATTAAAGGGTAAATTGTATTTCTTTTAATGCAATTATTAATCAAAAACCTTAAATTTTTGCATTTTTTTAAAAACATTATCATTCAAAAACTATTTAATATTATCTATTGGAACTTACCAGAAACATAAAATGCTTAATTTTTAATATTTTATTGTTGATATTTTTATTAAAAAAGGATTATTTTAAAATAATATTTAAATTAGAAAAATTTTTACTTTGAAATATTTTACAATTATTTTCAGCTTACAACTTTTTTACTGAACCTCCTACAAATTTCAGCTTTTGTAAATATTTGATTACATATTAATAAAATTTACTTATTATTAAAATTTTATGAACGTGTTTTACTTCGTTTTTGAGATATAAAATATTGAAATTTTATACTTAAAAAGGTTATTTCTAAAACTTGAAGTTAGTATAGACCAAGTTCACATCGCTCTATTCAACTTGTAATTCAAATTAGACAAGCATTATTACAACCTGCCTAAAGTTTAAAATATCAATTGAAAAATAGAAATCTAGATATTTATACCACCAGTTCTTTTCCATTTTCTCCATTTGTAGGAGGTTCCACAAAAAATTTGTAAGCTGAAAAGGATTGTGAAATTTTTCGAAGTAAAAATTTTTCTAATTTAGATATTATTTTAAAATAATCCTTTTTTAATAAAAATATCAACATTAATATATTAAAAATTAAGCATTTTATGTTTCTGGTAAGTTCCAATAGATAATATCAAATAGTTTTTGAATAATAATGTTTTTAAAAATTTGCAAAAATTTAAGGTTTTTGATTAATAATTACATTATAAGAAATACAATTTACACTATAATATTATGACCAATAAAATCAGGAAATATTCAAGTTTCAAGTGTTGTGGAACAATTTTTTTTAATAATATGTCCGCAACAGTCCTCAGACGAAAGTCAATGGACTTACATAACTATAAAATTGGTAAATTTTTAAAATAAACTAATAAAATTTTAATAATAGGATTAAAAAAGAAAACAAGATTAAAATATATACATTATGCAGGTATATAACCTACTTTGTATTTAACATTTTTTTACAATTTTAATTTAATTTATGTTAAACAAAATTTATTTAAGTTCTTATTATGTAAAATTAAGTTTTTCTTAAATATTTTGAGTAAATTGAATATTGGTTTTTTTAATTCAGAAAATCTAATATTTCTATGAAATTTCATAAATGATTTGAAGATATGAAATAATAAAATTTTATTATCATTTATTCATTCATTCAGTCTTTGATTCTGTTTACACCTATTTCGAGCTTTTAATTAATTCTAAAAAATACAATAAAAATAATAATAAAGAATGAAATATTATGAATTATATCATTGAAAAATAAGCTATGCACAGGTTTTAAACATTGCTTAAGGTTTTCAATTACCTTTTTGATTATTTGCTTTCCTTTTGAGAACTTTTTTTTCTTTAGTTTAAGGGTCAAACCACTGACTTTCGACCAAAGGTGGTCGCTTACGATAATGATTAATTTATGCACTTTAATTATATTTTCATTAGATTCAAGACAGATATTTATTTTATTGCTAAATAATACCACCTTAAAATTCCGGAATTAACCCCAAAACACATTTTTAATCTTATATAAGTTTCTTCTGGATGATATTAAAAAATTAACACTTTTTACATATCTAAGTTTTTATAAAATATTCAACATATTAAATTTTCGCGAGGGTAATTTGCTCAGTTTATGAATTATTAAAGTTTAAAAATGTAATGAAAAAACCATATTTTTCATTGAACAAAATACACTCTTACATTTGTCGTTAAAATTATTGACAAAAATAATTTTGAATTTAAAATAAATAACAGATTGTCAAACTTTAGAGTGTATTTTGTACATTTTAAACTTGAATAATAATTCATAAACTGAGCAAATTACTCTCTCTAAAATTTAATATGTTGAAGATTTTATAAAAACTTAGATATGTGAAAAGAAATAATTTGTTAATTGCATCCAGAAAAACTTATATAAGATTAAAAATTTTGTGTTTTGGGGTTACTTCTCAAGTTTTAAGATGGTATTATTTAGTAATAAAATAAATATTTGTCTTGAATCTAGTGAAAACATGATTAAAGTGTATAAATTAATAATTATGGTAAGTTTGAATAATATTTATTAAGAAGGTTTCTAAAAAATAGATTTTTAAAAATGGTTAAAAGTGACAGCCTTTTGATCAACTTTAAATTGATTTTATTATTATTCTTATCATTATTCATTATATACAAAATAACATTAAATAAAATAAATATTTGGATGTTAATTAAACATATTTTCTTTACAATATGAGAATGAAATGTTTTCTTTCTAAATAAAAAATATTTGAAATATGCATTAAAAACGCCAATTTTTCTTGACACTTGCTTCTTTAATTACAATTTACGGCTGGAAAATAAAAAAATTATCTAAAACAACTTCAGAACTTGAATTTAGACACATCAATAATACATATAATATGGGTTTTAATATTTATTAAAATATGTCAGCGACGAGCTTTAGTTGAAAGACAGTGGTTTGACTCTTGAAGCTTTTTTGCGCTATTAATTTTTAAAGAAAAATGGGTACTGCATTAAATTACTTTTGAAAAAATTTAGTATTTTTATCTAAAAATTATTATTTTTTATTGCGTGAGTAAATGATTAAACTGCTTTAATATTCAATTTAATTATACATTTAAAATTAAAGACAATTATAAATCTAATTATAGTTTAACTAGATTAACAGAAAATGAGATAGACTGAAATACAGTTTTTACTATAAAAGAATTAACTTTTTTTGGAAAGACTAAAATTATAAAATTAATCAGAAAATTTGGATTTATTTTAGTTTTAATGTATGTAAATTTTTTACAATTAAAACGTTTTTAGAAATTGGTTTAAGTTTGAAATTATTTTAATATGTATATTGTTAGAATTTGAAATTATTTAAAGTTGATATAATAATTAAAACATAGAATGATTAAAAATTGAAGCATTAAAAGTTTTTAATAATAATTGAAATTTATTAATAATAAAATTCAAATAATTCCAAGTGCCTAATAATTAAGAGGATGTGATAGATTGATCATTGACCACATGACCCACAAACAAAATTTTTCAGCGGTTTTCTCTAGAACTAGGTACTGAATATTTTTCAATGCAATTTTGTCGAATTACCTAAAATATCACCTGAAAGGTCTGCGTACCCCTAACTTATTTGGAGTTTGACCCAAAATTAACTGTTTGAGTTTTTTCTAATTTTGAACAATTTTATAAAATTAACTTTTTAGTCAAAATGAGAACACACGCTAGAGTCAGAAAGATCTTCCGGTTGATATTTTATATAATTCTATACTAAGTTTTATATAAAAATATTCATTAGTTTTATACAGAAAAATCGCTGAGAAATTTTGGCTTTGGGTCATGTGACTATACTGACATCATTCTCCATCACAAGCTCTTAAAGTTTGAAACACATTTTAAAATTGCATTAATAAAATTAAATTTAAAATATTTAGTTTATAAATATATAATAAAGTTAAAATACATTTTGTTTACATTGTTGAGAATCAAAGTGAAATTGGATTATGTATGTCTCTTAAAACTTTGGTTAAATATTAAAATTTTGCTTAATTGAAGTTTAAAATAATTACAGTTTGAATCTATAAAAGTTGGAAAATATTTTAAATTTGGAAAAATTAAAATCTGTGTTGATAAAAGTTTTGACGATTAATTTGCACCTAGAGAAGTTAGTAATTGAAATTTATATTGTTTAAAGAAAATTTAAGAATAAGAAACTTTGATTAATAGACGTTTGGAACAATTGAAATTTGTATAGAATTTTGAATATAATGTTAGTATATTTCAAAATAAATAATTCATTAAGTTTTTCTCGTTTCCTTTTTGCTATAAACTTTTATTGTTTACTTTTTGATTAATCATTTTTTTGCATTTATGGGTCAAGAAATGCTAATAAACATTCAACTCAAAAAAATCATACCTCTTTTAACAAACCTTATCTTTCTTATTAAACTGGACTAAAATAATAATTATATGTTAAAATAAAATTTTTGTTTAATTTGTTTAGGATCTAATAAAATTAATTTAAACTAAATCGGATTACTTTTATTATTTAAAAATTTTTTATTATTATTTTATAATTAAATCAATTATATATTAGGATGTATATTAATAATAATAATTAACTTTTAAGAAATGCATTTGACGGAACAAATCATAGTTTAAAGAACAAAACTCTTTTTCTGATTTAATAAAATTTAAATAATAATTATGTAACAGTAAAAAATGAGTTATATTTTTATTTAATTTAATAATAAATTATCTAATATAAAAAAGTTCATACTTTTTATATTTAAATTAGTAACAAATGCAAAACGTCATTCTCGCGCGCTGTAGCGCGCGTATATTTTGCTAGTTAATAATAATAATCGCAAACTTCATTCTTTCATTCTTTCATTCTGTCCACACCTGAAGTTTGGCACAATAGATGTTTTTTGTTTTAAATTAATAACTTTTGAAAAAATGTATTTTTATGTCAATTATAAGATTTCTAATTTTATTTATTTATTTATTAATTTTCCTGAATCTAAATTTTAAATCAATTGAGAAATTTATGTATTTTATTTTCAATAATAATAATAATGTATTACCATACAAACGTGTCTTATTTAAAACTACTTTACAGATTTTAATAATGATTCAAAACACTTTAAATATAATATGAAAATTAATGTATATTTTATATTATAATTTATAATAATATATGAATCATTTTCATAATAATATTTTGTTTTTTTAATTACTTCTAAAAAATATAATATAAATAAGAATAAAGAAGGAAATATCATGATAAAATTTGAAAAAAGCGAGCACTGTTTTCAAATATTTTTGTAGACTTTTAAATGCCTTTTTTATAATTTATTCCTCTTTTTATTTTTTTTTTATTTAAAACTTTCTTTCCTATTTTAAATAAAAATACGTACCAAATTAAATTTCTCCAAATAAATGTTGTATTTTTTATCTCAAAATGCTTATTTTTTATTGGTAAATTAATAAGCTTATTTGATTTCTAATTTTATTATAGGTTTCAAATTAGGATCAATTATAATTTTAATTAGTTCAATTGGAAGAACAAAAAATAAGATTGACTGAAATATACTTTTCCCTATATTACAGATTATGAATTTTAAAACTTGAGTTATATTTTAATTTTGAATAATTTAAGTTTGAAATAATTTCAATTTGAATAGATAGAAGTTGGAAATTTTTTAATTTGGAAAAATGAAAAATATTGATAGAAATTTTGAAGAATGGTTTATTATTAATTGAATTTTGTAAATAAATTTTAAGACTAAGGAATTCTTATTATCAAAAGATGTTTGGAGTAAATTAAGTTTGCATAAAAGTTTAAATATATTTTGTTCAAAAAACTATTGAAAAAGAAATATTTTTACTTTCTGTAACATACAATAAATTTTTTTATTTTTAACTAGGGAAGAAAATCTGATTTATTTTTTAAAATTTCTTTCTATTTAATAATTTGCAACAAATTTTAATAGATCAAAATTAATTCACACCTATAAATGTTTTTTTTCTTGTTTTAAATCAATACCTTTTAAAAAAATGTATTTTTATTGTAGAATTTCTAATTTTACCTATTTATTTATTAATTCTCTGTAATTTAAAACTTGAATTAAGTAATAAATTTATATTTTATTTATACAATAGTGTATTAAAATATAAACGCGTATTTTACTGTAATCTACTTTACAGTTCTTAATAAATATTTACAACACTTTAAACATAATATGTAAATTCATGAAAAAATATGTATAAATAATTCGAAATAATTTAATGTTTCCAATATATTCGACAATTTAATTATAATTTTATGGAATAAAACATAAATGCCGTCTTTATAATTTATTCCTATTTTTTGTTAGACTTATGTTTGTTAAATTAAATATATTTAATTCAGTTGATGTAAATTGAATGATATTTAGATTTTTGGAAATTAAGAATTTAAATTATTTCAAATAATTCTTAGGAAAATAAGTTTGCATCAATAATAAAATTTAGAATCGGTAAATTTAAGTATTAATTGATCAAAGTTTAAATTAAATTTAAGTTTGAATCGATTTGAAATTTCCAATTTCTAGAAGTTGAAATTAATAGTTTTTAAATTTACAAATGATTTCAGGTTACATTGTTTCCAACATTTTAAAATATTTTTAGATAAAGTAAAAAATAAAGATAAAGAAAATAAAGATAAAGATAAAGTAAAATAAGATAAAGAAATAAAAGAAAATGAACTCATTTTTATTTTAATTCCTAATGTAGGGAATTCAAATTATTTCAATTTTTCACTTTTAAAAATTACATTAAATTAAAAATCTTAAAACTTTGGTTATATTGCAATTTTGATTAGAATTGAAGTTTGAAATAATTTAAATTTAAATTAATAGAAGTTTGGAATTTTTTAATTCGGAAAAATTAAATTTTATATTAATAGAAATTTTTGAGAATGGTTTGTTATAAATCGAATTTCGTATTCTTTAAAGAAAAATTAAAAATAAAGATTTCATATCAATAGAGGTTTGGAATAAATAAAATTTGTATAGAAAATTGTATTAATTTTATTATTAAAAAATATTTTGTTCAAAAAACTATTTAAAAAAATATTTTTGTAACGCACTATAAGAACCTTTTTATTTTCAACTTAGAAAGAGAATCAGAGTTATTCTCTAAAATGTCTTTGTATTTAATTATTTATAACACATTTTAATAAATAAAAATTAATTTACAAAATTTAAGTTGATAGTATAATTAATTTAATATAAATAAGTTTAGTTTGTTTTTTGTATTGAAATTATACCTGTTAATGAAAAATGCAATTCTCGCGCGCTTTAGCGCGCGTATTTTTGGCTAGTATAAAATAAAAGAATAAAAGTCTACAAAATAAAGAAGAAAGTTGAGAAATTAAAAAAATTATAACAGCATCGAACAAATATTTTCAAAAATTCGTAAGTACAGGATAGAAACAAAAAAAATTTAAATGAAGAAAAAAGATGTATAAGAAATGGAAAAATGACGATAAAAGTTAAAGAATTAATTAAAACGGAAGGAATGACTAAAAAATAGTAAAACATGAAAAAATTAAATAAATAAGAAGAAAATGGAGAAATGTTATTTTTCTTATAGTCTTACAAACTGTAAGAAAGTGTAAATACATAAGTATGAAAATCAACAAAATAAAAAGTTTAGTGAATGTTATAATAACAAAATTGTGTAAAATAATATTAAATAATTTGCATAAAAAGAAGAAAATTAAAGAAAATCCTAAAATGAAAAGACGCAAATACAAAAAACAAATCAGATGAAAACAGAGAAAAAATCTTAAAATTTTGTAAAAATAAGAAATTATAAGAAAAAAATTAAATAGTTTCTAAAAAGTGAAATCTCTTAGAAAAACTTTAAGAATTATTACAAAAAGGTTTATTTTGAATATGAAATATAAATAATGTTATTTATTTATGTTGTATTAATTAATATGCATTTAAATTTGAATTAAGTGAAATTTAAAAGCTTGAACAAATTGGAATGTGAGTTAATTGACGTTTAGAATTTATTAAAATTATAATGACTTAAAAATATGTGTATATAAATTTAATAATAATTTGTGCTATATATATCTTCATACCAAAAATTGTTAGATAGTAGGTATTTTGATCATCAGTATTAGCACAATTTCTTTAATTTTATCAAAAATTAAATATTTTATTGTAAAAGTTTTTTTAAATTTAAATCCAATGATTTATATCATGATTTAAAACAATTATAACAGCCCTGCTTTTAAATGTGAAAATTGTAACCCTTCAGATTTAGATTTTACTCAAAATCAATTAATTTTAATTCATATTATTTAATGATAATTAAACATTTTTAAATATTCAAATTTTTGTTTACATATTTCATTAATTTCATTATTTCTCTATATAGCGTTTTATTTATTTACGTATATAATTAATAAATTTAATAAATGAATAATTTCTTTAATAATTCTTTTTTTAATAAAATTTTTTTTATTTTTGTTATTAATTACATAAATGTTTTATATATGTATATATACATAATATTTTTTATTTGAGGTTAACCTGCATTTTGTGTTAATTTTATCAATTACTAATTTTTATAATTTCTATAAACAAACTATAGGTTACGAAAAAATCATAAACATAGGTAAATGACTTTGAATTTTTATCATTAACAAAATTTTAATTTTGAATTAGATGCCACTTTTGCGCCATTTCGTTTACTCCACTTTTTACACTCGCTTGTAGTCGAGTGTAATGAAATAGGGAAAAGTGCAACGACAGCTAGGGATTTGAGTGTACACTATCTCGTCACTTCTGGTAGCGAGAACGCAAAAGTGTACACTTTTGTGAAAAGTGTAGAAAGTGTAGGTAGCGAGAACATACCTATAGTGTCGTCATAATCGGTCGGTAAAAACATAATCTACTGTTCGATATCATCTGGTAGTCACCTTCATAATGGGTTACAATGTTGAGTTACAAAAGAAACACTTAAGGCTGTTGGCAGGAGAAAATTTGCAGTGGTCTTCAAACACTTTCCCCTTCGCTGGTCGAAAATTTGGACTTATGAATTTTTTTAAAAAAACCCAGACACTTTTTTGAAAAAAGGGCTCTGGCTGACCATAGTATTTGAGATAAGGAATTTTTTAAACCTTTGTTTTACTCGAACCGGTGTTCCTACGAGCGTCAAAATGATCCCCCGTTTTGACATTGACAGATTTTCTGTAGAAGATGGCCGCCCCACGTCACCTGATCATATGGCAGGCCGGAAGTAGCGTCACCGTTACCATGCATTCCGCTCGGGCTATGACAAGATGGACTCCGCACTCTGTTTACAATCTGTCAGTTTTGATGTCGAACGTGGAGATAATTTTCTCGATCATGGTGAAATTGTGTTTCCCAAATTCCCCATTCCCTGCGAAGTTTGGCAAAAAAGTAATTTTCCTGTATAAAAGTGTCTAATGTTTTATAAAACAAACGGCAACGATCGTGTGAATTTGTAGTGTTTTTATATCTATGTCTCGTTTTCTTCGAAAAGTTTTCACACACTGAGAAAAACAGGAGTCTTTCTTGATTAATAATTCCACTATTACCCCTAATTCATAAAATTCCAGCAAGTTTCTTCAATCTTTTTATTTTTCAATCAAATTCTGGGCAATGTTTTTATCAAGCACTATACTCTGACTTGATTAAATATTGACATTGACACATTTTCTGACCCGTCTGCTACAATCTGTCAGTTTCAATGACAAATTTGAAATGAATTTTTCCACTCATGAAAATGTCTATTCGTGAAAAATTAATTTTTCCTAAATTCCTCATTCCCCAAAATTTGACAAAAAAATAATCATCATATTAAAAAGTGTCCAGTGTTTTGTAAATCGAGACACTTTTATGGAAAAAATATTTTTATTGACAAAGTTTTTGAGATCAGGAAATTTTTCAATGTTTCTTTTATGCGAACAGATGATCCCACGAGCTTCAAATTTATCTCCCGTTTCGACATTCACAGATTTTTTGTATCGTCTGCAACATAAACATTAACATAACATAAAATGTCTATTCCTATTAAATAATTTTTTTCCAAATTCCTAATTTCCCAAACCTTGAGAAAATCATAATCATACTTTCAAGAACGATTCTACTATTAGAGTTTTATGCAACAAACGTCAAAGAACTTGTGTTATTTATAAGACAGGTTGCATTCGAAAAGTTTTCCCTGGCAGAGAAAAGCAGGTTTTTTTTATCTTTTTCATTCTTCCTCTTATTTTAAAAATTCCAACAAGTTTCTTTTTTTCTTTTTTCGAATAAAATTCTCGGCAATGTTTTTATCCAGCAGTCCCCTGACTTATCTACCTTATTTCACGGCAAGCCAAACATTTACCATATATTTCACAATTTTTTCTTTCTTAATCAAGAGATTTGTCCGGAAAAAAATCTCTGTGTTGCCAAACTTTGTGCAATAACAAATTTTTCTACATGTTTCTTTTCTACGAAGAGATTAGAGTTCCGAAGAAGTAATATTACCTGGAGAACGGTAATGAGAACGAGAATATAACCGGGAATATAACCGACCAAAATTCTAATAGAGAATTTATAAGAATTTAAGTTTTTTATTCATTTATCAAATTAAGTCAAATTTTCTCAATCAAAATATGAAAATTGAATTTATAGTGTCATTCTTATTAATAATGATTTGAATTTCGATGTTAATAGTACACTGAGAAAAAAATACTGCCACAAGAGCTCCGGTCACTCATGTGTTTTCAGCGTTACTAGAACACTGCAGTTTTGGCATGACATTACCGCTAAAATTTCAACCGAAGGTTATGACAATTCACGATCGATCCTCACTTGTTTTGTTATGATTCGAGATTGTAATTAAACATTGGTTATAAATACTGATTGATTTAATTATTCTAATACAATTTAAAAACAAATTATAAATTAATTAATTAAAAAATTTATTTATTAATAATTTTAATATTAACTTCATGTGTTCAACGTATTATTCAACACTAAATTTTGCAAAATTTTGCCAGGTCCCTAATGCTTTTTCAAAACAATGCTAAAACTGCAGTGTGTCTCCTGCCAAAATAGCGGGAATGTATAGGCAGTTTGATTCCTACTATAATGGCATGACTTTACCGCTGCCACGGCGGTTTTTTTTTCTCAGTGTAATATGTATTTTAATTACTTTCTCTTCGACAATAAAACAATTTCATTATTTATTGCAAATTTTATATTATTTATGGCAAAATGAAATTCACTCTTTTAATTCACCATTGTTATTTTTATTCTGCAATTATTATCTTCAATTGAAATATGCAAAACAACAATGATACGTTGAAAAAAATTAAAGAAATTTAAAATAAATAATTCGTCGGCTCCCTAATAACACCGACTAGGCCGGGAACGTTCCTGGAATGGGCTGCTGGCCCCTTGGGTACGTTCCCTTGGACCGCTCCAATATACCTGACAAATCCGTTCCGGATTTCACTAGGCTAGGAACGTTCCCGCGGAACGTTCATGGAATGTTCCGAGGAACTTTGAATACACATTCAAAAAATCGCAGAACGGGTTGCGGAAAAAGTATGCGGAAAAGGCTGAAAATTTATTTATTAATATTATTTAATGTTTTAATATGATTGCTTCTATAGAACAGTGGTCACTAAAATCAACTGCGCAGCTCTAGGTGCGATAGAAAACTACTGCGCAAGATATTAACATTAATTATTTTTCAATGTGTATTTAAGGTTCCTCGGAACATTCCAGGAACGTTCCGCGGAACGTTCCTAGCCTAGTGAAATCCGGAACGTATTTGTCAGGTATATTGGAACGGTCCATGTGAACGTACCCCAGGGACCGGCGGCCCATTCCAGGAACGTTCCCGGCACAGTCGGTGCTATTAGGGCTGGGAGCAAAACCATGCAATTTCAAAAAGAATAATGAAGAACGTACTTTTTCAATAATATTATTTAAAAACGTACCATTTCAGAAAAACAAAACCAAAACGTGTCATTCTGCCCAAGCGATGTGAAAACGTGCTATTTCAGCTAACACTAAGAAAACGTTACCATTTCAGAAAATTATATAAATTTATGAAATTTTCAGTGGGTAATAATTTTAAAAATCTACAGAGGTTAAATGAACACTGAATTGAATTTTGCTAATGTAACTTTAGGTACTTAATAATAAATCAAAATATACTTTAAAACGAAAAAAAACCTACAAAGGTTAAATAAACACTGTATGAATTGAATTTTTTTAATATAAGTTTACTTAATAATAAATACAAAATTTATTTTAAAAACGAAAAATACAGATATGTTACAAGATTTTTAATCATATTTTGCAGAACATAAAATAAAAATGGTTAAAAATTAAAATTTAAAAGAAGTAAATTCAAAAACCAGAAAAACTATTTCTTCTAAAGTTAAAATTCATAATTTTTTTTTCGTATGTAAAATTATTATTTCTTACTAATTATTTATTTTAACTCTTTTTAAAATTAATTTTATCGGAATTCAGTCACACACAGTTAATATAAAATTTAATTTAAGAAAACAAGTTATTTTGTAAATTATTGTAAGTCAGAATTTAAAAATGGAAAAATCTTAATGATTCCCAATCATAGTTTGATTCCTGAAAAGTAACACATTTTTTATAACAGTTTAGTAAATTAACTTTTTGCTTCTTTTCAATTTATTGTAAAAAAAGTTTAAATGTTAATAAATTTTACCATTCTTAGCAATTCGATGGCTCCTAAATGAAAACACGTTACTCAGAAAGTCAAATAGAAAAGGTCTTATTCAAAATGACATTTTTTTAAGGCTATGTTTTGAATTTTAATTAAAAATTATTTTTAAAGACTAAAAATATGATGAAAATTTAGATCAATTTAATTGTTTATTTTATGTTAAATTTATTTTATACCATTAAAAGATTTCATTTTGACATATTTTTATATTGACTTAAAATTAATGCTGAAATTTAAGAAAATGTAAGGTTACAAAATTTATCAGATGATCTACGTGTTTTCTATTTGTTTTTCTGAATAACGTGTTTTCATTTAGGAGCCATCAAATTATTTTAATGTGTACTTTAATAATAAGAATATATGGGACGTTCTACGTCAAACGGAACAGAGCTGTAGCCAAAAATTGGCTCAATGAAAAAAAACGTCCATGGGCTTAAAAAAATCGTACATTCGTGTACTTTCAAAAGCAGTTGGGCGATTTTGAAAATTCAATATGGCGTCGAAATTAGAAGCGAGGAAAGTAAAAAAACTAGAAAACCGATAACTAATATCATTAATAAAAATTCTAAAATCAAAGAAAAAAAATCGTACTAAATTTTTTTAATCATTTTTGGGGTCGCTAAACACAAGTCTGTAGTCAGATTTGAATTAAATTTTAAAAATACAAAATGGCGAATCCAAAATGGCGGAAAATTTTTAAAATTCTTTAAAATCGCTCAAAACTTGTTACTCGGGGGTTTTTAGGGTCGCTGAATGCGAATCCGTAGTCAGATTTTAAAAATTCAAAATGGCGGATCCAATATGGCGGACAAGTTTTCGAAAATTTCAACATTTTTCTTCGAAACTTGTATCTTGGGGGTTTTTAGAGTCGCTGAATGCGAATCCGTAGTCAGATTTTAAAAATTCAAAATGGCGGATCCAATATGGCGGACAAGTTTTCGAAAATTTCAACATTTTTCTTCGAAACTTGTTTTTTGGGGGTTTTTAGGGTCGCTGAATGCGAATTCGTAGTCAGATTTTAAAAATTCAAAATGGCGGATCCAATATGGCGGACGAGTTTCCGAAAATTTTAAAATTTTTTTTTGAAACTTGTATCTTGAAGGTTTTGAGGGTCTCTAAATGCGAATCCTTAGTCACATTTTAAAAATTTAAAATGGCAAATCCGATATGGCCGGTAAGTTTTTTGAAAGTTAATTGAATTTGGGTTAATCTTGTTACATTGAGTTTTCGAGGTCACTGAATGTGAATTTATACCCGGTAAAAAGCCTTGCATTAGAAAGTATTAAAAGTTTTAATTTACTTTAATCCCTGATTGTGCATGGCCTTTTAATTTAAAAAAAAATGTTTAGAAAAGTTACTGGTTAATGCGTTTTAATACTTTTTGAATTAATACGAACAAATTGTATTAAAATTTATTAAAAGATTCTTATACAAGAAAATTAATTAAAATCTATTGAATGTGTGCAAAAGAAATACTCTTTAATGATATAAAAATGAATTGAATTAAAAATTAAATCTAAAAGTAGTTATATATATTGAAATATTTAAAAGTTTTTATCAGCTAAAAAATTAAATGACTAAACACAGATATTTTACGTAAAACATGTTTATTTATAAAGATAATTAAATTTTCTGAATTTTTTTTTTACTGTTAGACAGTATATTGAACAGTATTTTGAACAGTATATTTTACTTAAATCTAAATAAAAGCGTTTCCACCATTGGAGTTTATTTGAAAAATCCAGAGGAAAAGTAGTTGCGTAACTTAAAAAAATCTGACTTAAAATGGAGAATACACATTCAAGCCAGCGGTTTTTTCAAAAAATCTCCGATAGGGGAAACACCTTGAATGAACATTATAAATACGTAGAGTAAGGTGCTGCAAAAATTTTTTTCGAATTGTTGGTAAGCAACCCTCAATTTTTAGTTCCAACTTACTTAATAATGTATAGAAAGTTTAACATAAATTATATTTTTTGTTATTTCAAACTGTTTTGTGGTGTGAATTAGGTTTCTATTCCTCATTATTATCAAGTTAAATTTATTAAAAAAAAAAAAATGAAATTAGGTACCTAAAATTATATTTTCTTATTAAAATCGTTTTTGATAATAAATGTACGATCCAAAAAATAATTTTTGTATAAAATAAATAAAAATATCCTTTTTTGGCTACAAGGCACAGCCTTTTGAGTTTAAACATATAAAATTAAGAAACATGCTATTATTAACATTAATGTAGTTTGAAAGTAGCCTTAAATGAAATATGCATCGTTAAAAAAAGTCAATTCTCTTGCGGAAGATATATTTCTCCTTTTTCTAATGCTGCAAGCAACTCCTCGACGGTAGGTCCATCGCTGTTAGGAGTTACGAAATCCTGAGGACGGGTTTTACGATTGATAAAATTGATGTCATCGAAGTCATCATAGTGGTCGTCGAAGTTATCATTGTCGACGTCGTCATCGTCCTCATCAACGTTGTTGGAAAATAAATCGTCTTGAGGTTTGTTTTGAGAATCTTCTTGAAAATTGCGTCGAGGATCTTGTGAAGGATCGTCTAAAGGATCTTGTGAAGGATCGACTGGAGGATCTTGTGAAGGATCGTCTGAACGATCTTGTGAAGGATCGTCTGAACGATCTTGTGAAGGATCGTCTGAACGATCTTGTGAAGGATCGTCTGAACGATCTTGTGCAGGATCGTCTAAAGGATCTTGTGAAGGATCTTTTTGATGGTCGTTTGATACATCGACCTGTTGATGATTAGTATTAATTTCTTCTAGGATCAGACTTTGTACAATTTGTGGAGTAGTCAAATCAATTTGTGCACCACTAGACTCTTCTGGCCCATTCTTTTCTCCTAGAGTTTTCCTAGCAGTTTTTGGTGGTCCTGTTGTTAAAAAATTATTCTTTAGTAATCAATTTCAAAAATATGCAATTTAAAGTGTTTTAAAGAATAATAAACTTACTTTTGTATACTTCTTTTAACTGACTAATTTTTTTGCAAATTATATCAGTATATTTGCCTGCTTCAATTTCAGCCCCAGAGTTCGTCATTTGTAAAGCGTCTTGTAAAAAGAACTTGTAAATATCTGTAAAATACAGTAGTATTTAATGTAATATTTTTTTGATTTTTAAGAACAGTGTTTTAAATTGTTGAAATTGTCTAGATTATGCTTTCAGAAATGGATTTTTATGCGAAATTATAGGTTGAAAGTTTAAAAAGTTTTAATTAATCCTTTAAAAAAAGAGAGATCAAATTAAAATAACCAATTTTTAATTAAAAAAAAATTTTAAAATTTTAAAATTTCCTTTTAACAGACTTTTTATTTTAAAAAATCTGAATTTCAATATTTTTGCTTCCTCATAGAGGAAGCTTTGTGATCGTTAAGTTTTTCGATTTTCCAAAAATAGTCTAAATCGACTTATTTTCATCTAAAAAGCGTAAATTTTCATTCCTAAGCAAATGTCCAGATGTATGTGTGTGTGTGTGTGTGTGTGTATAGCGTTTTTTGTGTACAAGATATCTCGAGAACGCTTTAACCGATTCCAATAAAATTTGGATGACTTATTAAGCTCATGAATATCTAAATTTGGACACAGGGATTTTTGAAAATACCCAACCAAATATTTTTGAGCACCTTTTTTCATGGAAAAAAATCGTTTTTTGACAAAAATTTTATTCATGCTAAAAATACAACTTAAAGAATACAAAAATCATATTCCTTATCTCAAAACGAATCGATTGACCTATATAACTTTTATAATTGATCAAGAATTCGTAAAATAATTCATATTTTTACATTTTTTTGAATTAAATTTTTTTTTTAACAAGTTTCCCAATTAACTTATATATTATTAACTTCTTGCTTCCTCTATGAGGAAGCAAATTATTTTGCTTACTTGGAAGCGAAATGTCCATGAAATGGACATAATTCTCACCTAGTTTAATAAACCAGAGTTTGTAAGTGAGTAAAACCTTTAAACTATAAAATATTTACTTTCCGCAATCTTCATTTATCTAATTTTTTATTTGCAGGAATTGTCAGTTCATAAAATATAAAAAAAAACCAATTCTCATTAAGCTAAAGCTGGACGTACTCGTATCAGGCCCTCAAAGCTCTACTATCTAAAACTGAATCAGTAAAATTTTCACTGATTTGAAATCAGTGAACAACTTCTGGTTGCTGAATCAGTGAAATTCACTGAAGATCAGTCATTTTTCACTGATACAGCAACCAGAAGCTGTTTACTGATGACAAATCAGTGAAAGTTTTACTGATTCAATTTTAGAGAGTAATGCATTTCGCTACGGCAAACTTTTATCCGTAGTGAAGGTAATTCAGCAGTGATGGCAACATTTTTGTCACAAGAACGAAATATTAATACCCGTTGAGTTTTCTTTGAGTTTTATTTTTAAAAGTATAAAATAAAAATCGTTTAATAATTAACAATCACACACAATATTGTCAATTACAAGATTACTTTTACACTGTTAAAAATAAAACCAGAAGAAAAGTCACGGGTATTTATATTTTTATGTTCTTTTGAAAATTATGCTGACACCAATGTTAAATAAGCCTAAATACTAGAACAACTTTAAAGTTGTGAAATGCATTAGAGCTTCAAGGCTCAAGGGCCTGACTCGAAAAATACAACAGACAGAAAGATTTCGGTGAGAGTATTAAAATTAAGAAATAGTTCAGAATATAATGAATTAATGTGAATTAATAAATTAATGTAATGTAAAAAAATGTAATGAATATTGTCTTTATTTCTACCTTTTACAGCCAATAACTTTTGGTTGTCAAGTGCTGGTGGTGGCTGTGAAAGTTTCGTTTGTCTATTACTCTGACGCCCAGTTACTGTACTTTTTGCCAGTGTGTCATACCCGAACACACTGACAATAATATTTCGTACAAATTTTCGCTTGTTTTTTTCAGTAACTCCTGTTCCAGCCAGTGTGTAGAAAGTTTTGTCCAAGTATATTCCTCGTCCAATGTGCATCTGAAATACAGTTGATAGTTATTACATTTTCTAATGGGGGCTATATATATACAGTGTTCTGCCTTTGTTTAAGTTCAAAATATTTGTACTAGTAAAACAATATTAAAGGTTTTCTTGTGTCAATTTGTAGGATCCAATACTTATACATTTTTTTACTGCTCAAGTTATACTGCTTCACCGGGCCAAAAAAACCTTCAATTATGCTTTAACTGTATATATAAAGAAAGTTAAATACTATAGTTAAAGTTGATTCCGCAAACCAATAAGATACTTTGCACAAGAAAATTGATAAATTCCGTTTACAAGTGCCTACTGGTACATGGAATGTAATCACTGAATTCATCTTAAATTTTTCAAAATTTGCAGGTGGAGTCTCCGATTCTTCTGTTAATTTGAGAATTTGTTGCAAATGCTTATAATAAAGAAGTTTTGGCAGTAGTTAGGCAAAACATTTTTTTTTTAGGAAATTATGAGCATGTGCATTCATAGAGTCAAAATATCGTTTTTACAAAAAAAGCAATCACAGTTTTTTTCCAAAAGAATTTTATTTCAATACAAATAAATTTTTTAAAATTTTTCTTCCTTAGATAGAATTTTGTATAATACATAATGCAAAGCACTAATCAATTTAAAAAAGTAAATTTATAATTATTGTAAATTAAGCATGATTAATATAGTATTTTTCACATTAACCCATTAACGCCCAGACGGACGAAAAATTTCTGTTGAATTTGAGGACCTCCCTTTTAAAAAAAATGCCTACAAAAAAATTAGCACTTATCATTTTTAACGTAAAATTTACTCCTCTTTTAGATTCTGAAGTTAAAATTTGTTTATAACAAATCGTTAAAAAGTTATAAACAATTTTTTGCAAAAAAACACGATTTTTTGAGAAAAAATTTTCATTTTAGACATATTTTCACCGGAAAAAAGCAAGTAGATGCTCTCAAAAGCTCAAAATATCGCGTCTATGGACCCCCAGCTATAAGACCCTGAAGCAAAAAAATTTTTTTTTCAAAATGGCGGACGCCAATATGGCGGCTAAAACTAAAAAAATGGCTCAGATATGAAACAGGGTGCTCCAACTTTTTCATGTGACTGAAATCGCCTAAAACTCTTTATACGGGGGTTTTTGGGGTCGCTGATTACGAATATGATGTCAGTTTTTAAAAATTCAAAATGGCTGATCCAATATGGCGGACGAATTTTTAAAAAAATTTTGGATTCACTTGAAACTCTCCACTCAGGGGTTTTTGGGGTCGCTGATTACGAATATGATGTCAGTTTTTAAAAATTCAAAATGGCGGATCCAATATGGCGGACGAATTTTTAAAAAAATTTTGGATTCACTTGAAACTCTCCACTCAGGGGTTTTTGGGGTCGCTGATTACGAATATGATGTCAGTTTTTAAAAATTCAAAATGGCGGATCCAATATGGCGGACGAATTTTTAAAAAAAATTTGGATTCACTTGAAACTCTCCACTCAGGGCTTTTTGGGGTCGCTGATTACGAATATGATGTCAGTTTTTAAAAATTCGAAATGGCGGATCCAATATGGCGTACGAGTTTTGTAAAAAATTATTGGATTTACTTGAAACTCTCTATTCGGGGGTTTTTTGGGTCGCTAATTGCAAATCTGATGGCAATTCTTGAAAATACAAAATAGCAGAGTCAAATTGTTTGAATTTCAATAAGTATTATACAATGAATAAGAATTTTTTGGTCCGTTTGCCGTCGAATAATTCGCCGTTGCCCGACTCTTACCGCGAGGAGGTGGACAATAAAGAGTCTTTTTTTTTTTTCGTTTTTTATTTTATTTTTTTTTGTTTTTTTCGTTTTTTATTTTATTTTATTTTTTGTTTTTTTTTTGTTTTAATATTTTTTACATTTTTACATTTTAGGTGTGAAAATCCTGAAAGCAGGAAACGCATAAATATGCATCACACTCCACGCACTTTCGTTGCGTTCTACAGGTGCACTTGGAGAAATTAGAGCAGTTTTTCTTTTGTTCAACTCTTTGAACTTTGTGGTTTTTGATGGATTCAGATTTTTTTAGATATGCTTCTGCAATCTGTAGAGCCATGTCTTTAGTACCTATTTTTTTTTCTTGGACAACTAAGTTTCTTAGAACAGTTGCATTTGCAATTGATGCTTGAACGAGTCTCATAAGTATAACCCAAGTCCATTTCTTCGACCTTATGCATGGCATCAAATTGCTGCAATGTGCGTCGTGCAAGTCTACTCCGCCCATAAACTTGTTGTAGGTTGTAAAAGCATTAGGAAATGCTATATCAACTTTGCTCTTTGTCTCCGAAGAATATCTTTTGACTGAACTAATTGGTGTAACACCTATCAGTGTTGACAGTATAGACACTACTTTCGAATCTTTTACTGTGACATAATTGACACCACTGCATTTGTCATGCTTGGCAATAAATGTCCCTCTTGGATCCTTTTCCGTAATCGGATTTTTTACTTGAATTCGATTAGCTCTGACTGTCCCTGTTGCCCGCAAACAAACTTTCTTCAGATGAACCAGTAAATCTGGACTTGTAAAAAAGTTGTCAAAATATACGTGATATTTCACTACATTTCTGGGTACAACTTAAAAAAAAAGTTTTTGGAGAAGACCAACGACAATGCAGCTACCTAAAGCACATTTATTTAGCTTTTCTTCATTGCCAAAAAAAAAACTTTTTGAATTCTTGCCACAATAAATGTCACAATCGAATAAAAATCCTTCGGAACTACAAAGAGCCCACATTTTGATACCGAAACGGACAGGCTTGTTTCTTATAAACTGCTTCAAAATAGTTCTTCCCCGAAACTTTACCATCATTTCGTCAACTGACAAAGCTGATGAAAAATACCCAAACTGCCTCGCATTTTTCTTAAAAATCTCCAAAGGACCTCTCACTCGCCAAGCTCTATCATCAGCATTTTCATCTTCAGGTTTGGATAGCTTTAGCTTGGACTTGATATCTTCAAACTTGTTGCGACTCATAGCTCCAGCTACAGCTTCACAACCTAGAAGATGATTCTGAGACCAATAATCTCGTTGAGATTTCCTTTCGTTGAAAATAGACAAAATAATTATTCCAAGAAATTTGTCTAATTCATTCAACGAAATTTGACAATCATTCAGACGTGTTGCGTCTAATATGAATTCTGTTAGCTCCTTGGAAAAGAAAAATTCAAATAGTTCAGTTGACGAGGATGACCGAATTTTTTTTGCAACGCTATCAGGTATAAAAGTTTCATTTTTATACTGAGGATCATACTTCTGTTCACCATCAACCCATTCAAAAATATGATCTGGCTCCAACTTCGATTGATTTGAAGTATAATTTTCTCGAATCGTCTGGTATGAATTTTGCGGTAAATCGGCACATTCATTCTTAAGCGAATTTTCTAGCTCTTCATGAATAGCATCATCATCTGAATCAGATTCACAATCAGATTCGCCAGAATCATTCGAGTTTGGTAGCATTAGCACATCTAGGTGTTCGTCATGTTCTTCAACTTCGAAACTCTCGGCGTCATTTACAACTTTCTGCCGTTTCGACTTACGCTTTGTTGACATTTTTAAAATCGACCCAGTAATAAAAGAATGCTGGCGCAGTGCAGACAACCAGTGGTGCACGTGAATGTTGGCACAATGACGACAACTAGTGCTGCAAACGAATGCTGGCACAGTTACGACAACCTGAGCTGCACGCAAATGCTGACACAGTAACAACAACCAGTGGTAGAAGCAAATGCTAGCGCAGTAACAATAACAAGAGCTGCAAGCAACGCTGGCACAGTAACGACAACCAGTGGTGGAAGCAAATGCTTCGGCAGTAACAATAACCAGAGCTGCAAGCAATGCTGGCACAGTAACAATAACCAGAGCTGCAAGCAACGCTGACACAGTAACGACAACCAGTGGTTGAAGCAAATGCTGGCGCAGTAACAATAATCAGAGCTGCAAGCAACGCTGGCACAGTAACAATAACCAGAGCTGCAAGCAACGCTGACACAGTAACGACCCTTACAAAAAAAGAGTATTAGAATGAGTATTGAATAATGAGTACTGCAGTGAGTATTGCAATGAGTATTGCAATGAGTACTGCAATGAGTATTGAAAATTCCAGTACTTTTTTCGCCAAACATTGTTGAAAATATAATATGTTGCGCACTAAGTTTCTACGGCTCCTACGTCTGCGCACTACTTTTTTTGTTGTAAACTAAATATACAGAAATACATGGAACGCAAAATCACAATTTCATTATAATTTTAAAAAAAATTGTTTACTGTACTTAAAAAATACATGTGGCGAAAAAAGTACTGGAATTTCCAATACTCATTGCAGTACTCATTGCAGTACTCATGCAGTACTCATTGCAATACTCATTGCAATACTCACTGCAGTACTCATTATTCAATACTCATTCTAATACTCCTTTTTTGTAAGGGGACAACCAGTGGTAGAAGCAAATGCTGGCGCAGTAACAATAATCAGAGCTGCAAGCAACGCTGGCACAGTAAGGACAACCAGTGGTGGAAGCAAATGCTGGCTCAGTAACAATAGCCAGAGCTGCAAGCAAATTCTGGCACAATGCCAACAAGCAGTACAGCAGTAATAACTGCATGCCATTGCATTTTCTGCAAAACTAGTAATGCGCCGACTTCGAAATGCCAGATCTTAGCGGAAACAACAAGCGCAAAACCGTCTTAGTTGTGAGCATAGTTAAAAGTTATACAGCACCACAGCAAATAAATCAGCGTCAAATAAACAAAAATAACCAAAAAAAATAATAAGACTTAAAAAATTTGCCAACTCCATTTTGAATTTTTAAAAACTGACATCATATTCGTAATCAGCGACCCCAAAAACCCCTGAGTGGAGAGTTTCAAGTGAATCCAAAATTTTTTTAAAAATTCGTCCGCCATATTGGATCCGCCATTTTGAATTTTTAAAAACTGACATCATATTCGTAATCAGCGACCCCAAAAACCCCTGAGTGGAGAGTTTCAAGTAAATCCAATAATTTTTTACAAAACTCGTCCGCCATATTGGATCCGCCATTTCGAATTTTTAAAAACTGACATCATATTCGTAATCAGCGACCCCAAAAAGCCCTGAGTGGAGAGTTTCAAGTGAATCCAAATTTTTTTTAAAAACTCGTCCGCCATATTGGATCCGCCATTTTGAATTTTTAAAAACTGACATCATATTCGTAATCAGCGACCCCAAAAACCCCTGAGTGGAGAGTTTCAAGTGAATCCAAAATTTTTTTAAAAATTCGTCCACCATATTGGATCCGCCATTTTGAATTTTTAAAAACTGACATCATATTCGTAATCAGCGACCCCAAAAACCCCTGAGTGGAGAGTTTCAAGTGAATCCAAAATTTTTTTAAAAATTCGTCCGCCATATTGGATCAGCCATTTTGAATTTTTAAAAACTGACATCATATTCGTAATCAGCGACCCCAAAAACCCCCGTTTAAAGAGTTTTAGGCGATTTCAGTCACATGAAAAAGTTGGAGCACCCTGTTTCATATCTGAGCCATTTTTTTAGTTTTAGCCGCCATATTGGCGTCCGCCATTTTGAAAAAAAAATTTTTTTGCTTCAGGGTCTTATAGCTGGGGGTCCATGGACGCGATATTTTGAGCTTTTGAGAGCATCTACTTGCTTTTTTCCGGTGAAAATATGTCTAAAATGAAAATTTTTTCTCAAAAAATCGTGTTTTTTTGCAAAAAATTGTTTATAACTTTTTAACGATTTGTTATAAACAAATTTTAACTTCAGAATCTAAAAGAGGAGTAAATTTTACGTTAAAAATGATAAGTGCTAATTTTTTTGTAGGCATTTTTTTTAAAAGGGAGGTCCTCAAAGTCAACAGAAATTTTTCGTCCGTCTGGGCGTTAATGGGTTAACATTCATATAGCAGGGCTTGCTGAATTTAAGACACATCTTATATTAAGATTATCTTTTTACAATGTGGGATCTAATAATCTGAACAGTTAACCTCCCAATTCGTTTAGCCGATTCAAACACAGCTATTCTGTTTGTTCGATTTCACTCTGCCAAAGTTGGATATACTACACATTTTTCTCCGTGATCGACATCCGAAAAGTGCAAAGATCGGAATTGGACAGTATTTAAATTAAATTTTTCTATAATTTCTACACAAAAATATAACAATAATTAACCGACAAAAAAATTATAAAAATCAATAAAACAAAAAGAAAACTTTTTACGTTTATATGAATTAAATAAAGAAAATTATAAATTCTTACAGGCTTTTAGAGCTAACCAAACATTCTAGAAAACATACGCTATTAGTTCATTCATCTGATAAAAAGATATTGCAAAAAAAAAATTATGTTTTTGAGAAATTTAAATTTTTTGGTTTTTTAAAAAATGGCCGCTATTTTGTTCATTTTAAAATTTTTTTAAAATTTCAAACAGGGCTCGAAAGATTGTTTAAAAAAATTTACTAAACTCAAAAAGAAAAATTTTTAAATATTTATTTTTGTTGAAATGACAGCCTTTTGGAAAAAATTTGTGATTGCTTTTTTGTGAAAACGATATTTTGACCCCATGAACGCACATACTTATAATTAAACAAAAAAGTTTTTTTTCGCATAGACACTGTCAAGACTTCTTTATTCTAACCATTTGCAACAAATTCTCAAATTTACAGAAGAATCGGAGACCTTCTGCAAATTTTGAAATATTTGATATGAATTCAATCTAATAACCTTGTAAACCAACTAGTTTTTAAGGCTTTTAATAAAGAATTAATATCCTAATAGACACGAAAAAGTGTTAGGATTAATATAGAACGTAAAATAAAGAATCTTTTGTATTTAAAAAATGTAAATTTATGTGAAAAATAATTATTTTACTCACCACAGTTGGAAGCATGGAAAACACTCCACCTTACCAACATTGGACATTTATTTAACGCGGTGTCATTTAACTTTTTATTAGTTAGTAGAATACAGCATTAATTAGTTTATTATTATAAATTAATAATAAAACTAAATAATATTTATTCATCAATTTATGGAAAAAAAATATAAAAAACAAAAATGAAAATTTAAAAGATCCAAAAATAGCAGTTAAGAAATCGTGAATTTTTGTTAATTATAATAAAATGGCAAGTAATAGATATTGAGGTTTTAATTTAATATTAAATTAATATTTATTAGTTTTATATTATACTTGTTATACATATTCTTAATTTTTTACAGTTTATTATCAGAATGAGACAATTTTCACATATGTCAGTGTATTATTTATAATTATTACCTATTATTATTATTATTGTGTGATAGCAAATTTTTGTGTTCAAAATTCATTTACTTTTTCTAATTTCTCTATTTTATCATTTACGAATTATGCAATTGACATTTTTAATTTTATCTGCCAAAATAGTTTGCTTTACATCTGGAAAATAATAACAATAAATTAAAAGGAGGGTAGCTCCAGAGAAAGTTAATGTAATATTCATTTTTGTATTTTTTCCAAAACAGTATGATTAAATATTATTATTATATTTTTTAATTAATAATAATTAACTTATTAATGTTATATTGTATTTACAAATAAGAAGTCAAATAAAATCACATTAAATTAATGTCTACTGTAAATAAGGCAGACTTCTTTTCTTCATTCCAACTATGGTGACTAAAATAGTGTTTTTTCCCACAAATTTTAACTTTTTAAATACAAAAAATTCATTCTTTCACATCCTATATGAATCGTCATACGTTTTTACTTCATTAACAAACTTATTACATTCTGTTTACCAGTGAGCCCTTGTGAACGGAATTTATCCATTTCCTTGTGCAAGGTATCTTACTGGTATACGGAATCCACGGAGCTAGTATTTAACTTTTTTTTTTAAAAAAAGCAGAGTTAAAATTATTTTAACAGAATATAGTGCTCTGCTTATACATAATAGAGTGAAAAGAGCTTGCAGTTTATACACGTAAAAAATAAGTTGTTAAAAATGTTCTTAAATATTATTGACTGAGCCTTGCCACCTACTTCAAGACTTATTAATGAACTTTGTCGAATCACTCTGTGACATTGTAGACATTTCTTATAATGTAAAATATTTGACAGGAAACCATTGGAAAATTTTATGTCATCATAGAAAAATTTGACAAAGTTTACTAATATATTTTTTTCGTATTAAGTTGATTTTATTCTGTATTTGAACTCTGTGATCGAATCTTAAATTAGATTGAACGCAATTAATTTTAGTAGGATCTTCAAATGTCTGCATGTAGAGACTTGAATTACTCACAGTTTTCCCGTCCTCTTTAACATGTCCCACCGGAGTTGTATCTTCGTTACCCTAATAGCACCGACTAGGCCGGGAACGTTCCTGGAATGGGCTGCAGGCCCCTTGGGTACGTTCCCTTGGACCGCTCCAATATACCTGACAAATCCGTTCCGGATTTCACTAGGCTAGGAACGTTCCCGCGGAACGTTCATGGAATGTTCCGAGGAACTTTGAATACACATTCAAAAAATCGCAGAACGGGTTGCGGAAAAAGTATGCGGAAAAAGCTGAAAATTTTTTTATTAATATTATTTAATGTTTTTAATATGATTGCTTCTATAGAACAGTGGTCACTAAAATCAACTGCGCATCTCTAGGGTATAATCGTGCTCCTTTTCATTTAACAGCTCTTTCAGCTTTTCATTTTCGTCCTTACTTTCTTTTAACTGTTTTTTTTGTTTCATGATTAGCGAGTTTAATTGATCTATCTTAGTGTTAGATTTTTCAATCTGTTGTTGGTTTTCATCGTTTTTTCTAGAAATCTAAAGTTGAGAAACAGATGTTAGATTAAGTAAAATATAATTTTATAATTATTTAACATTATATTTTCTTACCATTCTATCGATAATGTTTGATCTGTTACTAATAATTTTTTCAGAGATATTTGGAAGGGAAGTCCTTGCATTGTTCATTTGAATGTTAATACGGTTTGCAGTAGAAGTCAGAGGTGTCCTTAATTCCTCAACGGGCCTTATTGATTCTTGATCTATAGAAACTTCCGTCCTATCTATCTGTATTTGATGAACAGATTTATGCATGTATATAAATATAAATTATACATTAAAAAGAAGAAAAATTAGGCATCAAAACTAAAATGGAAAATTACTTTTTAATAAACATAATGTACTTTACCACACTTTAAAGTAAAGTAACAGATCAGAAATATGTGATTTGCACAAGTGTACGTTTCGAATCAAACTCAATCAGCTTTAGAATTAAAAAAAAGTAATGGAAGATCATAAGTACTAAACTTTAAAAAATAAAATTGAGAAGAAACAAAAAAAAAAGAATCCTGAATAGACTATAATAAAATACATTACAAAAAATGTAATTGATATGAAATTGAAGCTGACCACTACATACTTCATCAATTAGTTATTCAAAAAGTTATAAATTTTTAATTATGTTGATCTTATTTTGTTTCAATTATATTTAAATCTCGATAAATTGAATCTGAAGGAAAAAGAAAAAAAGTTCAAACTATTCAGACTTTTATTTATGGAAAGAAATTTAAGAAAGAAAAATTCAAATTATAGAAAGTTTGGTTTAACTTTGATTTACAATAATCAACTTTACTATTTGACTAAAGGATCTTGTTTTAAAATTCAAAAAAAAATTATAGTTTCATGAATAAGAATTAAGGTGGTTCTATCGTAAATACAATTAACATTACCATTTTAATCAAATTTCGTTCACTGGTAGATAATGATTTTATAATAATGCAATTAAATATTTGTGAAAGTTATAAGCGTTTTTCTTTTTTAACATTTTACATTGATTCTTATGGGAATTAAGAAGTTTATCATATATATCTATGTATTCATATATTTTTTCCAAAGCACCTTGAGGTCTCAAAAATTGAACTCCATCATTAAAAAACCGTTATCTACCAGTGAAGCAAATTTCAATGAAATGATAATGTTAATTTAATTTACGATAGAACTTCCTTAAGAAATTGAAATTAAACATTTTAAGTACATTACTACTTTTTTAATTACCAATTCATTTGAAATAGAGCTATTGCAGATTTCCTTTGGGGAATATACTTTTGCGTAAGTGTTGGGAGTATTGGGTGTCATCCTCTTCTGCTTTGCGACTGTCAATGGACCACCGGTTTCCTAAAAATTAAACATTTTATAATGAAAAATTGTTACAATGTTTGATATAAAACAAAATGTTATTCCTTAAATCTTTCATTACAAAATTAATCATAAATTTGTATAAAATATCAAATTATTTAAAATTAAAGAAAAACAATATTTAATTTAGTGAATATCTTAAAATAATCTTAATTGTTTCTTTTCATTTAATTCGTTATACAGAGCCGTAACTTAGATTTTTCGCGCCCGGTGCGAGATAAATATTTTGGCGCCCCCCCCACCCTTATATTCCTTAGAAAAATCGAAGTTAAAAAATATGTTTAATCAGGGGCAGAGACTTGTAAATTTTTGCCATTTGCACACTTAATATTGACCGGTGGAGGGAAGGGGAAGAAGAGAAATAAAACAATATTAAAATAAAGAGTTTCTTAATTATCGTAATTATTCTAACGCAAAAGTTGACAACTTATTTCATTTCGTGTAAATTTTAGGAATTAATAAACAAATAATCAAAATAATATAAAATTTGTGAAAATCATTACAAATTAAAAAAAAAAAATTAAACATTGACGAACTTGATTGAAATTTGAGAAAAATAATTGAAAAATGATTAAAACATTGAAAAGAGTATACAATAACTTAGATTTGACATAATAAATGAAAATTTAGAATATAAATTGAAAAATAATTAATATGTCTAATTGAAAGGTGGACAATATAAATGCAAAAAGATAAAAGAAAATTAAAATTGAAAAAACTAATTGAAAATTTAGAAATTAATTGAAGAATGAAATTTAAGAATAACTAAAATTTGAAGAAATTGATCGCAAATGAGAACAATAATAATTGAAAATTGAAGAAAATTATTAAAATTTGAGAAAATTTTTTTAAAATCTAAAAAATTAATAAAAAAGTAATGAAAGTAATAAAAAATCCTAGAAAATATTTGCAAAGTAATAAAAACAATAAAAAATTGAAGACAATAATTTTAGTTTTTTAAAAGTAATTGAAAAAATTACAACTTATAGTTATAAATAATAAAGGAAAATAATTGTAAATTGAAAAAATAACTAGAATTTGAGATAAATATTGAAAAAATTCGCAAATAAATCAAAAAATAGTTTAAAAAGACAAAAAATTGATTGAAAATTAAATTTAATAAAAAGCAGTTGATAGAAATAATTGTTAATTGAAGAAAATATTAAAAATTTGTAAAAAATAATTGAATGAATTACAGAATATATCTGAGATAATAAGCTTTACAATGACAATTATAGGTATATTATAATTCTTCACACTTCAATTAATTTGAAAATTCATTGATTAAAAATTTAATTAATCCTCGCTTTGAGAATAATAAATTTAAAATTGTTTAAACATTTCTTGAATTTTTAACAATTTTTTTCTATTATAATTTTAATTATTTGCTACAATTTTCATCTATTTTTATCATTATTTAAAATTTTTCTTTCAATTCTAATTATTTTTTAAATTTTCCCCTAAATTATAAATTCAATTTCCGCAAGTTTTAAATATTTTTTTTAATTTTTTCAAATAAATTAATTGATGAAATTTTTACTTAAAAACTCAATTTTACTAAATGAACAAATTATTTCCTTTCTATTAATAATTTTTATATTTATTGATTTTAAAAGTTTCATTAAAATAATGTTTTAAATACAGTAAATAAACACTTTTTGTCTAATAAAATATTTACAATTAGTAACATTTATAATAATCAACTTCGAACTGCCTAAAAAAAGTAATCTAATTTTGTTGGTTTTATAATTTTTTTTTATTAAAAAAAAATATATATAAACAAAATGTTGCGTCCCTCCAAGTTTGCGCCCCACTAGGACTGCGCCCGGTGCCACGGCACCGACGGCACCATCCTAGTTACGGCACTGCGTTATATATACGAATTTCTTATAAGAAAGAAAATTTTCTTTACATTAAATTACAGAAATTAAATTTTTTTAATAGTTTAAAAGTTCCTTTTAGTACAAATATTGATAAAAATGTTGCAGTAGAAATTATAAAAACAATTGAATACAAAACCAACAAAGAACAGGTTTGGACAGAATGGAGATTGAATGAATGAAGTAATGAATGATTAAATGAATGAATGAAGCTTGTATATTATTATACTCTACTATCAACATTAACGCGCGCCCAGGCACTTTTAATTTTTGGTTTTTTAAAACTATAGATTTGTCAAATGCAAATAATAGAAATTACGATAACAATTACAAAAGTGAAGAAAATATCTGAAAAATGATTAAAATAATTGCCAATTGGAACAAGATTCTGAGAATGATTAGATTAATAGACGATTGAATGAAATAATTAAAAAAATTAAACAATAGTTGTTAAATTAAAAGCAAATAATTGCAAATGGAAGAAAACAATTGAAAATTAAAGAACGGAATTGAAATTTAAAAAAATACAATTAAAAATTAAAAAAATTAATTTAAAAGAAAACGAATATTATTGAATATAGCAGAAAATAAATAATTAAGAATTTAAAATTAAAGAAAATTATTGATAAATTATGAAAAAAGAATAATTGAAAAAGGCGATAATTTTTTAATATTAAAGAAAATAATTGAGAACTTAAAGAAATAGTTGTATGATTGAACAATTGAATTGAAAATTTTAAATTAATTTTTATGATTGAAAAAATTAAATGAAACAAGCCGAGAATTATCGGATATTCAAGAATTAATAAAAACTCGAAGAAATAATTGAAAACTAAAGGAAATTAATACTTAGAAATTAAAGAAATAAATTAAAAATTAAAGAATAAAATGGAAATTTCAAGAAAATAATTGACAATTAAAAGCAAAATTAAAAAATCCTTTCTTAAAAAAAAAAGTATGAGAATAACTCGAAAAATCTCTAAAAGTTTCAAAATACATCGAAAAACTCGAAATTTTAGACACATTTACCCACTAAAATCACATGCTTTAAACTTACATAGTAACAGTAATTGCTAAAACACGCAATAGGTTTGTTATTTGTTAAAAAAGCGAATAAAATACATTATGAATAATGTTTCCAGATATTTCACACGTTCAAACATGAACGTAATGAACATAACCTATACTAAATTGAAATCGTGTGATTGGTCAGGGCCGAAATTTCGGGGGCTTTTTAATTAAAAATAAAAGAAATATTAACTAAATTTAATAACTTAAATATTAATAAATTAATATTGAATATTTTTGTTAATTTTATATTTGAAAAAATATCAAACAAATACCTAAATCATCAAACTTATTCTAATAAAAAAGAATTAATTTATATCTTAAAATTAAATGTAATTAGACAGAATAAATATAATAAAAATGAAGTATAGGGTAAAGGGTACAGTGACCGACATCCTGACAGTGAACGACACCTAATTATTAAATACGTAATAAATATAAAACTAACGATATTAAAATATATTTCCAAGTAAAATTGTATAAAATGCAATTCATAGCAACTGATAAAATTGCTGTTTTAATTAATCATATTATATTTTATTCAATAATTAAGTTCCAAAAAAACTAACCTCAAAAACGGTGCTTTTTTGTGTTTTTTGTTGATTAATTTTCTAAAAGTCAGCAAGTTGTTTAAAAATTACATTTGAAGAACAATTAAATGGGTACAATAAGTTTAGATAATGAGGTTTAACATAATATTAATAAATAAAGTATTGTTCAATGAATAGTTTTAATAATTCTAAATTAAAGACAGGGTGTCGTTCACTGTTTTCTGACAAGACATTTTCAAATTCATATTAAACAATTTATCAGAGATTAGTAATTATTTTAAGCACGTTAATAGAAATTTGGAACATAAATTATTTATTTCGCATTGATTTTACACAGAAATCTTTAATATTTACTCTGTAATACTAAATCAGTTAAAAATGCATGATGAGGGTGTCGGTCACTGTACCCGTTACCCTAGTTCATATTAATAAGAAATTGTAAAAGTATAAGTTATAAGTTACAATTCTTAGTGTAAAAAACAATGCAAAATACATATAGACACTAAATTGAACAGAAAGAATCAGCAAGGTAGGCGGCCGCTTGCGGCCGTCGACTGCGCTAGTAACAAAAATAATTTAATATTAAAGAAAATAATTGAAAAATGAGGAAAATAATTGACGAATTAAAAGAAAATTCTAAAACTGGCGAAAGTAATCGATAACAGGACAAAATAATTAAAAGAATAGTTATAAAATTTAAGTAGAATAATTGTAAGTTGAAAACTAATGAAAATTGTATAAAAATATTTAGATTTATTCATTGATGAAATGAATATTATTTGAACAGATATTTGTTAATTTAAATTAATTTAAATACATTTTTTAAAAAATATTTAAGTGCCAAACTTACGTGTGGAAGGGAACAAATGAATAAAGGAGTGAAAAATCTTCTAGACTATTATTATTATAGATATTATCATTATTATAATTCTTAGATATATGGAAATTTTTTGAAACAGAGATTTGGAAAATATAGCCATTCTGCTCTATGAAAATTTGACAATATGACCATTGTATTTCAGAAATTCGAGATAAACAATTTGTGGAAAATGAAATTTAAAAATTCTGAAACTTCTTCATATTTTAAACAATTCTATAAAATGCAATTTCAAAATTTAAAAAACTCGATAAAATGAGGCGTATATTAATTCGACATATGCGATTTTCGATAAAGTGATAATTGTGCAATATGCGATTTTAGAACTATGTATGCGACTTAAATGAAAATATTGGTAATTTAAAATTCATAATTAAAATTCTCTGAAACACAAAATTGATGAATAAGAAATTTTGAGAAAGAAAGATTCTTTTGATTAAGAATTGTGTAACCAAAAAGTTCTATTAATTACAAATTCTTTAAATTCATTTTCAAAAAGATTTGGAAAATGAAAATTATGATGTAATAAAGTTCTATGAAATGAAATTTATAACTAGTGAATTTTGTTGCATATTCATTTGTTTGTCCCAAAAAAGCAAGGCGAAAATCTAAGTGGAAATTTTGTCATTTTTTTACAACTTCAGGGATATTAAAAAATCGACATCAAATTTAAAGTTTGAGACCCCAAATAGATTTAACTCAATATTTTCGATGATTTCAAAAAGGTTGTATAACATATTTAAAGTTAATTAGAAATTTAAAAATGTATGCTGATATACAAATAGAAAAGCACACGAATTTTAATACTTTGCACTGATTGTTTTTACAAATATGGAAAAGATTGTTTACCTTTCCGTCACAAAGGGCGAGTCCTTGTAGCTTCCTGTCCTTTTGTTGTTTTTGTAGAGATTCCATTCTTGAAGTTAGAGCGTCACTTGTTGAATTATATTTCTATACATAAAATTATTTCTTACTTAGAATGGATAAATGTAGATTTTTTCAATAAAATAATGGATAATTTATATAACTAAAAGAAGTTCAATTTGCAATTAATATTTTCGCTACGTGACAAAAAGTTCTCCGATGTGTAAACTGAGGATCCTAATGAATAAAAATTTGTAACTCCACTTTTATTGATCAAAAACGAGTTTCGTTGATTTATCTAAATTTGAATTGGTATAATTTCAATTTTACTAAAATTTATATAATCTAATAAGCATTAACTATGTTATTTTTAGACTGAAATATAAAAAACTTGATGTAAATATTTAAAAGATTTGCATTATTATATTAGTATCAGTAAAATGAAACCGACGCTGATTAAAAGAACTTACGCGTGACTTTTGTTGGTCGCCCACAGTTGTGGATTCAGAAATCGATAATCTTTTTCTAAGTAAGGGGGTAATGGCTCCCATGGTTGTCTACTCCTGTTTCTCACACATTAGAAAAAGACGATCGATTTCTAGATCCGCCACTGCTCCCTCATTCAGTGAGTTTTCGGTGAATGCCGGCGCGGAATTTTAAAAGAATGCATAGTAATTATGAATTATAGGAAAACGTTTTTCTTCAATAGACTAGGTGCAGATGTTCCAGATTCATGTTCCGTATCAGTTGTATCAAGAGGGTCCTTAAGATACCTTGGTGGCGGTAAGCGTGCACGCTTTCGATTGTTGGAGAAGGTCATTTTCAACTCTTTTTCGGATTCTGTATTTTCAAAGCACAGGAATAATTAATTTTATAATATTTTTTTAATGAAAATGGTTATTGAATTTCATGGCATGAAGATTAAAACTAAGAATTATAAACACAAATTGTTACAAGTAATAAAAAAATTAAACAAAAATATTTTTACATCTTTTTTTTCTTACTAGTGGCGACAAGTAAAAAAAACATTATTAAAAAATTATAAGACCGGTTTTTAAAACTGAAGGAGGTTCTATCATAAATTGAATTAACATTACCATTTTATTAAAATTTGCTTAACTGGTAGATAATGGTTTTATAATGACGCACAGTTAAATTTTTGAAACCTCAAGATACTTTTGAAAAAATATATAGATATATGGATAATATGACAAACTACTCAATTCCCATAAGAATCAATGTAAAATTTTAAAAACCAAAAACATTTATAACTTTTTTCACAAGAACCTTTAGGCCTCAAAAATTTAACTGCATCATTATAAAACCATTATCTACCAGTGGACCAAATTTGATAAAAATGGTACTGTTAATTCTATTTACAATTACAATTATTTAAAATTTATAAATATTTGTTAAAAAAATAAATGCACTTTTATTACACTGAATATTTTAAAAGTATGGTCAAAATTCGCTAAAACGCGTGGACTGGACCATGTGCACGAGGTGGCGCGTGTCTTTTTTACATTGATTACAAAGAAATATAATTATTGTTTACAATAAAGAAAAAAATAGGAAGTAAAATGACACAGAAAATATACTTACTTGCAGTCTGCACTATTGATCCTATAATAACTTGATCTTCCAGGTCAATTTTATAACACTGTAGTGGTTGATGATTTTTCTCGGAAAATTGATGTATTTTTGAAATGGGCACTGTATGGCACAGTTTTGTAGCATAATCTTTGATATAAGCGAATTTTGCCATTTTTAGCAAACATGAACTTGCACTATAAAATTAAATATATTTAAACACGGACGAAAACGTACAAAACGCCGGTAATATTAAAAGATTCTGAATCACTCTGAACAATGGCGAGTATATTTTACGTTCTCTGCTTCTTCTTCATGTAATGATTTGCACTGATTGGACATTACACATGTTTTACCTACCGGAATAGCTATCTTTGATTGGTTATAAAAGGGAGTCACTGGCTGTCATTGGCTTTTCCGTAGAGGGCAAAAAGGTGGGAAAATCTAGTAACGCACGTCGTTTGAAATTCAATGCTCGATGTGATATTTTTTTTAGCAGTAATTAATGTTTAATATCTGTTAATAAAATATGAGAATGTGTTTAGTGATGTTGCTGAAAATTGTTGTTGTTCGCAATTGCCTCTATTAATAATTCAAAACGCGTAAAACCCTTGATTTAAAATTAAATATGTATATGTACATACTTGAATAGTAACCTAACCAATAGCGGATGAAAGGGATAGTCACGTGACACAACTACATTTATTGTGGCCATTATGCGGTTGGCGCAATTTACTTTGAGGTTATGTTGATGCTTTCATTATTGTCGTTTTCATTTTTGATAGTTTTGATCGTAAAAACAAACAACAATTTCACAGTTTAAAAGGTTTAGGACACATGTTAGTTGAATAGAGATGTTATATAATTATCTAGTGAAAAGAGTGACAAAAATATATTGGTAAGTACAATATCATTAATGAACTTTTATTATTTCTCGTAATGTTTCTAACCTCAAACTAACGTAGTTGATATAAGTTTGCTAATTCAGTACGTTTAAACATTCAGAATTTAATGTTAATAATTAATGTTATTTTGGGTGCTAAAGTCTTTTAAATTTTTTTATCGCTGTGTCTACTTAGACCACTTGAGGGATGAATAATGACTGACTATTATTTACCCCTCCAGTGAAAAAAATTGTCAGAGTAAGATTAATTATTAGGTACTCTTATCTTATATTATTATTTATTTACCCTTTTTCATTATACATTCACGGTAAAACTCAATTAACTTAACAAAAAAGTGTTTTTTTAAAGAGGTTATTTAACATCATAATAAATACAAATAAAAGATAAATCGATTTCTTGCGGTAACCTAAGCCCAAAAATATTCAGGAAAAACCATGAAAAATCGAAAAAAAATTAAGTTCACTTAATATTAAAGTAAAATAATGTTTGCAAGAAAATAAATCTTTAAAACTTTCGAATATCTCTGCGGCCTTCTAAAGTCAGATTTCATAAGACTCAAAAAAATTATGAAAAAAAATAAAACTTCAATTTTATATTTCAACTAAATATTGTTCTATGCAATGAAGACAAATATATCATAAGAGATTAGTTAAAGTAAACTTAATTTCGAATACATTAATCCATGGTTTTTACGTTACTGGAGAATCTGGGAAAACCTGGAATTATCATGGGATTTTTTTTTTTTGTTATAAAAAACCTGGAAAAATCAGGAGATTTCTCTGAATTTTAAAACAAATCCTTTAATTTTTCATTTCGATTTTGGATAATAATTTTTATTGGCCTATTTTCATTTTTTAGAAGGAGAAAAATTCTATTTATGAATAATTTTTCTAATTTCTGAAAATAATTTCAAAATTATACTTAGCTTTGTTAAACAACATGAAATACAACAAAATAACTTCACACTACTTGTGTCATTCTATTATATCTAATAAATTGATCTTTGCTTCTTTTTAAGACTGAGAAACTTCAACATTTAAATTTAATGAAAGAATTTCTGTTAAGAGAAGTTTTATTTAATAGTATTTTCTTGTTACCAAATATTTATTGAAGAGCATTATTCTTTTTCTTTAATACATCATTTAACAAAAAAATTACTTTGTATTATGCAGTAGAAAGTAAGTAATTTTGATTACTACAATTTTTTTACCTGAAATTTTTTTCATCATAACTTGTATGCCTCCAAATTTTCTATTAATATAACATAATTTTTTAAACCCCTATAATTATATTTAATTATGACAGTAGCATGATTGAAAATTCTATTAAATGATGTTAATTAATGATTAGAAAGCAAAAATAAGATATAGATATAATTTCGAACGGATAAAAATTATACGTCCGAAAAATTTTATAAAATCATATAAAACAAAAATAAAAGTTATGTTAAATACTGATTTCGAAAAATAATTATATTCTGATCAATGTATATTCAAATACTCGGAAATTTCATAAAGAATAATAGTGTATAATAATTTTCGCCAATTTTTATACTTCCGAGATTTTTTAAGATATCATTATTTACGCCAATATTAATAGAGTATCTTTTTCTTGTAAAAGTAAAACTACCTTATTGGAATTGTATGTGTAATATAGAAAAAAATTATTAAATTTGAAATGGAAATGATCCTGGTGCAGAATGATATTTTTATGTTAAAAATACTTATTTGAAATCAAAATAGCTTTATATTTTAATTTTTCCAATCTTATTTCTTAAATGTAAAAGTTGTAAACAAATTCAAAATTTTGAATGGATTTAAATATCTCTATTTTTTTTTTAACTTTAATTTAAGATAAATCTAATGACTAATTTGTTCCAATTTACGTATTATCTTTTTTAATTAATAACAACGTTATAACATATTATTATTCATTTAATTCAATTATTTTATAATTTTTACTTCAATAAGCTAAACAATTTTATATTTGGTCATGGAATAAAAAAAAAAGTTCTGGAAACCCTGGAAACTGTTACTTCGTCATTTTTGGTCCGATTTCAAATTTTTCTTATTTATTTTGAAGACTAAAAACAAGGCTTTCGATACTACCTAATAGAGGTTTTACAATGCTTTTTTCTATGTTGAAGTATCTATTTAAAGTGTATATTACTTTGCGTCGAATGAGCTTTTTTGAATTAAATTGGTGATAAATTGATGGAGTTATTGCATTTTTTGTCTTTATTATAACAGTATTTTATTTAAGCAATTGTATTTAATTTGAATAAAATATATTAATAATATTTTTTTTATTATTAAACAAACTTTTATTTGAGCCTATATTAATTAATTACTCTGTTGTCTTTAATTACAATTTTTAAATAAATAAGAAAATACTTAACAATATCATTATTAAAAAAGAATTCTACCGTGTTTAATTATGATTTATATATATAAAATAAAATTATTTTTGAGATTTATGCCATCAACACCACTCAGATACGGGCCCTGGAACAAATGTGTTTTGACAGACGGATGAATTAATTCATTTTTCTTATTTCGTTCGCAAAGGTCAATTAGGCACTTCGTTTAATAAAAATCTGAATATTGGGAAGAATTTTTTTAAAAATATTTTCATTTTTTTTTTTATTTAAAAAAAAAATAAAATATCTTTCAACTTTTTTAACAGATTATAATGAGCGAGGACAAATCGACACCAAAACGAAAGTTTTATAAGTTAATGTTGGATCCAGAGTACGAGAAGGGAATTGTATCCACCAGAACTGAAAAAAAATGGGAAACTTCTTTTACGGAATACTACAATGCAACAAATCAATGTAAGTAAACTCTGTCAATTTCATAAATTGATTTCATAATTGATTGATAGATAATAATTTAAAATTTGTTAATTACTAAAAAATTAAATTAAAATAATAAAAAATTAATAAAAATGAAATAAAAACATTTTTTTCCAACCCATTTATGACCAAATATAACTGCTGGGATTTTCTTTTAAATAAATGAAAAAAATAATAATTTAATAATAATAATAATAATAATAATAATTGTGAAGTTAAATAATTAATTTAATTCTAAAATTATTAATAAACAATTAATAAATCAAAATTTTCAAATTAGTTTAATTTTTTTTTATACTTTTTCATTGAAAGTTTGTAATTTTCTGAATTGCCAATTTTTTTAACGTGATTGTAGGTTTATTCTTCTTATAATGTTTTAAATATATATCATAAGAATTAAAAAACGTTAGAGTGCAGTAAAGATATATTGAGTCTTTGAAAAAGAACAAAAAATATGTTTTAAAAAATGTCTTCTTTTATTGAAAAATCTACTGCATAATTTTCGTTACATATTTTTTCATCTTTTTTTTTCATATTTTTTTTAAACAAATTATTCCTTTTGGTTTTCTTAATAACTTTGCCATTTTTGCCTTTTCTTTTTAATCAAAATGAAACAAATCATAAATAAATCAGAAAATCACGAAGAAAAAAATCTTACTCAAATCCTTATGAATGCAAAATTAAAAAATAAACAAGGTAACTGCAAAGAAAAAAAAAATTGTACAAACAAAATATAAAAATGTAAAAAGATAAGAAAACAGTCAACAAAGAAATGGTTAAAGTCGTTAAAATAAAAAAAATACGGATATTATTAAAGAAAGAAAGAAAATCTTTCAAAGACTAGACAAGAGATTAAAACTGACAAATGTACCTATATAAAAAGTAGAAAATATTTTCTTAAAGATTAAAATATTTACAATAATTCATTCTTTAATTTAAAAAAATTCGAAAAAAATATTACTAAATAGACAAAATAATTTAAATTAGTAAAAAAATATTATTTTAAAAGTTGAAGGAAAACAATTTAAATAGAAATTTGAAAAATTTTAAAAAATTAAAATTTAAGATAAAAAAACCTATGAAAAATAAGAAATGTAAAACGAGAATGTTTAGTACGCGATTAAATTTTCTTAAAAGAAAATAAAATAGAATAATGAAAGTCTACAACAAAGTAAAAGATGAGGAATTTAAAAAACGATGTAAATGAAAGTATCAAATAAATGTTTTCAAAAATTAAAAATTACAAAATAAATAAAATAATAATAAATAATAATAATAATAATAAATAATAAATAAATAAATAACAAACAATAATTTTAGAAAAATGTAGAAAATCTTTTTTTTTTAAAGAATGAGTAAGTTCGCAATAATAAGACAAGATTTGAAAACAAATTAAATAAATTTCCCAAAAAATTTGCGTATTTCTGTTTAAAAATATGAAAATAATTAAGAAAATCAAGGAATAACGTGAATGTTATAGTAACAAAATTGTGTAAAATAAAATGAAACAATGTGCATAAAAAGAATTGAATTTAAGAAAATTTAAAAATAAAGAAAAATTAGAAAAAAATATCAAAACCAAAATACGATTTTTTTTTTTAATTTTAGAAACAATAAAAAATTATTGTGAGATAAAAATTAAATAGTTTTAAAAAGTAAAATCTTTTAGAAATCCTTTATTAAATAAAAAAGAACTGCAATTTTGAATTAATTGAAATATCAGTTAGTTTAGGTTTAGGATTTATTGTAAATATAATGACTTAAGGATATCAAAATTGAATTCTATTGTTTGTTATTTTCGTAACAAATAAAGATAAACTATAAATAACAAAATATTGCAATTCAAATTATCAAGATTTATTCATGAATTTACGGTTTCTTTCAATTTTCAATTTTCTAGAAGAAGTATTTCTCAATTTGTCGTTAGACTTTTATTAAGTCTAATAGTTAAAAAAATACGTTTTTCTTTAATTTTCATAAGATTTTTTATTCGAAAGGATTTGCACATTTCTATAGGAAACTTTGTATTGATTTTTGTAATTTTTTTTTTTAATTTCACCTAATTATTATTCAGTAAATTCTAACCAATTGTTTTAATATTTTGTACTGTTTCATTTTTTTATGGTTTGTTAGATAAGAAAAATATATTTCTCCATTTTCTTTCTATTTAATTAATTTTCTTGTTGTATCACAATTTTTTTTACACGTTTTGCATTTTAATTTTGTCATTTTTCGAGTCCTTAGAAATTTTTTCTCTTCGTTAAAATTGTGTAATTTTTATCTTGCAATTTTGGTTTTTTTTATTTTATGTATTAAAAAATCAACTTTTGATTAAACCAAACAAAATTTATTTAAATCAATAAAATCAGATTTAAAAAAATCATGATTTTTGTCAGCCCTGCTATTAGATGTCGGGCAAATTGTAAAATCTTTTTATTTAAATCATGATTTTAATTCAAATGACCTGGTGATTTAAATCTATTATAACCCTGTTTTCTACTTTCATTTTAAATTAAATAGATTTAATAGAAAGAAAATATGTTGATAAAATAAACGTACTTTTCACGTACTTTTTGTTTCGGTTTTAAATCAAAATCTTCATTTTTATCAGCCTTGATAATTGCAATATTTGTTATAGGTTGTCAAGATTCTGAAGTGTTACCTTCAACGGCAGGTGTATCACAGGTTTCCGGTCACAATTTAATATCATCACCACTTACAAGTTCCAGCGATTTTGGTCTACTGCATTCGGATGAATCAATTAATAATATTTACTCTGAGTCTATTGAACAAGATTTCTTTTATTCAGACGACGCAACCAATGAAGCCGAAAATTCTTCCGAAGACGAAGATGATCCGATGTCTACCTCAGAGTCACCCTCCAATAAATATTCAAACTTTCCTCATATTGATAAGATAATGTTTGAAAAATCTGGATTAGCTGTTAAAGATGTATTAGAAATGGTCGTTGCTTATTGCATTAGATTTGGCATTTCCCAGGAGGCGAGGTCGATGTTAATGGAAATGCTAAAGACTTGTGCAGGTCCTGAATTTCAGGATCTTCAAATTTCTAATTACAAATTATCAAAGGTTTTCGATCCACCGCCTTCTACCATCTTGTATCATTTTTATTGTGAAAATTGTAAAGAAGAGTAAGTGCATTCATCTATTAAGAGTGAAATTAAAGGTCAAGCAGCTGTATGCAAAAAATGCCAAAACACGTGTTCTATACAACTTAGTAACAGCAACGTATTTTTTACTGTTGACTTAGAATATCAATTAAAAATATTGTTAGAAAATGAAGACATTATACAATATTTTCTTCCGGAGAACATTATAAATGAAAAAAACACAGACATTATGCATGATGTTAACGATAGTTTATTGGGAAAAAAAACGTTCGAAAAATATTCAGCGACTATAACTTATGCTATTAGCACAGATGGTGCTCCTCTCTTTAATGTCTCCAAAAGAGGTTTCTGGCCTTTACAAATAATGCTCAATAATTTACCGGCCAATCTTCGTTTTAAATTTGTACTTTTAGCTGGAGTAATGGTTGTTTCGAACGAACCTACTCCCAAATTAATGAATCTATTTATAAATGAATTTGCAAAACAAGCTTCTGTATTACACTCAAAAGGCATTTATTTAAAAATAGCATTTGAAAACAGACTATTAAATTTACACTTCACTGCCTTATTTGTTGTATCTGATTCCATTGCTAAGCCCATTATGCAAAATCGATTTCAATTTAACGGTTTTTTTGGCTGCAGCTATTGCTATCAGCGAGGAGTATTCATTAATAAGAAGGGAATGAAATTCCCATTTTTAAAAGAGGAACCGGCAATTAGAACGCATCTTTCGCATATGAAAGATGTTGAAACGACTATACTAAACGGTAAAGATTTTCAAGGAGTAAAGGGTCCATCGGCATTTCAAAATATAATAAACATTGATATGGTTTGGGGTTTCGTTCTCGACTATATGCACAATGCTGTTCTCGGTGTGACACCACAAGTGTGGTCTTTCCTATGTAAGCTTTTAAAACCAGCTCAGCGTAAAATTGTCGGCGAACGTCTTTTGGAAATACATGTACCTCATGAGTTACAAAGAGTTACACTGAAAATATCTCAAAAAAGCATTTGGAAAGCCACGCACTGGAAATCTTGGATGCTCCATTTTTGTTTAATAATATGCTCTGATTTAATATCTGTAGAATTATTGGAACATTTCGCATTATTTGTTAACAGTATGTATACTTTGTCAAAAGCAAGTATTACCTTGGAGGAGCTTGATAAATGTGAGCAGGATTTAATGACTTTTGTTGCACGATACGAAAATTTGTACGGAACAGAAGCCATGACTTTTAATGTACATGCTCTGTTGCATCTTCGAATGTCTGTAGAACTCTGTGGACCACTGTGGGCAACTTCTGCGTTTCCTTTTGAAAATAATATTTTTAAATTAAAAGAGACAATAAATGGCCCAAAAAGTGTGAAACAACAAATGATTACGAAATCAGTAAACCTTTTAAAATATCGAGTAATGCCACCAAATAAAGAAATATCCGAAAAAGCCAAAGATTACTGCGAATCTCTATTTATGTCGAAAGCTTTCACTAAAAGTGCTACGAAAATTGATAATGTAACTCTATTTGGTCCTGATTCTAAGAATATTTTTTCAACTACTATAAATAAAGAATTTGAAAGGTGTATTTATGAAAACCATATTTACAGTAGCACAAAATACCTCAGATCTAAGAAATTCGATGATACAGTAATAAAATTAAAAACTGGTGAATTTGCGCAAATTACTGGAATATTTCTATTACCAAATAGCACGTGCAGTTTAACTATTAAAAAACTAGAAGTGTCTCCACTAGTTATTGGTAAAACACAAGTTTTCCATATTTGGATAGTTAATAGAAATATTGATCACGCTCCGATTATTTTATCAGATATTTACTCCAAAGTTGTGGTAGTTGATCTAAAATGTAAGCAATATATTTGCGAAATCCCGAATACAATTGAAACACAATAAACATTAATGTGTAACGTCATGTATGTATGAAGCTACGAGTTGTAAATGTAATTAAAGAGGAGACTGAGACGACATTTTTAACACATAGAAATTCATTTTGCTTAGGGGTACCAAAATTTTTAGCATAATTTAGAACGTATAACCATCTTACGATATCAGAAATTAAAAAGAATTTTTTTTTGACACCAATTTAGATTTTTATTGTTTAAAAAATGCAAATTTTTAAAATAAAACTTTTTCCACAATTTTTAATATTTTTCAGCGCCAATTTTTTATTAATATTTTTTTTTTTATAGCGGATAGATTTTAAAAAAAATTTAATTAAAAAAAATATCTAAAAAGCCTGAAAGATTTCTTTTCAAAGTTTTTATAAAATAGCATAGTTTTTTTATCCAAAAGTATATCAGGAAAAAGTTGGCACCCCTGAATTATCGGATAGAATTTCATTTTTCTTTCTCCTAAAATACTGCATTAATTCCATAATTTTCAATATTTTTTGTCGCCCTTGATTTTATGAATTAACAAAAATTTTCTAAAAAAATACGAATAGATTTTGAAATTTTTTAATTTAAAAAAAAAAAAAAATTTAAAGATGGTCAGAAAATTCTTTGAATGATTTTATCTTATGACTGTTGAATAACTCATCTAAAATTATTATTCAAATTGTAGTGACGATTGTTTAAGATAATTATTTCGCCTAGCTGAAAATGTCGTCCAGTCTCCCCTAAATTGTGTATTTATAAATTTACAATATATACAAAAAAACAAAATATATGTACATTTTTTTTTATTTTTTATAAACAAGAAAACAAAATATATGTACATTTTTTTTATTTTTTATAAACAAGATTATAATAAACTGATATTTTTGAATAAAATACTTTTAAATATATTTTCATAATTATGTCTTCATTATATTTAAAAACAATATACCTAAAACTGCATATTTCTTTGTATCACTTTCGTAGTATTAGGCAGAATAAATTTATTTTTTTTTTTTTTGTAAATTTAATACTGATTCATGAAGTCTATTTATTACACTCTAATTTTCTGTCTTATTTTTTTTAATTATTCTCACTTTAAATTCATCTTTAAAAAGCATCAATAATAAATTAGCTTTTATTAACTTTGACTTATAAACTATAAATAAACAAATTTCATGTTTACATGATACTAATTTTATATTAACAAAAAAATGCAATCCATAAATTATTACATAAATTTAAATAATTATATTTTTTTAAATGAACGTAACAAAACACTTGCTTTCCATAAAAAGAATTATAAGTTATTCAAACTTTTAATGGCATTGATATATATACAAGGATATCATATTAATTATAAATATTAATATTAAATGGTATTGAATTTGAATGTCCTATTTCAAAAATTTAATTTTATTAAAATTATTTTCATTAATTCTTTGAATTTCAATTAAACTGTATTAAACTCTAACACGCGATATCAAAAGTTTAATATTATTCAAACTATTTTTCTTAATGCCCTAAAATGCGATTAAATTGTGTTAAAATATAGATATCATTAACGTTATTAAAATGCAATAAATTCACGTGAACTCTTTTTATTTTTAATGCATTCAAATGTATTCACATGAAATGTCGCTCTCAGGTTTGGGAAAGAAATGTATTAAATTTAAAATTGTATATTTTTAATTTTTAGCATTAAAACAAGCTGCACAATCAGGGACTCATTATTATTGAAATGTATTAATTTTTGAATTAAAATTAGAACCTTTAATATTTCTCAATTAAAGCCTTCTTACCGGGTAGTCCGGTTTTTAAAATTTCAAAATAGCGCATCGAATGTGGCAGACATTTTTTTTGAAAATTTCAGCATTTCTCTTCGAAAATTGTTTCTAGGGGCTTTTAGAGACGATGAATTCCAATCTGTAAACAGATTTTAAAAATTCAAAATTGATAGTGTTTTTTTCTGCTCTGCTGTTGTCGCAGAATAAAATTACTTCATGATAGTAGTTTTCTCTGTTCTCTTGCTGTTGTAAAGAATTGTTTCTTGATAGTGTTTTTTTATATTTTGCTGCTGTCATAATGTAGAATTATTTTAAGGCAGTGTTCTTCTGCTTTGCTGCTGTCAGATTAAAGTATGTAATATATCACGATAGTGCTTTTTTTCGGCTTTGCAGTTCTCTGCGTGTAATATTACCTCACGATAGTGTTTTGTTTTATTTTCTTCTGCTGTCTGCATCTAATACTATTTCACGATAGTGTTTTTTTTTTATTTTCTGTTGCTGTCACAGTTATAGTATTATTTGCCGGTAGTGTTTTTTCCCTGTGCTGCTGTCACAGTATATTGTGCCTTTTCAAAAATTCTGTCAAATTTTCATGTTCGCTATTCAGGATGGTATCGTTTGTTCTAATTTTGCAGCAGTATAGTATTCACCATTAACATTAGTTCTTTTGCTACTACTGTCAAAATAAAGTATTTGTCATTTACAAATACTTCTTTCGTTCTTTGTCTTCTCTGCTACTGTCGCACTACATTTTTCGTTAGTTACAATTCTGTCTTTTTTCTGCTCTTCTGACTCAAAATTGTGTTTTATCTTTACGAGTTTCGTTTTTTGCCTTGCTAATATCAAAAAGCATTGTGCGTTATTTACGATACTTTTTTTACTCCGCTTCTTTAAAAATATCGTTGTCGTGTTTGCTAATTTACTTTTTGTAAGGTACTGTGTTTCTTATTTGCGTTAGTGTACTTTCGATTGTGTTTCTTTTTGTTCATTAGTAAAGTATGAATTGTTATTTGTGATACCTTTTCTCTAGTTCTGGTTTTGTAAAAAATTTGTGATTGGTAAATACGATAGCGCATTTTACACATTGCTTCAGCCACAATAAAGTTTTTGTTAGTTACAAAAGTTTGCGCTTTTGTGCTGTTTCTTTCGCACTATAGTGTTAATTATTGCTTCAGTATTATTCAGTCCTCTTAGCTTTTTTAGCTTTTTTATTATTTAGATTTTAAATTTAGATAAACTTACAATATGTCCTCGATAAATCCAACCCCCTCAAATCATTGCATAGATAGATGTGCCAATCCTTTAAAAATTGAGGGGCACAGAGGAAAAGATTTAAGAAATATGTCAAAAAATATGATTGAAAAATTTGGCAATGAGTACGCGGATTCAAAAATTTGTAAGCAATGCCGTAACAAATTTTATGAAACTAATAAATCTACTGCTGCAGTTAGCACAAACGCTAAAGAAGTAGACAATTTTGTGCAAGATACTGCAGAATCGGATGTTGAAACAGATCCATCACCCCCAAAAAAAATTCGTTTATCTAGGGAACAGGAATTAGAGGAACTGTTGAATGGTTTGAAAGAAAAGTTTATAAGCTTACCAAATTATGATCCTCTTCGTGTAAGTATTCTTACAATTGCTCCTGATTGCTGGTCTCTTCATCAGGCAGCAAAAGAATTCGAAACATCTGTCAGAATGGCTAAAACGGCAAGAGATTTAAAAAAGACGGAAGGTGTCTTAGCAATGCCAATTCTGAAAGCTGGAAAGAAGTTACCTTCTATTACGGTTGATAAGGTCATACAATTTTATGAGGGTGATGCTCATAGTAGAGTTATGCCCGATAAAAAAGATACGGTTACGGTTAAAATTAATGGAGAAAACAAAAAAGTTCAAAAACGTCTATTGCTGGATGACGTATACAATTTACATGAAGAATTCAAAAAACTTAATCCAGAATGTCCAATCGGTTTAAGTAAGTTTGCAGAATTGAGACCAAAATGGTGCATACTAGCAGGAGCAAAGGGCACACATAGTGTATGCGTTTGCACTACTCATGAAAATTTTGAAACCATGATTGATGCTTCCAATCTGCAAAGGCTTACGGAGGGTTCACAAAATCCGATTCGAAGTTATAAGGATTGCTTTAAGATCGTATTGTGTGAAAATCCGCGACCTGAGTGTCATTTAGATCAATGTCCATCTTGTCCCAATTTCGAACATTTCTCTACTTGTCTCACTGAAATTTTTGAGCAAAAAGGTATTAAGGAAATAATATTTAGTACATGGCAAACGACAGATCGCTGCACACTTAAGAAAGAGTGTCTTAGTGTTGAAGATTTTGTAATCGAAATGTGTGATCATTTAAAAAAATTGATACCTCATCATTTTATATCAAAAAATCAGACCGAGTACTTGTCGAATCGAAAAAATAATTTGAAGGAAAACGAAGTTTTGGTACAGATGGATTTTTCAAAAAATTACGCTTATGTGGCACAGGATGCCGCACAAGCATTCCACTACAATAACAGTCAATGTATGTACAGCACATCCAGCAATATTTTATTATAAATCTGGAATGGAGTTAATGCATTGCAGTTTAATTGCATTGTCCGAAAGCACAACGCATGATACTGCCGCTGTTTATGTTTTGCAACAATTCCTAATACCTGAAATAAAAAAAGTAGTCCCTCAAGTACAAAATTAGTATATTTCGTAACATGCGTGACAAGCAGTCGTTTCTGAAACGAGAGCAATGTTTTTGCAACGAGTGAAACGAGTTGCAAAAATTGCGCGAGTTTTAAAACGACTGCTTTGTTCACGCAGTCACGAACGATACTTTTCATAACAAAGTCATAAAAGGCCTGATTCGGTTCTCTGTATTGATAACTAGAAAGTTGCAGAATGAAGAACGATTCACTATGTCACGCCCAGTAAAGAAAGAATTTTTGGACAAGCGAAAAGGTAAGTTGAACAAGCTTTATGTTCAACTTGCCTTTTGCCAATAGGAAGGTTGGACTGGTTGTTCAACCTGCCTATGCGTTATGTTCAACTTACCTAAATATTTAATACGTTAAATAAGACGGAAATATGAATTGAATATTATTTAAAATACACAGAATTACGTAAATATATGTCGATTTATTGTGAAAACATCTTGTTTTAGAAAAAAATAAGCGTTTTATGAGAAATATAGTAGTGCAAAAATATAGATACATTGCAGGGGCCAGAGCGTGTCATCGATAAAACAAAAATGTCAAGACGGTCAGAACATTTCCTAAATAAGTGGGAAATACTGGTTGGATATTATTTAGAGTACATAGAATTACATAAATATATGTGAATTTATGGTAAAAAAAATCTGTAGTCATCACTGAAAAAATATTGTATCATATATCAGACAAATGGTCGTTTAAAAGGATTATCACTTTTCTTAGGTTATGTTATTATTATGATTGTAATTAACTTTACCATTTCTATGCTATTAAATTAACATTTCTTGTTAGATAATGTAACCAAAATGTTAGTACAGAAATCACTTTTGTTTTTCACTACAAAAAAATAAGTGTTTTATTATAGGATAAAGGGAAAGAAAATGTCAAAAAATTTTCGTTTTATCGATGACACGCTCTGGCCCCTGCAATGTATCTATATTTTTGCACTACTATATTTCTCATGAAACGCTTATTTTCTTCTAAAACAAGATGTTTTCACAATAAATCGACATATATTTACGTAATTCTGTGTATTTTAAATAATATTCAATTCATATTTCCGTCTTATTTAACGTATTAAATATTTAGGTAAGTTGAACATAACGCATAGGCAGGTTGAACAACCAATCCAACCTTCCTATTGGCAAAAGGCAAGTTGAACATGAAGCTTGTTCAACTTACCTTTTCGCTTGCCCAAAAATTCTTTCTTTACTGGGCGTCAGAGTGTACACAAATACAATACCCAGACAGCACCATAATTATCGGCAAGTTAACGGGAAGTTAACGGCGCTAGTTAACAAATTTATCGAGTTTAACTTTAGGCTAACTTCCTGCTAATATATAAATGTCCGCCACATCTTTAGTTATCCAAGATAACTTCCGGTTAACTACAAATGTAAATTCAATGCAGATTATGAAATAAAATTTTCAGAAATGTTTAAGTGATAATTAAATTAAAATTTGCTTTTTATATTTCCTTAGAATTAGCCATGAAAATTAGCTTAAAGGAAGACAATGAAATTTCTCGGAAAATAAAGTGGCAAGTTTCAGGGAAAATAATTAGGCTATGTTTACTTAATTTATAAAAACAATTTTGCTGAAAATGAATGAGGAAAATTTTCTTAAATATCGAAATTATAGTTTTAAAGAAATTTACTGAATATTTTTCACTAAAATTAGACAGGTAAACTAACTTAAAAATAAATAGAAAGATATCCTGGAAAGTAGACTGGCAAGTTATTGACAAATAAAGTTTACGTAATTTAAAAAAAACTGTTTAGTTTAAAAAATTATAAACTATATAATAAAAAATGCAGGCAAAATTAATTTTTTTTTTATTATTACACTCATTTTTAAGTTGTTGTTGACAGATTTTTGTTTTTGATCTGAATAACAAATTTTTGCCATGGAATTTCGTTGTAAAGTCAGTAAAATGTCAGGGAAATGACAGGGAAATTGATAAACTGAATCTTGTAGCCACCCTGTTTAATTTTTTACTGCTTAATATACTATTTCTTATGCAACTAAGAGTATAAATATAAAAAAAATTAATTTTGCCTGCATTTTTTATTATATAGTTTATAATTTTTTAAACTAAACAGTTTTTTTTAAATTACGTAAACTTTATTTGTCAATAACTTGCCAGTCTACTTTCCAGGATATCTTTCTATTTATTTTTAAGTTAGTTTACCTGTCTAATTTTAGTGAAAAATATTCAGTAAATTTCTTTAAAACTATAATTTCGATATTTAAGAAAATTTTCCTCATTCATTTTCAGCAAAATTGTTTCTATAAATTAAGTAAACATAGCCTAATTATTTTCACTGAAACTTGCCACTTTATTTTCGAGAAATTTCATTGTCTTTCTTTAGGCTAATTTTCATGGCTAATTCTAAGGAAATATGAAAAGCAAATTTTAATTTAATTATCACTTAAACATTTCTGAAAATTTTATTTCATAATCTGCGTTGAATTTACGTTTGTAGTTAACGGGAAGTTATCTTGGATAACTAAAGATGTGGCGGACATTTATATATTAGCAAGAAGTTAGCCTAAAGTTAAACTCGATAAATTTGTTAACTAGCGCCGTTAACTTCCCGTTAACTTGCCGATAATTATGGTGCTGTCTGGGTACAAATTGAATGTCTCACACTTTTTTACTTGTCAACACGCCGCGCTAGTGATACGGTCAGGTTAGATTTTGAAGCTGTACTACTCACGCTAAAGACATCGACTCTGTTCTGTTGGTCAAACAGTGCGTGCAAGAAAAGTAGAAAAGAGGGAGACATGCAATTTGGACTGTACTTGTTTGCACTCTGACGTCACATAGTGAATCGTTCTTAAATCTGCAACTTTCTGGTTATCTACAGAGAACCGAATCACGCCATTTTAGGACTGCGTTATGAAATAGTCATTTATGTGACGGACGGTGCTAAGCAGCATTATAAAAATCGGTTTCAGATGTGCAACCTTATACACCATAAGGAAGATTTTCAAATAAATGCTGAATGGCACATGCATGCAACTGCTCATGGTAAAGGAGCTTGCGATGGAATAGGTGCGACATTTAAACGAGAAGCCACACACGCAAGTTTACAGGCTAAACCAACTGAAGCAATTTTGACATCGGAGCTCTGCCCCCACAGCACCGAAAATTTCCTGAAAATTTATTAAAGATTTATTTGCAAACTTCGGAATATTTAGGTGCAAAGCTTAGCGAAAATTGTGTAAAGATTTAAATGTCCCGATTAAATAAATGTTTAGCGTAAAAGTTGACTGAACATTTAAATTTACATTTTCGTGAAATTTTCGTCGCGAAAGTTTCCTGAACATTTAAATTTACATTTTCGTGAAATGTTCGTCGTGAAAGTTGACTGAAGATTTAAATTAAATTTTCGTGAAATGTTTGTCGCAAAAGTTGATTCAACATTTAAATTAAATTTTCGTGAAATTTTCGTAGTGAAATTTGACTAAACATTTAAACTGAATATTTGTGAAATGTTTGTCGCAAAAGTGAATTAAACATTTAAGTGAATATTTGCTAAATGTTGAGCGGAAAGTTGACCGAATAAAAAAATTATATTAAATAGAAGGGGAACAAGTAAATTAAACAGTAATTAAATTAATATAAACACAATTTATTGAATAAAATTTTGAAGATTCTGTAACGTTTTACAAATCCTTAATCTAATACAATCTTTCAACTTACAATTTCCTGTGTGTTCTATTTAATATAATTTTTTTTATTTGGTCAACTTTCCGCTCAACATTTAGCAAATATTCACTTAAATGTTCAATCCACTTTTAAGACAAACATTTCACAAATATTCAGTTTAAATGTTCAGTCAAATTTCCCTACGAAAATTTCACGAAAATTTAATTTAAATGTTGAATCAACTTTTGCGACAAACATTTCACGAAAATTTAATTTAAATGTTGAATCAACTTTTGCGACAAACATTTCACGAAAATTTAATTTAAATCTTCAGTCAACTTTCACGACGAACATTTCACGAAAATGTAAATTTAAATGTTCAGGAAACTTTCGCGACGAAAATTTCACGAAAATGTAAATTTAAATGTTCAGGAAACTTTCGCGACGAAAATTTTACGAAAATGTAAATTTAAATGTTCAGTCAACTTTTACGCTAAACATTTATTTAATCGGGACATTTAAATCTTTACACAATTTTCGCTAAGCTTTGCACCTAAATATTCCGAAGTTTGCAAATAAATCTTTAATAAATTTTCAGGAAATTTTCGGTGCTGTGGGGGTGTTTTCATGGGCTAAATCAAAATTCGAAAACATAAAGATTGTTTATTACAATACGGCAAAACATAAAAAAGTGCAAAGGTATTTGGCAAAAAGATTTTCCAATGCAACACCGGTTCAAAACATACAAAATAGGCACGGTTCCATTGCTGAGTCAGAAAAAAAAACTTAAAGTATTTCGATAATCAAACGCTACATCTCCTTTGACCGTTAAGAAATACTAAAGAGAATTACATTAAAAATAGCTTCAGCTTTAAGATAGGCTAAAGCTTTTAATATCGACTCACATTGAGCGTCTCTAAAAGCCCCTAGAAACAATTTTCCAAGAAAAATGTTGACATTTTCAAAAAAAATGTCCGCCACATTAGATGCGCCATTTTGAAATTTTAAAAACCGGACTATAAATTCACATTCAGTGACCTCGAAAACTCAATGTAACAAGATTAACCCAAATTCAATTAACTTTCAAAAAACTTACCGGCCATATCGGATTTGACATTTTAAATTTTTAAAATGTGACTAAGGATTCGCATTTAGAGATCCTCAAAACCTTCAAGAAACAAGTTTCAAAAAAAATTTTTTAAATTTTCGGAAACTCGTCGACCATATTGGATTCGCCATATTAAATTTTTAAAATCTGACTACGGATTCGCATTCAGCGACCCTAAAAACCCCCAAAAAACAAGTTTCGAAGAAAAATGTTGAAATTTTCAAAAACTTGTCCGCCATATTGTATCCGCCATTTTGAATTTTTAAAATCTGACTACGGATTCGCATTCAGCGACCCTAAAAACCCCCAAGATACAAGTTTCGAAGAAAAATGTTGAAATTTTCGAAAACTTGTCCGCCATATTGGATCCGCCATTTTGAATTTTTAAAATCTAACTACGGATTCGCATTCAGCGACCCTAAAAACCCCCGAGTAACAAGTTTTGAGCGATTTTAAAGAATTTTACAAATTTTCCGCCATTTTGGATTCGCCATTTTGAATTTTTAAAATTCAATTCAAATCTGACTACAGACTTGTGTTTAGCGACCCCAAAAATGATTAAAAAAATTTAGTACGATTTTTTTTCTTTGATTTTAGAATTTTTATTAATGATATTAGTTATCGGTTTTCTAGTTTTTTTACTTTTCTCGCTTCTAATTTCGACGCCATATTGAATTTTTAAAATCGCCCAACTGCTTTTGAAAGTACACGAATGTACGATTTTTTTAAGCTCATGGACGTTTTTTTTCATTGAGCCAATTTTTGGCTACAGCTCTGTTCCGTTTGACGTGGAACGTCCCATATATAATCTTCAGGATTTCTCGATTTTTAAATTCTGACATATACCTACATTTAATATAGTTTATGCTTTGACAAACATTTTTTAACGTTTTGCAAAATATAATAAAGTAATTAATTAATTTCAAAAGGAGATTAAATAAATAATCAGTTATAAATAAATAATAATTTTACATAAGAAAAAAAAATTATGAATTTTAACTTTAGAAGAAAAAGTTTTTCTGGTTTTTGAATTTACTTCTTTTAAATTTTAATTTTTAACCATTTTTATTTTATGCTCTGCAAAATATGATTAAAAATCTTGTAACATATCTGTATTTTTCGTTTTTAAAATAAATTTTGTATTTATTATTAAGTAAACTTATATTAAAAAAATTCAATTCATACAGTGTTTATTTAACCTTTGTAGGTTTTTTTTCGTTTTAAAGTATATTTTGATTTATTATTAAGTACCTAAAGTTACATTAGAAAAATTCAATTCAGTGTTCATTTAACCTCTGTAGATTTTTAAAATTATTACCCACTGAAAATTTCATAAATTTATATAATTTTCTGAAATGGTAACGTTTTCTTAGTGTTAGCTGAAATAGCACGTTTTCACATCGCTTGGGCAGAATGACACGTTTTGGTTTTGTTTTTCTGAAATGGTACGTTTTTAAATAAAATTATTGAAAAAGTACGTTCTTCATTATTCTTTTTGAAATTGCATGGTTTTGCTCCCAGCCCTAATAGCACCGACTGTGCCGGGAACGTTCCTGGAATGGTCCGCCGGTCCCTGGGGTACGTTCACATGGACCGTTCCAATATACCTGACAAATACGTTCCGGATTTCACTAGGTTAGGAACGTTCCGCAGAACGTTCCTGGAATGTTCCGAGGAACTTTAAATACACATTGAAAAATAATTAATGTTAATATCTTGCGCAGTAGTTTTCTATCGCACCTAGAGCTGCGCAGTTGATTTTAGTGACCACTGTTCTATAGAAGCAATCATATTAAAACATTAAATAATATTAATAAAAAAATTTTCAACTTTTTCCGCATACTTTTTCCGCAACCCGTTCTGCGATTTTTTGAATGTGTATTCAAAGTTCCTCGGAACATTCCATGAACGTTCCTCGGGAACGTTCCTAGCCTAGTGAAATCCGGAACGGATTTGTCAGGTATATTGGAGCGGTCCAAGGGAACGTACCCAAGGGGCCAGCAGCCCATTCCAGGAACGTTCCCGGCCTAGTCGGTGCTATTAGGGAGCCAACGAATTGAAAAAATTGCAGAATTTTTTAAAAATTTTTAAAATATCCGTTTGCCTGTTTCAACGTTTGTATGGTCCCCATAATGGTCTATTTTTGACTGCGGGATATATTATAAAATCATTGTAAATAAATGAATAAATACAACTTTTAAAAATTGAAATTTGAGAAAATTAATTGAAAATTTGAGAAATTAATTGAAAAAAATGAGAATAATTAAAAATTGAAGAAAATAATTGGAACTTAAGATATAATCAATAAAAATGTTTGGAAATTATGAAAATAAATGAAAATAATTAAAACTTAAAGAAAATAATTGAGATTTGAGAAAAATTCTTAAAAATCTTAAAAAATAATTTTATAAAATGAGAATAATAATTGTTACGTCCGTAACGTTATATATATAAACAATATATATATTTATTATAATAATGTATAATAATAATTATACGCTTTCATATTGGATTGTATATCAATACTTTATTAAAGGACAATTATATTCTAAATTGTAATTGGGCTTGCTTAAAAGAAGTAAGATAACGATTACATAGAGAAGCGGCAAGCACAGCGGTGAAGAGGGATACATCACCAAACATAGAATCTGTAGAGAACCTCGGGAACCCAGGGGAAAGAGGCGTAAGACATATCATAGTGAAGCGGCAAAGATAGCGGCGTGGAAAAGAGGAATATATCACCACACATAGACAAAAACTATAGAGAACCACGGGAATCAAGGAGGACAGAGACGAAGGAAATACATGAAGCAGATGAATTAAAGTTCGATATAAAAAGACCGGCAAAATGATGAGGACTCAGTCTTAGTAGTCACAGTTTTTTAAGAGTCACATCGGTCATAGTCAGTTTTATTTCGTCAGTCAAGTTATTCGTCTACCCTAGTTTGCCAAACACTCATTTTTGCCGATTGAACGAAGTAAACTTTGTGCTACACCAGTGTTGAACCAGTTTTAGTTATACTCGAATTATTAAGATTTTGACTAAATCTTTTTCGAACCAACTCAGCCATTAATTCAAAATAAATGAATTAATAAACAAAAAGAGATTAGAAACTTATCATCTCAAACTAAGTGAATAAAATAGTTTGGTTCAGTTCAACCCAGTGTTTTACTTGGACTTGCATCCCGTCAACGCTTTATCTTCTAATTTGAAGAGCGTGCCACGAAGAATCTACGTCTAGTTCTGCCACTAATCTGTCTGGAGTCTTATCATCTCTGCAGCACATTATCAAGTCATCAACCTCGAGATTCACGCCGAATAAACCACTGCAAGTTCGACTCGAAGCCTACATCGTTATCTTTTTCTTCCCAAAAGTAAGACCCAATAAATTGACATTTATACATATGTATAACCTTATTTTTGACTTTGTTTTATAATAAATATATATTCTCAAAACGTCTTAGCTTCTCATTGACTTGTCCTCATCCCAAATTAGGATTATTAATTTAAACCTAATTTAAAAGGAGGAACTTAGGATATATTTGGAGAGATTTCTGTCTAAAAACGTAACATAATTAAGAATTTAGAGAAATAATTGTAAAATGAGAAAAGTAAATTAAAATTGAAAAAAATAATTGAAATTATGATGAAAATAAATTTTAAATTTTAAAAATTAATTGAAATATGATGAAAATAATTAAAATTTCTGATAAATTATTAAAATTTTTGAAAATTATGCAAAAAGAATGAAAATAATTAGAAATGGGAGAAAATAATAGAAAAATTACGTAATTTATTTTTAAGCGAAAGAAAATAATTAAAAATCGTTTAAAAAATTGAAAATTGAAGACAATAATCTAAATTTGGAATAATAACTGAAAATTTAGAAAATTATTCGAAAAATAATTAAAATAATTAAAAGGTAGGGAAAATAATTAAAAATTGATTATAAAATTTTAAAGTTAAGAAAATAATTGAATTATAAAATAAGATGATGATAGATTAAAAAAATAATTTAAATTTGAAATAAATAATTTTAAAAAACTGCAGAATTTTCATTTAAATAACAATAATAATTAAATTTTGAGAAAAATACTTGAAAATCTGAGAAATAAATAGAAAAAAATGAGAATAAATTAATAAATGATTAAAGAAAGCTAAAAATAATTAAAATTTAAGAAAATTAATGAAAAAATTGGAACATTATGAAAAAAAAAAATGAAAATAATTAAATTTTGAGAAAAATGATTAAAAAACTTGAAAAATAATTTTACAAAATATGAATAGTAATTACAAATTGAAGGAAATAATTGATATATGATGAAAGTAATTAAAAATTTAAAAAATTAATTCTGATAAATAATGAAAATGATGAAAAATTGAAGATAATAATTGCAGAATAAAAATAATAATGGTGAATTAAAAGAGTGAATTTCATTTTGCCATAAATAATATGAAATTTGCAATAAATAATGAAATTGTTTTATTGTCGAAGAGAAAGTAATTAAAATACATATTACTATTAACATCGAAATTCAAATCATTATTAATAAGAATGACACTATAAATTCAATTTTCATATTTTGATTGAGAAAATTTGACTTAATTTGATAAATGAATAAAAAACTTAAATTCCCACACAGCACCAGAAATTCCCTGAATTTCCCCTGAATATTGGTCCACATTTCCCGAATATTCGAACCTAATATTCAGGGAAGTTTCGTGGAAGCATCAAAATGTCCGCCATAAAGAATATTGGACGCTAAATTTCCCTGAAAATGTATTTCTAATTTTCAGGGAATTTCCGCATCTAATATTCCTGGAATATTCAGGGAAAGTTAAAAAAAATTTCCAAAATTTTTTTGATCTGGTAATTGATAAAAATTGTATGTCATATTTGGCACCCGTAGGATTCTAGAACATTAAAAACTACTGCGCAGCCGTAAGTGTCACAGAAACCAAGATCGACCATTGCGCATCATGTACAGAAGATTTACGAATACTGTGAATATTGAAGGGATATTAGATGCGGAAATTCCCTGAAAATTAGAAAGGGGCCATCCATAAACCACGTGGACAGTTTTGGGGGGGCGGGGGGGTCCATCAAAAGTCCACGATTGTCCACGAGGGGGGGAGGGGGAGTTGGAGCAAATGTCCACGTGGACATGCATTTAAGCATGTACATAAAGATTTCTAGCATGTCAAATTCTTGACTTATGTTTGATCAAAAATTATCAAAACCAGGGGTTTCTGAGTTTCTGAGCCCTGTTTTTCAGAATCTTGACCTCATGGACCAGTTTTGGTCATGGTCAGATTCGTGTTTAGTAATAAAAAATCTACAAGAAAAACTTAGTCCGATGCTTAAATAAAAAAGTCATTTTTGTCGACCAGAGTAATTTATAATGTTAACAATTTAGGAATTCATGTTACTTTCCGTAATCAGTACTTAATAAATTATAAGATGTTCAATAGAGTGGTCCAAAAATTTTTTTGGATTTTTTTATGCTCTTACCCCCTAGGATTTTTTATCGAAAAAAATACCCCTATGATATTTTGTTAAAATTATATAGTAATGAGAGATAGCTCAAAGCTGATGAAGTTTCCCACGTATTTTTGATAAAATAAAGCTATAAACTTTTAATACAGCTTTAACTTTATAAGGTTTACAACCTTTTATGTTTGAAATAATTAAAAATAAACTATAACATTAAAATTTATTTATAAAAATGTTTAAACAATTTATTTTTGTTATTTATCAGCTCAAAAAAAATTAGAAGAGCATTTTTTAATGAAGTTTTCAACTTTTTATATTTTACATAACTCAAAATATATAGCAACTTTAAAATTTATTTACAACAATTGTTGAAGAAAATTATTAAAGCATTGTTAATTATCATCTTTTGATAAAATAAAGATAGTAACTTGCAATTTTTTTTTATGTACTATGAATTTGTAAGATAAAGTTATAATTTTAGTCATTGTTTAAGTTATTATATAATTTTAACTTGATAATATTTTCAGACTGAAGCTAATAGAGCGGTTTAGTTTTTTTTCTAAATTTATCAACTTTAGATATAATAAAGCATTAGAATTGTAGTTTCACTAGAAAATAAATTTTAAAAGAAGATTATCTTCAATTTGTACTTCTAGATCTCACAATAACAGTGTCCTTTCATTAATTTTAATTCAAAATTTAAAAACATTATTAATAAACTTTAATAGATAACTTACTGGACATTTTAAATGTCTAGAGCTATTATTTTATCCTTCATATTCATAATAAATAATTTATTCTGTTTCTGTAATAGTTGCAATACCGTCCCAAGCATAAAAGTTGTAATATTGAGAAAAAATGGCAAGTCTCTAGCTTCATTGTATCATAAGACGATAAATAACAACAATAAATTGTTTAAACAATTGTTAAAAATAAAATCTGGTATTACTGTTTACTTTCAGATACTTGAAACATAAAAAGTTGCAATGTTGAGAAAAAATCGCAAGTCGTTATATTTATTTTATCAAAGGTTCATAAATAACAACAATAATTTCTTTAAACAATTGTTAAGAATAAATTTTCAAATTATTGTTAATTGTTAGTTACTTCAAACGAAAAAAACTGCAAATTTCAGAAAAAATTGTAAGTCTCTATAGCTTTATTTTATCGAAAGTTGATAAATAACAACAATAATTTGTTTAAACAATAATTGTTATAAATAAAAATTTTAATTATTCATTACTTTTAATTACATATCACACATAAAAGTTGCAAAAATTAAAAAAATTGCAAGTGTTAAGCTTTATTTTATCAAAAGTTAGTAAATAACAACAATAAGTTTAAACAAATTAACAATTACGTGAATTAAATAGTAAAAGCTTATAAGTTATTTTTGTAAAATATTGCAAAAAACTCCCAATAAAATAGTAAAAGTTATTTTTTAACGTTTTTTCCATAATTTTACAATTTTAGGGAAGGTTTTACGACCCTGTACAAAATATTGAACCACAAAAAATTTTTAATAAATTTTTGGATGTTATTTTTTGAACGTTTCTAAGAAGATGCAGAGTTGTCCGATTAAAAAATATTGATTTTCGTGAATTCTATACTAAATCTACGAATAAGTATTTTTTCCTTATGCAAAATTCATTTATAAAACTTCATCGGCTTTTAGCTACTACGTCTAAAATTTAGAGTCTAAATATTATTTAACTTAAAAAAAATAGAGGTATTTTTTTCGATAAATAAGAAAAATCCTAGTGGGTGAGAGCATGAAAAATTAAAAAATTTGTTTACAATGCGTTTTTGGACCACCTCAATGGCCAAAGTTATTTTTTAAGATCTATAAAGATTGTTTAAAAATGTATTTGCTAGTAGTGAAAATTGTCTTTAAAAAGAGGATAGTGATTTTCTTATTGTTACAAACCACTTCTTAGGTTTACGATATCTTATAGTATATTTATGCGTATATTTTAATTTTCCTTTTAAGAATAATGTAAATTGTGTTTATTTATTATTTTTTCATTAACTTTTTTATTCCAGCAGTTTTTTTTGAAAAATATTCAGAATTAAGCTTTATAATTATATTAACTTATTGGTTTATAATATACAAAGAATTTTTTTGCAATGTCCACGTGGACAATTTTGTAAGGGGGGAGGGGGTTTGTAAAATGTCCACGATTGTCCACGAGGGGGGGCGGGGGGGGGGTCAAAAATCAGCAAAAAAATGTCCACGTGGTTTATGGATGGCCCCAAATACATTTTCAGGGAAATTTAGCGTCCAATATTCTTTATGGCGGACATTTTGATGCTTCCACGAAACTTCTCTGAATATTAGGTTCGAATATTCGGGAAATCTGGACCAATATTCAGGGGAAATTCAGGGAATTTCTGGTGCTGTGTGGGTTCTTATAAATTCTCTATTAGAATTTTGGTCGGTTATATTCCCGGTTATATTCTCGTTCTCATTACCGTTCTCCAGGTAATATTACTTCTTCGGAACTCTAATCTCTTCGTAGAAAAGAAACATGTAGAAAAATTTGTTATTGCACAAAGTTTGGCAACACGGAGATTTTTTTCGGGACAAATCTCTTGATTAAGAAAGAAAAAATTGTGAAATATATGGTAAATGTTTGGCTTGCCGTGGAATAAGGTAGATAAGTCAGGGGACTGCTGGATAAAAACATTGCCGAGAATTTTATTCGAAAAAAGAAAAAAAGAAACTTGTTGGAATTTTTAAAATAAGAGGAAGAATGAAAAAGATAAAAAAAACCTGCTTTTCTCTGCCAGGGAAAACTTTTCGAATGCAACCTGTCTTATAAATAACACAAGTTCTTTGACGTTTGTTGCATAAAACTCTAATAGTAGAATCGTTCTTGAAAGTATGATTATGATTTTCTCAAGGTTTGGGAAATTAGGAATTTGGAATAAAATTATTTAATAGGAATAGACATTTTATGTTATGTTAATGTTTATGTTGCCGACGATACAAAAAATCTGTGAATCTCGAAACGGGAGATAAATTTGAAGCTCGTGGGATCATCTGTTCGCATAAAAGAAACATTGAAAAATTTCCTTATCTCAAAAACTTTGTCAATAAAAATATTTTTTCCATAAAAGTGTCTCGATTTACAAAACACTAGACACTTTTTAATATGATGATTATTTTTTTGTCAAATTTTGGGGAATGAGGAATTTAGGAAAAATTAATTTTTCACGAATAGACATTTTCATGAGTGGAAAAATACATTTCAAATTTGTCATTGAAACTGACAGATTGTAACAGACGGGTCAGAAAATGTTTCAATGTCAATATTTAATCAAGTCAGAGTATAGTGCTTGATAAAAACATTGCCCAGAATTTGATTGAAAAATAAAAAGATTGAAGAAACTTGCTGGAATTTTATGAATTAGGGGTAATAGTGGAATTATTAATCAAGAAAGACTCCTGTTTTTCTCAGTGTGTGAAAACTTTTCGAAGAAAACGAGACATAGATATAAAAACACTACAAATTCACACGATCGTTGCCGTTTGTTTTATAAAACACTAGACACTTTTATACAGGAAAATTACTTTTTTGCCAAACTTCGCAGGGAATGGGGAATTTGGGAAACACAATTTCACCATGATCGAGAAAATTATCTCCACGTTCGACATCAAAACTGACAGATTGTAAACAGAGTGCGGAGTCCATCTTGTCATAGCCCGAGCGGAATCCATGGTAACGGTGACGCTACTTCCGGCCTGCCATATGATCAGGTGACGTGGGGCGGCCATCTTCTACAGAAAATCTGTCAATGTCAAAACGGGGGATCATTTTGACGCTCGTAGGAACACCGGTTCGAGTAAAACAAAGGTTTAAAAAATTCCTTATCTCAAATACTATGGTCAGCCAGAGCCCTTTTTTCAAAAAAGTGTCTGGGTTTTTTTAAAAAAATTCATAAGTCCAAATTTTCGACCAGCGAAGGGGAAAGTGTTTGAAGACCACTGCAAATTGTCTCCTTCCAACAGCCTTAAATTTTATTATACACTGAGAGAAAAAAAAGGTTACTACAACGGAGGACACAAGTAGGAATTGCCTGAGTGACTCCGGTAGTAGAACTCGAGTTAACGCAACTTGGGACTCCGGTAAATACTGCTTGGGTCTCCAATTACGTCGACTTGAGACCCAAGCAGTATTAACCGGAGTCCCAAGTTGCGTTAACTTTAGTTCTACTACCCGAGTCACTCAAGCAATTCCTACTTGTGTCCTCCGTTGTAGTAACCTTTTTTTTCTCTCAGTGTATAGTGTTTTTGATTTCCACCTAAGGGTTGAAAATTATCATGCATACAGTCCAAAAAAAACCCACAGAAAGTATAAAAATTATGTGGAAAATAAACGAAAAAATAAAATTTATAGTCTAAATAACTAGGAGATTTAAATAAAATACTTAATCGCATTCAAAGAAATAATCGAACCTTACCAAGCATTATAATAAGGAACAACCATTCATAACACAGACACACAAAAAAAATAAAGTTCCATGGCATGGCTACCCGGCAAGAAGGCTGGAATAGTAAAGAATTCGAATTTACAGAGTTGCGCCCGAAACTTCAAAAATATCTTTTCTTCTTAATGCCTGAATTTTCCTCGAATTTTATGGTCACGAAATAGAACTCGAAACCTAGCGACGTGAATTTTTCATTATTCCGAAGCGTATATCCTATACTGTAGAACGGGATTCATTTCAGTCACTTTCAATTTCGAAATATTCCGTCAGATCATCTATAGGTTGGGAAAAACGAGTTCCACTAAAGGAATTCATTCAGTATTTTTTGACTCCCTTTGAAATCCTTTGAGAAAAATGTTGTGAACCGAATATTTTCAATTCTTTTTGATCCAATTATTCACTAAGGGCAGTTGATAAATAACTACTTGCATGACTCCCCTCCTCAATCCGCTCGAAACCGGTTATGAGAGTGTCAAATTCCTAACCGAAAATGTGAAGGAAGACATGTGGCTCTAAATTTCCAACAAAAGGACCTACTTTTTCTTTGTATTCTGTCGCTAACGGTCAGTTTCTTTTTGACTTTCGAACAGTTAAGTTCGCGTGAATTTTAAACTTGTTTTCACAAAGTGCTTAAACTTTAATTAAAATTAAGTTTTGATAGTAAAGTTTAATAGTTGTAATATTTTCTATATGCAGTTAATTATATTTATATTCTTAATTATATACTCTAAAAAGTGCTCATGTGGGTTTTAAGTTATAAGTTTATTGATATAAACTAAACAATAGCAATAATATGTTGTTTATTATTATTACTCTGTTATTATTATGATAATTATTATTGTGTATTATTATTGTTATTATGAATATTATATCATCATTATTACTATTATTATTATTATTATTATTAATGAATCCTATATTTTATATTTCATAATAGCCACACATGTTTTAAAATAGCTACACATTCAAATTGATTATTGTCAAAATGAAGTTTTTTAAATAACTTATTTTATTTCTAATTACAAGTAATATACTATTGTCATATTGTGTCAAACTATTATTATTATTATTATTATTATTATTCTTATTGTATAAACAAGCATTTTATAACATATATATTCATTAAGAAAATGGAAAATACAGATATACTTTTTAGTCTGCTAAAAAAACTATTTATTACTGAGAATTTTTAATTAACATTCAATTCCGCTTTAAAAAAGTTCTTACTGTATATATGACCTTAAAGGAATTCAGCTTGAACCACTTCTTTTTCTTTGTTAGGAATTAAAATGTCACCGAAGGTTTGATGAATTCCTCTAAATACCGTTTTAGGTTACTCCTAAAATTGACTAAAAGGAATAAAAGTTTAGTATCATTTGTTCCGCTACGCGAGTGGAAAAAAAGAGGGAAATTCAGGCACTAAGTGGAATTCATTTTTTCAATTCTTTACTGTTCCAGCCTTCTTGCCGGGTATGGGACCCATATTTTCCTATGTATTTTGATGCGCTGAAACCTAATCCGCCATCAGAATTGGTCCAGCGGGTTTGATTTTCGACCTAACCTCAAAATTAATAAAATGCCACATTTTGTTCTTTAGAATCTGAACCAGATTTAACTTTAATACATGACTAAAGCCAATAGAAAGCTTCATTTATGACCTTTAAAACGTTTTTTAAAGATTGTTCTACGATGATTTTTATCGAAGATATGTTTTACTTAACATATGATTTTTTAAAATGTTAAAAATGCGTGAATATAGTAACTAATGAAAAAAAATTATTTTATGTAAAACATCAAATCTTCGTTAAAAATCATCGTAAAACAATTTTTAAAAAAGCGTTTTAAAAGTCATAAATCAAGCTTTCTATTGGTTCTAGTAATGTATTAAGGTTAAATCTGGTTCAGATTCTAAAGAACAAAAAGTGTAATTTTAATAATTTTGAGGTTAGGTCGAAAATCAAACCCGCTGGACCAATTCTGATGGCGGATTAGGTTTCAGCGCATCAAAATACATAGGAAAATATGGGTCTCATACCCAGGCCAGGGAACTTTTTTTTTGTGTGGCTGTGTACCCGGCAAGAAGGCTGGAACAGTAAAAAATTGAAAAAATGAATTCCACTTAGTGCCTGAATTTCCCTCTTTTTTGCGACTCGCGTAGCGGAACAAATGATACTAAACTTTTATTCCTTTTAGTCAATTTTAGGAGTAACCTAAAACGGTATTTAGAGGAATTCATCAAACCTTCGGTGACATTTTAATTCCTAACAAAGAAAAAGAAGTGGTTCAAGCTGAATTCCTTTAAGGTCATATATACAGTAAGAACTTTTTTAAAGCGGAATTGAATGTTAATTAAAAATTCTCAGTAATAAATAGTTTTTTTAGCAGACTAAAAAGTATATCTGTATTTTCCATTTTCTTAATGAATATATATGTTATAAAATGCTTGTTTATACAATAAGAATAATAATAATAATAATAATAATAGTTTGACACAATATGACAATAGTATATTACTTATAATTAGAAATAAAATAAGTTATTTAAAAAACTTCATTTTGACAATAATCAATTTGAATGTGTAACTTTTAAAACATGTGTAGCTATTATGAAATATAAAATATAGGATTTATTAATAATAATAATAATAATAATAATGATGATGATATAATATTCATAATAACAATAATAATACACAATAATAATTATCATAATAATAACAGAGTAATAATAATAAACAACATATTATTGCTATTGTTTAGTTTATATCAATAAACTTATAACTTAAAACCCACATGAGCACTTTTTAGAGTATAATTAAGAATATGAATATAATTAACTGCATATAGAAAATATTAAAACTATTAAACTTTACTATCAAAACTTAATTTTAATTAAAGTTTAAGCACTTTGTGAAAACAAGTATAAAATTCACGCGAACTTAACTGTTCGAAAGTCAAAAAGAAACTGACCGTTAGCGACAGAATACAAAGAAAAAGTAGGTCCTTTTGTTGGAAATTTAGAGCCACATGTCTTCCTTCACATTTTCGGTTAGGAATTTGACACTCTCATAACCGGTTTCGAGCGGATTGAGGAGGGGAGTCATGCAAGTAGTTATTTATCAACTGCCCTTAGTGAATAATTGGATCAAAAAGAATTGAAAATATTCGGTTCACAACATTTTTCTCAAAGGATTTCAAAGGGAGTCAAAATATACTGAATGAATTCCTTTAGTGGAACTCGTTTTTCCCAACCTATAGCTGGTCTGACGGAATATTTCGAAATTGAAAGTGACTGAAATGAATCCCGTTCTACGGTATAGGATATACGCTTCGGAATAATGAAAAATTCACGTCGCTAGGTTTCGAGTTCTATTTCGTGACCATGAAATTCGAGGAAAATTCAGGCATTAAGAAGAAAAGATATTTTTGAAGTTTCGGGCGCAACTCTGTAAATTCGAATTCTTTACTATTCCAGCCTTCTTGCCGGGTAGTCGTCCCCTAAACACGAATTTAAAAAAATAACAAATATTCTTAAACAAGTAAACAAAAAACAATCTTTAGAGGATTCACAAACTTTGAAATTCAATAAGAGTAAAAACTTATAAAATTTACCTCTATTAGCATCGAAAACCACCCTTTAAAATCATCCCTTAATTACTTAAAACCTTGCTTTGAATGTATTCTTATCTACCTTATCCCCTCCAGCATCGAAAAACACACTTGAAAATCATCCCTTAATCTGAAATAAAGAAATTGACCAAAAAAAAAACCGCTCAAAATTTATTCTTTTTTACCTTACTTAGGAATAGATTCTGAGCAATTTTTAAAGCCGGAGAATACTCTCAAAATTGTTTTAGTTTATATGTTCATTAAAAAATTGTCAATTTCTTGGATTAAAGATTAAGAGAAGATTTTTAAGGGTGGTTTTCGATGCTGAAGGGGCAAGTTTCATAGAACTCTTATTCTTAGTAATATTTAAAGTTTGTGAATTCTCTAAAGAATGTTTTTGTCTACTTGTTTAAGAATTTTTATTAATTTTTGAAAATTCATGTTTAGTGGATGATTTTGAGGGTATTTTTTCTTATTATAATGCTTGTTCAGGTTTTTTTTTTAATGCGATTAAATAATTTATGTAAATCTCGTAGTTATTTAGTCCTATAATTTTTAGTTTTTCGTTTATTTTTCGCATAATTTTTATATTTTTTGGAGGTTTTAAGCGATTAAGCATGATATTTTGCAGCCCTTAGCTAGAAATAAAAAACACTATACGTCATAAAAAAATTGATGTTTTGACGAAAATTTTAAACTAAAGTAACGCCTTTTATCTTGAAAATTAAAATATTATTAGATTTTATTAACTAATTTTACTAATTAATTAAAATGCGCAGGGGGGTGGTTAAATCAAGAAAGAATGCCCAATATTATACGGAAAAACTTCCTTACTTATAGAAGATTATTTCGAAACAAAAAAATAAAAAAATCTATAACGTCTTTCAAAACAAAAACACTTTTTTTCCGATTACTGGAAGATGAGGAAAAAAATAGGAAAAAACACTATTTTTCACAATACGACGACGTTTCGGTGGCTTGGTTTGCCACCATCATCAGGTCACTTTAATAAAAAATAAATAAATAATTATATACATTAAAATTATAAGCGGAATCACACACATTAAATTCACAAAAATAAAAAGACTATACCTAGTTAAAAATTGTTAATCACATCGAAAAGTTGTCAAAAGTTAAAATAACATTTTAAAATAATAAAATATTGTCATTAAATTAAAATAGAAAATCACCGGCATAGTTCAGCCAGTGATTAGTCAAAACTGAGGTGACATATTGACGATTACAGATTATATACAAAAGACAAGGACAATGAAATTGATCGAAGTATTATGACGAATAATCACTGTTTCAACTTTCGTATTAAATATATGTAGGGGAGAGTGGCCATCAATGTACCAGTTTTTTTAATGAACCATTTTAATTTTCTCAGAAACAATTAAATAAAAATTCTCCTAATTTTAAATATAAATTAAGTTTGCGTAAACACACTACGTCCATAAATTTGAGACGTGTGGATTTATTCATTACAGAGAAAACTGGAAAAAACTGTTTTTGATGTACTGAAGAAAAAATTTACCTAAAATAAAAACACGTTTTTTAATTGAAATAAGGCCATTTAAAAATAAATGTACTTACGATTTATTTTGTTTTGGACCTTAAGTACAATATTCTAATGAGATAAAGATTTTGAAATATTGGATTAAGTTCTAAAAAACCATTTTTGTTGCAAATGTCATGTTGATTCAATGTACCAGGGAACAATGAACCACCTGGAATTTCAGTGTATTTTCGATTTCTAGAGTGGTATGCCTGATTATAAAACTAAGCATGCGTACAGCATGTTACAGCAATTGTTATCAGTACTTTTCTCAACCCTAACTGCACCGACTGTGCCGGGAACGTTCCTGGAATGGTCCGCCGGTCCCTGGGGTACGTTCACATGGACCGTTCCAATATACCTGACAAATACGTTCCGGATTTCACTAGGCTAGGAACGTTCCGCGGAACGTTCCTGGAATGTTCCGAGGAACTTTAAATACACATTGAAAAATAATTAATGTTAATATCTTGCGCAGTAGTTTTCTATCGCACCTAGAGCTGCGCAGTTGATTTTAGTGACCACTGTTCTATAGAAGCAATCATATTAAAAACATTAAATAATATTAATAAAAAAATTTTCAGCTTTTTCCGCATACTTTTTCCGCAACCCGTTCTGCGATTTTTTGAATGTGTATTCAAAGTTCCTCGGAACATTCCATGAACGTTCCGCGGGAACGTTCCTAGCCTAGTGAAATCCGGAACGGATTTGTCGGGTATATTGGAGCGGTCCAAGGGAACGTACCCAAGGGGCCAGCAGCCCATTCCAGGAACGTTCCCGGCCTAGTCGGTGCTATTAGGGAACATAGCAGAACTAAAATGCCATTTTAGATGGTTAACTTAAATTTGAAGTATATTTATGTTATACATTATCAATTAAAGGTGTTAAGTAATAATTTTTTATAGTATTTGATAGAAAATAAGTTTTTTTACAAAATGAAAATTGCAATATTACTATTGTTAAACATTTTTAGTATTTTTATAGAGGTGGTTCATTGTGTACCCAGGTTGTTGAAAATGAAAAAAGCTTGTTACTTTAGAAAAACCCTAAATTCTATTATTTAATCAAAATAAATCGTGTAAAATATGTGTGCATTACCTAGATAAGTGTTGTAGTTTTATATTGATGCAAAGAAGTGCTTGAAATTGGTGAAATTCAATAAGTACTATGACCTTGAAAAAAACCCGGTACATTGATAGCCACTCTCCCCTATACTTTAATACGAAAGTTGTAACAGTGATTATTCGTCATAATACTTCGATCAATTTCATTGTCCTTGTCTTTTGTATATAATCTGTAATCGTCAATATGTCACCTCAGTTTTGACTAATCACTGGCTGAACTATGCCAGTGATTTTCTATTTTAATTTAATGACAATATTTTATTATTTTAAAATGTTATTTTAACTTTTGACAACTTTTCGATGTGATTAACAATTTTTAACTAGGTATAGTCTTTTTATTTTTGTGAATTTAATGTGTGTGATTCCGCTTATAATTTTAATGTATATAATTATTTATTTATTTTTTATTAAAGTGACCTGATAATGGTGGCAAACCAAGCCACCGAAACGTCGTCGTATTGTGAAAAATAGTGTTTTTTCCTATTTTTTCCTCATCTTTCAGTAATTGAAAAAAAGTGTTTTTGTTTTAAATATAATGGAAGAAAAAAATCCTATTCTAAAAAAGGCATGAAAGTAGGAGGAATCCATTTTAAGTTCAATATCGAAAATCTCGAAAAAACTCGAAAAAACTCGAATGAAAGTTCAAGCATGGGAATAGAAAATTGTAATAGAAAGGCATTTCGAGTGCATATAACTCATAACAAGTAGATGGAGCTGTAGTCGAATAAAAGGTTTCTGCTTATGATTGGTTGGCACATTATATGACGTCATAATTCTGGGAGAATTTTTTTTCTTAAAAATGAAAATTTAGAATTTTTGAATAAATATAAATCGATTTAGACTATTTTTGAACAACCGAAAATCTTTAAGATCTTAAAGTTTCTTTTATGAGTAGCAAGTAAAAAGAAATAAATGTGTAGCGAAGGGTTAAAAACCTAAAAACTTTAAATAAATTTAAATGTAATTTATATTTTGCGGTAAATAATTAATAATTGAAGGAAATAATTGAAAATTGATAAAGGTCAGTTGAAAACAAAATTTGAAAAATGACTAGATTAATCGACAACTGAAAAAAATAATTGAAAAAACTGAACTAGAAACATTTAATTTAAAGAAAATAATTGCAAATTGAAAAATTAAGAATATTTTATTATTATAATTATTACTATTATTATAGGAATAATTGTTAGAAATAACTGCCCCTTTTACAACTGGATTAAAAATCAAAACATAATAAAAATTAAAGAAAATAATTGAACAATTACATTAAAATTAAAGAAACTTAATGATAATCGAAAAAAATAATAGAAACAATGCGATATTTTTTTTAATATTAAAGCAAATAATTTAAAATTGAAAAGTGGAATTTAAATTTGTAAAAAAATAACTGAGAATTGAAGAGAGTAGTTCTACAATTGAATAATTGAATTGAAAATTTAAAACAATTTTTATGAGTGAAAAAAATAATTGAAAATTCAAGAAAATATTTGATAATTAAAAGAAAAATTACAATATGACGAAAATAATTAAATATTGATGAAAATAATTACTATGAAAAAAAATAATTATCAAATGGAAAAAAAATCAAAAAAATGGTGAGAATAATCAGCATTCGAAAAAACAAAATTTTAATTAATAAATAATCATAAAATTGAAGGAGAATAATAAATTGTCAATTGGAAATGGAAGAATTGTATCGAAATTTCAAGAAAATAATTGATAAATGAGAAAATTGAAATTTTAAAAAAATTGTCGATAATTGAAAAAAAAATTACAAAATGATTAAAATAATTAAACATTAAAGAGAATAATTAATAAATGAGGAAAATAATTGACAATCGAAAGAAAAATTCGAAAACTGGCAAAAATAATCGACAACAGAACGAATAACTTTTAAAAAATTAAAGAATAATTATAAAATTTAAAGAGAATAATCCCTGGCGAAAACTCTTTAAAATTATAGAGAAAATATAGATTTATTTATTAATGAAATTAAAATTATTTGATCTGATATTTAAAATTTTTAATTTTCAGGGGGGGGGGAGTATGGTATTTAATTTTTTTTGGAATTTTTTTTTTATTTTTTCAAGTGAATGCACAATATTTAAAGAATATTGTGTCCAAATTTGAAGTTGATCGGAGCAAAATTGTAGAAGTTACGAGTATTTGAGTGACCGTTCCTCGGAACCGTTTCTATGCCACGCCCGTGCTGAGCAGAAGCAAAAGTTGACAAAAGTTTAAATTTCCTTTCGTTCGCGTTCGTTGTTTTTAGTATTTTAAATTGTAATGTATCTGGACGAAAGAACTTTACCCTATGGATCTGGCATTGACGACACTGAGTGAGCTTTACAGAATTATTGAATTTTATTTTGAATTTCTTAGTGTGTAAAACTTTAAAGCTCTCTACTGAAAAGTGCCATTTTTTAAGTCGGTGCGCAACATAACTAAAAATCTACTGAACCAATCGTTTTTAAATTTTCCACAATACTTCTTCGCATAATTCCCCAGGTAATGTCGAGGTTTTTTTTGTTTTTTTAAATAATTGTTCATTTTACAATAACGAATATGTCGGTTTTTTGGTCGAAAATCGGTTTTTCGAATTCAAAGTGCTACCAAAAATTAAAAACTTAAAAAAAACAAAAATCCCCTCGATGTTACCTGGAAGAACATCTCCTTTAAGGGCATGTGGAAGGCGCCAACTTCAAACGATTCGTTTTAATATTTTCCACAAATTTAGAATTAAAATTAAACCTCAAACGGACTGGACGCCAATGCGTCTAGGTCTCATTTACTATTTCCTTCAATTTCATTAAAATATGTTTTGTATTTTTCTAGAAAATTGGTGGAAAATATTACAACGAATTATTTGAAGTTGGCGCCTTCCACATGCCCTTAACAAATGCATTTTGATTTTTTTGTTTCTGATGATTCTGTTGCTAGTTACGCTGCGCACCGCAAGACAACTTTTTTTCGAAGCGCATCAGGAAATTTACATTCACTCGCTCAATTTTAAATACTTTTGAATGAGAATTTACCCAAAAATTGTTCGAATGTTGCTTTATTGTATGGAAATTGATTTAATAAACTGATACACTCTGCATCGCCAAAAACAATTCATAAAAACATGCCTTCTTTACCGTATTAACCCTGGCAGCCTGGTAACCCCAAACGGCAACCATTGAAAGTTGCCGTTTGGTTGCAGTTTGGTTACGGTTCGGTTTTAAGCTGAATATGAAAAGAAATAAGTATAATTAGTACTTCTGAAGTACTAATTACGATAAAGTAAATTACTTTTGATTGTATTTATTAAGTTTTGACTTATAAATAATTGTTTTATGAGGGAAAATAATGAAAAAGTGAATATCATTTTAGGAGCGAATGTCAAGTAGGACGGTTAGTAGAGTGCTACATATGAAAGTTCCACTTTGGAAATTTCGATTGTTGGTGAATGATTGCGTTAAAAGGATGAAATTTATAAAGTAAAGTGTGACTTTGATAAATTAAACAATAAGAAGACTTCGTATTTTGAATTTTTAAAAAAAAAGTGGTCATTAACTTGAAAAAGTGAGAAAATATAAATGTATATTTTTTGTAGAAAATAAAAATATTTCATGAAAAAAATGATAATTTAGATACCCTACTGAAAAATCCTATATAGGATCCTACATAGGATCCTATATAGAATCCATATGGATTCCTATGAGAATCCACGTAGGATCCTATATAGGATCCTATATAGGTATTGTCCTATAGGAATCCATGTGGATTCTCATAGGAATCTATGTGAATTCCTATAGGTCGCCTATAGGACAAGTCCTATATAGGATCCTATGTGGACTCTCCTATAGGAATACATGTAGGATCTCATATAGGATCCTACATAGGTGTCCCAAAAAAATTTTTGTACACCCCCCTACATAGGATCCTACGTAGGTTCCCATATAGGATCCTATATGGGAACCCATATAAGATCCTACATGGGTACCCCCAAAAAAATTTTTTGTACCCCTTCCTCATGCGCAGTCGTCTTTTACGTATTCTACAATACTTACGCCTGCGCAGTAAATATTTTTCGTCCTTATAATGGTGCTTAATGTATATTTGAATAAAGTTGCTAAAAAAAACAATTAATTCTGTGTACATAATTTTTTTTGGGCGCCCATAAAAGATCCTATATAGGATCCTATATGGGAACCTACGTAGGATCCTATGTAGGGGGGTTTACAAAAATTTTTTTGGGACGCCTATGTAGGATCCTATATGAGATCCTACATGTATTCCTATAGGAGAGTCCACATAGGATCCTATATAGGACGTGTCCTATAGGCGACCTATAGGAATCCATATAGATTCCTATGAGAATCCACATGGATTCCTATAGGACAATACCTATATAGGATCCTATATAGGATCCTACGTGGATTCTCATAGGAATCCATATGGATTCTATATAGGATCCTATGTAGGATCCTATATAGGATTTTTCAGTAGGGTACTCACAGGTGCATGAATAATCCATAGATTTTGAAAAATTAGTAATCAATTTAAATGCACCAACACAACATAAACACAAAGAATAAAAAATATCGATTTTATTAATTGAGAATTACCATGTCAGAAAGTTGGCTGGTAACCGCGCGAACAAGTTTGACATCTAGCAGAACGGTGTGATTTAATAAACTGTCAAAGTTGGGCAACAGATGGCGGCAGCATGAAAATTTCTAGCCCGTCGAATTGAAACCGATGAAACGGACCTCTTGCACGTTGTAATTTTAATAAAAATAAGTAAATAACAGCAATTGCACTGAATAGATTTTTATTATTTTTTATTTGGAATAAATGAGATCGAAAATTATTTTCCCCAGTTCGATATCTAGAGTTTGAAGATTAACCCCTATTTAAAAGACAAAATATTATTTTTTTTTACAAAATTAAAATTATATTATTATTGATTATTACATAAATTAAAAAAAGATTGTTAACAGTCGAATATCCAAATGGTCGAATATCTAAATTGTCGAACATCCATTTGGTCGAATATTCATTTTGTCAAATTTCTAAATTGTCGAATTTCCAAATTGTCGAATATCCATTTTGTCGAATCTCTAAATTATCGAAAGTCCATTTTGTCGAATTTCAAAATTGTCGAATATCCAAATAGGCGAATTTCCAAATTCTCGAATATCCATTTTATCGAATTTACAAATTGTCGAATATCCAAATAGTCGAATTTCCAAATTGTCGAATTTCCAAATTGTCGAATTTCCACTTTGTCGAATCTCCAAATGTTCGAATGTCCAAATGTTCGGAATTTTTTTTATGAGATTTTTCTATCTATGAAATACGTTGGTATCGTTGGTATAGTAGATTGGACAAATGCGCAAGATTAAAAATTTCCATAACGATTTTCAATTTCGCGCACTAGTCCAATCTACTATATCAACGCATTTCATTGGTTGGAAACTCACATAAAAAAAGTTCGAACATTTGGACATTCGAACATTTGCAGATTCGACAATTTGGAGATTCGACAATTTGGAAATTCGACAATTTGGAAATTCGATCATTTGGAAATTCGACAAAATGGATACTCGACAATTTTGATATTCGACAATTTGGAAATTCGACAATTTGTATATTCGAACATTCGGAAATTCGACAAAATAGATATTCAATAATTTCGAAATTCGACAATTTGTAAATTCGATAAAATGGATATTCGATCATTTGGAAATTCGACAATTTTGACATTCGAACATTTGGAGATTCGAACATTTGGAGATTCGACAATTTGGAAATTCGACAATTTAGAAATTCGAAAAAGTAGATATTCGATAATTTGGAAATTCGACAATTTAGAAATTCGACAAAATGGATATTCGACCAAATGGATATTCGAGAATTTGGAAATTCGACAGTTTGGACATTCGACAAAGTGGATACTCGACAAAGTGGATATTCGGCAGTTTGGAGATTCGAACATTTAGAGATTCGACAATTTGGAAATTCGACAATTTAGAAATTCGAAAAAGTAGATATTCGATAATTTGGAAATTCGACAATTTAGAAATTCGACAAAATGGATATTCGACCAAATGGATATTCGAGAATTTGGAAATTCGACAGTTTGGACATTCGACAAAGTGGATACTCGACAAAGTGGATATTCGGCAGTTTGGAAATTCGAAAATTTGAATATTCGACAATTTGGAAATTCGACAATTTAGAAATTCGACAAAATGAATATTCGACCAAATGGATGTTCGACAATTTAGATATTCGACCATTTGGATATTCGACTGTTAACAATCTTTTTTTAATTTATGTAATAATCAATAATAATATAATTTTAATTTTGTAAAAAAAAATAATATTTTGTCTTTTAAATAGGGGTTAATCTTCAAACTCTAGATATCGAACTGGGGAAAATAATTTTCGATCTCATTTATTCTAAATAAAAAATAATAAAAATCTATTCAGTGCAATTGCTGTTATTTACTTATTTTTATTAAAATTACAACGTGCAAGAGGTCCGTTTCATCGGTTTTAATTCGACGGGCTAGAAATTTTCACGCTGCCGCCATCTGTTGCCCAACTTTGACAGTTTATTAAATCACACCGTTCTGCTAGATGTCAAACTTGTTCGCGCGGTTACCAGCCAACTTTCTGACATGGTAATTCTCAATTAATAAAATCGATATTTTTTATTCTTTGTGTTTATGTTGTGTTGGTGCATTTAAATTGATTACTAATTTTTCAAAATCTATGGTTTATTCATGCACCTGTGAGTATCTAAATTATCATTTTTTTCATGAAATATTTTTATTTTCTACAAAAAATATACATTTATATTTTCTCACTTTTTCAAGTTAATGACCACTTTTTTTTTAAAAATTCAAAATACGAAGTCTTCTTATTGTTTAATTTATCAAAGTCACACTTTACTTTATAAATTTCATCCTTTTAACGCAATCATTCACCAACAATCGAAATTTCCAAAGTGGAACTTTCATATGTAGCACTCTATTAACCGTCCTACTTGACATTCGCTCCTAAAATGATATTCACTTTTTCATTATTTTCCCTCATAAAACAATTATTTATAAGTCAAAACTTAATAAATACAATCAAAAGTAATTTACTTTATCGTTATTAGTACTTCAGAAGTACTAATTATACTTATTTCTTTTCATATTCAGCTTAAAACCGAACCGTAACCAAACTGCAACCAAACGGCAACTTTCAATGGTTGCCGTTTGGGGTTACCAGGCTGCCAGGGAAGCCCTATAAGCAAATTGAATACGCGTACCCCTACTGAAAAATCCTATATAGGATCCTACATAGGATATATAGGATCCTACATAGGATCCTATATAGAATCCATATGGATTCCTGTGAGAATCCACGTAGGATCCTATATAGGATCCTATATAGGTATTGTCCTATAGGAATCCATGTGGATTCTCATATGAATATATGTGGATTCCTATAGGTCGCCTATAGGACACGTCCTATATAGGATCCTATGTGGACTCTTCTATAGGAATACATGTAGGATCTCATATAGGATCCTACATTGGCGTCCCAAAAAAATTTTTGTACACCCCCCTACATAGAATCCTACGTAGGTTCCTATATAGGATCCTATATAGGATCTTTTATGGGCGCCCAAAAAAAATTATTTACACAGAATAAATTGTTTTTTTTAACAACTTTATTCAAATATACATTAAGCACCATTATAAGGACGAAAAATATTTACTGCGCAGGCGTAAGTATTATAGAATACGTAAAAGACGACTGCGCATGAGGAAGGGGTACAAAACATTTTTTTGGGGATACCCATGTAGGATCCTATATGGGAACTTACGTAGGATCATATGTAGGAGGGGGTACAAAAATTTTTTGGGACGCCTATGCAGGATCCTACATGAGATCCTACATGTATTCCTATAGGAGAGTCCACATATGATCCTATATAGGACTTGTCCTATAGGCGACCTATAGGAATCCACATCGATTTCTATGAGAATCCACATGGATTCCTATAGGACAATACCTATATAGGATCCTATATAGGATCCTACGTGGATTCTCATAGGAATCCATATGGATTCTATAAGATCCTGTGTAGGATCCTATATAGGATTTTTCAGTAGGGACGGGATCAAAGCATGAGACAGAAAAGGACAGAAACAGTCTGTGTCCTTTTTCTATCTCATGCCCTGCTCCCGTAACCGTATTCATTGTGCTTTGGGCTATAACCATACCCCCCCCCCCCCTTAATCAATTTAAAATGCATTTTTTAAAAAATATCTGATTTAAAACAAAAAATATCTTAGTTCAAAACTTCAGATGTAAATAGACAAAAATGAATGAAAGGAATGACAGAACGTGAGGATTATCATTATTATAGATTTGTAAAATATGAAAAAAAATTGATTTTCGATAAAATTTCTAATAACTTTTAGACCCACAAGGAAATTCCCGGTTTAATAACAAATTTCCCGGTGATTTTCCGGTTTTTTCCGGCTTCCCGGCCAAGTGAACATTCCCTGTTTGTTTATTAGAACCAATCAGGAATTTAAATAGTAATAAAATCTTGACCTTTTAATTATGATTCCTTCAAGAAAAAATTCCCTGACTTTTCAAGATGTTTTTAGAAAATCCCTGATTTTTTCCGGACTTTTCCCTGACCTGCGACCACCCTGTAATATATTTATACTTCTCAAAGTCTAAGATAACCTCCCGGTACTTCGTAGAATGAAACAATGCACTAATTTTGATTAATATTCTATTACCTAACAGTTTCAACCCACTTCGCCTTAAAATGTAAAAGAATTAAGCCTTAATTTTTATTAATACTATAAGCAATTGAACGCTGTATTCGAAATAAATGCGCTTAACCATATTTTCCGTCATTACTTAAAAAAGTATACTTTGAATTTTCGCCCCAAGACTACGCGACCAGAATCTTGTGCGCAACTAATAAATGTTTTTAGAAATTGCAATATCTTTTAAATTAACAATTTCCAAACAATAAAATGTAGATTCCAATCATTTCCAAACGATTTGGAAATCGTTTGATTTCCATGATGCGAAGTTGGTACTGTACTTTTTAAAATTTATATACTTCTTCAAGTTTGGATTTCCAATCAATCAAACAATTTAGTTTCCAATTATTTCAAAATAATTTTCAAATGATTCAAAAAAAAAAAAAAAAGATTGTAATTTTTATGGTTTAGTGCTAACTTTACAGAGGTAAACTTTTTAAGGTGATGTCAGATGCACACGCACAGGCAGATTAGAGGATCAGTGAAATAGAATAGACGAATCAGATAGTTGCAAATTCAAAACCATTTTCTGATCGGTTTACTCTTTTCCCCTGATTCGTTAATCCTTCAAAACTGACTTTAACCTTAAGGGCATGTGGAAGGCGCCAACTTCAAACGATTCGTTTTAATATTTTTCACAAATTTAGAATTAAAATTAAACCTTAAACGGACTGGACGCCAATGCGTCTAGGTCTCATTTACTATTTCCTTCAATTTCATTAAAATATGTTTTGTATTTTTCTAGAAAATTGGTGGAAAATATTACAACGAATCATTTGAAGTTGGCGCCTTCCACATGCCCTTAATAGACCTTTTCATTTAACTTTTCTGTCTTCTTCTAATGCATGTACCATTGCATAAGCTGGAGAAAGACAAGAACTAAAATGAAAAGGTCTATAGTATTATTAACACTTGATGACAATGGACAATATATAAATTTGCCTGTCATCATCATAATAATAATATAACAAAATTTATTAATTTAAGCATTTATCCAATGAGATTTTAAATTAACAAAAATAGAAATAGGATATTGCATTCAAATCAACGATGACGGCCGCTGGCGGCCGTCTGAGGCGCTAGTATTACAATATAACGTCTTTCTTTGAGAAAAAACACTTTTTAAGTTTAATAATAATTTTTAAGGTATTTTCTCTTCATATTAATTATTTTTTATTGCACATATCGAAAGTTCGAGAAATTATAAATAAATTTCGTTTTTTATACTATTACTCATACTATTACTCATTTTTTTGTTATTAACGGAGAAAAACGAGTTCAATAATTTATAACTTTCGTATTTTTTATCAAACCACGAACTACAAAAAAACACGTATGATTATGCTGCAATAAAGATTTTAAAAAAATTATTCCAAGCAAATCTAATTTTTGAATGAAGATAATCCGAAGAATTCCCGGGAATGTAGAACTAAGAAAGTCTCTGTTTTTAATAAAAATTTGCAGTTAAAATATCACGTGATCAGAGGGGAAACCCCCTACCCCCCCCCCCAGGTGATGAACCGTGATAATTTTCATGACCCCCCACCCATCCTTGTTGGCTCACGTGATTTATGGACGACCCCCTATCTACATGGAAGCTGATTCTGCGGTTATGCGTAAATACGCGGAACGTATAAACACAGAATTGTGAGAGAGACAAGAACAGACAATGTTTGTTATTGTTGCCGTCCTTTTCTCTCTCATTGGCTTTATTGTGCGTATTGACGCTTGACGCAAAATCAGCTTCCATGTAGATAGGGGGTAAGGGTAAAATCCCATGAAGACGCAAAGCGTCGCGTTTTTGCGCGTTGTAATGAGAAAGAAAAAGACACATGTATACTTTTCTCTCATTCTCTCCCATGGCAAAGCGTCGCGTTATTACGCGTTGCCATTAGAGAGAATGAGAGAAAAGTATACATGTGTCTTTTTCTTTCTCATTACAACGCGCAAAAACGCGACGCTTTGCGTCTCCATGGGATTTTACCCTAAAGGTCCCGTCCCATGACAGCGTCAAAGCATGAAGGCGGAAAAGCGTAAAACGTGGATCCAATCAGAACACTCTATTAGAATAACTTCCATTGTAGAACATACTCTTATTGGCTGAACGCTTTCCGTTTTCTGCTTTGACGCTGTCATGGAACGGGACCTTGAGGGCGCAATTACATGTCTGCGTCGAACGCTGCGTTCTTGCGTTGAACAGTGCGAGAGAGGAAGACAGAAATATAGTCACATCTTTGTCACTCTCACCATTCAACGCAAAAACGCAACGTTCAAAGCAGGCATGTAATTGCGCCCTGAGGGCGCAATTACATGCCTGCGTTGAACGCTGCGTTCTTGCGTTGATGCGTTATACCTCTAGCTAGTGAATTAGTGATCTAGTGGTTTAACGCAAAGTTCTGCGTTGTACGAATCCCTATGTTTACATACAGTCTGGGACATTGATGCCTTCCCATTTTCCACTACATTTTTTCATGTGTTTCCATAAAAAATCTAGTGGAAAAAAGGGAAGACATCAATGTCCCTCACATGCGTTGAAAGTTGCGTTGTAATGAGAGAGAAAATGACATACGTATATCTACGTCTTTTTCTCTCTCATTACAACGCAACTTTCAACGCGTGCATGTAAACATAGGGATTCGTACAATGCAGAACTTTGCGTTAAACCACTAGATCAGTAATTCACTAGCTAGTAGTATAACGCACCAACGCAAGAACGCAGCGTTCGACGCAGGCATGTAATTGAGCCCTGAGGGTGAAATCTGATACGAAGTACTAGGGTATCAGTGGATTAGAATAGACCAATCAGAAAATGCTTTCCAATGTGACCAATTATCTGATTGGTCAATTCTAATCCTTGAACCATTAATCCCTAGCATGAGACGGCACCCTTAGGAAGCAGTCCCATGATGTGGAATAGATTTTAGCCAATCAAAATTTAGTCTCTGGCGGTAAAGTAATGTTTTCTGATAGAGACTAAATTTTGATAGACAGAAATATATTCCACTATTCTACTATTCTACATCATGGGACTGCGCCCTCAGAGTAAAATCCCATGTGAGCAGAAAGCGCAAAACCGAAAGCAGAAATCATGAGAGTGAGAGAGACAGTGATATCTACCTACCTCTCTCACTCTCATGATTTCTGCTTTCGGTTCAACGCTTTCTGCCCACATGGGATTTTACCCTGAGAGTGAAATCCCATTGACGCGCAAAGAGTCGCGTTTTTACGCGTTGCGATGGGAGAGAATGAGAGAAAAGTATACATGTGTCTTTTTCTTTCTCATTACAACGCCCAAAAACGCGACGCATTGCGTCTCCATGGGATTTTACCCTGACCCCCTACCAGGGTTGTGTACGTAACATACCAGAGGTATGTTGCATAGTTTGTTACTGTATGTTACTTAGGTAAGTTACTTGCAAAATTTGTTACATATTGCATTTTTTTAGTGGTGGTGGGGGGGGGGGGGGTAACATACCTAAGGGCGCAATTACATGCCTGCGTCGAACGTTGCGTTTTTGCGTTGAATGGTGAGAGTGACAAAGATGTGACTATACTTCTGTCTTCCTCTCTCTTACTATTCAACGCAAAAACGCAGCGTTCGATGCAGACATGTAATTGCGCCCTAAAACAGGTATGTTACTTGATGTAACATATCGGTAACATACGCAGAAAACCTCGAGTGACGCATCATTACCCAACCCTGCCCCCTGCACTGTAAAAAATACTTCAGGAAAATTACGGTCGTATTGTAATGTTACTTTAGAAACTTTCTGTAATATTACTCTTTGGAAATTAGCAATAATACCAATCAACTTGAATTTTTACAGCTTTCAGTAATGTAATATTACATTTTTCAGTAAATGTACAGTCGGGGACAATGATGTACGGAAGCGCCTATGCGCCACGTCAAGGCGCGTACATATGTGTTCTGATTTGTTGAAAAACGAACGCGAGAGCACGTTCATGTGTTCCCTTTCGTAAATTGAGTCCAGGGTTGGTTAATTACAGTCGGCTTTGCCAAAATTCATTTAAGAAGAAGAAAGAAAGAGAGAGAATAATTTAATGACGAGAGAAAAATTGAGAATTTAAAGGTAATTGATTATTTTATTTTTCGTTCCTTTAATTAATTTAGACATTTTTATATGTACTTTTATAAATATAAACTTTCTTGACGGATATAACCAAAAATTATTTTCAAAAACATTTTATTAAAGTATTTCATTAAAGTGTATTTCGATATAAATTTTACGTGTTGTATTTATATTTATTAAAAAATTGTTATTTTTAAATCATATTCAATTATTGATTCAATTCTATACAACATTTTTCCAACTTGAGTGTACCTTTGAAAAAGAATATGTTTATATAATTTATAAAAAATGACAACAAAAGTTAATTATTTTGATAAAATTAGCATATTTAATATTATTATTTTAAATATTTAATAATTAAGAACCTTATTTCTTAATTAATAAATGTGTTACATAGACATAACAAAAATTATTTGTAATAAAAGTTTTGTATATAAATAAAAATATTGAAGTATTTCTAACTAATAATAAGCATATAATAAATTGACTTGTGGTACACTACTTGTAAAATAGTTATGTTATTTAAAATTTTTCTTCATTTTGTTATTCAATATTGTGTTTAATGAGCTGAAATTTTCATTTCTATTTGTGGTAATGAAATTCTTATTTGCAAAAAAAAAAAAAATAATGAAACGAATGAACTTTGCAAGCTTATATTATTATTATTACCTATAATTTTAAAAGATCATAAAGAGCATAGCCGGTTAAGTATGTAAAATCTGCCCCCGCACCTATTGTGCTCATATTGCTGTCACAATTTGGCATTGTTGTTAAAAAAATTTTCACCAAATATTAACCCTTAAGGCCGTTGGAGACAAAGAGTCCGCAGAGAATCTGTAGGGGGGATCAGTGGTTCTCAAAGACTGTCCCCATGCGTTTTGAAGACTTAGGAATTTTTCGCGACAAAGTCCAACACTTTTCCCACAAAAGAACATCGTACTGCAAATTCTATTGAAATAAAGATTTAGAAAAATACTTACTTTTGATAAATCTAGTGTTTCGTGAGCTTTAGTGTCTCGAGGAAATTCATGTGATGAAAACAACCTCCAATGATGTTCCAAGTTTGGCAATTTTTTCCAATAAAACCAGACACTTTTTCCGAAAATGAAAATCGTACTGCACATTTAAATTTAATTAGCACTTTTTCACTTATTTTGTTTTTGGCATATGAGTTTTTAAATTGCGTCAGTCTCTCGAGGAAATACAAAATCACTAGACACTTCACTCACTGATTCGGACTTTGACAATTTTTTCCGTCAAAACTCGACCCTTTTTCCGCAAATGGTCATCATAGTGTAAATTTAAATTTAACTAGCACTTTTTCACTTATTTTGTTTTTGGTATTTGAGTTTTTAAATCGCGTCAGTCTCTCGAGGAAATAAAAAATCACTTGACACTTCACTCATTGATTCGGACTTTGACAATTTTTTCCGTCAAAACCCGACACTTTTTCCGCAAATGGTCATCGTAGTGTAAATTTAAATTTAACTAGCACTTTTTCACTTATTTTGTTTTTGGCATTTGAGTTTTTAAATTGCGTCAGTCTCTCGAGGAAATAAAAAATCACTTGACACTTCACTCATTGATTCGGACTTTGACAATTTTTTCCGTCAGAACCCGACACTTTTTCCGCAAATGGTCATCGTAGTGTAAATTTAAATTTAACAAGCACTTTTTCACTTATTTTGTTTTTGGCATTTGAGTTTTTAAATCGCGTCAGTCTCTCGAGGAAAGTACATTTTTTTTCAAATTCCATCAAAGAAAATGTCAACCAATATAGCAGAATATAGTTTGTCGTGCGCTGTTCTGATACAGCATTTTCGAGTACTAATTCACACGGCGCCGCCTTTGAAATTATAGACAGGCGTACATTATATTCATTATATTAATCAACCTATTTATAAAATTCAATGTTAAGATATTAATTGTAAAAATTTAATATAAAGAATTAATGTCAAGTTCCAAACATAATTTTGCTAACTTTTTACAAAAAATAAAAGTTGTTTGTTATTTCAAGTGAAATTAGCTCTATTGAAAAGACGCATTTAAAATACTTTAAACCATTCAAATGCAACAAGTACATAATTTATTGTAAATCATGCATTAATAATTTCTAAACAATTTAAATATTTTTTAAAATCTAAGAGTTGAAGGAAAAACAGTAGGGTTATTTAATTTAATTTAGTTATTTAATTTTTTAAAATTAAATAAACAGAGCATTTGATAAATATTTTATACATAACGTAAAAATTAAAGAAATAATTAAAACGCAAGGAAGGACTAAAAAAATAGTGTAATATCAAGAAAATTAAATAAACAGGAAGAAAATGAAGAAATGTTTTTTTCTTAATCTAACAAACTGTAAAAAATGTAAAAAGTAAAAAAAAATAAGTAAGTAAGTTTGTAAAAAATCTCTCAATAAATAGACAAGATGTGAAAAGAAATTGAATAAATACAATTCAGTAATATTAATTATTTTCCATATTCACTATAATCCTTCCTTTGGTAATATTCTTACAAGATTTTTAAGAGATTTTAATTTACTTTTCATTTTATAATTTATTATTTTTACAACATTTTAAAATTTTGTCTCCGTTTTTAGGTATTTTTGAAATTTTTTTGATATTTGTCTCTTTTCTTTTAAGGATTTTCTTTAATTTTCTTCTTTTTATAAAAATTATTTAATATTATTTTACACAGTTTTCTTATTTATACATTCATTAAACTTTTTATTACGTTAATTTAAATAATTATTTCTATACTTTAAAAAATAAATACACTTATTTTTTTGTAAATTTATTCAATTTCTTTTCACATCTTGTCTATTTATTGAGAGATTTTTTACAAACTTACTTAGTTATTCTTTTTTACTTTTTACATTTTTTACAGTTTGTTAGATTAAGAAAAAAACATTTCTCCATTTTCTTCCTGTATATTTAATTTTCTTGATATTACACTATTTTTTTTAGTCCTTTCTTGCGTTTTAATTATTTCTTTAATTTTTACGTTATGTATAAAATATTTATCAAATGCTCCGTTTATTTAATTTTAAAAAATTAAATAACTAAATTAAATTAAATAACCCTACTGTTTTTCCTTCAACTCTTAGATTTTAAAAAATATTTAAATTGTTTAGAAATTATTAATGCATGATTTACAATAAATTATGTACTTGTTGCATTTGAATGGTTTAAAGTATTTTAAATGCGTCTTATCAATAGAGCTAATTTCACTTGAAATAACAAACAACTTTTATTTTTGTAAAAAGTTAGCAAAATTATGTTTGGAACTTTTCATTAATTCTTTATATTAAATTTTTACAATTAATATCTAAACATTGAATTTTATAAATAGGTTGATTAATATAATGAATATAATGTACGCCTGTCTATAATTTCAAAGGCGGCGCCGTGTGAATTAGTACTCGAAAATGCCGTATCAGAACAGCGCACGACAAACTATATTCTGCTATATTGTTTGACATTTTCTTTCATGGAATTTAAAAAAAAATGTACTTTCCTCGAGAGACTGACGCGATTTAAAAACTCAAATGCCAAAAACAAAATAAGTGAAAAAGTGCAAATTAAATTTAAATTTACACTACGATGACCATTTGCGGAAAAAGTGTCGGGTTTTGACGGAAAAAATTGTCAAAGTCCGAATCAGTGAGTGAAGTTTCAAGTGATTTTTTATTTCCTCGAGAGACTGACGCGATTTAAAAACTCAAATACCAAAAACAAAATAAGTGAAAAAGTGCTAGTTCAATTTAAATTTACACTACGATGACCATTTGCGGAAAAAGTGTCGGGTTTTGACGAAAAAAATTGTCAAAGTCCGAATCAGTGAGTGAAGTTTCAAGTGATTTTTTATTTCCTCGAGAGACTGACGCAATTTAAAAACTCAAATGCCAAAGACACTAAAATGTTATCTCTGTCTCACATACATGTATATATAAGGCTTCAGGGGAGGTCATGACCCCCACGACCCCCCCCCCCACGTGGATCCGCCAATGGCAATTACTCTGTAACGTTCCATGAGCACGTCATATTTTAATTTTTTTTACTATGACGCACCTCGAAAATAAATTAGGTAAAAATTTTTTATTATTGGGGATACTTTGGGGAATAAATCAGCTGAAATCTGTGAGTGTCGCTCTTAAATATAACAAAAAAAAAATTTTTTAGCATTTTGAGAATTTTTTTTTTTATTGTAATTTTTGTGCAAAAATAAAAACTTTTTTTTTCTTAATAGTCTCATTGACTACCTTAACATATATTTTATTTAATGAAATCGAATCAGCCGTTTTGGAGAAAAACCCATTTTTCAATTTTACTTACCCCCTCCATATCTCCCCCAAAAATTGGATTTAAGGGTTAATATTTGGTGAAAATTTTTTTAACAGCAATGCCAAATTTAACATTTCTATAGGATTGTTGGTTTATATATGTAAAATATAAATATTTTGTCTTTAAAAATTAGTACTTTGACGTTATAATTGAAAAGTTTCTTTTAATTTGTAGATGGAAGCGAAGCCTAGCAGACAAATTAAAATAAAATTAATGAACGAGGTGCAGAACGTTATTGTCAAAAATAACGTTCTTAAAAAGTGTTTTATTAATGATTATCATCCCAAAGGAAGTAAACTCCATTATGCCATTAATGGAGAATCATTCTTATTAGAAAGTGACGAAAATCACATCTATTTACGTCCTGAGATTCACCTATACGACATCGTTGTATCAAGAGGACTTCGCTTCCATCTACAAATTAAAAGAAACTTATCAATTATAACGTCTAAATACTAATTTTTAAAGACAAAATATTTATATTTTACATATATAAACCAACAATCGTATAGAAATGTTAAATAAAGAAATTTATAATCTTTTAAAATTATAGGTAATAATAATAATAATATAAGATTGCAAAGTTCATTCGTTTCATTATTTTTTTTTTTTTTTGCAAATAAGAACTTCCATAACCACAAATAGAAATGAAAATTTCAGCTCATTAAACACAATATTGAATAACAAAATGAAGAAAAATTTTAAATAACATAACTATTTTACAAGTAGTGTACCACAAGTCAATTTATTATATGCTTATTATTAGTTAGAAATACTTCATTATTTTTATTTATATACAAAACTTTTATTACAAATAATTTTTGTTATGTCTATGTAACACATTTATTAATTAAGAAATAAGGTTCTTAATTATTAAATATTTAAAATAATAATATTAAATATGCTAATTTTATCAAAATAATTAACTTTTGTTATCCTTTTTTATAAATTATATAAACATATTCTTTTTCAAAGGTACACTCAAGTTGGAAAAATGTTGTATAGAATTGAATCAATAATTGAATATGATTTAAAAATAACAATTTTTTAATAAATATAAATACAACACGTAAAATTTATATCGAAATACACTTTAATGAAATACTTTAATAAAATGTTTTTGAAAATAATTTTTGGTTATATCCGTCAAGAAAGTTTATATTTATAAAAGTACATATAAAAATGTCTAAATTAATTAAAGGAACGAAAAATAAAATAATCAATTACCTTTAAATTCTCAATTTTTCTCTCGTCATTAAATTATTCTCTCTCTTTCTTTCTTCTTCTTCTTAAATGAATTTTGGCAAAGCCGACTGTAATTAACCAACCCTGGACTCAATTTACGAAAGGGAACACATGAACGTGCTCTCGCGTTCGTTGGTTCGTTTTTCAACAAATCAGAACACATAAGTATACGGAAGTTCCTACGCGCCACTTGATGGCATGGACAGCCATGTAGGCATAAGCAAGTGGAGAAACCATTTTTATAAGGCGGAACCCAGGGAGTAGTATAAGGAGACCGAACGATATGTATAGAAAGTGGTCCCGATGTTCGTAACTTAATTTCTATAGGCTCACTTCTATGCGCACTTGCGCTCATGGTGGTCAAAATTGGCATTATATGTCGTCTGCTACTGTTTGTTCGCGTCATCGCGATTGCATCCGTACTGCTGCATAAAAGTTAATTTCTTGTTGTTTTTGACAATTAATTGTCTTTTACTGTGAAAGTGTATTATATGTTCAAGGGAAAATATAGGAGAGAGGCGAAAAATAAATATTTTTCTTGTGAACAGTTTCCTGCCACAATTCCAGCACTTCCCCCCATGTGCATAAATAAACATATTAAATTTAAGCACATTCCTAAACTATAACATTAATTTTAACTAGTAACATCCGTACAATTTAAAATATAAGCTAAAACAAACCTTTGTATAAAAAAAGAAATTTTTTTTCCTTCCTATCGCTTGATTAAATCGTAAGAATTGCATTTTTCAACTGCACATACGGATGACATTTTTGGCGTAATCACATGTTACACTTGGACAATAAACACTTTTTTATAATAATAGGTAATAATAGGTAAGCTTTTGATGTCTAACAACGATTATACGCAATATTAATAAAATTCATATGCAAAAACAGGTTATAAAATGCCATTTCTTGTTTACAAACAGGGTTCTCAGACTTTCCGCGAGAAGCGCTAGTGCGCATTGAGGTGAGCCTATAGAAATTACGTTACAAAAGAGTGGTCCGCTTTTAACGCGGATTTATCATGACCGTTCAGTCTCCTTATACTACTCCCTGGCGGAACCGAGGCAGGTAGGCATGTGTGCCTGTGTGTGCCTAGTTGCCTGCTTGCCTCCATACGTATGCGCATGCGCAATAGGTTCGTTTTTACTATCTTTGTCGATTTCTCTATATGGTTTACTACTACTACCGTGAAATGACAGTTGTTGACAGCTGAAATAATGAAATTAATAATCAATTTAAAATTACGTAAAACCTACAAAAACTACAAAGAAAAATAAATAATATGTCTAACATTAAAAAAAACTTTAAAAAAAATAAAAAGATTTACCGAAAGGTGCCTTTAAAAAAATGAAATTAATTCAGTTAACCTAGCAAAACAAACATGTTTAATACCCTGCAACGTTGACGTTTCTTACTTTTAAAACACAAAGTAAATTACTTAATGCTCATTTAAGGCCGTTCTACATGTGTGCCAAACTCAGCGTTGCGGCGATTTGTCGCCCTCCCACCATAGGTACCTTGTCGCCTGAATTTGAGGATAGCGCGGAAGGGGAAATTCAGGAACTGGTCATCTGTCAAAGTTTGCAGTGCCGGCAAGCGCATATTTTTTTTCTTGGTAGTCATAATAATTAATATTATTAATATATAGTGTAGCATAGTATATATATGTATATAGTAATAATAATAATTAATAACATTATTATTATTATTTTTTAAATTTAAATAATTTTTTTTTATTTTATTCTTGATATTATATTAATTATTTTAATTAAATATAACAATAAATAATTCTAGAAAATTATTTTATTTTATGAATGATACATTTAAATTAAATTTAAGTAATTTTTTTTCTTTTAATTTTCTAAATTCATTAATAATTCATTTTTCGTATCCTATAAGGGTTGTGTCATTTATTAAAACGTTTTCTTCATCGTCAATAAGTGTGGGTAAGGTTAAATATAAATAAAACTACATCTAATATCTAAATATATCTAGTTAGATCAGACATCACATCAGGTGATATCTATCTAGATATAGACAGATATAATAGTAGATCTAATTATATTTAAATATATACATGTTCAATAATTGATTATATCTGAATAGATCAAATCATATATCATTAGATCTGAAATGTATCTGATTATATCCATACAATATATCTGAATATATCTGAAACAAATATAATTACATCTAAACCCTTTTTTTCCCGGAAAAAAATCTTTCTCGATATTGACCAGGCTGATGATGATTTATATATTGACGACAATGAAGAAAAGGTTTTAATAAATAACACAACCCTTATAGGATACGAAAAATTAATTATTAATGAATTTAGAAAATTAAAAGAAAAAAAATTACTTAAATTTAATAAAATCATCGATTTAATCAAAAGTGAGGATTAAACTTGATGAATGTTTTTTTTTTTAAATGTATCATTCATAAAAAAAAATAATTTTCTAGAATTATTTATTGTTATTTTTAATTAAAATAATTAATATAATATCAAGAATAAAATAAAAAAAATTATCTAAATTTTAAAAATAGTAATAATAATGTTATTAATTATTAGTATTACTATATACATATATATACTATGCTACACTATATATTAATAATATTAATTATTATGACTACCAAGAAAAAAAATGCGCTTGCCGGCCCTGCAAACTTTGACAGATGACCAGTTCCTGAATTTCCCCTTACGCGCTATCCTCAAATTCAGGCGACAAGGTACCTATGGTGAGAGGGCGACAAATCGCCGCAACGCTGAGTTTGGCACCCATGTAGAACGGCCTTTATTAGAAATAACAGAGTGGTAGACTTGAATTTTGTTGATATAAAAAAGAGCTAAATATTACTTTTTAATCATTTTTCCAAATTTCAAAAATAATATTTAGCACTGATTGAAAAGAAGATTTCGACCTTACCGGTAAAGCGACATCTTTTACTCGATGCCTATTACGCTCTTGGTTCGAGCTTTTGGCGGTAAATTTAAATTTAAATTCGATTGGTTTTTCGAATTTAAATTATACTTTAAAATTTTGTTCTGAACAAATAAGCCGTGGAAGAGCACACCGTGCAACCGAGAGGACTCGGTTGAAAAAAAAAAAAAAATATTTAGCACTGTTTTAAAAGCAACAAAATTAAAGTTCCACCATTTTTGCCGCACTCTATTATTTCTAATAAATCAACATTACATAATTAATTTCGTCTTTTAAAAGTGAAAAACGTCAACATTAAAATCAGATTTTTATGTCGAAATCTGGAGCTTTGAATAAATTAAAATATGAGTAAATGGATGTTTGCAATTTTTTTTAATTAACCCTTAAAGTGTAACGTGTTTTTCGGCACCCTTAAGCTGTAACGCTGCGTCACTTGTGCCTTGCGCTTTAAAAAGTGCTTTAAATTGCTCTGAAAATTTTTTAGAAAATTCATAGTCTTACATCGACTATCCTAGTATAAGGACTAATTATTATATTGCCGATATGTTCATTTGTTTAAGCAGTACAATTGTTAAAACAAATCAAAATAGTGAACAAATTTCAAATTTGGCAGGGGCACAAGTGACCCAGCGTTACACTTTAAGGGTTAAGATAATACATTTTATTATCTTATTATTTTATAATTTCATTATTACTTTACGATAATAAATGTTTATACTATTTTTTACTTGTTTCCTTTCCAAAATTTGTAGATAGTAGTTTGATCATTTCTATTTGTCTAATTATTCAAATTTTATAAAAAAACACAATATTAAAATTAAAATTTTCAAGATTTATCAACGAATTTCTGGTACTTTTTACAAACTTCCCATATTTTTATTCTATACTAAATTCCCGGACACTTTTGAAGCCTTTTTCAATTACATCATGACTTAAATTAAGGTGATTTAAATTTATTGGAACACAGAATAAAATGATTCTATTTTTACTTATTTGTAGGAAATAAAAAAAAAGTCAAAAGAGGTGAATGACATTTTTTTTAAAGATGATAATAATTGCATTTTTATTATTTCTTTAAAACCATTTCTAATATTTTGGCGCTAGACATTCGCAATAAAGTTTATATTAAAGAATACTATAAACCAAACAAGTTTTTAATATTTATAAAAGTTTTAAAAAATTGACAAAATTTTTATTCTAAATTGAATATGAAAAATTTTGTTAAATTGAAAATTTCAATTAATCAAAAATTTTTTTTATTAAATTTTAATGTTTTGCCGCTAAACATTCGCAATAAAGTTTATATTGAAGAAAACTATAAACCAAACTAGTTTGTGATATTTATAAAATTTTAAAAAAATTGACAAAATTTTTATTCTACATTTTAGATGAAAATTTTTGAAGAATTGAAGATTTCAATTAATCGACAATTTTTTTGATACAATTTTAGTGTTTTGCCGCTAGACAATCGCAATAAAGATAATATTAAAGAAGACTATAAACTAAACAAGTTTCTGATATTTATAAAATTTTAAAAAAATTAACAAAATTTTTATTCTACATTTTAAATGAAGAATTTTGAAGAATTGAAGATTTCAATTAATCGACAATTTTTTTTATAAAATTTTAATGTTTTGGCGCTTGACATTCGCAATAAAGTTTATATTAAAGAAGACTATAAACCAAACTAGTTTTTGATATTTTTATAATTTTAAAAAAATTTACAAAATTTTCATACCAATTTTAATATGAAAAATTTGGATTAATTAAAGATTCCAAATAATCGAGAACTTTCTTGATGAAATGAATCTTTTGCGATAGACAATTGCAATAAAGTTTTTATTAAAGAAAACCATAAAGAAAATCAGTTTTAAATAAAAAAATCAGTATTTAAAAATTTATTAATTTTTTCGACGCAGTATTTAAGATGTTATAATTGTGAAGTATCTGAAAATTTTAATAAATCTAATTCTTTCTTAAAAAAATAATAATGCCTATTAATATTTGTAATCAAGTTTTAACAAAACTATTTCAAATTTAATTTTCAAATTAAATTTGATCCTTAACAATTTAAATATCAATTTCAATTTTCTTATTTTTTTATTTCTTTTGTGCTTAGATATGACTGTATGAGGATTTTTAGTTTTAAATTGATAAAAATTTTAAATTAATTTAATTTTTACAATTTTTTTTTATTTCACTTATTGTATTTGGGTTTGATTTTTATTATTATTATTTTTTTTATTATTTTATTATTTATATTTTATTATTATTTTTTATTAGAAGATTAAGAGTAAAATTATTATTTGCATTAATAATAATTAATATTACTCATTAATTAGGGAATATTAATATATATTGAAAAACGAACCGGATTCAATCAATATGCAATGTTGGTAAAGTAGGGCAAAATACTTTTTACTTCTTCCAAACTTTAGGTAAAAATCATGGTTTTTTTCCTGTAACTATGAATTTCTTTTATAAAAAACCATTGGTTTTACTTGAAAATGAATTATTATTCGTTTCTTTGGTAATTTATAGAGTAGTATTAGTTTGTTAAAATCCCTAAAAAAACTCATACGAATACGAGAGATTATTATCCCGTTCATCTGCAACGACTCATGTAATTGTGTATTTATTCCGTATAAGGAATTATATATTATACGAATCATTAAACATCGTTTATTTATCTTTTGTAATATGCCTCTCAGAAAAATAGATTTTTTGGTTCTGGGTATCAATTGGTTTCATGTGAACTGTTGTCAGTGGCGATTTGGTCGAACGCGTTAAGGCGCACTTTCCCAGCAGCTGCTCGAGACCTCGAGTTTACCCTCTCGGTGGGTGGACAAGGGTTCGAGACCGCTGACCTCCAACCGACCGGGGTTTTTTTTTTATATTTAATTTTTTATTTAACGACCAAGCAAAATATAAAGATCCCTTTATTTTTTTAACCTTTTTAAACAATAATTTTATTCGAAAAAAATTATATAATTTTTGGAAACTTCAGGCTAACTTCCTGGAAGTTTCCACGGAAACTTCATGGAAGTTACCACGGGAAGTTTCCAGGAAGTCTCAATTGGAAGTTTCCAGGAAATCTCCAGGGAAGTTTCCAGGAAGTTACTAAGGGTAGTTTCCAAGCGCGGACATTGTTGTACATAAGAGAAGTTTCCAGGAAGTTACCACGGGTAACTACCCAGTTTGCCACGGGTAACTTCCAGGAAACTTCCTGGAAGTATCGGTGCTATCTGGGCATAATGGTCACATGATCCAAAGGCAACGTTTCTCAGCAGATTTTCTCTAAAACTACTAAATATTTTTAAATGAAACTTTGTAAAATTATCTAAAATATCATTTGAAAGGTCTAACTGGCCTTAATTTATTTTGATTTTTCCCCAAAATCCATTTTTTGAATTTTTCTAATTTTGAGAAATTTTACAAAATTTATTTTTTAAGTCAAATTAAAAACAAACTAGGGGCAGAGAGAATTTTAAGTAATTCTACAAAGTTTCATTTAAAAATATTCAGTAGTTTAAGAGAAAAATGGCTAAGGAACTTTCCTATGGGTCATATGATCACTGGCGTCATTTTTTATCAAACGTTCTTAAGTGCAGAATATGAGAGTCAAATTTAAATTATATAAATGTGTAGCATAATTAAAATTTTGAATTAACAAGTGAAACATACCTATGTCACCAGTAAAAAAAATACGTTCACCAGTGAAAGAATTTAAAATTTCCCAATGAAAAAACAAATATTATTTATTTTAAATTAATGCATAAAAATACAAATTGTGGTAGAAAAAAATATCACAAATGTAAAATTAAGTTCATGGCTTACTATTATGAACATATTTTTTTGAATTAAGTACTCAAAAATAACTTTTTAAATGGTTAATTACTTTTAACCAGTTTGTTTATTTATGTTTTGATTAATTGCAATGTAGAAAAAAATCACCAACTAAAGCAGTTTTACAAAAAAAAATATAAAAATTATAACGACGTGTTCAGAGGGTTGTTTTTTTAGTAAGAGGTATACATAACCTTCTAAACTTTTAAATAATTATTTTCGAAAGCAATTTGCATTTTAAATCTCATTCTGTGTCATATACAAGATTTATAATTAATTAAGTTCCTAAAAACATTTTAATTATCAGAATGAAAACTATAATTTTTAAATTATTATTAGGTATGGACCTCGTCGATAAAAAGAGATGAGAATAATGTTTAGAAAGATTTAAATAAGTAAAAAAATAAATAAATATGTAGGTGCGTAGATATATGAAGAGATAATATTAAGAAGATGTGGATAGAATGAAAGATAGGAGAGGATAAAAAAATAAGGTTAACAAGGGATAGGGATTTTCCTACTTTCACATTTGTCAAATATTTATTGCGTTGTATTAGAATTAGAAAAGCGTACTTACATTTTCAGAAGATTACTGAACAATTAAGCGTGTGTGTAAAATAAACAAATTAATTAGATATAAATTCAAGTGGGTAGAAAAAGATAAAGATTTATAAGTTTTACGTGGATTAAAATAGATAGAAAGTTTGCATGAATCCTATCCACGACGATAAAAAGAGATAGGCATAGATAAGAAAAGATGGGAAGGATTACCCTACTAAAAAATCCGGACTAATTCCGTACGAATTCCGGACGAATTCCAGACAAAACAGTCCGGTCTTATCTGTAATTAATCCGAAATGTGTCCGGAAATGATCCGAATTAGTCCGAAATTTGTCTGACACAAAAAATTTGATCTGAAATTAATCCGGAATAGTCCGAATCTTGTCCGGCAATTGACTTCAAAATTATTAATAATCAAAGTGAAGTCCGTTTTTCGTCCGGTCACGTCCGGAAACTGTCCGACACAAAATTTAAAATCCGCTTTAAGTCTGGTTTTAACTGGAATTAGTCCAGCATTCGATTCAGAAATTATTTTTAGTTAGAGAGAAGTCCGTTTTTAGTACGGACACGTCCAGAAACTGTCTGGCACAAAAATCACAATCCGTTTTAAGTCTGGATTTATCTGGAATTAGTCCGGCAGTCCATTTAGAAATTAATGTTAGTAAAAGTTAAGACCGTTTTCAGACTGGTCAAGTCCGGCAACTGTCCGGCACAAAATCCACAATCTGCTTTAAGTCTGGTTTTATCTGGAATTAGTCCAGAGTCAATTCCGAAATTATATATAGCCTAAGTGAAATCAGATTCTAGTCCGTTTACATCCGGAAGTTGTCGGGCATAAATTTTAAATCCGTTTTAAGTCTGGTTTTACCTGGAATTAGTCCGGGAGTCAATTCCGAAATTATTTATAGCCTAAGTGAAATCAGATTCTACTCCGTTAACATCCGGAAGTTGTCCGGCATAAATTTTAAATCCGTTTTTAATCTGGTTTTACCTGGAATTAGTCCGGCAGTCAACTCCGAAATTATTTATAGTGTAAGTAAAAACCGATTCTAGTCTGTTCACATCTGGCAGTTGTCCGGCATAAATTTTAAATCCGTTTCAAGTCTGGTTTAGTCTGGAATTTGTCTAGCAGTCTTGTATAAAATTATTTATAGTCTGAGTGAAATTCGTTTGTCGTCAGTTCACATCCGAAAGTTAACCCGACCAAATTCAAAATTCGTTTTAAGTCTAGTTTTATCTGGAATTACTCCAGCAGTCAATTCCGAAATTATATATAGCCTAAGTGAAATCAGATTCTAGTCCGTTTACATCCGGAAGTTGTCGGGCATAAATTTTAAATCCGTTTTAAGTCTGGTTTTACCTGGAATTAGTTCGGGAGTCAATTCCGAAATTATTTATAGCCTAAGTGAAATCAGATTCTACTCCGTTAACATCCGGAAGTTGTCCGGCATAAATTTTAAATCCGTTTTTAATCTGGTTTTACCTGGAATTAGTCCGGCAGTCAACTCCGAAATTATTTATAGTGTAAGTAAAAACCGATTCTAGTCTGTTCACATCTGGCAGTTGTCCGGCATAAATTTTAAATGCGTTTCAAGTCTGGTTTAGTCTGGAATTTGTCTGGCAGTCTTGTATAAAATTATTTATAGTCTGAGTGAAATTCGTTTGTCGTCAGTTCACATCCGAAAGTTAACCCGATCAAATTCAAAATTCGTTTTAAGTCTAGTTTTATCTGGAATTACTCCAGCAATCAATTCCGAAATTATTTATAGTCTAAGTAAAATCTGATTCTAGTCTGTTTACATCCGGCAGTTGTCCGGCATAAATTTTAAATCCGTTTTAAGTCTGATTTTATCTGGAATTAGTCCGGAAATAAATTCCGAAATTATTTATAGTCTAAGTGAAATCCGTTTCTAGTCTATTCACATCTGGCAGTTATCCGGCATAAAATTTAAATCCGTTTTAAGTCTGGTTTTATTTGGAATTAGTCCGGCAGTCAATTCCGAAATTATTTATGGTCTAAGTGAAATCCGATTCTAGTCCGTTCACATCTGGCAGTTGTCCGGCAGAAATTTTAAATCCGTTTTATGTCTGGTTTTATCTGGAACTAGTCCGGCAGTCAATTCCGAAATTATTTATGGTCTAAGTGAAATCCGATTCTAGTCCGGTCACATCCGGCAGTTGTCCGTCATACATTTTAAATCCGTTTAAAGTCTGCCCAGGCGCGCAGGGACGATGATTTGAGGCTTTATAAAGCTTGACTGAGGACTGGTCAATATTGATTGAGGATTGGTGAGTCGGAGGAAGCAAGACTCGTCCAAGCTAGAATGTAACAGCGATTCAAGCCTGACGCTCCAAGCTTGGTTGAGGATTGGCGTCCAAGACTCAATCAATGTTCGGAAGTCCGATTATAGCTTCGTCAAGCCTGATTCCACTGTCGCTTACAGAAGACAGAACGTTAAATAATTATTAATATAATAATATTCTTGTTGTATTATGTTGTTAATAATGATAATTCTTATCATTATAATAATAATAATAATAATAATAATAATAATATTATATTATTATTATGAATTATATTATTTATAATTATAAATACATTAATAATAAATACAATAATAATATTATTATTATCATTTTTTCTTAATTACTGTACTGCTGCAGATTATCATAAAATTAATAAAATAAAAAAATTTTTTAATGTTCATCTATAATTATTTAAATTGATATTCTTCAGATTGTTTTTTTTTATAATTTAAGATTAATTGCACATTTACACATTTAATTATTATCGACTTAAGATTAATTAACAATTTTAATACATATAAACACTTAACCTATGAAATAAAATTTCGCACGCTCAAGGGGGGATTCGAACCCACGGCCCTATAGACGAATTCGCTCGCGGTGAACGCACGCTATTAGTACCACTCGGCTACGACGGGTAGTTGAGAGTCAATAGAAATAACTTTGTGAGGTTCAGACCTGGATTATGTGCTATTTACATTTTAATAGTTCTGGAACATATTCATTATCAAAAATAAATGAATAGAATTTATTTATCCTTCGTTTATACTGATATACAGTTTATACAATCCAATCTCCTAACTTATTAATATTTTATAAATAAATATTTTTGTAAAATATTTGCAAAATATGTAAACAAAATTAACTAATAATTTATCATTTTTATTTATAACTTTAATTTAATAATATTATTTAAATAATTAATTTCAATAATATATAATACAAAAGTAAATTATAAAAATTGTTTATATATAATGTATTGAAGGGCACTTTTATTTAAATAAAGAAATTTATTCAATTTGTATAATTAAAGTTTTTTTGAAATGAATGATTTTACAAAATTACGCTATCGAAGCACGTAATCATATCTGCAATATTTTTCAAATTTGAAAATTGTGTTTAAATTATTTCGTTTGGTTATGATTCTTTGAAATTTAGTTTTTTAAAATGAGAAAATAATTGTTTACAAATTTAATTTACTTCTAATATATCTTACAATTAAGTAAAATTACATAATTTTTGTTTGTTTATTTATAGTTTATTTTATACAAAATTAATAGTAAATATTCATAAAATTACTAAATCTGCAGCAGTTGTAATATTTATTATTTAATTAATAATACTTTTTATATATGTATATACTTTAATATATAAAAAAATATGTAATATGATAAGTTGAGCAATTGTGTCACAGTTGATTCAAGCTTGAATCTAGATTGGATGTTCAAGCTTCGCGCATGAGGATTCAAGCAGTCTTGAATCAAGCATGGAACGAGCATTGGTGTCCAATCTTCAACCAATATTGAACGACAGTGATTTAAATACTGTTCCCAGTCTCGGTTACCCACTCTGGGTGTCAAAGCTAGAATCAAGCCTCCACCCAGCGTCAGCATTGGTTTCTCGCGCCTGGGTGGTTTTATCTGGAATTAGTCCGGCAGTCAATTCCGAAATTATTTATGGTCTAAGTGAAATCCGATTCTAGTCCGGTCACGTCCGGAAACTGTCCGACACAAAATTTAAAATCCGCTTTAAGTCTGCTTTTAACTGGAATTAGTCCGGCAGTCGATTCAGAAATTATTTTTAGTTAGAGAGAACTCCGTTTTTAGTACGGACGCGTCCGGAAACTGTCTAGCATAAAAATCACAATCCGTTTTGAATCTGGATTTATCTGGAATTAGTCTGGCAGTCCATTTAGAAATTAATGTTAGTGAAAGTTAAGTCCGTTTTTAAGGTACTCTCTCACCTCGTCTGCTGCCTGCCTGCGCAGGCAGCCGCCATGAGATAAAGGGAGAGAAAAAATTCAAATTTTTATTCTCTGTACTATTCACTCTCACACGTTGCCATGGCTCGCTGCATTTTCTGAGAACATCTCCATCTTTTTAACTATTTTTTATTTCGCCCTTTTTACCGGAATACGGAAAAAGTCTGGCATATCTTTTACAATCCAGAAAGAATCAAGTGAATGGCAAGGAGTCTGGTGAAGTTTGGGTATAATCCAGTACTCGTTTTTAAATCCAGAAAGAGTCCTGTTTAGTGCAAAAATATTCCTGCATTCTTTTTGCGATCCGGAGAAGCCAGACAAATACTGTTTTTATCCGTCACATGTTTTTAAATCTAGATTATAGTACGATTTATTAAGAAAATAGGAAACACATTTTTTAAAACAATTTTTTCTTGAGGTCGTTTAGCCATGTCGTGATGTGTCGTTGTAATGAAAATGATAATAAATAAAAGTAACATTTGGACAAAAAAAAACAGATTACAAAAAACGGATTTCAGTTTGACCATTAATAATTTCGGAATTGACTGCCGTACAATTTTCGGATGTGAACGGACGAAAAACGGATTTTAGTTAGACTATAAGTAAATTCGGAATTAAGTACCGGATAAATTCCAGACTAAACCAGACTTAAAGCGGATTGTGAAATTTGTACCTGACGGTTTCTGGACGTGACCGGACTAAAAATGGACTTCACTTTAACTAAAAATAATATCTAAATAAATTGTCGGACTAATTCCAGATAAAACCCGACTTAAAATGGATTGTAAAGTTTGTGCCGGATAGTTGCCGAACTTGACCGGTCTAAAAACGGATTTCACACTTGAGCTATAAATAGATTCCGAATACATTTTTTATTTGCAGTAAAACCCTCACATATCGGATTCCAAGGGTCTGAGAATTTTTTTCGATATAAGCAGGAATTCTATTTATTCGGGTAAAAATTCATTGTATTTAAATTCAAGGGACCGGCAAAAATATCTGATATAAGCGGGAATCCGATATATAGGGTCCGATATACGTGGGTCCTACTGTATTTTCTATATCTCCCTTGTTACCGTGTAATAAAGTGAACTCTATCCGGATTTAAAAACGAGTGCCCGATTATGTCCGTAATTTGCCGTATACTTTTTTAGAATTATAAAAAGAATGCTGGATTATTTTCATACTAAACCAGACGCTATCCGAATGTGAAAGCGATTGCCGTATTATTTTCATACTAAACCAGACTCTTTCCGGATTTCAAACGTGTGCCGGATTATATCCGTACTGTACCGGACTCTTTCCGGATTGTAAAACGAATGTCGGATTATTTTCGTACATACTCCGGGTTCTATTTGGAATTAAGAATTAGTGACGGATTATATCCGTACTTTACCGGACTCTTTCCGGATTTAATCCACAGATTACATGTATGTTTGATTTAACAAGTTGAACCTCAGAGCTCGTATAGCTCAGTCGGTTTAGGTTCTGCGTTGCTTGCGTAACATCCCGTGTTCGATTCCCCTCATGCGTGCGATTTTTCTTCTTTAATATAACTGTTGTATATAATCGTTGTAATAAATGTATGAATATTTGTGTAATGTTAAGTTCTAAACATTGTTTAAAAATGACTTAAACAATTAAAAAAATTTTTTTTTTGCTTTTTCGACTAATTCCGGATGAAGCCGGACTAAATCCGGATTACTAAAAAAGTTTAACCAGATTAGTTCCGGACTCTACCGGACTACATCCGGATTTAACCAACGATTAGGACCGTATTTGTTCCGGACTGTACCGGACTGCATTCGGATTTAAACAACGCTCCGGACCAGATTTGTTCCGGACTGTATTGGACTACTTTCGGATTTAAACAACACTTCGGACCAGATTTGTTCCAGACTGTACCGGACTATATCCGGATTGTATACGGCCGGATTTATTTCGGATAAGACCGGACTAAATTCCGTGCCAAAAACCTACGTTAAATCGGACACTTTCGTCCGGATTTCGTCCGGATTTTTTAGTAGGATAGTAAATTTCTATCCCATAATTCTATTCATTTTAAACTTTTTGCTTCGAGCAAGGGAAAAAGTGTACTTGTATTAAGGATAATAATTTTTGAAGTAAGTGTAATTATTTTTTATGCAAAACTAAGAATAATATCCTTGCTTCAAAAACAATTATTTTTTATCCAAAATTTTAGTCCAACCATATTTTTATCCTTGGTAGAAGATACTGATTTTCTTAGTAAAGTTGACGTGTTATGTTATTCTGTTGGTTGTAAACAATTTGTTTGTGAGAATTACTTCATATTACACGTCACTCTCTTTATATGCAACTTTTCGGGATTTTTCCATGAAACAGATTAACAAAAAATACAAAAGAATAGGCAAGAAACAGAACTTAAAAATAATTGATAATTCTTACTATGACATTAAAGAGCTACAATTTCGCAAATTCTTTTCAATTGTGTCCTCACAGAAAAACTTTAACTCAAAATGAGCCCGTTTTGTCTTATTCTGAGACGCTACTCATGTTAGGTTTTAATCTAAAAAGTCGTAAATTAACTTTTTTAACTAAAAAAAAAGAGAAACTACTGGGAAGTCTTGTTGTTTTTTCATTAATGGTCAAATTATGACAACACACAAATCCTAAAAGCATCAAAACGTTGCAAAATAATACCGTTTTAAGATCAATTTTCAAAGTTCTCAAATTTTTTGTGAATGTAGAAGTTAAAAGCAATAACCCCCTCTAATTTAATTAACTTGTGAGAAAAAGAACGTTTTTCCTGTGATCCACTTAATTCAAAACATTGTTTTACCACCCTCTGACTTATTTGGACTTTTTATTTCCATCACCTCTCCCACCCACCCACCAACTCATGGGGACCCACCCATCCCCTTGACAGGTGGAGCGAGCGCTCCACCTTGATACATTGTTGTGCGCCACTGGTTTCAGAAATAATTCATTAATACAATTCCAGTTTAATATACAAACAAAATAACATCTATTATCCATCAGCGATCGGATGGTTCAACGACACATGGTTGAATTTATTTCAAATCATACAGACAGCCTAACTTTAGGTTCTAGATTTAATAAGTGCTGCTAATATATGTTATAAAAAATGAAAAGAGACTATTTTCGGTTTATTTTCTATAAAACCTATTTTTAATCCAATTAAGCGCATTTGAATAATGGATTTGTGATCGGCACGTCGAAAGGTCCTCTAATTGTTCGGAAAAACCAAAAAGCACCAAAACCACGTCTTTGACCGCCGCTTTTAATACTAAAGACTCAACTGCAGCTGTTTAGCATTAGCATTCTCTAGTAGCAAGAAATAAAACATAAATTACATAAATAAATTATTCATAATATTAAATTAAATTAATTTTCAAGTTTTTCAGGTTTAACATTGTCATGATTTTGAATAACTTGGGCACATCCTCCTACGTATGCTTCATGGTTTTAGTACTGGCTAACAATAATAATAATATAATTCTGAAAAAATATATAGTATTCCACAGAAAATTTATTAGCAAGTTCTAAATCCATGGAACATACGTTGGAGGATATGCCTTAGTTATTCAAAATTATAACAATATTGACGTTTTTCATTTTTAAAAGACGAAATTAATTATGTAATGTTGATTTATTAGAAATAATAGAGTGCGGAAAAAGTGGTGGAACTTCAATTTTGTTGCTTTTAAAACAGTGTTAAATATTATTTTTGAAATTTGGAAAAATGATTAAAAATTAATATTTAGCTCTTTTTTATATCAACAAAATTCAAGTCCACCACTCTGTTATTTCTAATAAATGAGCATTAAGGCCGTTGGAGACACAGAGTCCGCAGAGAATCTGTAGTGGGGATCAGTGGTTCTTAAAGACTGTCCCCATGCGTTTTGAAGACTTAGGAATTTTTCGCGACAAAGTCCAACACTTTTCCCACAAAAGAACATCGTACTGCAAATTCTATTGAAATAAAGATTCAGAAAAATACTTACTTTTGATAAATCTAGTGTTTCGTGAGCTTTAGTGTCTCGAGGAAATTCATGTGATGAAAACAACCTCCAATGATGTTCCAAGTTTGGCAATTTTTTCCAATAAAACCAGACACTTTTTCCGAAAATGAAAATCGTACTGCACATTTAAATTTAATTAGCACTTTTTCACTTATTTTGTTTTTGGCATATGAGTTTTTAAATTGCGTCAGTCTCTCGAGGAAATAGAAAATCACTTGACACTTCACTGATTCGGACTTTGACAATTTTTTTCGTCAAAACCCGACACTTTTTCCGCAAATGGTCATCGTAGTGTAAATTTAAATTTAACTAGCACTTTTTCACTTATTTTGTTTTTGGTATTTGAGTTTTTAAATCGCGTCAGTTTCTCGAGGAAAGTAATTTTTTTTTCAATTTCATCAAAGAAAATGTCAAACAATATAGCAGAATATAGTTTGTCGTGCGCTGTTCTGATACGGCATTTTCGAGTACTAATTCACACGGCGCCGCCTTTAAAATTATAGACAGGCGTACATTATATTCATTATATTAATCAACCTATTTATAAAATTCAATGTTTAGATATTAATTGTAAAAATTTAATATAAAGAATTAATGTCAAGTTCCAAACATAATTTTGCTAACTTTTTACAAAAAATAAAAGTTGTGTGTTATTTCAAGTGAAATTGAATAAATTTACAAAAAAATAAGTGTATTTACTTTTAAAAGTATAGAAATAATTATTAAAATTAACGTAATAAAAAGTTTAATGAATGTATAAATAAGAAAACTGTGTAATATAATATTAAATAATTTTTATAAAAAGAAGAAAATTAAAGAAAATCATAAAAAGAAAAGAGACAAATACCAAAAAAAAAAAAAATATCAAAAATACCTAAACGGAAAAAAAATCTTAAAATGTTGTAAAAATAATAAATTATAAGATGAAAAGTAAATTAAAATCTCTTAAAAATTTTGTAAGAATATTACCAAAGGACGGATTATTGTGAATATGGAAAATAATTAATATTACTTGTTCAGTTTTCGTGGTTTTGAAATCACAGAATTGGGTCTGGCTCGAATTTACGACTCGAGACCAGTTGCCAATTCAAATCTCATGGAAAAAGTGAAATAGTGTATTTGGCGGGCGTACGGCGGCAGCACCTCCCGGTGTTAGATTTTTCTCGGCTGTTTTGCCGGCGCTCGTGAAAACATGTGTTCAGTGATCAATTGTAATCTGTACTAACGGCATCGATTTTTTGATCTGTTTTCTCACGCGTAAGCGTTGTCGGTTTTTCTCACGGTTGTAATACATGTGTGATTAATCTCAATCAATAAGGTTATTCTCTATTTAATTTGTCGGGGTTTCTCATGTTTGTGAAGGCTTTTTCTCAAGTGTGTGCTTGGTGAAAACCAAAATAAAAGGACTCAAAATCAAAAGGACTGTGTGCACGCGTGTGTGTTGTTCGACGTGTTTTTATTGTTTTAACCACTGACCACGGATTGTTCTCTAATAAAAGGATTCTCTCACAATTAAGGTTTTTATCTTCATTTTCTATTTTTTTTTTCCTCAGAACGCGAAAGTTCGACCTTTTTTTTTCTCTTTTCCCGGTACTGCTCAAAACACATTTTGGTCCTTCGAGCCGGATAAAAGGTCGAAAACAGTGCGCGAGAATTTACGGAAGATAAATTCAGTGAGAGTTTCGTGGCCAGTGCTTTCTCACCAACTAAGGACGGACTCAAAAGGAAGGAAATTTATCATTTTGTGTTGACCACGTGCACGACTCAAGGTTCGTCTCACTGCTCGCCATTTTTTGTTCGGCTTCTTCGTCTTCACCGCGTTCGCGCACCATCGGCGGTGCCCGGCAGTGCTCGGGACCTCTCACTCTCGGACGCTCTCTTCTCACGTTGCCAGTCAGACGCGGCAGTGTTCGCGACTTTTCACTCTCGGACTTTCTCTCTCGCTACCAGCCTGACTCGGCGTGTAAGTGGTAGTGTGCGGTTCTCACCACACAGACACTTCTCTCACGGATTCTCTCTAGTCGAGCCGACTCTCTCCGCTGACTCGACTCTCTGAGTGGCCGTTCGCTTCTCTCTCTCTTCCTCGTTACGCTTCGTCTTGCTTCTTTTCTCCCCGGGTAAAGTGACAGCTGAGCTATGTCTACTGCGGGTGACCATTCGGGAAGTGATGATGAGGAATTCAAGGAGGTTCCCGAAGACAAGGAAACCTCATCAAAGGACGGCACGACTCAGGAAAATGTGGACAAGGATAATCCGTTCAATTGGGCAGATGACGGGTCCCAGGATAAAGAGAAAAAGGCAGGACCGAGTCTAAAGGTTCCCTCTCGGGCGAATTCGACAAAGTCGGACAAGTCGGACAAACCCCCACCAAACCAGGGGGGTTCGAAAAGGGGGGAGTACGCAAGCTCTTCCGCTAAGGTGGAATTAAAGGTCGCCGCTCAGCTCACTCGTCTACGCTTTTTTACGGACACACTCACGGAAGCCAAAGGGGGGCAGATGCTCAAGGACCCAGTGTTTTTGCAAATTACGGCCGACGCTCTTCAAGAACACTGGACTCAATTCTCACGTGCTCACGATCAGCTGACGGACGGTTGCTCGGCCAAGTTTCTCAATCACCCCTACGTGTTAGGGGAGGTTTATGACAGGGGGTTCAACGCATATATCGATGCGAAGACCCAAGTGCTACAATTATTACACAAGGCCAAGGAAGAGGCCCGCCAACCACCTCCCCCCCCTGCTCATAGCCAATCAAGGAGGACACTGCCGGACATTTCTCTCCCCACCTTTTCTGGGGATTATCAAGGATGGCTCCCATTTAAGGATTTGTTTACGTCGATGGTAATCGACAACATGGATATCTCAAACGTAGAGAGGATGCATTATCTACGGACCAGTCTCACGGGGGAGGCAGCAAGGCTTATCTCGAATATCTCTCTCTCCCGAGATGCATTCTCTCCTGCTTGGGAAACAATAGTGAGTCGGTACGACAACAAAAGGCTCCTGATCGCATCGCAATTGGACCGATTATTCTCAACTACGGTGATCTCATCCAGAAATTCAGAAGGGCTGAACTCTCTCCTCAGCGAGACCACGGAGGCACTCAACGCCCTCAAAATTCTTGGAGCCCCGATTGATCATTGGGACATGGTGCTGGTGCATCATGTCACTCGAAGGTTGGACTCTTACACTAGAGAGGGGTGGGAAAATAAGCTGGGCTCCAGGACGGACCCCCCGACCTTCAAACAATTAACGGATTTTCTCACTGGGCGAGCTAGGGCAATGGAGAGCATTTCCTCCTACTCTTAAGCACCACGATCTCAACCAGCTCAGACAAAGGCTCAACCTAGGGCACCATTAAGGCCCCCCCCCCCTCTAAGGCTTACTCAGGTGCAACTCAGTCCTCAGACTCGGGACAAAACTGCTCATCCTGTGGGGGCAACCATTATATTGTCGTTTGCGACAAATTCCGGAACCTGACTCCTAAGGTGCGCAGAGAGCTTGTCATCCAGAAGCGTCTCTGCTTCAACTGTCTCGGGCGGCACAGTGCAAGTGCTTGCTAATCCCAAAAGCGGTGCAACAAGTGTGATGGAAAACATCACACAATGATCCATCAGCCGGATGGGGCCGGCTCATCCAGGGATCAAGTAGCTGCTCCCCCGCAAGGACCTTCTCAACCTCCAAGACCTTCAGGAACTCAAGGAGCCTCTCAATCCGGTGCTTACTCATCCAATGCGGATTGACCATTGGGGCTTTCTCTCGACAAGAGCCCAACTTACTCAAGGTCAGTGGTCCTATTGGCTACTTCTCGGGCTCTACTCATCTCACCTCAAGGAATCTCTCACATGGTACGCATGCTCATCGATCCTGGATCTGAGCTCTCATTTATTTCTGAGAGCATGGTGCACCAACTCAACTTTCAAAGGCAACGCTCTACTATATCAATCACTGGGATTGGTGCTATTCCATCAGGTAACACTCGAGGAGTGGTTTTCCTCACACTTAGACCTATCCACTCCTCACACTCTATATTTATCACGGCTCATGTCCTCTCTAAATTAACTTCTACACTTCCTAGTACCTCTCTCCCGCCTCATCACTGGCCTCATCTCCAAGGTATCCAACTGGCTGATCCTGATTATTCTGTCCCAAGTAAGGTTGATCTCATCATTGGAGCTGATCACTACGGTCTGATCATTCTGCCTGAACTGATCAAAGGGCCACTCTCCTCACCACTAGCTCAACTCACCGTCTTCGGATGGATAGTCTTGGGACCAACCAATGAATTCTCAACCAACTTCAGCTCTTCTCATCACCTGGTTGTCGATCAGAGCTTGACTGATTTGCAGGACTTGCTCACAAGGTTCTGGGTACAGGAAGAGGTGCCATCTAAGGAAACGGATTCACTCTCTACTCAAGAGCGAGAATGCGAGGAACATTTTCAGCTCACCCACTCAAGGGACGAGGAAGGTCGATACATAGTTCGACTTCCTCTCATTTCTTCTCCGAGTCAACTTGGCGACTCGTACACCATTGCTCTTCGGTGCCTTCAGAGGCTAATCAAACGGATTTCTAATCACGACTCGTACAAGGAATTGTACTCTGCTTTTCTCACGGAGTATGAGGCCATGGGGCACATGGTCCTAGCTCCGTCTAAGGATAGTAGATTTACGACCTACTACCTTCCTCATCACGGAGTACTCAAGGAGCAGAGTACCACCACCAAACTCCGAGTCGTTTTCAATGGTTCCAGCTCAACATCATCAGGGACATCTCTCAATGATTTGCTCCACACCGGAGCCAAACTTCAGAAGGACATCGCAGATGTATTACTCTGGGTAAGACGTCATCAGTTTATTTTCTCAACGGACATCACGAAGATGTTCCGACAAATAAAGGTGCATCCCCAGGATTGGGATCTACAGCAAATCCTGTGGCTGGATTCAACTCAAACCGAGACACCTTATCAACTCACCACCGTAACTTACGGAACTAAATCAGCTCCTTTCTTGGCCATACGGGTGCTTCTACAACTCATCAAGGACGAAGGGCATCGGTTCCCCTTGGCCGTGCCCCCACTTATCAAGGGAAGGTATATGGATGACATTTACGGAGGAGCAGAAGAGCTCTCCGAACTCAAGGCCATGGCAAAACAACTCATCGGTCTCCTTAACTCAGGCGGATTTCCTCTTACTAAATGGCACAGCAATCATCCAGAATTTCTCGACTCACTATCAAGGACAGGTAACTTAAACCCTACTCACTTAATTGAAGGTTCTCAAACGAAGGTTCTAGGGCTTATATGGGTACCAGGCTCAGATGAGTTTAAGTTTACCTTTGAACCATCGCATCGTCCGGATAAAGGTATCACCAAAAGACTCATGTTATCCGAGGTATCTCAACTCTTTGATCCTCTGGGATTTATTTCTCCAATCATCATACGAGCTAAGATGTTACTGCAGGAACTCTGGCTTGAAAAGGTGGGATGGGACGACACCTTATCGGAGAAAATCTCCTGGCGTTGGATCAAACTTATGGAAGAGCTAGCTCAAATATCTCAACTCTCAATCTCACGATGGCTCAATATCACAGCGTCAACTAAGGCGGAACTACATGGATTTTCTGACGCATCTCAACTAGCAATGGCGGCTGTGATCTATCTCAAAACCTCGGTTGAAGGACAGGACGCTAAGGTTACTCTCATTTGTGCTAAGACCAAGGTGGCACCTCTTAAAAGACTAACCATCCCAAGGTTAGAACTCTCGGCTGCTCATCTCTCAGCCAAACTTATGGATTATGTTCAAAGAACTTTGGAACTATCTCATGTTCCAATTACTCTGTGGACGGACTCTTCAGTAGCGCTCACATGGATCAACAGTCACCCTTCGCGATGGAAGGACTATGTGCGGAACAGGGTTTCCTCTATCCATGACCTAGTCCCTCAAGGCCATTGGAAATTTATCAAGGGAAAGGAAAATCCTGCCGACTGCGCATCAAGGGGCCTGACTACTCATCAACTCTCTCAACATCAGCTATGGTGGCATGGGCCACCTTGGTTAAAGGAATCAGCGGATAGATGGCCAACCTCAATCTCACGAACAGATACTTCTGCCCAAGTGGAAGAAAGACCCGGATGTGTACTCACTGTCTCAACATCTCATCAACTATGGGACCTCGTTGAAAGGTATTCCTCTCTCACTAAATTATTGAGGATAACCTCAATTTGTTTTAGATTTTTGAACTTGCTTAAAGGAGACTCTCAGGAATTTTTGGACTCAAGTCACTCAAGGAGCATATTTCTTAAGTGAACTCAAGGACCTCAAGAGAGGTATTCCATTTTCGAGCTCTCACCCTTTCTCCAGACTCACGGCATTTATCGATCACCAAGGAATACTTAGAGTCGGAGGTCGACTCCAACTCTCTAATCTGGATCATGAGAGCAAGCATCCTGCTATTCTACCTAAGGATTCAGCACTCACTCGTCTTATTATTAGAGACGCGCATCAAAGGACTCTTCACGGCGGAACTCAGCTCACACTATCTCAGACCAGAAAAAGCTTCTGCATCATTGGAGAACGTAGACCAGTAAGGTCTCACATTCTCAAGTGTGTGCCGTGTGCTCGACAACGAGGAATCCGAGCTCAACAGCTGATGGGTCAGCTGCCTACTACAAGGATTACTCCGTCAAGGCCGTTCCTCAACACCGGAGTCGATTACGCCGGACCTATCTCTCTCAAGACTTGGAAGGGGCGAGGAGCAAAGAGCAAGAAGGGATGGCTCTGTATTTTTGTCTGCTTCTCGACCTCTGCCATTCATTTGGAAGCAGTTACGGATTACTCAACGGAAGGATTTCTCGCAGCCTATCGACGATTTGTCTCACGGAGAGGCATTTGTCACACTCTCCACAGTGATTGTGGAACGAACTTCATCGGAGCGGAGAAGGCTCTCCAGCAACTCTTCAAGGCCGGAACTCAAGAATCAAGGACATTGTCTCAACTTCTGATTAAGGACGGCACTTCATGGAACTTCAACCCCCCCTCTGCACCACACATGGGTGGTAAATGGGAAGCCGCCGTCAAATCAGTTAAGTATCATCTTAAAAGGACGGTTGGTGAAACAATGCTGACCTATGAAGAATTTACGACTCTTCTAGCTCAGATTGAGGCTGTTCTCAATTCACGACCATTGGAACCTCAGTCGGAAGATCCTGACGATTTGTCAGCACTCACCCCAGGGCATTTTCTCATCGGTGAGCCTCTTACTTCAATACCTGAGCCTACACTAACGGATGTGCCAAGTTCAAGGTTGTCAAGGTGGCAACTTATTCAACAAAGGGTTCAGTCTTTCTGGTCGAGATGGTCCACCAGTTATCTGCAACAACAGCTCTCCATCTCAAAATGGCATCATCCGTCCAATCAGATCAAGGTTGGCTCTATGGTCCTTCTCACTGATGAGCGATTTCCACCCGAAAAATGGCCCTTGGCAAGGGTTATAGAACTGCACCCCGGCACGTATGGACTCACCAGGGTGGTCACCATCAGGACGGCTATCTCTACACTCAAGCGGCCAATAACGAAGCTGGCAGTGCTTCCTATCTCCAGGGGAGATATTCTCTATTTAGAGATAGATAGATAGATATTCTCTATTCTCTATTTAATTTGTCGGGGTTTCTCATGTTTGTGAAGGCTTTTTCTCAAGTGTGTGCTTGGTGAAAACCAAAATAAAAGGACTCAAAATCAAAAGGACTGTGTGCACGCGTGTGTGTTGTTCGACGTGTTTTTATTGTTTTAACCACTGACCACGGATTGTTCTCTAATAAAAGGATTCTCTCACAATTAAGGTTTTTATCTTCATTTTCTATTTTTTTTTTCCTCAGAACGCGAAAGTTCGACCTTTTTTTTTCTCTTTTCCCGGTACTGCTCAAAACATTACTGAATTGTATTTATTCAATTTCTTTTCACATCTTGTCTATTTCCTGAGAGATTTTTTACAAACTTACTTACTTATTCTTTTTTACTTTTTACATTTTTAACAGTTTGTTAGATTAAGAAAAAACATTTCTCCATTTTCTTCCTGTTTATTTAATTTTCTTGATATTACACTATTTTTTTAGTCCTTCCTTGCGTTATCATTTTCGGAAAAAGTGTCGGGTTTTGACGGAAAAAATTGTCAAAGTCCGAATCATAATATGTATAATTTCAAAGGCGGCGCTTTGTGAATTAGTACCCGAAAATGCCGAATCAGAACAGCGCACGACAAACTATATTCTGCTATATTGATGTCCAAGATGTTGAAAACGCCATTTTGTTTTTTCAAAAAAACAAAAGTTGTGCCAAATTGTGCTAGATTTGTGCTCTATTGTGTCGTAAAACTTTTTTCAAAAAAATCAAAATTTGACCCAAAAAATTAAAAAAACATATTTTCGACCTAGAAACGCCATTTTGTTAAAATCACAAAATGAAATCTGTGCTGGGTACCTCAAAACCTCCACAAAATTGTGCCGCAAAAAAAATTTAAAAATATTCAAAATTTTTTTTCAAAAATCAAATTTAAAAAAAAAACAAATAGAAATGCCATTTTTAAATTTCAAAAAACAAAATAACGTAACAACTTGTGCTAAGAACGTACAAAATTGTGCCGTAAGACATTTTTTAAAAAAAGTCAAAAATATGTCCAAGATGTTGAAAACGCCATTTTGTTTTTTCAAAAAAACAAAAGTTGTGCCAAATTGTGCTAGATTTGTGCTGTATTGAGCCGTAAAACTTTTTTTAAAAAAATCAAAATTTGACCCAAAAAATTAAAAAAACATATTTTCGACCTAGAAACGCCATTTTGTTAAAATCACAAAATGAAATCTGTGCTGGGTACCTCAAAACCTCCACAAAATTGTGCCGCAAAAAAAATTTAAAAATATTCAAAATTTTTTTTCAAAAATCAAATTTAAAAAAAAAACAAATAGAAATGCCATTTTTAAATTTCAAAAAACAAAATAACATAACAACTTGTGCTAAGAACGTACAAAATTGTGCCGTAAGACATTTTTTAAAAAAAGTCAAAAATCGAAGAATTTTTGAAAAAAACAGAAATTTTTTTGGGTCAGAAATTTTCAAAACTCAAAATTTCGAAAAAACAAAAGTTGTGCTGAATTGTGCTAGCCGAGCACAACAGAAAAGCCTCATAACACTTTTCGATAAAATCAATATTTTTTTCAAAAAAGTCGATTTTCCTAAAGTCGACTTTTTTGGAGAAAATATTGATTTTATTTAAAAGTGTTAAAATACTTTTCTGTTGTGCTCGGCTAGCACAATTCAGCACAACTTTTGTTTTTTCAAAATTTTGAGTTTTAAAAATTTCCGACCCAAAAAAATTTCTGTTTTTTTTCAAAAATTCTTCGATTTTTGACTTTTTTTAAAAAATGTCTTACGGCACAATTTTTTACGTTCATAGCACAAGTTGTTACGTTATTTTGTTTTTTGAAACTTAAAAATGGCATTTCTATTTGTTTTTTTTTAAATTTGATTTTTGAAAAAAATTTTGAATATTTTTAAATTTTTTTTGCGGCACAATTTTGTGGAGGTTTTGTGGTACCCAGCACAGATTTCATTTTGTGATTTTAACAAAATGGCGTTTCTAGGTAGAAAATATGTTTTTTTAATTTTTTGGGTCAAAATTTGATTTTTTTGAAAAAAGTTTTACGGCACAATAGAGCACAAATCTAGCACAATTTGGCACAACTTTTGTTTTTTTGAAAAAACAAAATGGCGTTTTCAACATCTTGGACATCAATATAGCAGAATATAGTTTGTCGTGCGCTGTTCTGATTCGGCATTTTCGGGTACTAATTCACACGGCGCCGCCTTTGAAATTATACATATTATGATTCGGACTTTGACAATTTTTTCCGTCAAAACCCGACACTTTTTCCGAAAATGATAACGCAAGGAAGGACTAAAAAAATAGTGTAATATCAAGAAAATTAAATAAACAGGAAGAAAATGGAGAAATGTTTTTTCTTAATCTAACAAACTGTTAAAAATGTAAAAAGTAAAAAAGAATAAGTAAGTAAGTTTGTAAAAAATCTCTCAGGAAATAGACAAGATGTGAAAAGAAATTGAATAAATACAATTTAGTAATATTAATTATTTTCCATATTCACAATAATCCTTCCTTTGGTAATATTCTTACCAAATTTTTAAGAGATTTTAATTTACTTTTCATCTTATAATTTATTATTTTTACAACATTTTAAGATTTTTTTTCCGTTTAGGTATTTTTGATATTTTTTTTTTTTTGGTATTTGTCTCTCTTCTTTTTATGATTTTCTTTAATTTTCTTCTTTTTATAAAAATTATTTAATATTATATTACACAGTTTTCTTATTTATACATTCATTAAACTTTTTATTACGTTAATTTTTATAATTATTTCTATACTTTTAAAAGTAAATACACTTATTTTTTTGTAAATTTATTCAATTTCATTTCACATCTTGTCTATTTCTTGAGAGATTTTTTACAAACTTACTTACTTATTCTTTTTTACTTTTTACATTTTTTACAGTTTGTTAGATTAAGGAAAAAACATTTTTCCATTTTCTTCCTGTTTATTTAATTTTCTTGATATTACACAATTTTTTTAGTCCTTCCTTGCGTTTTAATTATTTCTTTAATTTTTACGTTATGTATAAAATATTTATCAAATGCTCTGTTTATTTAATTTTAAAAAATTAAATGACTAAATAAAATTAAATAACCCTACTGTTTTTTCTTCAACTCTTAGATTTTAAAAAATATTTAAATTGTTTAGAAATTATTAATGCATGATTTACAATAAATTATGTACTTGTTGCATTTGAATGGTTTAAAGTATTTTAAATGCGTCTTATCAATAGAGCTAATTTCACTTGAAATAACAAACAACTTTTATTTTTGTAAAAAGTTAGCAAAATTATGTTTGGAACTTGACATTAATTCTTTATATTAAATTTTTACAATTAATATCTAAACATTGAATTTTATAAATAGGTTGATTAATATAATGAATATAATGTACGCCTGTCTATAATTTTAAAGGCGGCGCCGTGTGAATTAGTACTCGAAAATGCCGTATCAGAACAGCGCACGACAAACTATATTCTGCTATATTGTTTGACATTTTCTTTGATGAAATTGAAAAAAAATTTACTTTCCTCGAGAGACTGACGCGATTTAAAAACTCAAATGCCAAAAACAAAATAAGTGAAAAAGTGCTAGTTAAATTTAAATTTACACTACTATGACCATTTGCGGAAAAAGTGTCGGCCCGGCAAGAAGGCTGGAATAGAATGTAATTGAAAATTTTAATCCGACTGAATTCCTGATTTGAATCCAAAGCTTAATTTCCAAATCAGCAAAGAGAAACAAGAGTATCCTATTCGTTTTTAATTCCAGCTACTCAACATTTAAAAATTATTCCTTTTTACAATGTATAAATAATTTATATTTAGTATTTTAATATTATACTTGTTTTTTCATGATTTATAAATTCGATTTATATACTTATTACCCAAACTCAAAATTGATGTCAGATTTGTAATATCTGTGACTGTTTACGAGATAAGCTGCTATTTCTTTAATTCTAAGTCTTTTTCAAAAATTTTTGGATATCCATAATTGTTAGAACTTTTAGATTTAGAATTTTAAAAAATCAAAATTTTAGCTTGAAAAACAAACATTATTTAATGTTCTTAATTTTAAATAGGACTGTACTGCATTTTTCTATTAAAAGAATTGGATGTAATTGGAGAAGATTTTTACCTATTGCTGTCAGTGGAATAGAACCAACGCATTCCAAGAAGTTCTAGCCAGAATTGAACGTAATTAAAAATGATAATTTGTCATTTCTCTCTACAGAATTCAACTTCAATTTAAATGCGCTATGCGAATAGAGTATAATTCATATTTTCAACAAATTCATTTTCCTGGGTGAATCGAGCTTCGGATTCAAATCAGGCATTAAATAAAATACAAAAACGATCACATTTTCATTATAACTCTGAAATATTTAATCATATCTAATTCAAGCCTTCTTACTGGGTGGTTTTGACGAAAAAAATTGTTAAAGTCCGAATTAGTGAGTGAAGTGTCAAGTGATTTTGTATTTCCTCGAGAGACTAACGCAATTTAAAAACTCATATGCCAAAAACAAAATAAGTGAAAAAGTGCTAATTAAATTTAAATGTGCAGTACGATTTTCATTTTCGGAAAAAGTGTCGGGTTTTATTGGAAAAAATTGCCAAACTTGGAACATCATTGGAGGTTGTTTTCATCACATGAATTTCCTCGAGACACTAAAGCTCACGAAACACTAGATTTATCAAAAGTAAGTATTTTTCTGAATCTTTATTTCAATAGAATTTGCAGTACGATGTTCTTTTGTGGGAAAAGTGTTGGACTTTGTCGCGAAAAATTCCTAAGTCTTCAAAGCGCATGGGGACAGTCTTTGAGAACCACTGATCCCCCCTACAGATTCTCTGCGGACTCTGTGTCTCCAACGGCCTTAATGTTATCATTTTGAAGTAAAATATTATAGTTTGATGTATTTATCCATAATCCTCTTATGTTAAATTCCCAGCAAAAATGATTAATTATAAAAACCTAATTGTGATACGTCTTAAAAAAGTTTCACATATTAGTTGTTAAGATATTTCTTGGCACGCATGCACAGTGGCGGCGACTTGTGTATGGTACGTCTGCAAATTCCATAAAGCAAAAAATTCGCCCTATGGAATTCCATATGGCAAAATTACTGACAAAAAACAAATTTCTTAATAAGAATGTGGATAAAAGAATTTACAAATTGAAGAAAATGATTAAAATTTTAAAAAAACCATATTTTGTAAAAATAATTGAAAAATGACTAAAGAAGTTAAAAATTAATTAATAAATAATTTAACTAATTTGATATTGAAGGAAATAATTAAAACTGAAAAAAGTTTTATTTGAAAAAATTAAAGAAAAGAATTGAAACTTGCGGAAATTGAATTTAAAAATTAGGGGAGAAATTGAAAAATAATAATGGAAATATCTAGAAAATGAAGAAAATTTTTGGAAAATGATAAAAATAGTTGACAATTGTAGCAAGTAATTAAAATAATTACAGAAAAGAATTATTAAAAATTTAATAAATTTTTAAATAATTTTAAATTTACTATTCTCAAAGATTAAAGAAAAAGAATTGAAACTTAAGAAATTAAATTTACATATGAGGGAAAAAAATACTGAAAATAAAATTGAAGAAAAATGATAAAAATAGTTGAGAATTGTAGCAAATATAATTAAAATCATTTAAAAAAAATTCTTAAAAATTAAAGAAATTTTTAAATAATTTTAAATTTACTATTCTTAAAGAGTGTATTAATTAAAATTTTAATCAATGAAATTTCAAATTAATTAAGGTTTGAAGAATTATAATATATAATATTGTAATTGTCGTCTTGTTTATCTCAAATATAGTCTGCAATTTTTTAAATTATTTTTTACAAATGTTTATTATTTTCTTTAATATACAATTATTTTTATCAATTACTTTATTATTAAATTTATTTTTCAATTAATTTTCAATTCCTTTTTTCCATTTTCAATTATATCTTTATTAATTTTCTAATTGTTTTATTATTTATCTCAAATTTTAGTTATTTTTTCAATAAACAATTATTTTTACCATTCTTCAATTATTTTCTTATATTACAAATATATATTGAAATTTTTTCAATTATTTTTCAGAAACTATAATTATTTTTTTCAATTTTAAACTATTTTTATTACTTTACAAATAATTTCTCCAATTTTATATTATTTCCATTATTCTTCAATTAATATCTTAGATTTTAAAATATTTTTCTCAAATTTTAATAATTTTCTTTAATTTCAAATATTATTATTATCATTTTGCAATCAATTTTCCCAATTTTCAATTATTTATCTCATTTTTCAAACATTTTTTTCAATTTTCATTTTCTTTTATATTTTTCAATTAATTTTTCTCATATTCAATTATTTTTTAATTAATTTTGAGATTTTTTTATAATTTATCACAACTTGCACTTATTTTTTAAATATACATACATTTAAAATATACATTTTAAATATACATATATATTCTTAAAATGTACATTTTAATTATCATTCTGAAATTATTTTCTTTTATTACAAATATATGTTGCAATTTTTTAAATTATTTCTTAAAAAATAAAATTATTTTCTTCAATTTCTAATTATTTTTATTACTTTGCAAATATTGTCTCGAGTTTTTTACTATTTTCAATACTCTTTAACTAGTTTCCCAGATTTTAAAGTATATTTCTCAAATTTTAATAATTTTCTTCAATTTTCAATTGTTAATATTATTATTTTGTAATTAATTTCTTCAATTTTTAATTATTGTTATTACTTTGCAAATATTGTCTTGAATTTTTTAATATTTTCATTACTTTTTAATTATATTTCCTAGATTTTGAAAGATATTTCTCAAATTTTAATTATTTTTTGCAATTTTTAATTAGTTTTATTACTTTGCAAGTATTGTTTCGAATTTCGCATTAGTTTCAGTACTCTTCAATTAATTTTCTAGACTTAAAGTATTTTTCTCACATTTTAATAATTTTCTTCAATTTTCAATTGTTAATATTATTATTATTTTGTAATTATTTCCTTAAATTTCTATTTATTTTTATTACTTTGCAATTATTGTCTTGAATTTTTTATTATTTTTTTACTTTTCAATTAATTTCCTAGATTTTGAAACATGTTTCTCAAATTTTAATAATTTTCTTTAATTTCCAATTATTTATCTCACTTATCAATTAGTTTTTTCAAATTTATTTTCTTTTATCTTTTTGCAATTATGTTCTCCACCTTTTAACTAGATATATGAATTATTTTTCAATTAATTCTCTTAATTTTTATTTATTATCTCAAATCTAAGTTACAGTATATTCACATTTTAATTCTTTAATCATTCTTCAATTTTTTTTCTCATATTCAATATATTCAACACTATGCACACTAAGAACGCTTGATAAATAGAAACCACAAACTACTACAAAATAGAGAGGAAACTCACATAAAAAAAACCTTTCTTTCAAATGTCGAGTCGATCAAATGACCAGTCGTCGAAATGTCCATTCGTTTAATTGTCCATTCGATCAAATGACCAATCGATCAAATGACCAGTCTATCAAATGACCAGTCGAGGATATGTCGAGTCGAGCAAATGACCAGTCGCGGAAATGTCGAGTCGATCGAATGACAAGTCGCGGAAATGTCCATTCGATCAAATGTCAATTCGTTCAAATGTCGAGTCGATCAAATGACCAGTCGCGGAAATGTCCATTCGATCAAATGTCAAGTCGATCAAATGACCAGTCTCGGAAATGTCCATTCGATCAAATGACCAGTCGTGGAAATGTCTATTCGTTAAAATGTCGAGTCGAGGAAATGACCAGTCGCAGAAATGTCGAGTCGATCAAATGTCCATTCGTTCAAATGTCGAGTCAAGCAAATGACCAGTCGCGGAAATGTCGAGTCGTTCAAATGTCGAGTCGATCAAATGACCAGTCGTGGAAATGACCAGTCGCGGAAATGTCCATTCGTTAAAATGTCGAGTCGAGCAAATGACCAGTCGCGGAAATGTCGAGTCGATCGAATGACCAGTCTCGGAAATGTCCATTCGTTCAAATGTCGAGTCGATCGAATGACTAGTCGCGGAAATGTCCAGTCGATCAAATGACCAGTCGTGGAAATGTCGAGTCGATCGAATGACCAGTCTCGGAAATGTCCATTCGTTCAAATGTCGAGTTGATCGAATGACCAGTCGCGGAAATGTCCAGTCGATCAAATGACCAGTCGTGGAAATGTCGAGTCGACCGAATGTCGTTCGATCAAATGTCGAGTCGACCGAATGACTTGCGGGAAGAATGCATGCGTGCCGATATTTCTTGAAAACGAATTGGTTATGTATCCATTTTGACCGTCAACGGGCATTTGATTGAAAAAAGAAATTCACCTTCTGTTGAATTAAGAAATTTAACATTTTTTCTCCCTTTTGTTACGAAGAAATGACAGAATCTTTCGAAAATTTTCATAAGGTTGAGGTTAAGGACGTTGGAACCCGAAAGCTGAGAGTGGCGTAGAAACACTTTTTCCTCCTTTGCTCGAAAATTTCCCTTTTATGAATTTTTTTTAAAAACACTGGACACTTTTTCGAAAAAAAAGCTATGGTAGACAAAAGTATTTGAGATAAGGAATTTTTTAAACATCCCTACTAAAAAATCCGGACGAAATCCGGATGAATTCCGGACGAATTCCAGACAAAATTCCGGACAAGTCCGGATTAATTCCGGATCTGGAATTAGTCCGAAAGTGTCCGATTTAACGTAGGTTTTTGGCACGGAATTTAGTCCGGTCTTATCCGAAATAAATCCGGCCGTATACAATCCGGATATAGTCCGGTACAGTCTGGAACAAATCTGGTCCAAAGTGTTGTTTAAATCCGAAAGTAGTCCGGTACAGTCCGGAACAAATCTGGTCCGGAGCGTTGTTTAAATCCGAATGTAGTCCGGTACAGTCCGGAACAAATACGGTCCTAATCGTTGGTTAAATCCGGATGTAGTCCGGTAGAGTCCGGAACTAATCTGGTTAAACTTTTTTAGTAATCCGGATTTAGTCCGGCTTCATCCGGAATTAGTCGAAAAAGCAAAAAAAAAAATTTTTTTAATTGTTTAAGTCATTTTTAAACAATGTTTAGAACTTAACATTACACAAATATTCATACATTTATTACAACGATTATATACAACAGTTATATTAAAGAAGAAAAATCGCACGCATGAGGGGAATCGAACACGGGATGTTACGCAAGCATAACGCAGAACCTAAACCGACTGAGCTATACGAGCTCTGAGGTTCAACTTGTTAAATCAAACATACATGTAATCTGTGGATTAAATCCGGAAAGAGTCCGGTAAAGTACTGATACGCAATCGCTTTCACATTCGGATAGCGTCTGGTTTAGTATGAAAATAATTCACCATTCTTTTTATAATTCTAAAAGAGTACGGCAAAGTACGGACATAATCGGGCACTCGTTTTTAAATCAGGATAGAGTTCACTTTATTACACGGTAACAAGGGAGATATAGAAAATACAGTAGGACCCACGTATATCGGACCCTATATATTGGATTCCCGCTTATATCAGATATTTTTACCGGTCCCTTGAATTTAAATATAATGAATTTTTACCCGAATAAATAGAATTCCTGCTTATATCGAAAAAAATTCTCAGACCCTTGGAATCCGATATGTGAGGGTTTTACTGCAAATAAAAAATGGATTCGGAATCTATTTATAGCTCAAGTGTGAAATCCGTTTTTAGACCGGTCAAGTCCGGCAACTATCCGGCACAAACTTTACAATCCATTTTAAGTCGGGTTTTATCTGGAATTAGTCCGACAATTCATTTAGATATTATTTTTAGTTAAAGTGAAGTCCGTTTTTAGTCCGGTCACGTCCGGAAACTGTCAGGTACAAATTTCACAATCCGCTTTAAGTCTGGTTTAGTCTGGAATTTATCCGGTACTTAATTCCGAATTTACTTATATTCTAACTAAAATACGTTTTTCGTCCGTTCACATCCGGAAATTGTACGGCAGTCAATTCCGAAATTATTAATAGTCAAACTGAAATCCGTTTTTTGTAATCTGTTTTTTTTTTCCAAATGTTACTTTTATTTATTATTATTTTCATTACAACGACACATCACTACACGGCTAAACGACCTCAAGAAAAAATTGTTTTAAAAAATGTGTTTCCTATTTTCTTAATAAATCGTACTATAATCTAGATTTAAAAACATGTGACGGATAAAAACAGTATTTGTCTGGCTTCTCCGGATCGCAAAAAGAATGCAGGAATATTTTTGCACTAAACAGGACTCTTTCTGGATTTAAAAACGAGTACTGGATTATACCCAAACTTCACCAGACTCCTTGCCATTCACTTGACTCTTTCTGGATTGTAAAAGATATGCCAGACTTTTTTCGTTTTCCGGTAAAAAGGGCGAAATTAAAAATAGTTAAAAAGATGGAGATGTTCTTAGAAAATGCACCGAGCCAATTTAACTGACGAAAATTCAGAATCTTTTGAAGCGAAAGTAAAAGAAAATCATTCAGAAATTGAATTATTTTTAATGCAACTATTTTCCGACTTCCTATAATTAAAAGCAATAAAATTTTCTATTTTTCTAAGATCCATTGCAAATCTTTTTTAATGTCACCATCCAATAAACATTAGCGCATTATAAAAACAATTCAGATTCCTAATTTCCTTTAATTAGCTCCATTCACTACTAACAGAAAATAAATGCTTTTGCAGATATTTTACTGCTTTCAGGCGGGATTAAAAAACAGAAAAGTCGCATATAAAATATAATTGAATGTTCCGCATGTTCTAAGAAAATTTCCAAATCAATGAATCTCCAAAATCACCGGAATCCGGAGGTGAGCGAACGGGGAAGGGAAAATAGGATGACTATAAATAATTTCGGAATTGACAGCCAAACTAATTACAGATATAACCAGACTTAAAACAGATTTAAAATTTATTCCGGACAACTGCCGTATGTGAACGGACTAGAATCGGATTTCACTTAGACCATAAATAATTTCGGAATTGACTGCCCGACTAATTCCAGATAAAACCAGAGTTAAAGCAGATTGTGAATTTTGTGCCAGACAGTTGCCGGACTTGACCAGTCTTAAAACGGACTTAACTTTCACTAACATTAATTTCTAAATGGACTGCCGGACTAATTCCAGATAAATCCAGATTTAAAACGGATGGTGATTTTTGTGCCAGACAGTTTCCGGACGTGTCCGTACTAAAAACGGAGTTCTCTCTAACTAAAAATAATTTCTGAATCGACTGCCGGACTAATTCCAGTTAAAACCAGACTTAAAACGGATTTAAAATTTATGCCGGACAACTGCCGGATGTGACCGGACTAGAATCGGATGTCACTTAGACCATAAATAATTTCGGAATTGACTGCCGGACTAATTCCAGATAAAACCAGACTTAAAACGGATTTAAAATGTATGCCGGACAACTGCCGGATGTGAACGAACTAGAATCGGATTTCACTTAGACCATAAATAATTTCGGAATTGACAGCCGGACTAATTCCAGATAAAATCAGACTTAAAACGGATTTAAAATTTATGCCGGACAACTGCCGGATGTAAACGGACTAGAATCAGATTTTACTTAGACTATAAATAATTTTGGAATTGACTGCTGGAGTAATTCCAGATAAAACCAGACTTAAAACGAATTTTTAATTTGGTCGGGTTAATTTTTGGATGTGAACTGACGACAAACGGATTTCACTCAGACTATAAATTATTTTATACATGACTGCCAGACAAATTCCAGACTAAACCAGACTTAAAACGGATTTAAAATGTATGCCGGACAACTGCCGGATGTGAACGAACTAGAATCGGATTTCACTTAGACCATAAATAATTTCGGAATTGACAGCCGGACTAATTCCAGATAAAATCAGACTTAAAACGGATTTAAAATTTATGCCGGACAACTGCCGGATGTAAACGGACTAGAATCAGATTTTACTTAGACTATAAATAATTTCGGAATTGACTGCTGGAGTAATTCCAGATAAAACCAGACTTAAAACGAATTTTTAATTTGGTCGGGTTAATTTTTGGATGTGAACTGACGACAAACGGATTTCACTCAGACTATAAATAATTTTATACATGACTGCCAGACAAATTCCAGACTAAACCAGACTTAAAACGGATTTAAAATGTATGCCGGACAACTGCCGGATGTGAACGAACTAGAATCGGATTTCACTTAGACCATAAATAATTTCGGAATTGACAGCCGGACTAATTCCAGATAAAATCAGACTTAAAACGGATTTAAAATTTATGCCGGACAACTGCCGGATGTAAACGGACTAGAATCAGATTTTACTTAGACTATAAATAATTTCGGAATTGACTGCTGGAGTAATTCCAGATAAAACCAGACTTAAAACGAATTTTTAATTTGGTCGGGTTAATTTTTGGATGTGAACTGACGACAAACGGATTTCACTCAGACTATAAATAATTTTATACATGACTGCCAGACAAATTCCAGACTAAACCAGACTTGACACGGATTTAAAACTTATGCCGGACAACTGCCAGATGTGAACAGACTAGAATCGGTTTTTACTTATAGACTATAAACAATTTCGGAGTTGACTGCCGGACTAATTCCAGGTAAAACCAGACTTAAAACGGATTCAAAATTTATGCCGGACAACTTCCTGATGTTAACGGACTAGAATCTGATTTCACTTAGGCTATAAATAATTTCGGAATTGACTCCCGGACTAATTCCAGATAAAACCAGACTTAAAGCAGATTGTGAATTTTGTGCCGGACAGTTTCCGGACTTGACCAGTCTTAAAACGGTCTTAACTTTTACTAACATTAATTTCTAAATGGACTGCCGGACTAATTCCAGATAAATCCAGACTTAAAACGGATTGTGATTTTCGTGCTAGACAGTTTCCGGACGTGTCCGTACTAAAAACGGACTTCTCTCTAACTAAAAATAATTTCTGAATCGAATGCCGGACTAATTCCAGTTAAAAGCAGACTTAAAGCGGATTTTAAATTTTGTGTCGGACAGTTTCCGGACGTGACCGGACAAAAAACGTACTTCACTTTGATTATAAATAATTTTGAAATTAATTGCCGGACAAGATTCGGACTATTCCGGATTAATTTCAGATCAAATTTTTTGTGTCAGACAAATTTCGGACTAATTCGGATCATTTCCGGACACATTTCGGATTAATTCCAGATAAGACCGGACTGTTTTGTTTGGAATTCGTCCGGAATTCGTACGGAATTAGTCCGGATTTTTTAGTAGGGATTTGTTTTATGCAAACAAATGTGCCTACGAGTGTCAAAATTAACTCCCGTTTTGACATTTCAAGATTTTCCGTAAAAGATGGCCACCGTTCGTCAGCTGGGCACGGGCTACGTGACATGGGCCTCAAGTGAGATGGCGGCGGCCATCTTTTACGAATAATCTTGCAATGTCAAAACGGGAGTTAATTTTGACGCTTGTAGGCACATTTGCTTGCATAAAACAAATGTTTAAAAAATTCCTTATCTCAAATACTTTTGTCTACCATAGCCCTTTTTTTGAAAAAGTGTCCAGTGTTTTTAAAAAAAAATCATAAAAGGGAAATTTTCGAGCAAAGGAGGAAAAGTGTTTCTACGCCACTCTCAGCTTTCGGGTTCCAACGTCCTTAAGTTCAGGTGCAATGCCAAAGTTTAAAACGATAAATACAAAAATTTGTGAAATTACATAATTTATTTATTTTACATTACTTTTTTATAATTTCACAATAAAATTCATAATTTATTTTTATATTAGAATTTCTAATACTTATATTTATTTCATAATTGGCGAATTTTCTTTTCTGTAATTTCACAAAAGCATTAAGGGCGCAATTACATGCCTGCGTTGAATGCTGCGTTTTTGCGTTGAATGGTGAGAGTGACAAAGATGTGACTATAATTCTGTCTTCCTCTCTCTCACTATTCAACGCAAAAACGCAGCGTTCGACGCAGACATGTAATTGCGCCCTGAGAGTTCGTGTACCGTGCTTAATGTAGTTCCCTGGAGTTCAGGTTTTATTTAGAAGTACGTATTCTAGTGTTTTGTTTGCTTATGGCCATTTACAACCTGTCAGCTGTCAGATTTATTGTCTGCTATTTTTATTTAATAAACCGCAAATATAAATTGTATTCTAATTTGCAAAAATGAATAAAGCTGTTGAGAAAAATGTTGAAGTAAATTATAAATTTGATCTGTTAATGTAGTCAAGAAATATAACATTAGTATATTTAAATATATTGCAATGTGGAAAATTCCATTTTTCTTCAAAATTCCTTGCGTGTGAGAGCCACCCTTCTGTAGTTAAATGTGAAAATCATGTAGGTTTCAGTGCGACCCAAATAACTGTGCACGTTTCTTTAACAATCTTTGATACCAAACTTGGACTCACGCGGAATTGATATGAAATTGAATGCATAGAATCTCCTGAAGCGAGATAACGTAAACAAATATGCAACCGCGTGTACGTGCTGCTACCGGTTCCCGAATCGCAAATTGTTTTTCAATGTGTGGTTGTACTTTCTTAAGTAATTTGTTAAACAATTTCTTATTCATTCGTAAACAATTAAAATATTTTTCTCTATCTCCTGTATTTCATAAATAAGATTCTCACTGGCACCTTGAGCACGTCGTCGATCCACTGAGAAAATTGGACGAACCCAAAACCTATTACGTACTTTAGATTCCTGTCGATCCAGTTCTAAATACAAGATGTATAGGTGCATAATATGCTGTTGACTTTCTGCTGTTTCAGAAGGTGTCTGAACCAAAGTATTGCAGTATTGCAATAACCAAAAAATATATAGAACATCAAGGGCTTTCATTGTCTTTTTCTTATTTCAATAAAGCTGAAACCGAGAATGAAAAATTATACCTTCAGATTTTATCGTTTTTATCAATTATTAGGGACAAATTATAAACCATTATTACTTCTATAAAGCTCGATTATTACGATTTAAAATCAAAACTTTAATCCCTAGCTTGCTTTGTTCATAAAGAACTTACTCTAATAAACACATATATATAAATATATTTGAAGTTTTTATCACAAAATTCAATTAAAACTAGGATATCTTAATAACAAATTCAGATAGAGGCTCAAATCTGATTATTTTAGTCGATAATTGGGGAAAAAATGTTTCCATTTTTTAAATGGAAAATGTAAATTCAAAAGTATTAAATGTTTTATATGCGATAAAAAAAGATTTCTCTTTTTTATAAATTATACGTATCTCTTTAATTAGTGCTTTTCCGTGTATGAAAAGCTATTGCAAAAAGTATCATAATATGTGCACTATACGTACGAAAGCGCATTTTCCGTCTTCGTGCAAATTTCTGCACTCGCTTTGCTCGAGCAGCAAACTTTGCACTCGTCGGAAAATAACAGCTTTCGATACTTGGTGCACAATGTACTGTTATGTTTTGTAGTATATATTTAACATTTTTTTAAACCTACGATACTATTCAATCAGTTTCTATCATAATGTAAAATTAATCCATTTCATTTCAAACCTAGAAATTGTAATTCTTTTAAATCCTACGTTATTTCATTCCGATACAATCCATTCCAATTCTAATTGGATTTTAAACGGATTAATTCGGAGTGAAGTAAAACAGGATACAATTAAAAGGATTGAAACTCATAGAATTGAAACGCATTAATTCGGAATGATTAAGAAAAGAATTAATTTTCAAGTGAGAATATCATATATGAAACGTGTAGTAAAGGAGGAGAGGACCTTGTTTTTTTAGATGTAAAAAACTATAGGTTATCTTTATAATCGTTTTATTTTAATTATTGGTTTCTTTTTTAATTTTAAAAATCAAATTTTATTCTTATAGAATACTTTAAACCTAATGAAAACTGAAATTTCATTAGTTTGCTTTCGAAGTTAATCCTTTTTTATTGTATTTTTCCTTTTTAAATAAAAAAACATAACCTAAAACCTTCCTTCGTTCTCTTAGATTCTATCGTTTTTGGAGCGTGTCACATATATAAATAATTAGTTACATAAATATATATGTATATTTATAGATCGAGAGATAATTTATGCTAAAAATTCGATAATGTTATTAAAAAAATGTTTATGTTTACGATTGTATTTACTTCCTCCATATTAACTTTTATAAATTAACTTTTTATAAGAATGTTTTGTAGAGTGTCATTTATTAGCTATCGGACGTAGTTATTTTTTTTTTATTATATTATTAAAAAAATATATAAAACAACACTGTTAAACAAATATTTGAATTTCGTTTCACGCAAACAATTGCGTTTCCTTAAATCCTATGTTTACATGCATGCGTTTTAACGTGCGTTCTGACGTACTTTATTTTTAATCGCGAATTGAATACTAGGAAATCTGCTGGTGCCGAATAAAGAACTACGTTTATTGGTTGACAAATCACGGGACTATTCTGCTTTTCTGTTAAAACGCATGCATGTAAACATAGGACTTCTATTTCCGCAAAAACTATGCGTTGCGCGGGATTATTTAAACCCATCTAAAGACGTTTCACTTACAACATAAAACAATATCTATAAACTGCGACTCTTCATTGTACTCTCTAAGACATTCGTCTTGAGAAATCTTTTTTAAATCTTTGATGAAAAAGCCACAATAACCACATTTTCCTTTAGACTGCAATTAAAAAAATAAACATCAAATTTAATTTTTAAAATATAGATTTAAAAAATTTAGTTATTTATCATTGCATTGCTTTTAGGTTTACAAGTTACAATAAACAGATCCTTAAATAAATGTTGCTCTTATATATTTAAATATACTAATGTTATATTTCTTGACTACATTAATAGATCAAATTTATAATTTACTTCAACATTTTTCTCAACAGCTTTATTCATTTTTCGCAAAATAGAATAATATTTATATTTGCGGTTTATGAAATAAAAATAGCAGACAATAAATCTGACAGGTTGTAAATGGCCATAAGCAAACAAAACACTAGAATACGTACTTCTAAATAAAACCTGAACTCCAGGGAACTACATTAAGCACGGTACACGAACTCTCAGGGCGCAATTACATACCTGCGTTGAATGCTGCGTTTTTGCGTTGTGCGTTGTATCCCTAGGGACTGAGAGTTCGTGTACACTGCTTAATGTAGTTCCCTGGAGTTCAGGTTTTATTTAGAAGTACGTATTCTAGTGTTTTGTTTGCTTATGGCCATTTACAACCTGTCAGATTTATTGTCTGCTATTTTTATTTCATAAACCGCAAATATAAATATTATTCTATTTTACGAAAAATGAATAAAGCTGTTGAGAAAAATGTTGAAGTAAATTATAAATTTGATCTATTAATGTAGTCAAGAAATATAACATTAGTATATGTGAATATATAAGAGCAACATTTATTTAAGGATCTGTTTATTGTAACTTGTAAACCCAAAAGCAATGCCATGATAAATAACTACATTTTTTAAATCTATATTTTAAAAATTAAATTTGATGTTTATTTTTTTAATTGCAGTCTAAAGGAAAATGTGGTTATTGTGGCTTTTTCACCAAAGATTTAAAAAAGATTTCTCAACACGAATGTCTTAGAGAGTACAATGAAGAGTCGCAGTTTATAGATATTGTTTTATGTTGTAAGTGAAACGTCTTTAGATGGGTTTAAATAATCCCGCGCAACGCATAGTTTTTGCGGAAATAGAAGTCCTATGTTTACATGCATGCGTTTTAACAGAAAAGCAGAATAGTCCCGTGATTTGTCAACCAATAAACGTAGTTCTTTATTCGGCACCAGCAGATTTCCTAGTATTCAATTCGCGATTAAAAATAAAGTACGTCAGAACGCACGTTAAAACGCATGCATGTAAACATAGGATTTAAGGAAACGCAATTGTTTGCGTGAAACGTAATTCAAATATTTGTTTAACAGTGTTGTTTTATATATTTTTTTAATAATATAATAAAAAAAAAATAACTACGTCCGATAGCTAATAAATGACACTCTACAAAACATTCTTATAAAAAGTTAATTTATAAAAGTTAATATGGAGGAAGTAAATACAATCGTAAACATAAACATTTTTTTAATAAAATTATCGAATTTTTAGCATAAATTATCTCTCGATGTATAAATATACATATATATTTATGTAACTAATTATTTATATATGTGACACGCTCCAAAAACGATAGAATCTAAGAGAACGAAGGAAGGTTTTAGGTTATGTTTTTTTATTTAAAAAGGAAAAATACAATAAAAAAGGATTAACTTCGAAAGCAAACTAATGAAATTTCAGTTTTCATTAGGTTTAAAGTATTCTATAAGAATAAAATTTGATTTTTAAAATTAAAAAAGAAACCAATAATTAAAATAAAACGATTATAAAGATAACCTATAGTTTTTTACATCTAAAAAAACAAGGTCCTCTCCTCCTTTACTACACGTTTCATATATGATATTCTCACTTGAAAATTAATTATTTTCTTAATCATTCCGAATTAATGCGTTTCAATTCTATGAGTTTCAATCCTTTTAATTGTATCCTGTTTAACTTCACTCCGAATTAATCCGTTTAAAATCCAATTAGAATTGGAATGGATTGTATCGGAATGAAATAACGTAGGATTTAAAAGAATTACAATTTCTAGGTTTGAAATGAAATGGATTAATTTTACATTATGATAGAAACTGATTGAATAGTATCGTAGGTTTAAAAAAATGTTAAATATATACCACAAAACATAACAGTACATTGTGCACCAAGTATCGAAAGCTGTTATTTTCCGACGAGTGCAAAGTTTGCTGCTCGAGCAAAGCGAGTGCAGAAATTTGCACGAAGACGGAAAATGCGCTTTTGTACGTATAGTGCACATATTATGATACTTTTTGCAATAGCTTTTCATACACGGAAAAGCACTAATTAAAGAGATACGTATAATTTATAAAAAAGCGAAATCTTTTTTTATCGCATATAAACCATTTAATACTTTTGAATTTCCATTTTCCATTTAAAAAATGGAAACATTTTTTTCCCAATTATCGACTAAAATAATCAGATTTGAGCCTCTATCTGAATTTGTTATTAAGATATCCTAGTTTTAATTGAATTTTGTGATAAAAACTTCAAATATATTTATATATATGTGTTTATTAGAGTAAGTTCTTTATGAACAAAGCAAGCTAGGGATTAAAGTTTTGATTTTAAATCGTAATAATCGAGCTTTATAGAAGTAATAATGGTTTATAATTTGTCCCTAATAATTGATAAAAACGATAAAATCTGAAGGTATAATTTTTCATTCTCGGTTTCAGCTTTATTGAAATAAGAAAAAGACAATAAAAGCCCTTGATGTTCTATATATTTTTTGGTTATTGCAATACTGCAATACTTTGGTTCAGACACCTTCTGAAGCAGCAGAAAGTCAACAGCATATTATGCACCTATACATCTTGTATTTAGAACTGGATCGACAGGAATCTAAAGTACGTAATAGGTTTTGGGTTCGTCCAATTTTCTCAGTGGATCGACGACGTGCTCAAGGTGCCAGTGAGAATCTTATTTATGAAATGGAGACAGGAGATAGAGAAAAATATTTTAATTGTTTACGAATGAATAAGAAATTGTTTAACAAATTACTTAAGAAAGTACAACCACACATTGAAAAACAATTTGCGATTCGGGAACCGGCAGCAGCACGTACACGGTTGCATATTTGTTTACGTTATCTCGCTTCAGGAGATTCTATGCATTCAATTTCATATCAATTCCGCGTGAGTCCAAGTTTGGTATCAAAGATTGTTAAAGAAACGTGCACAGCTATTTGGGTCGCACTGAAACCTACATCATTTTCACATTTAACTACAGAAGGGACTACAGAAGGGAGTCTCACACGCAAGGAATTTTGAAGAAAAATGGAATTTTCCACATTGCAATATATTTAAATATACTAATGTTATATTTCTTGACTACATTAACAGATCAAATTTATAATTTACTTCAACATTTTTCTCAACAGCTTTATTCATTTTTCGCAAATTAGAATACAATTTATATTTGCAGTTTATGAAATAAAAATAGCAGACAATAAATCTGACAGGTTGTAAATGGCCATAAGCAAACAAAACACTAGAATACATACTTCTAAATAAAACCTGAACTCCAGGGAACTACATTAAGCACGGTACACGAACTTTCAGTCCCTAGGGATACAACGCACAACGCAAAAACGCAGCATTTAACGCAGGCATGTAATTGCGCCCTAAGGGCGCAATTACATGCCTGCGTCGAACGTTGCGTTTTTGCGTTTAATGGTGAGAGTGACAAAGATGTGACTATATGTCTGTCTTTCTCTCTCTCAACATACAACGCAAGAACGCAGCGTTCGACGCAGACATGTAATTGCGCCCTAAGAATTTTACATAAGGTTAAAGTATTATTCCCATCTCTGCGCGTAAAATCCGTAATATATGTAAAACTGTTACTATAGAAGTAGGTAATTAACGCTCCTACTTCCATAGTGGTAAAATTACCGAATCATTTTTTTCAGTGTATCTACATGAAAGCTGATTCTGCGTCAAGCGTCAAAACGCACAGTAAAGCCAATGAGAGAGAAAAGGACGGCAACAATAACAAACATTGTCTGCCCTCGTCTCTCTCACAATTCTGTGTTTATACGTTCCGCGAATTTACCCATAACTAGAGATCCTCAAGGGAGAGTTGAGACAAGTTTCCCCTTCTACTACCCATGCGGGTTTCCGGAAACGGAAGTGACGATATTGCAATCTGTGTCATTGGTCGAAAAAAGCGGGCTAATTTTAAAAATGTTTGTTTTAAAAGCATTTCAAAATGGAACCGCCATTTTGGACCAATGAAATTAACTTTTTATGAACATCCGTTTCCGGAAACCCGCGACCAATCAGAATCGAAGTCAACATGTCCCAACTCTCCCTTGAGGATCTCTACTCATAACCGCAGAATCAGCTTCAGCCTAACGCACAATGAATCGTAATCGCTAATCCTTAATCGTAAGAATGAGAGGAAGTAGGACAGACATATTTCTCTGTCCTGCTTTCTCTCATTATTACGATTAAGGATTAGCGATTACGATTCGTTGTGCTTTAGGCTTTCCATGTAGATCAGGGATGGCCAAGCGTCACTCATTCGAGGTTCTGAGTGACAGTGTCACTCATTTCTCTAGGTCAAATTCTGCCTCCGAAACCCTACAATGGAGACTTTAGTTCCGGTCCTAATGGGACCTAACCCTTTTAAACCGTATCGACCCTTCTTCGATTTATTTTCCAATATAAAATAACCAAAATAATTTGTTTTTAAAGATAAAAAAGAGATTAATATTAAACATTGATATTTTTTTAAGGCAGTGAAGATTATAATTTTAAAAATTAAAATTCAAAAAGAATTGAATGAAAATTATTTAAAAATTTGAAATTTCTTTATCTAACAAACAATAATAATTACAATAAAAATTATAAATTAATATTATTATATTATCATTATAAAAAAAAAATAATTTTTTAATTTTATTACTTTTTTATTATTTATAATTTTAATTTCTAAATTTTTAAAAATACTCTAGTCCCCATCAACCACGTTTATTAGTTTGTTATTATTATCACTATCGCTATTATAATTATTATTATTATTTTAATTTTTAAACAATTAGACATTAATAAATGAAAATTAAAAAATATGTTTAAATAAAATATTTGAGTAATTAATTATTAGTCTAATATTACATAAATAATTGATTTTTATTTTATTTATTTATTAATCGCATAAATTTATTTATTCATTGCGACCATTACGTTCTGGTAAGTTTAAAAGGCGTGAAAATAAGACTCATAAAATCCAGGACTGCCTGCTGTTCGTCGCACAATAGCCCTTTCTTGGATTTTCGAACATCGACGAAAAAAATTTCGGGGCGCATGCCTGAGTCCTAATCGTCATATGCAGAATGCTTATTCTCATGAATTTCATATTTCGAAATCATGAAAGTTCGAAATTGCCTTTATTAGAATTTTTTTCTACAGAATTTTTATTATTTGGAATAAACATTTATCTGAATTATTTATATAGGAAATTTTATTCAACGGATTTTTTATTTAACGGAAAAGTCAAAAGATAGAATTTTTAAAATTAGAATTTCCATTAATAGAAATTTTTTAAATCAGAAATTTTATTTTCTAGAATTTTTTTTTTAGTGAATTACACAGGCACACAAAAAAAAAAAAAGGTCAAATACCAGAGGGCAGACCAACATATTCCTAGGTTTTTGGGGTCGCTGAAACCGAATATGGCCATGAAAATATTATCTGCTTGCCCATTTTCCCCCTAGCCCCCCCCCTTACACCCCTCGGGGGGTGACATTTCAGTTTTTCCAAAAACGTCAAAAAGGCAGTCTATTCCTATGTTTTTTGGGGCGCTGAATCCGAAAAAGACCACCAAAAGCCAATCCCCCCCCTCCTGCACCCCCTAACACCCCCTGGGAGGGGGTTGGAATTTCGAATTTCACGAAAAGTCGAGTTCGGTGGCTATTTCTATGTTTTTTGGGGCGCTAAATCCGAAAAAGACCACGAAAAGAAAATTCCCCCTCTCCTTCACCCCCTATCACCCCCTGGGAGGGGGTTGGAATTTCGAATTTCACGAAAAGTCGAGTTCGGTGTCTATTTCTATGTTTTTTGGGGCGCTGAATCCGAAAAAGACCACCAAAAGCCAATTCCCCCTCTCCTTCACCCCCTATAACCCCCTAGGAGGGGGGTTGGAATTTCGAATTTCACAAAAAATCGAGTTCGGTGTCTATTTCTACGTTTTTTGGGGCGCTGAATCCGAAAAAGACCACCAAAAGCTAATTCCCGCCCGCTTAAGCCCCTAATATCCCCTTGAGTGGGTTGGAATTTCGAATTTTATGAAAAATCGAGTTTAGAGTCTATTCCAATATTTTTTAGGGCCATGAAACTGAAAAAAGGGATCAAAAATAAATTCGTCCCCTCATTCACCCCCTAGCACCCTCTTACCCCCTCCCATGGGATGGGTTTACAATTTCAATTTTCATGAATTACTTCCACATCTACTTTTGCAACTAGGACACCTCCACGCGGTGAAGGCGGATAACGGTTAACCGGCTAAGTTCCTAGGTAAAAAAGATGCCTTCATAGCAAAAGTAGGGAAGAAGATTACGATGCAGGGGAGGGAGACCCCAGTATCGGCGGCTGGTCAGGGTGAGCAAGCGGGCCCGCAGACGTCGTCATCATGCAACCGCAGCTCTAGGGTGGTGGGCAACTTGGCTACTTTTGAGTTAAATGCTTCAAGAAGAAAAATTAATGGAAATAGAGCTTTGCGTTCAAATCGTGAAAATCTTCAAGGCGCTTCTGATGGTCCTACGGACAATGGTATGGATATTCAAGATAATACCATTCACACCTGTAACAAAGACAGATCCATGTTTTGTTACGTATGTGGTAAGTTTGAAATAGAAAAATATCGGAGAGACTTTTCTAAATATGAGGATAAATACAATTCTCTTTTTTCATTGCAGATTGAAAATGGTCGGGGAAATTCATGGGTACCGAGCAGTATCTGTAACAAATGCAGGGGTACATTACAGCGCGGGTCATCCAATTCAAGCGGCAAGAATTTTTTGAAGTTTCCTGCTATGTGGAAAGAGCCCAAAACTCAAGTGGAATGTTACATTTGCTCCATCAAATTTAAAGGTATGATGTCTCCTAATCACGCTATATATCCAAGTATTCCATCTTTCACCCCTCCAATTTATAATGACGATGATGATGTTTCAGATGATGATGTCAAGATGGATGTCACTGCTGATACAGTGGAAGTTGAAAGTCAAATGGACCTTAATGAGCCAACTGTGGATTCCAACAGTACTTATTCCGGAAGTGAAGTTGACTCGAATTCTGACAGTGATGAAGGAGATGTTCGCTTCAAACGAGATCGACCTATAAAACTATGGGATCAAAAAAAGCTCAATGATGTGTTAAGAAATTTGGGTTTAGCCAAAGATGCAGCTGAGTACCTTGCGTCGAGTCTCAAGGAGGACGGTCATTTGGCTAAAGGTACTAAGGTTTCTTCTTTCCGAAATCGGGAAAAAGAATTTCTTCCCTTTTTCAAAAAAGAAGAAAGTCTTGTCTACTGCACAAATATTCGGGAGCTTATAAATTCTTTGAAACCAAACATTTACAAGAGTGAAGAATGGAGGCTTTTCATCGACTCTTCCACCCGCAGTCTAAAAGCAGTACTCTTGCACAACACCAATGAATTAGCCTCGATCCCAATAGCGCATTCCGTTAATATGTCAGAAGACTATAATTCTTTGAAGCTGGTACTCGAAAAAATAAAGTACACGGAACATAACTGGCAAATTTGCGGGGATCTGAAAATAATAACAATTCTTTTGGGTCAACAAAGTGGGTTCACAAGTCATCCGTGCTTCTTATGCCTTTGGAATAGTCGAGATCGAAAGAACCATTATAATAACTTCCAATGGCCTGCTAGAACCTCTTTTGTTCCTGGCTTGGCAAATGTCCTCAAAAATCCTCTTGTATCACCGGAAAAGGTTCTTCTTCCTCCATTGCATATAAAGCTTGGGTTGATGAAGCAATTTGTAAAAGCCTTAAACAAAGAGGGAAAAGCTTTTTTATACCTCCAGGAGAAATTTCCGAAAAAGTCGGAACAGAAACTCAAAGAAGGGATTTTTGATGGGCCAGAGATTCGGAAGTTGTTGCGCGACGCTGAGTTTAAAAAATCAATGACAGTTGTGGAAAGAAATGCTTGGGTTAGCTTTGTAAATGTAGCAGAAAATTTTTTTGGCAATAAGAAAAGTCCAAATTACAAAAAGGAAATAAAAAAGCTGCTGCAGAACTACAAAAAACTTGGATGCTTGATGAATCTGAAACTGCATTTCCTGGAGTCCCATGTAGACTATTTTCCGTCGAATTTAGGGGACTATAGCGAAGAGCAAGGTGAAAGGTTTCACCAGGATCTAAAAGAAATGGAACGTCGTTACCAAGGGAAGTGGGATGTGAATATGCTGGCCGATTACTGTTGGACACTAAAAAGGGATTCACCAGAAACAAAAAGGGCTCAGAAAAGAAAACCTCTCAGAAGGTCATTCGAATCCAAGCGAGTACGGTACCATAGGCAGAAATGAATGCCAAAAAACTAGTGATGCATTTCGAGAATCTGTCCTTTCATAAAAGATAAAAGAGACGAAAACAGTACATTCATTTGTTTCCAATGTAATTTTCACGAGATTCTCATTTTTTCGAGACTTTTTGAGAAGAGATCTCGCTCAAATGCATCACTATAAAAAAACTAAATGAGCGAAATTCGTTCTAAGGAAAAACACATTAAAGCAGCGCCACCAATCGTGAGAGGCAAGGGGACTCACGTTAAAAAAGCACCCCAAAGGGAACAAAAACTACCACGTCCACGCCGTTGTTCCTGGGTCGCGCTAAGTGTAGTAAAATCAAGATCCATCAAATTGTGCTGGTACATACTTGTGTAATCATCGGTGCCTACCTAGTTATTATTTATTCAAATGCGTAAAAAAAACATTGCTTATTCTTCTTAATTACACATAAAAGAGAACATATCAACCCCCCTCCCAGTGTTAGTAACTAGATGCTAAGAGGTGAATAACGGAACGAATTTACCTTTGGTGTCCTTTTCCAATTTCACCGCCCCCAAAAACATAGAAATGGACACCGAACTCGACTTTTCGTGAAATTCGAAATTCCAACCCCCTACCAGGGGGTGATAGGGGGTGAAGGGGAGGGCCAATTGGCTTTTGGTGGACTTTTTCGGATTCAGCGCCCCAAAAAACGTAGAAATAGATACCGAACTCGACTTTTCGTGAAATTCGAAATTCCAACCCCCTCCCAGGGGGTGATAGGGGGTGAAGGAGAGGGGGAATTTTCTTTTCGTGGTCTTTTTCGGATTCAGCGCCCCAAAAAACATAGAAATAGCCACCGAACTCGACTTTTCGTGAAATTCGAAATTCCAACCCCCTCCCAGGGGGTGTTAGGGGGTGCAGGAGGGGGGGGATTGGCTTTTGGTGGTCTTTTTCGGATTCAGCGCCCCAAAAAACATAGGAATAGACTGCCTTTTTGACGTTTTTGGAAAAACTGAAATGTCACCCCCCGAGGGGTGTAAGGGGGGGGCTAGGGGGAAAATGGGCAAGCAGATAATATTTTCATGGCCATATTCGGTTTCAGCGACCCCAAAAACCTAGGAATATGTTGGTCTGCCCTCTGGTATTTGACCTTTTTTTTTTTTGTGTGCCTGTGTTATCATTTACTCGAATTTTTAATTTTCTGAAATATTATTTCATAGAAATTTATAATTTAGAAATTTCATTTCACGTAATTTTCATTATTGAGAATTATTATTTACCAGAATAATTATTTTTAGAATTCCTAATTTGCGAAATTGTTATTTTGTAGAATAGTAATTATTTAGAATTACCTTTTATGGGAATTAGCATAAACAGGAATCTCTAATTTAGGAACTTTTGTTTTTCCGAAATTGTATTTTATGGAATAGTCATTCCGTAGAACTGTCATATTTTGGAATTGACATGACTAAGAATCCCCAATTTACGAATCACCTTTTGTCGGAAACGGCATTTCTATGAAAAGTCAATATATAGAACTGTCATATGTGTGAATCGCCATCTGTAAGAATCGTCTGCGCTGAGAACCTTCACAATTCAGAATCGGCATTTTTCGGAAAAATCAATCCATAGAATTGTCATACTTGAGAATTACCACGATTAAGAATCTCCAATCTACGAACTTTCATTTCTACAAGGCTTGTTGGCTATATGAGTTTCCAATCTACCTATACTTATTCATGCCGGTAAAGTAGAACTAGGAGGCGCCACAGAGTCTTTCTTAATATAAATAGCGCGCATATTTAAAATGTTGTTTTTAAAAAGATATATCTTTTTATTTTAAATTTTAAATATGCGCGCTATTTATATTAAGAAAGACTCTGTGGCGCCTCCTAGTTCTACTTTACCGGCATGAATAAGTATAGGTAGATTGGAAACTCATATAGCCAACAAGCCTTGTAGAAATGAAAGTTCGTAGATTGGAGATTCTTAATCGTGGTAATTCTCAAGTATGACAATTCTATGGATTGATTTTTCCGAAAAATGCCGATTCTGAATTGTGAAGGTTCTCAGCGCAGACGATTCTTACAGATGGCGATTCACACATATGACAGTTCTATATATTGACTTTTCATAGAAATGCCGTTTCCGACAAAAGGTGATTCGTAAATTGGGGATTCTTAGGGCGGAATTACATGTCTGCGTCGAACGCTGCGTTCTTGCGTTGAATGGTCAGAGAGAGGAAGACAGAAATATAGTCACATCTTTGTCACTCTCAACATCCAACGCAAGAACGCAGCGTTCGACGCTGACATGTAATTGCGCCCTTAGTCATGTCAATTCCAAAATATGACAGTTCTACGGAATGACTATTCCATAAAATACAATTTCGGAAAAACGAAAGTTCCTAAATTAGAGATTCCTGTTTATGCTAATTCCCATAAAAGGTAATTCTAAATAATTACTATTCTAAAAAATAACAATTTCGCAAATTAGGAATTCTAAAAATAATTATTCTGGTAAATAATAATTCTCAATAATGAAAATTACGTGAAATGAAATTTCTAAATTATAAATTTCTATGAAATAATATTTCAGAAAATTAAAAATTCGAGTAAATGATAATTCACTAAAAAAAAAATTCTAGAAAATAAAATTTCTGATTTAAAAAATTTCTATTAATGGAAATTCTAATTTTAAAAATTCTATCTTTTGACTTTTCCGTTAAATAAAAAATCCGTTGAATAACATTTCCTATATAAATAATTCAGATAAATGTTTATTCCAAATAATAAAAATTCTGTAGAAAAAAATTCTAATAAAGGCAATTTCGAACTTTCATGATTTCGAAATATGAAATTCATGAGAATAAGCATTTTGCATATGACGATTAGGACTCAGGCATGCGCCCCAAAATTTCCTGTCACTCGGGCTACCGTAATTTCACACTGCACCTTACGGAAGATCCTACGCGTCACTTGATGACATGGACAGGCATGTAGGCATAAGTAAGTGGAGAAACCATTTTTATAAGGCGGAACCGAGGCAGGTAGGCATGTGTGCCTAGTTGCCTGCTTGCCTCCATACGTATGCGCATGCGCAATAGGTTAATTTTTACTATCTTTGTCGATTTCTCTATGGTTTACTACTACTACCGTGAAATGACAGTAGTTGACAGCTGAAATAATGAAATTAATAATCAATTTAAAATTACGTAAAACTTACAAAAACTACAAAGAAAAATAAAAAATATGTCTAACAATAAAAAAAACTTTTAAAAAAATAAAAAGATTTACCGAAAGGTACCTTTAAAAATATGAAATTAATTCAGTTAACCTAGCAAAACAAACATGTTTAATATAATAAAAACATAATTGTGTTAATAATTTCTGTTTAAAGGAGAACATCCTAATTAAATAAAAACTCATAAACCAAAAAAAAAATCAATAGCAAAAGAAGAAAGAAAACGTTCTTTAAGTCTGAACAAGACTGCTGTCACGTGCAACGTTGACGTTTCTTACTTTTAAAACAATGTAAATTACTTAATGCTCATTTATTAGAAATAACAGAGTGGTGGACTTGAATTTTGTTGATATAAAAAAGAGCTTAATATTACTTTTTAATCATTTTTCCAAATTTCAAAAATAATATTTAGCACTGTTTTAAAAGCAACAAAATTAAAGTTTCACCGCTTTTGCCGCACTCTATCCCAGTAAGAAGGAGGAAATTGAAAAAGATTGGAATTTTATGATTTTCGAAGAAAAAGTCAAATTATGTAATCTTTTTTAATACGTTTTCTGTCCAATCCATTTGTATCCGGTGATAACACCTACTTTTATCCGCAAATCAATCCTTATTAATATGGGTTCAAATATTTGTCAATCCAAATTAATCCCTTTATAAATACAGAAAATAAAATGAATATTTTTCAATGTCCGCAGTTCAGGTTATTCAATACAAATAAATCCCTTTATAATGAAATTAAAATTTTTGAAAAATCAATATTTTTGAAGACCTACAGTTCAGATTTAATTAATCCAATTGAAACCTTTTATAATTAAAAAAATGATATGAATACTTTTTAATACCTACAGCTTAGATTATTCAATACAAATAAATCTCTCTATAATAAAATTTAAATTAAAATAAAACTAATATTTTTAAATACCGACAATTCATTTCATCTCTACATGTGATTGAAACTTAATATTTGATAAATTTTTATTTATTTCAGATGAACTCATTTATAATGCGTCTTCGGCACAAAATTATACACCGTTTTTATACACTGTTGCATCTTAAGATATTTCTCTTCCAGTTATAGGTACTTAAAAAAATCGATTCTCTATGGATTAATGGATTTTCTTTAAATTGTGAGAAAACGTTATTTTATATGTGCCTTCTATCTAATTAAGATTTCAGGACACTTTACCGTCTAAAATTTGAGATATTCTTGTTCGAAATTTCAATTTTTTATCATTTTGCATGTAAAATTGAAATTTTGAACAAGAATATCTCAAATTTTAGACGGTAAAGGGTCCTGAAATCTTAACCAGATAGAAGACACATATAAAATAACGTTTTCTCACAATTTAAAGAAAATCCATAAAAAACTATTTTTTCAAGTATATAACTGCAAGAGAAATACCTTAATTGTGGGTTAAAAAGCGAAATATACGTAAATTTGAAGATAATTTTTAGTGATCTTTATAATTTATTAAGACGTTGATGAAAGTTTCTTAAAAGTGTTCATTAATAAAATTTTTTTTTACTTAAATATTATTCTTGAATACATTTTTAAAGAATTTAAATTAATCATCTTTTGAAGCTTTTTAAATCTGAATTAGTGGTTTTCTACTATTGAATTAGTGAAAGGTGAGCTACTATTAAATAGTAATAATTTTACTAATTTGTTATTAATTTTTCCACTTATCAATAATTTATTAATAGAAAAACACTAATTCAGATTTAGAGAGAGTTATTAAATTTTGTTTAGACTTTATTAAAACAAACTTTTTTGAAATCTGTATTGACAGTGTGTAATTTTTAAAAGAAAAACACAACTTCAATGTTTGCCTCAATGTATGCTCAGTCAACATCATTCTTCAACTTAAACTTAAGAATAAAAGAACACAAAGATGATGTTTATGAATCACCTAATAAATGGACTGCTCTTACCGAATATGCCTGTTTTAAGGACCATACTTTCGATTTTTATAAAGTAAAAATTGAGGCAAAAATTTTAGACAGAACGGGAAATTATAAAAAACGTATGATCCTTAAAATGAATTAACGGATACAACAGCAGTTAACGAACGTAATGACACTAACAACTTATCTGTTTTTTACCAGGCAATTTTATAGTTTTAATCTCAGCAATATTTCTGTTTATATTTTCACGAGTATTTTCATTTACATCGTCACAAAAATATTTCCCGAGGTCTCTAAAATCTTGACCCCTTCATAACAATGAACCACACAAACAAGTTTTTTTTCCTATCGAGACAACTAAACCTTTTCTTGAACCCTCGCTTGATCCTTTTATGACTTTTAACATGTGTTTCATCTCAACTGTCACTTTCCTTGTAAACTCAGTTTTCGTTAAATTTTGATCCGGTCAACACGTACCAAAAACGCTCATTCAAAACTTAAAATTAAATTATACTGACAAAATGTTTTTCGGTTTTCATTATAAAAACTATAAAAACGGTTGTGAAAGTGCTATATGGACTGCCAGACTTTCTGGATAGAAAAATGGATACTATTACTAAGTAAATTTTAGGTACATATTATTTTCGTTTTTTACACCAAAAATTATTAGCAATAGTTATAATATTTAATAGTTAATTATTTTCGTCATATTGTAATTTTTCTTTTAATTATCAATTATTTTCTTGAAATTTCCATTTAATTCTTTAATTTCCAATTTATTTCTTCAATTTTTAATTATTTTCTTTAATTCTCAAATATTTTCTTTAATTTTTAATTATTTTGATCAATTTTCAATTAATTCCTCAATTTCCAATAATTCCCGGACTTTTTCAATTATTTTTTACACTCATAAAAATTGTTTTAAAATTGCAAATCAATTATTCAATTCTAGAATTCTTCATTTCTCAGTTATTTTCTTCAAATTTAAATTCCACTTTTCAATTTTCAGTTATTTTCTTTAATATTAAAAAATTATCGCTTTTTTCTATTATTTTGTTCGATATCATTAAGTTTCTTTAATTTTAAATACAATTATTCAATTATGTTCTTTAATTTTTAATGCCATTCTTCAATTTTTATTTCCAATCTTCAGTTTTCAATTTTTTTCTTCTAAGATATATTCATTAATTCTCGGCTTTTTTCAATTACTCTTTTTCAATTTTTAATTATATTCTTTCAATTTCAATTCCATTCTTCAATGTTTAATTGCTTTCATCTATTTTCAATTACTTTTTACAATTTTAATTATTTTTTTCGATTTTCAATCCAGTTGTTAAATGGGCAATTATTTCCAACAATTATTTCTATAGTTTTCTAAATTTTTCAATTTACAATTATTTTCTTTACATTTAATATTACTTGTTTCATTTTTTCAATTATTTTTTTCAGTTGTCTATTAATCTAGTTATTTTTTAATTTTCTTTTTACTTGACAATTATTTTCGTCATTTTTCACATATTTTCTTCATTTTTTCAATTACTCTAGTTATTTTTTAACTTCAATTTTTAATTATTTTCCGCAGTTTTCAATTAATTCCTACAATTATTCAATTTTAAATTATTAACTAAAAATTTTATAATTATTCTTTGATTTTATAAATTACTAGCTTTCGAGCCCGCCTTCGGCGGGCATCGAAATCTAGTGGCGTGCCATCAACAGTATTTTTTGACCAAAAATATTCTCTGACTGAAAGTATTTTTTAAAGCATGCATTTTCCGACAGAAAGTATTTTTTGACAAAAATTATTTTCATGCAGGTGTTTGGGGTGTACTTCGCAGCTTAAACCTCAAATCTTTTTGATACATCGTATGCTTACGTAATTTGATCCGCTGTTTACAAATATCATAGTGAAAAGTGTGTGTATATGTGAGTATGTGTTTGTGTGTATATATGTGTGTGTATGTATATATGTACATATGCATGTTTATGTGTATGTATGTACGTGTATGTGAAAATGTGACTTAGTTGTATATCTCAGCTTTTAATAATATTTTCTAAAATTTTTTTTTTATAAATCTAAGTAGAGTGACACTCTAATACTCTGCCAAATTTCACCTGAATCGGCTGAGCCGTTTTTAAGTGATGCCCGGACAAAAAATCCTGGACAGACAGACAGAATTTTTTTTTTTTTGCATTTTCGCGATTCTTATCACTTAAAACGAAAAACTATGTAAAATTTTTTGAGTTTGGCGCAATGTACAGACAAAATGTTGATTTTATTTATATAGATTTTGTTGAGTTGCGTGTTAATCTAGCCATATTTTGAATTGTGTTTTCAGTTGTCATTTATTTTCGTCATTTTGTAATTTTTTTTTCAGTTATCAATTATTATTTTTTAAAATTTTAATTTAATTCTTAAATTTTCGATGTATTTCTTCAGTTCTCAATTTATTTCCTCAATTCTCAAATATTTTCTTTAATTTTAAATTATTTTGATCGATTTTCAATTAATTCCTCAATTTCCTATAATTCTTGGACTTTTTCAATTATTTTGTACACTCATAAAAATTGTTTTAAAATTGCAATTATTCCTACAATTTTCTTAATTTTTCAATTTGCAATTATTTTCTTTAAATTTAATATTTCTTGTTTAATTTTTTCAATTCTTTTTTCAGTTGTCTATTAATCTAGTTATTTTTCGATTTTTGTTTTCAATTGACAATTATTTTCGTCATTTTTCAACTATTTCCTTCAATATTATTAATCATTTTCCGCAGTTTTCATTTATTTCCTACAATTTTTCAATTTTCAATTATGATCTTAAAATTTTATAACTATTCTTCGATTTTTTAAGTTATTTTGATCGGTTGTGTATTAATCTAGCCATCTTTTGAATTTTGTTTTCAATTGTCAATTATTTTTTTCAAATTTTCAATTTATTTCCTCCATTTTTATTATTTTCTTCAATTTCAATTATTTTTATCGATTTTCAATACAGTTGTTCAATTTACAATTAGGTATTTCCAACAGTTATTCCTATAATTTTTCAACTCTTTTGTTTAAAATTAAAATTTATTGTTAAAATTTTTAAACTATTCTTTTCAATTGTGTAATTATGTAGCTATTTTTCGACATTTGTTTTCAAATGTCAATGTATTTTTGTCATTTTTCAAATATATTCTTCAATTTCGTAAGTTTCATTATTTGAATTTGCAAAAATTTATGTTTTTAAATGACCAATAATGTAAAGTTTGTAGCGCGCTTGAGCGCGCGTTAATGTTGCTAGTAAATAATAATTGACAGTCAACAATTTTTATTTTTCTAACCATAGGCCATTAATTTGTAAAATTAGGAAAAAGTTGTGTCTTTCCAGGTGAATTTGTGAGTAATTAATCATTATTAACAATAATTTGTTTATAACAATTGCAATTGGTTATTGTGGTTAATTTGACTGAATAAGTTATTGTTTTAAAATATAAAAAAATAGTTAAGTCAGAAAAGACTACAACTCGCTAGGTTCATTTGGATATTAGTTATAAATTAATAATTACATAAATTGTGTATAAATACCCCCCATTTATGGGAGTTGTTTATAACCCTATAAATCGAAATTAATGAAATTAATTTCAAAAATTGAAATTCTTTGTTACTTCTTTGTTTACACCTTACAGTGATTTCAAATGTGCTCTTTTAATCTGAATTAGTGAAAAACGGTCACTAATTCGAATTAGTGGAACTTTTTACTTATTTTCAGTCAATTTTCACTAAAACTTTAGTAAAGAATTTTAAAAAATTGGTAGAAATGTATATTAATTTGAATTTCTTCAGTGACTTTTCACTGATTTATTTTTAAAGAGATGAGTATTTAGAACAATAGATTTGGTTTTATTTATTTAAATTATAAAGAGATTAATTTGGATTAAATAATCTGAACTATGTGTTTTCAAATATTAAATTTTCATTTTTTTTTTCATTATAATGGTATTTATTTGGATTAAATAAAACTGAATCGTGAGTATTTAAAATGTTCATTTTATATTTTTCAATTATAAGGGTATTCATTCGGATAAATTTTCATTTTATTTTAATTGCATTTTTATTATAAAAATATTCATTCAGATTGAATAATCTGACGTGTGGGTATTTAAAAATAACTAGTTTATTTTTTCATTATAAAGGGATTCATTTGTATTCAATAACCTGAACTGCAGATATTAAAAAATATTCATTTTATTTTTTTTCCATTATAAAGGGATTCATTTGGATTGACAAATTTTTTAAACCTATATTCATAAGGATTGATTTTCGGGTAAAAGTAGGTGCTATCACCGGATACAAATGTATTGGACAGAAAACGTATTCAAAAATATTAAAATTTTTTAATATTTTTTAATTACTCTCTTCTTACTGGGATTATTTCTAATAAATCAACATTACATAATTAATTTCGTCTTTTAAAAGTGAAAAACGTCAACATTAAAATCAGCTTTTTACATCGAAATCTGGAGCTTTGAATAAATTAAAATATGAGTAAATCGATGTTTGCAATTTTTTTAAATTAACTCTTAAAGTGTAACGTGTTTTTCGGCACCCTTAAGCTGTAACGCTGGGTCACTTGTGCCTTGCGCTTTAAAAAGTGCTTTAAATTGCTCTGAAAATTTTTTAGAAAATTCATAGTCTTACATCAACTATCCTAGTATAAGGACTAATTATAATATTGCCGATTTGTTCATTTGTTTAAGCAGTACAATTGTTAAAACAAATCAAAATAGTGAACAAATTTCAATTTTTTAAATTTGGCAGGGGCACAACACTGAAAAAAAAATTATTTGATTCAATTAATTCAAATTATTTGATAAATATTTACTTCGTTCAAATATTTTTCAGTTGGATCTAAAAAATATGTATTTGGTTCAAATAACTTGAATTACTTGAATCACGTTTATTTAAACCAAATAAATCTTTTTTGGATCAAGTAAATAATTAATTTAATCTAATAAACGAATATATTTAATACAAATGCTAAATTATTTGAAACTATTCATTTATTTATTTCAGTCAAGTATTTGGGTTTTTGTACACAAATAAAAATTATTTGACACAATTAATTTATTTTATGGATTAAAGTAAACCGAATTATTTAATATAAATAATTTATTATTTAATGCTAATATATTATTTTATAAAAACAAATAAAAAGTATTTCAGTCAAATAAATAATTTATTGAAACGAAATTTGTGAGTTATTTAGAACTATTCATTTAATTATTTCACTCAAGTATTTGTGTTTTTGAGACAAATAAAAATTATTTGACACAATTAGTTTATTCTATGGATTAAAGTAAACCAAATTATTTAATATAAATAATATATTGTTTAATGCTAATATATTATTTTATAAAAACAAATAAAAATTATTTCAGTCAAATAAATAATTTATTGTAACGAAATTTGTGAGTTATTTAAAACAATTCATTTATTTATTTCACTCAAATATTTGAGTTTTTAACGTTAATAAAAATTATTTAACACAATTAAATGATGTTATGAGTCATAGTAAATCAAATTATTTAATGCTAATATTTTCTTTCTTAAAAGCAAATAAAAAGTATTTGGAACAAGTAAATAATTTATTGTAACTAATGTGTGAGGCTATATAGGTGTTTTTGTAATTTTAAAGTCAAGTCAGCGTGGCTTAGTGCGGGTAGCGTAAAAGTCTCGTATTGCGTACGTCGCGGGCTCAATCCCACCATCCGTGCGAAATTTTATTTCATAGTTTATATGTTCGGTTATAATAAGTGTTAACTAAATATAAGTAAATAAGTGTTAAATAATCAGTATTTAAATAAATAATAAGAATGTTATGAATAAAAATCACCATACTCATAATAACATTAAATAAAAGTAAACTCAACAACAAAAGAGGGATTACATTTTATTCATGCAAACTAATATTTATTTGGTTTAAAAATATAAATGAAATAATTTTTATAATTGATTTAAATTATCAGTTATTAGCTCCAAATATTTAATTTATTTGACACAAATTACTGTTTATTTAATGCGATAAAATAAAATACTCAGATCGAATAAAATATTATTTGAATGGAATAATTTTAATAATTGATTTAAAACATTAGTTACTAGCTCCAAATATTTAATTTATTTGACACAAATTACTGTTTATTTAATGCGATAAAATAAAATACTCAGGTTGAATAAAATATTATTTGAATGAAATAATTTTCATAATTGATTTAAAACATTATGTACTAGCTCCAATTATTCCATTTATTTGACTCAAGTAATTTGTATTTGATACAAATTAGTCTTTACTTAATACAATCAAATAAAATACTTAGGTCTAATAAATAGTTATTTGGTTCAAATCCAGGTTTATTGGATAATAGACAAGTAAATAATTTAATTGAATCAAATAATTTTTATTTGATCCAAATAATTTTTTTTTCAGTGAAGTGACCCAGCGTTACACTTTAAGGGTTAAGATAATACATTTTATTATCTTATTATTTTATATTTTTATTATTACTTTAAGATAATAAATTTTTATACTATTTTTTACTTGTTTCCTTTCCAAAATTTGTAGATAGTAGTTTGATCATTTCTATTTGTCTAATTATTCAAATTTTATAAAAAAGCACAAAATTAAAATTTTCAAGATTTATCAACGAATTTCTGGTACTTTTTACAAACTTCCCATATTTTTATTCTATACTAAATTCCCGTACACTTTTGAAGCCTTTTTCAATTACATCATGACTTAAATTAAGGTGATTTAAATTTATTGGAACACAGAATGAAATGATTCTATTTTTACTTATTTGTAGGAAATAAAAAAAAAGTCAAAAGAGGTGAATGACATCTTTTTTAAAGATGATAATAATTGCATTTTTATTATTTCTTTAAAACCATTTCTAAATATGTGCAAACATAAAAAAAATGATGCAAAATAAGTAGTTACTGTCATAAATGATTGAAATTTTATATTTAAATTGCAAATAATTTAAAAATATTATTTAAAATTTATAAATGTTTTAGAATTTTTCCTTTCTTTTTTTCTAGAATGTTTACAGGTCAAGAGATTTGTCATCAACCCTTATGGACAGATATATTTAACAGCGTTGTCATAAATCAAGGATTTTCATTATAAGAAATTGAAAAATGCAAATAATATATCAAATTATAAAAAAAAATTTATTTTTCTAAAATTTACTAAGTATAAAAATGTATTTGAATAAATTTTTGGAAGTCATATCTTTAATATTACTAAAAATAATCATTATTTGCTACAAAATAATAAAATTAAAATTACAGGACAATAAAAAAAAACCTTTACAAAATACAAAATTTATTTAAAAACAATAAAATATTACTTTAACAAAAATAAGGTTGTTATTTAATACTTCAATGAATTAAATATTGTAATAAAGTAATGAGGTTTAAGAAATAATTCATTAATACAATTCCAGTTTAATACAAACAAAATAACATCATCAGCGATAGGATGGTTCAACGACACATGGTTGAATTTATTTCATATCATACAGACAGCCTAACTTTAGGTTCTAGATTTAATAAGTGCTGCTAATATATGTTATAAAAAATGAAAAGAGACTATTTTCTGTTTATTTTCTATAAAACCTATTTTCAATCCAATTAAGCGCATTTGAATAATGGATTTGAGATCGGCACGTCGAAAGGTCCTCTAATTGTTCGGAAAAATCAAAAAGCACCAAAACCACGTCTTTGCACCGCCGCTTTTGATACTAAAGACTCAACTGCAGCTGTTTAGCATTAGCATTCTCTAGTAGCAAGAAATAAAACATAAATTACATGAATAAATTATTCATAATATTAAATTAAATTAAATTTCAAGTTTTTCAGGTTTAACATTGTCATGATTTTGAATAACTTGGGCACATCCTCCTACGTATGCTTCATGGTTTTAGTACTGGCTAACAATAATAATAATATAATTCTGAAAAAATATATAGTATTCCACAGAAAATTTATTAGCAAGTTCTAAATCCATGGAACATACGTTGGAGGATATGCCTTAGTTATTCAAAATTATAACAATATTGACGTTTTTCATTTTTAAAAGACGAAATTAATTATGTAATATGTTGATTTATTAGAAATAATAGAGTGCGGCAAAAGTGGTGAAACTTTAATTTTGTTGCTTTTAAAACAGTGCTAAATATTATTTTTGAAATTTGGAAAAATGATTAAAAGGTAATATTTAGCTCGTTTTTATATCAACAAAATTCAAGTCCACCACTCTGTTATTTCTAATAAATGAGCATTAAGTAATTTACTTTGTTTTAAAAGTAAGAAACGTCAACGTTGCAGATGACAGCAGTTTTGTTCAGACTTAAAGAACGTTTTTTTTCTTCTTTTGCTATTGATTTTGTTTTTGGTTTATGAGTTTTTATTTAATTAGGATGTTCTCCTTTAAACAGAAATTATAAACACAATTATGTTTTTATTATATTAAACATGTTTGTTTTGCTAGGTTAACTGAATTAATTTCATATTTTTAAAGGAGTCTTTCGGTAAATGTTTTTATTTTTTTAAAAGTTTTTTTTATTGTTAGACATATTTTTTATTTTTCTTTGTAGTTTTTGTAAGTTTTAGGTAATTTTAAATTGATTATTAATTTCATTATTTCAGCTGTCAACAACTGTCATTTTACGGTAGTAGTAGTAAACCATAGAGAAATCAACAAAGATAGTAAAAATTAACCTATTGCGCAAGCAGGCAACTAGGCACACATGCCTACCTGCCTCGGTTCCGCCTTAAGGTGGAGACACACTATGCGCGCAGAGCCTGTAATGTAATGCTCGGCTAATGCTCGGCGAACATTCGTGGCGAACAGGCGACGAACGTTCTGGACAATGGGAAAACGAAGGCTGATTTCAAATACTTCAATGAATGCTGTCAGCGAAAGTGCCATAAAATTTTGGAGGATTAGCAAACATTTTTAATTTAAGCAAAAAATGGGTTCGAAGGTTTAAATACTCTAGAATTTTATGACAATCTCTCATAAAAATATAATAGGACAAAATTTATGACTGGTTCAGTTGAAGGGTGACTAGGGACCCAAAGCAGATAGGACCCCAAATCCCTTTGAGCGCGCAGGAAAAACCGACAATCGGCGGATCGGCTGCGAACAGCTCGCGAGCATTTCACGAGCCGCGCGTGACACGGACAAATCTAGCGAACATTCAGTAGAAATTTGGCCAGTAACTCAATTTCTATTGTATACGTTCGGTGAGCATTCGCCGAGCATTCGACGAACGTTACATTACAGGGTTTGCGCGTCCAGTTTGTACAGCGCGAATGCTCGCCGAGCATTACATTACAGGCTCGGCGCGCCTAGTGTGTCTCCACCTTTATAAAAATGGTTTCTTCACTTGCTTATGCCTACATGCCTGTTCATGCCATCAAGTGGCGCGTAGGATCTTTCGTAGCACCTGGCGTTTCTGCCAACCCCTGATGTGAGCAGAAAGAGTAGCCTAAAGCACAACGAATCGTAATCGCTAATCCTTAATCGTAATAATGAGAGAAAGCAGGACAGAGATATATATCTGTCCTACTTCCTCTCATTCTTACGATTAAGGATTAGCGATTACGATTCATTGTGCGTTAGGCTAGTAAAACCGAAAGCAGAAATCATGAGAGTGAGAGAGACTGGCATATATATCACACTGACTCTCTCACTCTCATATTTTCTGCTTTCGGTCTGCGCTTTCTGCTCACATGGGATTTTACCCACAGATAAAATAGTAGGTAAATTACGGTAGAAAACCATGTAATTTACCTCAAGTAATTTACTTGCCCAACACTGCCATAGAGTAATTTATATTCCGAACCCTGCTAAGGGCTTGACGTTTAGAAAGAAAAGCCTAAGGGCGCAATTACATGCCTGCGTCGAACGTTGCGTTTTTGCGTTTAATGGTGAGAGTGACAAAGATGTGACTATATGTCTGTCTTTCTCTCTCTCAACATACAACGCAAGAACGCAGCGTTCGACGCAGACATGTAATTGCGCCCTAAAGCACATTGAATCGTAATCGCTAATCCTTAATCGTAAGAATGAGAGGAAGTAGGACAGACATATATCTCTGTCCTGCTTCCTCTCATTCTTACGATTTAAGGTACGCTCCCAGCTCGATGTCTGCCTGCCTGCGCGTGCAACCGACATGAGAGAGAAGAAGACGGAACTATATTTCCGTCTTCTTCTCTCTCATGTCGGTTGCACGCGCAGGCAGGCAGACGCCGAGCTGGGAGCGTATCTTAAGGATTAGCGATTACGATTCATTGTGCGTTAGGCTAAAGTAGAATTCTGGAATCACCTTTACATGGTATTATGAATGTAGTTTACTTTAGTTTGTTTAGGAGAATTTTGAAAGCTTTGATCAATGTTTTGTTAAGTTTATTCGATAATAAATTTTCTCAAGATGATGTCTGATGTGAAGGGTCTAAAATCATACTGTATTTAATTGACCTGTTCAATTAATAAGGTTTGTAAAATAATATTTTATAGTGCACTATTTAATTACAGTGAAATTTAATAAATAGTTCTTATTTCATCAATCAAAAAATTTTTCGTTGATTGGTTGAACTTAAAAAGTACAAAATTTGTTTTTTTTAGTTAATAGGATAAAATTATAGTTTATTATTCATATATAATATTTCAACTCCATAATAATTTAAATATACCTACATTAGGAGACAAAGATTTAAGTTTATTTTATTAAAATACATCAATTAAATCAGTTTCTATTAAAGAAATATATAAACAATAACGAAGTGCTCTGAGCGATGTTCTTTTCGTAAGAGGTATATACGTAACCTACTAAAATTTAAAAAAAATAATTTCTAAAGTAATTTGCATTTTTAATCTAATATTATGTCATATATAAGATTTAAAAAAAATAATTACGTACCTAAACGCATATATATTATTTTCCACAATAATAACGACTATTTCGACGCCCCCCGATGATAACATGTTTATTAAAAAGCCAATAAAATAAAATGTTAATTTAAGAAACAGTCGAAAATCATTTTTATTAATAATTTTGTAAGATATGATTTGTATTCAATTGTTTGTTTAATTAAATGTCTGTTGAAGTTGTAAACACTATAATGTTTATTTAATCAAAAATATGCAATAACATTCTATTTAAATCTTCAATACTATATTATAAAGTTAATACAAGGCTATATACGTAAAAGAGGTATTCTTTTTTTAATCTTGTACCTAAAAAGTACAATTCCGCGCAAATTTTTTATATTTTTTTAATTAATAATATTTTTTTAGTTAAAAATATTAAAATCTGAATTAATAATTAAATATAATTTGAAATGATTAAATAAAAATATTAAAATTAAAAAGTTGAATTTATCTACTGAAATTTCTTTTTTTTTAAACTTTGTCATTTCATTAAAATTTAATATTATTTTTCAAAAGTTAAACATAATCTTTTTTGAAAAATTTATTATTTTTTCCATTAAAAAATTGTATTCAAATTAATAAATTTGAAATAAAAAATTATTATGTGTCGTATAAAAATAACAATAATAATGATAATAATAATAAAAATGTAAGTTCATACTTTTTGCTTACCTGTATATTTTAAAGTTCATGAGTTAAATATTAAAAATTATCATAATAGCTACTAATTGTACAATTTATAATATTTCTAAAATTATGTTCTAAATAAGAAGTTTAGAGTTCTATTTGATAATTTTGTTTTGATTCGCAAAATATTCAAACACTGATCTTTACTCTTAAAATTTGCAGTTGAGACCTCTTGTATTTTTCATGGAATAAGCAGAAAATATTTTTGGTTGGTAATGAAATGTTTTAAGTTCTATGATTAACTACCCTTTTAGTAATATTTGTTTTACAATATTATCCACAATATTTTGACATATCTTTTAATATGTTTTTCTTTTTTTACTTCTATGTAAGTAAAATAATGTGATTAAACTTTTTTTCCTTCGTATTTTGGATATATTAAATTCACGATTTGAAGATATTTATCTTATAGTAGTAGATTCAATAAAAGATCAAAATTGTTATTTCTGCATCTGTAGTTGAATTTTACTGATTTTATTAAGAGTGAAATTGACTACATCTAAAAAGTGTTATTTGTTACTAATTTTTTTTTTACAGATTTTTGATGTTTTAAACTAAAAATCAAAAATTAAAATACTTACCTATAAAATAATCTCAAAAAATAAATCAAAGCATTGAAAATCTGTCAAATTTAACATTATTCTTTCAGGAATTTATTTAAGCGTGTAAAATTCGTCGTAATCATTGTGATGTTATCTAGTCCATTACGAAGAATCTTATTGATTGTTCTTCAATAATTTAAATAAAATTCAGTTTAAAATATGTTTATATATATTTCAAACACACCAGTTAAAAGAAATGATCAAGACTTCATTTTAACATAATTTTGAACGCCGGCGGTTCAATTGCACTATTTAGTAGCTTTGAAAACAATTTTTATTATTTAACTCACGAACTTTAAACTATACATGTAAGCAAATAATATTAACTTACATTTAACCACGGAGTTAGCTCAGTTGATTAAGGTCCTGGACTCTACGGTCGCGCCAAGTCAAGCGTCAAGCTTGCTGGGTTCGCGCCCCGGTGAGCCTGGGATTTTTTCCGGCTGTGAGATAACTTCAGTGGAAGGTAAAGACGTCGAGGTATAATGATATGCACTGTCGGTAATCGACCTGTGCAGATCACTAGAACTCGACTGTCGATAAACTGGTTGTACTCAGTGATGCCAGATGGAAGCCGAAGTTGACCCCCACCATAACTCCCGAGCTAAGCACAAACACATGTAAATTATAGCCTGTTGGTGTGAGGATTTTTCGTTTTCCGTCAGTTCGCGCGTACCTAACCTTTTTGCATGCTTTTTACTAACCTATACTGAGCGAAAAAGGCGCAAAATTCAAACCGACAATTTAAAACTTCAAAACATAATAATTATCCAGTTAATTAATATTCATTTATTTAATAAAACAATTAAATAAAATAGCGTTTAAATAATAATTATCACTAAAATATAGTAAAATAGTTAAAATTATGAGATAAAATTAATGGATAATAATGATTATTATTATTGAAATGTATAATCATATTAATTATTATCTTGTTAATAATTAATATTATTTAATATCTTCAAAATAAGCACTTTCATGTAAATAAATTATAAACATTTTTAAAAACAAGTTTACAACTTACGTATTAATTAAAGTTTTAATGTTAATAAATGTCTCAAAAAATTAATTTCTTCATTTCTTAAAAATCATCCAATCACATATTAAGTTTAATAAAATAAAATAAATAAATTATATCACATTATATGAAAAAAAGAAAGAAATTTTATAGAAAATTTTGATTATCTAAGATATTTTATAAAAAATTACTTAGTATGATTAACGATTGTAATAAAAATTGTATATAAACAAAAACTATCTAAATTAGATTATTATGACATTATAAATCCTTTTTTCAATGTTTCAAAATTATTTAATAAAATACATATCTATTAAATTAAGGTATACATATATAAAATAATTGATTACACATTAAAAAACAAATTTCCAAACATTTAGATTACATATAAATTATTTTTAAAAAAATTTATTCCTAATTTTAATATTTTATAGAAAATATGACGTTATAAATCCGTTTTTCAATGTTTCAAATTATTTAATGAAATACATATCTATTCATTTTAGGTATGCGTAAATAAAATAATTGATGACACATTAAAATACAATTTTCCAAAGGTTTAGATTACATATAAATTTATTTAAAAAAATTTATTCCTGCATGATATATTAAATTTTTAATGTTTTATAGAAAATATGATGTTATAAATCCGTTTTTTAATTGTTTAAAAATTATTTAAGGAAATACATATCTATTAATTTTAGGTATGCGTAAATAAAATAATTTATTTTATTAATTAAATTTTTATTTAAAATAATTAATTTCACATTAAAAAAGAATTTCCCAAAATTTATGATTTTACGACAATGTTTTTGCAAAAAAAGTTTGTTACAAGAAAACTAATTAAATTATTGAACTATAATTCGTATGACACTAATTTTCATTTTCATTGTATCAAAATCATTTGATTAAATGAATTACGGTAAATAAAAAAATGGATTAATTTTCAATTTCCATTCAAACAAAACCTAAAACAAAAATTTTAAATATTTTTAATTTAGAAAATTTAAGTTACGAATGTAATTTGCTGAAATAAAATTGGAAAATTTTTATTTATTTCTTTTAAAGAAATTTAATGATTAAATTGATTAATTAAATCTTTAAATTGATGCGTATAAAATTAATTAAATTAATTTAAAAATTAAAAAGAATGTTAAAATAAAACATTCATTGTTGAACTTGTTTAAGAAATCTTAATGATTTGAAAATACTTATGCAATAATAAAATATTTAAAATTAATTAAATTTCTTGTTAAACAAAAAGAAATTAACTTACTTATATTAAATTAGAAAGTATAATAAAATTTTTTATCTAAAATTGTATATCATTGTTTTATTTTATTGTGATATAAACGGTTTAAACTTCTTAAATTAAATTTTATTATATAATTCGGTTGTGTTTTACAAATTTACTTTATTAAGTATTTAAAAATAATTTAATAAAATGTTAAATTTATTCATTTAAATTTAAATAAATAGAATTAATTACTGATTATCTATAATATTATTAGTTCCTCTGCAATAAATTTATTAAATAAATAAATAAATAAAAATTATGTTCCAAAAAAAGTAAACCAAATTAAATTATTATTTAATAATTTATATAATAGTAATTTCATTTTCATTGTTTCAAAATAATTTAATTAAGTAAATATTAATTTGATGCAACTAACTTTCGTCAAATAAGAGAAAAAAATTCCAAGCTACATTCGTAACATACATTTTTTAAATAAACCAAATACTTTCAATTTTTATTTTAAATTTTGTTTGAATGTAAATTGAAAATTAATCCATGTTTTTATCTACCGTAATTTATTTGTTTAAAATTGATATTTATTTAATTAAATAATTTTGATGCAATAAAATGAAAATTAGTGTCATAAGAATTATATTCGAATTATATTGTTAATAAACAATTTTTGCAAAAACATTGTCGTAAAATCATGAATTTTTGGAAATTGTTATTTAATATGAAATTAATTAATTTAAATAAAAATTTAGTTAATAAAATTAATTATTTTATTTATGCATACCTAAAATTAATAGATATGTATTTCCTTAAATAATTTTGAAACAATTAAAAAACGGATTTATAACATCATATTTTCTATAAAACATTAAAAATTAAATATATCAGGAATAAATTTTTTTAAATAAATTTATATGTAATCTAAACCTTTGGAAAATTGTTTTTTAATGTGTAATCAATTATTTTATTTACGCATACCTAAAATTAATAGATATGTATTTTCTTAAATAATTTTTAAACAATTAAAAAACGGATTTATAACATCATATTTTTTATAAAACATTAAAAATTTAATATATCATGCAGGAATAAATTTTTTTAAATAAATTTATATGTAATCTAAACCTTTGGAAAATTGTATTTTAATGTGTAATCAATTATTTTATTTACGCATACCTAAAATGAATAGATATGTATTTCATTAAATAATTTTTAAACAATTAAAAAACGGATTTATAACATCATATTTTCTATAAAACATTAAAAATTTAATATATCATGCAGGAATAAATTTTTTTAAATAAATTTATATGTAATCTAAACCTTTGGAAAATTGTATTTTAATGTGTCATCAATTATTTTATTTACGCATACCTAAAATGAATAGATATGTATTTCATTAAATAATTTGAAACATTGAAAAACGGATTTATAACGTCATATTTTCTATAAAATATTAAAATTAGGAATAAATTTTTTTAAAAATAATTTATATGTAATCTAAATGTTTGGAAATTTGTTTTTTAATGTGTAATCAATTATTTTATATATGTATACCTTAATTTAATAGATATGTATTTTATTAAATAATTTTAAAACATTGAAAAAAGGATTTATAATGTCATAATAATCTAATTTAGATAGTTTTTGTTTATATACAATTTTTATTACAATCATTAATCATACTAAGTAATTTTTTATAAAATATCTTAGATAATCAAAATTTTCTATAAAATTTCTTTCTTTTTTTCATATAATGTGATATAATTTATTTATTTTATTTTATTAAACTTAATATGTGATTGGATGATTTTTAAGAAATGAAGAAATTAATTTTTTGAGACATTTATTAACATTAAAACTTTAATTAATACGTAAGTTGTAAACTTGTTTTTAAAAATGTTTATAATTTATTTACATGAAAGTGCTTATTTTGAAGATATTAAATAATATTAATTATTAACAAGATAATAATTAATATGATTATACATTTCAATAATAATAATCATTATTATCCATTAATTTTATCTCATAATTTTAACTATTTTACTATATTTTAGTGATAATTATTATTTAAACGCTATTTTATTTAATTGTTTTATTAAATAAATGAATATTAATTAACTGGATAATTATTATGTTTTGAAGTTTTAAATTGTCGGTTTGAATTTTGCGCCTTTTTCGCTCAGTATAGGTTAGTAAAAAGCATGCAAAAAGGTTAGGTACGCGCGAACTGACGGAAAACGAAAAATCCTCACACCAACAGGCTATAATTTACATGTGTTTGTGCTTAGCTCGGGAGTTATGGTGGGGGTCAACTTCGGCTTCCATCTGGCATCACTGGTTGTACTATGGAAAGGTTTTTCTACAGTTTTCCCTTTCCACTGGCGAGCAAACCCAATATACCGGGTGGTCCAGGCAAATGCGAGTACTCCTAATTTCAAGCCGTTCTGTAGACGCAAAAACCACTTAAAGTAAAATAAAAATATGAAAGTAATAAATACTAGGAACTCCCTACGGGGGACACTCATTGGGCCAGTAAGGTCGATAAAACGAGTGTACAATAACTACAAAAAAAAAAATATTAACTTACATTTTTATTATTCTTATTATTGAAACAAAGATATGAAAACTTAAAAAGATTCCAAACTGTATAAACTGTAAAAAATATATTAACTTTAAAATATACAGGTAAGCAAAAAGTATGAACTTACATTTTTATTATTATTATCATCATTATTATTGTTATTGTTATACGACACATAATAATTTTTTATTTCAAATTTATTAATATATATTACAATAAGGATAAAATTCACTTTGAATACAATTTTTTAATCGAAAAAATAATAAATTTTTCAAAAAAGATTATGTTTAACTTTTGAAAAATAATATTAAATTTTAATGAAATGACAAAGTTTAAAAAAAAAAGAAATTTCAGTAGATAAATTCAACTTTTTAATTTTAATATTTTTATTTAATCATTTCAAATTATATTTAATTATTAATTCAGGTTTTAATATTTTTAACTAAAAAATATTATTAATTAAAACAATATAAAAAATTTGCGCGGAATTGTACTTTTTAGGTACAAAATTAAAAAAAGAATACCTCTTTTACGTATATATCCTTGTATTAACCTTATAATATAGTATTTGATTAAATAAACATTATAGTGTCTGTTCGGCCTAATTAACATTATATGGCACACAACTTCAACAGACATTTAATTAAACAAACAATTGAATACAAATCATATCTTACAAAATTATTAATAAAAATGATTTTCGACTGTTTCTTAAATTAAGGTTTTATTTTATTGGCTTTTTAATAAACATGTTATCAACGAAGGGCGTCGATTTGTTAATTATTATGGAAAATGATCAATTCTTTTTTTACTGGTGGCATTACATTTATTGGGGTCACTATCTCAGGGATTACAGTTCATCCCCCTTTTCACCTTATTTTTCCCCTTTTTTCAACCCTAGAAGGACTAATTTAATCCCCCTTTTCACCTTATTTTCCCCCTTTTTTTAACCCTAGAAGGACTAATTTAATTTTCTCACCCTTTAAGGACCAACTGGGATCCTTTGTTCCCCCGGATTTTAAACGTGTATATAAGATTTGCATTTTACCAAAAACAGCTTTTATATAGTGAATTTTTCTCGTTTTTTATTAAGGAAGAAGATGGTGTTATTTATTTTTTAATACAATAAAAACAAATCTAAAAATATTGTAAAAACAAAACAAAGAAGAACCTGACTCTCTTTATATGCAACTCTTCGGGCTGGTTCTTTCATATAGCAAATTGTAATCGAAACGCATTATCCGTTGCTACCCCTCTTACGTCTTTGTCCCTACATGCTCGACGCTCAACTCTAATTCCCCTTTCTTGTTATTCGCAGAATGTCATATTTCGAACCTTCAAATAAAGAGAGTGCAGTGTATTTGAAAAAAGTATAATTATTTAAATAGATGAAATTCCAATAATTAATAAACAATTACGCACGTGAAATTTACCAAAATCAGCTATAAAAAAATTGTATTTTGACTCCAAATATTTCTTCTTTTGAAAAAAAAACTTTTTTTACAAGTATAGTCATTGCATTTTTGCTTTTTAGGTTCAATTAAACCGTTTTAATAAAAAAACATAAATTTATTATCCCGACTTTTTTGAAACGTAAAGGACTAACTGGGGTATTTTGGTACCCCAGACTTACTTTAACTGCTTACTGAAGAGAGACTTGCGCAAGCAATTCGCGCTCACCTACTAAAATCAACTGTCAGGTTACTAAATTGAATATCCACCAAGTCATGGCCAGATATACAGGCGAAAGCCAGTACAGTGGCAACAAAAAAATTTAACTACTACTACTACTACTAAATTGAATTATGGTTAGGGTCCCCAACCGAATTTGCCACTGTATGGGTCAGAAGCCTACCCACTAAAAAAAAAAGTATTTGACTTAAGCGTATTATGCTCAAACATAGAAACGATTTGTTGACAGGCGACGAAATAACCATATCATGCTTATTTCTAATTTGTAAGTTTTGAGAAGGCACCCCGAGTCGAAATTTAAAGTCTGTTTAAGACCTAATAAGACCTAGATTATTTAGGACTTAAAAGAACCTAATCAGGCCTTACTTTCGTTAAGTTAAGACCTGTTTAGGACCTGATAGACGCTTGAAAAGTCTGTTTTCAGCACATTTTAGGCGTTAAACAGGTTCTAGTTATAGGACCTGCTTTGAGCCTACGGGTTCTACTGTCGGTACTATAGGTTCCCTTTTTTCTGTGGTACGAATAAATCTATTTTAAATTTAATTAAAATTATTATAATAAATTCAAAAACTATTGTAATTTAAAATGATCTAATGTAAAAAATGTAAACTAATTTTTAAAAAAAGTATTTTCAAGATAATTACTGAATTACGCGTAACCATGTGTTGAAGAGGGCTGGAAGACTTGAACTCTCGGCCATAGAGTGTACTGTGTATTTGTGTGTGGAGCCTTCGACCTTAGGAGCCGCGCATTTACGCACTCGACCAAGGGAGGCTGTGCTGCTATAAATTTAAAGAAATTCTACCTCTAGTAGATAGATGAACAGGGCCCCAAGACGGACATTTGGTATTCAATTTTTGTTTAAGGTGACAGTGCCTTATTCTTTTTGTCATTTTCGTTATTTGTATAGACGAAGTTTTTGATGCACATTTTGTGTCTAAAAAAGTTTTGTTACAGTTTTTTCTTAAGGTGGTAAAGTTATTTAAATTTGTGATTTAGAATAAGTAATTAGTTAACTTTATAATATTATTTATTTATCGTATAATAATATTTTAAAATCATTTTACTAATATTCTGTTTGTATACCTTTTTAAGAAAGTGTCCATCTTGGGGTCACTTTTTTTAGATTGAAAATTTTACCAATTAGAAAAAATGCTTTAAAAAATGTTTATGTTTAAAATAAAATTTTATCTCTGTAGCCTTAAGTTACCTTATATATTGTACTTTTATCTAGTATAAAACACTTTAATATATTTTATTCGGTTTGGAATGTAGAGCAATAAATCGAAACGGTGTCCATTTTGGGTCCCTCTCCCATACAATTTTTATGCTCTCTGCATCTGAATTAGAGATTTTCTGCTAATGATTTAGAAAAAAAAGTTACTATTAAATAGTAAAAAATAAAACTAATTTTTAGTAGAAAACTACTAATTATGAATAAAAAACTACTTATTTGAAAGAAAAATATATATTAGTTAAAATAGAGAAAGTATACTTTTCAATTAGTAGATATTTCCTTTTCAAATTAGTTGTTTTTTACTAAAAATTAGTAACATTTTTTACATATTAGCTCATTTTTCTCTAATTCGTAGAAAATTACTATCGTTAGGCGGGTATGTTTGTTGCACAAGAGGATTTTAATGAATAAAATCTTTCAATTGAATTGTTTAAGTTTGAAACTTGGTATAAATATTTTCGGATATCTAGACTACAGTGACTACTGAATGAAAATTACTTAATTCTTTTTCAGAAGTCAGAAAAAAATTCGAAAAGTCGTGAAAATCAAGCTGAAAATTTTCAAAGTTCTCAAACTTCTGTTTAGATCTCCAAAAGTTAAAAAAAAGTATATAAATATTAATGATAATTGTTGGCATATTAGTTGTGATGATGTATACATGAAGCGCTAACTTTTTATTGCATATTTTAAGAAAAAAATGTAAAAAGCTGAAAAACTAGGATTTCGTGGGTTATTTTGTGGATTCTTTAAAATCCATTATTTTTCAAAAATTTGTTCTTTAATTAGTAAAAAGGACTCTATTGATTCTTTTAAAACGTTTTTGTCTTATTTTTGTTATAGAAAACGAGATAGAAGCAGTATTTTGCTAATTGCTGAAATAAAAAATCAGCCACGATTTTACTAATAATTAGTTATTTTTAACTATTTTAAATTTTGAGAGTAGATTCAGTTTTTTAAATAACATTGATATATAAATTATAAATTGTTTAAACAAATGAGAATTACATATTAGAACTTTGGAAGAAATATGAATATTTTGTCAATTTATAATTTTAGTAAAGTGGTTGAAATATCATAAATCAATCAGAAACGCAAAAGAGGGTTTTTCCCGCTTGACGTCATTGAAAGAGATCTTGTCAGTACATTTAAGCAAAATGTAATATTTAAATAATAGAATAGAACCTATTAGGTCTTAATAAGGCTCTGCAATATCTGTAAGGTTCTAAAAAGACTTTTGGGCTTTCGTTTCGTGGAAAGAAATAAAACATTTAAGGTGAAAGCAGGTCCTAACCAGGATTAATATAAAGTATAATTTCTAGTCCAAGTACTAAGAAGTACTACATAAGGTTTTAATAGGTTTTGTTAGGCGTTAAACAGAACCTATAGGCCTTACAAGAACTTAAACAGAACTTAATAGGTCCTCATAGATGTTAAACAGACTTTAAATTTCGACTCGGGACAGCAATTCGCTTTAAATTTGTTTTTAATCCTGTCCCACCTGTGATAATTAAGGGGTTACACCACTTTGACCGCATGAAAAAATACGCATTTTCAAGAATTTTTATTGAACAATCTAAATATTTTTATCAAAAATGAATTACATATCTATTTTATATCACTATTAAAGTATAAAAAAATATATTTAAAAATTTTTTTTTTTTCAAAATGTCTGTTTGACAGGTGATTTAGGGCAGTGCTATAAAAATTTTCGGTCAATCGGTGGACACGATAACTCGGTCCAGATTTGAGCTAGAACAATAAACCAAAAAAATTTAGTTTCTGTATCCAAAAATTTATAGAAATACGTAGCCGTTTTTAAAAATATGCATTTTTGACAAATTGGCATGGATTTGAATGAAAAAATACGTATTTTTGACTAAATTTTGTAATTTAAAGTTGTCTAGAAATCGTAAATATTAATATATTCAAAAACTCCTACGTATTTCTATAGATAATTATATCACAAAAAAAAATAAAAAATAAATTAAGAGAATCGATTGAAAATTGTGGCAGCTAGAGTGCCCACCGATTTTTAAAATACAGTTTTGAGAAAAACGCGTTTAAAGTTTTCATGACAGTTTAGTCACGATTATAGATGATTTAATTAAAAATTACCTTTAATCTGCAATGCCAGGTCCATATAGCATCCCTTCCACATCCACATCATTGATATTTGCTGCTTTCCTGATTAATTGTGCATCTTTCCGAGCTTTTTTCGCTCCTTCGGTGAGTGACCGCTCGGCTAGTTTCACGCGCTGCATATCTCTTTCCAGGACGTAATCGTAACTTTGAGTCCCAATGGGTAACTCGAAGGCTTCCATCATTCTTAAAATACTTTTCATACCATCATTGAAGACACTAGCGGAAATGTGAGAAGCAATTTGAAAAATTGTTGCTCCACTTGACAAGGATTTCGGAGCGAGTGCCCAAATCGTGGAATTGAAACATTCATTTGCGTTCTGAGTGAATCCTCCTAAACAACGATTTAAAAGATCATCACTGGTCAAGTCCTCATAAATAGGCAGAATCGCATCGTATACTGCTTTATCCATTTCTGGTTTGTGTTTATAACTTTTTAATTCACGACATGCCTTTGCCCTCTGCCAACTACACCATGAATCCTTGTCTACGGGACAGTTTTGGTGCTGCGGCTTTTTATCCGTTGAGATTTTATGAAATAAAGTTGCATAAATATCTCGTCGCATATTTTCAACATTGTCAGAATTTCTACGAATCGCAAGACCATAATATGTCGATAGTTCATCCATCAACTTGCCAGTTAGTTTTCCTGGACCTCCTAAACCTTTTTGAGTTTTTTTTTTATTTCGAAGTCGAGTGCCCACACGTTTTTGCGCATGCACGACGCATTCTTTTTTTTTAACAGTAAAGTCATGATACGGCTGAGCATCTTTAATCCCTTTGAATGTTTTACTGTCTTCATCGCCTATATAATTACAGTATTTTACGTCGTGCAATGCCTCAGAACGAGAGAACATTGCAATGACCGAATCAACTTCCATCTTTCCTGATGAGCCTTCATGGTTTATACTGCATTCAGTTATATGCTTTGCCAGCCATTCTTCGTGCTCAACTGTTCCTTCTTTCTTGGACCAAAATTCACAGGCTTTGCAATATTTGCTCTTTACAATTAAATCGACTATTTTGCCACTAAACAGTTAAGCCGTCACTCATGCCATTTTCTTCGCTAAGTTTTTTCTCTTCTGAAGCTGCATTTTTTATTGAATCTTCACATACAGTCGACACAGCAATATCAATTGTTTTGATAAATTTATCATAACATGATTGAAATATTGGACGTGGCAGTTCCAGAAATGCACAGAATTTTTTAATGCCGTTTAGCCCAATTCCCAATAAACGCATGACAAAAACCATTCTATAATTGATATCATATGCGTGTCCTTTAACTATAGGGCAAGAGTTTATATCATATGGTTCACAATTTTTACAAATAACACCAATCTTGAAATGTAAACCACGTCAACTGTTTTCTTCAAAACGAATATCTGAATGACACTTTTTGCACACAACTAATTGAGATAATAACATTAAAGCAGGAAACAGATTTATCAATCTATACCTGAAACTGTCATTAATATCAAAGTCATTAACATCATTTTCCAAGTGTAATTTTTTAGAAGAAGCGCTAAAATTTTCTTCATTGCTTTTTTCCAGTAGGTGTCTGTTGAAAAGTCTTTTGCCACGTTTTACTCTACTTGCACGATTTGCATTCGATTGAGTACCCTTGTGGTCATTATATATCTGCTTTTTATCACTCATAACACTTTAAAATTCCATTAAAACAGATTGAAAATAATATAACATGTAGAATGTCCGAATCTTCGTTTGAGAAAGCCGCGGCGCGTAAATGTTAGCGCGCTGTTTTGCGCGACCTTGCTTGTACGGTTCGAAAATTGTCTTTTCATTTGAGATATCGATATATAACTAATGACATGTTATTTTGGTGTCCATAAAAAGTACTTTGAGCAAAAAAAAAAAAATTTCGATTTTTTTGAAAATTTCAAAGTGGTGTAATCCCTTGAAGATTAAATTAATAATATAAAACTACAATTTTTGTAAATTCATATAAAAACATAACCAAAAAATGTACTTATACTAGTTGGTATGTAGTCCTCAGTTTTAAAATGATTGGTGCAATCTTTTATCCTATCCGTCAATTTTTTTCCGCTTTTATATCAATAGCCTATTGTTCACGTCGTGCAAGATCTTTTGGAAACTGATGGAGATGATTTTCCGGTGTTTTTAATATAGAACACTGAGGAACAAAACAGTTGTTTCGTTCCCGTTTTTTCTTTTTTTTTGTTCGCAAGTACGATTGTTCGTCTATAGTTATTAAAATTTATTTGCAAAACTTTAAAATAATATAAAGAATATTAGATTAGCTCGATTCAATAGTTAAAATAAAGTTAAAAAACTTAAAAAACAACCAGATTTGCATAGAGAACCATACAGAGAGTCGTGTACATATTAGTTCAAAGCTGGCCAGTAGATGTGCTACTTTAGCTGTTTAAATCGCCAATTTGGGTTAGGTTAAGCCAAACGCGGTTTCGCGTGTAAACTGAGATCGGAGGTTACGCCAAATAATTTCTGCTTGTCTCAAATACTTACCTCTTTTTTGTTTGAATTGATGTTGAATGACTGGAGTTCACAATATAATCAAAAGAATTAAATGTTCCGAAGTGTGAAAATGAAGTTTGCGTAAAGGAAATGTAAAATTTTGTTAAAATGTGAAATTTTACCGACAGAAACCACTGAATTTGAACATTACCATTTGATTTAGTGTGTTTCTGTCGGTAACATTTCACATTTTACTTTTTTCACATTTTAACAAAATTTTATATTTCCTTTACGCAAACGTCATTTTCACACTTCGGAACATTCAATTCTTTTGAATGTATTGCGAACTCCAGTCATTCAACATCAATTCAAACAAAAAAAGAGGTAAGTATTTGAGACAAGTAGAAATTATTTGGTGTAACCTTCAATCTTGGTTTACACGCGAAACCGCGTTTGGCTTAAGCTAACCCAAATACAATACGCTTAAGCCAAATACTTTCTTTTTTAGTGGGTACTTTAAATTTCTCATGGGGTATCGAACGACCCCAGTTAGTCCTTCTAGGGTTAAAAAAATCACCTAAAATCAAGATTTTTCTCCCTTTTTCCACTTATTTTCTAATAAATGAGCCTCTGGATTCAATAAGGGCACATAAAATTTCAATAGCGGTAACCACTTTTGCCCACCACCTTGAAATTGATTTTTAAGAATCAAAATTGTTTAATTACCATCTTGTAGGAAATTCTCTGGTGTATCTTTTTTCTTCAGATAATATTTTTTCTATCTTTTACCGCTCTTAAGGATTGTCACCCGAAATTGAAGGAAATGAGCTAGAAGTATAAAATTTTGACACATTGTTCCTCAAATCAATTCGGGAAGCCTTGATTTTTTTCAAAATTTTTCACGACGTAGTTTTTGTTTAAAAAATTAAAATAAACTTGCCATTTAACATAGGTTCTTATGGAAACTAACCTAAATCTTAGTAAAAAGTGTGATGGAAATGAGCTTAAATTCTAAAATTTTGTTTATTATAAAGGAAATGTCGTCAAATTTCAATTAAAAAAGTTTAGAAAAAACTGACCATGGATTTATTGAATAAATAATTCTCAAAGTTTTATTTCTCTAAAAATAAATTATGTCCTTGAAAATAGCCCTTGCGCGGTAACATTACGCTTAATTCAAATGTAGAAATACAAAAGCCATAAGTTTTTCTTTTACACTAAAAAATGTTAATTGCTTTTGTTAATAAAACAACTTCTTTATCTTTAGAAAATTAAAGTCACTTTTATATTTTAAAATTTCCAGTCTTTTTGACTTCAAGAAATATAAAAAATTTGAGGTTAGGATCACATAAATACTACGTCTACGCACAACAAATCTAGTCTAGATATTGCCATCAGAATTTCTACTAATTTTTGCATAAAGCTTATTTAGCAAAATTTGCAATATTTAAATAGAAAGAAATATGCATTATGTATTTTTCCAGGTGCGTTAGGCTGGCACAACAACATCGTCAATAATGAAAATAAATTATGTTATAATTTAGGGCTCATCTAAGGCTAATTTAATGCCACATTGACGTATTTAATGCCCTTCATTTATTTAAAAAAAACACATGCAAGCTAGCTTCACATTAAGCTGGCACCACTACTTACAAATCACCACTAATTAATCACATAACAAAAAACTAAATCTCCTATAATTTAAAGTTACGGTCACACCTCGACAACTGCCTGCCTGCGCAGGCAGCCGATATGAGATAAAGGGAGAGAAAAAATTCAAATTTCTATTTCTGTCCTCTGTTATCTCATATCGGCTGCCTGCGCAGGCAGGCAGTTGTCGAGGTGTGACCTTACCTTCAGGCTCTAAAAAAACCCTAGGCCGGAAGTGCTGTGCTCAATAATTAATTAATTAATTTTTTTTTTAATTAAAGCTGTTAGTGCCAGCTTAACTTTTTTGAAAGTCATAGAACCATGATATACATCAGTGTCGAGGGGTCGTCAACTGCAATTTTGCGCGTACGAAGACTATATTCTCAAAAAGAATAGTTGAGAATACTTAGGAATACTTGGGAATAGGGAATATTCAGAATAGTTACAAGAATGTAAGAATATACTTGAAGATAAGGGAATGTTAAGAAGAATATGACTGAATATATGGGAATGTGTTTGAATATCTAAGAATATTAGCTAATATTTAGGAGAATTCTTTAATCTTCCAGAAGATTCTTTATCTTTTTGAATATTTCTTAATGTTGCTTTAAAAATATATTGAATAAGGACGTAAAAAAAAATTAATAGCTTATATGAAAAATTGGTAGTTAATTGCATAAATTGGAAACACAGGGTGGCTGCAAATTTCCATTTTAAAAAAATCCCTGATTTTTCCATGACTTTTCCCTGCTTCATTTTTTTTTCCTGACTAAAAAGTTTATCAGTTACTTTAAAATCTGACTTTAAATGATAAAAAGTTTTTTTTAAGTTTTGTCATATATTTCCTAAAATTATTTAAAATTATAAAATGAAAAATTGTTATTTTCATTTTGTGGTTCCTTTGAAGAAATTTTCCCTGGATTTTACAAAACTTTTTCCCAACTAACCAATTTTCCTGACTTTTCCCTAACTTCCAGTTTTTCCCTGACTTGCGGCTACCCTGGTCTGAGACAGAAACACTAATTCCGTAAAATAGTATAAAGTTTTAAATTTTATTTTGCCAATTTTTAAATTTTAATTGCAATAATTGTATTATTATTTTAAAATATACTTTTACTTATTTAAATAATTTTTCGTTTAGTGAATAACTTAAGCCCTCTATAAAAAACGAAAACGAGCTCCAGTTTCATTTTAATTAATATTTAAAATAAATTAACTTTTAAACATATATATTAAATATACAACATTTAACAGTATAATGTTACTTTTTCTAAAACAAATAATACAATAATATGCGCTAAATTCCAATCCATGAATATAAAAATATGTTGTAATACTCTCTTAACTGTTAGTATTTAAAGAAGTACCGAAAAAACTATAAGATTTATCAGAATATTGAAGATTATTTGGGAATACTAAAGAATATTTCAGAATATACAATTTTCATTTTTGAAAATCCGGGAAAATTGTGCTCTAAGATCCGGGATCAGTTTGTTAGACACCCTGAACAAGTTTTAAGCTAATTTAATCAATTTTCAAAAATTCACCAGCCATATTGGATCTGCCATTTTAAATTTTTTACAACTATTCTCAGACTTGTAATCATTAATCCCTAAATCCTCATTTTATTTAGTTTTATGATAGTGAATTTAAGTTTCAGTACACTTGCCACACTGGATGTCTAATAGACCAATTTTTCGATACTCGGTCGCCATTTTCTGACCGCCATCTTGGAATTTAAAATAACTAGTTTCAAATATTTATAGCTAAAGATCCATGAACGCAACATTTTGAGCTCCCGAATAAATCTCATTTCAATCTCCTTGTGAAAATATGGAAAATATAAAAAAAATTTCTTGAAAAGTCGTGTTTTTTAAAAAAAAATTAGTTATAACTTTTGTAATGTATGTTATTAACAATTTCTAATTGCAGAATCTGAAATACCGTTAAATTTTACCTTAGAAATGATATGTACTACTTTTTTAAAATGCTTCTTTCATAAAAAACAAGATCGTCAATGCCGAAGCAAATTTTGTTTCCGTCCCGGTGCTAATGGGTTAACAAAAATGACAATACGCCCACAGCTTTTTTTTAAACTGAAAAACCTGAGAATTGAGATAAGAGGATTTAACTTAAGAGGTGTCCTACTGTATAAGAAATAAATAAGAAAATAGAAAAACTTGGATTTTGTTATTACAATAAATTGTCATGAAGGAGTAGTTTTGGATAAGGGATGGGAACCCAAAAATGACCCTAAGTGTTTTTAAAGAGCCTAAAAATAGGAGAGTAACATCTAGGTGAAAAAAGTTGAGTTTTTTGATTTTTTAAGATGTTTAGGTGGATACTGCGACGAAGGGGTAGTTTTGGTTTAGGGGTTGGTGCCAAAATCTTGAGCTGAATGTGTTTGAGGGTCAAAATATAGGAGAGTCTCATTTAGTTGAAAGAATGAGTCTTTCCAAGTTTTTTTTTAGGAGTTTGGGGTGGGCACTAGAAACACGGGTGAGCACCGTGTTTCTAGGGGGTAGATTTTAAATATGTCTGGGAGCTAAAAAACGGAGTGAACAGTTTTGAAAAGATTTAATGTTTAAGAGTAGGGCGGCCCAAATAACTTTTTTCTTGGAAAAGGGCATGACACCCCCGGAATTTGTTCCAATACGAAAAAAAGTAAATACGTATTTTTGGATGTTTAAAATTTTTGATATTAACTGGTGCCGCCGGGCACCTCGATTTTTCCATGTAAAATGCATGGGAAAATTTTCAATTTTCGAAAAATCAAAATCATTTGCAAGGGTTTGACAAAAGTTAACATTAAGTTACTGAATCTTATAGTAGACTCTCTGACGATTAATTTGACCTATATAACTTTTAATTTTGATAACCCTAACCTGGTATAAAACTACCCCATAGTTGCCCCCTTTTTAAATTTTTGCACTTGTACGCACTTTGCCTAAGGGTTAGTCCAACGAAAATCGCCTAGAATCGGTTGCTCGATGATTTTCAAAAAACCTGAAATTAATATATATTATTTTAGTACACAATTTAATTACCATTTAAGGTTTTACATTGCAGTAAATGTCTTAGTTCTTTTTAAATATCTTTTTAAAAGAGTCGATAGATTTCAGGGTTATGAGTGGACCATTTTACAACGACGCAGTAAAAGCCGTTATAAAATGCAAAATATATGTAATATGTATTTTTTATATTACATATTCACATAACATATCTAAATATATGTAAATTGTTAGAAAATTACTCACCTAAATACTTAAATTGTGATTTTTTCGTCCTTTGAAAACCAGGTTAGTTTCACTTAATTTTTAAAGTTAAATAAATTAGTAAAGAGACAAAACCCATCAGGTTTTTTTCGTGAAATAAGTTTACGATTGTAATATTAAGAAGACTCAAAAGGATTTATCTGTTTTCATTTTTCTCCACAGAAGATATTCGAAAAAGAAAAAGAAGATTTAAACACTGTGCGAGAACAAAAAAATCACAATTTAAGTATTTAGGTGAGTAATTTTCTAACAATTTACATTTATTTAGATATGTTATGTGAATATGTAATATAAAAAATACATATTACATATATTTTGCATTTTATAACGGCTTTTACTGCGTCGTTGTAAAATTGACCACTCATAACCCTGAAATCTATCGACTCTTTTAAAAAGATATTTAAAAAGAACTAAGACATTTACTGCAATGTAAAACCTTAAATGGTAATTAAATTGTGTACTAAACTATTATATATTAATTTCAGGTTTTTTTAAAATCATCGAGCAACCGGCTCTAGACGATTTTCGATGGATTGACTCCTAAGTAAAATCCATCTTTGACATCTTTATCAATAGAAATAGTTATTATTATTTATCTCAAGTAATAATTAATGTTTAATTAATTATTTTATGAATATTTTTAACTATTTGATTTTTAACTATTAATTTGTTTAAACAATTAATTTTTTCTAAAAAACCATACAAATGACTTTTTTATGTATATATATTTTTTATGTTTAAACAAATAAATTAGTTTAAACAATTAATTTTTTTTAAAAAATCATACAAATGACATTTTTTATTTTTTTGTAATATTCGAAAATCATATAAATTTAATTTTCAAAATTTTTGATAGACAATTTTAACGAAAACATTACAAAAAAAACATAAAAAAAGTCATTTGTATAATTTTTTAGAGAAAATTAATTGTTTAAACTAATTTATTTGTTTAAACATAAAAAAATATACTGCCGTCCTTTTTAAAAAAGGCACTATCTACATTTCAACTCAAACCGAGATATTGAAGGAAACGCGTTTGCATCTGGATCTCTCAATAAAATGTAAATTTTGTAAATAAACTGATGGTTCTTGACTAAATCGGACACGCTCTTTTCATTGGTGCAAAAAAAAATTGAAAATTTTAATTAATTATATGCGAAACTGTAGATAGTACACATTTTTTATCTTAAAATTGGGAAGAATACATGAAAAGTGCACTATGTGGTAGATAGTACGGCCGAAATCGAGTTCTCGACCTGTCTTCCGAATTTAAAACGTCACTATCTACACTGCTTTCTCGACTCTTTCGCGCGACTCGATTCAAAACATATTATCACTTATTTGATGATTTTTCATCAACAAAATAAGCTACAGCATAATTTAAAAAACTGTTGTACAGCTTATTAAATTTCACGTAAAATGACTTATGTTTGAAGTTATATCGTTTGCTTGGTCCCTAGTTTTGATGTGAGAAAGACAAAAAAAATTATCCAATTTTCTCATTTTCAACTATTTAGTTTAACTACTGAAAAAATAAAACAAAATGTTTATAAAAAATTGTCCAAAACATAATAATATGCATTAGAAATTCAGCTTTAAGATAGACTGTAGAAAATAAAAAAAGGCTAATTCGTTAATGAGTTATAATTCGAAATGTAAAATGTTTTATGGCAGATCCATTCTGCCGCGACTCGATTCTCGCTTAGCACGGGATTTTTAAACATTCTAAAATTTAAAATTGTTCTTATTTATTGATTTAATTTAATAATAATAATAACGAAAAAGGCCACATACTCATGAACACATTATTTTCACATTATTTTTTGACATAATTCTAAATTTTGTTATATTTTTAATCAATAGTCTTATAGTTTTGTTTTTTATGATAATATAAATTTATTCAAAATTTACTTCACCTTTACTTTGTAGCCAATTCGAATAAGCATCAATTGAGCAATTTTTAACTTCCTTATTATCTATTAGAAAAAAGTTCGTGACCTTTAAAAAATAAAAACTTTTTAAAAAATTAATTTCTTTTGTTGACGCATGCACTGAGGTACAAACACAAGTGCGCATACTCCAAGTATTTTTGCGGTCATTGGTTAAAAAATATGCGCGTTAATTTAAAATGTTTTTTAAAATAAAATATTTTTGAATAAATGTTTTATGCTTAAAATAATTTTATTTCAAAACAAAGAAATTTTGAAAAATAAATTTTATAAAAATATATCCTAAATACATTTTAAAACTAAATAAAGAATTAATAAATCAATGAAGTATAATATTATTCTATTTTTATTACTTAAAAATAAAAAATGCGACTTTGTAAATAAAGATTGTAAAATTATTTTCAATATAAAATTATTAATTACTATAATGTTATATAGGATAATAATAATAAACATAATAATGTAGAACAATAAAGTAAATACAATGAGTTTATTATTTTTATTTTATTTTTAGTAATTTATTTGTTCATTTCAAGTTTTGAATTGTTTTAAATTTTAATTATATTTTAATTAATGATTTATTAATTTTATTGATTTATTTTCATATTATTCTTATTATTATAAAATATTATTCAATAACTATAATTTAAACCTTATGTTAAATTATATTTTAGTTACTTATTTTTTTTTTTATAAAACTGTTTTGTTCATTTATTTTTATTACTATTATAAATAATTATTCCTTAACTATAATTCTAAGTTTATAAAAAGAATTAATTTAAGAAATATTTATTTAAATGTATTTAAATTAAACTCATTTATCGATACAATTAAATAAAAATTAATTTATTTTACATTTAAAATTGTAGATAGTACACTTTTGCATTAAAAGTGACGTGAAAATACTGATGAAAAGCGTTACTATGTACTATGTACGAAATTGCAGCATCCTAAGTTATAGTTTGGAAGATTAGGGGGGAGGCAAGGTCATTTTTTCGAATTTTTTTTAAAAAATCGTACTTTTTGGCTAGTAAACACTATGAAGACCGCCTTTTCGAAAGTTCTCTATAATTTTCCTGTAATCTTCACGTGAATTTACATAAGTGTACCAAATTGCAGCATAATAAGTCAAATAGTTTGGAAAATTAGGGTAAAGCATGGTTATTTATTCGAATTTTTTAAAAAAAAAATCGTATTTTCTGGCTAATAAACACTATGAAGACCGCATTTTCGAAAGTTCTCTATAATTTTTCTGTAACCTACACGTAAATCTGCATATGTGTACGAAATTGCAGCATCCTAAGTCAAATAGTTTAGACGATTAGGGGGGGGGGGGGAGCATGGTCATTTTTTCAAATTTTTTTAAAAAAATCGTACTTTTTGGCAAGTAAACAGTATGAAGACCGCCTTTACGAAAGTTCTCTATAATTTTCCTGTAAACCTCACGTAAATTTACATGAGTGTACCAAATTGCAGCATCCTAACTTAAATAGTTTGGATGATTAGGGGGGAGCATGGTCATTTTTTCGAATTTTTTTCGAAAAATTGTACTTTTTGGCTAGTAAACACTATGAAGACCGCCTTTTCGAAAGTTCTATATAATTTTCCTGTAATCTACACGTAAATCTACATACTTGTTCCAAATTGCAGCATCCTAAGTCAAATAGTTTGGAAGCTTAGGGGGGGGGGGCAGGTTCATTTTTTCGATTTTATTCAAAAAATTCTACTTTTTGGCGAGTAAACACTGAAGACCGCATTTTCGAAAGTTCTCTATAATTTTCCTGTAATCTACACGTAAATCTGCATATGTGTACGAAATTGCAGCATCCTAAGTCATATAGTTTCGAAGATTAGGAGGGGGGAACATGGTCATTATTTCAATTTTTTCAAAAAATTCTACTTTTTGGCTAGTAAACACTATGAAGACCGCCTTTACGAAAGATCTCTATAATTTTCCTGTAATCTACACGCAAATCTGCATATGGTGGATTTCACGTCAACTGTCCAGCCAAAAAAAAAAATTTTGTTTACTCCTTTCCCAATTTTTGTTATGAGTTGTTTTATAGGTAGGGGAAAGTCGGATAGCCCCGGACAGCGGGTAGCCCCAGACACTAGCTATTTCACGTATAATACTGCATTTTTATAATTGACACAAATTACAAACTGTGTATAATTCACTTGAGCTTACGTATTTTAATATATTAATTAATTTTTTCATTTCTTCTTTTTGACAATAAGTAATTTCTAAATTTAACCTTAAATTGTCTAGAGAATTTAAGAAACGTGTATCGTATTAAACGTCATATAAAAATTCTATTATATTTGGACTTTCTGTTCCTATTAAATAGATGTTTTAATTTATTTCTAAAAAATAATTTACGGTCATTATTTAAGACACAATTTATTCGCACTTTATCAAATTAAACAATTTAAAAAAGCACTTTTATTTTCTCTGTCCGGTGACACCCGACAAGTTTTTGGAGGCTTACATTTTACTACTCATATATTATCTCATTTTTCTCTCAATTAATGTGTTTATTTTATGATCGAATTTATTTCAAAGATGGACTGAGATCATGTCTTTGTCATAAGATGATTTAATTAATATTTCAAAAAAATTATACAAATTTGTTAACCAAAAGGCTTAGGTGTCCGGGGCTACCCGACTTTCCCCTAAGTAATTTGTCAGCCAAATATTTTTGGATTATATAAAAAATTGCCCGAAAGGGAGGGGGTTAAAGTTTTGAACTTTTTGTTAAAACGATCTCATTTGTTTATTTATTGTGCTTAAACAAAATGATAAAAAAAATTTTTGGTACATTGTTTTTTCTAGATTTTGGCTGGTAAACACTATGAAGACCGCATTGACGAAAGTTCTCTATAATTTTCCTGTAATCTACACGTAAATCTGCATATGTGTACGAAATTGCAGCAGCCTAAGTCATAGTTTGGAAGATTAGCGGGGTGGGGACATGGTCATTTTTTTGAATTATTTTCAAAAAATTGTACTTTTTGGCTAGTAAACACTATAATGATCGCCTTTTCGAAAGTTCTCTATAATTTTCCTGTAATCTACACGTAAATCTACATACTTGTGCCAAATTGCAGCATCATAAGTCAAATAGTTTGGAAGATTAGGGGGGGGGGGGGGGACATGGTCATTTTTTTGAATTTTTTTCAAAAAATCGTACTTTTTGGCAAGTAAACACTGAAGACGGCATTTACGAAAGTTCTCTATAATTTTCCTGTAATCTACACGTAAATCTGCATATGTGTACGAAATTGCAAGCATCCTAAGTCAAATAGTTTGGAAGTTTAGAGGGGGTGCATGGTCATATTTAAATTTTTTTCAAAATATCGTACTTTTTGGCTAGTAAACACTATGAAGACCGCCTTTTCGAAAGTTCTCTATAATTTTCCTGTAATCTACACGTAAATCTGCATATGTGTACGAAATTGCAGCATCCTAAGTCAAATAGTGTGGAAGATTAGGGGGGGGGGGCATGGTCATTTTTTAATTTTTTTCAAAATATCGTACTTTTTGGCTAGTAAACACTATGATGATCACCTTTTCGAAAGTTCTCTATAATTTTCCTGTAATCTACACGTAAATCTGCATATGTGTACGAAATTGCAAGCATCCTAAGTCAAATAGTTTGGAAGTTTAGAGGGGGTGCATGGTCATATTTAAATTTTTTTCAAAATATCGTACTTTTTGGCAAGTAAACACTGAAGACCGCATTTACGAAAGTTCTGTATAATTTTCCTGTAATCTACACGTAAATCTGCATATGTGTACGAAATTGCAGCATCCTAAGTCAAATAGATTGAAAGATTAGAGGGGTGGGGCATGGTCATTTTTTTGGATTTTTTTCAAAATATCCTACTTTTTGGCAAGTAAACGCTATGATGATCGCATTTACGAAAGTTCTCTATAATTTTCCTGTAATATACACGTAAATCTGCATATGTGTACGAAATTGCAGCATCCTAAGTCAAATAGATTGAAAGATTAGAGGGGTGGGGCATGGTCATTTTTTTGGATTTTTTTCAAAATATCCTACTTTTTGGCAAGTAAACGCTATGATGATCGCATTTACGAAAGTTCTCTATAATTTTCCTGTAATATACACGTAAATCTGCATATGTGTACGAAATTGCAAGCATCCTAAGTCAAATAGTTTGGAAGTTTAGAGGGGGTGCATGGTCATATTTAAATTTTTTTCAAAAAATCGTACTTTTTGGCAAGTAAACACTGAAGACCGCATTTACGAAAGTTCTGTATAATTTTCCTGTAATCTACACGTAAATCTGCATATGTGTACGAAATTGCAGCATCCTAAGTCAAATAGTGTGGAAGATTAGGGGGGGGGGCATGGTCATTTTTTAATTTTTTTCAAAATATCGTACTTTTTGGCTAGTAAACACTATGAAGATCACCTTTTCGAAAGTTCTCTATAATTTTCCTGTAATCTACACGTAAATCTGCATATGTGTACGAAATTGCAGCATCCTAAGTCAAATAGATTGAAAGATTAGAGGGGTGGGGCATGGTCATTTTTTTGTATTTTTTTTTCAAAAAATCGTACTTTTTGGCAAGTAAACACTGAAGACCGCATTTACGAAAGTTCTGTATAATTTTCCTGTAATCTACACGTAAATCTGCATATGTGTATGAAATTGCAGCATCCTGAGTCATAGTTTGGAAGATTAGCGGGGTGGGGACATGGTCATTTTTTTGTATTTTTTTTTCAAAAAATCGTACTTTTTGGCAAGTAAACACTGAAGACCGCATTTACGAAAGTTCTGTATAATTTTCCTGTAATCTACACGTAAATCTGCATATGTGTACCAAATTGCAGCATTCTAAGTCAAATAGTATAAAAGATCAGGGGGGGGCATGGTCTTTTTTTTGCATTTTAGGGCAAAAAAAGTGGGTTTTGCTGAATTTCGGCATGTTCATGAGCTCGAATCGCGTTTTCCATATCATTTTCGTAAAGCCAAGGTGAATTTGCATATGTGTACAAATTGGAAGTCTCTAGCTCATATAGTTTAGAAGGTAGAGGGGGTGCAAAACGGACACACATAGTGGTTTTAATAGGGTTCCGTTTTACAGTACGGAACCCTAAAAATTAATTAATTATTGAGCTGACCACTTCTGGTCTAAGGATTTTTAGAGCCTTAAATGAGCCTTAAATTATAGGATATTTAGTTTTTTGTTATGTGATTAATTAGTGTTGATTTGTAAGTAGTGGGGCCAGTTTAATGTTAAGGCAGCTTGCTTATGTTTTTTTTTAAATAAATAAAGAGCATTAAATTCGTCAATGTGGCATTAAATTAGCCTTAAATGAGCCCTAAATTATGGCATAATTTATTTCTATTTTTGACGATGTTTGTTGTGCTAGCTTAACGCACCTTATTTCCAAGTTATTCATAAAATCAATAGATAAATATTATATATTGATGGGTTTTCAACAAGTATGAGAAATAAATATTTTACTTTCTTTAGATTGAAACCCTTCGTGTTAATAGAGCTAATACACGGGAAATAGGGAACAATCCCCTTACCGCGCATCTCGCCATTGACAATCCTTAAAAAAGCTCAAAAAACTTAATTATTCTGGAAATCATATTTGATTAAAATTTCAACTTTAATTCGTTCTAAAATGAAAATTTCTTAATATTTTTTTATGATATTTATGATATTTTTATGATATGTGACGCGTCGCGAAGAAAAGCACCTAAGAAGCCAAACGGCAATTTTACAGGAGAGTGAAAAGAAGCGGCGCACGCGCCATTGGATTCTGTACAAATCGCTTATGCTCAAGTCTTAAATACTTGAAAAATATTCAGTGAAAATGTTTTTTGACTTTAGATAATGAAAAAGGGACATTTAATTAATCTATTATTATCAAAATCCGAAAATCGATTTTTTGCTTCTTAGGTGCTTTTCTTCGCGACGCGTCACATATTTATAGGAGTTATAGTTTAAGGTATTTTTAAGATGATATGCTTATAATAATGCTTAATTATTTAACTAAAAAAAGTTATTCATTTTTTTGTTGCTCATTGTTACATTATTGTTTGATAATTTTCAACTGCTTTGTTGAACGAAGAAATTTTCAGTAAACACAAAATCTCATATGTTAAAATGTTCATAGATATTCAATAAAGTTTTCTGGAAACTTTCGTTTAAATAGACATTATCCTAAACAAAATATAAGCAATAATATTTTCGCGGCGCAACAGACTGGATTTTAGAAAAACTGTTGACAATTTAGGGAAAAAATGGAAAATAAGAAAACTGCTTCAATTAATAAATCTGTGTCAAAAAGAAACCATAAAATTTTGTAAAAGAAAACTTGAAACATAAATATAATTGTTTTTTATTAATTTTAAAAATTACCTTTTTTTTTAATCAAAATTCTCTTTTTTGAAAAGCAAAATGCCCCTTTTCGCCTAAAATTTAACGAAGAAACTACTATAATCCCTGCATTCCTATAATATAATTTATTTAAAAACAAAACACCTAGAAAGCATTGAAAAATTTCAGAAAAGTCAACAAACTGATTTAAATTGAAAAAAATTGGGCAATATAAAGAATGTAAATAATAAAAGCATAAGAAAAAAAAAATCGGGAAAGTACAAGTTACACCCGTATTAAAACCTAGGATTCCGTAGGGGAGGCCGGGGCTAGTTGTAACAATTTTCAGAAAACTGTATACATTGTGAAATGTATCAAGTATTTTATAACTATTATTGCTTTTATCGATAAAGCAGTTATTCATGCAGCAAATCATAGCAAAAAAAATGTTTAAAAGTACACCTTTTTCTTACAATTAATGTTTTTTAAAAAAAATTGACTGTTACAACTAGCCCCGCCCTGGGGCTAGTTGTAACACCAATGGGGCACATTGTAACAATAATAAAATCATACGATTTTCTTATTGTTCTCGAAAAATAAGTACCACAATAAGTTTTTTACAACGTCTTACTGTATTAAAACACTTTACCGTCTTTTAACTTGCCAATTAATAATAATATACCATAAAACCAAACCTGTCAAATTAATAATTTTTTATTTCTCATCAAATCTTATTTTTTTAAACTATTTCTTATCTATTTATGGCAAATTTGTGGATGAAAATCTTGAAATTATGTTTATTTTATTATTTAACATCGAAATCACAAATTTCAACTTAGGTAAGAAAACAATAAAAAAATTTATAATGTTTTATTAACTGTTTTAATTATAAAAATTAATAAATTAAGTCTTTATATTAAGTTGCAATGTAGCTGTAAGCAATATTTTTCCGATTTTTATGTTCTCACTTTTCCGTATCAAGTTTTAAAAGTTAGAACTCTTAATTTTTAATTATATTTAAGGTTATGTTTGACACATAGAAGGAGCTGTGAGAAAAAGTATTGAATTGAATTGAATTTTTTCTTCCTTGCATTCTTTTTATTATAAATTCACAATTAGGAATTGAAATAAATTTAAAATATTAACATTATTTCATGCAATCTTACCAGGTAGTTACACAAATATAAACATTATGCTCGCGAAGCATGTTACAACTGACCCCAAGAAACTGTTACAACCTGCCCCAAAGCACGAAGGTTAGGTTAATTGAATTTTTTAATATTATTTTGTTATTTTCAGTAAAATTTAATATTGCATAGTAAAGACAGATGTATTTAGAATATCTATGCTCAAAATAGAGATAATAAAATAATATTATGTATTAAAAAATCAAAGTTTATGAATTTCATTTTTCCTTGTTTACCTGTCAAAACTGACGCATTTACAAAAAATCTCTTATTATGCTTTCTAGTAGCCTACTGGTAGTTTTTATCTATTCTCATGGTTCTAAAGATAAAAAATAGTCGAATACTTAAAGTCATAAAGTCAAATATACTGTGAAAATTGAGTGTTACTTCTTACCCCTGTTACAACTAGCCCCGGTCTTCCCTACTTCAGAAACAAAGATACAGTAAAACTCGGTTAATACCCCGAAAATTGGCCAGGAATAGAAAACGATTGATATTTCTAGTCTTAGTCGCGAAAACGAGGATTCTGAACAGGCGAATTTCCACATGACCCTATTCCTCACTGAACTTTGAAATATGGGAAAAAGTAATTGCTTTCAATTGTCGTCAGAGAGAAAGCAAAAGAAAAGAATTCGATCTTCCTAATTTTCTGAATGCGCAAAGCTTCAACGTTCCATCCAAAATTCGGGATCCTATTCTCTTGAATCAGCAACGTGAAAATTTTGGTAGCGCATTGAAAAACATAAGAAGTAGCTAATCTTGCTAATTGCCTTTAGGGAGCGTATTTAAAGGAACGAAGTGCTTTAAGTAAAAACTACAAGTGTCTATCTCTTTCAATCGGCAGCGGTAGAATTTCAGAAGTATATTGGAAGGAATGAAAACTTCGGAGAGTAAAATGCCTCTTGTCTATTTACTTCAATCAACTGAGTAAGGTATTTAGGAGTGCATCCAGAGGATTAGAAACTTTGGAGAGGAAATTATAGAGACCTCTCGGCCATCCAGCTCTTGGAATATTTTTCAGAAAGTGTTATTCATGTCCTTAAAACTCACAATTTCGAAAAAAAATTTGTGCTGAGTTGTGTTATTAATCTAGCATAACAAATAAGTCTCATAACATTTTTCACTGAAGTTAACATTTTTTGTGAAAAAGGCAATATTGAGGACTAAACATATTTTATTCAATTTTCAAAATTCAGAATTTCGAAAAAACAAAAGTTGTACTGAATTGTGGTATCCTGGCACAACTAAACTTTTTTTTTAAATTTTAAGTTTTGAAAAATGACAAACAAAATTACAAACTCCCTAATTTGGACTTATTTGCACAAAATATTGACTTTAGCGATAAAAAGTTATCAAACTTTTTTGTTGTTCTAGGCTACAAATTTTGGGTGAGAATTCGTGAAATCAGCACGCATAGAAAAAAAACGATTTTTCTTTTTATCGAAATACTGAAAAAATTATAATGTTAGATCCTAAAAGTGATTATACCAATCGAAAATCTTTTAAACAAGTTTTTACAGAAGTTATTGCAAAATGAAAAATTTTAACACTTTTAAATAAAGAAAATGAAAACTTAAATGAGTTTTCCGATTTAAGTGTGCCTTGGATAGAATCAAAAGGCATAAAACAGACTTCCACTTGCAGGTCGAAAATTTAAAAACGAATTTTTTTTGCGTAATTTGTTTATAAATTGTTTATAATCAATTAATTTTTTTCAATGTTCTGGACCTTTTCAAAATCGGGAAAAAAAATAAAACTACATTTAAAACTCTACGAAATCGAAATCCATTGAGAAAATTGACGAGTGATTATTTTTTTGGTGCATTCCACTAGAAATTCGTTCGATCGAAAATAGATATTATTTCTTAGTTTTCTGTTTTTCTTTAGTATGCTAGGTGCTAAATAAGTGCCAAAAAGTTTCGCAACATTCGTAATCTCTTATTTAGCACTCAATATACTACCAAATGACGAAGTGTAAGCAAAAGCTATCAGAATTTCTCATGGAATGCCCCAAAGAAATAATCGCTCATCAATTTTCTCAATGGATTTTGATTCCTTAGAATCTTAAGTGCATTTTAATATCTTTTCCCGATTTTTGAAAGGTCCAGAACCTTAAAAAAATTAATTGTTTATAAACAAGTTATTAAAAACATTTCTTTTTAAATTTTCGAACTGTAATTGAAAGTCTATTTAATGCCTTTTGATTCTATCCAAGGTATACTTTATTCGGTATACACATTTATGAAATATAAGCTTTTATTTAAAAAGTGTTAAAATGTTAATTCTGTAATAACTTTTGTAAAAAATGTTTCAAAATTTTTTTTTGTTTAGTGGAAATATTTTTATGATCAAACATAATAGTTTTTTGAATATTTCGATAAGAAAGAAAAATCTTATTTTCTATGTTTATTTCAACTGCTGTTACCTAGTTAAAATGATCATTTTTATGTAGTTGAAAATTCTTAATAAAATTAACTATCGTTCGTAGTTACTTTGAATTACAAAATTAATAGTAAAATTGAGTACAGAAAAATGATAAGTGCTACTGTATAATGTATAGTGAAATAACTATATCGCGACTAGTAAAATTAACAGACTTCTTGTAAATTAAACAATGTAGTAAAAACTACTAAGAATTGTAGTTGCAACAAAATTTACTAAGTTGTAAAATACAGTGATTTAATTTTACTAGTTTAAATAGTAAAATTTAATAAGAAAATTGGTTAAATCAGAGATAATCTTAGTTACTTTTACCTGTAACTTATCATTAACTTCATTGCAAAAAGGTCATTGTTCTTTATTGAACTAAGAACAGCGCCTCTGATGATAGTACTAGGTACTATCTTAATTTGCCACAAAAAAAGGCAAGTCGACCCAGCCTGGTTATTCGTCGTTATTCATCCTTATTTTTCGTTATTCGTCCTAGCTGGTCCTTAACCGCTGGTTAGTCGCAGCGTCGAGTCGATATTCGACACTATTTCACACTATTCTGCGTTATTTCGATTTATTTTGTTAACTTCGTTCTATAACACGTTATTTGCGTTATTCGAGAATTTTTCACAAGCCATCATTTTATTCACATAACTCTGATGATACTCTCTCTTATAGAATAAGCTAAAAATAAGGTATTCGAGAGTGGTTAGCGCATCGCCCCCAACCTAAGACAGTCAATATCGGCACAAACATTGGCCTTTACTCGTGAATCCAATGTTTGCAATACGATAATCGGCCGAAGTTACAGCCAATGTTGAAAGCCCGAGTATCAATAGACTACATAGAGCCAAGCAACGGCCACGTTGGCTAGCTAGGCAAACCCTGCTCGGGGAATTAAAAAAATATATTCAAGTTTTCATTTTAACCAACTAAATAAAACGATAAATAAACAAAAACAAATGATACACAAAAACCGGATTAACTGCATATGGAAAAAAATCAATTACAAGAAAATTGTTGCAAAAGAAATAAAAGTTACTAAAAAAGAAATTATCATTATTACCTAATGAAAACACGGAAAAAGTGTACACTCTGGGACAAATTACAAAAATGTATAATTTTGTTTTCAAATTAAAATATTTTAAAAGACAAAAATCATAACTCAGGAAATAGACGCATCTTGAAAAAAAAGTTTAAATCTTGCCTAGTTAACGCATGGTAAGGATGTACCTTTTGGACTCTATTGGAAAATTATTATTTTAAGGGCAGAATAAACATATTTGAGTATAAAAAATATTGTAGCTTTGAAAGTACACGTTTATTAAAAAATAAGTTTAAAATCTTGCCTCGTTAACGCCTGGTAAGAGTGTACCTTTTGGACCCCCTTATGGAAAAGTGTGACATGAAAATAATGACACGGATGCGTGTCATTACTTTCGTGTCATTGCGTGTCATCATTTCGCGACCACACGAAAAAAATGACACGGGAGAAAATGACACGGCAAAGCATACATAAAAATGCCAGGATGCGCAGATGTATTCTACTTATTCTACAGCACCTACGGCTGCGCAGTAAATTTTTTCCTCCCCAAAATGGTGCACAATGTATGTTTATACGAAATTATTACAAAACTAATAATAATAAAAAGTTTTTTAATGGTGCATTCTTTGCCATGTGATTTTTTTCGTGTCATTTTTTTCGTGTTGTCGCGAAATGATGACACGCAATGACATTATGAAGTAATGACACGCATCTGTGTCATTATTTTCATGTCACACTTTTCCATAAGGGCCCTATTGGAAAATTATTATTTTGGGGTCAGAATTAAAATATTTATTTATAAAAAATATTATAGCTCCGGAAGTATACGTATCTTAAAAAATAAGTTTAAAATTTTGCCTAGTTAGTGCAAGGTAAGAGTGTACCTTTTGCACCCCATTGGAGAATTATTATTTTGAGGTCAGAATTAAAATATTTAAGTATAAAAAATATTGTAGCTGCGGAAGTATACACGGAAAGAATTAATTTATTAAATTTTATTCAAATAGTCGATGAAACTCAGGACATAGAGACATTTGTATAAAACTTAAACTTGTCGACTAAAACTTAAATACAGTCGATTAAAACGTGCAACACGTCGGTGAAAATTTGAGATTGACGTTTTAAAAATAAATTCAAACAACTTTTTAACGAACTTTTCGTCTTTTCTAGATCGCACACATACCATTTCTTTCCCACCTCATCACTTTCACACATTATGTAGAAACAGATTTACAGAATTCCTATGTTATCCTAATATAAACGCAAATTTTAATTTATTAACGAAAAATCTCGCAACCGGGTTTCAAACGCGGGTTCTAACGCACGACGATACTTGAGACGGCGCCTTATACCCCTCGGCCATTCAGGAATACGCGAGAGTCTTTGGATTGAAATGAGTGACACTTAACTATAGCATAAAAGGCGTTACGTTTCCTCGATTCCTCGACTGTTGAATAAATTTTAAGTGGTAGAGATCAACGTTTGGAACTATTTCGAACATTTCGTAAACAACCTTTGGTTACTTATTAATCAATTATTTCTCACTCTGTTTTACTACACCAGAATTTAAGTTTAATCGACTGCTTGACGATTCTTTCTATTGTGCTTATAAATAAATATGCAATAATATTTCAAGCTTTATGAAAATGTCTCTATGTCCTGGTTTTCATCGACTTTTGCATATATTTTAATAAATAAATTTTTTCCGTGTACGTATCTTAAAAAATAAGTTTAAAATCTTGCCTAGTTAGTGCAAGGTAAGAGTGTACCTTTTGTACCCCATTGGAGAATTATTATTTTGGGGTCAGAATTAACATATTTAAGTATAAAAAATATTGTAGCTCCGGAATTACAAAATAAGTTTTAAACCTTGCCTAGTTAGTGCTCGGTAAGGGTGTACCTTTTGGACCCTATTGGAAAATTATTATTTTTGTGTCAGAATTAACATATTTAAGTATAAAAGATATTTTAGCCCCGGAAGTTTACGTATCTTAAAAAATAAGTTTAAAATCTTGCCTTGTTAGCGCCCTGTAAGAGTGTACTTTCTGCACCCTATTGGAAAATTATTATTTTGGAGTCAGAATTAACATATTTAAGTATAAAAAATATTCTAGCTCCGGAACAGAAGAATCACAGAACCAGTGCGAGATTAGCGCAGGAATTCATTGACCCAGGATAAACTGGAAATCAGGGAAAAGTCAGGGATTTTCCAAGAAAATCTTTAAAAGTCAGAGATTTTTTTTTTAAAGGGACTACAATTAAAAATTCATGATTTTATTAGTTTAAATTCATAATAAACAAAGCAAGATTGAAAAAAATCTGTAAAATTGGTGGTGAGGGAAAATGAAAAATTAGTCAGGGAAAAACCAGAAAATTTTAAAAATGAAATTTTGTGGTCACCCTGAAAACGTCATTTTAATACTTATAATAAGATATAAATATCTGCATGATCCAATTTCCTAAATGAAACAAAGAGAAATGAAACTTTAAAAACTTCAATTCCCTTTTTCTGACATCCAGTTTTTTTTCATTTACTGAAATGTCCATGTAACTTACATCCTTTGGAGGCACGGATTAACATTTATCATATATGTTGTTTTTTGTGCACAGGTAATTTTTTCCGCATTCTAAAGTGAATACCTCCTGGCGACCTAAGAAATTCTAACATTAGAAAACAACGGCCAACCTAATACACACAAATGAATAAGTAACAATTATTTATTGAAGCATGTCATAAGAAGATTTTCCCCGATTGGAATGGAACGAAGTATTCATGAAATGTTAAAAGACGCACCTTCTCTTAACGAAAGTGCCAGTGCCGTTCATAGTGGCACCCCTCCACCTCACATTCAAAAAAATCGTCTAAGCGACGTGCAGCAGAGGCCAGCGACAATGAATTTAACTCTCGGGAGTCCAAGTTCAAAATCTTGTAAGTATTTTTAATTTTAGTTTGTTCTACAGCAGAAACAAAATAATTTTTTTACTTAATTTTTGCTACTGTCGACTGGAGCTATTTTATGCACAAAGCAGATCATTTTACATTCTACGCCTAGTTAAAATTCAGAATTAAACAAAATTTCTTTAACTATTGAGTTATAATGTAAACATCCTTTTGCAGATATTGTAAAAAACGAAAAAACAAAGTTCTATACATATTTTCTTTGTATAGGAATTGTTTAACAAATTCGATAGTAGTTTATGCTAAACATTTCTGAACATTCTGACTATTCCTGAACATTTATCATTGCTCCTCCTACTCTCATCCCACCACATTTGTACTCTCAAATTACTTCTGAACAATCTAACTCTCACCATAAGCCCAAGCCTTGTTTCCCTAAGAAGTGCAGACAACGTTTCATATGTTTTAAAACAACGTGAATCTTTAGTGTTTCGAAAACTTTAGTAACTCTCGAACCAAACATTACAGAATTATGCCAGAAATGACTAATGGCGTCGTTCCGCGCCATTGAAACTGCCAAGGCTTGTTCAGCCAATGCTGTATCAGTACTGGTTGAAGCGTTGCATCAGTATTGTAACGGTATTAAGTTGCCAGTACTGGCAGCTAACACTGAGCCGGTGCTGGTGCAGTACTGCATTTGTAAAAATTTTATTGTTGAATTTATTATTGAACATTTAAATTTTATTTTTGAATTATTAATTACAATTATTATACAGATAAATTTTTAAAGGTAGGCTTTGGACCACATAAATATATAATTTATTTTATTTGAAAACAGTTTCAAATAAAAGTTATTTTTTATGAGAATAGATAATTAATACTGAAGATTTAAATTATTCATTAAATTATTAATGTTATGATTTTCAAAAGTTAAATTACACTAATTTTGAGTCAATTTCATGTTTCACTAATACATTTAAAGTCTACATAAATTATATAATATTGTATATATTATATAATTATTTAAATATATATTAATAAAAAATACAAAATAGTAATCGTGTTAGCTCAGTTGGTTAAAGGGTCGGCTTCGCGTGCGTAAGATTCGGCGATTGATTCTCAAGCGAGCGTGCAGATTTTTCGTTAATACTTATAAGTGTTATATGCGTATAAAAATTGTTAAATAATTATAAATGTAAGTAAAACAAAAGTTTAAAAGAATTTAAACGTTATATAAGAAAATTGTTAAATAATCTAAATTTTTTTCCTAATTGCAGAGTTTTACCAGTATTGTACCAGTAATGGAAACCAGTACTGCGCCAGTACTGGCAAAGCAGTACTGGAAAAACGTTATCATCCCAAGGTCGCACTAGCCTTGGTGCCAGTATTGTAACGGTACTGATCAGTACTGGCCAGTACTGGGCCGTTGCTGTGCCAGTAACTTTATTTAGCCTTTAAGGTCATGAATGAATTTCAGGGTTGCCACAGGTCAGGGAAATCAGGGAAAAGTCAGGGGTTTTCATCAAAAGTACTGGAAAAATGCAAAGAGTCTTTAAAATGGATGAAAAGTTATATTTTTCTGAAATTACAAATATAAAAATTTACTAAACAAATTTTTGAAAGTCATATTTCAAACATTACTAAAAATAATTAATGTTTGCAATCTGAAAAATAATTATCTTTTACAATTTTATAGTAAATATATAACGAAAAATTAGTTTTAACAAGGGAAACTAACTGGGGAAACCAGAAAATAACCGAGATTTTAAATTATTCGGGAAAAATCGGGAACCAGCCGGAAATTTTACGTCAAACCTGGAATTTCCTTATTATGATTAAAACAAAGTTTATTAATATACCTTACCAATTTGTTTTCAAAAATTATTTTTTACTACAATTTTTGTTGCATTTCATTAAAAATATTGAAAGTTTATTTATTTATTTAATTGAGGGCCCGGATGCAATAACTACGTTTTCGCTCGAAGGCCTAGAATGTCTCCTTTTTCACAAGATAATTTGACAGGAAAATTATCTGGAAAAAAAGTTGAAGGAAATTGAAATTTAAAAATTGATATCAATAGAGGAGATAAAGACGCACATTTTTTCTTAATAAAGTTTTTTTGTCAGACTATTATTTAGTTGAATAAAAATTAAAAACTAATTTTTTTTAGACATTGAAAATAATTATATTTTTACAATCAACTCGTGATATGTCAGAGTCATATAGATAAAGAAAGTTGCAACTTCACCTGCATAATTAAAAAACATTGCAGATCCTAATAAAATGGTTGTAATTATGAAAAGATTGTAATTTGTTATTGATTTTTAATAATAATGTAGTCGCTATCATTACTGTGCTTTACTAACTTTGAGCAAAAAATCTCTGTTACAAAGTTTCGAATTTTGAAGGTTTGAATTACACAAGTTGTTCAGTAAGGTATTAAAAAGTTTTATCAAAAAGAATTTTTTCGATTCATTAAATATTTCAGCTTTTATAAACAATTTTGTTTGAAGCTACTGCGCGTCACGCGTTAACATTTGGTCAGCTGACTGGCTGAGCTCTAAGCCGTGAGCGGAACAAGGAAGGATGCACTCCGGAGTGACTATGGCGAGAGAGAGAAAGCGACAATAAAGTGTTTTTACTGTAGAAATCAACTTTTTATTTTCTATTTACATAACTGTTAATAAATTAAAAAGTGTGTTAATTTATTAACAGTTATGTAAATAGAAAATAAAAAGTTGATTTCTACAGTAAAAGAACAGTTTATTAACAGTTATGTAAATAGAAAATAAAAAGTTGATTTCTACAGTAAAAACACTTTATTGTCGCTTTCTCTCTCTCGCCATAGTCACTCCGGAGTGCATCCTTCCTTGTTCCGCTCACGGCTTAGAGCTCAGCCAGTCAGCTGACCAAATGTTAACGCGTGACGCGTAGTAGCTTCAAACAAAATTGTTTATAAAAGCTGAACTATTTAATGAATCGAAAAAATTCTTGTTGATAAAACTTTTTAATACCTTACTGAACAACTTGTGTAATTCAAACCTTCAAAATTCGAAACTTTGTAACAGAGATTTTTTGCTCAAAGTTAGTAAAGCACAGTAATGATAGCGACTACATTATTATTAAAAATCAATAACAAATTACAATCTTTTCATAATTACAACCATTTTATTAGGATCTGCAATGTTTTTTAATTATGCAGGTGAAGTTGCAACTTTCTTTATCTATATGACTCTGACATATCACGAGTTGATTGTAAAAATATAATTATTTTCAATGTCTAAAAAAAATTAGTTTTTAATTTTTATTCAACTAAATAATAGTCTGACAAAAAAACTTTATTAAGAAAAAATGTGCGTCTTTATCTCCTCTATTGATATCAATTTTTAAATTTCAATTTCCTTCAACTTTTTTTCCAGATAATTTTCCTGTCAAATTATCTTGTGAAAAAGGAGACAGTCTAGGCCTTCGAGCGAAAACGTAGTTATTGCATCCGGGCCCTCAGTTGTAATTGAAAAATATCACATCTTGTACTACTTATTTTAAATAATTATGAATCGATATGTGATCAGCTTAAAGTAAATAACTTTAACTACGGTGGCCGAGGGGTTTAAGGCGTACTTAGGCTCAGGTTAGATGGGCTCGAATCCCGTTGGCGAAAATTTTTTTTTAATAATATATTTAATTTAAAATATTTAATTTAATACTTAGGTGTGTTCGCACATGAGTTCGTAAGTGTGTTCGCACCTGTGTTTTTACATACGCACGCAGATGAGAACTCATTTAAGAACGCTGTTTCAATTTCATATTGAGTAACGTTATACGTGGCGCATGACGGAATTTAATATAAGAACTTACATGCGTTCGTACCTATGTTCTTACATAAGATCTTATGAGAGATCTCGTCTGCGTCACCTGAGATCTTATATGCGTACACATGTAAGTACATACCTACCTTCTTACGACAGATCTCACGCACGTTTTTACAGTAGGGTAGAGAATTTTTAAATTTTTGACGACGATACAAAATCAATATCTTTGATTACTCCCACAGGGGTGACACATGTATGCTTTTCTATTTTAAAAAATAACATGAAATCTGCTGGTGCCCGATAGAGGCACTATCTGTGGTTTGAACCGATATTTAAAAAAATGCATGGAAGAACTCTTGCAAAGACTATTTTCAGTATTTTAAAACTAATTTACTAGAGTAATTTCTATTTCACACTAACCTTAAATACTTGTAGCATCTTTTGCAACTTTTAAATCAATAAAAAACATTGTTCAGTTTGAGACTTTAACAAAAATAGAACTTTATACATAACCTCCAAATACATTAAAGAACTTTCTGCGCAGACTTCAGGTTGTTCCAGATTATTAAAACCGATTAATTTGATATTACTGTGTAGCTCCTTCCATGGGTACCTCGTCGCCTAATTTTGAGGAGAGCGCGTGAGGAGACATTCGTGAAGTAGTCCCGTAATTCTATCAAAAAACGCGGAAAAATCGGAACAGGAACCATTTAACGATTTTTGGAAAGAGCGGGTCAGAAAAATGAAAACATTTGTGTTTCGGACTTTTTTTACCGGTATCGTTTTGCATAAACAATTGTAGAAGTTGGATAAATAGGGTTTTTTGATGATTGTTGCTTATCTAATTTCTTGACAAGAAAAAAGTTTTTATAAAAAAGATAGCCCTTAAAAAAACAAAAAAATCGACTATCATGAAGTCAAGATCAAGTAATTTGTTTATTCAAAAAAATTTTAAAAACCACTTAAAAAAGAAATTTTTTTATCTTTAATAACTTTTTAAATAATTAAGTGACAGTTGTCAAATGATGTAAAAGTTCGCCTCTTGTCACTCTTAAGAAGTGTGATAAATTTTAACCCGATTGGATGAATAGTTTTATTCCAATTACATTTGTTATTTAAAAAAACTGTTTTATGCCGATGTAAATAATATTTTTCTGGCTTATTGCATTTGAACTACAATGGACTCATTTTACTCCCGGAGAGTCATATTAACATATACATTTTTATGCATAACAATTTGTTAACAATAAGTTGCAAAAAAGGGGTGTAAAAAACTTACCCGATATAAACAAATGGAATAACTTTGTGAATAATTATGTTATGACATGGGTTGAAATTGGATCGTAAAGTACATGTTTTTATGCAACTTTTAAAGAAAAAAATTTGTTTTATCTTAATTAGGGGGTAGAAAAAAAATTTTTTTTAGGAAAATACTGACGCTGTCGTTTTTAACTGTTAAAAGTCAAACTCACAGGATGTTTACAAGATAACATATATTAGCTGTTAAAAAATCGACGAAGTTGTTACTCATATTATTATTGCTAAATATTGCGATCAAAGTAGGGGTAGCAGTTGGCGCCGTCAAGGTGGACGGTGGTGGGGGTATTCGATGCCGCGCTAGAGCTCTTGCGACAGAATTGAATTCAAGGATTCGAATTACCAAAATTTTCAATAACTTTCGAAGGAATTGTCAAATTTTGATCTTTTTTTTTTTAATCTGAACTAATTCTTGTAGACAATTCTGAATATAGCTCCAAATTTTTAATAAAAATAAAATGTACAACTATATTTCTTAAGTTTTTTTTTTTACAAATTTTAGTTTGTAATTTTTTTATTGTTTAATTTGCACAAAGTGCTTGAAATAATAATACTGATTAAAATAAACATCGAAATAGTTATTTTATAATAATTAATCTTAAAATTTGCTAATAAATAGCCAACTGACACCGGATATATTGACATAATAAAAAACAAAAGTACAAACTAGAGTTTATTTTATAATTTTAATTTAACTACTACGTAACATTTAATAATACATCACGTAAAACCTGCAAGCATTAAAACGTTGCATAATGATACCATTTTTTTGATTAATTATGAGAAATGGTCTAAAAAATGGTATCATTATGTAACGTTTTAATGCTTATAGGTTTTATCCTATTCAATTTATTTTAATACGCAATTAAACAAAATATTCTACAGAAGTAAATTAAGAAATTTATTTTAATAGTCTTAGTACAATTTGTATATTATAGTTATACTAGTTCGTTTTGCATGTGAAAGAAATGTAATATGTATAGTACTATTTATATATCGAAATTATACTAACATTAGAATATTATAATAAATTTAATGATTTACTTCTATAAAATATCTTGTTTAACTTCGTATTAAAATATTTTAAATGCATTATTAAATGTTATGTAGTAGTTAAATTAAAATTAATTAATAAACTCTAGTTTGTGCACCACCGTCCACCTTGATTGCGCCAACTGCTACCCCTACTTTGATCGCAATATTTAGCAATAATAATATGAGTAACAACTTCGTCGATTTTTTAACAACTAATATATGTTATCTTGTAAACATCCTGTGAGTTTGACTTTTAACAGTTAAAAACGACAGCGTCAGTATTTTCCTAAAAAAAAATTTTTTTCTACCCCCTAATTAAGATAGAACAAATTTTTTTCTTTAAAAGTTGCATAAAACATGTACTTTACGATCCAATTTTAACCCATGTCATAACATATTTATTCACAAAGTTATTCCATTTGTTTATAACGGGTAAATTTTTTACACCCCTTTTTTGCAACTTATTGTTAACAAATTGTTATGCATAAAAATGTATATGTTAATATGACTCTCCGGGAGTAAAATGAGTCCATTGTAGTTCGAATGCAATAAGCCAGAAAAATATTATTTACATCGGCATAAAACAGTTTTTTTAAATAACAAATGTAAGTGGAATAAAACTATTCATCCGATCGGGTTAAAATTTATCACACTTCTTAAGAGTGACAAGAGGCGAACTTTTACATTATTTGACAACTGTCACTTAATTATTTAAAAAGTTATTAAAGATAAAAAAATCTCTTTTTTAAGTGGTTTTTAAAATTTTTTTGAATAAACAAATTACTTGATCTTGACTTCATGATAGTCAATTTTTTTGTTTTTTTAAGGGCTATCTTTTTTATTAAAACTTTTTTCTTGTCAAGAAATTAGTTAAGCAACAATCATCAAAAAACCCTATTTATCCAACTTCTACAATTGTTTATGCAAAACGATACCGGTAAAAAAAGTCCGAAACACAAATGTTTTCATTTTTTTGACCCGCTCTTTCCAAAAATCGTTAAATGGTTCCTGTTCCGATTTTTCCGCGTTTCCATGGGCCTTTGGGATAGAATTACTGGTCTAAAGTGGTCACCTGAGCATTTTTCCTCACGCGCTGTCCTCAAAATCAGGCGACTAGGTACCCACGGTGAGAGGGTGACAAATTGCCGCAACGGATATTGAACGGACATTCAATAATAATATGAAAACAAATATTTTATTCAATTAATGCATTAAATTTAGTTGAAAAGTATTAATCAATAATAATGATACTTCTATCATTTTTTTAAAATTAAAATCTTAAATGTAATAGAGATTTATTAACTTTAAATTAAACTTAATTATTCCAATAAATTTGTTTTTTAAGAAATTCAGTAATGAAATTTAATGTAATTTAATTTAAATTGATTACTTATATGAAATCAAACTATTTACAATTATTTTAGAAGAAAGTGATTGTTTTATTATATATTTTTCAATTTACTAAACTTAACTCATAATCTGAAATTCATTGCTTCTTGTAATCTGGGTACGTTTTAATCAAGCCTTCGTGTACTTTGTTTTAAAATTTGCATTGCCATAAGTGTTTGAAGAAAAATACCTTTTAATCTTTTTCTTCAAATTATTTGCCTCTACACGTTTCAGCTAGAATTCACAATACAACTGCTTCTCAAAGGGAGTTACGAGAGACGCAACTCTCTAAGGAACACGCTTGTTTGGCCTAGTTGCTACTTTCTTAGTAGGTGTAGATGTTATCATAGAATGAGCCTCTGTTCAAAACATCTGATCCTGCGACATTTCTACAGGGTTTATATTATTTTCATCTTGAATCTCAGATAAAAATTGCGGTCTGTCACTTAACTCTTCTGTAACTTCCATTAGTTCCACTGTACTTAATATTTTTGCAGCAATTTCTTTCATGAAAAATTGATCCACAAGTTTCCTTCTCTTTAATTTAGGTTTATTAAAACTTCCAGATTCAAGAATAGGCTGTAATAACAGATCAATAAAAAATCAGGGTGGCCACGTGTCAGTAAAGTCAGGGAAATGACAGGGAAAACATTTTTTGTCAGTAAAGTCAGGGATATGACAGAAAAAAAGTTTTTTGTCAGGGAAGTTAAAGAAATTGAGACGGACCATATTGCCGTCGAAGTTACAATTTTTTTGACAAAAATGTATCTACAACTCAAAAATGAATCGATTCTTTCTTTTTTTTAAATACTCAAAAATGTTTGTACAATAATGCTTAACTACTAATAAATCAAGACTTTTATTAGTAACTAAAAAAACGATAATAACTTTTAAAAATGTAAAAAATGATTTTTTAAGAAAATAATTTTAAGATTTTTTGATATCAGAAACTATTTACACCAAAGTAAATTATATATTTTATACACAAAACTTATCTAAACTATTCTTAAATAGTTCTAGTTACTAACCAACAATTTTAAGTCGTTTAAACAATCTTAGTTAAACAAATTCATAACTTTAAAAGTTTTCCTTACTTAGCTTTCGTTTCTTTTTTTAAATTACTAGAACACAAAATCGCGCGCGATGCGCGCGTGTAGATTTTCGATTGTTGGAAATCTTAAAAAATTGTATTTTAATTTATATTAAATTATTATTTAAACATGTTTCCTAAATCGGCACAATGCAAAAAAATTTCTGTGTCATTTATAAATTTGCATTTAACTGTTATTATTAACACTCTAATAAGTCTTAAGAATTTTTCTACTAATTTTCTGCGTTATTATTAGTATTTAAGTTTTAGAAACAAATATGAAGTATGAAGAGCCTTCTGTTAGTTCTTGTTAGAAAGGTAGGTTTTACTCGATAAAATTCTTTTTTTAATTCCAAGTTGTTAATACTATCAAATAAAAAAATGTCTATTTTAATTTCCTAAAAGACGTTACCAATTAAATCCTTGATAAATTTTTATAGAATTTTATATTTAAATGTCATATTTTCCTAAAAGTATAATAATATTATTATTAAAGAATTAATACTTAACTAATCAATTTAATTTAAATTCTTAAATTTAATCCTAATTGGGGTTAAATAATAATAAAATTTAATTAATAATTTAATAATAAAATAATAACCGGACTATTCTTCGGGGTAAAGGGGGGGGAGGGTTCTTTTAAGTTGTAAGACGAAATGAGTTTTAAATAATAATAACAAAAATAATAATAATGAAAAATTTTTCCCTTTATAACGATTAAAAATAAAAAAGAAATTTTATAGGGTACACCATATTTTAATTAAAAAAATATACAATTTGTATCTTGCTAAATAATTTTATTTTTAAAGAATATTTAACAATCATAATATTTATTAATACTATGTAGAATTAATATTAATTCTAAACATTTTTTTTCAATTCTACACATAAAAAGGCACATTTTTTTCCTAATAATTTTTTTCCAAAATCAACCGTTCTGGAATTATGCCTAATTAAAAAAAAGGGCTATTTTTTAAAACAATTACCCATATCTTTATTTAAAAAAATAGTAAAAAAAATTTTTAAAATTCGTTTTAAAGGTGATAGATCAAGGTCTAAATCATTAGATATTATAAAATTAGAGAACGAAAGCTTAAAAAAAGTCCCCATTTATTGTTTTATCTTCATTGGTTAACAAAATATAAAACTTTATTTAAAGACAAAAATTCTGAGGGGTGGGAAAAATTTGCAGGACGGCACTCCCTAAAACCGAATTGGTATATATCCCATTCCACATAAAACTCTTTGGACATAAAAACGATTTGACATAAAACTCAATTGGCATAAATCCCATTTGTCATAAATCTAGTTTGACATAAAACACATTCGACATAAAAATCAATTGGCATAAATCCCATTTGACATAAATCCCATTTAACTCAAAGCCCATTTGATATAAATCCCATTTATTGGAATAAATCCAATTTCGCATAAAACACATTTGCGATAAATTCCATTTCACATAAAACACATTTGGCATAAATCACATTTGACAAAATCTCATTTAGCACAAAGCCCAATTAATATAAATTCCATTTAGCATAAATCACATTTAGCACAAAGTCCATTTGATATAAATCCCATTTGGCAAAAATCCCATTTTGCATAAGACACATTTGGGATAAATCCCATTTGACATAAAAAACATTTGGTATAAATCTCAATTGGCATAAAATTCAGTTGACGCAAAACTCAATTGGAATCAAAATTTGACGTAAGTCCCATTTAGCACAAAGCCCATTTGATATAAATCCCATTTGGCATAAAACACATTTAGGATAAATCCCATTTGACAGAAAAAACATTTAGCATAAATCTCATCTGGCATAAAATTTATTTGGCATAAAACCCATTTGACATAGATTCCATTTAGCACAAAGCCTTTTTGATATAAATCCCATTTGGGATAAATCCTATTTGGCATAAATCCTATTTGACATAAAACAGATTTGGGATAAATCCCATTTGACATAAATCTCAATTGGCATAAGTTTCATTTAGTATAAAATTCAGTTGGCATAAAACTCAATAGGCATAAATTCCATTTGGCATATATCCCATTTGGCATAAAATCCATTTGACATAAAAAAACATTTAGCATAAATCTCTTTTGGCATAAGGCTTATTTGGTATAAAATTCAGTTGGCATAAAACTCAATAGGCATATATCCCATTTGGCATAAAACACATTTGACATAAAATTTTTATTAAGATAAAGAAAATTTTCTTTAAGATAGGGTAAGTTTTCTTTAAGATAGAGAAAATGTTACGCCATTTGAGTTTTTATGCCAAATGAGATTTATGGAAAATGAGATTTCTTCCTGTTCAGTTTTATGCCAAATGTGTTTTATGCCAAATGAGATTCATGCCAAATGGTTTTTATGTTAAATGAGTTTTATACCAAATGGGATTTATACTAATTGAGTTATTTGTTTTATTTTTTTAATTTAAAAAAAAGATCAAAATATAAATTTTTCTTGTTGTATTAAATTTAATAAGAACAAACAAAACTTTAATTTAAAATTACTGTTATTTAAAATTAATGTTTAAATTCTTGTCATTACATTTTTTTGTTCCAAGAAAATTTAAAAGTCTATAAATGAAAAGTTTTAATTTTAGTTTAATTTTTATTTTTTTTGTAAAATTTTAAATAACCTGGATTTTATTGAAAAAAGTTCTTTGTTTCCTTTATTTTTTAAAAATTTTTCTTGAATTTGATTTCAATTCTCGAAACTGTTCAATTTTCTTTGCAATTTTTATTTCTCAAAAAATTTACTAAGTAAATTTTTTCTATAAAAAACTTTTTCTTTTTTTAAAGTAAAAACCTCCATTACAATTTTCAAACCAATTTTAATTTTTTTTTTATTGCTAAAACAAGGGATATCTACATCTTTTCCAAGATTTGATGAGTCAATAATGGACTAATATTAGACTAAGCTTGGTGACGAATTCTTTCAAAGTCTAATTAAGATTTGCTCCCAATATGGTCTATAATTTATTAATATTTTACTGGCCTCCAAAAATAAAAAAAAAGTTTATTGCACCCTTTATAAGTAATGAAAATAAATAATGTTTAAATTAATTTTTTAATGAAAATTTGTCAACATATCTGCTTTTAATTTTGTTATTAAGAATCAGTAAATTAAAAATGCTCAAAATAAAAATATAAAACTTTAATCAAATGTGTACGTCCATATGAAAAGGGCCCACTTTGGCACTATTGGACTTATCTATATGACCATATTCTTTATTAAATTTTGAACATTTTGAGAGGTCTTGGACCCCTTTAGATGAAAAATTCTCAAAGTTATAAGCATTCAAAGTTAATAGAGTAAAAATCCTAGTTTTGAGAAAAACGAGTTTAAAGTTCAAGATTTCCATTAGCGCCCATGCATTTTTAAAATTAAAAATAATATTTTTTTTGTGTTTTTAATTACTATAAAGTTATTATAAATGCATGATTCGACATGGGACATTATTTATTTTGTTTTTCAGCCAAAAAAAAAATTTCGAAAATCGGAATCTTCTTTAGAAAAATGTGAATATCTCGGTAAATAAAATCGACAACCTGGGCCCTTTTCATGTATACGTACACAAATAATAACCCTCCCACGTCCAAAAGTTGGAAAATAAATATTCAAAGTGAATTAAAAGGTAATTAAAAAATTAAATAATATTCAAAAGTTGAAAATAACTAATTATGAGTAAAATCATCGCTGAGTTTTTGTTTCATCAATTAGTGACAATAACTAAAAAAAGTTAAAATTTAACTAATTGAGTTTGTAAACAGAATTTTACTAAAATATTAGTTATTTTGACATAACCTAAAAATGAACTTGACTAAAAATTAGTTATTTTTTACTAAATCATTAGTAAAAACATAACTATTTGAATTTGTTACTGAGTTTTTGCTTTCAAATTAATTATTTTTAACTAATTCAGATTTTGAGAGAATTTAAGTAATTTAAATAAGTTATTGTGGTTTAAAACTAATAACTATAGATTTTAAAAAATTCCAATTAGCTTTTACAATAAAAGTCATAGTGAAGTTCAATTTAATTTTAAACTATTTAATTTAATTAATAATCTGTTAAATTTATTTGAAATCGACCATAGTCTGAATTTAAAAAATTGGTATTTTATAGTGCAATAAAAATTAGTTGTAAGATTTCAAAAATTATGCAGTAGAGCCCCGATTAATCAAGCTCTCTTTACCCGAGGTCATGTCAAGACAACCCATCTTTTAGTGCATTTCATTTTGACTTTTAATGAAAATTTAAAGAAAAATAAAAGATATAAAAAAGAATATCTCCACGGTAAAAGGGACCTAATCCACAAACAAGTTTTAGGTTATGTTTATGATTTTTTGAGTGAAAAGATAAAAAGAAAATCAACTCTTAATATAAACCATTGATTTTTAAGTCTTGCATCCAAAATATTTAATATAGAAACTATTATAATTTTTGTGTTACTTAATCAAAAAGAAAGATTTTATCACAGAAAAACTATTACTAAACATAATCTAAAATTTGTTTACAGATAACTTATTTGTTATATACTAGTTTATTATTATTATTTAGTAATTTTTATTAATTATTTCATTTTATTTATATTTTTTTAGTTTAAATTAGTTGAATAAAAAATTACGTTTCAAGAAAATAATATAACCATTTTTAAAATTAAATTAAACTAATTACAAGAATTTTAACTTTATTTTTGAATAATAATAATAATAATATGTATAAAAGTAAATTTTACTACCTTGTTTACTTATCTTTTTATATTAATGAAACCTTTATATTATTTCAGATAATAACATATTAAAAAAATAACATTGACATTTCAGATTAAACAAAACAAACAAAACTACATTCAGGGATATAGAATTATGGTCACGTCATTAACGACCAATCAGGTTTTTGACAACAATGTCCTCGATATCTCGTTAGTACTACTTTTTAGGATAGGATTTAATTAGTTAATTACTATAAGAATTAAGAAATCTTTTGAGGTTATTTATTTGTTAACTAAAATTGTTTAAACGGTTTAAAAATAGTTGGTAAGTATTCAAAACTACTATGAAACTCTATGCCAATAATAATCAAATAATTTTACAAAAGAAACAAAATCTAAGTAATAAGAATTGTTGAAGTTATTTATTTGTTAACTAAGATTGTTTAGACAAAACTTGTTTGTAAACATTCTAAATTGTATTAGGACTCTAGATCAAAAGTGACGAATTAATTTTACAAAAGAAACGAATTCTAAGTATGTAATAAAAACTTTTAAAGTGATTTGATTGTTAACTAGGATTGTTTAAACAGTTTAAAAATTGTTTGTAAACATTCTAAACTGTATTATAACTCTAGGCCAATAGTAATGAATTAATTTCACAAAAAGAACGAAATATAAGTAAGGAAAGCTTTTGAAGTTATTTATTTGTTTAACTAAAATTGTTTAAACAAATTAAAATTGTTGGTTAGTAACTAGAACTATTTGAAAAAAGTTTAATTAAGTTTTGTGTATAAAATAATTATATAATTAACTTTGGAATGTGTAAAGTTTCTTATATCGAAATACCTTGAAATCATTCTTTAAAAAAATGATTACTTTTTTTTCAAAGTTATTTACATTTGTTTTAGATAATATTAAAAATCTCGATTTTTAGTACTAAATTAAGCGCTATAGTACAAACATTTATGAGTATTTTTTAAAAAATAACATTAACATTGATTTATTTTTGAGTTGTTGGCAGACTTTTATCTTTGCTCTGAATAAAAAAATTTTTGTCAGGGAATTTCGTTGTAAAATGTCAGGGAATTGACAGGGAAATTGATAAACTGAATCTTGTGTCCACCCTGAAAATCTATGAGAAACATATAAAACCATTTATAATCGTTTAAGGGACATTCTCTCAAAAAGGACAAATGACAATTTCACGTCACTTTTTCTAAAAAATAATTTTAATTTATAAAAATTGTGCCGGCCATACGATAGTATACAACGGCCCTCAACTAAATTACATGAGAAAGAAAAATAGAATTTTAAATTATCGGAAATATTCAGGTTTACATGGTGTAAAAACTCCACTTCGTGACCGTGCACGAAGCGTATTTTATTCAAACAAAAGATATTACTTTTATTCTACAATATAATTATATACTTTGTCTAGCAATATCTACTTACTAATTTTTTGTGTTTTCATTGGTCCTTGAAGAAATACAGTAAAATATTCGCAATATTATTTCCTAGGATTAATTTAGTTTTGTGCACCATAGTAAACTCCACTGAATGATCGGTCACAAATATGAGTATTAAATTAAAATAAAATTAGTTAGATAACAATGCACAGATAAACAATATTTATAGTATTTGTGCAGTTAAGGTCACTGCGAATTAGGATGAAAGAAAAGAAAGTAACCCGTATCAGTATGTTTTTCAATTTAGTTGTGGTGGTCGACACAAAGAAAACTCCACTTCGTGAAAGCAGAATATTTTCATTTTTGCTAATGTACTGCTAAATATTGTTAATATTTCTTATGGCAGTTTCTTATCTAACTGAAATGTAGCAAATACAATTAATTGAATGTTAGTAAAATTTATTCTTTTAATATTAGAATCGAATGAATCAGTATATTTTGGAACAGACAGAAATTCCACTTCGTGACCGCCAGTACGTATTTTTAAAGATATATTTTAAAATGTTCATAAACATTATAACAAAGTATTTGATGGTTTTTTTAGGTCCATGTCTTGACATAGGACTAGTAATATAAGAGTTTTACAAATATTTTTTCACGTAAAATGTTAATTCTGAAATTGTTCTTTTTGAGAAAATGACCCTTAAATATTGTTAAATGTAATTATTTTATACTTAAAATAAAAGAAATTAATCATAAAAAACGTAAAATTATAATTGAAGCGTTGGGTGCAACAAGGGCGTTAGATAGAAAACTCTCATATTTAATTTGTTAATAATATGATTTGTAACGAGTCTCAATTATTTAAAACTTACACCAGACTCGAAACACTAAATTCTCATTTCTGACCTTTCACCCCGAATAAAAGAAAATCAACCCAACGCTGAATCAAAGGGGAGATCCTCCGAATCCACGAATTGGTGTAGAATCCGACTGAGACACGAAATTGACAAATTTTCACTTACCAACGGCTTTCCGCTGAAAAATAGCACCACGTGTTGCCGGCCTCGGCAACGCAGAAAAAGCAAAATTAGGAAAAATAAACAGGTTCAATCCTTTAGAAAAACACACGTTTCACCAATTTAATCTCGCTTTATTTTAGCCACTCACCCCTTTTACTACAATTTCACAATTTTAATAATCTCAACTCGATTAGCAATTTCCCCGAACACGTGGTATCTACGAACGATTAATTGAATCTCAATGATGGCCGTGACCCAGTCCCGAAATTGATCAGCCGGTCGATCCCCTTCCTGCGATCTTCTTCCTATCTCCATCCTTGTCCCTCAGTCCTGTAATTGGTCCCTTGGTCCAAGAATCCGAAAACCTACGAAAAACGCTCGGAAAACGAAGCTGACCTCACGCAACTCATTTTTTATTGGACATTCGAGCCAACGACCAAAATCACACGCAGAAACGAATATGAGAAACGATAGAATTCAAAGACTAAAGCGAAAAGAAATACTCTTTACAGCCTTGAATATTCTAACTCTAAATTATATATATTAAAATTAACCAAGTAACGATCCACAACGTTACAGATTGTTTTTCAAAATTATTAATAAGTCGAAGATTCATGACACACTTTATGACTTTCAAAAACGATTCTTAAAATTTCAAATCGATATCTTCTCTAGTTTAAGCTTAAGTACGTGTAAAAAAATTAATAACATTTACCGACATCAAAAAAAGAGTCGGTAAATGTTATTAATTTTTTTACACGTACTTAAGCCTAAACTAGAGAAGATATCGATTTGAAATTTTTTTATTTATTATTTTAGAAGTCAGATTCAGGATCATTTGAACTTTTTGAATTATTTAAATTTATTCATCTAACATTTTGAAACCTGTTTTCAACTATAAATAACCCTGTAAAACAGTGTGTATCGTCAATTGTTTTTTAATAAAAATTTATTTAGGAAACATTCAAAGCAATAAAATTATGTGACATACTTCCAGGTATTTATTCTTAGCTCCATAAATAAGCCTTAGGTTGAAATGAATTTTTGAAAATATAAACTAGAAGATATTGTCACTGTTTTGAATAAATAATATCAAAAATTGTGTTAGCTGCCTAACGCACTTATTGCTCCCAACACTTCAATTTTAAGAATAACAAACAAATATATAAAAAAGAGCCCATTGACAACAAACAAACAAAAAGGTTATGTTACACTTTCTGAAAAAATAATTAAATTAAAAACATTTAAAAATTTACAGTTAATATTTAGAAAAAAAAAATTATTTTATATTTTATTTATTAAAACATTACATTTATTTTCTTACCTATTTAATTCCTATTGAGCTTTCTCGAATCTTATCTTCTTGCAAGTTAACCTCTAATGTTGATATTTTGCCAACAGAAGGTGAATACAGAACTTGTCGCATTTCGTTATAGATGGAGAGTTGGGCAAACTTGAAATATTTATTATTTTGCTAGCAGATACTATGTCATCTTCGGGTAAATGTTGCGTTGGAACGGCTTTAGTCTTCAATATAACTGTACCATTACTCTTCTTTGGAAGATAACAATCTGCTTTAAAATGACGCAAACACACAAATAAACCCTTCTTAGTGATATCACCATTAGACAATTTCCTCAAATCAGGATTTTTTATACGATCCATCCATTTAGATCGTATTAACGGTCTTTTGGAAATTTTGTGAAATCTTTGTGATTTTCCCTCAACAGTTTTGGAAATTACATCCAGGAACAACACAAATACCTCCTGTAAGTTGCTTATTGTTCATGATGTAGCTGATGTATTACAAAAACTCCACAAAACTAACAACCTTATTAACTTAAAAATCACTGAAAAACAAATAATCACACATCACTTCAAGCAATCAAAACAATCGCAATTGCAAATGGCGACTCCCTTAAGCATCACGTGTAGGTATGTATATACTACACACCCTCTCACATACAGTCAAAGTCCGATATGTCGCATAGTTCGGAGCTGTAGGGGTAGAAAATTGCAGACTTAACGAATGCCCCCACCAAGAGGTATATTCATTTGCTCATGTGCTTTCATATCGGCGCGAAATTATTAATAGTTCAAATGACACTTAAGTTACGGTGCTGTTACGTCTATTAAATTAACATTTTTTTCTGTAATATCAACTAAAAATAGTTATTTATTTCCAAAGAATTTAAACATTTTCTTGTTTAGGAATTTAGCTATTTTAACATAATAATTTATAATTTGTGATTTAAACGAGGTAATGAATTTTCTTTTTATATAGATATATATGCCTCTTATCGATTCGTATGTAAGACGTGAGAGTATAAAAATTATACAATTTTGTAAATACAAAATATGTCATTAAAATAATTAATCTTATTAATATATTTTATTTTTTTAATTGAAATCAGTTAGAGGTTAATTTTTGGCTGTAATTTTAATGATTTTTTTTTAAATCCAGTTAAATTTTATTATTATTTTTTGTATTAAAATTATTTTTATTACCAGAAGTACAAATTTAATGTTAAAATAACTCTAAACCTTTTTTTCTTTTGTGTCCTTAAGCAAATTTTCTAGACGTAAACTATCGTCTGCTCGACAAAAGTAAAACATAATCGTGTTGAGTTAAGGATTCAATATTATTTAATTAGTACTGAACTTTACCTTTTGATAACGAAAATCAATTTTCAAATTGAAATTTACGTTTTACAAAAAACAATTAAATGTAAATGACAGTGTTATTACTAAAAAAAATAGAGGTTATGTTCAAGAATCGGATGACATTTATTAAATCAACACGCGAAGAATGTTAAATTTTTACAAAAAAAAATGTAACAAGGACTGATTGTTACACAAATACACAAAATTTTGAACGGTGTTTAATAACAGTTTTGATATTTAAAAACAATCTGAAGTTGGTTCACGCAGTCGCAAAAATATTATAAAAATTCACAGACGGGGTATTAAATCCGTGGGAATGAAAATGTATGTGATCAAAGAAAGAGGAAAAGTGCGACTTATTGGACGGATACTTAACGGACTTTGACTGTAATTGAACCGTCCGCGATCAAAAGGGCTTATGAACGAGTGCGCAGATCCCCTGGTGCAGCCGTAGACTCGCTGTACGAGAGGTCAACGAAAATCACGCGTAAACCCTTTTGATAGTGGACTGTTCAATTAGCAATTGACACGAGCAAACTTCTCAAGAGAATGAAGGTGTAGAAAGAGAGAACATGCCCCTTCTTGTCTGAGTATTCGTTGCGGTGAGCGTTCCAGTGGTATTATAGTTCAGTGGGTGAAACACTGTTTTTAATTCCAGTTGGAGTAGAGAGAGGCGCCTCGGTCGAAATCACTCAGACAAACCTAGAGCGCGACTCATGTATTTGTTTATACGTAACATATATGAACAAGATAAAACCCAGTTCGGGTTCTAGTTGGTTGTATCCGGTTTTTATTCGGAAACCATTATAAATCTACGGATCAAATAAGGTTGAAGTCGGGTTTTATACGGGTTATGAAATTAAAACAAAAAAAAGTGGTGACATTCTGTACGGTAACGGTTGACTCGAACTTATAACTGGTCTTTCTCAAATAATAACATTGTGATACAGTCAGATCTCCCATAAGTTAGTTTTGGTGGAGGGTCCACTTAAGAGGGATTTGCCAAGTAAGAAGAAATTTTGTCTGTATTGTCACCATCTTGCTTCGTCTGCGCAAGACAAACCATTTGGAAATGGACCACGAGAGGAGAAATTAACTTATGACAAGTTAACTTATGAGAGATTGGCCTGTATTAGTGCGGTAATTTTTGGTAGCTCCATAATTAATAAGTAGGGTGTTTTCCATAGTTTTCCTCTACTCTGATTAGAGAGGGTCAGGCAAATGCAAGTACACTGGAGTCTCGATTTAACGGACATCGATTTAACGGACTCTTAATGAGGTGTACAGAGCTGCACCAATCAGAATGCTCGTGACGTCACTCTCGATTTAGTAGACAGGGGGGGGGGGGGGCTTTATAAGGTTGGTAGAAAAGATATGGTTCAACGTTTCCGGGCCTCAACGGCTGATTCGTTGTTAAATAAAGATTTATAAAAAAAATAACTCTGTTAAGAGGAATGTATTTAAAAGTACATAAGATATATTTCAAAGAAAATTTATAATACTTGCTGTCACAATCGAGTTGATCAAAATTTATCAAAATTTAATCAAGAATATGTTCATATAAATCAGTCTAAAAAATAAAATTGCATTCATTTTTTTTTATTCAATTTGTAAAATATTTCTCTAAATTTCTAATTTTAAAATTTTGTTTTCTTTAGTAATATATTTTAACGTTTTTTAAATTATATTCTTATTTATTATTTCAATTTTAAAAAAATATCCGTACCTTATTTAATTTTTGAAAAAATTTTCTTCATTTCTTTAATAAACTACTTACAAATAATCATTCTGAGATTTTATATACTGATCATATTTTAAAAACAAAAAGTGGTTAGTTTGAATGAGCTAGTCAAGGAAAAGACTTTTTATCTAAAACGTCGAATATAAAATAAAAAGTTTTATGTAGAATTAAATTTTATCTTTAATTTTTCATTATTCAATTGTTTTCAATTTCTTTCTAAGATTTTCAAGTATTTTCCTTAAATTAAAATTATTTTTTTTATTTTTTAAACATTTTTATGTTTTCAGGAGTGAAAAAATTAATTTTAAGTTTGCCATTGAAACTGACAAATTTTCGCATCTAGCAGACGACTAAAAAATCTGAGAATGTCAAAACGGGGGATAAATTTGACGCACGTGGGATCATCTGTTAGCATAAAAGAAACATTTAAAAAATTCCTCATTTCAAAAACTTTGGCAATAAAAAGATTTTTTTCCGGAAAAGTGTCTGGATTTTAAAAAAACGAATTGTGAAATACGCGGTAAATATTGGCTAGCTGTGCAATGTGGTCGATAATAAGTCTGGGAGCTACTTAATAAAAACATTGCTCAGAATTTCGTTTCATAAAAGAAAAATAGAAACTTATTGAAATTTTATGAATTATGGGTAATAACGAAATTAAACCACGGAGTTAGCTCAGTTGGTTGAGGTCCTGGACTTTACGGTCCCGCGAAGTCAAGCGTCAAGCTTGCTTGGTTCGCGCCCCAGTGAGCTTGGGATTTTTTCCGGCTGTGAGATAACTTCAGTGGAAGGTAAAGACGTCAAGGTATAATGATATGCACTGTCGGTAATCGACGTGTGCAGATCACTAGAACTTAACTGTCGATAAACCGGTTGTACTATGGAAAGGTTTTTCTACAGTTTTCCCTCTCCACTGGCGAGCAAACCCAATATTCCAAGTGGTCCAGGCAAATGCGCGTACTCCTAATTTCAAGCCGTTCTGTAGACGCAAAAACCACTTAAAGTAAAATAAATATGAAAGTAATAAATTCTAGGAACTCCCTACGGGGGACACTCATTGGGCCTGTAAGATCGATAAAACGAGTGTATAATAACTGAAAAAAAAAAAAAAACGAAATTATTAAAAAAGAAAAACACCTGTTTTTCTGTGTGTGTGAACACTTTTCAAAAAAAAGGTGCTATACAAATAACACAAATTCACACCATCTTTGACGTTTGTTTTATAAAGCACTGGACACTTTTTTACAGAAAGATTATTCTTTTGACAAAGTATGGAGAATTAAGGATTTGTGAAAAATTAATTTTACATGAATAGACATTTTCATGAGTGAAAAAATTAATTTCAAGTTTGTCATTGAAACTGACACATTGTAACAGACGAGGCTGAAAATCTGTGTGTGTCAATATTTTATTAAGTAAAGACATTGGCGAGAATTTTGTTCCAGAAAAGAAAGATTACAGAAACTTGTTGGAATTTTATGAATTAGGGGTAATAATGAAATTATTAAACAAGAAAAACACCTGTTTTTCTCTGTGTGTCAACACTTTTCGAAGAAAATGAGCCAAATTCACAAGATCTTTGCCGTTTGTTTTATAAAACACTGGACACTTTTTTACAGGAAGATTATTTTTTGCCAAAGTTCAGGGAATGAGGAATTTAGGAAACACTATTTACCGCGAGCCAGAAAATTATCTCCACATTCGACATCAAAATTGACAGATTGTAAAAAGAGTGCGGAGTCCATCTTGTCATAGCTCGAGTGGAATCCATGGTAACGCTGACGCTACTTCCGGCTTGCCATGTGATCGGGTGACGTGTGGCGGCCATCTTTCACAGAAAATCTGTCAATGTCGAATCGGGGGATAAATTTGACGCTCGTAGGAACGTCGGTTCGAGTAAAGACCAGAGTAGCCGCAAGTCAGGGAAAAACTGGAAATTAGGGAAAAGCCAGGGAAATTGGGTAGTTACGAAAAAGTTTTGAAAAATTCAGGGAAAATTTCTTCAAAGGAACCACAAAATGAAAATAACAATTTTTCATTTTATAATTTTAAATAATCTCAGGAAATTTATATGACGTAAATATATGAGAAAACTTGAAAAAAAACTTTTTATCATTTAAAGTCAGATTTTAAAGTAACTGAAATACTTTTTAGTCAGGAAAAAAATGAAGCAAGGAAAAGTCATGGAAAAATTAGGGATTTTTTAAAATAAAAATTTCCAGCCGCCCTGTGTTTCCAATTTATGCAATTAACTACGAATTTTTCATATAGGCTATTAATTTATTTACGTCCTTATTCAATATATTTTTAAAGAAACATTAAGAAATATTCAAAAAGAAAAAGAATCTTCGAAAAGATTAAAGAATTCTCCTAAATATTAGCTAATATTCTTAGATATTCTGGGAATTATTATAGGTCGCCCGAGAACATAAGTTACAAATTAGAGGGTTGTTTCAAGTGCAAATTCAATTGTAGCTCGTATAGACCTTGATGTCCCAAAATGCCATTCAAGGGGTAGAATTAGTTACCTATGTAATTTAAAAGTTTGGAAAATTCTTCATAAAAAACATCTATAAGATTTTCAAATTTAATGATTAGGAAAAAAGTTATTGGCAGATGAAAATTATGCTACCATAAAATTAGACCCCTGAAAATATTGCAACCATGCATCACACTGACCTAACACCCGACTTTTAATATTTGTTTTTATGTATATTATGACACACTGAAAGAAAAACAATTTAAAATTTACTTGAGTTTTAAGTATTATTTACTTTTCTACTCAAGCAATAGAAAGAAATAAATTTTTGGTATTTAAAACGAATATTTGAAGTAATTAAAGAAAAATAAATAATAAATTAATACATAAATTAATTTTCTACATTTTTTTTATTTATACTTCCATTATTAAATCTTCCGGAATATAATTAAAATTTAACTTCGAAGAGTTTGACACAAAACGTCAAATTTGCTTCAGAAGTGTCATTTGTTTTTTTTTTTTCTTAGAAAACAAATTAAAAATTACCTGGATTCACAGCAATTTTTAATTTATTTGAATTGTTTAAGTAAAAAAAGTAAATATTACTTAATACTCAAGTAAAATTTAAATTGTTTTTTTTCAGTGCATATATGATTAACGAGAAAAAATTTTTTTGGGTGGCTTTTTTCCAGAGAATGCCCCATATGTAAACTCATGTAACTTGTCTTTCTTGAAAACTACACATGATGGAAAAAAATGAACAGGTATCAGTTTGTTTTATTTTCTTGTGGTTTCTCGCTGGAGAATTTGCTTTCTCTTGTTACTCCTTTTTTATTTGTTCTATGCACAAATATTCGAAATGTATAATAAAAGTAATTTGTTTAATACCAAAACTGACCAAAACACACAAGAAAAAGTGGAAAAATGGGGAAAACCCCGTTTAACATTTAGCCCCACGGTATTGAAAATTTGCTATCGACGCTAGGAAAAATTCTCGTTTTACAGAATTATCCCAGAATACAAACCTGATATTAAAAATATTTACAAAAGTCTTTCAGTGCAATGCTGAAAACATACTTCATGTAATACGGTAACTGCACCAGTCGTTGGCACCTTTAGCCAAATTTTGAGTTCAAGAATTAAATTAACATAGAAAGGATTACTTATTATAATCTATCAGATGCCACGCTTTAGTTGGGGTCAAAAAAGGTGGAGCTTTATTCTTTTAAAGGAATAATGTGATTGGTTCTGCTTATGTTTTTTTTATTTGTATTCTCTTTTTTTGAAATATCCACCAATAAGAACAAAAGTTGATTTGAAAAATTTCTTATTGTTGACAAAACTTGGCTAAATGTTAAATCTATGGCTTTTTTACATTAAAAAAAAAAGAATTTTAATAGAATACCTTTTTCTTAAATTTAATTTAATCAAACAAACTCACTCTAACCTTCTAGTTTGGAGTTTTAGAATTTTAGTGTCCTACATAACCTGTTTCTTTGTTTTGACGATCCTGTCTGGCTATTACTTATTATAATCTATCAGATGCCACGCTTTAGTTGGGGTCAAAAAAGGTGGAGCTTTATTCTTTTAAAAGAATAATGTGATTGGTCCTGCTTATGTGTTTTCTATTTGTATTCTCTTGTTTTGAAATATCCACCAATAAGAACGAAAGTTGATTTAAAAAATTTCTTTTTGTTGACAAAACATGGCTAAATGTTAAATCTATGTCTTTTTTACATTAAAAAAAAGAATTTTAATAGAATACCTTTTTCTTAAATTTAATTTAATCAAACAAACTCACTTTAACCTTCTAGTTTGGAGTTTTAGAATTTTAGTGTCCTACATAACCTATTTCTTTGTTTTGACGATCCTGTCTGGCTATTACTTATTATAATCTATCAGATGCCACGCTTTAGTTGGAGTCAAAAAACGTGGAGCTTTATTCTTTTAAAGGATTAATGTGATTGGTCCTGCTTATGTGTTTTCCATTTGTATTCTCTTATTTTGAAATATCCACCAATAAGAATGAAAGTTGGTTTAAAAAATTTCTTATTGTTTACAAAACTTGGCTAAATATTTAATTCTATGGCTTTTTTACATTAAAAAAAACCATACATTACATACTTTAATTATTTTTGCAAGTCCTCAGTGCGTCTTGGTTTAACCCATACATTCTTAAATTTTTGTATTTAATATACCTTATTGAAACTTGGCACCTACATTTTTTTTGGTCTTTGATTACGATTCTAACCTTATTTTTACAAATTTTAATATGTTGTATCCAAGATAGCGTTCATAGATCATATGAAATTATTCAATTGATTAGAATTTTGGTTCTAGTGGAATTTTTTTTATCACTGATTAAGAATCTTACTTTGTTTTTAAAAAATTCAATATGTCGGATCTAAGATGGCGGTAATAGATAAAAAAAACTGATAAATTTTAATAACATTGAATGTAGGTAAAAAAAATTGTAAGGTTGTCAAAACGTAGGTAAATTTTTTATTTCATTGCTTTTTCATAACTAAAAATAATAATTTTGACTATATCTCTTATAATGGAAACAGCTGCATCTTCTAAAAAATGAGTATCTGATACACATAAACTATAGTCCTATAATCCTCCGTATTCAAAGTTTTTTGCAGTTGTTGAAAACAAATCCGCTCATTTTTAAAAATTTTTAAATGCATATGAGTCAAATTTTCTGAACTGGGCCACCTAAAACTGACTTTTCAAATTTACTTTACTTCTATACATAATTTATTACAGCCAGGTGGTACAAAAACATTCCTGGAAAGCTTTTTTAAAAATTTTAATTTTTCAATTAGTTATAAACAATTAAAGTTTGAAGCACCTTTTTACGAAATTGCCAATTGGTTAGCTGTTTTTTGATAAAATTGAATAATATTTGGTAGACACATAAGAAAATAGTGCTATTATTAATCACTAGCAGTTTTTTAAAAATTCGTAATTATTTATGCAAAATAAATTGTTAATTAATTAAACAATTGAAATTTTTTACAACTTCTGGGGTAGGTATGAAAAAAATTTAAAAACAGCAGAAATCTGTGTTTTCTGCACTTTAATTTAAAAAAAAAAAAAATCTTAGTACCTTTGAAAATTGAGCAAATGGCGTAATTTTGAAGAGCGGCGTCCAAGCATCCGAACTGCCGCGGCCGCTGCGCTGACGCTGCCGCCACAGTGGGGCAAAAAAAAACGTCCGTGGAAAAATTAACATAGGGCCCAGAAATATTCACCGATTTGGATGTATTTCATTTTAAATTAAAGGTAACAAAATTCTGTATAACACCCCTTATTTTACTTATTGAAAAATAGTTGTTTCCATTTATTCATTAAACTAGCAAAATATACGCGCGCTACAGCGCGCGAGAATGACGTTTTGCATTTTTTACTAATTTAAATATAAAAATTATATGAGCTTCTTTATATTAGATAATTTATTATTAGATTAAATAAAAATATAACTGATTTTTTACTGTTACATAATTATTATTTAAATTTTATTAAATCAGAAAAAGAGTTTTGTTCTTTAAACTATGATTTGTTCCTTCAAATGAATTTTTTTAAAAGTTAATTTTTATTAATATACATTCTAATACATAATTGATTTAATTATAAAATAATAATAATTTTTTTTTAAATATTTAAAGTAATCCAATTTAGCTTAAATTAATTTTATTAGATCCTAAATAAATTAAAGAAAATTCATTTTTAACATATAATTATTATTTTAGTCCTGTTTAATAAGAAAGATAAGGTTTGTTAAAAGAGGTATGATTTTTTTGAGTTGAATGTTTAATAGCATCTTTTGCCCCATAAATGCGAAAAAATTATTCATCAAAAAGTAAACAATAAAAGTTTATAGCAAAAAGGATGCGAGCGAGAAAAACGTAATGAATTATTTATTTTAAAATATACTGATATTATATTCAAACTTCTATACAAATTTTAATTATTCCATACGTTTATTAATTTAAGTTTCTGATTCTTAAAAGTTCTTTAAACAATATAAATTTCAATTACTAACTTCTCTAGGTGCAAACCAATCGTCAAAACTTTTATCAACACAGATTTTAATTTTTCCAAATTTAAAATATTTTCCATCTTTCATAGATTTAAACTCTAATTATTTAAACTTCAATTAAGCAAAATTTTAATATTTAACCAAAGTTTTAAGACATATATATGTAATTCAATTTCATTTTAATTCTCAAGAATGTAAACAAAATGTATTTTAACTTTTTACATATTTATAAACTAAATATTTTAAATTTAATTTTATTAATGCAATTTTAAAATGTGTTTCAAACTTTAAGAGCTTGTGATGTCAGTAGAGTCACGTGTCGCAAAGCCAAAATTTCTCAGCGATTTTTCTATATAAAACTACTAAATATTTTTATATAAAACTTAGTATAGAATTATATAAAATATCAACCAGAAGATCTTTCTGACTCAAGCGTGTGTTCTCATTTTGACTAAAAAGTTAATTTTATAAAATTGTTCAAAATTAGAAAAAATTCAAACAGTTAATTTTGGGGCAAACTCCAAATAAGTTAGGGGTACCTTCCAGATGATATTTTAGGTAATTCGATAAAATTGCATTGAAAAATATTCAGTACCTAGTTCTAGAGAAAAACCGCTGAAAAATTTTGTCTGTGGGTCATGAGGTCCATGACCTCATTATCCATCACATCCTCTTAATTATTAGAAACTTGGAATTATTTGAATTTTAATATTAATAAATTTCAATTATTATTAAAAACTTTTAATGCTTCAAATTTTAATCATTCTATGTTTTAATTATTATATCAACTTTAAATATTTTCAAATTCTAACAATATACATATTAAAATAATTTCAAACTTAAACCAATTTATAAAAACGTTTTAATTGTAAAAAATTTACATGCATTAAAACTAAAATAAATCCAAATTTTATGATTAATTTTATAATTTTAGTCTATCCAAAAAAAGTTAATTCTTTTAGAGTAAAAACTGTATTTCAGTCTATCTCATTTTCTGTTAATCTAGTTGAATTATGATTAGATTTACAATTGTCTCTAATTTTAAATGTATAATTAAATTGAATATTAAAGCAGTTTAATAATTTACTCACGCAATAAAAAATAATAATTTTTAAATTAAAATACTAAATTTTTTCAAAAGGAATTTAATGCAGTACCCATTTTTCTTTAAAAATTAATAGCGCAAAAAAGTTTTAAGAGTCAAACCACTAACTTTCAACCAAAGGTCGTCGCTGACATATTCTAATAATAATAAAACCCATATTCTTTAGTTTTAACCAATTCCAAATTATAATGTAAAAATTTGATACTTACCTATCAAAATTACAAACAATTTTTAAAAGAGGAAACGACGGTTTTACATTAATGTAGACATTTGAGTTAAAAAATAAAATGATTTTTTCGATTTAAAGCTATCGTCAAATATGTTTAAACATTTGGAATTAGACTTTTATGTTTAAATTAAATAACATTTACATTCGAGGAATAGGGGTAAAATATCGAAAGAAATAAACACAAAAACGACTTCAAAAGTATACAGGAAATTTGTCAATTAAATGAAAAAAAAGTAAAAGTAGTTTGTTAATGAATGTTTGTTTGAACAATAATAAACCTAAAAATTAATTAAATTAAAAATAACTTGTCATCCCGTTAATCATAAGAAAAATCTAGAAATAATGTTATTAACTTCTTTATAACGATATTAAGAAAATGAATTGTATATAAGATTGTCTAGTTTATAATATATACAAATATTTTTTAAACAATTAGCTTATTATTAGAATTTGTTCTAAAATATTTACTTCCAAAAATGTTATTCTTGTTGATATAAATTATGCGTTTAATAAAAAATTAAACTGGTTTCAATAAGAAAACATTTTTTTTCATGTTTAACATTTAATAAATAAATGGAAACAACTATTTTTCAAAAAGTAAAATAAGGGGTGTTATGCAGAATCTTGTTACCTTTAATTTAAAAAGAAATACATCTAAATCGATTAATATTTCTGGGCCCTATGTTAATTTTTCCACGGACGTTTTTTTTGCCCCACTGTGGCGGCAGCGCCAGCGCAGCGGCCGCGGCAGTTCGGATGCTTGGACGCCGCTCTTCAAAATTACGCCATTTGCTCAATTTTCAAAGGTACTAAGATTTTTTTTTTTTTTAAATTAAAGTGCAGAAAACAGATTTCTGCTGTTTTTGAATTTTTTTCATACCTACCCCAGAAGTTGTATAAAATTTTAATTGTTTCATTAATTAACAATTTATTTTGCATAAATAATTACGAATTTTTAAAATTCTGATCGTGATTAATAGAGGCACAATTTTTTTATGTGTCTACCAAATATTATTCAATTTTATCAAAAAACAGCTGAGCAATTGACAATTTCGTAAAAAGGTGCTTCAAACTTTAATTGTTTATAACTAATTGAAAAATTAAAATTTTTAAAAAAGCTTTCCAGGAATGTTTTTGTACCACCTGGCTGTAATAATTTATGTATAGAAGTAAAGCAAATTTGAAAAGTCAGTCTTAGGTTGCCCAGTTCAGAAAATTTGACTCATATCCAATAAGGTAGACATGAATTTTTAAATTTTTACAAATTTTTATAAAACTCGATATAATAATGTTTTTTGGGTCGCTGAATTCGAATCCAAAGTCATTTTAAAAACAATTTTAAATGGCGAATCTTGTTACATACGGGTTAAATTATGCAAAATTACTTTGTTTAATTTTACCCCTCTTCGGGAACAAAAATCCAAAATAAATGAAAGATTTACTCAATTTATTAAGTTTATTATATTTCTGGGTTGGTTTCTCTAACTCAGGGGTGTCCAAGTGTCACTCATTCGGTGCTCCGAGTGACAGTGTCACTCAGTTCTCTAGGTCAAATTCTGCTTCCAAAATTCTACAATGGAGAGTTTAGTTCCGGTCCTAATGAGGGTCCAAGCCTTTTAAACCGTATCGTCCCTATCGAGTTAAAAAAAATTTAAAAAGAAGTAAATTAAAAGTATCTAAAAATTTGCAATATAAATAAATAAAAAGTAATAACAAATTTAAATAAATAAATAGTGTTTATTCAAAGTTTTTAGAAATTGAAATTTAAAAAATTGAAATTAAAAAATATCTTTAATTACATATTTTTTTATAAACCTAAAATAGTAATTGTTAACAATGTTTTTTTAATAATTTAAAATTAATAAAAATTAATTTAACAAAATGAAATTTAAAAAATTAGTTCAAATAAAATATTTGAGTAAATAATTATTAGTATAATTTTATATAAATATTTGATTTTTATTTTATTTATTTATTGCATAAATTTATTTATTCATTACGACCATTACGTTCTGGTAAGTTTAATAGGCGTGAAAATGGGACTCATAAAACCCAGGACTGCCTGCTGTGAGTCGTACAATAGCCCTTTTTCGGATTTTCGAACATCGACGAAAAAAATTTCGTGTCACTCGCGCTACCGTAATGTCACTCCGCACTTGCCGTTTCTGGACACCCCTGCTCTAACTGGTAAAAAGTATGTTTGCTACGTATGTTCATTTGTATTTTAGGAGTTTTTATGAAAATTTAATAAACAATTAAACAGTACAATCATATAAGACAATTGCTCATTTATTGAATTAACCAGGTTTGAAAGTTTCAGATTTCGTAAGAAGTTTTGAAAACGAAAGTATAAATTGGAACGGTACAATACTTACAACAATTCAATCCTTATTTACTATTGCACTATATGGAGTGAGGAATGACTCGGCTTCTTATCCTTCTTTTCAGGGCGGGCTAACGTTTTGTTGATCAGAAATTCTTGAAATAAGTACTTCCTAAATGTCATTAATAAGGCCAGTTCGGTGATTTTTCTATTTTGTAGAGTCATACTGTATCGTCCTAGTGGAGTAGTACCGAACAGTCAGCAAAGGAACATTGTTCAATTTTTCTTGCACTGTTGAGTTCGTGTTGTATTTTAACGTAACAGTTCAGGAATTTACCCGTCTGAACTGGAGATACCTCATCTGGTGACGTCTCAACGACTTTCTTGTTCCTCACAAATTCACGTCTCCGGCACTAAACCAACAACAGTCCTTGCCCGTTATGTCCGCATCGGATTTTGAATGTAAGTGTAAGACTTACCGATTTAATCGCGCCCCTCAGTTAACTTACACTCCACCGACTTTCTAGTTTTTTACAACTTCACTTCACCGGTCTCAAAACAAAATGGTATCGCGTCTCTGCCAGAGGGACCTTTCTCATTGAGATGACACTACGACACCGTCCACGAGGAGGTAAATACGAACGACAACTACCTAATAGAATGAAATTCGAATTTCCGCGAATCTACGACAATGGTGATTGTTGTTTATTCGGTAAATTGTGAGCGCCGTCAAGTATAGCACGGACCACCCCACCTTCGTTTTCGAACGTGCACTTATTTTGGAAACGGACTTTATTTTACATCTGTCCGAATCCTGCAGACGGTCAACTCCGCGACGACCTGGTAAACCCGAGGAACTACCGCGAAAGAAGCGATTTTCATTGCAGGTGCATCGGTTTTGTTAACTCGGACTGAAATTTCTGGGTGGAGAAACTAAAGAGTTGGAAGGTTGTGATTGGCTAAGGATGATGAGGTGATGTGCATCAAATAGCAAGTTTTGCAAAAATTCCACTTGACAACAGTTCACCTGTGTCAATTAGTGAACTTAATAAACGAACTTTGTCCTGCTGACTTCAGCTATTTGGTTTCAATATGAATCAACGAAGCTTCGAATTGAAACCTGAGCTCTTATAATTTCGAAATGGATTAATGAATTTAATCTTTGATCAATCAACAATCAATTTATACTTGTTGTTAATTATGAGATTACAAATAAATAGAAATTTAGGTACTTGTGGATCAGGTCCGTACATTAGTTTCTATCACTAGAAGAATATGACCTGTTTCCACTATTGTTTTCATTCATTTGATGCTATTTATTTTATTACTTGTTACAAGCACGTGGCTTGATACAAGCTTCAAGTAACATATTAATGGAAGACATTTGTTAAGAAATCTATACGAAGAGACTATTGTGAAGGAAATATAAATACTTCTCATGCAACAAAACCGTGCATCTAAAAAAACCGTTTACTATAGACAAATACGATTTAGAGAATATGAAGCACCCGATTCCTTTACGGGATGGTCAATAACCCCAGTTGATTTCCTCACTCCATAACGCTGCACTTTTTATTTTTATTGTTCTAAATAATGTGCACAAATCTTAAACAAACCTAAACACCTCTTGAACATACACATTTCTTTTCTTTTCTGTCTATATTTTGAATTTTGAAGTTATAAAGCTGACCTTCTGTAGCAAGGATAAACAATTGTTTTTAAAATATATTAACTGTACCAATCGGTATGTTACAATCCAATATGTCGGACATGAAGTTTTTGTTAAAAATTAAAATTTGTATAAATTAATATATTAACTTTTTTTTAATTAAATTTTATAAAACAAACTAACTTTAACATTAAACTTAGAAGTTTCAGAATTTTAGTGTTCTAATGACATTTTCTTTCATGCCAATCTGTAAACAAAAAGTCTTATTTTAAGACATGACACCTGTCTTATTCTAAGACGCAACATTCTTAAGACAGCCTTTGCTGAATTTATAGATTTTTGTTTTACTTCAAATTTGCATAAAAATGTTAAGTAATGATCAATTTAAAAATGTTAATTTTTAATTATTGCAAATTCGGCATGATTAAGATAGTATTGTTTACATAAACATTTATATAGCAGGGCTTGATGAATTTAAGACAAGTTTTTATTTATACTGTGAGAAACGCATAGTAACATTTTGATCTTAACGAGGTTATCTTATACGGTACTATAATTATGCTATTGGCTACCATCAAAGATATTACAAAAATATTGTTATTCTAGCCAGTACTATCAAGATGTTACTCCGTATAATCTTGGTGTTAACTGTTACTATTTAGATAGCTGTCCATATTTGTAACATTAAGGTTACCATAAACATCGTTATGTTACTCATTACTAAAATTTTTTCTCTGTGTAAGATTCTATTATTACTGTGAACATTCCAGAACAGGAAACATAACCCAGTAATTTTTTTTTAATTCTTTATTGCGTAGCGGTTCAACCCATACGTGCACGCATTATTTTATGTAATATAAGTTATTGCAACTTTGTACTTAAGGTTTTTCTGGTTGCAAATTACGAATATGAAGTTAATGTCAAAAAATTCAAAATGACGGACCCAAAAGGACGGACATAGAAAATAACGAAATAATCAGTTTCATTGAAAGTGGATTACAAGGTGTTTTCCAGCTCGCTGATTTCAAATCTCACGCAATTTTTCAAAAATGTCCATTTCATGGACACTTCGCTACCATATAAGCAAAATAATTTGATTCCTCATTGAGGAATCAATAAATTAATAATATCAAAGTTAATTGGAGAAATTGTTAAGAAAAAGAATATTAAATGCAAAAAAAATGAAATAATATTAATTATCTTGTGATTTTTTGATCAATTATAAAATTTACATAAATTAATCTATTCGTTTTCAGATAAGGGATATGTCCCTATGGATCGATTTCGAGTATTTTTCAAAAATCTATAATATTCATCTCAGAACTTTCTCTATCAGGAAGCAAAATTAATCAATTTATTTAAAAATTGCTTCTAAAGGTCTTCATGATTGCAGATTATGATTCTAAAATCATTTAAAAAAAAAACCAAAATGACAGATCCTAAATCGCAGCCATAAAAAATAAAATACTGATGAATTATATTCCAATAAAATAAGCTTATTTTTTAGAAGGTGCATAGTGCAATTATGCTCATTTAAAGAAAGATGTTGTGAAAATTCTAAGTAAATAAAATTTTGTAAAGTTACATTATCCAATTCTTTTTATAATTGACAAATAAGAGATTTTTATATTTATCCGTCAACATTTTTTTCAATAAACTTTTTATAATGACGTATAGAGAAAGAAAATATCACGCGCGCCTGGGCGCGCGCTAATTTTGCTAGTAATATAATAAAATACCTATAGTACCTAATATATGTATTCAAAATTTAATACGGAATGCAATAAAATTACTATTTTTTAATGAAAAAGCACAAAAACTTCAAAATTATCAAATAATTGTGTGCTAACACAAAGCTCCAGTCGTTGGCACTGCAGCCATTTTGCAGCACTAGTCATTTGGCACCTAGCATTTAGTCGTTGGCACCCCATACATTACCTTTAAATTTACCAAATTTTTCATTTAAGAAAACTTAAAACTACTTTAATTTTAGGATAATTGACAATATTTCAAATAAGAAGAACGTTTTTTATAAAAAATAATTTAGTGTGTGTTAAGAAAAATGTATTGCAATGTCTAAAATATATGTTTAAATATGTAACAATCTAAGTTAGAGAAATTTAAGAAAAGGAAGTAAAAGCAACGTAGTAGTATTTTGCGTACAAATATTTAAACTGTATTAAATGGAAACACTTTACATAAAATATTTTTTTATTTATTTATATTTTTTATTTAATCTTCATTAAGATTTAATTTTCGAGGTCGACCTCGTTTCTTAATCACATTGTTATTTTTAAAAATGTTTTCTTTATTTGTATTTTTCTCAATTTTCTGTTTTTTTTTTTTTTTTTAATTAAAATCTTTTTCTAATAATCTTTTGCATTTCTTTTTGTTTATTTCTTCTTGTTTAATAGTTTATCGTTCCATTCGAATCTTTTTTCTCTCTTCTTCGGCTTTTAATTATAAAATAAATAAATAAATAGTTGGCATGACTTGACGTCATATATTATTAATATTCAAACATTCTGATGTCATATTCGCGAAGGAAGAAGTAAATTTAGCAACTTATAATAATGGTAAATTGATTTTTTAGATTCTAGTTTCCTTAAGATTTTCATTAGAAAAGCTGTAAAATTCTTAACACTCTGAGAATGATATTCAATTTAATTTTTTAAAACTAAGTATATCAATGCATTTTGTTTAAATTCGAGATTATTTAAAAGTTATTTAAGCTTTCTCGAGGAATTAGATCACTGGTAGGGTGAAGTCAATGAATAATGCTCCTTATTAATTTTCATTGAAACTTAACTTAAGTTTATTATAAATAAATAAACTGGTAATGTTGAAGCTACGCGGCCAAAATCACTCACATGATATAAACTATCAAAGTCAATTTTAATTAATAATTTAGGGTTGAAAAAATATAAAAAAGTTCGTTTTCGCAACCGGCTTTCATCGCATACTTGCAACCACTGGCTCGAATTCCGAAATTTAGATATAATTTTCCTACAAATAAGTAGAAGAGCCAAATCACACAAGCATACAAAGATGTACAAATATAGCCTAATTTAAGGCGCTAATTTTAAGTTATCTTTCACAAACTTTCTTAAACATACTGCCCGCCTCGTGTGACTTGCAACACAAAATAGAAAAATAAATAAATAAATTGAAAAAAAAAAAATTTAATAGTGATTTTAGTCGCCCGCCATGATATAACAAGTTAAATAAATATAACAATTAACAAGCTTAATCTAAGAAAATTAATTTCCATTCACCATACGACACTTACAGGAAGGTAAATTGTCATTTTGAATAAGAACCATGTTTCCAATATCTAAATTTGATATTTTGTTATTTATACCTCTTTTGTAAAGAGTGCAAATAATCAACACACCATTTTCGCCAAAAATTCTCCGAAATATGTTAAACTAATAGGTAGTTATTTAAGCGATTTTCTGGCTCAAACTCTAACGAATGCTCTAGCGCAGCCAAAGAAGCTGATCCAATTAAAAAATGACCCGGAGTCAGATAAGAAAAACCCTGAAGATGATAATTCAAAGGAGCAATCGGTCTTAAATTTAGAGAAGCCTCAATTCTTGTAAGTAAAGAATAGAATTCTTCATGAGTTAATTTGTGTAAACCGACTATTCTACGTAAATGGTGTTTAACACTCTAAACTCCCGCCTCCCACAGTCCAGCAAATTGAGGGGCGTTTGGAGGTACAAAATGCCAAGAAATTCCATCGGTACCGAATTTATCGTGCAATTGATTATCACTCTGAATACTAATTAACGAGTGTTTTAGTTCATTATCAGCACCGATAAAATTTTTTGCATTGTCACTATATAAATGTGCAGGTTTACCCTGGCGCGTCACAAAGCTATGGAAAACAGATTAAGAAGCTGCCGAAGAATAATCTGAAACTAATTCAAGGTGAACCGAACGAGTGGAGCAACAAATAAAAAGGACTAAATAAGTTTTTTGACTTTCAACTCCTCTTCCAGAACCGAATCGAACATCACAGGGTCCAGCATAGTCAATGCCAGTGTGTGTAAATGGACGAGACGGAGAAAATCTAAAATCAGGTAAATTGCTCCTGCTCACGTCATCAAGCAGCCAAAGTGGGTCCTTTCACAAGAGAGAAAAATTCAAAATATCAGACGGAGTAATACCACGAGAAACACAGTCCGCTGGATTTTCCTTAGTGGGAATGTACAGCCATTTAACATTAGGAAGCAAATTCATGAATTAGAGCTACTCTGTTGCTAACAAAAGTATGCCAGGTTGATGGATGCTTATTTAACCATGCCAAAACTACAGTCGAATCAGTATGGCAAAATATAGGTATATTTTGTAAACTTCCCAAAGTAGTCACAAAACTAAGAAGTTTAGCTAGTAAAACAGCTCCACATAACTCTAAGCGTGGAATGCTCACAGGATTAAGTGGCCGACTTTTGACTTTGCAAAAAGAAGAGTGACTCTTGCGATTCCAAACTCATACTTAAGTCGTAAATAAATACAGGCTTCGTAAGCTCTACTGGAAGCATCTGAAAAGCCATGTTCTATAAAAGTTGAATTAAGATATTTAAAAAATTCTTTTTTCTCACGTGACATACAGAAATCATGCATGAACATAAAAATCACGATTAATTGTCCATATTAATAATAAAATATTGTTATAAACAATAAAAAATATTAAAAAAATGACTTTTCTTGGGAGAAATTCATTTTTAAGCAAAGTTTTTTAAATAGTAAAATGCCAATTTCAGTTTCAAGCGATTTCAATACATTTTTATAAATTTCTTCACCATATTGGATCTTCCATTTTGAATTTTAAAAATCGGACTTCAGATTAGTAATCAGAGACCCCAAAAAACCCTGAGTAACAAGTTTCAAGCGAAATTAATTATTTTTTACAAATTCGTACGCCATATTAGACCCGCCATTTTGAATTTCGAAAATCGGATTTCAGATTCGTAATCAGCGATCCCAAAAACCCCCGAATATCAAGTTTCAAGCGAATTCAATCATTTTTTACAAAGTCTTCCGCCATATTTGATTCGACATTTTGAATGTTAAAAATCGGACTTCAGATTCGTAATCAGTGACCCCAAAAATCCCCGAGTAAAAAGTTTCAAGCTAAGTCAAGGAATTTCAAAAAATTCGTCTGCCATATTAGATCCGCTATTTTGAATTTTGAAAATCAGAATTGAGATTCGTAATCAGCAATCCCAAAAACGCCCAAGTAACAAGTTTCAAGCGATTTTAAGGCATTGAAAAAATTTGTCCGCCATATTGGATCCGCCATTTTGAACTTTGAAAATTGGACTGCAGATTCGTAATCAGCGACCCCAACACCCCCCTAAAGCATACATGATTGCTAAATTTCTCAAGTAGAAAAATGTATGCTTCTAAGGGTTAAATAATTATAATAATCGGACCAATTTTTAATTGAATCCTTAGGACGTTGCTCGTCCCAGTCAAGCTTACGAAGCCACAACTCTTAAATAAGCATTTTTGACACAATAATTACAGGAGCCAACCAACCAAAGGGATCATATATTTTTGACACAACAGACAAAACGTTTCTTTTTGTGACATTAAGAATCACTTCACAAAAAACTTTAAACTGGAAAACATCAGAAACTGGATCCCAGCTCAATCCTAATACTTTCAAACGAATATCCTTATCAAATGGAATCTCAATTGTTCGCTCATTCTCACCTTCAGGACAATTCTCTAATAAAATTACATCATTTGCAGTCCATTCACGTAAATGAAAACCATTACATTTCATTAAATTCACAACTTGTTCTTGTATTTGTTTGGCTTCTTCTAAATCGTCAGATCCGAATATTGCATCATCTACATAGATATCATTTTCATGAATTGACTTAGCCAATGGGAAATTATCACCCTCATCCGTAGATAGTTGTTTTATAACTCTATTAGCCAAAAAGGGAGTACATGCAGTGCCATAAGTTACTGTCAATAATTGAAAAGCAACAATTTTATTATCTGCAGAATACCAAAGAATACGCTGATTATCCAAATCTCTAGGATCTATTAAAATCTGCAAAAACATTTTTTCAGCGTCAGGTAAATAAACATGGCGATATTCACGCCATCGCATAATAATAGAAATTAAATCATTCAAAACTTTTGGACCAACAAAAAGATGTGAATTCAATGAAGTAGCATTTGTGGTCAAACTTGAGGCATTAAAAACGACTCTCAATTTAGTAGTAGTACTACTTTCCCTTATTACAGGATGATGGGGCAAATAAACAATCTGAGAATTTTCTTTGAGGTTCTCTATATCAACAATTTGCATGTGTCCCAACTTAAGATATTCAGACATGAAATCCGAATATTGTTTTAGTAAATCAGGTTTTTTAATTATGCGTTGCACAACCTTTGAAAGTATGATTTTAGCTCTCTCTAAAGAATTACCAATATTTATTGGAGGAATAGTTTTAAATGATAAATGTTCCATGTATTGGCCAGAAGCGAGTCGAGAATGAGTGGAAAGAAAATAATCTTCACAGCGAATCTCCTCATCAGTCAAAGACAACTTAACAGGATTCTCTTTTAACTCCCAGAAACGAACTAAATCCTCGTGTAAAGAATCCGTAGACATACATGACAATTCAAAGAAGGCTCTATTTTTGAGTTATTGTTACCAATATGACCAGAAAGAATCTAACTAAAAGTAGTACACTGACGAGCAGTTAAGGACCCCAACAAATTTTGTTCTAAACCAGGAAACAAACACTTTCCATATTTATCCGCACCGATTGTAAAATCTATACGATTATTACTAAAGGAATCAGGATCAGCTAATAATAAATTAATTTATTTTAAACTGTTTCTGAAACCCAATTTCGAGGGTGGACTGTAGGAGGTTAAATTTAATAATACCAAGGCTTTTACAAACAAATTAGGATAATCCTTTTCTTTCGATAAAATTTCAAAATGAGCCAATTTTTTAGCTACGCCAATATTCAAGCCTTCCACTCCAAAGACAAGCGCATTAACTCGATCATATCGAGGATACATAATTTTAAAAGCTCTTTCTGAAACGAAACAACATTCTGACCTTTGATCTAGTAAAATTCTGAATTTATCAATGTTACCACTATCCACTTTAACTTTTACCAGAGCAGTCGCTAAGAGAGTATGATTCAAAGAACTTGATTATATATTAAAAATAAGTAATATTACAGGGTTCTTCAATATTAATGTGATTCGTACTGACTGAAAAGGAACCATCGTCCTTCTGATTTTCACTAAAATTAAGATGCTAAAACATGAATAAAGTTTGTGACCAGGTGATAAACAATTCATACAACAACGATGACGCAAAACAATTTCCTTTCTTTTTTCTACTGAAGCAAAGCATGATTTTCTTTACATAATACATTTCGAACTGTCAGATGCAACATGGCTCTTAGTTACCTGTTGATTAGAACTTTTAGTTTTTTCTAAATTTAAATTTTTTTGAAGCTTGAATAACTTCAAGAGCTCTTATACGAGTTTCCAAAAATTCATTAAGATTTTTAAAGGTATATTCTGTACTAGAACCAAGATGCATTTACCATTTCTTTAAAGTCCAAGAAGAGCTTCATTAGTAATATTGATAAGTTTTCTTAATTCTTCCGGTGAGTTATTACTTATTTTTGAAATATTCATAAAAGAAGAAAAATGCAAATTTATAATAGCGCGTTTATTATCATATCTAGATTTAAGTAAATCCCAAGCAACAATGAAATTAGCATTTGTAACTGATACGTGTTTTAGAAGTTGAACAGCTTCTCCTTTTATCGAAGTTTTTAAATAATGTAAACGAGCTATATTTGACAAACTCTCATATTTAATTATCAAAGCTTCAAATAAGTCGCGAAAATTCTCCCAATCTGAATATTTTCCAAAAAACTCCGGTAAAGCAATTTGAGGTAGCTTAATATGCATCGTATCAGCGATAAAGGTAGTTTCATTAACATTTTGAGTTGTTGGAATCTGAGTTAAAGTGTCAATTTGAGTAATTAAAAAATCATAAGCACTTAAATAGACTTCTTCCATTTTTAAAAATTAAGATTTTACAAAATAATCTATTGCTAATTTATTCTCAGCAGAAACTGTAGAATGTAATTTCAAATCTAAAGCTTGAGCAGTTCCCTAATGTTGATTCAGCATTTCCAGACGACCCTTAGCGACGGCTAAATTGACATTTCCCTTTCCTATTTTCTTATAATTTTTCTCAGTACGACAAATATAGTGGTACGTTGATTCAATTTCAGCAATTAAGCTCTCCATTTTGAACGAGTAAAAGTTTTAAAGATCTCAAATTCAATAAATAATAATTTATAATTCGAGCTCTTAAACTTTAGAAATATTGATCATTTCCGGAAACGGAAGGTTTCCGCCTGGAATAACTAAAGATCTATTGAAAGAGGCAAAAAGAGGAATCTTAAAAAATTATTTCCCTACTCAACTTAAACTTCATATGTGTATAAATTATTTATAATAAATAAAAAGAAGGAACTAGAATGACGAACAACAGGCAAAGGAATGAAAGGAGAGAGAGAAGACATGTTCTTCTGAAGTGAGAAGTCAGATTACTTGCGAAATGATTCTCGTTCACTCGTACTCGATGACGTTGATCACTCTCCTTAAACCCCTCTCATCATGATAATCCTTCCTTCACAGAAATACTGTGAAGTGTGAGCTTGGCATTATCAAATTTTTCTCAAAAGAAAAAATAAACAACTGTACTCGGTCTTGTGTATAGACCGAATTTGGATATTTTCCCGTATTATTTCTGTTTGTGTAGAATTCAATTCTTTTCGAATTGAGGTTATGTAAGCAGATTTTATGATGTAATTTGAAAGCAGGGGTGTTTTGACCTGTAAAAATGACGGTTATGAAAATAATTTTCATAGTTTGTTAATATATTAAAAAATAAAATGTGACAGGAACGACTGAATTTACCATGCGATGAAGTCAGGTTCATATGGTAAATCCAGTTATTCAAGTCTCAGATGAAACTGTTTAAAAAAAAAATTAATAATGAAAAAATCTCGTAGAAAGTTCTAAGAAAAAAAAAGAAATTAATTAAAATAAAATAAAATTGTTGAAAGATTGTTTTATTTAAAAAAAAATTTATTTATTCACAACATGTTTTGTTTTTTAGGATTCAATATCATTGAACGAGTTTCTTTTTATTTAATTATTACTAAAAAGCAATTAATGTATATCTAATATTTTATTTGAAGTTTTTATTTAGTTTTCTTTCTTATTTAAATATTGGCGGTAACGTAAGGAGGAATTGGACACCTACTAAAGAAGAATTATTTTGCTTTTTAATATCGAAAAACTAACATTTATTCTAATTTTATTTAGACAAAATGTGTTAAGTTTGATTTAAAACAAAATAAACCATTAGAATTTACAAATGGATAAAAATTACAGATTTTAAACATTCAGAAACATGACAGAGAAATTATAAATTTGTTTCTGAATGTCAAAAATCTTTAATTTTTATCCAATTATGATTTTTAATGGTTTATTATGTTTTAAATTAATTCTCAACAATTTTGTCTAAATAAAATTGGATTAAAAGTTAATTTTTCTATTTCAAGAAGCAAAAGAATTACTTTAAACCTAACCTCTATAAACTCAATGATATAGATACTTGTAGTTTTTAATTTATTTTTTACTTGTTTAAACAATTTATTTATATATATGTTACGGGCAATGTTCAAGAACCGGGCAAGGTCTGAGATTGCCCGGGCATTGTCGAGAACGCCCGCAGTCACTGGGCAATGTCGACAATGCCCAACATTTTTTGACAAGATGCATAAAAATTCGACAATGCCCGGACATTGTCGACAAAGCCCGGGCAATGTTAACATTAATTTTCCACACACACTTCATACTTGACAGATGAAATGCTGAAATTATTGTCTACGCGTTTCTTAGACATTATTTCAATTAAAATTTTGTTGAAACGGTTTTTTTTCAGATTTACATTTCGCGAACGTCATCAACTGTCGATAATTGATTGCAAACTAATCAATATAAATCCTGTTTATATTACTGAGTCATTAAATTTCGATGGTTCATTGAAAACTTGATGATATAAACGTTGTTTATATTATGATTTCTTCAGCTAGATCGAATATTTTAGACATTGATGAAGTTGCACCGGGCAATGTCGACATTGCCCGGAAAATTTGAATGTTACTAACATTTTTTGACATTGCCCAAAAAAAGCAAGGCATTGTCGACATTGCCCGGGCATTCTCAGACCTTGCCTGGTTCTTGAACATTGCCCGTAAAAAAAATATAGTGATTGGATTTTCAAAAACTGATTAAACATTTTATCTGAATTTTATATCCAAATTTCAAAATCCGATTTATATAGGAATAATTTAGCTTAAGGGACTTCAAAATTCATCCGATGTAAGCGAGTTTCTGATATAACAAGGTCAGATATAAGCTGGTATTTTAACATAGAAAACATCGAAAAATCCGAGGGACCGGAAAATTTTTCCCATGTAAGCGGGAATCCGATAAATGCGGGTCCGATACATGTGGGTTTTATTGTATATAAATTATAAACTTATTCTGTACGAAAAATACACAAAATATATTCAGATTCAAAACAAACAAGTAAAGCAAATAAAACAATATCACTTATTCACCACGGTACCCTGGAAACAATTTCAACCCTCAGGTTGCATCCTTTGGACAATTCTTATTGTATCTTGTAGGGGGTTCCTCACTGAACGTTTTTTGTAAAAAAAAAAAAGCAAAATCTGTGAAGCGGATTTTTTTTAATTTTAATTTTTGTGCTTTTCGCAACAAATTTAATAAAAATTAGGTTTTTATGATCCCTTAAACTTATATTTGTTTGTAACTAGTTTATTGTTATTCCACAAATTATAGAATAACATAATTCTTAAAATATTAATTATTATAAGAATTTGTCACTTGGTAGAAAAACATACCTATAGATGAGAAATGAAACTATGAAATTTCCATGTCAAGGCAGACTTGACTTGGAAGATTAATAATTCTATTTCTCATCCAATTCTTAAAATAATTTTTCCGTTGAATCTACATCTGGAATTAGTTTTTAAATTTAAGACGGAGAAGTCTTAAGAAATCTGGAAATTTAAATTATACGTCCACGCATGTAATCGTTAAATTTTAAAAATTTTTCTATTTAAACTGTAATTGAAATGCAATCCTTGTAAATGATAAAACTTTTAATTAATTACAAGGATTGCATTTCAATTACAGTTTAAATAGAAAAATTCTAAATTTTTAAAATTTAACGATTACATGCGTGGACGTATAATTTAAATTTCCAGATTTCTTAAGACTTCTCCGTCTTAAATTTAAAAACTAATTCCAGATGTAGATTCAACGGAAAAATTATTTTAAGAATTGGATGAGAAATAAAATTATTAATCTTCCAAGTCAAGTCTGCCTTGACATGGAAATTTCATAGTTTCATTTCTCATCTATAGGTATGTTTTTCTACCAAGTGACAAATTCTTATAATAATTAATATTTTAAGAATTATGTTATTCTATAATTTGTTGAATAACAATAAACTAGTTACAAACAAATATAAGTTTAAGGGATCATAAAAACCTAATTTTTATTAAATTTGTTGCGAAAAGCACAAAAATTAAAATTAAAAAAAATCCGCTTCACGGATTTGGCTTTTTTTACAAAAAATGTTCAGTGAGGAACCCCCTACAAGTTACAATAGGAATCGTCCAAAGGATGCAACCTGAGGGTTGAAATTGTTTCCAGTGTACCGTGCTACTTTAATAACATTAAATAATATGTGAAATGAAAACAACAACAACAGAACGTCAAAGACATCAACAGCTACAGACTTGCGATGCTGAACAACAAACAGCCATATTGTTCGCGCATGCGCATGAATGAAAATGAATAATCTTTAATATATTTAACACATTTATATAGGTATTATATTTTCATATATATATATATATATATATATATATATTATATTATATATTTTTTATTATATTTATATATTATGTTATACTTTATTATATATATATAGGATATCAGGATGTTTGCCTTTAACATAAACTGCCACTATATTCGCGCATGTGTTTAAATGAAAATTAACAATCTTTTATGTTAAATGCAAACTTCCTGATATAATAAAATATATATAATAAAATGTAATATGATTTATTAATATAATAGAAAATATATATTATAGTATATATATATATGAAAATATAATATAATGTATAAACGTATTAAAAGTATCAAAGATTGTTAATTTTCATTTATACGCATGGACGAATAACGTGGCAGTTTATGTTAAGAACAAGCATCCTAATATAATAAAAAACATATAATATAATATATAAATGTGTTAAATATATCAAAGCTTATTCATTTTCATTCATGCGCGTGCGTGACCAATATGGCCGTTCGTTGTTCAGCATTGCAAGTCTGTAACTGTTGATGTCTTCAACGTTCTGTTGTTGTTGTTCTTGTTGTTTTTATTCCATATATTATTTAATGTAATTAGTGCAAATAAACGATATTGTTTTATTTGCTTTACTTGTTTGTTTTTAATCTTACCCTGTCGAAAGTAAACCACTCAAAAACCACTGAAAAAACAACTGGCCCAGTAATTTTTCAGTGGTCTGACCTGCATATCTTCAGATAGAATTTTTTTAGAGTTGGGGTAACAATAGTACAATAGTTTTAAATTCCAATTAGTTTTGTAGGGGAGTAAACTTCGACTATTAAAAAAAATTTTTACAAGCAATTTGAACTGAAAATTCAGGTCGAACACCGATTCCGGATTGTAAATTTTTTTCCTTTTATGGTTTCCTTAACCCAAAATTTTTATGACTAACATAAGAACTGTAGCAAATTCAAAAATTAAAATTTCCAAAATAAAAATATGAAATCTACTTATTTTCACGATTAGGAATATCAAAAAAAAATTCTAAAAACTATTAAAAATAAAGGAAAGTAAATTTTCAAAATTTTTTTTATTATTGTGAAAAATAACTTATTTAAAGAAAATTTTATATATACTTTATCGTTAGAACACGTAGAATATTAATATTCAGTTTTTAAATTTATTAATGCGAAATTAGAGAAATTTTTGTTCCTGATTTTTAATTAAATTCAGTAGTTTTCAAGTTTTATGACCTCTCTGGACCCTTCTCGAGGCCATGAATATATTAAAAATTGACCTGTGGAAAATTTGTTTCTTAACAAATAAATTTGTTTAAATTTTAATGTTAGAAAATTGTTTATTTCAAAAATAGAATCTGTAAGTTCTAACAATTACGTATACGTAATTTATGTATACATATAAAAATTTCTGCAAAAATCCTAAATTTAAATGAATAATATCGTATCTCATGAACGGTAGCAGATATTAAATAGCTGATGTCATTGTTGGATTTTTGAATGGAAGTAGGGGAGAGTAGTCAGAGTTGGATAGTGGTCAAAGTTAAAAGATCGCATTTATTTTTGTTTTATCACAGTAGATCCATATGTCTTTGTGTGTAAGTACTTGTTAGCAATGCCAGCAAACTTTTTACATGGATTGCAGTGAAGTGTGCGAACTATATAGACGTATTAAGTGAGTCCGTGTTATACGCTCAACAAAAAACGTTTCGGTAGTTTCAAAACTAGAGAATTAAATTTAGAAGAAATATGCCAAAGACAAATTAAGTTGACTAAAATTGTTCATTAAGATGTTATACGAAAATGTGGAACGTAATTTGGTGTTTGTATAAAGCGTTTTTGGTGTGTGTGTGATGTGAAGCTAACCGACGCTTGAGTCAAGGTTGGTACACCCTAAATTTTGCAATTCTGAAGCATTTTTGCAATGAAAAAAAATTTGTTAAATTAAAAAGGTGTCAAAAACTGAGGCGCATGAATTCTTCCAAAATGACAATTGATCGAATGGTCATTTGATCGAATAGACATTCGACCGAACGGACATTTGATCGAATGGACTTTTGACCAAATGGATATTCGACCGAAAGGACGTTTGACAGAATAGACTTTTGATCGAATGGACTTTCGAACGAATGGACATTCGACCGAAATGACTTTTGACCGAAACTACTTTTGACCGAATAGACTTTTGATCGAATGGACACTTGATCGAATGGACTTTTGACCGAATAGACATTTGACCGAAATGACTTTTGACCGAATGGACTTTTAATCTAATGGACATTCGACCGAAAGGACTTTTTATCGAATGGACTTTTGATCGAATGGAATTTTGAACGAATGGACTTTTAACCGAATGGACATTCGACCGAATAGACTTTTGAACGAATGAACATTTGACCGAATGGACATTAGACCGAATAGACTTTTGACTGAATAGATTTTTGGCCGAATGGACATTCGATCGAATGGAATTTTGAACGAATAGACTTTTGATCGAATGGACATTTGAAAGAAAAGTCATTCGTCCGAAGTCTTTTTTTAATGTTAGTTTACTCTCTATTATGTAACATTTTATAGATACTAATTACCATGCGTTCCAAAGCAGAGATACCTCGGTCCCTCTACAAACCCATCTGCGCAAGTCTTTAGAAAGTTGTTTGTAGGGGGTCCGTGGTATCTCTGCTTTGGAACGCATGGTAATTAGTATCCAGAAAATGTTAAATAATAGAAAGTAAACTCACATTAAAAAAAGACTTGGGACGAATGACTTTTCTTTCAAATGTCCATTCGATCAAAAGTCTATTCGTTCAAAATTCCATTCGATCGAATGTCCATTTGGTCCAAATTCCATTCGGTCAAAAGTCTATTCGGTCTAATGTCCATTCGGTCAAATGTCCATTCGTTCAAAAGTCCATTCGGTCAAAAGTCTATTCGGTCGAATGTTCATTCGGTTAAAAGTCCATTCGTTCAAAAGTCCATTCGATCAAATGCCCATTCGATCAAAAATCCATTCGGTCAAAAATCCTTTCGGTCGAATCTCCATTCGCTCAAATGTCCATTCGGTCAAAAGTCCGATCCAATATGGCGGACATTGTTTAAAAAAATTATTGAATTCAGCTGAAAATTGTTACTTGGAGGTTTTGGGGGTCGCTGAATGTGAATCCAAGGCTAGAATTTAAAAATACAAAATGTCGGATCCAATATAGCGGAAAATTCATTAAACAATTAAGAAACGATTAAATTCACGTTTCAAGAATGCACCGGCAGTTCCAAAAATACAAAAAAACCACGGTTATATTCCAGTGTCAGATACGACATTAGAAATAAAAGAATATTCCAGGGCTAAAGAGTGTGCTTTTTTTAAATATAAATAAATAGAAAATAAATTACAATCAGTCCTTTTTAGGACTTCTCTTTGATAAAACAATTTTTTCTAAGCGCGTCATTTAGTTATTTTAGTAGATTTATTTCCGACTTATTCAGTTCACATTTACTACTTTTTAAATTTTACCCACAAATGCGTAATCAGCGATTTTAAGAACCTTCTAGTAACAATATTCAGCTGATTTCAGTAATTTTTTTAAAAAAATTTTCGCTATATTGGATCTTTCATTTTGTATTTTTAAATTCTAGCCTTGGATTCGTATTCAGCGACCCCAAAAACCCCCAAGTACCATGTTTCAGCTGAATTTAGTTGAATGTATTAAATTTTAAAAAATGTATCCGCCATATTGAATCCGCCATTTCGAATTTTTAAATTCTGACATTGGATTCGCATTCAGCGACCCCAAAAACCCCCGTGTAACAATTTTTAGCTTAATTCAGTAATTTTTAAAAAAATGTCCGCCATATTGGATCCGCCATTTTGAATTTTTAAATTCTGACATTGGATTCGTATTCAGCGACCTTAAAAATCCCCAAGTACCATGTTTCAGCTTAATTCAGTTGAATGTATTAAATTTTGAAAAATATATCCGCCATATTGGATCCGCCATTTTGAATTTTTAAATTCGGTCATTGGATTCGTATTTAGCGACCTCAAAAACATTTAAATTAGAGGTTCTAAATTTTTTTAGTTACAAGATGTAAGATATTTTAAAGTTTTAAAGACGCAAGTTTTTAAATTGTGGCATTTATGTGTCTGTGGTGGCCGCCATTTTGAAAATGTCAAAATGATCCACTCGGCATTCGATTGCACATAAAAAATGCTAAATTTTAAGCTATATAGCTTTGCAATAGCTTAAAATCACTAGTGGACAAAGTCATTTGCCTTTTTACATGGAATGACCCATAAGTATATATATAAGTCGCTAAATTCTTGAACAACAAATATAATATTGGAATAAATAATATAAACTAGAAAAAAAGCGCGCGCTAAAGCGCACGCCAAATTTTATTATTTCTTAAAATAATGTTTCATTTATGTATAAGTATGTGAAATAAAGAAAATACATAATATAAAAAATCGGGCAAGTTCGAGTTACACTCGCACTGAAATCGAGAGTTCCGTACACAAAACAAAATAATTTTTAATAGAATATATAATGAATTTTTTATAAAAAATGGACCACCCTCCCCCCCCCCCCCCTATCTTTCAAAATATTTTACTTAGAGAGTTCAAATTTTGTACAGGAATGTATTGTCAGGTGTAAATTACATAAGAATTTTAGAGAACGTGATCGTGATTGCATTGTCAACGAAAAATCCAGAGATTTTAGCAAATATCCATAAAAAATACTCAAAAATCATTTTATTTCCTTAACAACACTATGATCAACTTCTACAATCATGTTCTCTACAATTTTTCTGTAACCTACACGTAAAAATACATTTTTGTACCAAATTTGAACTCTCTAAGTCAAATTGTTTGGAAGTTATGGGAGGGGGGATACGGTCATGTTTTAGCATTTTTTTTAAATCGTTGGTTTTTGCTTAAAAACACTATGATAACGATGTGCAACAAAGTTCTCTACAGTTTTTCTGTAAAATCTATGTGGCAAACTACATATGTATACCAAATTTTAGCACTCTAAGTACAATAGTTTGGCAGATATGGAGGTGGCATTGTACACTTTTAACGCATTTTTGCTAAAAAAAAATGACCGTATCCCCCCCCTCCCCTTATCTTCAAAACTATTTGACTAAGGATGCTGAAATTTGGTACACGTATGTAGATTTACGTGTAGATTACAGGAAAATTATAGAGAAAGTGGTGATTATAGTGCTGTCAAAGTTATAACACTAAATTATGGCACATATGTTAAAAAATATTGTTATTTCCTTGACAACGCTATGTTTAACACATACAATCATGTTCTCTATAATTTTCCTGTAATTTACACGTGAAAATACATTTGTGTACCAAATATGAACTTTCTAAGTCCAATAGTTTGGAAGTTCAGGGGGGGAGATACGACCATTTTTTAGCATTTTTTAAAGAAAATAGTTTTTTTTGCTGAAAAACGCTATGATAACAGCCTACAACAAGGTTTTCTATAGTTTTTCTGTAATCTACACATCAAATTACATATTTGTACTAAATTTCAGCACTCTAAGTACAATAATTTGGCAGATAAAGGGCAGGAATGGTACAAATTAAACGCATTTTTTCTAAAAAAATGACTGTATTGCCCTTTTATCTGCCAAATATTTGACTTAGAGAGTTCAAATTTGGTACACAAATGTATTGTTATGTGTAGATTACAAAAAAAATATAGAGATCGTGATGGTAATAGTGCTGCAAAAGAGAAGGCAAGAGTTTTCAGCCAAAAAATATCAAAATTTCTCAAAAATCTTGTTATTTTCTTGACAACGCTATGATGAACCCCTAGAATCATGTTCTCTATAATTTTCCTTTCATCTACACGTGAAAATACATATGTGGGACAATTTTGAACTTTCTAAGTCAAACAGTTTGGCGGTTAGGGGGGGGGGGGGGGGGATACGATTTTCGACAAAGTCTTTCCAATAGGGTTCCGTGCGTACACTTGTGATGTACGGAACCCTAATAAAAAAAGAAAGTTAATGATAAGAAGACATTGCAATAAATTTAAATTGATGTATTCATTTGGAAATTTTGATTAATTTAAAATTAATTAATTAAAATAAAGATAAAGAATAAAACGAAGAATATGAGGAGTAAGGGAGACCGAGGAGGAAAGTAACAGAGGTGGAAAGTAACAACGCTTATAACTTCTAAACCAATGAGCGGACAGACATAGTCCCTAAATAATTTTTAGTCAGTTTTGACCCCTCTACCTCCCCCAAATTATGTTAGGGGTCTACCGGAAGCTATATATCTGATACTGACATTTTGTGCAAAAATTACGATAAAAGTAAGTTTTTGCCTCAATTTTCAAAATATCATAATTTTTTTGATTTTATAGATATTTTAAATATGCTTTTCATTTTTTTGAAGCTTTTTTATTTATCTTTAAGTCGTGCTAGTGCATAATTAAAAAATGCGAAATACTTTTGTGTAATTTAAACTTGTTTTTTGAAATCCAAGGAAAAGAGGGGTGAGGTGAAAAGTAACACGTTGTTACTTTTTTCCTCGTCTAATGCTTTATTTTTATAAACCTCCTCCTTTTTTATAACTATTTGATTTTATATGTTTATTTTATATTTTAAAGATTAAATATTGGACTTTTGATTTGAATTTTTAAGAAACGATGCTTTTTTAATATCATTGCTATTTAACGAATACTAAATAGATAAAAAAAACTTAATTTCAAAAAAGTGCAAAAATATCTGCCACTTATGTACAAAATGTAGTTATTATCACTTTGTCTTTTTATATGTTCATAATAAAAATAATTTAAATTAATAGCAGTTTTATATTTGAAATGCTAGCCTTAATTTTAAAGTGTTACTTTCCTCCTTCGTGCTGTTACTTTCCACCTCAGGGGTGAGGAGGAAAGTAACAAATAAAGAGCTGATTAAAAAGTCCTGTAGTGAACTATCAAATTATTATTAATGTTTAATTCCAATTTTATTAATTAGATTAAAGTCCAAGCTTTCGATTAATATGTTTACAGAACTTATCCGACAAATAGTTTTAATGCTATCATCAAAAAACTGATTTTTGTTACTTTCCTCCTCGGTCTCCCCTAATTATAAAAAATTATGATATACCTAATACCATTTAAAAACCTTACTTTAAAAAGTTTACCGATCAACACTCTCTGCTCTTAATATTTTATAACCTTCTTCCAATATAACCAATAAATGAATGTGTGGTAAACCACGCTTTTGAAATTCAATAACATAAACATAAGACTTTACTTGTCCAAATAGTTTATCATCTACTGTACTATCATCTACTATTCACGAGGTGAATCTATAAATGTTGAAGGCAGTATTAACATCTTGCCAACATGTACATTATTTTCAATTTCTTGATTATCTAAATAATAATCAATTAATCCTTTGTAAATTTCACTTTCTAATTTTGTTTGATTATTTTTACAAAAATGTAACCTAACTTTTTCAACTTTGACATAATTATCAACTAATCATTGCTGAAACATTCTTCTACCATATAAAAATTGATTGAAGGTATGATCTCTTACTCCTATTTTATATTTTATATAAGCAGATCTGGACACAGTTTGATTTCTGGTTGGTTTGTCAATATCAGTACGAATCGTATCGAGACTATAACCCTTGCTTCCTAGAGGATAAAGTATAGGATATATCCAAGGTTCAACATTTGGATCTAAATGATTAACCAATTGCAATTGTTGAATCGATGTATTATAAATCGTTACATAAGACTCTGGTATTAAACCTTCAGCATTCATATTAAAAACACCAGCAACTTCATTACACCTTTAAAAATTGTAAATTAAATTTTTTTGTTTGCTAACGCAGTTTCTATCTCAATGATCTCAGACATCATTAAAAAAGACTTTGTATATGCGTTACAATCTCTCAATAATTTGGCAATACTAAATAATATATCCACATCTAAGTTGTCATGTTTGTTTAATCTATAGCAAATTGCTTCTTCTGGATCTAACAGGAATAATTGACCAAAAGATGGATCATCATCATTTTCAGGAAATAGGAAATTGTTGATTTGATAATAAATTCAACCTTGAATTATTTATCAAAATGGTCCCCGCCTTTTATTATTGAAATTAACTACATTGGCATTTTAAGATGCAAAAGCAAATGAATTTTTATTGTAAAGCCTTATATTATTCCTAAAATGGCCAGATATCTTATGAGATCCATCTAACAATTTTTTTAATTCATGAGGGTATTTTTCTAAAGGCAACGATACACCACCATGACTGCAACAATAATTATAAGTTAATTTCTTTTGAACTTTTTCTTTCTCAAAATGTTTAGCCTTGCATCTTTTGCAAAAAACGACATTTTACGAAGATAATGTTCGTTATAACTTGGAACATGTATGCTATTAATATTTTTTTCTGCATAAGCAAAATCATGAATATCAATGTTTTCATTCGCATAAATGACTCAATTTTTTTACCTGTATGTTCCGAAACATCTATTTTTTCCTCATTGATTACGTTTCTTTTCAATTTTAATCTTTTACGTTATTGTTTTTGTTATTTTGCGTGACTTTTTTCATTTTCTCATCACAAGTTGTTATATCTTTCTCGTGCATATCTTTTGAATATAGTATTTCATTATTTTCATCCTTATCATGGCACAAGTTCTGTTTCAATTTCAATCTTTGACGATAGCTTTTTTTATATTCTGCTCTACTTTTTTTTAATTTTCTAATTAGAGGTGTTAACAATTTTTGTCTGGCTCACTATTCTTTGTAATTTTTCATTCTTATCATCTCCTCCTACTTCTTTAAGATACTTTAACTGACTTTCAACATTTTTTGATATTCTGCACGACTTTTTTTACTTGTCTCATTACAATCGCTAGAAATTATTAATTTGTCAGAATTATTATCTCTCTTTCCTTTTTTAACAGCACTATCTATGTGTTTTTTTTTAGAAAAATTTAAATCTGTTTCACTACTTAAACATACATCTTCCATAACTGATATTTCTGTTTCTTTGTTATCAATTCTTTTTTGTTTTAATTTCATCATTTCACTATATTCTTTCTGATATTCTGCTCTAGTTTTTCTACTTTTCTTATTAGCATTGCTAAAAAATATCTTCTTACTACTATTGTTTCTAATATTTTATAATTATTACCTTCTTTTACTACTTCAATAGAATTTGACGCATTTTCCACATGTTTTTTCTTACAAATAGTTATATTCTGTCACTATTTACACTTTCCATATTTGTTATTTGTCTCTCTTTCCCACCTCTTCTGTTAACTTAGGTCTTTTACAATACATTTTTTTCATATTTGGTACTGCATTTTTAGTTTCTTAGTCAGGAATATTAACAACTTTTTTCTGTCCTATTTTTTATGTAATGAAGGACTACTACTATCTCCTTTCATTTCTGTAAAGCCGCCATTAGTTTAATAATCTAATTTTCTCTTCTGTGTCGCATCTTTTACATTCCTTACATGTAAATTATTGTTGTTTATTTATTCGATATTACCAATTCCAAGTTTAAACAATTTTGTAAAATTATCCGAAAATAAGATGACACATTTTTTTCAAACATCATATACAAATGAGTTCTCATTAAAGCATGATTATATACAACATTTTCAGGGTTAGTATTAAAATATAAACAGCAAACGCAATGGCGTATACTCCACAATCAACAAAATTTGGTTGTTGTTGTACTCTTAAAAAACTACATTAGGTTTAAATAGATATAACCTGCATAAATATTCTCTTTGATCATCATTTAAACAACCTTCATTAAGACTATCATAAAAAAAAAGTCCATTTCCTTCATAGTAAGTGCAAATCGTGTGACCCAAAAGTCGATTTCCACTAAACAATATTTGAATATGTGACTTATTTTTATTAATTGCTTTTATTTATTTCATCTAACATTTCTAAATATCCTGTAATTTGTTTTTGGAAACTACCACCTGATGCAAGTTTCAATAATTCCTGAAACTTATACATATGATTGTCATTTAGCATTTCCTAATTACGAATAATATCCTAATCTTTATTATTTAAATTGAAATATTTCTTCTTTAACTGAGAACACATTTTTCAGAAACAACTTTCAAAAAAAAAAAAAAAAAAAAATAACAAAAAATGAACTTTTTATGACTCACGATCTAACTCCAGAATGACCTGTTTATCCTACATGTCATCAAAGTATCTTTATATTTCAAGTTTTTATTTTTTTTTTGTTTCTCTATTTCATATGTTTATCTCATAAGATTGTCTCATGCTATTATCTCATATTTTTACCTTATTTTTCTCATTGTCTCATCTGTTTATTATAATTAATTTATAATTAAATTATTAACACTTCTTTTACACTGTAATGACTCTATAGAAACATTATAATCACTTTATTATTTATTAAACATTCACAATTAATTTATTTATTAAACAGTTATCAATCACTTGTTTAATGAATCCACAATCGCATTTTTTGGACACTTTTAGCATTTCATAACACTAACTTTATTGAAAATAAGGAGGAAATAAAAAATTTAAACACTTTCTAAATATTGTTACTTTAGTCAACACATTTTGGACACTTTCATTTGAATCGCTGTCACTTTTCACATTTAGTTTTTACCGTATATTTACTATTAGAGTCACTTTATTATTCAACACAAACTCTTTATAAACAATAAGCATATTAATACTATACACTTTCACATTAAACACATTTTTATTATAAACACTTAATAAAAAATACACAATAAGTAGCATTATTCACTTTACATTATACACACTCAAGTTCTATTAATTGATAACTTTCACTACCATGTACTTCTATACCACGCACTAACGTATTTATCTCTCTTTTCGTTGAAGCTCGAAAATTTTTTCTCTTTTCCAAAACCAATCATAACACTCATTATGCAAGAGTTGGTTTGAAAAACGATTGGCTTATTTAGTCTATTGTTTGTATTTAAAAAGAAAAATTTAAATTTGAAGAATATTTCAGTAATGAGGTAAAATTTCAGAATTTAATTTAATTTCTCTCTTTTCATTAAAACTCGAAAAAATGTTCTCTTTTCCTAAAGCCATTGACCCTTATTATACAAGGGTTTGATCGAAGGATAATGACACCCTGCAGGTAGTCTATTGTTTGTATTAAGAAATAAAATTTAAATTTCAAGGTAATTTGTATAATGAGTTGAGAGTTTCCTTTTCCATAAACTTTTAACAAATACCTTCTCTCTTCAACCAAGGAACCAGGTATAAAAATATTCTTTTTCGTTAACTGTTAACGCTTTTCTGTTAACTTTTAACGCTTACCTTCAGTACTCGTTTCTTATGTAGGATTATTTAAAACTATAAAAAAGAATGTTATCCTTCCATTTTATAAGTGTAAAAGTCATAAAACGATTTGGGACTTCCAGGCCAACTGTCATAAATCAACCCTTACAATAGATATTTTCAATGGCGAATTGTTCCAAATAACAACTGAGAAACCACTGAAAAACCACTGGGATTTCAGTGGTTTTATCTCAGTAGTTTTTCAGTGGTTTTCTTTCGACAGGGTAATATATTTTGTGTATTTTTCGCAGAGAATAAGTTTATAGTTTATATATATGTATATCATTTTGACAAATAAAAGAAAAAATTCCGAGGTCCTTCCTATTTTCCTATTACTTTTTCAAGAATCTCAGAATTGTTTCTTTTTTATATCAATATTCAAATTTTCCAAAAGTAAAAAGAATAAATATGACGTAAAATAGAACGTCTTTTTGGATCCCAAAAAAGGAAACGGGGAGGCGGGTCTGATAGAGCTAGGTACATTTTTTAGACAGTCAAATATGATTATTTAAAGCTGCAATATTTAATACTGTCTTTGAATGATAAGGAGGTGTGATTCTGCTTTGCTGATTCTGGTTGTCATTATGATTTTAATTAATTAACACTAATATAATATAAATTTGATATGATAGTTTTAATCAAGTTAACATTTAAATCCAACCTCCTTTTGAATTTTCCGCCTTAGCCTGCTCAAAGATAGAATTATGAAGAGAAGCTACACTGAGTCAATTCACCTTAGGGATTCACGCATGTGCTTTGGACTACTGCTTACTGGTCTGCTCTGGATGGCTCATCTATAAATGCTTTGAATTATCTAAGTTACTTATTATATCGTTTTGAAAATAATAATATATGTATTGATTAGTTGAAGATTTTGCTGATCAAGCGAAAAAAGTTATGTCTATTTGACCGAAAGGGACATGAGGCCAAAAACCAAACCAAAAAGAAACGGGTATAGGAGGGGTTGGGGTGCCATAATAAGTTGACTTCATTTTAACGGATACAGGGGAGTTGGGGTATTATAAAAAGTTGAACCTATTTTTAAATCAAATTACGTGGTTAACATTTGTTTCAGCTTATCAGACTAATGTTCTGTAATAATATGACTAGACTATTTTCATGGCCATCGACATGTTTTTGTATTTTTTTAGAAAACTATTCACTTTTGGTAAAAAATATATATTTTTATAAGATCTAAATAGTATATTACGACCCAAGGCCAGAAAGTTGAATTTCCTGATGTGCGTGATATAAAGGCCGAGGTGAAGCCGAGGCTTTTTATCACGCACAACAGGTCATCCAGCTTTCTTGCCGTATGTCGTATATCGTATGCCGTATATCTCCCTCCATGCAGAATAAATATTCTCACACTCTCTGAATTTCTTGGATTGAGTTTTCACTTCACAAAGAGTGAAAATTGAGCCACTCCAATCAGAGTGAAAAACCCAGTCTAAAAGAGTGAGATCTGACTCTTTTAGAGTGAAGTTTTACTCCAATTCTAGTGAAAATTCACTCCAAGCATAAAGTGAAATCTCACTCTAATGTTTAAGTGAATTTTCACTCGAATTGGAAAGAAACTTTACTCCATAAGAGTTAAATCTCACTCTTTTAGAGTGGGTTTTTCACTCTGACTGTAGTAACGCAAATTTCATTCTGCGTGGAGTGAAAACTCACTCCAAGAAATTTAGAGAGCATGTAAAGGAATATTCCACTTATTCTGTGACTCAAGATTTTTTCGCAAAAACTAATTGGATTTTGTGGAAAGAAAATGATTTATATAGTCACATGTTCTTTTTAGGGTTCCGTACACTACAAGTGTATGCACGGAACCTTCTTGGAAAGACTTTGTTAAAAATCGTATCCCCCTCACCCTAGCCACAAACTATTTGACTTAGAAATTTTAAATTCGGCATACAATAGTATATTAAGCAACAATGGTGTTTTGGCTCACGTTTATTTTAACGCGAGAAAGTGCGTATAACTGGTTTCCTTGTATTTTGTATTCGAGAAATTTGAGTGACTCAAAATGAATGTGATTAAGGTAAAACACCAATAAAAATTAGTTGTAATTAACCTTAAATGATAAATTTATTATAACAGTTAAACCAGTTAAAATTACAAATAAAAAACGACGGTACAAAATTAGTAATTTTACATTGACCGATGTCAATGTTCGACAAGTTTACCGACGTCCTTTCTATGAGAATCGAAAGGTGAATCTGTCTTGAAGAGTTTGAGGGATGTCCAAGGAAGGTTGCTGAACGGAAAAATAAGGAGAAATTTGGAGATTGCGATTGGTTGAAATTCAAAATGGAATGGGGTAGAGGACAAGGTTTAGGGCCTTGTAGAAAAGTGGAGGTGGAGGACCGTAATTACAAATTATCGCCAACTAACATCTGCAGACAATTTAGCTTAAAGCCATAAACAGCTTAAAAATCGAGACGGTTCAACAATAAATGAATATTGATTTTTTTGAACATCTAAGTAAAGTTATTGAAACCTTCCTTTTCAGTCGGTCATAAATTTGTTAAAATGACTACCATAACTTATATTACTGAAACGTGCCTAGTTCTCGAAAGGACAACTTAGAAAATAGTTTCAAATAACCACTTAAAAGTTTTATGAATTAAAATTAAGAAATATTATAAATAGAAAAAACAGATTGTCTTTTTATATAGGAGACAAAAAAATGACAAAATATTGTTGCAATGCAACATGCCGGCCCCCTTGAACGAGAACGTTCAACGCTGTAAAAACTTGTAAATTTATACTGTAGTAAATATACTGCTAACTTCACTTAATCAATAAAGTGTTTCGATGGGTAACTATAATCAATAGCTTGACCTAAGTCTTAATTTAATGTTTAATGTTTTTAAGTATTTTTTTTTCACACACGTGTTGCACTTTTTCGTCAGTCATTATTCAATTGGAAGTGGACAAAGTTTTTTAAGAGCACGTTTGTACTCTCCCTTTGAAGTTTTCACCGTTGCCACCCGGATAGTGCCATCCTTCCCTGGATGGGTTGCGATTATGCGAGCAACAATCCATTTGAGTGGGGGCACGTTGTCTTCCTTGATAAGAACCATTGTTCCAATTTTTATGGTAGGATTGGAACTTGTAACCCACTTGCTGCGAACAAGTAACTAGTGAAGATACTCCTTTTGCCACCTGTCCCAAAAATGTTGTCTTATTTTTTGGACATGCTGCCACTGCGAGAGTCGATTGGTGGGGATGTCTGCAACGTCCATCTGCGGAAAGCTAGTTATCGGTCCACCAATAAGGAGGTGACCAGGTGTCAGAGGGAGGAGATCGTTTGGATCAGAGGACATAGGAGACAAAGGGCGTGAATTTAGAATAGCTTCAATTTCAACAATACAAGTTTCTAATTGCTCATAAGTTAGCAATGCATCACCGACCGTTCGCAAAAGATGGTGTTTCAAAGACTTAACCGCAGCCTCCCATAAGCCCCCAGAATGTGGCGAATGTGGGGGTATAAATTTCCACGTGATTTTTTCATATTCCAAGAAATTTTTAAGCTTTGTTTGATGTTGACTTGATTGAATAAATTCATAAAGATCTTTAAGCTCACGATTCGCGTCTACGAAATTAGTTGCGTTGTCAGAAAAAATTATTTGAGATTTTCTTCTTCTTGAAAAAAGTCTCTTCAAACTTGCAATAAATGCTTCTGTAGTTAGACTGCTAACTACTTCAAGATGGATTGCCTTAGTTCCCATGCATATAAAAACTGCAATATAAACCTTTAATTTATTTTTATTTCGAAACCGCTTCTCTTTTATAAATAGCGGTCCACAATAATCGACGCCAAGGTTTTGAAATGGAAGGGAATAAGCTAAGCGAGTAGGAGGGAGGTTCCCCATGAGATATTCTACGCCTCGTGGCTTTGCTTTAAAACATGGAACACATTGAAAAATTATTTTTCTAGTAATATTACGACCATTGAGTGGCCAATATTGTTCGCGGACCGCATATAATGTTGCTTGAGCCCCGGCGTGTTTTAATCTTTCATGCTCCTTTCGAATGATCAATTCAGTTATATGATGATTGTCAGGTAATAGAAGTGGATGCTTTTTTTCAATGTTTAATTCTGAATAAGCAAGTTTGCCTCCAACATGTAAAATTCCTTCATTATCGAGAAAGGGGGTCAACGTTACTAGTCTACTTTGATTAGCAACAGGTTTTCCGTTTTTTAAACAATCAATTTCTCTATCAAAAACAGAATATTGAGTGAGTTTAATTACTAATCGATAAGCAGCATCAATTTCAGTCTGCGTAAGAGGACCAAAACGTTTATTGCTTTTATTTTTACAATTAAAAATAAAACGATTAATATAACCGAGAATTCGACTAAGTTTTTCAATTGAACTATATTTTTCGAGCAAGTTTTTTTGAACAATTGTAAGTTTAAGACAAATTGGCGAAGGTTTAATGACCCGCCGTTCAGGTAATTCATTAATAGGGAATTTGTTTTGTGGCCAATTTGTTTCTTTTTGACAAAGCCAATGAGGGCCCTTTTTCCAAAGAGAGGATTGAATGAACTCCTGCGGCGTTTGACCACGCGACACCAGGTCCGCAGGATTTTCTTGGGAAGGTACATGCTTCCAAATGCAATTCTCAGTGTGCCTCTGAATTTCGGCCACTCGGTTGGAAACAAAGGTTTTTAAAGTGTGAGGGAAAGTGTTAATCCAACTAAGAGCAATACTAGAGTCAGACCATAAATATACCCTGTGGATACTAATCTGACATGCTTCGACTGTGGATTTATACAATTTGGTTAATAGGAGGGCGGCGCACAGTTCCAGGCGAGGTAGTGTTATTGTACTTACAGGTGCCACCCGTGATTTCGAACAAACTAATGCTACATAAATTTTACCGAAATCATCTATTGAACGAAAATAAATACAGGCTCCGTACGCCTTTTCGCTAGCGTCACAGAAACCATGTATTTCAAGGGTTTTATAATTTTTCATAACCACAAGTCTTTCAAATTGAGCATTATTTAAAAGAGGTAATTGCTCTTTATAATCCGTCCACATTGTATGTATATTGAAAGGGACCGAACTGTCCCAGTCCAGCCCAGCTTTCCATAAAAGTTGTATTAGTATTTTAGCTTTGACAATGACCGGTCCTACTAAACCCAAGGGATCATAAAGTTTGGCAACATCAGAAAGAATTGATCGTTCTGAAACTTTAGCTTCAAATTTAATTGAGTTAACTAGATAAGAGATCCGATCCTTTTTCGAATTCCATTGAACTCCTAGGGTTTTAATAGATGAATCGGAATCAATTGACATATGTGTATTACAAGAATTGTCTAATAACCCAGATACTAAAGAAGGTTCATTTGACGCCCATTTACGTAATAAAAAACCCCCTTTATTTAAGAGTTGAATAAGTTCATCACGTAAAACAAATGCTTCTGAAAGTGTATTAGTTCCTGTCAACAAGTCGTCAACGTAAAAATCTCTTTTCACAATTTTTGATGCAATAGGAAAATGTTTTTGTTCGTCATCTGCTAATTGGTGCAATGTTCTAATCGCGAGAAATGGAGCACAAGCAGTACCATACGTTACCGTATTAAGATTAAAAACTTTAATTGGTTCGTCAGAATTTTTACGAAATCGGATTTTTTGAAAATGAATGTCGTCCGGATGTATCAAAATCTGGCGATACATTTTTTCGATATCTGCAGTAAGAACATATTCATGTAATCGAAAACGAATAAGCAGGGAAAAAAGATCTCCCTGTATTGTGGGACCAACCATGAGCGAATCATTCAAAGAAAATCCTGACGAAGTTTTAGCAGATGCATCAAAGACGACGCGAAGTTTCGTTGTAAGGCTATCATTTTTTATAACAGGATGATGAGGAAGAAAGTAATTAGGTTCAACTAACTTTTTAGAATTGATTTCCGACATATGGTTCAATTGCTCGTATTCATTCAAGAAATCGTAATAATTTGATTTTAAATCTGCATCCCGTTCTAAGCGCCTTTCTAAGAAAGTGAAACGACGCAAGGCTATAGACTTAGATTCCCCTAATCGAGGTTTATTGTCATTAAAAGGTAATCTGACTACATATCTTCCCTTAGCGTTGCGCTGAGTGTGAGTTACGTAATGATCTTCACACAATTGCTCATCGTTTGATAACAATTTGGCGTTAGGAATTTCTTCCATTTCCCAAAATTTTTTCAAAGTTGTTTCAAGTGATGTGGGCTGAGAAATAAAATAACATTGAGGTTTATTGATTGCAATTTGAGGATTGTTTATTTCCCCGGCGACTATCCAACCAAGCTGTGTTTTTTGCAACACGGCATCGGGATGATTTTTTAATTGTATTTGACCGACACATAGAAGTTTGTAGAACAGTTTAACCCCGATAAGCAAATCAATTGAGTCAGATTTATAAAATTCAGGGTCAGCGAGCACAATGTTTTTGGGAATTTCAAACGACGATCTTTTGATAGTGATCGATGGCATGGCCTTTGTAATACGAGAAAGTACAAAAAAGTCAAGTTTCTTTTGATACTAACTAAAGCGAGATTTCATGATTGCGGAGACCGAGTGTTTTATTTCCGTACAGGTGTCTTCAATACCTGAGACCGACAAATCAACTATTGTTTTTGGTAATTTTAAAAACGAAGCTGTGCCTTCTGTTATAAAATTAGCCTGAGAGCCTGCATCTAGAAATACGCGGCAAGTTTTTATTTCACCGCGAGTATTGACTAAATCAACAAGAGCAGTTGCTAATAAAGCATCGGACGACATGTTACTATGTGCGCATACCAAAGATTGGTTTGATTCGCTATTTTCAACAGTACGACCTTCTGTTGAATTTTGTTTGTCAGATCTTTCTGAAGGAAATTGGTTTTCAAAATGTAGGAGTGTATTGTGCTTTTTATTACATTTGCGACATGAGGATAGCGTGCACTCAGATACCCGGTGATTACCACGCAAGCAATTAAGACAACGAGATGCCTTTTTTACAGCTTCAAAACGATCTTTTGGTGATAAAGACTTAAACTTATCACATTGAAAAATTGCATGTTCCTCCTTACAATAAAAACACAGAAACTTTGTTGCTGACATAGCAAATGATTGTGAGGTGAGATTGTTGGGTCGCACGTTCGATTTTTTATCTAAGGGATCGTTATTTTTAGTAGGCGCTTGATAACTTTTACTTTCTTCAAGTTGTGCGCGTCTTTGCAAAAATGTTACTAATTCATTATAAGTGGGTTTTTCAGTTTCGCAACTAAACTCCTCCCATTTCTCTCTAATAAAGGAATTTAATTTTTCTTTTATAAGAACAACCAAAATAGTATCCCAACTTGTTATGGGCTCTTCTAAAGCTTCTAATGCGCGAATGTGTTTTTGCGTTTGATCAATTAACGATCGGACCGAAAATTCTTTCGAAAGAGTGGGAAGATTTAACAAAGATTTAACGTGACTTTGACGAATGACTTTACGATTATCATAACGCTCTTTCAACAGTGCCCAAGCAACTTTATAATTTTCCGAGAATAATTCAATCGAGGCTAAAATTTCTGCTGCTTCATTCTTTAAGCAACCTTTAAGATGAAATAATTTTTCTATGTCTGACAGATTCTTATCGTCATCGATTAAGGACTTAAATAAGTCATGAAAACCTAGCCACGAGTCATAACTACCGCTAAATTGAGGTATATTCAAAGAAGGGAGTTTCCCAATTCGCGATCTATTGAAACTTTGTTCTTGATTGGCTATCGTGCTACTGTTTGATGACATGTGAGAAGCTAACAATTGGGTTGAAACTACCGGTGGCGAATGTTTTGTCAAAAGTAATTGTGTTTTAGCATAAGTACTATAATATTTTTCATCAAATTGTGTGCGAGTTTCTTCATGCGTGGGATCTGAAGGATCCGCAATTTCTAACTTCGATTGCACTGCTTCAAATATGCTGCGTTGTTCATCTATTTCACTAAATCTTTTTTCAAGAACAAGAAAATCCCTGTCAGCTACGAATTCATTCAAAAATTTTCAAAGTTTATTAACATACGAACGGCATTCGCTCTTTGAGCTTTGTTTTTTGCTTCCGCCATTTCTTTTGAATCGAGAAATAAAGACTAATAAATTGAGCAATGAGAAATTGTATTTAAGGAAGGGTATTAACGACGGAACTAATTAGTGGACTAATAATAGCTTACATTGCCGATGACTGAACTAAATCCAGCTGCTGACATGGTTGTATCCTTCCTCTGCTTATTTTGGTAAATTCTTGATAGCTGACCGACCCAGTTGAATGTTGAATAATCCAATTTTAAATGTAATTGATTACTTGTTGCAATCCAAATGTTTGTCACTCATTGTCTGCATTTCGACAATGATACGTTTATTCACGACACTGTGTTTTAGGTCTTAGAGCAAACCTTTACACTTGCACGATTACAAAAAACTAAACCATTCACAAGATTGCCTTTTTTGTTAATGAAAGACGAATCTTCTAATTTACTTTTGGGTTTTAATGCACAGTTTACACAATTATTTCAAGTCAAGTTTTGTGGGTAAAGTCCAAGTTCAAAACGAATTCGGAATTCACTAGGAATTTAACACTATTAATCAATGGTTTGTGTTTTCGATGTGGAATGATCAACTTGTCACACGCGTTACACAATCCGGCTCGAAGGACCAATGTTTTGGCTCACGTTTATTTTAACGCGAGAAAGTGCGTACAACTGGTTTCCTTGTATTTTGTATTCGAGAAAGTTGAGTGACTCAAAATGAATGTGATTAAGGTAAAACACCAATAAAAATTAGTTGTAATTAACCTTAAATGATAAATTTATTATAACAGTTAAACCAGTTAAAATTACAAATAAAAAACGACGGTACAAAATTAGTAATTTTACATTGACCGATGTCAATGTTCGACAAGTTTACCGACGTCCTTTCTATGAGAATCGAAAGGTGAATCTGTCTTGAAGAGTTTGAGGGATGTCCAAGGAAGGTTGCTGAACGGAAAAATAAGGAGAAATTTGGAGATTGCGATTGGTTGAAATTCAAAATGGAATGGGGTAGAGGACAAGGTTTAGGGCCTTGTAGAAAAGTGGAGGTGGAGGACCGTAATTACAAATTATCGCCAACTAACATCTGCAGACAATTTAGCTTAAAGCCATAAACAGCTTAAAAATCGAGACGGTTCAACAATAAATGAATATTGATTTTTTTGAACATCTAAGTAAAGTTATTGAAACCTTCCTTTTCAGTCGGTCATAAATTTGTTAAAATGACTACCATAACTTATATTACTGAAACGTGTCTAGTTCTCGAAAGGACAACTTAGAAAATAGTTTCAAATAACCACTTAAAAGTTTTATGAATTAAAATTAAGAAATATTACAAATAGAAAAAACAGATTGTCTTTTTATATAGGAGACAAAAAAATGACAAAATATTGTTGCAATGCAACAAATGGGTTAAAGGCAGCCATTTGTTTACGCTGATGTTTGTGTACGAGTGATAGTCGAGGGCGAAGCCCGAGACAAAACGAGTACACAAACATCATTGTAAACAAATTGGACTGACTTTAAACCCGTGTTGCTTACGATACTTTTTATTCCAAAGGCACAAACTTGGTGCTTTTAAATGTTTGTAGGTTAGGGTCTAAATGCATTCACTTGTTTGACCGTATAAAAATGGCGGCCATTTTTGCCCTGTGGTGAAAAAATGCATGGATCAGCTGTTCATTTTTTCCCTAGGGAAAAAATGGAAGCCATTTTTACCCGGTCGAACAAATGAATGCGTTTAGACCCTGCCTACAGACATCTAAAAGCGCCATGTTTGTGCCTGTGGGATAAAAATGTATTTTCACGTCTAGATTACAGGAAAATTATACAGGACATGATTGTAGGATTTAAACATAGCGTTGCTAAGGGAATAAAAATATTTTTCAGCATTTTCAGAACATATTGTCCTAAATCTAGTGATGCATTCAAGCGAGAAAACCAAGAAACAATCGAGTTCAATAACGTATCTCGAAAGTCAAGAGTGAGAAGTTAACCGCTTCTTGACAATTGAGTCAATAAAATCAATATTCAAGCGAGATCAAGCAATATTCTTGATTATTCATTTTTTTTGGCACATGAAATGAAACTGTTGCATTGCAACAATATTTTGTCATTTTTTTTTTGTTGTCTCCTATATAAAAAGACAATCTGTTTTTTCTATTTGTAATATTTCTTAATTTTAATTCATAAAACTTTTTACGTGGTTATTTGAACCTATTTTCTAAGTTGTCCTTTCGAGAACTAGGCACGTTTCAGTAATATAAGTTATGGTAGTCATTTTAACAAATTTATGACCGACTGAAAAGGAAGGTTTCAATAACTTTACTTAGATGTTCAAAAAAATCAATATTCATTTATTGTTGAACCGTCTCGATTTTTAAGCTGTTTATGGCTTTAAGCTAAATTGTCTGCAGATGTTAGTTGGCGATAATTTGTAATTACGGTCCTCCACCTCCACTTTTCTACAAGGCCCTAAACCTTGTCCTCTACCCCATTCCATTTTGAATTTCAACCAATCGCAATCTCCAAATTTCTCCTTATTTTTCCGTTCAGCAACCTTCCTTGGATATCCCTCAAACTCTTCAAGACAGATTCACCTTTCGATTCTCATAGAAAGGACGTCGGTAAACTTGTCGAACATTGACATCGGTCAATGTAAAATTACTAATTTTGTACCGTCGTTTTTTATTTGTAATTTTAACTGGTTTAACTGTTATAATAAATTTATCATTTAAGGTTAATTACAACTAATTTTTATTGGTGTTTTACCTTAATCACATTCATTTTGAGTCACTCAACTTTCTCGAATACAAAATACAAGGAAACCAGTTGTACGCACTTTCTCGCGTTAAAATAAACGTGAGCCAAAACAGAAACATATAATTTTTTATATTTAAAAGTAATATATTAAATACAATTTCTAAATATGGTTTTGGCCTGTTTTTAAAGTTGTATTTATTAATAAAAAGATTAATAAAAAGAGTTCTCCTTGGTTTTTGGCCTAATCGACTGTATTTATTAATATTTGTGTTCGTTTTTAAAAAAATAGTTAAAAAATGTAAAAACGACCACAAATATCTATCTATATAAATAAAATCAACATTTTGTCTGTACATTGCACCAAACTCAAAAATTTTTACATACTTTTTCATTTAAAGTCATAAGGGGCCGTTCATATACCACGTGGACAACTTTTCTCCGATTTTTGACCCCCCCTCCCCCCATCGTGGACAATCGTGGACATTTGTCTAACCCCCCCCCCTCCCCCCCCTAAATGTCCACGTGGACAATTTTAGTGAAAAACAGTTTTTGGATGTTAACCCTAGAAGGACTAACTTACTTTTCTCCCCCTCTAAGGACTAACTGGGGTCCTTTGTTCCCCCAGATTTTAAACGTGTATATAAGATTTGCATTTTACCAAAAACAGCTTTTATATAGTGAATTTTTCTCGTTTTTTATTAAGGAAGAAGATGGTGTAATTTATTTTTTAATACAATAAAAACAAATCTACAAATATTGTAAAAACAAAAAAAAGAACCAAATTTTCTCAAAATTGGCATTTTTTACAAAAAATATCGTAGTTTTTCAACAAATTGACCAATTTAGAAAAATCCTGTCGATTTTAAAAGCTGAATAGACATGTTTGAAGAAATTTTTATGGACCTTTGAATTACTTGAAAAAAGTATAATTATTTGAATAGATGAAATTCCAATAATTAATAAACAATTACGCATGTGAAATTTACCAAAATCAACTATAAAAGTTTTTTATTTTTACTCAAAATATTTCTTTTTTTTACAAGTATAGTCATTACATTTTTGCTTTGTAGGTTCAATTAAACCGTTTTAATAAAAAAACAGAAATTTATTATCCTGACTTTTTTAAAACGTAAAGGACTAACTGGGGTATTTTGGGACCCCAGACTTACTTTAACTGCATACTGAAGAGAGACTTGCGCACGCAATTCGCGCTAACCTACTAAAATCAACTGTCAATTACTAAATTGAAGTATGGTTAGGGTCCCCCTCCAAAATTGCCACTGTACCGGTCAGGAGCCTACTTTAAATTTCGCGTGGGGTACAAAACGACCCCAGTTAGTCCTTCTAGGGTTAAAATCAAAGAACTATTCGAAGAAAATATGAATATTCGAGTAAACTTCACAATTTTTTATGACAAATTCTTTGAAACAGGATGCTCTTTTACGTGAAATTAGGTAAATAAATAGATCTTCAATTGTTCTTAAAAAATTTAATCACAGCTTTTTATTAATACGAAAATACTTTATAAGTTCTACTAGTAAATAATAAAAAGTTTAAGAAGTTCTACAAGTAATAGGTAAATTGCCATCTTTGGTAGAATACTTTGGAAGGAACATTTTCAATTATAAAAAATAAAAATAATTTTTTGTCACAAATCTAATATTCGTTATTAGATATTTCAGGATTATCTTCGGCAATCCACGGGGGCACTAACCACTCTAAAGATATCGATTATCGAATGATCTAGCGCACAGTGCTTTATAATAGTCCTAGTCAGTGGTGCGCAATTGAAACGTTGAGTAAAGGAAATATAAGAAATAAAAAAACATTTTTAATGGAGACATTTTGCGAATCACGCATAATTGTCCACGTGGACATTTGACGAAACCCCCCCTCCCCCCCTAAGCTGTCCACGTGGTATATGAACGGCTCCTAAGGATTCCGAAAATGCAAAAAAAAAAATTTCTGTCTATCTGTCTGTCTGTCTGTCTGTCATCAATATTTTGTACGGGTATCACTCGAGAACGGCTTGACCGATTTCAGTGAAACTTGGCAGTAAATTAGAGACTTACTTAACTTAGATTTATAAAAAAAAAATTCATAAAACTATTTTAAGCTGAGATATTTAATTAACACACTTAACATACATACATATATATATATATACATAGTATTTCAGAAAAGGCAAGATTAGGCTGTTTTAAAGTATACTAACATATCAAAACTTACTATACGGGTATGTGATTCTAATGTGATCCATAGCAACCGTTGCTATGGGCACGTTTTCCATAGCAACTGTTTTATTGGAATGTTTTTCAAAGCCAAGGTTTATATTGAAATAGTTTTCATGGCAAATACGAATAGTTACCATAGCAACGGTTGTTATGGGAATGATTACCTTAGCAACGTTGCTATAAGTTATTATGATTATGATTAAACATAAATTCTTTTTAATTAATTTTAAATTTTTAATTTTTAAATATGGAGATCGAATATATATATAATAAAATAAAATGGTAAATAATTCAAATGCACGACTGGTATTAATGCAGTCAATTTTATTATTCGAGAAAGAATTAGAAAAAAATATTATAAGAGCATAAAGGTTAAATTTAATATAGAAAAGCGATTTTTAAAAACAAAGCGGCCTGCAAAAATATTAAACTTACAATTTAAATTATTTGATTAAATCTGTCATTAAGAAGAAAACTTTAGGACTTAGAAGAGATTAAAGGAGTGAAGAAAGAATGAAATCAATATTGAATAAATTAAAGATAGTTAAAAGTTAATTTAATTTTTTTATATTCAAAACTAAATACATGAATAAAATTTAATCATTTTTAATAAAACTCCAAAATTATTTTTTAAAAAAATTATTGAATTTAATAAAATTAACTTAATTTACAAATATTTTTTGTACTAAGGTAATATTTTTTATTTTATATAAAAATACATGTTTTAACCCATTACATTTGTTTATTTATAATTACATTTTTAAATTTTTTATTTCAAAATTTTTTTCAAATAGGCAAATATTATTTTTTTAATTTTATTTATTTACTAGCTCTCGAGCCCGCCTTCGGCAGCCATCGAAATCTAGTGGCGTGCCATACACAGTATTTTTTGACCAAAAGTATTTTCTGACAGAAAGTATTTTTTGACCAAAAGTATTTTCTGAAAGAAAGTATTTTTTGACCAAAAGTATTTTCTGACAGAAAGTATTTTTTGCCAAAAAATATATTCTGACAAAAATTATTTTCATGCAGAGAGTGTTTGAAACAAACTTTTCTAAGCAACATAGTTCTCTTCAAAAAATTATTAAATTGCAATATCCATTATTGAATATACATCCGATTAGCACATATTCTAGATTTCTTTTAAACTTCTTTACTTACATATTTTGATGTGCTAATTACGATTATCATAGTGAAAATTGGCACCTAGAAAGATTCCCTTGGAAACATCCCGGAAACACTCCCTCGGAAACTTCCCGTAAACACACCTTGGAAACTTCCTGGGAACTTCCCGGAAACATTCCTTGAAAACTTATTGGAAACTTTTCAAAAACTTCCCTTGGAGGCTTCCTGTACATTTCCCGGAGACTTCGTTTGGAAACTTCTCTAAAACATCCCTTGTTAACTTCCCGGAAACTTTCTTTGGTAACTTCCCTAAAACATATCTTGTAAAATTTCTGAAAACTTTCCGGAAACATTTCTCGGGAACTTTCTGGAAACTTTTCGGAAAGTCCCTTTGGAAACTTCCTGGAAATTTCTCGGAGACTTCGTTTGGAAACTTCTCTAAAACATCCCTTAAAAATTTCCTGGAAACTTCATGGGAACTTTCTTTGGTAACTTCTCTAAAACATCCCTTGTAAACTTCCTGAAATTTTTCCGGAAACATTCCTTGAAATTTTCCAGAAGACCTGCTTTGGAAACTTGCCGAAAACATTCCTTAGGAACTTCCTAAAAACTTCTCGGAGACTTCCTTTGAAAACTTCCAGGAAACATCCCTTGAAAACTTTCCAGAAACTTCCATTGGAAACTTCCTAGAAACTTCCTTTGAAAACTTCTCTGAAACATCCCTTGAAAACTTCCTGTAAATTTCCCGGAAACATTTCTTAGATTGTTCCTGAAAACACCCCTTGGAAACTTTCAGTTATTTTTTTTTTTATCTTAAATGATAAATAATTTTTTAAAAAAGAGTTGTTAATTTTTCTTTAGAAAGCTGACAATTTAACAGTGAGGTGTAATATTAAATAATTTAATAATTAAAGCGCCATAATAAGTATAATAAGCGCCTAATACAGGGTGGTTATAGGGTGTCATACAAAGTATAAACTGCTTTTAAATCAAAAGACATTTGGGTATAACATTTTTTTCAATTATCAGATTATTGTTCATTGTTCATTAATAGTATAGAGGCTATTTTCATCGTAATTGACACGTTTTTTATTTTTTAAAGAAAAGTATTAACTTTTTGTGAAAAATATATACAACATAAAATGTCTATTTTTATTAGATCTAAAACTTCTGTCTAAAATATTTTTTATAATCCTTGTAAAAAAATTATGATTATTTTATGAAATTCTAACAAAAACCGTAAATTGTTATGGTATTTTAATGGTTTTTACCTCGATAACCTAATTTACGCTAATTTTCACTATTATTTTCGTAGTCTGTGGATCAAGATACAGAAGTATACCAAATTTCATTAAAATCAAAGGTATGAAGTTTTCGTAACTACACCCTTAACCCCTTACTTGTTTACTGATGTTTTATAATATTTTGTACATTATAATTTTGCAGAAATAATTTATTTATATTGGGCCCTATAATGCCTAATTTTTATTTTCGGACAAAGAGTGAACAGCTGAATTATTATTAACCACTTTCGCGGTATGACGCCAATTTTGGCCGCCAAATTGGCGTCATACCGCCGAAGGGAATAACAAACTTTCTTATATTTTAAACGATTTTCTAAAAAAAACTGTACAAAACTAATTTTTTTTTATTTTGGGCCTTATAATGCCCAATTTTTATTTCTGATAAAATCTGAGTCACCGACCTATAATACACCCCTCTACCAATTTTAAATGCAATATTTTTGATTAACTGATTTTTCATTTTTTTAAATAAAAAGAATTCAGATTCAAAAATTGATATTTTCTATTGTTTCATCTAAAATCGATTTTGATATTAATATTTTAAAATGTATTTAAAAAAATTATTAAAAAAAGATTAGAAGTAATCTAACAGAAAGTCAGTAATCTAAAAAAATATGGGGTTTTCAAATTTTTTGAAAAATTGGCATATCTTCCGTTCTAATTAAAATTTTTTAACTTTCTAAGTTTATAAACCTAACTTGGGTCAACACCTAATATACCACCAAATTTCATTTAAATCGGTTAAGTCATTTGAATGTGATTGGCGTACAAACTTTTGTGACAGACAGACAGACAGACAGACATGAAATTTTTTATTGTCATTTTTGGATTCCTTAATGCTCAAAACGAAAGTTTATGTTAAAAATTTAAGATTTAAAACAATGTACAGACAAAACTCTGATTTTATTTATAAGGATATATTTATTATTTTTGACTCCTTTTATTTTATTCTTCATACTGCTTTACAATTCTTAAAATTGTAAAAATTTCTTCATCTGATTCTGTCATTCCTGTAAAAATAAAATAAAATTGTTGTGTTATTATTATTATGTTATTATTTTTAAGTTATTATCATTATATTCTTAGCGTTGTATTAATTATTATTATTGTTATTATTACTTTTTTATATTATTATTATTATTATTTATTAATTTATTACCTTCATTAATTCCTTCAACTCTACGCTCCTCTCTATTTCTCGAAATATGGTCATTGATATTTACGCATTTTTGAAAAATTAATAATATTATATTGTTGTTAATAATCTATATAAATAAAATCAACATTTTGTCTGTACATTGCACCAAACTCAAAAATTTTTACATACTTTTTCGTTTTGAGTGATTAGTATCGCGAAAATGCAAAAAAAAAAAAAATTCTGTCTGTCTGTGCACGATTTTTTGACCGGGCATCACTTCAAAACGGCTTGGCCGATTCATGTGAAATTTGGCAGAGTATTAGGGTGTCACTCAACTTAGATTTATAAAAAAAAAAATTTCAGAAAATATTATTAGAACCTGAGATATAGAACTAAGTCACATTTTCACATATACGTACATACATACACATAAACACACATATATACATACTCACACATATACACACAAACACACACTCACATATACACACACTCACAAACACACACATATATAATTTCACATCCATGTTAAAGAATAATGTTTATACCGCATGTACACACATACATATGTGACGCTCCGCGAGAGAAGGGCCCTATCGCGGAAAAAATCAATTTTCATTTTTTTATGCTAAAAGATAGTTTTTGAGTTGATCTTTCATTTCCATGTTTCAAAAAAAAATTTTATTAGGTACACTGTTTGTTATAATGCTTCAAACTTAGGCGTGCTAAGTGTATCACATTTTTTGGATTTTCTTTGAACGACCGTCTCGTGAAATTTCCTTTTATTGATTTCATTTTTTTAATGGTAATTGATAGTTTTTGAGTTGTTTTTTGAGTTGCAAAAATCAAAATTTGATTCCTGCAATTAGTTTTCTTGTTATGAAGCTTCAAACATAGGTATGTTAAGCGTCTCGGTTTTCTTCTTCCTCTTTGCCTGTCCGTCCTATAAAGTTTGCTTTCTCAGCGATAGGTCCCTTCTCTCGCGGAGCGTCACATATATATATATATGTATAAGTATATATATCACGAAATTTTGTACGCCAATGGCATTTAAACGAGTTGACCGATTTAAACCAAATTTTGTGGTATGTTAGGTATTGACTCAAGTTAGGTTTGTAAACTTAGAAAATTTAAAAATTTTAATTAGAACGAAAAATATAAGAATTTTTCAAAAAAATTGAAAAAGTCAAATTTTTTAAATTACCGACTTTTTGTCAGATTACTTCTAATTTTTTTTGCATTAATTTTTTTATGGTCCTTAGAACATATCTATCTAATAAATAATATCAACATTTTATCTGAACATTGTACCAAACTCAAAAATTTTTACATATTTATTCGTTTTGAGTAATAAGGATATAAAATTAATAAATCTATATAAATAAAATCAACATTTTGTCTGTACATTGCGCCAAACTAAAAAATTTTTACATACTTTTTTATTTTGAGTGATAAGGATCGCGAAAATGCAAAAAAAAAAAATTCTGTCTGTCTGTCCAGGATTTTTTGTCCGGGCATCACTTTAAAACGGCTCGGTCGATTCATGTGAAATTTGGCAGAGTTTTAGAGTGTCACTCAACTTAGATTTATAAAAAAAAAAAAATTCAGAAAATATTATTAGAAGCTGAGATATACAACTAAGTCACATTTTCACATATACGTACATACATACACATAAACACGCATATATACATATATACATACACACATATATACACACAAACACATACTCACATATACACACACTCACACATATATAACTTTACATTCAAGTAAAAGAATAATGTTTATACCGCATGTATACACATATATATATATATAATATATATATCACAAAACTTTGAACGCCAATCATATTAAAACGAGTTGACCGATTTAAACAAAATTTTTTGGTATATTAGATATTGACCCAAGTTAGGTTTGTAAACTCATGGTAAAAGCCGTAAAAAATACTATAATAATGCACGGTTTTTTGTTAAATCTCATAAAATATTCAAAATATTATTTATAAGAATTGTAAAAAATATTAATTAGACAAAAGTTATAGATCTAATAAAAATAGACACTTTATGTTGTATATATTTTTTACAAATAGTTAATAGTTTTCAAAAAAAATAAATAAAAAAACGTGTTAAAGATTATGAAAATTGTTTATAGTTAGCTATATTGTTCCTAAAGAATGAACAATAATCTGATGATTGAAACAAATGTTATATCTATGTATCTTGATTTTAAAACAGTTCCTACTTTTTATGACACCCTAACCCTGTATCAGATTAAAAAAAATTCAGTTTATTATAGCACCCCAGTCCCCCGGTACCACTATTAAAAATTAAACTTATTATGACACTCCAGCCCATCCTTTATCCTTTTAAATTGAGGTTAAGTTAAAAAAAAGACTAAACATGTAATTTTAAAAAAATAGAAAAGTCATAGAAAAGTTAAATATTCTTTTACATGTGAGAATATTCTTTTTGGTAATAGAACCTTAATTTTCGGGAAGTTTCTCATAGTAAATATAGTAAATTTATAGAAATTCTCATAGTAAATTCTCATAGTCCTTTCTCTTCCAAGGGAAAGGAAGTTTCCCTTGGAAACATCCGAGAACCTTGCATTAGAAACTTCTAGGAACCTTCCCTTGAAAACTTTCCAAAAACTTCAATTGGAAACTTCTCAGAAACTTCGGGGAAGATTCCCTTGAAAAATTCCCTTGGAAACTTCCGTTGAAACTTTGTAGTTATTGTTTTTTTTAATTTAAATAATAAATAATTTTGGTAATACACGATTTTGTAATTTTTAAAATCAATCATATCAAATCTCTTTAAATGAAATTAATTGTTAATTATTTAATAGTACACCTCACTGTTAAATTGTCAGCTTTCTAAAGCAGAGATGCCAGGGAGCGAGACTAAACGCATCTGCGCATGTCTGCGGAAAGTTCAGCCATTGATCGAATTGAGCGGCCTCATTTAAAATTGTTTTATTAAAGCCTTTTCAAACTATCCCGCTCATCTCGACCAATGGCAGAACTTGCCGCAGACATGCGCAGATGCGTTTGGTCTCGCTCCCTGGCATCTCTGTTCTAAAGAAAAATTAGCATCTTTTTTTTAAAAAATTATTTATCATTTAAGTTAAAAAAAATAACTGAAAGTTTCCAAAGGAAGTTTTTAAAGGAAGTTTCCGGGAAGTATCTAGGGAGTTTCGAAGGGATGTTTCCTGGAAGTTTCCAAAGGAAGTCTCCGCGAAAATTTTAGGAAGTTCCTAAAGAATGTTTCCGGAAAGTTACCCGGAAATTTCCAAGAGAAGTTTCTGGAAAGATTCCAGGGGATGTTTCCGGGAAGTTTCCAAAGCTAGCCTCTGGGAAAATTCCAAAGAAGACTTCCGGGAAATTTTCAGAAAGGTTCCAAAGGAAATTTCCGAGATGTTTCTAATAAGTTTCCAAGGAATGTTTCCATAAAGTTTCCAGAAAGTTTACAAGGGATGTTTTAGGGGAGTTTCCGAAGGAAGTTTCCAGGAAGATTACAAGGGATGTTTGAGAGAAGTTTCCAAACTAAGTCTCGGGCAAATTTCCAGGAAGTTTCCAAGGAAAGTTTTCGAGAAATTTCCAATAAGTTTTAAAAAAATGTTTCCGGGAAGTTCCCAGGAAGTTTCCAAGGGATGCTTATGGTAAGATTCCAAGGAAGGGTTTCCGGGATGTTTCCAAGGGAAACTTTCCAGGAGGGGGATGTTTCGCTATGTGCAGAAAGTTTCTTGAAGATTTCCTTTGATAATTTCAGACCTTAAAATAGGAAAGTTCCAGGAAACTTTCCAGAAATTCGGGTGCTATCTGAGATGTGAAGTTTAATAAAGGATATTCTAAATTATATCAAAATCGGGGTTCCACTTTTTATAGCATTCCAACTCCCCTGAATCCGTATAAAAAATTACACTTTTTATGACACTTTTTATGATTATCCGTTTAAAAAAATTTACAGTTATAATGTCACCCCAACCTTTTCTTAATCTTATCCGTTTATGAAAAACCTAACTCTTTATAACGCTTTGACCCAATGGTATCAATGTAGAAAACTTGAATTCCAACTTTTATGATACTTTTCATTTCGTAAAACCAATCCCAACTTTATAGAAAAATTTACCTTCCGGTTTATACATACCCTGCGCTGAAAGCAGTACATGCATATGTGTTATAGAACCTTATCTATTTTTATCGAAGAATATTTATTTTGATAAAAAAACTCATAGCGCATAAAATGCTTATTTTTATCAGATCTACAATTTTTGTTTAAAATATTTTTTAAAATGAAGAATATTTCATCAGATAACAGCAAAAAACTGTGAATTATAGTAAATTTTTGTTTTTTTTTACATTATAATAAAATTGGTGCCAATTTTCATTATGATATTCGTAATTAGCACTTAAAAATACGTAATTAACGAATTTTCAAAGAAATCGAAAATATGTGCTAATCGAAAGTTTCCAATAAAGGATATTAGAATTTAATAATTTTTGGAAGAGAATTATGTTGCTTAAAAAAGTTTCTTTTAAATACTTTCTGCATGAAAATAATTTTTGTCAAAAAATACTTTCTGTCGGAAAATGCATGCTGTCAAAAAATACTTTGTGACACAAAATACTTTTGGTCAAAAAATACTGTTGATGACACGCCACTAGATTTCGATGCCCGCCGAAGGCGGGCTCGAAAGCTAGTCAATAAATAAAGTTGATTAGGCCAAAAACAAAGAATTCTTTTTATTGAGCACCCTAATTTATATTAAATATAATCATATTAATATTAAATTAATTAAATATTAATTTACATAATTATTATTATTATAAGTAAGAATAGAACATTTAACATTTTTAATCAGTTAATTAATAGTTACCTATAGAAAAATATACATATTGAAAATTAAAAATTGTTTTTTGCTTGTTAAATATTTAAAGAAATTAAACTTCTTAAATGTTTATTAAAGATCTTTAAAAATTGAAAATACCTGAAATAATGTATGCTATAGTATTTTTTGTAATTTACAAGAGGTGTGCGTGAGGGCTAAGAAACCAATTTGCATAGGGATTTTTTCATTGGTTTATCAAAAATAAATAACTTTAAACCTAGGAATTCAACTTTAATTTTCAATATTTTAAGAGACATTAATTTTTTACATTTACCAATTTGTATGATATTGATTTATTGAGAATATTGTTTTACAGATGAACAACGTTAATTACTTCGATTATGCTTAATATCACATAAAATTTTAATAAAAAGGTGTAGAAACTTAAATTTTTAAAAATAAATATTCTTGTAAAATAATAATGAAACTTAGAGTTGACTCTTAAGTCCAGAGTTATTTATTTTTTAATAACTATTTTAAAAAAAAAATTCATTCGTATTAGTGTTCTAACCTTAAAGCTCTACCCTTGTTAATCAATATTTTAAAAATTACACGATATCCTGTTAAAAATTCTGACCTAGGAAACTACGTATTTATAGACTTATCTTACGAAGTAGTATCTTACGATTCTTACGTCAAATACTACGCCGGAAATTGGGATAGCAAATGACGTAATATACCACGTCCTTTACTACTTGGTTTACTACGTAATGAACTACGTAGTTTACTAAAAATTTTCATCTAGATTAAATTTGTAAAAATTTTAGTGGATAAGAGTTATTCTATTAAATTATTTGATTTTTTGAAATATATTATATTTACTGGTATTTTGTAAGGTAAAACAAAATTATAACATAATTTGTCCCTAAGATTATTTTGATCTCCGCTATAATCTTAATTTCAAGATTTTAAAGATGTACAATAATGGCCCAAGTTATTTTCTGAAATATATTTTTTTATATTTTATAAGGTATAACAAAGTTACAGAATTATTTGTTTCTAAGAATATTCAGAACAATCTTAAATTAACAATATAACAATATGTTATTCTTATTTATTACACATAAATTGACAAATTGTTGTTCACATTATTCTAATATAAAAGACGAATTAAAAATTTGAACTTATTTATTAAATAATATTTTTTTGATGTTCTCAGCAAAAACTGTTCCAGCAGAAGGCTGGTAGAGGAAACGTTCGCTTTGTAATTAATTAACTTTAGTAAAATTGTAATAGTGTAATCCTCATATTTATTCTTAGAACATATTATTTTATTATGCCTTTTCATTAACTTTAATAACAATTATAAAAATTAATACCAATAATAATATTGTTAATTTGGTAAAGAAACTGTTTTACGGTAAATCCAAACACGCAACTTGATGACGAAAGTAGGTACAAATACTTTTTATAAAAAGAATATTCTGAATATATTAATTTGTATTCCATATAAGATTTGTTGGTGCTAATTGAAGGATTCTTTTGTAATGATAGACATCGATTAAGGAATTCCCTAAGCTATATTTAAATAATCGAATTGATCATACCTAACGATTTAAAACTTTAGATTTCAGAAGAATTTAAATTATACATTGATTGACTCAACTAATCAAAAAAGAAAAGTTTTAAATAACTCTAATAATAATACAAATTCGGAACAGAGCAAAGATAAGCAGCGTTATTTTGTGATATGTGTACACATACTTTTTCAATATCATTTGTTAGAACACTTATTTCTTGATCTTCAATTGAAATGATTTTTTTTAACAAAGTGTAATTATCATTAAATGCATTTTCAACCAAACAAGATTTATAAACACAACCATTTTTAACAATCTTTTTATACGAAACAGTTTGTTTAGGAAGGTTCAATTTTTCTAACCACATTGCACTGACACTAGATGCACAACCAAAATATCTTATATTATTGGTTACTAATGAGTTCTTAGCCACTGTTTTTCCAACGGTATTGCAAAAGTTCTTAACAGGAAATGAACAGTAGGGATAAACAGAATATTTTAAAATTTGGTAACTGTATTTTAAAGAAATGTGACGACATATTTGATGGTGAACGCCATTCGCTGCATGCATAACCTTTAACAATTGCCCATTCCCAGACTCAAATGTATAAGCACTGTCGGACCATAAAGGACCCCAATCAGAAACATTTTTTGCTAAATGCAAGAGAGAATGCAAATAAAATGTCATTGAAGTTTTGGAATACAATATTTCGGATTTAGCAATGAACTCATGCAACAATTTATCAGCAAAGTCAATTTCGTGATCTTGTATTTTATCTTTCGATAATATGTAAAAAGCTTCGACAAATAAAGCCCAGTGCATAAGTAGGTGATCTGGTAGTATACCTTGAAGAACAATCATACTAAAAAACCAAATCATACCGTAGCAAACTGTTTTGCAATACCGGAACAGCAATGCAAAGATTCAATAACACAGCCACTAATTATGGCATAGTACATTAAGTTAATCAACACAGATGGTCCTTTAACTCCAAAAGTAGGTTTTCCATCACGAGCAGCTCGTGTCATATGTGTTATTGTATCTTTCATATTTCTATTCTCAGGCATTGTATCCATCAAAGGGTATTTGATGATACCAGATCGTTTTTTACTTAAATCGTTTCGAACCCATTCTCCCGGATGAAGACATTGATTGCATCCGTAACAACCGTTATATTGAGTAAAGCCATGCATTGGTGCACGGGCGACAGCATCCACAGAACAAACCAAACTAAATACTTTTATCATAATTTTTTCACCGTTTAATGTGCATTCAATTCCTTTATTTGAAAGTTCATGTATTTTATTGACGAATGGTTCTAGAAATAAATTCATATAGGATTTTTCTTTCCCAAACCAAAGTTAAAACTTATTCTTCATGACGAACATTAAATGGTAATAGCACAAGAAAAATTGGCCAAATAGCATTTTTTGAACTTTTAAATAAAGGTGCACCATAGAAAATGAAAATTACTGTGGCGTAGCGATGTTTATCAGTTTCACTTAAATTATTCACGAATTCTTGGTATTTTTCACCGTCATAAATGTCAAAAACATGAGTTTTATCGTAAACTCTATGATTAACAACATAATCATAGTACTCACTGTTCGACTCTATTAGTTTGGAAATAGGGGATTCAATGTCCATCATTTAGGACATAAGGCGTAAAGGGTTACACAATTTTTCGGGTAAAATAATTTATCTATAAGATATCTGGAATTCGGTAAAAAAAGTCTCTGTAAAAATGCAATTAATCATTGCAAACAAATCGGTTATTTCAGTTAAAGAAAGTGCATGTATAATAACAAATTTTAAAATCTTGAGGATTACTTCTCCTACAGTTTTATTAGCAGGAACGCTAATATTTTTCTTAAATTCGTTACTGTCTATAAAATCATCCAGAGAATTAAAATTCTTCTTGCTTGAATTATTGTCATCCTCGTCATTGATGGAAACATTACTTTGGTCTACAAAGCATTCATCTTTATCTTCATAAATATCAGTAAAATAGTCATCAGCTTCTTCATTTTGACACTGAAAAAGAAAATGAAAAAATGTAAACAAGATAGTGACGATCACATAACCTCAAATTAAAAAGCGTATTTTAACTTAAACAAAAAAAAAATTTAAACTAACTTCCAACCATTTTAAAATATTTAGATACATATACCCAGCAGTGACCCCTAAAATCTTTCTAGAAACACCCTTGGAATCTTCCTAGAGGCTTCTCATAAAATCTTCCTAAAAGCTTCCCCTAGAAACTTCCCCTGAATTTTTTTTAAAAGCTTTTCCTGGAATCTTCAGAAGCTTCCCCAAGACTTAATAAAAGCTTCCCCTAGAATTCCACTGTAAGCTTCCTAAAATCTTCTCCTGGAATCTTCCTAGTAGCTTTATGTGGAATCTTCCTAGAAGCATTTCCTGGAATGTACTGATCAGCCACCCCTTAAATCTTTCTAGAAACCTCCCCTTCCAAGGAGCTTCCTCTGAAATATTTCCAGATGCTTCTCCTAGAATCATCCTAGAAGTTTCTGCTGGAATCTACCTAGTAGCTTCATGTGGAATCTTTTTAGAAGCTTTTCCTAGAATCTTCCTGGAAGCCTACTTTAGAATCTTTTTTTAAACTTATTCCGAAATCTGCCTAGAAGCCTACTTTAGAATCTTTTTATAATCTTTTTCTGGAGTCTACCCAGCAGCCACCCCTAACATTTTTCTAGAAATCTCCCTGGAATCTTTCTAGAAGCATCACTTGGAATCTTCCCAGAAGCTTCCCCTTGAATTTTACCAGAAGCTTCCGCTGGAATCTTCCCAGAAGCTTCTGCTGGAATCATCCTAGAAGTTTCTGCTGTGATTTTCCTAGAAACTTCACCTGGAATCTTCCCAGAAGCTTCCCCTGTAATCATTCTAGAAGTTTTCGCTTGAACATTCCTAGAAGCTTCTTTTGAAAGCTTTCTTGAAGCTTCCTTTGGAATCATTTTAGAAGCATTCCCTGAAATCTTCTGAGGAGCTATCCCTAGAATCTTCCTAGAAACTTCATCTGATATTTTTCTAGAAGTTTCAACGGGAATATTCCTGCAAGCTTCCACTGGAATTTGCCTAGAAGTTTCACCTTGAATCTTCCTAGAAGCTTCATCTGAAATCTTTCTGAAAACTTCATTTGAATTCATCGTAGAAGCTTTCCTTTGAGTGTTCTGAGATGCTTAATCTGGAATTAACCTAGAAGCTTTCCCTAGTATATTCCTAGAAGCTTCTTCTGGAATTTTTTTAATGCTTCCTTTGGTGTGTTCCTGAAAATTTTCTCTTTAATATTGCCAAAAATTCCCACTGAAATTTCACTAGAATCTTCCTAGATACTTTATCTAGCATTCTCCTAGAATCTTCCTTTATAATTTTCTTAATATCTTTCTCTCCATTATTCGCAGATGCTTCATCTTGAATTCTGCTAGACGCTTTTTTTGGAATCTTCCTAGAGACTTCGTCTGAAATCTTTTTATATGCTTCTTCTGGAATTTTTTGAGTGATTTATTCTGTATTCTTCCGGGAAGTTTTTTCTGGAATTTTCCTATAACATTCCTCTATATTCCTCTTAGAAGTTTCGTTTGGAATTTTTCTAGATACTCAGTCTGGAATCTTGCTTAAAGCTTTGTTTGGAGTATGCATACCAGTGGCATAACTGTTAAGGGGCAAACTAGGGCAATGCCCCGGGGCCCTTGAGCTCAGAGGGCCCTTGATCAACCTTGATCAACTAATTGTAATAATTTAATGTTTGACTAAATTAAACAACGAGAGTTAGCGCGCTATTGGCTTCTACACTTTGTGATATCAACAATTATAAATAATTCAAATATAATATTTAAAAATAAATTTATATAAATAAATCAGGTGGCAATTATGTCCATTTCATGGACATTTCGCTTCCACGCAAGCAAAATAATTTGCTTTCTCATAGAGGAAGCAATCAATTAATAATCTAAAAATTAATTGGAGAATTTGTTGAAAAAAAATTTTTTAATGCCAAAAAATGAAAAAACATTAATTATTTTACGAATTTTTGATCAATGATAAAAGTTATATAGGCCATTCGATTCGATTTCATATAAGGAATATGATTCTTGTGTTCTTTAAGTTGTATTTTTTGCATGCAAAATTTTTTTGTTAAAAAACGATTCTTTTCGATGAAAAAAGGTACTTAAAAAAATTTGATAGGTTACCTTCAAAAATCCCTGTGCCCAAATTTAGATATTCAAGAGTTTAATATGTCATCCAAATTTTATTGAAATCCATTCAAGTGTTCTTGAGATATACTGGCGACAAAAAATGCAATACACACACACGTATACACACACACATACATCTAGACATTTGCTTAAGAATGAAAATTTACGCTTTTTAGATGAAAATGAGTCGATTTAGACTATTTTTGGAAAATCGAAAATCTTAACGACCACAAAGCTTTCTCTACGAGGCGAGGAAGCAATAAAATAAATTATTATGCAGGACAAAATTGATAAAATTTTAGAATTAAAAAAAATGTTAAAAAATAATTGAAATTAAACAAAATAAATGCAAATTTTACAAATTAATTGGAATAAAATCAAATCAATTCAAAATTGGAAAAAGTAATTTAGAAAATCATACAAATAATTTAGAAATAAAGAAGATAATTTAAATTGAGGACAACTTGCAAATCTTAAAAATAAATTTAAAAAATTGAATAATTAAAAATTAGAGAAGATAATGGAAAATTGAAAAAAAAACATTTTAAAATTGAGGTAAATAATTTAAAATTGAAAAAAAAATTGAAATTTGAGAAAATAATTAAAAATATTGCATAATATATTTTAAATAAAGGAATGGTAAAAAACATTTCAGAAAAATACTTAATACTTTCGGAAGTTCATTGAAAAAAAAAAAAAAAAAATTTTTAATATTAGAGAAAATAAATGAAAAAAGACAAACATATTTTAAAATTAAAGAGAATAATTTTTAATTAAAGAGAAATAATTCACAACATTTTTGAAATTATGAAAATGAAAGAAAATAATTGAAAATTTAATGAAAAAAATGAGAATAACTAAAAATTGGAGAAGAAAATTGAAGAAAGAAAAAAAAATTGAAATTTCCTAAGTAGAAACGAAACATTGAATCCCTCCATGGCCCATGTATAGAAGCCATGTTCCATGTATGGGCCATACATGGAAGTCATCGATGGGCCATCCGAGTTTTGTAACATTGCGCCGCACTTTTGCCCGACATTCCAATTTTATAGAGATACTCATCCTGGTAGTTTCTTACGTTGTTCTGACGTTTATAATCCATCCTGCATTGTCCAGGAACTAAGAAAAACATCTTTTACCTAAATATAGAAAATTCTAATCAGGGTGTCTGCACCAGGTATTAAATTAACACCTTCTTCTGGTAGTTCTTGTTTAAAATCGAAGAGAAGACAACATTTATGGGGCACAAGATGACGCCGTCATCCTGATAAATATTTCCAATGATCCAGGTGTGAAATTAACATCTTCTCCTATAATTTTTTAAAGAAATTAGAATTTTATATTTTTTCTAATGTATTTAAATGGATGTCGTCGTCCTGATTCATTATCTTACTGCTCTAGGTGTCAAATCAACATCTTTATCAAGGGAATTTTAGGGAAACTAAAATTGTACGTCCTTACTTGTATTTTCAAACGGATGTTGTTATCCTAACACACAATTTTATTAATCTAGGTTATAAAAAAATAAATTCTCCTGGAAATTTTTGCTGAAAACTAAAAAATATAAAGCATCCATTGTGTGCAAAAGGTTGACGCCGTCCTTACAAATAAATTTAGTGATCTAGGTGTCAAATTAGTTTTTTCGCCGAGGAATGTTTTTGGAAACATAAAGTTCATATCTCTTCAGAAGTATTTGTACAGAAGACATCATCCTGGCATTAAAAGTTCAATATTCTTCGTAAAGATTGTTATGAGTGTTCGTTTTTGTTTCTTGGTGCATAGGATTTAAATATTTTATTTCCGCTTAAGGTAAATAAAAGGCTTTTAATAGTTTTATAGTATAAAATGACGTGAAGAAAGTAAAATTAATATAACCCTAATGATAGAGATTATTGTAAACATCGAGTTGTCAAATAGGTTTAAGGGTTATGTTAATTTATATTTCTTGTTTTCTAGTTTATACAACAAAATTTGATAAAAATATAGTTAAAATATTATTATTTATTTTATTTGGCATTAACTTTATTAAAATTATTTCAGATATATACTTCAAAAAGGATAAAATAAAATTGGAAAATAATTGCTTCCAGGATTTCTGTAAAATATTAACATTTATAAACGATCAACTATTTTAAAAAGGTAATTTTCACAGTTTATTTTAAAGATCTAAATATGAAATAAATAAGTTCTGCATAAGAATATAAAAAATATTATCGGTATACTGATGTAACTACAAAATAGGAATGTTGTTATAAGTAAAGGTATGAATGTTATGTTAACAGGCGCAGATATCTTAAATCAATTTATTGAAATTGATGAAGAACAAAATAAGTAATAGTAATACTTTCTTGATATAATTTTAAATTATAAATTTCAAGGATAACACCAGCAAAATGTTTAATTGCTTTTATTTATCTTAAACAGAAATAAAAATATTTAAATCCTGTACACCAAGAAGCAAAAACGGACACTCATAACAACCTTTACCTATATTATTAAACTTTTAGTGCCAGGATGTCGTCTGTACAAATACTTCAGAAGAGATATGAACTTTATGTTTCCAAAAACATTCCTCGGAGAAAATACTAATTTGACACCTAGATCACTGAATTTATTTGTAAGGACGGCGTCAACCTTTTGCACACAATGGATGCTTTATATTTTTTATTTTTCAGCAAAAATTTCTAGGAGAATTTATTTTTTTATCACCTAGATTAATAAAATTGTGTGTTAGGATAACAACATCCATTTGAAAATACAAGTAAGGACGTAAAATTTTAGTTCCCCTAAAATTTCCTTGAAGAAGATGTTGACTTGACACCTGGAGCATTAAGATAATGAATCAGGATGACGACATCCATTTAAATACATTAGACAAGATATAAAATTCTAATTTCTTTAAAAAATTCTAGGAGAAGATGTTAATTTCACACCTGGATCATTGGAAATATTTATCAGGATGACAGGGTCATCTTGTACCCCATAAATGTTGTCTTCTCTTTGATTTCGAACAAGAACTACCAGAAGAAGGTGTTAATTTAGTACCTGGTGCAGACACCCTAATCAAAATTTTCTATATTTAGGTAAAGGATGTTTTTCTCAGTTCCTAGACAACGCAGGATGGAATATAAACGTCAGAAGAACGTCAGAAACTACCAAGATGAATATCTCTATAAAATTGGAATGTCGGTCAAAAGTGCGGCGCAATGTTACAAAACTCGGATGGCCCATCGATGGCTGCCATGTATGGGCCCTGTTTGTAAGTATGGCAAAACTGTGGCGATATCTACTTGGGCTACTATTATTAATAAGAAATTTTTGAAATTCTAAACAGATGAAAATTATTAAAAATTGAAGAATTGAAATTTTAGAAAAATACTTAAAAATCTTAACAGTAATTATAAAAATAACTGAAGATAAATAAAAATTGAAGAAAATAATTGAAATATGATATAAACAATGATAAGTTGTAAAAAATAATGACATTTGCGTGAAATAACACTAGTTTACAAATTTTTCCTTTATGTTTGGTACTGTTTTGGAAATGTGTTTTTTAGGCTAATTTGGGGTCTCTGAAAACGAAAATGACCACCCAAAATATTTTCAAAGAAGCGTTTTTAAGATATTGACAAAAAAATCCTGTTATTCGGTTGGTTTCTCAGTTATTGCGAGAAATATTAAAAATAGTGAATGTAACGAATGGAACTTTGATAGAGTTTAAAAAAAGGCAATATTTCTAGATGATTATGCACTGCTTGTATAAATATTATTTGTATTTTTTCGTTTATCGACGCCGAAAGTCGAAAGAAATAGTTGTTTTTAAATTTTTCTAAAATTTACGCACATTCATTTCTTCTAACAAGTTGGATAAATTTTTTTTCTATTTAAATAATATTTTGGTTGAAAATAAACTTTTTGATGCAAACTCATCCGTTTATCATGTCTTGCATCCCAAAACCATTCGTATCGCTTTTGAATTGCTGCGATGTCCTGATGGAACATTTCCCCCTGCTCATTGTTTTTAGTTAATTTTCCTTGAAAATGCACTTTTTTAAGAATCATTTAAATTTTTTTACTCCAAACTTAGGAGCTGTAAACGGTGAGCAGGGGGAAATATTTCATCAGGTCATCGCAGCAATTCAAAAGCGATACGAAGGGTTTTGGGATGCAAGACATGATAGGTGACTATTGCTGAATGCAATTTCGAGAAGATGTAACCCATCATAAACGGATGAGTTTGCATCAAAAAGTTTAATTATAACTTATTTATTACCAAAATATTATTTATATAGAAAAAAAAATTATACAACTTGTTAGAAGAAATGAATGTGCGTAAATTTTAGAAAAATTTAAAAACAACCATTTTTTTCGACTTTCGGCGATGGTAAACGAAAAAATACAAATAATATTTATACAAGCAGTGCATAATCATCTAGAAATATTGCCTTTTTTCAAACTCTATCAAAGTTCCATTCGTTACATTCACTATTTTTAATATTTCTCGCAATAACTGAGAAACGAACCGAATAACAGGTTTTTTTGTCAATATCTTAAAAACGCTTCTTTAAAAATATGTTTGGTGGTCATTTTCGTTTTCAGAGACCCCAAATTAGCCTAAAAAACACATTTCCAAAATAGTACCAAATATGAAGGAAAAATTTGTAAAGGGATCATTCACATATCACGTGATACAAATTTTAGCTATTTTGAACCCCCTCCTCGTGATATTCTGCCTACCCCCCTAAAGATATCACGTGATATGTGGACGACCCCAAACTAGTGTAATTGAAAAAAAAACAAATATTTTTATAAATAAAAAAAAATAATTGAAATTTAAGAAAACCACATGAAAATTTTAGAAATATTTTTAAAAAATGATAAAAACTAAAAATTGGAGAAAATAATTGAAATTTTAGAAAAATACTGAAAAATCTTAAAAAGTATTTTTAGAAAATAAGAATAATAATTTACAATCGAGAAAAATAATTAAAATATGCTGAAAATTGTTGAAAATTGAATAAAATAAATGAAATTTGAAATATTTAATTAAAAAAATGCAGCATTTTTTATAAATTAGAAAAAAATAATTGATATTTGAGAGAAATATTTGATAAACTTAAGAAGTATTTTTAGAAAATCAGAATAATAATTAACAATCGAGAAAAATAATTGAAAAAAGATACAAATTCAAAATTGAAAACAATTTTGAAATATGCTAAAAATAATTTAAAATTGAGATAAATAATAATAATAATAATAATAATAACTGCGGACTGTCAACTAGGGTGTTGACTAGGGATTCAATTAGTAAATTAAAAAAATACCTCAGTGACAACTTCTTTATTATCATTTATGGATTCTATCTTATTTTCCAATGATTGAACAACGTTATAAATTTCTTGATTTTTAGATAAATTCTTGATATTGCATGGTAATGTCTAAAAAGGCCATAAGATAAAATTATTTTTCTGAGTTATTTATGTGACTATTGTAAATATGTTTACACCGTGTACTGCGTGAAAGCTTTCAATTAAAATCACCTCAATAGATTCAGAATTTTGGTGAATTTCCATAGGCGTACAATTTTTACTTTGATCAAAATCTTCCATTTTGTCACATTTTTCATTTTTCAAATTTCCATGAAAATCAGTGGTCTCCTCTAGGGTTTCAACGACAGAATGCAGGACAAAGTTTTCGTGATCATCTGCAGCAAATGTAGATTCGCTTGCCTTTAAAAGTTATTTAAAAATTATTTTATAAAATAATTGATATGTATACAATAGTTCTTCCAGAATATTATCTTTTAAATTGAATTAGTAAAACTTTACTGATGAATCAGCCAGAAGGGAGTTATCAATTATCCCCAGTGGAATTTTACCGATTCTCGAGGAAAAATATTTAGTAAACCTGTTTTATTGATAGAGTTTATTGATTCATCAATGAAATTTACTGATATAACCAAAAACTATACTGTAGTTTTTTTACACCAAAATAAAAATATTGAAATATTAAAATAATTTTTTTTTTACTTTTTAAAAAAATGTTTAAATATTGAAATTGATTTCATAAAAATTATGTGATCTTGCTTCCAAACCTCATCACATTAATAGACCATTGTAAAAAAAAAACAGATCAAATTGTAGAGAAAATTTCAAGAAGCAAGATGATTTATTTTTTTCAAAATACAGAATGAAAATTACATATGATCATTCGATTCATAGAAAAATCACAAATGTTTGATAAATAATTATTATTTAAGAATAAATTTTCAGTAATTAATGGTACGAGAAGTACCAGGAAATTAAGGAAATAAATATTTGTAAACCTTTATTTTTCGTTTCTTCATATATCTAAATGAAAGTACTTACCTTTCAATAAAAGTTCAACTAAAGATTAAAAGAAAATTGTAAATTATCTTGATTTTCATACAATTCAATTGATGTACAATTCGATTTTTATCAATTGTTTTAAATGAAAACGAGATTCTATATACATATAAGTTTATCAATAACGTGAATGAAATAGTTAAAGAAAATAAATGAAAAATGTAAAACTGCCATTTACTAAAAAGCTGTCTTGTCGCACGTAACGAACCGAATTGAAATCGAAAAGGATTTTTTAAAATAATACCGAAACGCCATGTCAACAATTCATGCTTATGTGAGGTTTACAAATGGAATATATTCCACTGTCAAGTTACTAGATATCCCCGAGTTTTATCCTCAAAATGAAGTGAACTTTGAAAGAAACAGAAAGTACAGAGTCTGGCACAGAAGCGGAGATTCAAACCAGGATTTGCTACTGAAAGCTCTTATTTTGCTTCTAGGGTGTTAGTATACATTTTTAAATTAATATTATTCTTTTAAAATTTAAATAATTTAATCAATATTTATTTATTTCTTGGTATCAAATTTTTTTAAAAAATGTTCATAATTTTGTTTTAATAAAAATTATTTTCATTTTTCAATTCCAATTAATTTTTTAAAAATACAATTATATTTTCAAAAATTAACCTCACTATTAATTTATTTTATTCTAATAGACAGTGTGTCTTATAACAACTAAAAGCGGAACGCAAGCCGAGTGAGGTTACTAAACTTGAGACAATGTAGTTTCAGTTCGAATTCAGGATCATCAGTTAGATTGGTATGATTATAAACAATATAAATACATATGTACAATTTAGAATACAGATTGTGTTATGTTTGGAATTTTTCTGAAACAATTAAAGTAATAATTATTTCTATATTTTTAAGAACAAGAAAGGGAGTCAAGACGTAGAAGAGGACGTAAAGTAATAAGCAATGAAAAAAAACAAGCTAAAGACAATCAAAATTCTAATATCTTGGATAAATATTCAGAGTTAATGGCTAGCCGAAAAGAACTTTGTAAACCAGACACCACTCCACAATTTATTGAAAAAGATTTGGAAAACGATGTTGAAGTAGATGGAAAGTTTAAAAGAGATGATACGGTTTTGATAAGCGAAGAAGATGAACATGATTCAGGAAAGAAAAATATTTTAGATTTCAACTAAATTAAAAGTAATATCTAGCTTTTCAGGTCTTTTATCATTAAACATAAAATTCGCTCTACCTCTTTTTAAAAATAATGTTAAAATTAAAACGTTTCGAAAATAATAATATTCTAACATAAAATAAATTTTTAAAAAGGTTTAAGAAATCAGCTAAAATTTAATAATTATTAATAAAGGATTTTTAACAATAATATTTAATAATTAATAGATGCGAGTCATTGATAACCCGATTGAAACTTTTTTGATTTTTAATAATTAATTAATATTAATATCAATTTTTTAAAAATTATTTTCTACTTAAGTTTCAACAATTAGAAAAAATTTAATTTTCATGTATATAAATAAATCAGATATAATACAAATACAAAATTAAATTTTCCACTCCAAGTAGATTTCCATTTCTTAAGAAAATAAAAAATCGAATTTTATTTAGTCATATTTCTTTGTTGCACATTACTTTTTTTTTTTTTTTTGAAAATTTAAAATACTTCAAACATCTTTTTTGCTAAGAAAATGTACAGTTTATTTCGTTTGAAAATTGAAATGAATGAACACAATTTATTCCAGTTTTTAGTTGCAAATTCGTATTCTACAGATTAAAAAAACAAAATTTTATTTTTTGGTTTATTCAAGAATTTTATTAATAATTATTTTTTTTACAACGTGAACCAGTTTAATGAAGGAAAAACATTTTTATTGTAAATTTTAAGAAATTTAATGTTTTTAAAATTGAACTTATTACAATTTCTGAATTAATTCTTTTGACAATGTTCTGTTGTCACTATTATTCTTTTATTTTAGTTAAAAGATGGTTCCATTTCGGGACGCATAAATTCATACCGATTGACATTTGATCGACTGGACATTTGAACGAAGGGCGTTTGGACGAATTGACATTAGGACGAAATGACATTTGGACGAATCGACATTTTGACGAAATGACATTTGGACGAATCGACATTTTGACGAAAGGACATTTGGACGAATCGACATTTTGACGAAATGACATTTGGACGAATCGACATTTTGACGAAACGACACTTGGACGAATCTTTTTTGGCATATAAGTTTACTCTCTATGTTGTCCTTGTTCATGGTTTCCAATTATCAAATATTCTAAGTGTTGATTGGGTTCAGTGTTTATCCGAGAGATGGAGCTAGGAGTATTAAAATTTAGGTAATCTGTAGGTAAATTACCTAAAAATTATCAAAAAATATAAAAATTTAATTTTATACACAATTATAATACTCCTAGCTCCATCTCTCGGATAAACATTGGCGGATCCAGGGGGGGGGGGCACGGGTGCTTGCCCCCCCCTAAAAGCCTCATATTTAACTATGAGAGGGAAAGAGATAGCACTATAGTGCTATCTCTCTCACTCTCATGCAATATCCGAGAGATGGAGCTAGGAGTATTAAAATTTAGGTAATCTGTAGGTAAATTACCTAAAAATTATCAAAAAATATAAAAATTTAATTTTATACACAATTATAATACTCCTAGCTCCATCTCTCGGATAAACATTGGCGGATCCAGGGGGGGGGCACGGGTGCTTGCCCCCCCCCCTAAAAGCCTCATATTTAACTATGAGAGGGAAAGAGATAGCACTATAGTGCTATCTCTCTCACTCTCATGCAATACCCCCTCCAAAAACCTTGTCTGGATCCGTCACTGCGAATAAACACTGAACCCTATCAACACTTGGAATACACTGTTAAAAAATACTTGCAGAATTACAATGCAAAGTATTTTTCCGTCCTAAACATTAAATTTATATTGTAATAGTCCATCGTAATACGTGATAACAATGCAACGCGATTGTAAAACTACACTTCGAGTGTAGAACTTCATCGTGTTGCGATGAAAATATTTATTCGGTTTGAAAATGGGTTGTAAATGTTCCACGTATAACGTGGGGAAATCACAACGCGTTGTAAAATTACTACGTAACACGATGGAAATATTTCGCTTCACGTATCACGCAGTAATATTACAATGCATTCTGATTTCTCTGCATCGACTGTGATTTCACTACGTCGTACGTGAAATATTTACATGTCGGTCGAATATTTTCATCGTAATACGTTGTAAATTTATCACGTGTCACGTGAAGCGATTTATTTCCATCGTGTCACGGTGTAAAAATACAACGAAATTTTTTACAGTGTATTTGATAATTGGAAACCATGAACAAGTACAACATAGAGAATATACTTATATGCCAAAAAAGATTCGTCCAAGTGTCGTTTCGTCAAAATGTCGTTTCGATTAAATGTCGATTCGTCCAAATGTGCTTTCGTCAAAATGTCGATTCGTCCAAATGTCGTTTCGTCAAAATGTCGATTCGTCCAAATGTCATTTCGTCCAAACGCCCTTCGTCCAGTCGATCAAATGTCAATCGGTATGCATTTATGCGTCCCTCCATTTAATTTTTAAAAACTATTTGACACTTTAAAGTCTGTAACAAGTAATTAGTAGGATTGCCAATATAGTAATTTTTATTAAATCGTAACTTACATAATTCTATATTTGTTTTTATTTTTTATTATCAATAAAGATCAGAATTCGAAAATGAGGATCGAGATTTTACTATCAGACCCGGATGTTCAAAGGGTCTTGGAAAAAAAGGGCCTATCCCAAGTAACATCAAATCACGTCATAGAAATATTGGATCAGGTCATGAATCACCGTTAGAATCTGATGATTCAGATGTTACCAGACCTGGAAGTTCCAAGAGTCTTGAAAAAAAGGACCTGTCAGGAGTTTCATCAGATCACGTCATAGCGATAACGGATCACATCACGAAACACCGCTAGAACCTGATGATCAAGATGTTACCAGACCTGGAACTTCAAAGTGTTCTGAAAAAAATGTACCTACCCCAAATAACGTTAGACCTCAACAAAGATACACAGAATCTCATGATCATACTGCTAAACCTCGCAACGTTGACAACAGATTACAAAATGCGCGTTACGTTGAAAGAAGATGTGATCGACCAGAGGATTATGTATGTATACAAGTTGTATACTTTTCTTATTGTTATATTTTTTTAAATTGTAGTAATTTTTTTTTCTATTTAAAGCGCATATATTTAAATTTTGCGGTATAGAACTTGCACAGTAAAGTTCAGACAAATTAATTTTTTTTATTTAAATAAATTAGCAATATTTATAATGTATTTTAAATATGTATATGGGTGATTCTCCACGAAACCGACAATTTGGTTACTGTTATTTTAGAAATTTTATTTTCTAATTAAAATAAAAATCGTAATGTAACTTTCGAGTATGATAGTCAAGAATGAAATATCTGTGATGGGCCGGACAAATTGTTTATAATTATTGTATTTTTTAAACAAATTAGCTGTTACCGCATCCATGTACCATAATCGGTTGCAGTATAACAAAATTGATAGTTGGATTTACAGGAAAGTGAAATAAAAATCATTAGCATTTTAATTTTCAGATTTTATATTTGTTAAACAATATTTGTTTAAAAAAATTATAAAAAAAGTCACATTTAATTAAAAGTATGGATGCAAATCGATTCTACAAGAAAAATTAGAATGATTTTGTTCTGATCATATTTTATTTTAAGGCATAATTTGTTAATGAAATCGCTATAAGCAAATAAAGTAATCCATGGTGATAATTTATGCGGTAATTTATGAAAATATTAAGGTAATTTATAATAATAATACAAACGAAATTCATGATTTGAAAAACTGTGTCATGAAATTTATGTAGTAATTTATGGAAATTTATGGTAACTTATGCGGTAATTTATAAAAAAGTTGAGGTAATTTATAATAATAATACAAATCAAAATTCAAGATTCAAAAAACTAATGCAGGAAATTTATTTCGTAATTTATGGAAATTTATGGTAATTTATAATTTTTTTGAGGTAATTTATAGTAAATAAAAGAAAATAAAAAAAAATAATTTTGGAAATTTATGGAAATTTATATGGTGATTTATGGAAATTTATGTGATAATTTATGGACATTTATGGGAATATATGTTGTATTTTTATAAATTATTTTAAAAACATTTATTGTAATTTATTAACACATAATTTAAAATTTGCAAATCAGTTACCAACAATTTATACAAATTTATACGGTAATTTTTATTTATTTATTTATTTATTTAAGTATAATAAAGTTCCTAGGGCTATTTAGCCCTTTATGGAACATAAGTACAAAGGTAGCATACAAAAATATGCACGAAGCCTTAATAGACTAGTTTGTATATATATGTACTTGCTTACAGAAATATGAATGTATATCAACACACATGCACACATCCACGCTTATATACATATACGTCCCGATAATTACAAGACCTGGTTACCAATAGGTAATCTCGAAGATCGTACTTTCGCAGTTAAATAGAAATTTGAAAAAAAGAGTCTTAAAAAGTTGTTGGGTAGTAGCGTCTCTAATAGTAGGAGATATTTTGTTCCATAGCCGAGTACCTCTAACAATAAATGAACGCTGGAATTTACATGTGCGATGGTGAGGTACTTTTAAAGTCGAGGGTTTATCACGTAGCCTACAGGAATCTAAATCATTATTTGATCTGAATTCAAAGCATTCAAAGAGATACTCGGGAACTCTGTTCTGAAAAACGGAGAAAAGGAGATTGCCCATAAAGAACTGTCTCCTCTTTGCTACATTTAATAGTCCAGCTTTAATTCTAAAAGGAGTGATATGCACATCTCTAGAAATCTTATAGATAAATCGAATACATGCATTAAGAGTCCTCTCAAGTTTATTATTAAATTGATCTGAGATTTCATCATAGACAATACATCCGTAATCAAAATAAGGAAGGATAAGACTCTTAACGAGAAGTAGTCGAGTAAAAGTTGGTAGGGAGTCCCTGTTTCTATACAGTTGCCTAAGAGTAACGTATGATTTGCGACTGATCTCAAAAACATGCTCCTTCCAAGACAGTGAACTATTAAGGATCATACCAAGATCTTTTACCTTCTCTTGAAAGAAAATTGCTGACCCTCCCAAATGTAATGGATTAGGAGCATTTAAGACATCAAGGTTAAAATTTTTAGGTGTGTTAAATATAATAGCTTGAGTTTTAGCAGGATTAAGTAAAAGTCCATTTTCCCTCGACCACCTTACTATCAAATCCATATCTGACTGCAATTTGATGAGTAATGTCGACAGAGAGGATAGGAGCCCAGAGATATATAATTTAAAATCGTCCGCGAATTTGTGATATTTACAGTAAACTAGTTGGCTGCCAAGGTCTGAAATGAATATGTTAAATAGCAAAGGGGCTAGTGAAGAGCCCTGGGGGACACCACACTTAGTATTAGCCCAATCCGAGAGCTCTCCTTTACCGTTAGACACTCTATGTTTACGTGACTCCAAATAGGACTTAAACCAATTTAATACAGATTTTGACAATTTTAAAGTACTTAATTTCCTCAGCAATAATTTGTGATCGACTAAGTCGAATGCCTTAGAGAAATCAAGGAAGACTGCAAGAGTGATTTCCTTGGCTTCCATGGCAAATTTAATATCCGTAGTAAATTTTAAAGAGGCTGTAGTAGTACTATGTTTGGGACGGAAACCAGATTGAAAAGGATCTAGCAGAGTATTGTTAATAAGGAATTCGGTCAGCTGTTTATGGACAATTTTTTCTAGAGGTTTAGATAGAGTGCTGAGTAATGAGATCGGACGAAATTCCGACACAGATAATGGACTAGATTTTTAGGGATCGGTCTAATTGTTGCTTCCTTCCAAACCCTGGGAAATACACCCACTTGGAGAGAGTAGTTATAAATATGAAGCAGAATGGGAAATATAATTGGAAGGGAAAGTTTAATCATATTTAGAGAAATACCATCGGGACCGGTAGCGTTAGTTTTAATTACTGAGAGGATTTTGATTAAGGATTCAGGGGGAATATCACTAAAAAAGAAATTAGAATCATCAAAAGGAAGAGCGGTATTTGAGGGAAGCAAAGGAGATGGAGGGTATATCGGATCAATAGTGAAAAGATTAAGGAATGAGTTTATGGGAAAGTTATGATCTGCAGAATTAGCTTTAGTTGGATTAATCTTAAGTTTCTTAAGTGTGGGCCATATGTTGCTTCCTGCCTTATTAATAGTATTGTAATTATACCTGTGAGAAGCATCTCTTATCTTTGTTTGTACTAAATTTCTCAGCTTACGGTATTGAGTTTGAACATTTAAATTTTTTGATCTTTTATATAATCGGTACAGACGGTTCCGATCCTTAATAAGAGCCCTAATTTCATCAGTGAACCAAATAGGAGTCTTCTTCCTGCCGTGAGGGATATGCAAAGGAGCAAAGGTATCAAAAGCTGATAGCAAGATATCAGTTAACTTCTTAACTTTCCCGTCCAAATCTGTGTCAGTATATACACTCATCCAGTTTCTCTCGGAGAGGAACTGCAAGAGTTCCGATTCATTAATGTTTTTAAGGTTTCGGAAAGGTTTACAAGGGGAGTCAAGGTTCTGGGCACCATGGAATATAAAGTTAATATCAATAAGGTCATGCGTGTATAAGAAGGACACAGAGCGTTGAGAGTAGTGGGAAACCTTTTCTAAGTCATCTACAATAAATAAATCTATTCTAGAGCTGGAAGTAAGGGTATGGTGTGTAGAGGCATGAGAAACTATAGAGAGACCGGTAGAATAAAGCAGTGACGTCAGATAGTTTGTAGGATTATTAGCAATATTGATATTAGTGTTAAAATCTCCAGTAATAATGATATTGGTATAGATAGAGGCGAGGGAATGAATTTGCGTTTCAAAAATGTTTCCAAAAGAAGCATTAGGGGGTTTGTAAACAACTCCCATTAGGGCTTTATCAATCTGAGACCGAACTTCAATAAACAGGAATTCAGGTGAAGGATAGGGACTCATGGAACTGTAGGCAACAATTGAAGTCTTTAAACTAGAGTGCACATAGAGGCAGACTCCACCCCCCCTTCTCCCCACCCTGTCGTTGCGAAGGAGCATGAAGTTATCGAGCTTAAAAGAATCTGAGTCTTTATCGTCATTGAGCCAAGTCTCAGACACCGCAATGATATGATAGAAACAGGAACTAAAAAAATTTTTAAATTCAGAAAAATGAGCTGTTAATGATTGGGCATTGACATGACAAATTCTCAGTGTCTCCATTTTAGTATAAGAGGAAAAAGATTGACCAGAACAAGGTTCCCAGAGAATAGAAGTTTGGAGTTTAAGTTAAAGTTAAAGACCAGGTACTGTGCGTCTAAATAATATTTTAGATAGCAATAACATGAGATGCGAAGGAACAAAATGAAAGTTATATCTTGTGAAAGCGTACGGCATTCGTAAAATAACTCAACCAAAAGGTTTAAACAAATAATAAAATTTAAAATCTGTGTAACAAAAACAAAGAAGTAAATTGAATGTGTAAATAAAAAAGAATATAGATGATAATGAAAAGAGCAAACCAAAAATTTTAAAAAAACAAGCAGTGTTGATGATCTCAGAGAAGGTGATTGCTATTTAAGCTTGTCAACATCTTGAAAGCTGACGAGTGGCAGTCTTAAAGCTCCATCCTCACGCCGACAGAAGATTCTTCCTCCAGACGTCCAAAGATATTTTATCTTCTGCTCTCTTCTTAGACTTAGCGCCGCTGAATAGATTCTCCGGTTGAGAAGGGAGAGAGGTTCACGTACATAGATAGTACGTTTTTCACACTCGGACCAGCCAAGACTAGTTGTGGAGATGGTAGAAGTGAGTTTACGCTTCTCTATTATAACATCCCTCAGGTTTTCTTTAAGAAGTTTCACCCTTATGGAAGGGGGGTGAGGAGAATTACCGTCACCTTTTCCCATACGGTAAATGTTGGAAATATCCTCAGGACCAATAGAAACATTAAGGGCCTTAACAATGTCGCAAAATAATTTATTTAAATCCTCATTGGGTTTTAGAGGCACTCCCTGTATCTCCAAAGTAGTTCGAAGAGATGATTGTTCTTGATAATTAAGATTTCGCTCGAGTAAGGACACTTTGTCTTCGATAACCTTAACGGTCTTTTCGGCTTGTACAAGAGAGTTCTTTTGTTCATCTACAAGAGCCTGAAGCGACATGATTTTTGTAGAATTCTCAATAATGTCGGCCTTTAAGGAAGCTACAGTGTTATTGAGTTCTGTATTAAATTCCTTTTGTTTTATTTCAAAATCGGAAAACATTTTCTTAATGTCATTTTTAAATCGCTCAAAACCATCACTTTGCGCCTGTTCGACTGCCACACGGATAGCCTCCAAGGTTTCAGGTGAGAGGACAGTAGGGTTAGACGCGAGACTAGATTGAGAAGACGACTTCAATAATGTACCGGCAGAAAAACCAGCCTGCTTATTAGTTGAACCAGGATCACTGGAGGTGTCTCTGCAGTCAGAACAAGTATATTGTTCTAAACCTTTTTTAATTTTTTCAAATTTAGCCTTAGAAATGTTAATATTGACACAAGCCAAATGAAACAACACCTTACATTTCTTACAGGGAACACTATTATCACCTCGCGGAATTTGTAACGAGCACACCGGGCAAACAGCCATTTCACAATAGTTACTGTGTTCAAACAGAACAACACAAAAACTCTGATAAGTATCCAGTCAGTCAGCAGAGAAAAAAAATAAATGATGGCCAAACACACCCGGATGTTTATTAGATCACAGCACCCACAAATGCGAATGCAAACCCGCGAATTGTATGCAAAAACTAGCAATAAAGACAGGCGAGCAAGAAAGCACGACTAGTCAATCGGCCATGACAGTTAATAAACTCAATAGATCATAATAATAATAAACTCAACTAGATTTTATGAAAATCTATAAAGTAATTATTGATAAACTCATTAAAATTATGACAGGCTATGTAAATTTTATTTGGACACAATCACTAAAATTAATTGTACACTTGGTTAAATCACAAATTCAACGAAAGACAGCCAAAAGGCTGCACCATGATGCAAAAGGCTTCACCATGACGCTGAGGCTCTACCATGACGCTGAGGCTTCACCATGACGCTTAATGAATACTATTTTTTTAAACAAATTTTTAGCAATTTTTAATCAGTTTTGCATTCCTGCCATTTAAATTTACTGAAATAATACAACCATAAATCATTTAATGAAAAAAAAAATTCTTTTTGATTTATTGCGAAATATGTAAAGGCTGCACCAAGACGATTCAGTGATTCCCTACACAAGTTTGGCGCTTGAAACGTAAAAAAAAAACAAAAAATCAATTACAAAATTTGTTTCTGTTGTAGTGAATCTCTTCAGGGAAGTCAATTGTTGTTTATACTAAAGTATAACTACATTCTGATTTGATTTTTATGAAATATTTCAATTTTTTAAAAAGGCTTCACCATGACGCACAAAACTGGGGACAAGATATAACATCTAAAAAGAAATAAAAAAAAATAAAATTTTTTTACAACCAATTTTTTTTCTAAATTCTACACACTTAGACAATAAAAAAATGTTACAATTAATTAGTTTTATTATTAAAGTTTACTAAAAATATTTATTTTTGTTTCAAAACTGACCCTGGGGACAGGCTTCACCATGACGATTTGGCTCTTAAATTTGAATTTAACAAAATATATTTAATCTTATAAATTAAAGTGGCTACAGGCTTTTCTTTGTGATCACTAGAGCTACTTTTTCACGTTGGATTCATTATCATATGTGCAATATGTTTCTTAAAAAGCACAAGGGACATGGAATTTTTGGTTTCGTGGAGAATAACCCATATATTGTGCTACATATTTTTTTTTATTTTATAATTTATTTAATTGACAATATCGTAACTTAATAGGTCTACTTAAACGACCAAATCAGAATGCATGCTGACTTCTGGGACACAATTGTAATGCATTCCGATTCCAAGTTTGTTCGAGAAGTTGCTCAAAATATTTGGGGCACGGAAGAACTAAAAAAAAAGTGTTTAAATCCTGAATGAGCAAATCAAAGAAGAGACCCAACGGAACACTTGAGAGTGCCTTTAACTCCGGAGAAGTATGTAACTCTGAAAGGTACATTTGTTTTCGAAATGAGGGGAGGGGACGCTATAAACATTAAATTCAAAAATAACAAAATTATATTCTAATTTTTTTTCAAATTATCAAATTTTATATTTTTAAATATAATTTTAAAATTATATTCTGTTATTTTCTTTTTTAATTGTCTGAGTTTTATTTCTTTCTATTTATTTTTACAGTTTCTATTTCTCAAATTTTTAACATTTATTAACATTTCAAATTTTTTCAATATTTTTTAGTTAAAAACAATTTTTCCTTTTATATTTTTGATAAATTATTATGTTTTCTTCATTCTTTAATAACTATTTGGTCACTATCAACTAATATTGTCCACATTTAAGTTAACTCTTACATATACGTCTGTTGTTCAAAAAAATATTTTAGAATGTTTTAGTTATTCCTTTTATTTCTTAAATAATTTTCAGATAAATGATTTTTTCAGTTTCTAAATAAAGTTTTGAACTTTTAATTTTGTTTTTCAATTTTCAGATCTTTATCAAAACTTCTAGTTCTTTACCTGCAACGCTAGTTATTTATTCACTTTCCATTAATTTCTTTGTTAGTAATTTATTCAAAATTCTAGACTTTTTATTTATTTTTTAATTTTTTTCTTAATTATTAAATTAATTTGCAATTTTTATTTAAAAAATAATATATAATTTGATTAAATGAATTTGTTCTTAAATTTGTGACGAACCTCACAATTACACTTGACGTTAACCTGAACATTTGAACTAATTAAAATAGGTAAATTAATTAAACTTAACTTGGAGGTTAAGTTTCACTCTCGTCTTATTTTGGAACTGTCAAAAACGTGGCCAGCAGAAGTATTTGCTGGTCAACCGCGCAACCTGACACACGCATCGACGGAAGATGGCGTAGAAAGCATGAGGCAGCGCGTACAGCGCCAAGTAGTACGAACTCGCAGCTCTACGGAGAGCCGAGTCAATATATTGACCGACTTGATTGCATTTCAGTTAGTCTTGCGCCCCGAGCGCACCGAGGCCCACCTCGGGCTATAGCTCTCCGACTCAGCAAATGGTTAAGGTTCTGGTCCTTCAGAAATTAACTATTGGTGGGTGCTGGATTTCTGGGACTGGTCCTTCAGTCGAGAAAATACCGGCCCACGAGTTGGAGCGTTATAGTAAATTCGACTCCTCCAGTTACCATAGACTTGGTCCTTCAAGAATGGTACCTGGAGAACGTTCTGAAGATTTAGCATTGGTCCTTCAATGAAAATCGAAAGAACAATCTTATACTTTCCTCTAGTCAGGATCGCCCTGAGATTTGTCACGGTCCATCGTGGAGTCTCAGGAACGATAACGTTCTGGACATCTACTTCGTAGACGAAGGAATCCTGGCTGGAGTAAAGTCACTCCGTGACGAGTTTCCTGATCATCGTCGTGGTCCATCACGAATGATCGGGGAATTCGAGAGTTTTTGTTAGAACACTCATGACCAGAGTAAGGTGTTCGAAGCAATTTCAAATCTCCCGCGCCGTATTCTGACGTAGATCGTCGCATGGGCTTCCCCTGTGCTACGTCACTGACGAACAGTCTCTATGCTAGATGAATACCCGCATTCGTTTAACTGTTCTCCAGATAATTTCACCACGCACCTGAAATTACGCGCTCAGATATAAATATTTCTACCGGACTGAAACGCGTAATTAACGCGGCATAAAAGATTAATTAATTTTCTTTTTACCCGATAATTGATTTTTTTATGCGCGTATCCGCGAATCGACCATACGTTTAAATGGCCGATTATTATTTAACATCACGGTGAATGACGGCGGCAATATTTTTTAGCGGTTCGTCCGTAATTTATATTGTATAGGAGACGGAGTTTATTAATATCTTGCCGATCTAATCTGCGAATGATTATACCGAAAAATTCTTATTGTATTAGGATGTTATTATGTAATCTACATTATTCTTTTTAATCTGTTTATAGATTACGCTGAAACCGAATTTAACCAGTTTCTGGCAGGGTGAAACTTTTGATTAAAGGAAGAATCCTCGTTCATATTCTGTTATTCATATTAAACATTCGCCGGCTCTTAAAGCAATTGATTATTGTTTATTTATTTTTCTATTTACATTATTATTGTTAAATCTTTCTTATTTTTATTTTGATTATATTCTTTTAAATCCCAGACAGTATTTTTATATTAATTTTTTACACAATTTTATTTTGTTAAAATATATTCTTTTGTTATTTCTTACCAATAGAAATTCTAAGAGTTTTACTGACTATTCCTAACCTCAAAACGACAGTAGAAATTAAGTTGAATATTTAATGGTCAAAATCTAGTTTTAATAGCATAAGTGAATATAATCCGAGAACCTTGGCTCCGGCGAGCAAATTCGGAGCATATCAAAATTTCACTTCGTTACAAATTTCTAGTTATTTACCTTAACCTCTAGTTATCAGTAATTTTTTTCTTTTCAAAATTTATTACAATTTTCAATTTGTTATTAATTTGAAAACTGCTTTCTCCACTTTCTACAATTTTTTCTATTTTTTTTTTTAGTAATTTTTTATTACTCTTTAGTTATAACTTTCCGTTTATAATCACTTTTTTAAATTAATTACTTTTCAGCTTTCTCTACTTTTCATACTTTCAGTAACATTCTTAATTTCGTGATTTTTTCATTTATTTTCTTTAATTATTTAAACTTTTTTTGGTTTTCAATTAATTTCTTCTATTTTCAATATTAAAATTTTCATTTTTTTTCCATAATTTTGCCAATGTTAAATTGGTAAATTTTTGAATTATTTTTCTCAACATTGCAGTTTCTTATTTATCAATTATTATTTTCCATTTTAAATTTCTTCATCGTTTTTTAATTACTTTTTTCTATTACAAATATTGAATTAAAATTCTTGAGTTTGAAAATTTATTTTTCTCAATTTTCAAATATTTATTTTAATTTTTGTTAATGTTTCAATTTTCAAATTATTTAACTTTTAGTAAATTTTTTCAATTTCTAGGTGTTTTCATGAATTTCAAGTTATTTATTCAATTTTTTGTAATTTTTCTGTTTTTGTAGGAAATGTCAAATAAAACTACGATTTACTGTAAAAGACAATGAAATACTTCTAATAAGCGAAAATTAAGAACTCGTTACAACACGCGCGAATGGCGTCATACAAGCAACTGTATTGGAGAGAGGGAAGCGTTAACTACTTACATAACATATAGATGTCGATTTACATTCTAAACCAATTTCTGCGGTGCACTTTAAATGTTTTGGGATTGTCTGTCCTTTGGTTGAAATGTCCGCTGGCATCCTGTCAGTGGGTAGATACCCAATTTGAAGTTTACCACGTTCAACTAAATCACGCACAAAATGATAGCGAATGACTATGTGCTTTGTGCACTCGTGAAAAACTGGATTTTTCGCTATCAACGCTGCACTCTGGTTGTCACAAAAAATAGGAGTTGTTCCTATTTCTCCTTGCACTTCACACAAAAATCTTCTTAGATAGATGACTTCTTTGGCTGCTTCTGATAATGCCATGTATTCAGCTTCGGCGCTGGACATGGCCACTGTTCGCTGTTTTCTAGATGACCAGCTGATTGCACCACCAGCCAGTTTGAACAGATATCCGGTATAAGATCTCCTGTCGTCGATACTTGCACTCCAATCAGCATCCGAAAAACCAACCAATTCATCTCCAGTTTTAGTGAAAACAATCTTCATGTATTCAGTCTTCTTCAAATACCGCAGTACACACTGTGCCTGAACCAAAAAAAAAATCTGACAAAAATGGATCCAAAATATGGTTGTTAGGGATTTTTCTGCATCATATCAGAAGTGAAAATACATTGAGAACAAAATCCTAGCTGCTCCTTTTTTACAGATATCAGTATTTCCGTTTAATGAATTTTGCGAATTTTCGAAAAACATTAAGTTTGAAACTTTATAACTACATGTAGGTAAACTAATTATACAAAAATTATCTAAAATATTTTTTTATATGGAAATATATGTTAATACCTTTAAAATAAGACCTAAATGAAGAAAATTGTTTAATATTTTTCAAAGATATGGGGTTTTTTGTATACCGAGCTCAATTAAGAGTTGGTTTTTAACTATTTTGATATTTCAAGTAATATTTCCAAAACGTTTGTATTTCTTATAAATATATTTGTCATATTGTAATACTTTTTTTTGCACAGAAATTATTTTTATTTTATTGAAAAACTACGATACAATAGGATTTTTTTATTGCATTTGGTAAGAATAATATTTATAACTTAGCATACCAAAAAACAAGTTAAATCATTGTCAAACAGAACAATAGTTTCAAAACTGAAACGAAATAATATTTAAATATATATTTACATCAACTATAATTAGTACAATACAACTCACTTAAAAAAGACAAAATAAAAATTCGATAACTGCTCGCATGAGTTGGAATTTATATTTTCCACATTTGGTTGAATTAATTTCATAGCGCTCTAAAGTTTCAAAAATTCACAATGGACCAAGTCACTAGCCCATTCAAACCAATATCACATATTATTTTATTATTATTATATACTAGCAAAATATACGCGCGCTACAGCGCGCGAGAATGACGTTTTGCATTTGTTACTAATTTAAATATAAAAAGTATGAACTTTTTTATATTAGATAATTTATTATTAAATTAAATAAAAATATAACTCATTTTTTACTGTTACATAATTATTATTTAAATTTTATTAAATCAGAAAAAGAGTTTTGTTCTTTAAACTATGATTTGTTCCGTCAAATGCATTTCTTAAAAGTTAATTATTATTATTAATATACATCCTAATACATAATTGATTTAATTATAAAATAATAATAAAAAATTTTTAAATAATAAAAGTAATCCGATTTAGTTTAAATTAATTTTATTAGATCCTAAACAAATTAAACAAAAATTTTATTTTAACATATAATTATTATTTTAGTCCAGTTTAATAAGAAAGATAAGGTTTGTTAAAAGAGGTATGATTTTTTTGAGTTGAATGTTTATTAGCATTTCTTGACCCATAAATGCAAAAAAATGATTAATCAAAAAGTAAACAATAAAAGTTTATAGCAAAAAGGAAACGAGAAAAACGTAATGAATTATTTATTTTGAAATATACTAACATTATATTCAAAATTCTATACAAATTTCAATTGTTCCAAACGTCTATTAATCAAAGTTTCTTATTCTTAAATTTTCTTTAAACAATATAAATTTCAATTACTAACTTCTCTAGGTGCAAATTAATCGTCAAAACTTTTATCAACACAGATTTTAATTTTTCCAAATTTAAAATATTTTCCAACTTTTATAGATTCAAACTCTAATTATTTTAAACTTCAATTAAGCAAAATTTTAATATTTAACCAAAGTTTTAAGAGACATATATAATCCAATTTCACTTTGATTCTCAACAATGTAAACAAAATGTATTTTAACTTTATTATATATTTATAAACTAAATATTTTAAATTTAATTTTATTAATGCAATTTTAAAATGTGTTTCAAACTTTAAGAGCTTGTGATGGAGAATGATGTCAGTATAGTCACATGACCCAAAGCCAAAATTTCTCAGCGATTTTTCTGTATAAAACTAATGAATATTTTTATATAAAACTTAGTATAGAATTATATAAAATATCAACCGGAAGATCTTTCTGACTCTAGCGTGTGTTCTCATTTTGACTAAAAAGTTAATTTTATAAAATTTTTCAAAATTAGAAAAAACTCAAACAGTTAATTTTGGGTCAAACTCCAAATAAGTTAGGGGTACGCAGACCTTTCAGGTGATATTTTAGGTAATTCGACAAAATTGCATTGAAAAATATTCAGTACCTAGTTCTAGAGAAAACCGCTGAAAAATTTTGTTTGTGGGTCATGTGGTCAATGATCAATCTATCACATCCTCTTAATTATTAGGAACTTGGAATTATTTGAATTTTATTATTAATAAATTTCAATTATTATTAAAAACTTTTAATGCTTCAATTTTTAATCATTCTATGTTTTAATTATCATATCAACTTTAAATAATTTCAAATTCTAACAATATACATATTAAAATAATTTCAAACTTAAACCAATTTCTAAAAACGTTTTAATTGTAAAAAATTTACATACATTAAAACTAAAATAAATCCAAATTTTCTGATTAATTTTATAATTTTAGTCTTTCCAAAAAAAGTTAATTCTTTTATAGTAAAAACTGTATTTCAGTCTATCTCATTTTCTGTTAATCTAGTTAAACTATAATTAGATTTATAATTGTCTTTAATTTTAAATGTATAATTAAATTGAATATTAAAGCAGTTTAATCATTTACTCACGCAATAAAAAATAATAATTTTTAGATAAAAATACTAAATTTTTTCAAAAGTAATTTAATGCAGTACCCATTTTTCTTTAAAAATTAATAGCGCAAAAAAGCTTCAAGAGTCAAACCACTGTCTTTCAACTAAAGCTCGTCGCTGACATATTTTAATAAATATTAAAACCCATATTATATGTATTATTGATGTGTCTAAATTCAAGTTCTGAAGTTGTTTTAGATAATTTTTTTATTTTCCAGCCGTAAATTGTAATTAAAGAAGCAAGTGTCAAGAAAAATTGGCGTTTTTAATGCATATTTCAAATATTTTTTATTTAGAAAGAAAACATTTCATTCTCATATTGTAAAGAAAATATGTTTAATTAACATCCAAATATTTATTTTATTTAATGTTATTTTGTATATAATGAATAATGATAAGAATAATAATAAAATCAATTTAAAGTTGATCAAAAGGCTGTCACTTTTAACCATTTTTAAAAATCTATTTATTAGAAACCTTCTTAATAAATATTATTCAAACTTACCATAATTATTAATTTATACACTTTAATCATGTTTTCACTAGATTCAAGACAAATATTTATTTTATTACTAAATAATACCATCTTAAAACTTGAGAAGTAACCCCAAAACACAAAATTTTTAATCTTATATAAGTTTTTCTGGATGCAATTAACAAATTATTTCTTTTCACATATCTAAGTTTTTATAAAATCTTCAACATATTAAATTTTAGAGAGAGTAATTTGCTCAGTTTATGAATTATTATTCAAGTTTAAAATGTACAAAATACACTCTAAAGTTTGACAATCTGTTATTTATTTTAAATTCAAAATTATTTTTGTCAATAATTTTAACGACAAATGTAAGAGTGTATTTTGTTCAATGAAAAATATGGTTTTTTCATTACATTTTTAAACTTTAATAATTCATAAACTGAGCAAATTACCCTCGCGAAAATTTAATATGTTGAATATTTTATAAGAACTTAGATATGTAAAAAGTGTTAATTTTTTAATATCATCCAGAAGAAACTTATATAAGATTAAAAATGTGTTTTGGGGTTAATTCCGGAATTTTAAGGTGGTATTATTTAGCAATAAAATAAATATCTGTCTTGAATCTAATGAAAATATAATTAAAGTGCATAAATTAATCATTATCGTAAGCGACCACCTTTGGTCGAAAGTCAGTGGTTTGACCCTTAAACTAAAGAAAAAAAAGTTCTCAAAAGGAAAGCAAATAATCAAAAAGGTAATTGAAAACCTTAAGCAATGTTTAAAACCTGTGCATAGCTTATTTTTCAATGATATAATTCATAATATTTCATTCTTTATTATTATTTTTATTGTATTTTTTAGAATTAATTAAAAGCTCGAAATAGGTGTAAACAGAATCAAAGACTGAATGAATGAATAAATGATAATAAAATTTTATTATTTCATATCTTCAAATCATTTATGAAATTTCATAGAAATATTAGATTTTCTGAATTAAAAAAACCAATATTCAATTTACTCAAAATATTTAAGAAAAACTTAATTTTACATAATAAGAACTTAAATAAATTTTGTTTAACATAAATTAAATTAAAATTGTAAAAAAATGTTAAATACAAAGCAGGTTATATACCTGCATAATGTATATATTTTAATCCTGTTTTCTTTTTTAATCCTATTATTAAAATTTTATTAGTTTATTTTAAAAATTTACCAATTTTATAGTTATGTAAGTCCATTGACTTTCGTCTGAGGACTGTTGCGGACATATTATTAAAAAAAATTGTTCTACAACACTTGAAACTTGAATATTTCCTGATTTCATTGGTCATAATATTATAGTGTGAATTGTATTTCTTATAATGTAATTATTATAATCAAAAACCTTAAATTTTTGCAATTTTTTAAAAACATTATTATTCAAAAACTATTTGATATTATCTATTGGAACTTACCAGAAACATAAAATGCTTAATTTTTAATATATTAATGTTGATATTTTTATTAAAAAAGGATTATTTTAAAATAATATCTAAATTAGAAAAATTTTTACTTCGAAAAATTTCACAATCCTTTTCAGCTTACAAATTTTTTGTGGAACCTCCTACAAATGGAGAAAATGGAAAAGAACTGGTGGTATAAATATCTAGATTTCTATTTTTCAATTGATATTTTAAACTTTAGGCAGGTTGTAATAATGCTTGTCTAATTTGAATTACAAGTTCAATAGAGCGATGTGAACTTGGTCTATACTAACTTCAAGTTTTAGAAATAACCTTTTTAAGTATAAAATTTCAATATTTTATATCTCAAAAACGAAGTAAAACACGTTCATAAAATTTTAATAATAAGTAAATTTTATTAATATGTAATCAAATATTTACAAAAGCTGAAATTTGTAGGAGGTTCAGTAAAAAAGTTGTAAAATAAAATAAAATAATCCTTTTTTAATAAAAATATCAACAATAAAATATTAAAAATTAAGCATTTTATGTTTCTGGTAAGTTCCAATAGATAATATTAAATAGTTTTTGAATGATAATGTTTTTAAAAAAATGCAAAAATTTAAGGTTTTTGATTAATAATTGCATTAAAAGAAATACAATTTACCCTTTAATATTATGACCAATGAAACCAGCAAATATTAAAGTTTCAAGTGTTCTGGAACAATATTTTTTTTAAAATAAGTCCGCAACAGTTCTCAGACGAAAGACAATGGACTTACCTAATTGACACAAACGAAAAACGTAACCTATTTTCAACTACATAACAAATTTCAAAACCAAGAAGCAAAACATTATTAAAAAACAATTGAATAGAAAAACGACCAACTTCAGGTGTGGACAGAATGAATGAAAGAATGAATGAAATTGCGGATTATTATTATAGATTTTATTTAGAAAAATAAATAAGTTCAAATTCAAAAAATTTACAACTGATAACGAATAAAATTCATAAGATTTGCAAACAATACAATGAAAATCTTTTAAATTGAAGAATTAATTTAAAACTTTAAATCGAAACAATAAATTTCTCTGCCTTTTTTTCCGGAGACGATTTTATTCACACAAGGTGCATACATTTTTTCTTTCTATTCTCCTGATGAGAACACTTATTCGTAGCATGAGACATCTTTTGATACAAGGCGAATGTTTTTCATAATAATTTGACAGAAAATTATTTTGAATTGAATTAAGCTACAACACATTTTAGTTTATATTAAATCAAATTTAAATAATCTTTTGAAAGTGTATTAAAATAAAATCACAGCAGAATATTTTTATCACACACAATATATTACTGTGAGTTTGGTATACAAAAAAACCCCATATCTTTGACAAATATTAACCAATTTTCTCAATTTTGGTCTTATTTTAAAGGTCTTAACCTGTATTTACGTATAAAAAATGTTTAAGATATTCTTTGTATAATTAGTTTGCCTACATATACCTACAAAGTTCCAAATTAAATGTTTTTCAAAAATTCGTCAAATTCAATAAACGGAAATACTGATATCTAGAAAAAAGGAGCAGCTAGGATTTTGATCTTAACGGATGTCAACTTCTGATATGATGCAGAAACATCCCCAACAACCAGATTTTAGATCCATTTTTTTGGTTCAGGCACAGTGTGAGTACTCTCTTAGCAGCTTTCCCATGTTGTTCACCAGGATTTTCATTGAACTGACTAAGAGCACTTACAGTGTGGGCTATGTCCGGGCGAGTACTCGTCGCCAAGTACATTAAGGAACCAATTAGACACCTGTACGGTATTTCCTTCATAAGTTCTTTTTCTTCTTCGCTGCTAGGGCACATCTCCTTTGAAAGTTCCACACCAGGATTCATTGGTGAATCAATCGGCCTACAGTTTTCCATGTTGAAACGTCTCAATATATTTTGAACGTATGTCTTTTGCGACATGCAGAACTCATTTTTCTTGACGTCTCTTGTAAATTCAATTCCAAGGCAGTAGCGAATCTGGCCTAAGTCTTTCATTTCAAATGATCTGGAAAGACTCTGTTTCAATTCAATGATTTTCTTGATATTGTTGGACACAATAATTAAATCATCGACATAAATGATCACTAAAGTCAATTTTCTCCTTCTCTGTGAATATAAACACAGGCATCAGCTTGAAGTGGTTCTAAATTCAATTCCTTCAATCTCAAGTCCAGTCTTTAATACCACTGACGTCCGGATTGCTTTAATCCATATATCGCCTTCTTTAAAAGACAAACTTTATCTTGAGAAATTTTCTTCGCTTCTTTTTCTTCCAATATGGTCGATAATCCTTCTGGAAGCTCCATGTGGATTTCTTCTTCAATGCTACCGTTCAGATAAGCACTCACAAAATCAAGTTGATGTACTTCTAAGTCAAGCTCTGCTGCAAGTCCTATAGCAATTCTAATAGAACTCATTCTGGTAACCGGTGAAAAAGTCTCATGAAAATCCACGTTCAATTCTTGTGAAAAACCTTTGGCTACAACTCTAGCCTTTCGACGCTCCACTGCTCCGTCAGCCTTGAGTTTTGTACGTAAGACCCACCTGGAGCCGAGGATGCGGCTTCCTTTTCAATTAATCCAGCATATTCTAGCATATCTTGTTGTAGAGGATCATCATCTTCGTCCATTTCAGGATTTTCTCCTTGCTGGTTTTCAGTTTCTTGATTTGCTTCTAGTCTTCGTTCCTCTGGTTCTGGTTCAGCGGGGATAAGATTGAATTGTTTTCTAGGCCTACCTCTTTGGCCAGTAAGAATTTTCTTCAGACGTCCTGGACCAATCTTCATGTTTGCTCGAACTTGTTCTTGAGGATTCTGTGGATTGTCTCCAGGAGCATTAACATCTACAACATCTTGCTGCGTCAATACATGTTCCATAAGATCGTTGCTGCTTCCTTCACTGCCAGAATTTAAATCTTCATATTTTTGAAATAAATTTTCTCTCAAGAAGTCTTCAAAGGGGCTCGTTGTTTGAAAAGATTTGATAAATCGAACATCACGACTTTTACGAATTTTTCTAGCTTCTGGATCCCACAATCTATAAGCTTTCGATTCACTTGAGTAACCCACGAAGATGCATTTAATCGTTTTGTCACCAAACTTCCCTCTTGCTACTTTTCCTTTCGTCGATTTATCCAACATGTAGGCTGTCGTTCCAAAAATTTGGCTTCTTGAAGGACACCTGTTTCGCACGTAGCATGCAGTGAGAACTGCTTCAGCCCAAAAATTTGACGAAAGACCAGACTGGATCAACATACACCTTGCCATTTCCACGAGGGTTCTATTGTGGCGTTCTGCGACTCCGTTCTGTTGTGGAGTGTATTCCACAGTAAGCTGGTGACATATACCTTCTTTCTTCAAGTAGTTTTTCAGTTCATTGGTCAAATACTCCGTCCCGTTGTCCGATCTTAAAATCTTGATACTTTTTCCGGTTAATTTTTCTACCTTTGCCTTGTATTCCAAAAATGCGTCGAAGAATTCACTTTTCTTTTTCAGAAAAAATATTTCACACCATTTTGAGGTGTTGTCAGTGAACGTTGCAAAATACCTCGATCCGACAAGAGAGTCAACGTTCATAGGGCCACACAAGTCTGAATGGACCAGTTCTAGGACTTCCGTAGTCTGAGACGTTGAATTTTGGAAAGATGTCTGAGTCAGCTTTCCTCTGATGCAGACTTCACAAACAGGCAATTTTTCATGGGAACTTTTAGGCAATCCGTGTATTTTATTGTTCCTTATGAGATCGTGGAGATCTTTTTCATTCAAATGTCTGAATTTTTCATGCAATGCCTGCAGACCTGATAATTCTGCTTCTGAAATATTGGCCTTCTCGATTTTCTCTTTAACAAAATAAAGATCTTCTTTCCGCTCAGCTGTCATTATTTCTTCTTTAGTTTTTGTATCGATGATACTGGCATTTTCCTTTCGATACAAAACGTTGAATCCATTATCCGTGATTTTAGAAACCGATAACAAATTTGACCTTAAATCTGGGACGAACAAGGTTTTCTGAAGATTCACTAAAATATCTTCATTCACTTTTATTTTCACTGATCCGATTCCTTCGACCACAGTCGATTGAGAATTCGCTAAATTTTCTCGTATCACTTTTCCCGAAATTGTCAAACTTTTCTTCACGCAAACACATATGCGACGACGCACCTGAATCGAGGCACCAAATATTTTTACTACTTTGCGTAATTTTCATTGCTATTTCAGCTCGTTTTGACACTTCTTTATCACTCACTTTATTTTTATTTTCCACTTTTCGCGAATAACAATTTTTTTCCATGTAACCAACTTTCCCGCACTTATGGCAATTAAATTTAAATTTTGGTTCGTGTTCTTTACTAGCTGGCGCACTTTTATAGTTTTTGTTTCTCGAATTGTATGAAGACGACTTAAAAGCAACCATTGCTTCTGATTTTTCACTAACAAACCTTTTTCTTGACTGAAATTCATCGAGTAACTTTACTTTTAATTCTTCAGGGCTTGGCAAATTTTCTCGAGATTTAATGGCCACTTGGCCACTCTTAAAGCTTCGTAAGACTTCGGTATACTAGATAATAACAAGACAACTATCATTTCTGCGGGTATCACTATCTCCATTGCTTCCAGTTTATTAACCGTGTCAAAAAAGTTTGCCAAATGGTCTCTCATGTCCTCAGATTCTTCCATCTTATGGTGAATCAGCTCTTCCAAAAGCATCGCTTTTCGCGTTGGACCTTCAGATTCATAAAGACCTTTCAACTTTTGCCAAATTCCATTCGATGTATTGCAACCGTTTACATGTTTCAGTTCCTCAGCACTCATCGCGAGAATTATATCCGACATCGCTTTTTCGTCAGCAGCTTCCCAAGCAGCAATAGCTGCGTCGTTCGGGTTTTCTTCTGTCGCTTCTGGTTTGATTTTTGTTCCATTTACAAACCCCAAAGCATCGTTTTTAATCAACAATGCTTTCATATGGATCTTCCAAGTACTATAATTCTCTTTCTGAAGAGGCGGAATTTTCACTGTGGTTTGACTCATCTTTTCGATTTCACTGTTCAACACTTTCACAAAAAAAAGTTGAGGTTATGAATCACTAACGATTGTGCTACGTTTTTCTTTATTTCCGTTTACACACAATTCACTCCACTTTTTATGCGCAGTTGAGGCTTTTTGGGCCTATAACCTGTAGGAAATGTCAAATAAAACTACGATTTACTGTAAAAGACAATGAAATACTTTTAATAAGCGAAAATTAAGAACTCGTTACAACACGCGCGAATGGCGTCATACAACCAACTGTATTGGAGAGAGGGAAGCGTTAACTACTTACATAACATATAGATGGCGCAAAGATGCCCTTTTAAAATGATTTTCAACAGTTTTAAGAAAAGGAAAATATTTTTTTAATTCCTAAATTTTTTGTTCACTTCCCGATAATTCTTCTTCATTTTATCATTTAATTTTCATTTAATTCCTAATTCCATTTTTATTTTTAAATATTCGTCCTTCCTTTGTTATTACTTTTACTGACCTTTGTGTTATAATTTAACTTTCGTGTAATTTCGTTTGTTTTCTAATTTTTTTTTTTGTAATTTCTAATTATTTTTCTCTTTGAAGATATTTTCTATATTTTCAAATGTAGTTTTTAAAATTTGCACTTATTTTTCTTATATTTCTTGTTATTTTCAACGCTGTTATTTTCACACATTGTAGTAACTTTTCCCTTTTTCTGCTTGTTCTCTATTTTTTTCATTGTTTTTTTTATTATCTTAATTTTTTTAATTCCTTCTCTTTAATTAATTTTTGTTTACTTTCTAGTAATTTAATATTATTTTTTAATTTTAAATTCACCTCCTTTTGTAATCAAATTTTTATTTTATAGTCATGTTTTCGAATATACCCACTTACTTTTCTTCAAATATAGTTATTTCCTTTATTTTTCTCATTTAATCGAGCATTTTGTAGTTTTTCACCTTTCTTTTAGTAATTTTCCCCTACTTTTTTTAAATTCAGATGTAATTTTTTTCTTTATCGTTATTGAATAGAATTTTTAAATTACCAAATTTTTATTTTAAAACAATTAATATTTGATGCAATTTTTAAACCACTGAATTTAAATAATAATAATAATAATAATTTTATGTTAAATTATTGTTCGGACATTTGCAACTTTATTCTACTGTAAAAGTTTTCTGCTAAATTAAAATTTGATTTAATTTGAATTCTTTGAAATAAAGAGCTTTTTATGAAGAATAAGCCATACGTTCTCTAGGTTTTTTTTAATATAAGTATTTTTTATTTTAGATTATTTGTATAAAAAACTCACTGACGCCGGGGTAAAAGAAAGACACAGAGCCACAAGAATGAAGAAAATCTGGTGTTATATGCGCTCAAAAATCTAGGATGTCAGAAGAAAATTGTTTTAAATGTTCAATAAGCTACTTTTTCTTTTTTTGCAGCAGAAAAAAAATTAATTTCATGTTGTTTTTTGTTATTTTAACATTAATTTATTTCCGTTAATAATGCATTTTTTTTAATTGAAAACAATTCTTATCTTATTTCTAAAATTTATTTTTGAATAAAAATTAACTTAATGTTCTTGGAATTTCCGTGAGATTTCCAATAACTTTTTAGAAAGTTTCTAAGGGAAGTTTCTTAAAGTTGTAGATTATGACTCTATCACTCGGTGTGATTCAAACAAGGTAAAAGAATAAAACGTTAAAAACGTATTATTTTATTTAAATAATAATACCTGACATCCTGACTCGGAGAAATCGATAAAGTCTTTTACCTTGTTTGGAAGTTTCTCAAGATGGTGACATTTTGGTATATGCAAAAACTTTCCTAAATACTTTCTTTGGTAAATTCTAAACATCGCATGGTAAACTTCCAGAAAACATTTTGTAAATTCTGATATTATCTAAGCGCTATTTAAATATTATATTCTTAAATTATTCTCCAAAAAATTGTTTTTTCTTGCATTATAGTTTGTTTTGATACGATTAAAAACATTTACATAATTCATGTTGAACCTGTACGTACCAAAATAATATGAATAAAAAAGTTTTTTAAAAGTTACTTTTGTGTGTTTTCAATAATATTTGCGAAATTTAATAATATTAAATAGGCTATAATATATATTTTTTTTTTTATAAATAATATTAAATACTAATCAGGGAGTAGAGATAATTTTTCTACGTAGTAAGCTACTCATTTTACTACGTAGTAAACTACTCTTTTTACTGCATGTTGTAAATAATCTCTATGTAAATTACGACCTAAACTACGTTGTAAAAGACGTAGTTTACTACGTAGTCTACTACGTCATTTACTGTCCCAATTCCCGTCGTTGTTTATGACGTAGAAAACTGCGAAATAAATTACGTCTATACTAACGTAGTTTTCAACATTGTTTCATACGTAGTTCACTACGTGATATACTACGTAGTAAAGTACGTCAGAATTTTTAACAGGGTAATAATAAAATAGTAAAAAAAACTAAATAACGTTAGAAAATATTGATATAAAATGTAGAATTATTCAAAGAAATAAAACAAAGTTAAGATACAAATATTTTCATTTATTTTTCAAAGACTAAACATTTAAAAATTGCATTCTTTGATTGAAAACCTTAAGGGGGAGAGGGGGGTAAAGGTTTTGCGTTAAAAAAAAAAACACATTTGACAATTGTTTTTAGAAATATAAATTTTATTCATATTTTATTCAAACTTTTTATACGTTATAAAGTATCTTTTCAAGAACATTCTGTAATTTTTTTATGTTAAAATATTGACAAACAAGCTGCTGAGAAAGCTTTTCCAAGAACGTCCTTGGAAAAAGACGATTTACGGTGTTCACTGTATCTTAGCTAAAAATTATATACAATCAAAAACCTAAAAATTTAGTCAAAGTATTATCAAATCCTCCCCCCAACGGTCCCTGATTATAATTGTTTTCATTTTTAAATTTTTGGTGGTCATTTGAAATGAAAATTGTTATTTTTCATGAAAAATTCCGCCATTTTGTAAGTGGAAAACCCCCTCAATGTAGAAAAAAATTCTAAAACTTAACGTTGGGGGGAGGTATTTTATATGTAGAAAGTGTTTACCAAGTTTGAAATAAATCGGTAATTTAGTTTTTAAATGGCAGTTAACACCGACTTTTAAAAAGTGTTTTTGAGAAAAAGGTATTAAGACCAGATGTACAAAAATTGTACTTAAAGTTTGGCATTGATTTTAAACATTTAAATGCAATTTAAAAAAATTTTAAATAGACATTTCTTGTGGCTCAGAAATCGCTATTTCAATTAGTGTATTGGAAAATATTGCAAAATTAAAAATAAACAAATAACAGCTGATTATTTAAGGGGAGGTTCTAGTCCAAAGTCCCGAAAATTAACGTAATTTTAGGATTTTTTTTTGAGTTAATGCAATTATTTTTTGAAATAACTTCTTATGGTATTTATTGGTATAGATTTGAAAAATTTTACAAATTTTTTTCAAGGAAAAATAATTAAAAATGGCGGCTCCAGCCCTCCCTGAAGAAAGACGTGCGTGGCGGGAGTCCAAGTGCACGGGGCACTCTACAGCCCTTCAAAATGATCTGAACTGAAAAAATCGGACAAGTACGAGTTACACCCGTACCAAAATCTAGGGTTCCGTACATTTATGAAACAAAGATATACCTTATTAACAAACAGAGAGCTCTAATTTGGTGATTTTTTGAATTTTTTTTTGTGACCTCATAATATTCAATTTTATTTCCAAACATAATTTTTCCATAATCTGCATGCAAAAATACTCGAGAGTACCAAATTTTAGCCCTCTAGCTCAAATAATAGCAAAGTTAGAGAAAAAAAACTTTTTTTTCAAAAATTTGCAGTTTCTCCTTGACAACGCTATGTCCATCAATCCAGATCATGTTCTCTATATTTTTCGTGTAATCTACACGTGAAAATACATATGTGTACCAAATTTCAGACCTCTAGGTCAAATAGTTTAGAAGTTATGGGGGGGGGGATGGTCCATTTTAATGCATTTTTGCTAAAAAAAGTTGTTATTTCCTTGACAACGCTATGAACATCACCTTGAATCATGTTCTCTATATTTTTCGTGCAATGTACACGTGAAAATACATAAGTGTACCAAATTTCAGCCCTCTAGGTCAAATTGTTTAGAAGTTAAGGGGGGGGGGAATGGTTTTTGGCCACGGACGCACGAGTCTCGTTATAAGGGTTCCGCCGAACACCGAAGGTGTACGGAACCCTAAAAACCAAAAATATTCTTAAACTAGATAAAATTTGGGGGGCCATATGAATCTCCGATTTTTAAAAAGACCCTTTAAAAAAAATTGTGGTCATTTGAAAAAGAAAAACCCGTTTCTTCCCCCCTTTTTTTTGCTTTATCGTAAAATAAACAATAACAAAAATTTTTTTTAAAAAAAAACGCAACCTAGTGGCCCCCTAAATTGAATAAGCTTTAATTTGAGCCGTCAAACTTTGAAATCGGTTCAGCCGTTGAAGGTAAATCGTGCCCCGCGCGCAAAAAAAAGGTGTTTAGAGAAAAACGCGTTTAAAGTTTGACGAAGGAAAAATCGTATGTAAAGTTTGTTTTTTTAATTTTACTTTTAATCAGCTATTCCAAGACCATATAAGGTTCCTTCCTCATCCTCGAAGAGCATTTTTTGCTGAACTTAAGCACTGATTTTCGGTGTGTTTTGAAACACACCACTTAATAGGCGGTGCGAGCGCGCGTTTTTACTTGTTTTTCGGCCGACGCACTTTTTTGTCTAATATGCTATAACTCGTAAAATAAATTAGATAAAGGAATATCCTTTTGCATACACATTTTCAAGACCCTAAGAATGAAAATAAAGCAATAAAAAAACAGAATTTTTTTTTGTCGATTTGGACTAGAACCTCCCCTTAATAAAAACATGAATTTTGAAGCTTAGACCAACGGACGTTCAAATATTCATAGCTTTGTCAATTTTGCTTCGATTGACTCGAAATTTTAACACAATACTTAAGAGATATTATGCATTCAAATAAAAAAAATGCAAAAAAAAAATTTTAATACCTCCCCCCCCCCCTTAAAAATATTAGTACATAGAAACTAAAAATTTGTTACAATTAATTAAGATTTTGTTAAAATTAAAGAAAAATAAATATTTTACAATTTTTGAAAGAGGTTTTAAAAATTAAAGAATTCAAGATTTTGCTCAACATTTTTTAAGATACATACTTTGGTAAGTTAAAATTTTTAAGAGCATAATAATATTAACAAATTTTTAAAAAATAAAGTAATTTTTAAAATATGCAATTCGATCCAATTTTCCTTTTAAAGTCAATTTAAAACTGTTAAGATATCACATATAAATTCCAAAAAACAGTTTCAATAAAATTATGAAAATTTCAGTTTATAAAATGTAGTATTAACTACTCTTAGAAATAAACTGAACTTAATTCAAGTATGTACAAGGGTTTTAAAAATTAAAAAATCTTTATTTAAAGTAACAGAACCTTAAATCAGTGGTGATTTAATTGGATGAAATTAATTAGTATTTCAATAATATTGATGCCAAACACTACTTTGAATATTTCAATCTTTATTTTTATTAATGCAATAAAACTATTAATTGTAAGAGTTTGATCGCTCTCCATAGTTTATAAAATTAGAAAATTGTCGATCAATAGGAGCCAATATGTGTAGGTGTAAATACTCTTCCCTATTTTGTATCATTTTTAATGCAAAAAGGAAGGAACTAAAAACACTGGACACATTTTTTAAAGACAATAGTCTTTATTTGTCAAGCGACGTTTCGTCAATATTTCATTAAAAATGTTGTAATCGTTGATTTTGAAACAGACTGGCGAAAACGTGTAATATCCGAAATGATGTTTATTAACCATGATCCAAATAGTATTAATAAAATAGAAAACATATATAATTTAAATAATATTTACAACAAATTGTTACACAAAAATTTTTCGATTTGCTAATTACCAGTCTTAAATTATTTATTCAATTTTAACATTGACTTTTCTCTATTTACTGTGTTTGTATATTTCAGTCGTTATTTGTTATGCTAGATTACCTTGCCGTTTAATTTGTTTTTATATTTATAATTCTTGTCAGTTTATTCCGTACTCTGTGACTGAGAACTTGTTTTTGACATGTCACTTATTCGTGACGTTTTACCTTTCGATGTAATTTAAATCCTTTTTTTGAGGTAAAATATGCATTGATTTGTTAATATTTTTTAATTATGGTGCGTGTTAAAAAAATTGAACGATATTTACTGAAAAGTATAATATTTATCTTACAGCCTGATGAGGTCAATGAAATATTGACGAAACGTCGCTTGACAAATAAAGACTATTGTCTTTAAAAAATGTGTCCAGTGTTTTTTGTTCCTTCCTTTTTGTATTAAAAATGATATAAAATAGGGAAGAGTATTTACACCTACACATATTGGCTCCTATTGATCGACAATTTTCTAATTTTAAAAACTATTAATTAATTTTATCCAATGAAATTATGACTGATCGACTACAAGTTCTGATCGAATATTGGCTTCGTTACCTTAAATACAGAATTTTTAAATAAGTTCATTTCAAATTTTTGCATTAATCTTAGTCAATCTTAACAAAATTTAAAGCATATTGACAAATTCATTTTGTTAATGACCGACCAAGATTCAATATTATCGCTTGTATTGAAAAGATAAATGAGACAAGACTGTTAATTGATAAACAAATGAAACTTCAATATTTTGATTGCAAGATAACTTCTCACAAATTTTAGCTTTTTAAGTCAAATAGTTTGGAAGATAAGGGAGGGGGGATACGGTCATTTTTTAGCAAAAATGCATTAAAAATGTACAATTCAAGCTCCATATCTGCAAACTATTGTACTTAGAGTGCTGAAATTCGGTATGCATATGTAGTTTGCCGTATAGATTACTTACAAATTATCGAGAACCTTGTTGCAGACTGTTATCATAGTGTTTTTGAGCAAAAAACAATGATTTAAAAAAATGCTAAAAAATGACCGTATCCACCCTCTCTTAACTTCCAAACAATTTGACTTAAAGTGTGCAAATTTTGTACACAAATGTATTTTCACTTGTAGATTACAGAAAAATTGTAAAGAACATGATTGTGGGGGTTGATCATAGCGTTGTTAAGGGGGTCACCCCATGTGACGGGCCGTTTTTTAAGCGTTTTTTCTTAAATTTTTTTTCAGAACCATGAAAACTTAGAACTTCGAAATTTTTTCCATATATTTAGTGATATTTTAACTACAAATACAAATTTTTTCAATTAAAAATATTTCAATATTTACGACTTATAACACTGTAAAGTGGCTTTGGTGATAAAAAAGTGGTCCATCGGCGACCACGATTCCAAATGATTGGCTGAACAGAAATCAAAAAATGAAATAGCATTTTAATCTGTGGTTATGTGGCTATCGCCGGAACCAGGATATTTTGAAAATTGAATTTTTACGTGGGTTTGAATTTTTTTTTTTAAAACGCGATTTTTTGCTTCTATTTTCTTGTATATAAAAGAAACGACTTGACCTTTTTCAATTATCCTGGTTCGGGCGATAGCCACACATGAGCTGAATATACTCTATAAATTTGAACGAAATCGGTTAAGTCGTTTTTGAGAAATCATGGTCGCCAGTTCGAAAAATGTGGTTTCGAGAAAAACGCGTTTCAAAGTTTAAGTACGAATAAAGCCATGAATTCCAAACTATTACTAAAACAGCCGTTATATTCGAAAATATAGTTTAGGAAACTAAAGTTTCTCTAAATGTATTTATTTTTTACTTCTATATATGTGTATGTAATAATAAAATTCGCGGATAAAAAACAGAAGCGACACAAAAGGTTCAGTGACACACTTCGTTGAAAGCTTGACCGCGCGCTCGAACATCTTGCCTTCTCACTGTAAAAAATTTTTAACAGCGACGAATATGTTTAAATCACTTTACGCACATATTCTGCATATGTTATAGGTGCGATATATGACGAAAAAAAAAATTCGATTTTTCGAACCTATCACATGGGGTGACCCCCTTAAGGAAATAAAAAATTTTTTAGTATTTTTTATGGATATTGGCTAAAATCTATTGATTTTTTCTTGACAGCGCTATCACCATCACGTTCTCTATAATTTTCATGTAATGTAAACCTGACAATACATTCGTGTACCAAATTTGAACTCACTAAGTTAAATATTTTGGAAGATAGGGGGGGGGGGCGGTCCATTTTTTATAAAAATTGCATTATGGTGGATTTCACCGAAAATGTCCTGCCCCAAAAATAAAATATGTCCAATCTTTTACAAATTTTTTTTATTAGTTGTCCTATTGGATAGTAATTTATCCTATAAATATTTTGGAATTTGTTAAAAAATTGGGGCAGTGGAAGGGGGAGAAAGTTTGGAGTGATTTGGCAACACTCCATTAACCATGCACTCCAAACTTTCTCCCCCTTCCACTGCCCCAATTTTTTTATGTTTTTATGTTTCTGAATTGGGTATGCTACAACCTACGGATGATGCCACCGACGTTTTCTTATCCTTTTATTATACTCAACACGTGATGTCAGTTTTACTATAACTCTTTGTTCCGCGTAGCAGTTATCTTAATTCAAATATTTTCGTGTTCACCCATGGTAGCATCGGATAACACTTAAATGCGTTTTGCTCAAAAGTCGAAACTAATTTTTCCGCCACTACTATAATCTGTAGAGCCGGATTTTTTATATTGTGATTAAAAAATTTTATAATCATAATTAAAGTTTGACATTTGAGGCATTCTGTGAGCAAAAAAGCACACTAAAAAAAGTTTTTTTATGCAATAAAATATGTTAAAGTATACACAAAAACAAATATGTAAGTAGTATAACTATGGGTGTTCCAGCGCACAGTGTCGATTTTCGCCACCAGCTGGCGCCCTAGTCAGTTACCCGCAGTGGATTTTTAGCGGTTCTGTTGATAAATTACCGTCGGTCGGTAATGCAGATTTCGCGCGTGTTACCTTGTGTCGGTAATGCAGATAACTTGCTTGCTCGACGGTAAGGTAGCTTTCCGAAATCGGTTACCCTTAGTCGGTATTACCATATGTCTGCATTCTCTTGGGGATTCTCCTACGACATTTTAAATTTTTACCCTTACTTTTGCGCGGGAATTTAAAAGTTACCTTTACTTTTAGGTTTTTCAAGCGGGGGATTTCTTCATAGACGGCGCTGCAATCGAATCGCACCAAGTTTAACTTAAAATCTTAACCTTTCTAATTTGCATAAACTGTGTATTGTTGTTAACTTTGACCTTAAGACTAATTGCATGTGTTTATGACCCCATCCATCTGTAGAATTTGCATAAACAATAAATTGTTGTTAACTTTTATCTTAGAAATAAGTTACATGTCTTTGGTACTACCACCCACTGTCCACCTAGTATATGTTTTCAATGTATGTATCATATGTCTAACACCCCCCCCCCCCACCCACCCACCAACCCACCACCCACTTAGTATATGTTTTGACAGAAACTATTCTATTCCCAACACCACCCACCTACCAAACCCAAAATGTATTGGGACTTAAATTTTCAAATATTGAGATTAGCGGGTAGATTAGGGGGTAGATTAGGGGGTGGGTCACGTTGGGCCTGACTTGACGTATGGTGCGCAACGAGATGCGCGTGGCCAATGTGAACGGATACTCAAGAGATGTATATTCGGTCTAGCTTAAAAAAGAAAGGTCCACGATCCCCCTAAAGGCCTAAGCAGATAAAAATACGGTTAAGGGACCAGAGCATGAGACAGAAAAGGACAGAAACAGTCTCTGTCCTTTATTATCTCATGTCCTGCTCCCGTAACCGTATTCGTTGTGCTTTGGGCTTAAGCCAAAGGGTTTTGCTATTTTTCTCTTCCTCTATCGCTGTTAATGACGCAGAAAATAGAAAGGGACAAGGAGAGGAGGATGCAATTGCCACATCGTTTTAAAATTTACCTTCTCCTTTCAGTACAAATGTACTAAATTTTACAGTTGTAAAATACATAATTTACTCTCCACCAACAGAAAATGCATTGGAACTGTAAAAATTTAATTGTATTTTGTATTGTGACACTATGAAAATAAATCGCTTTACGTAACACATAGTAAATTTTAACGTATTATGATGAAAATATTCGGTCCGATAAATAAATATTTCACTTATAAATTTCTTATTAGAAAGTAAAGGATTAGGTAAAGTAGTAAAAACACATTGATAGTAGTAGGGTTTATTTGAATAACACCTAGAATACATTCTACAGTTTCAATGTATAAATTTAGAAAACAATTTCGAAGAGCTACTACATTCTTTACAGCTCATTTATCGAATCACATACAATGGATTGTACATGTAATTAACAATGAGTCTTTTTTAACATTCCTAAGCGCTGAGCAGTCTATATCTTCTAAATTTCATATCAACAATTATATTAAAAAAGAATGATCAAATATGCTGTAAATAATGATAAGTGTAATAATATAATGATATTATCGGTATTATAAAGCGTACAAAGCTGACCTTTTAGACATAACCTAAAAGATCCGGCCATCATATTTGTTTACATACGTCCTGGAGCTATAATGTCAAAAGCAAGTACGCATGCTTTCATAATGCGCGCCTTATTTGAAATTTTTAGAAATATATTACTATCTTTTAACATATTCATTATGATTAAATAATTTTATTTTAAGAAAAAATAAACTTCATGAAATATATTTTATACAAATAAAGTATAAATACATTTTTTAAATATGTTTAAAATTAATTTATTAAAAGCATTTCTAATCAACGCGCGTATTTTGACCAATCGCACTTATGCCTGTACTTTATGTACTAATTTTATTAAAAACACTTAGGTTTCTCTTTCTTTTATACCACAATATTTCTTATGACTTTATATTTATTGTTCATAAAAAAATCTATTCTAAAGAAAAAAATACTGTGGTTAAGATAGCACTATTTTATTTTGTTAAGTTGGTGTATAGTAACAGCCAAAAGTTTCTTTATTTTACTAAATGTTTAAATTATATAATATTTATATTTTATAATTATAAATTACTTTGGATAAAAGTAAAAATTGTTTTTTTTTTCAGGAAAACTAATACTTAACCTTTTAAGATAACTCTTCATTAATGTTCACAAAAACACTCGATATGGGATTTACATGATAATTGTATTCAACTTTTCCAAAAGCTAACATATACTTTTCGGATAGTTAACTATAACTTTTCCGAAAGTTAACTTTAACTTTTACAAAAGTCAACTTTAACTTTTCCAAAAGTTACCGTTAAATTTTTCGAAAGTTAAGTTTAACCTTTTTGAAAGTTAACTTTAACTCTTTCGAAAGTTGACTTCAATTCTTATGGGATTTACATGTTAATTGCATTAAACTTTTTCACAATTTAACTTTTTCAAAAGTTAACTTTAACTTTTCCAAAAGTTAACTTTAACTTTTCCAAAAGTTAACTTTAACTTTTCCAAAAGTTAACTTTAACTTTTTCGAAAGTTAACTTACATTCTTATGGGATTTACATGTTAATTGCATTTAACTTTTTAACAATTTAACTTTTTCAAAAGTTAAATTTAACTTTTCCGAAAGTTAACTTTAACTTTTCCAAAAGTTAACTTTAACTTTTTCGAAAGAAATCTCTAAACAATTGGATGCTTTGTGATTACTATATAGGTTGAATATAGGTTGATTTTATAAATTCTCATTAATTCTTCAAATTGCGAATTGTAAAATTCTTTACCTTTATCAGTTTGTAATTTCTTTGGAATGCGCATTTCTCACGTAATATACGTAGAAAACGTAGAAAGCTAGGCAATTTACATGTCAAATACCAGCGTACAATACGTACCATTGCATTATACTAGTACTATACGAGTATAATGATACTGATTTTTCAAGTACTGATTCTAAACTGGTATAGTGCCAGTATGTATGTACCTTTTTATTACATTTGTATGACGTACTTGTATCGTACTAGTATTACACTTGTATGTAATTCATAGAAACTTTATGATTTTCAGTTAGTACGCGTACTAAATAAATATGGAGTCATACCAAAGTCGTACTAATCTAGCATCTTTAAAAATAATTTGGAAATTTGAGTACATAGTAAGATTATAATCCAAGTACAGGGCCGGTACATCATACTGTTGAAAAAAAAAGAGTAGGGGAGACCGAGGAGGAAAGTAACAGAGGTGGAAAGTAACAACGCTTATAACTTCTAAACCAATCAGCGAGGAGACATGGTCCCAAAAGTAATTTTTTGTTTAGTTTTACCCCCTCTACCTTCCCCATATCATGCGCGAGCTGGTTTGGGAACCGTATGTCTGATATTGACATGTTGTGCAAAAATTACGATAAAAGTAAGTTTTTGCCTAAATTTTTAAAATATCATATTTCTTTGATTTTATAGATATTTCGTGCTTTTCGTAATTTTGAAGCTTAATTATCTACCTTTAGGTTGTACTGGTGTATAATTAAAAAATATAAAATACTTTTGTGTAATTTAAACTTGTTTTTTGAGATCCAAGGAAAAGAGGGGTGAGGTGTAAAGTAACACGTTGTTACTTTTCTCCTCACTCCATGCTTTATTTTTTTAAAAAGCTTGATTACAAAAAAGTGTAAAAATATGTGCCAATTATGTACAAAATGTAGTTAATATTACTTTGTCTTTTTTATATGTTCATAATAAAAATAATTTTAATTAATAGCAGTTTTATATTTGAAATGTTAGCCTTAATTTTAAGTGTTATTTTCGTCCTTCGTGCTGTTACTTTCCACCTCAAGGGTGAGGAGGAAAGTAACAAACAAAGAGCTGATTAAAAAGTCCTGCTGTTGACTATCTAATTATTATTTATGTTTAATTCCAATTTTATTTAATAGGTGAAGGTCCAAGCTTATTTGATTAGTATGTTTACAGAACTTATCCGACAAATAGTTTTGATGTTATCATCAAAAAACTGATTTTTGTTACTTTCCTCCTCTCCCCTATGCACATACTGGCACTGTACCAGTTTAATGCAAGTAACTAAACGTGATTAAATGTACCTGAACTGATCTATGCCACATTATGTAGAAATGTAGAAAGGTAAATTACATAGGTAATATACGTTAATGAGGAATCGGACAAACATTAAAAAATGTCAGAAATTTTTTAAATTTTGAGAAATGATATTATTTGATATAACAAAAAAGCATGCAAAATTTGAAAAATTTTTGCTAAATAATTTAGAAGTTAAAAAAATTATTTATTTATCATGGTCTCTTATGAAGAAACGGTAACCAAGGTACTTTGAAAGTAAATTTCTAATAGATATCGATGCCTAATAGATATCAGATTTTCTTGGGCTAATTGTATTTAAAAGATGAATATTTCAGGTTTAATAAATCAAAAAACTTTGGTCACCATACCGATCATTTAAAAGCAAAAATGTTAAAAATACTAAAAAATTCTCAAGCGCGCTAAATTCAAATTCATTCATATTAAATTTTTTTCAATTCACTTACAGATTGTCTATTATTATTTATTTATAAATATTTAAATATTATTCCACTTATAAATTTCTGTAGGCATGCTCAAACGCTGCTACCAGCCTTCGAAAAATAAAACTTAGATATGCCTTGTTGTTACGCTTTTTAGGTTACTTTGAAATTAAAAATAATAACACTTATATTACACTAAAATAAATCTGATTATTGTATATTACGATACATTTTAGTTTATTAAATATTAAAATACGCTATTTACCATTAAGTTAAAAATAAATATGGAAATAAATTTCCCCAAATTTTGTTTTCCTAGGTTTCCGAATCGTACAGTTACTGTCAAAAGTTTTGTTTTCTTCGGACAAAAAATGCTAATTTCTTATACTAAACATTAGTTTAATTAAAAAATGTTATCTTTAACTTTTCCGAAAGTCACCCTGAACTTTTCTAAAAAATGACTTTTACTTTTCCTAAAGTTACCTTGAACTTTTCTGAAATCCATGTAAAATTAAGTTATACATATAAAGTTCAGCTTTTTTAACGCTTTACATTATTAGCAGTGACATGGTCGATCTTGCACTAACTTGCCTAAACTTGTTTACCTTCTGTAGAGAAGATTTGAAACTAATTTAGGACATATTGACACGCTTGTACTGTTGACAATGTATATTGCGTCAGCGCATATAAGATCACATGGTATAATATAGACCAATCAGCAACGGAGTTACAAAGGTTTCAAATAGTGGAGGGGTTACATTTAAGAGAAAGGCAAGGGCGGATCCAGCTATAGTGCTTCACGATATGTCGATATAATATCGATATCGTCTTGAGAATCAAGACGATATCAAGATGATATTCTAAAAAAATTGCGATACCCCAGTCTGAAATCGTACGTTTCGCGGACTTGACTAAAAGTTTTATTGAAGCGTTGACAAAACAATTAGAAATTTGTAACCTTATTAACCTGGCGTTTGGCAAGATGTAAACAAAGATTATCATTTGAAGTGTTTTTATTTGTTGCAAAGAAGACAAGTTCTCGACGCTTTATAGAATGTAATGGACAAGTAAAAAACAAAATATTTCGCGAGCAAAATTAAGAATATCTCTGGATGCTCCACCGAAGTCCTGGATTCTCGACTGGGTTAACTTTAACTTTTTTGATATAATAAATAAATTATAAGATAAAAATAACAGTCAGTAATTTTTTTAGAAGTTAAATTATAATATTCAATATAAAATAAAAATAAATACTTTTTTTAAAAAGTTCTTTTTTAATTATATTTATATAGTAATTCAATCTAAAGACTAGGGTAAAATAGTAAAAACACGTTGATTTCTAAAACTATCAAATTCATTTATTCCTAAAAACTGTTTCAATTTAATTACAAAACAGAATTACAATTTTCATAAGAGGACTTCTGAGTGGTGTAAAATATAAATAAAATCAAACTTAATAATCGACGCCTTCTATAGAACTTTTGATTCTTTTGCTGTTTTGAGAAACTAATTGCGGAGCGACATTACATTGTTTACAGCACATTCTCTAGTTTGTGATATGTGATGTGCATATAAAAACAATGAGGTGTCAGTTTCAATAGTTTTACTTACTGGACAGTTTATTTCTTTAACATTTTGTACATTTAACAAATATTTTTTTAACCATTCCTTTTTTTGCACTACCTTTCATGTAGATAGTTTTTGCTGCTCGTAGTGTTTCTTCAAGAATGATAGGTAGCTTATCCAGTACCGAATTAAGGCAAATTGAGACCCAGGGCACAACAATTTTTTAAGGCCCCCTCCCTCCTTTTTTGTAAAATTAAAGTACAATGTTAAAAACACAAACTTATGTATTATTTTATAATAATTTTATTTTAAAAGGTTAAAACATGAACTATCAAATACATAAAATGTAACTTAAATTTAAATATTACCCATTCTTTTTCGTGACATTTATCCAAAATGGCAGCGGACTAGTTATCAGTTATAGCTCTTGATAAATGGAAAATAATCTATATTAATAAAATCAGAGTTTTGTCTGTACCTTGCACAGAACTTGGAAATTTGTGTTTATTTTTTCGTTTAAAAAAATTATGTAGGGGAGAGTAGTCAGAGTTGGACAGTGGTCAGAGTCGAATCATCGCGTTTATTTTGTTTTATTACAGTAGATTCATATGTCGTGCTTAAATACTTGTTAGCAATCCCAGCAAACTTTTTAGATGGACTGCAGTAAAGTGTGCGTATTATATAGACGTATTTAGCGAGTCCGTGTAATAAGCTCAACAAAAAACGTTTTTGTAGTGTCAAAATTAGATAATTAAATGTAGAAGAAATATGCTAAAGACAAATTCTGAGATGTGTCACGTCAAAGTAAGCAATCATTCATCTTTAAAAATCTCTTAAGAATAGTCTCATATTAAAGGATAATTTATATTCATAAGTATAATTTACTTAAAAAGGTCCAGAAAAGCAAAACTCTTACGAAAATTAATAGTTTTGCATTGTTTCGTTTACATTATGTTATATTTATCATAAGAGTATTTATAATATATATTATGAAAGTCTGTTTTTATTCCAACTTAAAAATTAAATGAAATTAATTTTATTAAATAAAATTTTTATTTCACATTAGTTGCAAATATTAGAAGTCATGTACATACATTAGATAATGATAAAATTTAGAATATTTTTGATTGTTAGAAAAATTGTTCAATCTCCCTTTTTAAATATTTTTAAAGTTCTGTCAATTAAGGAACATTGTATAAAAGAAACAAATCTAAAAATGCACATTTTTTAAAAATATGTTGTATTTCACAATTTAAAATTTTAATTCAATTAATTACAATTTTTTATTTCAGTATTGATTTGTGTCCATTAAATAATTGTATTAAATATTTTAATATTGTATTTGTTAATTTTACTATTAAGTTACTCTCAAATATTTGTATCTGACATTTTGAATTTGTTATTCTGAAATATATCCTTTCGACATCAAAATCTTAATCAAATACCTCAACAATACCACTTAATTATGCTTCAAAGTAATTCGTTACAATTATAATTTTTTCTATTTTTTTATCCCCATAACAAGTTATAATTTATCTCAGTTAAAGAATAATAGTTTTGCAAAATTCTGCTAAAATGTGACGAAATGACATGCAATACTCATTTTTTGAATTTTGTAGAAATTTGAAATTTATTTTTCAATTTTATTTTAATGTTGAAATATGAATTAATTTAATTATTTTTATCAAAATAAAAAAGCTAAGCACAAAGAGTGTTGGTGTTATCCATTAAAACATGATAAATATCATAATTCTTAATTTTTCGATTTTTTTGAAAAAGTGCCATAATTTCAGTTTAAAAAAGTGATGCCCGGACAAAATATCACGGACATACATACATACATACAAACAAACATAGGGGAGAGTAGTCAAAGTTGGATATAGTTTTGACATTTCTCTATAACTTCTCCTGTAGGCCGAATTTTGCGATGTCTCTTATATTATTGGAAAGTTCTACTAAAATGCAATGTTTTTGATAAACATTGCAAAAAATTTGGACCAGAAGTTTCGGAGTTATAGGCAATTAAAAAAAAAAAAAGGTAGTCAGAGTTGAATATGGTAGTCAGAGTTGGGTCACTGTAGAAAATCAATGAAATATGAAGATAAATCATTGACAATGACAATATCTTTGCCTTCGCATGATAGAATGGCACTCAAATACATTTGGAAATGACAAAAGGAAACATGAAATTAAAATAAATCATATTTCCTCTTGTATCGCAAAATTGATCTGAAAGTGAAAAAGTATTACCAAAAATTTGAATTTTCTTTCTTTCCAATAGAAATGAAGTTTTGGACACCTTTTTAAGTTAACAAATTCATTTTCATTGCAAACATGCTTTAGAATTGCAAAATTTTGGGTGTACCAACCTTGACTCAAGCGTCGTTTAGCTTCATATCACACACACACCATGAACGCTTTATACAAACACCAAATTACGTTCCACATTTTTGTATAACATATTATTGAACAATTTTAGTGAACTTACTTTGTCTTTAGCATATTTCTTCTACATTTAATTATCTAATTTTGACACTACAAAAACGTTTTTTGTTGAGCGTATTACACGGACTCGCTAAATACGTCTATATAATACGCACACTTCACTGCAGTCCATCTAAAAAGTTTGCTGGCATTGCTAACAAGTATTTAAGCACGACATATGAATCTACTGTAATAAAACAAAATAAACGCGATGATTCGACTCTGACCACTGTCCAACTCTGACTACTCTCCCCTACATAATTTTTTTAAACGAAAAAATAAACACAAATTTCCAAGTTCTGTGCAAGGTACAGACAAAACTCTGATTTTATTAATATAGATTATTTTCCATTTATCAAGAGCTATAACTGATAACTAGTCCGCTGCCATTTTGGATAAATGTCACGAAAAAGAATGGGTAATATTTAAATTTAAGTTACATTTTATGTATTTGATAGTTCATGTTTTAACCTTTTAAAATAAAATTATTATAAAATAATACATAAGTTTGTGTTTTTAACATTGTACTTTAATTTTACAAAAAAGGAGGGAGGGGGCCTTAAAAAATTGTTGTGCCCTGGGTCTCAATTTGCCTTAATTCGGTACTGGATAAGCTACCTATCATTCTTGAAGAAACACTACGAGCAGCAAAAACTATCTACATGAAAGGTAGTGCAAAAAAAGGAATGGTTAAAAAAATATTTGTTAAATGTACAAAATGTTAAAGAAATAAACTGTCCAGCAAGTAAAACTATTGAAACTGACACCTCATTGTTTTTATATGCACATCACATATCACAAACTAGAGAATGTGCTGTAAACAATGTAATGTCGCTCCGCAATTAGTTTCTCAAAACAGCAAAAGAATCAAAAGTTCTATAGAAGGCGTCGATTATTAAGTTTGATTTTATTTATATTTTACACCACTCAGAAGTCCTCTTATGAAAATTGTAATTCTGTTTTGTAATTAAATTGAAACAGTTTTTAGGAATAAATGAATTTGATAGTTTTAGAAATCAACGTGTTTTTACTATTTTACCCTAGTCTTTAGATTGAATTACTATATAAATATAATTAAAAAAGAACTTTTTAAAAAAAGTATTTATTTTTATTTTATATTGAATATTATAATTTAACTTCTAAAAAAATTACTGACTGTTATTTTTATCTTATAATTTATTTATTATATCAAAAAAGTTAAAGTTAACCCAGTCGAGAATCCAGGACTTCGGTGGAGCATCCAGAGATATTCTTAATTTTGCTCGCGAAATATTTTGTTTTTTACTTGTCCATTACATTCTATAAAGCGTCGAGAACTTGTCTTCTTTGCAACAAATAAAAACACTTCAAATGATAATCTTTGTTTACATCTTGCCAAACGCCAGGTTAATAAGGTTACAAATTTCTAATTGTTTTGTCAACGCTTCAATAAAACTTTTAGTCAAGTCCGCGAAACGTACGATTTCAGACTGGGGTATCGCAATTTTTTTAGAATATCATCTTGATATCGTCTTGATTCTCAAGACGATATCGATATTATATCGACATATCGTGAAGCACTATAGCTGGATCCGCCCTTGCCTTTCTCTTAAATGTAACCCCTCCACTATTTGAAACCTTTGTAACTCCGTTGCTGATTGGTCTATATTATACCATGTGATCTTATATGCGCTGACGCAATATACATTGTCAACAGTACAAGCGTGTCAATATGTCCTAAATTAGTTTCAAATCTTCTCTACAGAAGGTAAACAAGTTTAGGCAAGTTAGTGCAAGATCGACCATGTCACTGCTAATAATGTAAAGCGTTAAAAAAGCTGAACTTTATATGTATAACTTAATTTTACATGGATTTCAGAAAAGTTCAAGGTAACTTTAGGAAAAGTAAAAGTCATTTTTTAGAAAAGTTCAGGGTGACTTTCGGAAAAGTTAAAGATAACATTTTTTAATTAAACTAATGTTTAGTATAAGAAATTAGCATTTTTTGTCCGAAGAAAACAAAACTTTTGACAGTAACTGTACGATTCGGAAACCTAGGAAAACAAAATTTGGGGAAATTTATTTCCATATTTATTTTTAACTTAATGGTAAATAGCGTATTTTAATATTTAATAAACTAAAATGTATCGTAATATACAATAATCAGATTTATTTTAGTGTAATATAAGTGTTATTATTTTTAATTTCAAAGTAACCTAAAAAGCGTAACAACAAGGCATATCTAAGTTTTATTTTTCGAAGGCTGGTAGCAGCGTTTGAGCATGCCTACAGAAATTTATAAGTGGAATAATATTTAAATATTTATAAATAAATAATAATAGACAATCTGTAAGTGAATTGAAAAAAATTTAATATGAATGAATTTGAATTTAGCGCGCTTGAGAATTTTTTAGTATTTTTAACATTTTTGCTTTTAAATGATCGGTATGGTGACCAAAGTTTTTTGATTTATTAAACCTGAAATATTCATCTTTTAAATACAATTAGCCCAAGAAAATCTGATATCTATTAGGCATCGATATCTATTAGAAATTTACTTTCAAAGTACCTTGGTTACCGTTTCTTCATAAGAGACCATGATAAATAAATAATTTTTTTAACTTCTAAATTATTTAGCAAAAATTTTTCAAATTTTGCATGCTTTTTTGTTATATCAAATAATATCATTTCTCAAAATTTAAAAAATTTCTGACATTTTTTAATGTTTGTCCGATTCCTCATTAACGTATATTACCTATGTAATTTACCTTTCTACATTTCTACATAATGTGGCATAGATCAGTTCAGGTACATTTAATCACGTTTAGTTACTTGCATTAAACTGGTACAGTGCCAGTATGTGCATAGGGGAGAGGAGGAAAGTAACAAAAATCAGTTTTTTGATGATAACATCAAAACTATTTGTCGGATAAGTTCTGTAAACATACTAATCAAATAAGCTTGGACCTTCACCTATTAAATAAAATTGGAATTAAACATAAATAATAATTAGATAGTCAACAGCAGGACTTTTTAATCAGCTCTTTGTTTGTTACTTTCCTCCTCACCCTTGAGGTGGAAAGTAACAGCACGAAGGACGAAAATAACACTTAAAATTAAGGCTAACATTTCAAATATAAAACTGCTATTAATTAAAATTATTTTTATTATGAACATATAAAAAAGACAAAGTAATATTAACTACATTTTGTACATAATTGGCACATATTTTTACACTTTTTTGTAATCAAGCTTTTTAAAAAAATAAAGCATGGAGTGAGGAGAAAAGTAACAACGTGTTACTTTACACCTCACCCCTCTTTTCCTTGGATCTCAAAAAACAAGTTTAAATTACACAAAAGTATTTTATATTTTTTAATTATACACCAGTACAACCTAAAGGTAGATAATTAAGCTTCAAAATTACGAAAAGCACGAAATATCTATAAAATCAAAGAAATATGATATTTTAAAAATTTAGGCAAAAACTTACTTTTATCGTAATTTTTGCACAACATGTCAATATCAGACATACGGTTCCCAAACCAGCTCGCGCATGATATGGGGAAGGTAGAGGGGGTAAAACTAAACAAAAAATTACTTTTGGGACCATGTCTCCTCGCTGATTGGTTTAGAAGTTATAAGCGTTGTTACTTTCCACCTCTGTTACTTTCCTCCTCGGTCTCCCCTACTCTTTTTTTTTCAACAGTATGATGTACCGGCCCTGTACTTGGATTATAATCTTACTATGTACTCAAATTTCCAAATTATTTTTAAAGATGCTAGATTAGTACGACTTTGGTATGACTCCATATTTATTTAGTACGCGTACTAACTGAAAATCATAAAGTTTCTATGAATTACATACAAGTGTAATACTAGTACGATACAAGTACGTCATACAAATGTAATAAAAAGGTACATACATACTGGCACTATACCAGTTTAGAATCAGTACTTGAAAAATCAGTATCATTATACTCGTATAGTACTAGTATAATGCAATGGTACGTATTGTACGCTGGTATTTGACATGTAAATTGCCTAGCTTTCTACGTTTTCTACGTATATTACGTGAGAAATGCGCATTCCAAAGAAATTACAAACTGATAAAGGTAAAGAATTTTACAATTCGCAATTTGAAGAATTAATGAGAATTTATAAAATCAACCTATATTCAACCTATATAGTAATCACAAAGCATCCAATTGTTTAGAGATTTCTTTCGAAAAAGTTAAAGTTAACTTTTGGAAAAGTTAAAGTTAACTTTCGGAAAAGTTAAATTTAACTTTTGAAAAAGTTAAATTGTTAAAAAGTTAAATGCAATTAACATGTAAATCCCATAAGAATGTAAGTTAACTTTCGAAAAAGTTAAAGTTAACTTTTGGAAAAGTTAAAGTTAACTTTTGGAAAAGTTAAAGTTAACTTTTGGAAAAGTTAAAGTTAACTTTTGAAAAAGTTAAATTGTGAAAAAGTTTAATGCAATTAACATGTAAATCCCATAAGAATTGAAGTCAACTTTCGAAAGAGTTAAAGTTAACTTTCAAAAAGGTTAAACTTAACTTTCGAAAAATTTAACGGTAACTTTTGGAAAAGTTAAAGTTGACTTTTGTAAAAGTTAAAGTTAACTTTCGGAAAAGTTATAGTTAACTATCCGAAAAGTATATGTTAGCTTTTGGAAAAGTTGAATACAATTATCATGTAAATCCCATATCGAGTGTTTTTGTGAACATTAATGAAGAGTTATCTTAAAAGGTTAGGTATTAGTTTTCCTGAAAAAAAAAACAATTTTTACTTTTATCCAAAGTAATTTATAATTATAAAATATAAATATTATATAATTTAAACATTTAGTAAAATAAAGAAACTTTTGGCTGTTACTATACACCAACTTAACAAAATAAAATAGTGCTATCTTAACCACAGTATTTTTTTCTTTAGAATAGATTTTTTTATGAACAATAAATATAAAGTCATAAGAAATATTGTGGTATAAAAGAAAGAGAAACCTAAGTGTTTTTAATAAAATTAGTACATAAAGTACAGGCATAAGTGCGATTGGTCAAAATACGCGCGTTGATTAGAAATGCTTTTAATAAATTAATTTTAAACATATTTAAAAAATGTATTTATACTTTATTTGTATAAAATATATTTCATGAAGTTTATTTTTTCTTAAAATAAAATTATTTAATCATAATGAATATGTTAAAAGATAGTAATATATTTCTAAAAATTTCAAATAAGGCGCGCATTATGAAAGCATGCGTACTTGCTTTTGACATTATAGCTCCAGGACGTATGTAAACAAATATGATGGCCGGATCTTTTAGGTTATGTCTAAAAGGTCAGCTTTGTACGCTTTATAATACCGATAATATCATTATATTATTACACTTATCATTATTTACAGCATATTTGATCATTCTTTTTTAATATAATTGTTGATATGAAATTTAGAAGATATAGACTGCTCAGCGCTTAGGAATGTTAAAAAAGACTCATTGTTAATTACATGTACAATCCATTGTATGTGATTCGATAAATGAGCTGTAAAGAATGTAGTAGCTCTTCGAAATTGTTTTCTAAATTTATACATTGAAACTGTAGAATGTATTCTAGGTGTTATTCAAATAAACCCTACTACTATCAATGTGTTTTTACTACTTTACCTAATCCTTTACTTTCTAATAAGAAATTTATAAGTGAAATATTTATTTATCGGACCGAATATTTTCATCATAATACGTTAAAATTTACTATGTGTTACGTAAAGCGATTTATTTTCATAGTGTCACAATACAAAATACAATTAAATTTTTACAGTTCCAATGCATTTTCTGTTGGTGGAGAGTAAATTATGTATTTTACAACTGTAAAATTTAGTACATTTGTACTGAAAGGAGAAGGTAAATTTTAAAACGATGTGGCAATTGCATCCTCCTCTCCTTGTCCCTTTCTATTTTCTGCGTCATTAACAGCGATAGAGGAAGAGAAAAATAGCAAAACCCTTTGGCTTAAGCCCAAAGCACAACGAATACGGTTACGGGAGCAGGACATGAGATAATAAAGGACAGAGACTGTTTCTGTCCTTTTCTGTCTCATGCTCTGGTCCCGTAACCGTATTTTCATAACGCAGTCTTAAAAATGGCGTGATTTGGTTCTCTGTAGATAACCAGAAAGTTGCAGATTTAAGAACGATTCACTATGTGACGTCAGAGTGCAAACAAGTACAGTCCAAATTGCATGTCCCCCATTTTTCTACTTTTCTTGCACGCACTGTTTGACCAACAGAACAGAGTCTATGTCTTTAGCGTGAGTAGTACAGCTTCAAAATCTAACCTGACCGTTTCACTAGCGCGGCGTGTTGACAAGTAAAAAAGTGTGAGACATTCAATTTGGATTGTATTTGTGTACACTCTGACGTGACATAGTGAATCATTCTTAATTCTGCATCTTTCTGGTTATCTATACAGAGAACCGAATCACGCCTTTTATGACTTTGTTATGAAAAGTATCGTTCGTAACTGCGTGAACAAAACAGTCGTTTTGAAACTCGCGCAATTTTTGCAACTCGTTTCACTCGTTGCAAAAACATTGCTCTCGTTTCAGAAACGACTGCTTGTCACGCATGTTACGAAATATACTATTTTATCTGCTTAGGCCTTTAGGGGGATCGTGGACCTTTCTTTTTTAAGCTAGACCGAATATACATCGCTTGAGTATCCGTTCACATTGGCCACGCGCATCTCGTTGCGCACCATACGTCAAGTCAGGCCCAACGTGACCCACCCCCTAATCTACCCGCTAATCTCAATATTTGAAAATTTAAGTCCCAATACATTTTGGGTTTGGTAGGTGGGTGGTGTTGGGAATAGAATAGTTTCTGTCAAAACATATACTAAGTGAGTGGTGGGTTGGTGGGTGGGTGGGGGGGGGGTGTTAGACATATGATACATACATTGAAAACATATACTAGGTGGACAGTGGGTGGTAGTACCAAAGACATGTAACTTATTTCTAAGATAAAAGTTAACAACAATTTATTGTTTATGCAAATTCTACAGATGGATGGGGTCATAAACACATGCAATTAGTCTTAAGGTCAAAGTTAACAACAATACACAGTTTATGCAAATTAGAAAGGTTAAGATTTTAAGTTAAACTTGGTGCGATTCGATTGCAGCGCCGTCTATGAAGAAATCCCCCGCTTGAAAAACCTAAAAGTAGAGGTAACTTTTAAATTCCCGCTCAAAAGTAAGGTTAAAAATTAAAATGACGTAGGAGAATCCCCAAGAGAATGCCGACATATGGTAATACCGACTAAGGGTAACCGATTTCGGAAATCTACCTTACCGTCGAGCAAGCAAGTTATCTGCATTACCGACACAAGGTAACACGCGAAATCTGCATTACCGACCGACGGTAATTTATCAACAGAACAGCTAAAATCCACTGCGGGTAACTGCCTAGGGCGCCACCTGGTGGCGAAAAACGACACTGTGCTCTGGAACTCCCATAGTTATACTACTTATGTAGAGTAGGTTTTTAGGTCTGTGTAATGCGTGGTTGCCATGTTATCAAGGGCCCAATTTTGTTGCAGCGTAGTTTTCAACTGCTAATAACTTTTAACGAGATCAATTGATTTGAAAATCTTAAATGTTTTGTGTGCAGAATTTCCTAAACTTTCAAACAAAATTACTCACTATTTTCAAAATTTTATTTTTAACTAGAAAAACGCGAAAATATTTTTATTTTTGACCAATCCTTCCCCTATGAATTTTTTCAAAACCAACTAAAAAATTATCCTTATTTCATAAGCTTTTCACCCCTCAAATGCTATTTTCGGACAGCAAGTTTCGTGGAAGATACAGGTGAATGTGTGCTACAGTACACGTTACAAACTTGCATTTAGTTTTTTTCTATAGAGTGTTAAATGATTTCAATGTTACCAACTTTCTATTCTTTCGATTCTAACTCGCGCAAGTTTTTGCAACTCATTTCCGACGAACGGCGCCTTCGGTACCGTCGCCTCCAACTCGTTGCCAGAACATTGCGCTCGTGTCAAAAACGCCTTCAGTTCACTCTTGTTACGAAATGTACTATTTCATGTTTCAGTTTTCAAAAAAAATGGAAATAAATTTTTTTTTATATAATTTAAATATTAATATACAATGTCTAAAAGTTATTTTTATTACTTTCTAATGCTGTCCCTTCTAAAAACAGTTTTTCTTTTTGCGCTTTTTTTACGTATGTAATTCCTTAATAAAATAAAGTTATTCCGCTAAAACTCTATTTAATTAAATAAAAAAAAAAAAACAATTTCTTCATTACAAAACATAAATTGTTTTCAATAAATTATTATTTATTTTAAATACATCATTTATCATATTATTTAAATAGTATATTATGCATCAAGAAAGGGAAGGCCGTGTTTTTTTGACGAGCACAAATGTTCGAAGAATCAGCTCAGCGAGTGAGAAACGAGTTGGGAGAACATTGTGCGAGTCAAAACTTCACTGTTCGAAAGTTTATTTACTTCTGACGTCACTAACTTCAAAACCGCGAGTTCTGATCCGCTCAACGCAAACAAAAACACCAGGTTTTCGTGCATGTGTGGTAGAAATAATTAATTGTTTCACCTAATTAAGATTTATTTAATTTAAAAAAACGTGAATAAAATAACTGAAGTTATTTGAATTAAATGTAGTTTATATGTATATATCGACGCCCCCCGTTGATAAAGTGTTTATTAAAAAGCCAGTGTAATAAAATCTTAATTTGAAAAACAGTAGAATAATGTTAAAGCAAGGTTACAAAGAATGTTATACAAAATGTTATTGCATATTTGAATTAATAAACAAATGTATCCATCGTTCGGTCCAATTAACATTTTATGACAAAACTTTAAAAGACATTTGATTAAACAAATAGTTTAATAAAAATTATATAAAAAAAAATTAATTATAAAAATGACATTCCACTGTTTTTCAAATTAACATTTTATTAACCTGGCTTTTTAATAAACACTTTATCAACAAGGGGCGTCGATATACATTGTGGGACTCGTGCAATAAAATGATGTACATATTATTGCACCATATTTTATTGGTAATCCGCTATTTGAACCACTAAAAATTCGAAAACGTTTTAGGTACACTGCAAAAACAGTATTCTCTTAGTGTTTACTCAAGAGTTACTTAAGGTGTTTTGAATCGTTGAGATATAAAATATGTTTTAAATTGAGACCCTTGATTTTACTTTATGACTTATTTTAAAACATTAAAAACATGTCAATGGCGTGGAGACATATTTAAAGTTTTAAAATGAGTCACATAATGTATTTCAAATATGTAGACACAAGACATTTTAAATGTTTTAAATATGGAGACCAAACTTCTCAAAATGAGACATTTCGAAACACTTGTTTTTTCAGTGTAGCACAACACAAAACGCTTTTTTGCACTTTAAAAAAGAAAATTTCAAAAAATCAAGCTAACAAAGAAGAATGTAAGTACACGTCTTCTTCTTCTTCTTGGTTTGTGGCCTTGGTACGGCCAATTCAATTGTAAGTACACGTCAGCATTGTACGCCATGATCGCCATATTAGTACAAATTTGTAAGAAAGAAGGGGGGATATATCGACTCTGGTATCAATTTCAACGAATACTTCGATATATCCAATTGAGCCTTTCTGATTCGCTGGTAATCTTTTTAGAAATATTACCACCCAATCAAAAAGCCTCAATTGGAATTAATGAAGTATTCGTTGCAATCGATGCTTACCTGACCAGTGTAAAAATTTCTCCCTCCTTCTTTCTTACAAACTTCTACACTGCAAAAACAAGTGTCTGGAAATGTCTCATTTTGAGACGTTTGGTCCCTATATTTAAAACATTTAAAATGTCTTCTGTCCACATATTTGAAATATATAATGCGACTCATTTTAGAACATTAAATATGTCTCCAAGCCTTTAAGATGCTTTTAGTATTTTAAAATATGTCATAAACTAAAATGAAGTGTCTCAATTTAAAACACATTTTATACACGAAAAGAAATATATTGGTTTTGTACCATTACATTACTCTATAGTACATTCCTATTTGCGTTTGCTGACCTATAAAAGCAACAATATATAGTTTTGCACTATTAGGTATCGCCATAGAAAATACCTATCATAGACTTACTTTTATAGTAAGAACATTATAGTCTAAACGCAAAGACGTTATAGGCCAAAAGCAAGAAACATTGTATAGTGCAATAGCAAAGAGTATAACAGGATTATACGGTTATTCCGGTGCAACGAGGTATTAGGCCCACGCCTACTTAACCTCTCTAGTCGTCTGATGTATATGGCTGTTTTCATTTCGAATCATACAGGCGGAATATGTTCAAAACTCAAAATCATGTTTAACATGATTTTTATTGTTTTATAGGGCAAATGATAAGACACGTATGTTTTTGTTTTGAGAAAATTTTTTTTCGCAGACTTACAAGCATTTGAAAGTTTTAGAACAAAGAGTGATTTTTGAAGGAAAACGCTAACAAATTTTTTTAAAATCACTCTAGTTTTTTCAAAAATTGATATTCTTCAATTTTGTTTTCTGATTTTACTAATGTTTTAGGTGCTTTTTCTTAGCAATTTTGAAAATTAGAAAAATTTAGAATATTAACAAAATGGCGGCCATTTTTTGAAAAATCAAAAACCTAAAATTTCTCAAAGACGTAATTTTTTTTTTAATTTTTTTTATAGTTACTAAATAACAAAAATAATTTTTTCCTATAGGTTTAATGTGTGCTAAAACACTGTGAAAGGCGGAAGAATTTTTTTTGTGAAAATTACCAAAGTCATTATTTTGACTAATACAGCGCCATATATTATTCATATATCTATTCTGTTTCTTGATTTTAGTAGGGTTTTAGATGCTTATCCTACGCAAATTTAGAAATTTACAAAAAATTTTAAATGTTTAAAATGTTGGTCATTTTTTGAAAAATTAAAAAAGTTGAATTTCTCAAAAACGTAATTTTTTTTGTATTTTTTTTGTAGTTACTAGATAACAAAAAAAAAAATTTCCAATAGGTTTAATGTGCGCTAAACACTGTAAGAGGCGCAAGATTTTTTTTTTAAATACTTAAAGTCATTACTTTGGCTAATCCAGCGTAATAAATTATTCCATTTTTTAGGGTTCCGTACACCACAAGTGTACGCACGGAACCCTATTGGAAAGACTTTGTCGAAAATCGTATCCCCACCCCCCTAGCCGCCAAACTATTTGACTTAGAAAGTTCAAATTTGGCCCACATATGTATTTTCACGTGTAGATGAAAGGAAAATTATAGAGAACATGATTCTAGGGGTTGATCATAGCGTTGTCAAGAAAATAACAAGATTTTTGAGAAATTTTGATATTTTTTGGCTGATAACTTTTGCCATTTCTTTGACAGCGCTATCACCACAACAATCTCTATAATTTTTCTGTAATCTACATATGATACTACATTTTTGTACCAAATTTGAACTCTCTAAGTCAAATATTTTGTCAGATAAGAGGGGAATACGATCATTTTTTAGAAGAAAAGCGTTTAATTTGTATCATTCCTGCCCTTTATCTGCCAAATTATTGTACTTAGAGTGCTGAAATTTGGTACACATATGTAGTTTGACGTGTAGATTACAGAAAAACAATAGAAAACCTTGTTGCAGGCTGTTATCATAGCGTTTTTCAGCAAAAAAACGATTTTTTTTAAAAAATGCTAAAAAATGGTCGTATCCCCCCCCCCCCCTGAACTTCTAAACTATTAGACTCAAAGAATTCAAATTTGGTACACAAATTTATTTTCACGTATAGATTACAGGAAAATTATAGAGAACATGATTGTATGTGTTGAACATAGCGTTGTCAAGGAAATAACAATATTTTTGAGCATTTTTTTAACATATGGGCCATAGTTTAGTGTTATAACTTTGACAGCGCTATAATCATCACTTTCTCTATAATTTTCCTGTAATCTACACGTAAATCTACATACGTGTACCAAATTTCAGCATCCTAAGTCAAATAGTTTGGAAGATAAGGGGGGGGGGGGATACGGTCATTTTTTTAGCAAAAATGCACTAAAAGTGTACAATGCCACCTCCATATCTGCCAAACTATTGTACTTAGAGTGCTGAAATTTGGTATACGTATGTAGTTTGCCATATAGATTACAGAAAAACTGTAGAGAACTTTTTTGCAGATCGTTATCATAGTGTTTTTAAGCAAAAACCAACGATTTAAAAAAAAAATGCTAAAAAATGACCGTATTCCTCCTCCCATAACTTTTAAACAATTTGACTTAGAGAGTACAAATTTGGTACACAAATGTATTTTCACGTGTAGATTACAGAAAAATGGTAGAGAACATGATTGTAGAAGTTGATCATAGCGTTGTTAAGGAAATAAAATGATTTTTGAGTATTTTTTATGGATATTTGCTAAAATCTCTGGATTTTTCGTTGACAGCGCAATCACCATCACGTTCTCTATAATTTTTATGTAATTTACACCTGAAAATACATTCCTGTACAAATTTTGAACTCTCTAAGTAAAATATTTTGGAAGATAGGGGGGGGGGTGGTCCATCTTGTATAAAAAATTCATTATATATTATATTTTATATATTATATATATATATGTATAATATATTTATATATTTAATAGTATCAAATATATTAAAAATTATTTTGTCTTGTGTACGGAACCCTCGATTTTAGTGCGAGTGTAACTCGAACTTGCCCGATTTTTTTTTATTTAAATAATGTTTGACATGCTATTTTATTTACTACTAGCTTTCGAGCCCGCCTTCGGCGGGCATCGAAATCTAGTGGCGTGCCATAAACAGTATTTTTTGACCAAAAGTATTTTCTGACAGAAAGTATTTTTTGCCAAAAAAGATATTCTGACAAAAATTATTTTCATGCAGAGAGTGTTTGAAACAAACTTTTCTAAGCAACATAGTTCTCTTCAAAAAATTATTAAATTGCAATATCCATTATTGAATATACATCCGATTAGCACATATTCTAGATTTCTTTTAAACTTCTTTACTTACATATTTTGATATGCTAATTACGATTATCATAGTGAAAATTGGCACCTAGAAAGATTCCCTTGGAAACATCCCGGAAACACTCCCTCGGAAACTTCCCGTAAACACACCTTGGAAACTTCCTGGGAACTTCCCGGAAACATTCCTTGAAAACTTATTGGAAACTTTTCAAAAACTTCCCTTGGAGGCTTCCTGTACATTTCCCGGAGACTTCGTTTGGAAACTTATCTAAAACATCCCTTGTTAACTTCCCGGAAACTTTCTTTGGTAACTTCCCTAAAACATATCTTGTAAAATTCCTGAAAACTTTCCGGAAACATTCCTCGGGAACTTCCTGGAAACTTTTCGGAAAGTCCCTTTGGAAACTTCCTGGAAATTTCTCGGAGACTTCGTTTGGAAACTTCTCTAAAACATCCCTTAAAAATTTCCTGGAAACTTCATGGGAACTTTCTTTGGTAACTTCTCTAAAACATCCCTTGTAAACTTCCTTAAATTTTTCCGGAAACATTCCTTGAAATTTTCCAGAAGACCTGCTTTGGAAACTTGCCGAAAACATTCCTTAGGAACTTCCTAAAAACTTCTCGGAGACTTCCTTTGAAAACTTCCAGGAAACATCCCTTGAAAACTTTCCAGAAACTTCCATTGGAAACTTCCTAGAAACTTCCTTTGAAAACTTCTCTGAAACATCCCTTGAAAACTTCCTGTAAATTTCCCGGAAACATTTCTTAGAATGTTCCTGAAAACACCCCTTGGAAATTTTCAGTTAATTTTTTTTATCTTAAATGATAAATAATTTTTTAAAAAAGAGTTGTTAATTTTTCTTTAGAAAGCTGACAATTTAACAGTGAGGTGTAATATTAAATAATTTAATAATTAAAGCGCCATAATAAGTATAATAAGCGCCTAATACAGGGTGGTTATAGGGTGTCATACAAAGTATAAACTGCTTTTAAATCAAAAGACTTTTGGGTATAACATTTTTTTCAATTATCAGATTATTGTTCATTGTTCATTAATAGTATAGAGGCTATTTTCATCGTCATTGACACGTTTTTTATTTTTTAAAGAAAAGTATTAACTTTTTGTGAAAAATATATATAACATAAAATGTCTATTTTTATTAGATCTAAAACTTCTGTCTAAAATATTTTTTATAATCCTTGTAAAAAAATTCTGATTATTTTATGAAATTCTAACAAAAACCGTAAATATTTATGGTATTTTAATGGTTTTTACCTCGATAACCTAATTTACGCTAATTTTTACTATTATTTTCGTAGTCTATGGATCAAGATACAGAAGTATACCAAATTTCATTAAAATCAAAGGTATGAAGTTTTCGTAAGTACACCCTTAACCCTTTACTTGTTTACTGATGTTTTATAATATTTTGTACATTATAATTTTGCAGAAATAATTTATTTATATTGGGCCCTCTAATGCCTAATTTTTATTTTCGGACAAAGAGTGAACAGCTGAATTATTATTAACCACTTTGGCGGTATGACGCCAATTTTGGCCGCCAAATTGGCGTCATACCGCCGAAGGGGTTAACAAACTTTCTTATATTTTAAACGATTTTCTAAAAAAAACTGTACAAAACTAATTTTTTTTTATTTTGGGCCTTATAATGCCCAATTTTTATTTCTGATAAAATCTGAGTCACCGACCTATAATACACCCCTCTACCAATTTTAAATGCAATATTTTTGATTAACTAATTTTTCATTTTTTTAAATAAAAAGAATTCAGATTCAAAAATTGATATTTTCTATTATTTCATCTAAAATCGATTTTGATATTAATTTTTTAAAATGTATAGCAAAATATGTTGTAAGAAACAAAAAAAAATTTTTAAAAAAAGATTAGAAGTAATCTAACAGAAAGTCAGTAATATAAAAAAATATGGGGTTTTCAAATTTTTTGAAAAATTGGCATATCTTCCGTTCTAATTAAAATTTTTGAACTTTCTAAGCTTATAAACCTAACTTGGGTCAACACATAATATACCACCAAATTTTATTTAAATCGGTTAATTCGTTTAAATGTGATTGGCGTACAAACTTTTGTGACAGACAGACAGATAGACAGACAGACAGACATGACACTTTTATTGACACTTTTGGATTCCTTGATGCTCAAAACGAAAGTTTATGTTAAAAATTTGAGATTTTAAACAATATACAGACAAAACTCTGATTTTATTTAAAAGGATTATACGTAAATAGTAGTTACAATCTATCAAAAAATAAATAATTTTAGAATTTTTTTATTTTTAACATTTTTTGAAAAATTGATAAATATTCCTTTACAATGAACATTTTTTTAACTAAGTTAATTTATAATTTAAATAAAAAAATCTGAATTGAAGACCTAAAAAATAAACCAGTAACAAAGTTAAACACCATTAATTGTAGTAATTATGTTTTTGATTTTTTGAAAATTTAATGTTTTACTCGAATGTTTTAAATTTTAAATTTTTCTATTTGACGATAAAATTTTAATCAGAAACAATAAAAATCACCATGTAATAAGTTTAAGTCAAATTGATTAAAATATAATAAAAAATCAAAATTCTTGTGTTTTTGAATTTTTCAAAAAATGTCATAACTTCAGGTGATATTAATATTTTTTAATCTAATATGGATAGAATTTTAAGTTAGGCTAATACCTAAAATACATACATACATACATACATACATACATACATACATACATACATACAGACATATTTTTGTCAATAGTATTTTCGGAAAATTCAAAGTATAGAAAGAAAAAATATAACAGAAATTTTCAATTCTGTGAAATGTACACACAAAACTCTGATTTTATTTATAAAGATTTTTATATACTTTATTCATTTAAAGATAATAAATTTATTTGTTCTAAACAAATAACAATTATAACAATGACTTCCAACTTTTTTAACGCTTTCAATGTTAATTATACATTTTCAAAAATATTATTGATAAATTCAACTTTTTTAATTTTTCAAAAAATGACCAACATTTTGAAAATTTAAACATTTTTGTAAATTTCTAAATTTGCATAGAATAAGCATCTAAAACCCTACTAAAATCAAGAAACAGAATAGATATATGAATAATATATGGCGCTGTATTAGTCAAAATAATGACTTTGGTAATTTTCACAAAAAAAATTCTTCCGCCTTTCACAGTGTTTTAGCACACATTAAACCTATAGGAAAAAATTATTTTTGTTATCTAGTAACTATAAAAAAAATTTTAAAAAAATTACGTCTTTGAGAAATTTTAGGTTTTTGATTTTTCAAAAAATGGCCGCCATTTTGTTAATATTCTAAATTTTTCTAATTTTCAAAATTGCTAAGAAAAAGCACCTAAAACATTAGTAAAATCAGAAAACAAAATTGAAAAATATCAATTTTTTGGAAAAAACTAGAGTGATTTTAAAAAAATTTGTTAGCGTTTTCCTTCAAAAATGACTCTTTGTCCTAAAACTTTCAAATGCTTGTAAGTCTGCGAAAAAAAAATTTTCTCGAAACAAAAACATACGTGTCTTATCATTTGCCCTAAAAAACAATAAAAATCATGTTAAACATGATTTTGAATTTTGAACATATTCCGCCTGTATGATTCGAAATGAAAACAGCCATATACATCAGACGACTGGAGAGGTTAAGTAGGCGTGGGCCTAATACCTCGTTGCACCGGAATAACCGTCTAATCCTGTTATACTCTTTGCTATTGCACTATACGATGTTTCTTGCTTTTGGCCTATAACGTCTTTGCGTTTAGACTATCATGTTCTTACTATAAAAGTAAGTCCATGATAGGTATTTCCTATGGAGATACCTAATAGTGCAAAACTATATATTATATGTAATAAAAAAAAAATCTCTAAAAAAAGCCGTTCAGGCCAAAAAAAGGAGAATTATTCTCACATATAATATAAACGGTTTGAAAACTTTAAGGTTAAACCTTTTCAAACAAAACTATATATTGTTGCCTTTATAGGTCAGCAAACGCAAATAGGAATGTTCTATAGAGTAATGTAATGGTACAAAACCAATATATTTCTTTCCGTGTATATTAACGACTCAAAACATCTTTTGTATCTCATTTTGAGTAGACAACAAGAGAATACTGTTTTTGCAGTGTTATTAATTGTGAAAATATAACATAAATAACATCGTAAATCACATCAGAATTGACATCGGAAATAATATCATTTTCGATGTCATTTCCGACATCATAATAATTTTCAACCGGGCCCACTGTCCACTGCCCCTGAAATATGTCTTTTTGCACACTCAAGACTGATACTATATTTGACACAAAACACTTATTTTATTCTGACCACAGGTATTTTTGCAATAAATTCACATATATATTTACATAATTCTGTATACCCTAAATAATATTCAACCAGTATTTTCATCGTATTTAACGTATTAAATATTTGGGTAAGTTGAACATAACGCATAGGCAGGTTGAACAACCAGTCTAACTTTTCTTTTGCCAAAAAGAAAGTTGAAGATAAAGCTTGTTCAACTTACCTTTTCGCTTGTCCAACAATTCTTTCTTTACTTGGAGGTTATGTACAAATGCATCACACATTTTTCCTCTGAAAATGTACTAAAGTAAAATAAGTAAGAATATGTGACGCCGCGCGAGAAAAGGAACCTATCGCAAAAATATCAATTTTCATTTTTTTATGCCAAAAGGTAGCTTTTTAGTCGCTCTTTCATTTAAAAGAATCAAAAATTGTTTCCATTAGTTACTTTTTGAGTTATTAAGCATGAATCGTAAGAATTTACATTGGTCGCCATGCATTGACGCAACTTCCAACGCAAAAAAACCTATCGCGAAAAAAATCAATTTTCATTTTTTTATGCCAAAAGGTAGCTTTTTAGTCGCTCTTTCATTTGAAAAAATCAGAAATTGTTTCCATCAATTACTTTTTGAGTTATTAAGCATGAAGCGTAAGAATTTATATTGGTCGCAATGCATTGCTGCAACTTCTAACGCTCGCCCTGTAAAATTAACGTTTCAGGCGATAGGTCCCTTTTCTCGCGCGGCGTCACATATTATAAATTAAATTCTAATAGACTTGTATAATTCAAAATGAATTTAGCTATTAATATACTGCTCACTGTCTACTTTAGACTAAACCAACTAAACGACGGTGACGACATTAACAAAATATTGGATTGGACAACAATTATTGTATTCAACTGATAGTCGATCGATTAGAGGAAATAAATTAATCTTGAAATCTGTTGTTTGTGAAGTGAGTTAAAAGTGAAGAAGCACTGATATTTAATACCACTGTCTTAGGTATTTGATGTATATATGTCGTAGGCAAATAGAAAAATCCGTCATTTAGCGAAATGCCTAGGCATTTACTCTCTAAATTTGAAACAGCGCAAAGTATACAGCTGTTTCAAAACAGCGTACACTGTAAAAAATTTTTGGGGAAAATTCACCAAAATTCTGTTGACGCAACTTTGGCGGGTATTTTGTGGAAAATTCCCCAGAATTTTTTGGTGAAAATTTTTCCTAAAATTTCGTAAAAAATTCACAAATATTAGTGAATATCCCCCAATATTGTTTAGTGAAAATATTTCCCCAAATTTTGTGAAAAATTGACAAATAAAAGTAAATATTCCCCAAGATTTTTTGGTAAATATTCCCTAAATAGTTGTTGAAAATCATTAAATATTAGTAAATATTCCCCAAGATTTTTTAGTAAATATTCCCTGAAGTGTTGTGGAAAATCCATAAATATTAGTGAATGTTCCCCAAGATTTTTTGATGAATACTCCCTAAAATGTTGTGGAAAATCCATAAATATTAGTGAATATTCCCCAAAATTTTCTGGTGAATATTTCTTAAAATGTTGTGGAAAATCCATAAATACTAGTGAATATTCCCCAAGATTTTTTGAGTGAATATTTCCTAAAATTTTGTGGAAAATCCATAAATATTAGTGAATATTCCTCAAGATTTTTTGGTGAATATTTCCTGAATTGTTGTGAAAAATCCTTAAATGTTTGTCAGTATGGAAAGTTATGGAAAGTCCATAAATATTAGTGAATAATAGCTTAGATTTTTTGGTGAATTTTCTTAAAATATTTTTGACAGTTTCACAAATATTAGTAAATATTCCCAAAGATTGCATTTGAAAATTTGTTACAAACTGATCTTTGGTTAACACAAATGAACAACACTATTTTCACAAAATAAAATTATTTTTATTTAACAATCATTCTTTTAATATAATATGTACATTAGGGTGGCCCATATTTGGACGATGTTATCAAATCTTTCTATTCATAAATGTTTAAAAGATGTAATTCTGATACTTATTTATTACAAAAATTGTATGAACTATTTTTTGCAAAACAGCAAAAAATTCAAAAAATTGCAAAAACGTTGGCGTCAAAAGAAAAATAAAAAAATTTAAATTAATAATTAATGATAAGAAATATCGTTTGTCTATTGAAAAATATTATTTTTTATAGATTTCATAGAAAATTTAGAAAAATGCAACTTTTCTCCAAGTAAAAATACATGGAAAAATTCGGTTTTCTATAGGCATGTGTTAATATTGCTTCATTTATCTCAAACTCGAAGGAAAAAATTTTTTTTAACGATCAATTTTCCTGGTTGAGACCGAAGATTTGAAAACAACGCCCAATCAAGGGCCACAATAATATACATGTACATATAAATACATTACATATAATACAGTTACAATATAAAAGAGAAATGTAGAATCCATTAATTTTTAAAAATTTTATTTGTTTAAAGTTTTGAACTATGGCGTATAAAAATTTGTATTGAAGTCGACAATGTTGTCAATTAATTTTCCTGCTTTTGCGTCTCTGGATACTTTCGTGACCTTTTTCGTCCACCGTTTGTGTCTTTCGGTTGGGTTGATATCTAATAGCATTCTGAAAAGTATTTATAAGATTTAGTTTTATATTCAGTAAGTGACCATTAAATGTTAAAGATTAAATGTTAAAAGTTAAATCTTAAGAGATATTTACTGTTTAAAATAAAATACATTTAAAGTAAACTAATTTGTTTAAAATTGAAACGTCCGCAATCAAAAGAACTTATAAACGAGTGCGCAGGTCCCCTGGCGCAGCCGTAGACTCGCTGTACGAGAGGCCAACGAAAGTAATGCGTAAGCCCTTTTGATCGCAGTCGCTTCAATTGTACTAAAAAAAAGAAAAATAACGTATGTTTTAGTTCATATGGGTCATATTTTTGGCTAGAGTATGTTGAAATACAGGCCGAATAACTGTTCAGTTTAAAAACTAAATATTTAAAAACAGATGTTACAAATTTACCTTTGGATAAACTCAAGAGATGAGGTTTTCTTTTCTGGGTAGTTGTATCCAAAGACGTAGAAGCAGAGTATTAGAAGTAGGATACCTTCTAATACCGACTCGGTTTCAAGGACTATTTCCTGCTCAATAAGGATCACACAAACGCATTTCTCATCATAAAGTGACGTTCTTGCAAAAGAAATTTTTTTAGCATTAACAAGTAATTAAAATTTTTGAAATTATTAATTGTATCTTCTCTACTTAAAAAGAGAAGGTACAATTAATAATTTCAAAAATAATATCTTTGATCATTGTAATTAAGTAATTTAAGATGTTATTAAATTTTTTCTCCTTATATCTGTGTTTTTTAAAAAACAAATTAGTTGAGAACAAAATAAACATTTTTTATTGACTAAATTGTACTGCTGTCATTCAAGTTACAGGTTGCTTAGTAAAAACGTTTTGTACTTTAATGAACATTATAATATTTTAGTCTATAAAGAAAACTTTTTAACTATATTCACCTTTTATAATTAAAGATGGTCGCGTAGCATTCGCTTCTTTTTTTATGCTTTCCTCAGTAGCAAGAGGGTCCTAAAAATAAATTTTTTTTTACTGAATTGTACAAAATATACAAACTGAACATTTTTTGTATACTTACAACCAAAATATACAGCTCATCTTCTTTAAATTTATTTGCGATAAGTGGCAAAAAAACTAATGTGTTTGCCATTTTACTGGCAAGATTTTTCTCTACTTCTTTCGCCTCACGTAATAATTCTCTCATTGGCGCAACAGCCTCAGGAAAAGATTTTTTTCTATTGTATTGTCCACAATAGCTGCGAAAATAAATTATTATTTCTGGAACCTTCAATTCTATATTTCCATTCCAAACTTCTTTTATTGTTTTTCCAAGCAGAGTGTTGGCATGCCCGAGAAAGTATTTTTTTCTTTTAAATAGGGCCAATGATTGTTCAAGACGTCATTCAAAATCATATTATCTCTTCTATTTAAAATCAATCTTTGCAATGGATATGCATCGCTCATTAATCTTTCTACTTCTTCTGGTGTACCTTCATTTGAGGCTTTGAAATTCAAAAGAATTCGCTTCTTGCCAGCTTGGGAATCCTCAGTTTCATTTTACGGCAGAGCTGGCTCAAAAGCGACACACCCGTAACAGTCTTGATTTTTACCATACCTTGTTGATGATGTATTAGACTTTTTCGTAGTTGTTCCTTCCTCATCATCGTCTGTAAATTCCCTTTTCCGCTTTTTGTCGTTACTTTTACTCGTTGTTTTTATATGCCTGTAAAATTAAAATGTGTTATTAGAGATAACAACAAACTAAATAAACGTTAATAGAATCTTCAGTTAGTTTTTAATATTAATACGTACTTTAATCGTTCATAAATCCTAGTTCTAAGGGAACTAACTCCATCATTATAGACGTTTTGTTTTCCATTTTTCCATGTTCGTTTTTCGAATGCCTTGGGAAAACGGGCAACTGTTTCTTTGGCCATTCTAAATGCATCTGAATAACTAGTTGCTCCTCTTTCTTTAAAAAAATCTGCAATATTTCTTATAAGCTGCAGTTCTTGAGGAGCAAAATTGTTCGCAGAATCAGTAAATCCTTTGGGTGTAATATTTTCTCAATTTAGTGGTGTGACATATGCTTCTAGACTTAAATTGTTGTTAAAAATTGGTGGTGTTTGAGGTTGCGGAATAGTTTCTATTCTTATTTCATCTAGAAAAAATAAACGTAATTATTTACAAGATATATGGGTGATTCTCTACAAAGTGGTAATTTTTGACAATATTTAATTTTTAATTCAAAAATATTTTTTCATAAATATTTCTTATGTACAAATGAAAAAAAATTATTTTAAAACATAATTTTATAAAAATTTGAGCTTAATTTAACGTCTTTAGTCGTATATGGAAAATTTCAAGTTTAAACTTTAAAAGGTTAAAAAAATGTATTTAAAAAGTTTAATTTTTTACCTTAAACGAATATCCCAACGATGTTTGCTTATTTGAAGGATGTTCATAGGATATCCACGGATATTCTTAGGATATTGAACAAATATATGGAAATGAATATATTAAAAAAAATAATTGTGTAAATAAATAAATATTATGGTTTAATATTCAGGTTAACGATACTTTTTTTAGAAAACAAAACACTATTCCCGTACACTTCGAATTTTATGAACCGGAGTTTACAGAAACCGGAGTTTACGAATTAAAGAAAATAAATTATTTTAGCAGTAAAACTTAGTAAAATATAAAGACCTTTGCAGAGTACTGCATAGATTTGCCTACTTTTTATGACTATTATTTTTATTTTATTTCAAATATAAACAATTCAATTTTTTTTGACGAACCGGAGTTTACATGTCATTAAAATACGCAGTAAATTAATAATAATTTTTGTAATTATAAAACTAAATATCCTATTTCTTCAAGTAAGTTGGTGTCAAATCAAATTTTTTACCTCAATAACATAAACAGTTAGTGAAAATTCAATATAAATGTGATTAAAATTACTGAAAAACAATGAACATGTAAACTCCTGTTCCAAATAATGAAAAGGTGGAGAAAGTATTTAAAAATGATTTTCGCAAAAGTTATTATCACAAACTGGAAAACAATACCAAAAAAAACGAAGCTTTTGAGGTAAACTGTCGATTAGAATAGATGAAAATTGTTTTAAAATATTTTTTATCTGAAATAAAACGTATTAAATCTCACGAGTCCTATGTGGAGAACCTAAAAAAGTACAGTTTTGAGGCATTTTTAACCATTTCGTATCTTTTGATGATAAAAAAAATTGTTTTTCAGTCATGATATTAATGAACATGTTAACAAAGAATAAATGTACAAAGTGCTAAATATATATTTAAATAAGGTTTAAAGTTATTAAATGGGGAATCAAAAGTAACCACTCCGTGAAGAATCACCCATATAAGTTCATTTAGACACAATATGAACATTTTTGGAGTGCAGAAATTTAATATTGTTAAAACAATTTTCTTCTAAAAAGTACTTGCTTGATCCCTAAAATACAATTTATTTTAAACTACTACAAATTACCACTCATAATGGAAGATTGCGTCATTTCAGATACATTGACTTTGGGTGGAGTTAAAATTTTTGGTAACCATTCTTCATCTTCCCTCAAAATCATTATTACGACTGGGTTGTCACTTATGAATTCAATCATTTCCGAAAAATCTTCAAAATCAGTGCCATCCTCCTCTAAAACGAACTGAAAAATGATTTATGTATATGATGATAAAATATAATTAATAATATTTTTAAATATGCAATACCTTATATTGTGAATCAAGTGGAAGACTGAAACGTTTGCAGGTCTTAGAAATTACTTCTACTGTTCCATTTTTTATAGCCGCTATCCTTTTTCTCTGAAGTGTTGTAATCTTCAAAAAGTCCATATTTATATACTAAAAAAAACCACTTTTTTAATTTTACAATTTTAAGGTATTTATTTTATATGAAAATGTTGTATTATATAATATTATTAGACAATGTGTTATAAAAAATTTAGGGTAAAATGTGGCATGTTCTGAGGAAAGGTACCTTATGTTAGAAGCTCTAAGGTACCTTTCCTCAAATCACGCCACAAATATTTTTCTGTTTATTTAGTACTCACATAAGTGTAAAATCCTATGTTTTCATTCATCTTTTCAGACAGTTATTCATTATATTATTATTATCATTATTACTATTATTATTTTTATTATTAATTTTAAATTGTTATTACTGCATAGAAAATTGTTTACATTTGAAAAATCCTTAAAGCTGTACTTTTATAGTCTGTAAATCTAGATCAGTTAAAAATAATTAATTATCTATAAAATTCTGGCTGAAATAAGGTGAGAGCATTAAAATTCAAAGGCTTAATCAGTCTTAACTGATAATTAGTCATTTTATAACTAAACAATTAGTAAAAATAAAACAATTTAAGTCAGTGACTGACCTTTTACTGATAGTTATTTTTAACTGATTAAAATATAGATAGTACAAAAAAAGAACTTATGAATGTCATTATAATGGACTTGCTACGAGTCCATGATTAATTTTAACATAAGAAACTGTATTTTGGATATAAATATCAAAAGATTCACTCTCTAATAATTTATTAACTGGAAGGCATTCGTATCGGATGAAGTTTCCAATGTCATATAATCTAGATCTTGGTTGAAACGTTGTTTCCAATATTTCCAAAACAAGAAATAAACATTCTTTATTATCACATAAAATCATTATAATTTTTCCCATTTCAACATTTTCTTGATAAGCCTCTTGACGGACAGCAACCACATTTCCTTTCTTATAAAAATGTCCCCTTAGTTCAGCACTTGAACATTCAGTTGCTGGAACAACTAATACAGAATTTTTTATTATTTTTTGCAGCACCATAGAGTAGTGATGAATATAAAATGGTGTCTCTTCATTCAGTTTTAAGTCGCACTTCAATCCTGCTCCTGAACGTAGAAGACTTTTTAAAAGTTCATGCTTTTCAGTTAACGATAACGTTGGATTTTTAAAGCATTTTATATTTCTCATCACTCTTTTAAAAAAAGTATGTTTACTTTCAAATCTTAAAGTAAAAAGTTTTCGTAGTGGACCTAATTGCAGAATTATTTCTGGATAATGGGTTAAATAGTGGTGCTTTGGACGCAATTTTACTAAAGGAAATAATTTTTTTCTCAATCCTAAGTATTCATTAATAATATCGTCCAAATAAGGGATAAATGTTTTATGGATTTGTGGTGCGCAAACTAGTTCAACAATCTCAGTTAATCTCAATAAGGAATACCAAATTTCATCATTGGTATCAATTTTTGATCCTGTGAAGAAAGGAAAAAGTCTCAACAAAGTTAGTACTTGCCATGCATTGGCAACAAGTCTTCCTCCACTCTCTGGTACTGGGACTGGTTTATCTCTTTGATCAGTCCTGGAATATTTGAAACCTTCTATTCTTGAATTAAGTTCTGCATAGGAAATCCATCTTTTAGAAACGAAGTAACGTATCATAAGAGGTAGGTCGTAAGAAACAATTCTTTCTAATAAATCATGGGCTAGGCATGGTGGTAGTCCAAAATTACATCCATGAAACCCTTTTAACTTATTAAAAATTGAATCAAATTTAACGCCTTTAAGGTGTTTTGCATTTCCTTTTTTTCTTAAATATTTTATGTAAGAGGCTACATCCCTTCTTCTGTATGAAGTACGTCTATAGTTATTTTCGTTTTTGTCGTCTTCTTTCTCATCTTCATATTCATCTGATATTTCTCCGTTATCTTTATCTTCTTTCTCATCATTTGATTCATCTGATGTTTCCTCATCTTCTGATTCATCTGATGTTTCCTTATCTTCTGGTTCATCTGATGTTTCCTCAGCTTCTGATTCATCTGATGTTTCCTCAGCTTCTGATTCATCTGGTATTTTTTCAACACCTGATTCGTCTGATGTTTCTTCATCATCTGGTTCTTCTAAAATTTCTTTGTTTTCTTCATCTTTTTTCTTATTTTTTGAAACTTCCGATATTTCTTCGTTTTCTTCACAGTCATAATTTTTATTGTCATCGTCAGTATCCTCATCCTCTATTATAGTTTTTAATTTTTTTTTATTTAAATTTAAGAAGTCTTGACGAGTACAGAAACAAAACCTGCAAAAATAATTTAGAGTACTAAAATTTTCACAAAATCCTCCTATTCCGTGTGCTCCTAAATTATCATTAGATATAAAAATTAATGAACCTTTTACAATTTTATTAGGAAAAATTTCAATCCCTGTATCTTCGATTTTCATCAAATCTTCGACAAGTTTTTTATATACTTTTTCATGAGAAAATTCTTTTTCTTTGCATAGTAAAACAAGCTGAATATTATTAATATTATATCTAATATGCGCTGGTAAATTTCCTAAAGTGAAATAAACTGCAAGCATTTTATATTTTTTACGTGCTGATCCAATAGGGTTTACAATTTCAAAACTGTCTGAGTACAATATTATTGAAATAGCTTCACGATTTTCTAAAAAAAAAGGATTGCTTTTAAAACATTCTCCATTAAAGAAATCATTAAGAACATCTGTGTCATTTTTAGGATATTCTAAATCCAGATCATATGATTTACTTTTATACATAGCTTTAATTGAATCAATTATTGGCACGTAGTGATAGTGAGCTTTTTTCCCCTTAATTTTCCCTAACGATACGCTTTTAGGTTCCACATATGCAAAGGTTTCTTTATAAAATTTTTTTCGTCGGTAATCAGTTGCTAATGTCAAATTGCAATCCACTATGGGATCTTCCTGCAATGTTTTGTTAATAATGTCATTGACTTTATCAGAATTTAGATTCAAATGAATCAGATGTTCTTTCAATCGACTCTTAAAATTATTTAAACGTTGTGAATCAATATTTTCTAATTCTTCGACAAGAAATTGAATCGTAGATACAGGAACTAGAAACTGAGATTCTAATTTTAAGTATAATTGGGCTAAATTGATTTTAAAAAGTTCAAGATAATTGTGTTGATTATTTTCCTCAACACTTTCCCTTACAGAATACGATTCAATTATATTATCCACATTTTCTTCATAATTTATTGATAGTGCTGATTGTTGATCGTTTGAAAAGATTTCTTCTGCGATATAAGTTACTTCATGTTGTTCCCTTATATTCGATAGGTTACTGAATGAAATTTTGTGTCGAGACATATGACTTGTGAAGGAGCTTACATTTGTGTACATTTTATTGCACATTGGAAAAGGACACTTGACAACTTCATCGTTTCTCATATGAGTTTTCAAGTGTTTTATAACTTCTTCATAATTAACAATCTTTTTCATGCATATTTCAACAGAACAAGTAAACATACAGTTTTGATTAACAAGAGCTTCCGACATGTTGTCATATAAATTTTGATGAAAGCTCAAGCCATGTATTGTAATTAGATGCATTTTTAAAGAGTTTTCTTTTTGAAACAAGGATTTACATCCATAAAACCCGCAATGAAACTGTCTGCAAAGATTTGTATGAACTTTAAGATGAGTTAGATGACTATGAAATAACTCTGTGCAGAAATCGCAGAAGTGGCATAGAAACATTTTGGTAGAAATTGTATTTCAACCTGAAAATAAATTTATAATTTTTTAATGTTCCGTTTTCTACACAGAGAATAATTTTATAATATCATTTGAGTTTTAAAAATTTGTGACCCAAAAAAATGACTTTTTTCCTAAGTCTAACTTTTTCGAAAACAATAATGCTTTAGTCTAAAAAAGTCAAAAGACTTTCCAAATGTCCTAGGCTAGCACAAAGCAGCATATAACTTGTATTTTCAAAATATTGACTTTTGAGAATTTATGATAAAAAAATGTCTATTTTCCCAAGTCTAACTTTTTTGGAAAAAATAATGATTTTGTCTAAAAAAGTCATAAGACTTTTTAAATGTCCTAGGCTAGCACAAACCCAAGTGCGAAAAATAACATGGCCCAGTATTGGCCCAGTACTGGCGCAGTACCGTTTTGTTAACTACGGGCTTCACTCGGCAGCTTAAATTTTGCCAAGACTTGGCAGCCAATATTGGCCCTGACTTGGCCCAAACTTGTATTTCAAGTGTAAAATTACTGTTTAGTTCGAATATTCAGACCTAATTAAAAAATTTCTTTTAAATTAAAAAAAATAAATAAAAAATCTTCTAACTATGCGAACAAAATTATTGTGGGTATTAAATTATTTTTCAATTTCTTTAAATCCTTTTTTCTTCATTTATGATTGTTATTATTATGACTATTATTATTATTATTAATTCTTATTATTACTTATTTAAGTAAATAAAAAAATGTATAGTTTTTAAATTCAAATATTTCAACATGTTTTTATTGGTAGAATACAACTTTGTTTTTCAATTTTATTTTTTACATTTTCTATTGGTTAACTATATTCGATTATTTATAACATTTAAAATTTTTTTATACACAGAATTTATTATATTCGCATAACCTTTGTAAGACCTAAACAATTACAACTACCTAAAGAATTAAAAATAGCGCGGACGTAGAGATCGAACTCGGAACGCTTGAAGTATAAGTCGAACGCTCTAATACCGCGTACGCGCTCGACTTGGTATGGTAGTTGCAAACTCTAGTACATGAATATCAGTCCTTTCCGGGGCGGATCAACTATTTTATTTTAAAAGTATCTTTTGAACCATTTTAAAATTGATGTAATAAAACTAATAGAGAACCTTCTTACATATTATTTATACAAATTAAATATTAAAAAAAAATTATAAAAAACCTATTTAGCCACAAATCGATATGTTAAGAATTTACTTTCAAATTTTCTAATTGTTGCATGGGAAAAACGCTTCAGGTAAAGTTTACTATATTAATGATAGACCTCGGATTAAAGTCACAAATGCAGAATTGTACTCAAATTTTTAGAAAATTATTCCCATATTTCTAGTAATTCTCCTCAAAATTGCCAGAAATATGGGAATAATTTTCTAAAAATTTGAGTGCAATTCTGCATTCGTGACTTTAATCTGAGGTCTATGATAAATATGGTAAACTTTGGCCAAAGCATTTTTTCAGTGTGTTATTAAAATAATATGTTAAATTTTGATGATAATAACAAAGAATTAAAAATTATTAAAAATATTGTTCAAGGAAATAATGTTTTTTATTACATAAGAATTTGGTTTTTGTTTCTTATAATCAGTTACAAATTAAGATCTTAGAAATCAAATGAAAAATAAAATGAGAATAGCTAAAAATTGGAGAAAAGAATTGAAGGTAGCTAAAAATAATTAAAATTTATAACAATGAATAAAATTTTTTAGAAATTTTTAAAACAAATGAAAATAATTAAAAATTGAAGAAAATAATCGAACTTTTAGAAAATATTTAATAATTTTAGAAAATGAGAATAATAATTAATTATCGAGGAAAATAATTGAAAAAAAGTAAGATTAATTTTTAAAATTAATGAAAATAATTGAAATGTGATAAAAAGAATGATAAGTTAAAAAAATGAAATTTGAAATAAATAATTTAAAAGCTGCGGAATTTTGTTTAAATTAAAAAAAGAATTGAAATTTGAGAAAATTACTTAAAAATCTGAGAAATTAATTGAAAAAAATGAGAAAAATTAAAAATTGGGAAAACTATTTAAAAAATTATTTTAAAATTTGAAACTTGAAGAAAATAATTGATATATGATAAAAACAATGATAAATTTAAAAAAATGAAATTTAAAATAAATCATTAAAAAGTTGCAGAATTTATTTTAAGCAACATAAATAATAATAATTATAATTTGAGGAAAATCTCAGTAATTAATCGATAAAAAGTGAATAATTAAAAATTAAAGAAAATAATTGAAGATAAAAGCTAAAAATAATTGAAATTTAAGATAATTAATAAAAGGTTTTGGAAATTATGAAAACAAATGAAAGTAATTAAAAATTGAAGGAAATAATTGAAAAATTATAAAAGTTAAAAAGTTTTATTGAAAAGGTTTTTGAAAAATGTTCATTGAAAATTTTTCAAAATGTTCAAAACCTGTAAAGGATGTAAATCCTTTTATCATCCCTCTTGTGCGGGAAAAACCGTCTTGCTTGAGAACGGCTCTTATGCAAAATGCTGCAGCTCGCGTCCTGGTACACCTACAACTGCTGGTCCATCTACGTCATTAAACTCCTCATCACTTTCAGCCACAGATTTTGAGCAAATAATTAATAAGGCTCTTACGAACCATCTAGTTGGAATATCATCGAAGCTGGACAAAGTGATAGGAAGAGTGGAGAAGACAGAGAAGGAAGTGGGAGATTTGTCTGTTAGAGTCACAACTCTCGAAGGTAAATTAGCTGAGTTGGAAGCTAAGTATAATGGCATGATCTCTGATAGCACTAAAACTGTCACAAAAAAATGCATGGCTGAAATTGAAGACAGACTTAAAAGAAAGAACAATCTAATTCTGTTTGGAGTAGGAGAAAGCTCTCAATCTTCCTCTGCTTCTACAGAAAAGGACACAGAACTTGAACTCAAACAGCATGTTTTGAAAACTATTAGTGCTATTATGCCTGTGGATTTGCTTGATAATACGCGCATTCTCAGACTTGGTACATCTTTGCAGATTCGAGAAAAACCACGACCAGTAAAAATAATATTTGCAACGCAGAGTCAAGCACATTCATTTCATCGAGCATTTATTGTCAACAAAATGAAAGTGGTTCCTCAAAATCCTGCTCTGAAAAGCATGTGGCTCACCTTCGACAGATCAAAGACTCAGATGGCAGAAATTCGAGATTTAAAGAGGCAGTTGGAGGATCGACATGCCAAGGGAGAAGTGGGACTCAAGATTGTATTTCGTCGAGGATGTCCAACGATCGTTCAAGCAATAGGGTTGTGTTCCTTTGGCAGACGAAATATGAATGATTTACGCAGGCGCGGAGAATCTACTACTACTACCTCACAGCTACTTGCATCGCAATGTGATTCATCGGGTGTATGATTCTACTATCAGAATGTCAGGGGCGTACGAACTAAATTAGATTTAATAAGATCGGTGATTCCTTTATTGATTTACGATATTTTTGTTCTAACTGAAACGTGGTTACATTCGGGAATCAACTCCTTGGAGATGGGTTTCCACAACTACGATGTGTTCAGATGTGATCGACATGCTCACTCGAGCAGTAGTAAATTAGGAGGTGGTGTTTTGATCGCAGTGAAATCTTTTTTACACGTTTCAATGTTATATACACATGACAATTCTATTGAGCATGTTTTTATTAGGTTCAAACTATTTTTAACTGACATAATCGTTGGCGCGTTTTATATACCTCCTAATAGCAATCTTGATAAGTATAATTCGTTCTGTAATATTTTAGAAGAAATTTATTGCTCTTTTCCGAACTCAACTTTTATTATATTTGGAGACTTTAATATGCCATTTGCTGACTGGGAAACTAATTTTAATTCTAGTTTTAATTTTAATTTGAACGCTCAGAGTGCCAATGTAAGATGTTTGCCTAAAGTGAGTAGTTCTAGATTACAACGACAAATAATTAATATTGTTGATGACACTTTGAACTATCTGAATTTGCATCAGACTAATTTTTTTACAAATGCTAACAGTTCGTTATTAGATCTTATTTTTACCAATTTGGAATATTATAACCTATATCTGGCACCTGAAGCTCTTTTGGCAGAGGATAAAAGTCATCCTTCTCTATGCTTTGCGATCTCAATGGAAAGTTTTCCGAGGTTAAGAAATCGACATAATAATTTTATTGAACCGTCTTTGAATCATAATCACCCAGTAAAATATGACTACTTAAAGGCTGATTACGCTAATGTGATTTCGTTTTTGTCCTCAGTGGATTGGACTGTACTATTTTCTGATCTAAACATAGAGAGGGCTGTTGATGTTTTTTACTCATATTTGTTTACTGTCATTGAGTTGTTCGTTCCAGTAAAGGGAATTTATAAATCTAAATTTCCCTTATGGTTCTCGACCGAACTGATGCGTCTTACTAGAGAGAAGAAAGTTGCGCATTTTAATTATAAAAACTTAAATTCTGAATTCTATTTTAATAAATTTACATCCTTGCGTGCTGAGTGTAAATCCTTGTCAAAAAAATGCTATTGTGATTATATTCGTAGGGTGGAGGAGTCCGTAACTTCTGATCCAAAGTTTTTTTGAAAGTATATTAATGATTCCCGTAAGACAGCTCGAATTCCAAATAAAATGTTTCTTGACAATATTAGTGCGGAGGGGTCTTCACAAATTTCTCTCTGTTGGATCCATTGTACTTGCTTTTTAACTTGTCCTTCGTCTCGGGTATTTTTCCAAAGATTTGGAAAATGGGAATAGTTATTCCGATTCATAAAGGTAATGATAAGAACAATATAAAGAATTATCGCCCAATAACGCTGTTGAATACTTTTTCAAAAATTTATGAGAGCATTATTGTAGATATTTTACAGCACTCAGTTTCTAATTTAATTATTGAGGAACAGCATGGTTTCGTGAGGGGCCATTCGGTAGTTACAAATTTGAGCATCTATGTTAAAGACCTTTTTGCTTCCATGATCTCGGGCTTGCAGGTTGACGTCATATATACTGACTTCGCTAAGGCCTTTGATAAAATTAATCATATGATTCTTTTACAAAAGCTTGAGTTCATGGGAGTGAGACTTGAATTGGTTAATTTATTAAGTGATTATTTGACAGAGAGATATCAGAGTGTGCGTGTCGGGGATTCATGTTCCAGCTTGTTTCTGGCCACCTCGGGAGTACCACAAGGCTCCAATCTAGGGCCACTTTTATTTGTTTTATTTATAAATGATATTAAATCAATTTTTAAATTCTGTTCCTTCTCACTTTACGCTGATGACCTGAAGTTTTACCGTCGGATCGCTGACATCTCTGACTGTTTCTTGATTCAATCAGACTTAGACAGACTTTGTGGGTGGTGTGATCGGAATGGAGTTAGGCTAAATATAAGCAAGTGCTGCTCTATTTCGTTTTCAAAAAAGAAAGTCACACTCCGTTGTGATTACGCCATTAACAATGTTGTTATCAATAGAGTCTATCAGTTACGTGATCTGGGTGTCACCCTAAAGGTACTTTCTCACCTCAGTAGCTGCCATGGGAGTGAAGGGTTGCGACAATTCAAATTTTCATTGTCTGAACTCTTCACTCTCACACGTTACCATAGCAACCTTCAGCCAGCCAGCCAGCCAGCCGAGGTGTGAAAGTGCCATTAGCAGTGACTTGTCATTTAATGCACACATTTCTGATACAATTAACAAAGCGGTCAGTTCTCTTGGCTTCATAAGACGTAATGCTTCGGGTTTTCATTCTCTTTCAGCTCTTAAGTCATTATATTTTTCATTTGTTAGATCCAAGCTGGAATATGCGTCTGTAGTGTGGTCTCCTTTTTATTCGGTTCACATCTTGAGACTTGAACGTGTTCAAAATCGATTCTTGAGGTTTGCTGCACACCAGCTGAATGTCGAATATGATTTTTTTACACATGAATATGATAGTCTAAGATGTCGATTTGGAACACCTAAGATTGAGACAAGATTCATATACTCTGACCTCATATTTATATTTAAAGTGATCAACGGCACCATCCGCTGTCCTGAAGTTCTGGCATCATTGTCTTTCTCGGCTCCAATGAGGCATTTGAGATTTTACTTGCCTTTCTACGTACCCCTAACTAGAACGAATTATAGCAAAAATTCAGTTTTTAATAGACTGGGGAGAGAGGCAAATATGTACTCTGATCAAATCGACTTATTTCATGGAGGACTTAGCAAATTCATCTCCACCTTACGAAAATTGCTTTTCTCAATAAAAGAGTGGAGGTATTAGTGAGATGTATTATATGATTTTTGTTGTGATCAAATTATATCGTGTATAAATCTTTTTATTTTTTAATAACATTAACAATGTAATGGGCTCTACTGCCCGTCTATACCGAAATAAATAAATAAATAAATATTGAAAAATGAAAAAATTATAATTATAATGAAAATAATTAAAAATTTTAAAAAAGTAATTAAAATATGAGGAAAGGAATTAAAATTTCAGATAATTAATTGAAATTTTTGAAAAACTATGCCAATATAATGAGAATAATTAGAAATTGAAGAAAATAATGGGAAAATTAAAAAATTTAGTTTTAAGTAAACGAAAATAATTGAAAAATCGTTTAAAACATGAAAAATCGATGACAATAATTATAATTTGAGATAATAACTGAAAATTTAGAAAATTTAATGAAAACTAATAAGAAATGTTAAAAGATGGAGTAAATAATTGCAAAATAATAAAAAGAGATTAAAATTTAACAAAATCATTGAAAATTAAGATATGTATTGAAATTTCAGGAAAATAATTCGGAAATTATGAAAATGATTAAAAATTGAAAATAATAATTTCAAAAGGACAAAAATAATGGTAAACTAAAAGAACTATTATTCAAATTTGCGAATAATAATATACAATATAGGAATGAGTAATTTGATTAATTTAATGTCAAGGTAAAAATAATTAAAATTGAAGAAGTGATTAAAAAAAATATAAAAAATAAATTAAATTTGAAGAAGATAAATTTAAAATTTAGAAAAACAATTTAAAACTTATTAAAAATTGCAGAAAGTAATTGAAAAAAGATAAAAATAGTACAAATTTGTAGTTTAAGTAATAGAAATCATAATAGAAAAGAATTATTAAAAATTAAAGAAATTTTTAAATCACTTCAAATTTAATATTTTTAAAACATGGATTAATTAAACTTTTAATTAATACAAGTTCATATTAACTGAAATATGAAGAAAAATAAAATTGATATAAATTTAAAATTTGTAAACATTTTAGAAAGGTGAAATATGATCTAAAATTATAAAAGATAAAGCATCTAGTGAAATTGGCTATAATATTTTAGTCAACAAGAAATTGTTGAAATTTTGTTGGCCTGTGTAATAATAATAATTATTATTAAATCATAATATGATTCAAAATAAGTTAGCAGTTTTACAAATCCGACGAAATAAAATTTTTCAGTTAGTAATAAGATGAAAATATTTTGCAAGAAATGCGAATTTTAGATAAAATTACGTGATTAGTTTACATAATTAATATCATTGAACATAATCTGAAATATTATTGCTTATAATATATAGTAGCTAACTCGTTACGGATAGGTAATCGTAGTTTTTGTAGTTGTCAAAGTGTTATATAAATTATTTGTAAAAAAATCAATTAAGGTTAAATATTACAAAACTGAAGTTTTGGCCAAGAAGGTGTAAGTTTAACTTTTTCAAAGTCTAACTTTTTCGAAAAAAAATAATGATTTTGTCAAAAAAAGACATAACACCATTCAAATGTCCTAGGCTAGCACAAAGCAGCATAACTTATATTTTCGAATTATTGGCTTTTGAGAATTTATGACAAACAAAATGTCTATTTTCCCAAGTCTAACTTGACTGGGTTTTACTTTTGATTAGTTCAAACTTCCAATTGGCAAAATTTTATTAAAAAGCACTTTCATGAAGTCGAATGTTTATTTTATAAACATATATATTTTATTTATCAAAAAAGTCCGATTTATTTAATTTAAATCTAATTTTTTTTATTTAAATCAAAAATTGATTCTTTTTAAATATAATCAGAAAATAAAATCTAAAAATGTTTATAAAGTAGTTTATTTTTTAAACTGAGAACATTTAATGACAAATAATGAAGAATAAAACAGTTAAGGGCCTTTTCACGTCAGAAATATTAGAGTTGTCAAAGGGTTCATCGATTTTCTTGAAACTTCGTGGTATTATACTGCTATATGAGAAACTTTTTCCCTCCAAACCATCTTTAATTCAATTTTTTATTTACTTACTCCTCTCTGACAGAGATTTCATTAATATTTTTAAATTCCTTATGAATTTACCTTTAATTTAAAAAAAATAAAATTGATGGAGACTTTATTAGGTCCCGAGATATTAGACTTTTTGTACAATTTTTTCATGTTAAAAAAATTAAAAAACAATTTTTAACTCAATTTTTTATTTACTTACTCCTTTCTGACAGAAATTTTATTAATAATTTTAAATTCCTTATAAATTTACCTTTAATTTAAAAAAAAAAATTGATGGAGACTTTTTTAGGTCCCGAGATATTAGACTTTTTGTACAATTTTCTCATGTAAAAAAATTAAAAAACAATTTTTAATTCAATTTTTTATTCACTTTCTCTTCTCTGACAGAAATTTTATTAATATTTTTAAATTCCTTATAAATTTACCTTTAATTTAAAAAAAAAAATTGATGGAGACTTTATTAGGACCCGAGATATTAGACTTTTTGTACTACCGCGCGTGGTTGCGACAGCAAAACGCGGCGTTGCGCGCTGCATTGCTAAGCTTCTACTCCGTCGCATGGCATTGCCAAGGCCGCTGCAACTACGCGCGGTTGTACAAAAAGTCTAATATCTCGGGACCTAATAAAGTCTCCATCAATTTTTTTTTAAATTAAAGGTAAATTCATAAGGAATTTAAAATTATTAATAAAATTTCTGTCAGAAAGGAGTAAGTAAATGAAAAATTCAGTTAAAAATTGTTTTTTAATTTTTTTACATGAAAAAATTGTACAAAAAGTCTAATATCTCGGGACCTAATAAAGTCTCCATCAATTTTTTTTTTTTAATTAAAGGTAAATTTATAGGGAATTTAAAAATATTAATAAAATTTCTGTCAGAGAAGAGAAAGTGAATAAAAAATTGAATTAAAAATTGTTTTTCAATTTTTTTACATGAGAAAATTGTACAAAAAGTCTAATATCTCGGGACCTAGTAAAGTCTCCATCAATTTTTTTTTTAAATTAAAGGTAAATTCATAAGGAATTTAAAATTATTAATAAAATTTCTGTCAGAAAGGAGTAAGTAAATAAAAAATTGAGTTAAAAATTGCTTTTTAATTTTTTTACATGAAAAAATTGTACAAAAAGTCTAATATCTCGGGACCTAATAAAGTCTCCATCAATTTTTTTTTTTTAAATTAAAGGTAAATTCATAAGGAATTTAAAATTATTAATAAAATTTCTGTCAGAAAGGAGTAAATAAATAAAAAATTGAGTTAAAAATTGTTTTTTAATTTTTTTACATGAAAAAATTGTACAAAAAGTCTAATATCTCGGGACCTAATAAAGTCTCCATCAATTTTTTTTTTTTAATTAAAGGTAAATTTATAAGGAATTTAAAAATATTAATAAAATTTCTGTCAGAGAAGAGAAAGTGAATAAAAAATTGAATTAAAAATGGTTTTTTAATTTTTTTACATGAGAAAATTGTACAAAAAGTCTAATATCTCGGGACCTAATAAAGTCTCCATCAATTTTTTTTTTTTAAATTAAAGGTAAATTCATAAGGAATTTAAAATTATTAATAAAATTTCTGTCAGAAAGGAGTAAATAAATAAAAAATTGAGTTAAAAATTGTTTTTTAATTTTTTTACATGAAAAAATTGTACAAAAAGTCTAATATCTCGGGACCTAATAAAGTCTCCATCAATTTTTTTTTTAATTATAGGTAAATTTATAAGGAATTTAAAAATATTAATAAAATTACTGTCAGAGAAGAGAAAGTGAATAAAAAATTGAATTAAAAATTGTTTTTTAATTTTTTTACATGAGAAAATTGTACAAAAAGTCTAATATCTCGGGACCTAATAAAGTCTCCATCAATTTTTTTTTTTTAAATTAAAGGTAAATTCATAAGGAATTTAAAATTATTAATAAAATTTCTGTCAGAAAGGAGTAAGTAAATAAAAAATTGAGTTTAAAATTGTTTTTTAATTTTTTTACATGAAAAAATTGTACAAAAAATCTAATATCTCGGGACCTAATAAAGTCTCCATCAATTTTTTTTTTTTTATTAAAGGTAAATTTATAAGGAATTTAAAAATATTAATAAAATTTCTGTCAGAGAAGAGAAAGTGAATAAAAAATTGAATTAAAAATTGTTTTTCAATTTTTTTACATGAGAAAATTGTACAAAAAGTCTAATATCTCGGGACCTAATAAAGTCTCCATCAATTTTTTTTTTTTAATTAAAGGTAAATTTAAAAGGAATTTAAAAATATTAATAAAATTTCTGTCAAAGAAGAGAAAGTGAATAAAAAATTGAATTAAAAATTGTTTTTTAATTTTTTTTACATGAGAAAATTGTACAAAAAGTCTAATATCTCGGGACCTAATAAAGTCTCCATCAATTTTTTTTTTTTAAATTAAAGGTAAATTCATAAGGAATTTAAAATTATTAATAAAATTTCTGTCAGAAAGGAGTAAGTAAATAAAAAATTGAGTTAAAAATTGTTTTTTAATTTTTTTACATGAAAAAATTGTACAAAAAGTCTAATATCTCGGGACCTAATAAAGTCTCCATCAATTTTTTTTTTTTTAATTAAAGGTAAATTTATAAGAAATTTAAAAATATTAATAAAATTTCTGTCAGAGAAGAAAAAGTGAATAAAAAATTGAATTAAAAATTGTTTTTCAATTTTTTTACATGAGAAAATTGTACAAAAAGTCTAATATCTCGGGACCTAATAAAGTCTCCATCAATTTTTTTTTTTAAATTAAAGGTAAATTCATAAGGAATTTAAAATTATTAATAAAATTTCTGTCAGAAAGGAGTAAGTAAATAAAAATTTGAGTTAAAAATTGTTTTTTAATTTTTTTACATGAAAAAATTGTACAAAAAGTCTAATATCTCGGGACCTAATAAAGTCTCCATCAATTTTTTTTTTTTTAATTAAATATAAATTTATAAGGAATTTAAAAATATTAATAAAATTTCTGTCAGAGAAGAGAAAAAGAATAAAAAATTGAATTAAAAATTGTTTTTCAATTTTTTTACATGAGAAAATTGTACAAAAAGTCTAATATCTCGGGACCTAATAAAGTCTCCATCAATTTTTTTTTTTAAATTAAAGGTAAATTCATAAGGAATTTAAAATTATTAATAAAATTTCTGTCAGAAAGGAGTAAGTAAATAAAAAATTGAGTTAAAAATTGTTTTTTAATTTTTTTACATGAAAAAATTGTACAAAAAGTCTAATATCTCGGGACCTAATAAAGTCTCCATCAATTTTTTTTTTTAAATTAAAGGTAAATTTATAAGGAATTTAAAAATATTAATAAAATTTCTGTCAGAGAAAAGAAAGTGAATAAAAAATTGAATTAAAAATTGTTTTTTAATTTTTTTACATGAGAAAATTGTACAAAAAGTCTAATATCTCGGGACCTAATAAAGTCTCCATCAATTTTTTTTTAAATTAAAGGTAAATTCATAAGGAATTTAAAATTATTAATAAAATTTCTGTCAGAAAGGAGTAAGTAAATAAAAAATTGAGTTAAAAATTGCTTTTTAATTTTTTTACATGAAAAAATTGTACAAAAAGTCAAATATCTCGGGACCTAATAAAGTCTCCATCAATTTTTTTTTTTAAATTAAAGGTAAATTTATAAGGAATTTAAAAATATTAATAAAATTTCTGTCAGAGAAAAGAAAGTGAATAAAAAATTGAATTAAAAATTGTTTTTTAATTTTTTTACATGAGAAAATTGTACAAAAAGTCTAATATCTCGGGACCTAATAAAGTCTCCATCAATTTTTTTTTTTAAATTAAAGGTAAATTCATAAGGAATTTAAAATTATTAATAAAATTTCTGTCAGAAAGGAGTAAGTAAATAAAAATTTGAGTTAAAAATTGTTTTTTAATTTTTTTACATGAAAAAATTGTACAAAAAGTCTAATATCTCGGGACCTAATAAAGTCTCCATCAATTTTTTTTTTTTTAATTAAATATAAATTTATAAGGAATTTAAAAATATTAATAAAATTTCTGTCAGAGAAGAGAAAAAGAATAAAAAATTGAATTAAAAATTGTTTTTCAATTTTTTTACATGAGAAAATTGTACAAAAAGTCTAATATCTCGGGACCTAATAAAGTCTCCATCAATTTTTTTTTTTAAATTAAAGGTAAATTCATAAGGAATTTAAAATTATTAATAAAATTTCTGTCAGAAAGGAGTAAGTAAATAAAAAATTGAGTTAAAAATTGTTTTTTAATTTTTTTACATGAAAAAATTGTACAAAAAGTCTAATATCTCGGGACCTAATAAAGTCTCCATCAATTTTTTTTTTTAAATTAAAGGTAAATTTATAAGGAATTTAAAAATATTAATAAAATTTCTGTCAGAGAAAAGAAAGTGAATAAAAAATTGAATTAAAAATTGTTTTTTAATTTTTTTACATGAGAAAATTGTACAAAAAGTCTAATATCTCGGGACCTAATAAAGTCTCCATCAATTTTTTTTTAAATTAAAGGTAAATTCATAAGGAATTTAAAATTATTAATAAAATTTCTGTCAGAAAGGAGTAAGTAAATAAAAAATTGAGTTAAAAATTGCTTTTTAATTTTTTTACATGAAAAAATTGTACAAAAAGTCAAATATCTCGGGACCTAATAAAGTCTCCATCAATTTTTTTTTTTTTAATTAAAGGTAAATTCATAAGGAATTTAAAATTATTAATAAAATTTCTGTCAGAAAGGAGTAAGTAAATAAAAAATTGAGTTAAAAATTGTTTTTTAATTTTTTTACATGAAAAAATTGTACAAAAAGTCTAATATCTCGGGACCTAATAAAGTCTCCATCAATTTTTTTTTTTTAATTATAGATAAATTTATAAGGAATTTAAAAATATTAATAAAATTTCTGTCAGAGAAGAGAAAGTGAATAAAAAATTGAATTAAAAATTGTTTTTTAATTTTTTTACATGAGAAAATTGTACAAAAAGTCTAATATCTCGGGACCTAATAAAGTCTCCATCAATTTTTTTTTTTAAATTAAAGGTAAATTCATAAGGAATTTAAAATTATTAATAAAATTTCTGTCAGAAAGGAGTAAGTAAATAAAAATTTGAGTTAAAAATTGTTTTTTAATTTTTTTACATGAAAAAATTGTACAAAAAGTCTAATATCTCGGGACCTAATAAAGTCTCCATCAATTTTTTTTTTTTTAATTAAATGTAAATTTATAAGGAATTTAAAAATATTAATAAAATTTCTGTCAGAGAAGAGAAAAAGAATAAAAAATTGAATTAAAAATTGTTTTTTAATTTTTTTACATGAGAAAATTGTACAAAAAGTCTAATATCTCGGGACCTAATAAAGTCTCCATCAATTTTTTTTTTTAAATTAAAAGTAAATTCATAAGGAATTTAAAATTATTAATAAAATTTCTGTCAGAAAGGAGTAAGTAAATAAAAAATTGAGTTAAAAATTGTTTTTTAATTTTTTTACATGAAAAAATTGTACAAAAAGTCTAATATCTCGGGACCTAATAAAGTCTCCATCAATTTTTTTTTTTAAATTAAAGGTAAATTCATAAGGAATTTAAAATTATTAATAAAATTTCTGTCAGAAAGGAGTAAGTAAATAAAAATTTGAGTTAAAAATTGTTTTTTAATTTTTTTACATGAAAAAATTGTACAAAAAGTCTAATATCTCGGGACCTAATAAAGTCTCCATCAATTTTTTTTTTTTAATTATAGATAAATTTATAAGGAATTTAAAAATATTAATAAAATTTCTGTCAGAGAAGAGAAAGTGAATAAAAAATTGAATTAAAAATTGTTTTTTAATTTTTTTACATGAGAAAATTGTACAAAAAGTCTAATATCTCGGGACCTAATAAAGTCTCCATCAATTTTTTTTTTTAAATTAAAGGTAAATTCATAAGGAATTTAAAATTATTAATAAAATTTCTGTCAGAAAGGAGTAAGTAAATAAAAATTTGAGTTAAAAATTGTTTTTTAATTTTTTTACATGAAAAAATTGTACAAAAAGTCTAATATCTCGGGACCTAATAAAGTCTCCATCAATTTTTTTTTTTTTAATTAAATGTAAATTTATAAGGAATTTAAAAATATTAATAAAATTTCTGTCAGAGAAGAGAAAAAGAATAAAAAATTGAATTAAAAATTGTTTTTTAATTTTTTTACATGAGAAAATTGTACAAAAAGTCTAATATCTCGGGACCTAATAAAGTCTCCATCAATTTTTTTTTTAAATTAAAAGTAAATTCATAAGGAATTTAAAATTATTAATAAAATTTCTGTCAGAAAGGAGTAAGTAAATAAAAAATTGAGTTAAAAATTGTTTTTTAATTTTTTTACATGAAAAAATTGTACAAAAAGTCTAATATCTCGGGACCTAATAAAGTCTCCATCAATTTTTTTTTTTTTAATTAAAGGTAAATTTATAAGGAATTTAAAAATATTAATAAAATTTCTGTCAGAGAAGAGAAAGTGAATAAAAAATTGAATTAAAATTGTTTTTCAATTTTTTTACATGAGAAAATTGTACAAAAAGTCTAATATCTCGGGACCTAATAAAGTCTCCATCAATTTTTTTTTTTAAATTAATGGTAAATTCATAAGGAATTTAAAATTATTAATAAAATTTCTGTCAGAAAGGAGTAAGTAAATAAAAATTTGAGTTAAAAATTGTTTTTTAATTTTTTTACATGAAAAAATTGTACAAAAAGTCTAATATCTCGGGACCTAATAAAGTCTCCATCAATTTTTTTTTTTAAATTAAAGGTAAATTTATAAGGAATTTAAAAATATTAATAAAATTTCTGTCAGAGAAAAGAAAGTGAATAAAAAATTGAATTAAAAATTGTTTTTTAATTTTTTTACATGAGAAAATTGTACAAAAAGTCTAATATCTCGGGACCTAATAAAGTCTCCATCAATTTTTTTTTTAAATTAAAGGTAAATTCATAAGGAATTTAAAATTATTAATAAAATTTCTGTCAGAAAGGAGTAAGTAAATAAAAAATTGAGTTAAAAATTGCTTTTTAATTTTTTTACATGAAAAAATTGTACAAAAAGTCTAATATCTCGGGCCCTAATAAAGTCTCCATCAATTTTTTTTTTTTAATTAAAGGTAAATTTATAGGGAATTTAAAAATATTAATAAAATTTCTGTCAGAGAAGAGAAAGTGAATAAAAAATTGAATTAAAAATTGTTTTTTAATTTTTTTACATGAGAAAATTGTACAAAAAGTCTAATATCTCGGGACCTAATAAAGTCTCCATCAATTTTTTTTTTTAAATTAAAGGTAAATTCATAAGGAATTTAAAATTATTAATAAAATTTCTGTCAGAAAGGAGTAAGTAAATAAAAATTTGAGTTAAAAATTGTTTTTTAATTTTTTTACATGAAAAAATTGTACAAAAAGTCTAATATCTCGGGACCTAATAAAGTTTCTATCAATTTTTTTTTTTTAATTAAAGGTAAATTTATAAGGAATTTAAAAATATGAATAAAATTTCTGTCAGAGAAGAGAAAGTGAATAAAAAATTGAATTAAAAATTGTTTTTTAATTTTTTTACATGAGAAAATTGTACAAAAAGTCTAATATCTCGGGACCTAATACAGTCTCCATCAATTTTTTTTTTTTTAAATTAAAGGTAAATTCATAAGGAATTTAAAATTATTAATAAAATTTCTGTCAGAAAGGAGTAAGTAAATAAAAAATTGAGTTAAAAATTGCTTTTTAATTTTTTTACATGAAAAAATTGTACAAAAAGTCTAATATCTGGGGACCTAATAAAGTCTTCATCAATTTTTTTTTTTTAATTAAAGGTAAATTTATAGGGAATTTAAAAATATGAATAAAATTTCTGTCAGAGAAGAGAAAGTGAATAAAAAATTGAATTAAAAATTGTTTTTCAATTTTTTTACATGAGAAAATTGTACAAAAAGTCTAATATCTCGGGACCTAATAAAGTCTCCATCAATTTTTTTTTTAAATTAAAGGTAAATTCATAAGGAATTTAAAATTATTAATAAAATTTCTGTCAGAAAGGAGTAAGTAAATAAAAAATTGAGTTAAAAATTGCTTTTTAATTTTTTTACATGAAAAAATTGTACAAAAAGTCTAATATCTGGGGACCTAATAAAGTCTTCATCAATTTTTTTTTTTTAATTAAAGGTAAATTTATAGGGAATTAAAAAATATTAATAAAATTTCTGTCAGAGAAGAGAAAGTGAATAAAAAATTGAATTAAAAATTGTTTTTCAATTTTTTTACATGAGAAAATTGTACAATAAGTCTAATATCTCGGGACCTAATAAAGTCTCCATCAATTTTTTTTTTTAAATTAAAGGTAAATTCATAAGGAATTTAAAATTATTAATAAAATTTCTGTCAGAAAGGAGTAAGTAAATAAAAAATTGAGTTAAAAATTGTTTTTTAATTTTTTTACATGAAAAAATTGTACAAAAAGTCTAATATCTCGGGACCTAATAAAGTCTACATCAATTTTTTTTTTTAATTAAAGGTAAATTCATAAGGAATTTAAAATTATTAATAAAATTTCTGTCAGAAAGGAGTAAGTAAATAAAAAATTGAGTTAAAAATTGTTTTTTAATTTTTTTACATGAAAAAATTGTACAAAAAGTCTAATATCTCGGGACCTAATAAAGTCTCCATCAATTTTTTTTTTTTAATTAAAGGTAAATTTATAAGGAATTTAAAAATATGAATAAAATTTCTGTCAGAGAAGAGAAAGTGAATAAAAAATTGAATTAAAAATTGTTTTTTAATTTTTTTACATGAGAAAATTGTACAAAAAGTCTAATATCTCGGGACCTAATAAAGTCTCCATCAATTTTTTTTTTTTAAATTAAAGGTAAATTCATAAGGAATTTAAAATTATTAATAAAATTTCTGTCAGAAAGGAGTAAGTAAATAAAAAATTGAGTTAAATATTGTTTTTTAATTTTTTTACATGAAAAAATTGTACAAAAAGTCTAATATCTCGGGACCTAATAAAGTCTCCATCAATTTTTTTTTTTTAATTAAAGGTAAATTTATAAGGAATTTAAAAATATTAATAAAATTTCTGTCAGAGAAGAGAAAGTGAATAAAAAATTGAATTAAAAATGGTTTTTTAATTTTTTTACATGAGAAAATTGTACAAAAAGTCTAATATCTCGGGACCTAATAAAGTCTCCATCAATTTTTTTTTTTAAAATTAAAGGTAAATTCATAAGGAATTTAAAATTATTAATAAAATTTCTGTCAGAAAGGAGTAAGTAAATAAAAAATTGAGTTAAATATTGTTTTTTAATTTTTTTACATGAAAAAATTGTACAAAAAGTCTAATATCTCGGGACCTAATAAAGTCTCCATCAATTTTTTTTTTTTAATTAAAGGTAAATTTATAAGGAATTTAAAAGTATGAATAAAATTTCTGTCAGAGAAGAGAAAGTGAATAAAAAATTGAATTAAAAATTGTTTTTTAATTTTTTTACATGAGTAAATTGTACAAAAAGTCTAATATCTCGGGACCTAATAAAGTCTCCATCAATTTTTTTTTTTAAATTAAAGGTAAAGTCATAAGGAATTTAAAATTATTAATAAAATTTCTGTCAGAGAAGAGAAAGTGAATAAAAAATTGAATTAAAAATTGTTTTTTAATTTTTTTACATGAGAAAATTGTACAAAAAGTCTAATATCTCGGGACCTAATAAAGTCTCCATCAATTTTTTTTTTTAATTAAAGGTAAATTTATAAGGAATTTAAAAATATTAATAAAATTTCTGTCAGAGAAGAGAAAGTGAATAAAAAATTGAATTAAAAATGGTTTTTTAATTTTTTTACATGAGAAAATTATACAAAAAGTCTAATATCTCGGGACCTAATAAAGTCTCCATCAATTTTTTTTTTTTAATTAAAGGTAAATTTATAGGGAATTTAAAAATATTAATAAAATTTCTGTCAGAGAAGAGAAAGTGAATAAAAAATTGAATTAAAAATTGTTTTTCAATTTTTTTACATGAGAAAATTGTACAAAAAGTCTAATATCTCGGGACCTAATAAAGTCTCCATCAATTTTTTTTTTAAATTAAAGGTAAATTCATAAGGAATTTAAAATTATTAATAAAATTTCTGTCAAAAAGGAGTAGGTAAATAAAAAATTGAGTTAAAAATTGCTTTTTAATTTTTTTACATGAAAAAATTGTACAAAAAGTCTAATATCTGGGGACCTAATAAAGTCTTCATCAATTTTTTTTTTTTTAATTAAAGGTAAATTTATAGGGAATTAAAAAATATTAATAAAATTTCTGTCAGAGAAGAGAAAGTGAATAAAAAATTGAATTAAAAATTGTTTTTCAATTTTTTTACATGAGAAAATTGTACAAAAAGTCTAATATCTCGGGACCTAATAAAGTCTCCATCAATTTTTTTTTTTAATTAAAGGTAAATTTATAGGGAATTTAAAAATATTAATAAAATTTCTGTCAGAGAAGAGAAAGTGAATAAAAAATTGAATTAAAAATTGTTTTTCAATTTTTTTACATGAGAAAATTGTACAAAAAGTCTAATATCTCGGGACCTAATAAAGTCTCCATCAATTTTTTTTTTAAATTAAAGGTAAATTCATAAGGAATTTAAAATTATTAATAAAATTTCTGTCAGAAAGGAGTAAGTAAATAAAAAATTGAGTTAAAAATTGTTTTTTAATTTTTTTACATGAAAAAATTGTACAAAAAGTCTAATATCTCGGGACCTAATAAAGTCTACATCAATTTTTTTTTTAAATTAAAGGTAAAGTCATAAGGAATTTAAAATTATTAATAAAATTTCTGTCAGAGAAGAGAAAGTGAATAAAAAATTGAATTAAAAATTGTTTTTTAATTTTTTTACATGAGAAAATTGTACAAAAAGTCTAATATCTCGGGACCTAATAAAGTCTCCATCAATTTTTTTTTTAAATTAAAGGTAAATTCATAAGGAATTTAAAATTATTAATAAAATTTCTGTCAGAAAGGAGTAAGTAAATAAAAAATTGAGTTAAATATTGTTTTTTAATTTTTTTACATGAAAAAATTGTACAAAAAGTCTAATATCTCGGGACCTAATAAAGTCTCCATCAATTTTTTTTTTTTAATTAAAGGTAAATTTATAGGAAATTTAAAAATATTAATAAAATTTCTGTCAGAGAAGAGAAAGTGAATAAAAAATTGAATTAAAAATTGTTTTTTAATTTTTTTACATGAGAAAATTGTACAAAAAGTCTAATATCTCGGGACCTAATAAAGTCTCCATCAATTTTTTTTTTTAAATTAAAGGTAAATTTAAAAGGAATTTAAAAATATTAATAAAATTTCTGTCAAAGAAGAGAAAGTGAATAAAAAATTGAATTAAAAATTGTTTTTTAATTTTTTTTACATGAGAAAATTGTACAAAAAGTCTAATATCTCGGGACCTAATAAAGTCTCCATCAATTTTTTTTTTTTAAATTAAAGGTAAATTCATAAGGAATTTAAAATTATTAATAAAATTTCTGTCAGAAAGGAGTAAGTAAATAAAAAATTGAGTTAAAAATTGTTTTTTAATTTTTTTACATGAAAAAATTGTACAAAAAGTCTAATATCTCGGGACCTAATAAAGTCTCCATCAATTTTTTTTTTTTTAATTAAAGGTAAATTTATAAGAAATTTAAAAATATTAATAAAATTTCTGTCAGAGAAGAAAAAGTGAATAAAAAATTGAATTAAAAATTGTTTTTCAATTTTTTTACATGAGAAAATTGTACAAAAAGTCTAATATCTCGGGACCTAATAAAGTCTCCATCAATTTTTTTTTTTAAATTAAAGGTAAATTCATAAGGAATTTAAAATTATTAATAAAATTTCTGTCAGAAAGGAGTAAGTAAATAAAAATTTGAGTTAAAAATTGTTTTTTAATTTTTTTACATGAAAAAATTGTACAAAAAGTCTAATATCTCGGGACCTAATAAAGTCTCCATCAATTTTTTTTTTTTAATTAAAGGTAAATTTATAAGGAATTTAAAAATATTAATAAAATTTCTGTCAGAGAAGAGAAAGTGAATAAAAAATTGAATTAAAAATTGTTTTTCAATTTTTTTACATGAGAAAATTGTACAAAAAGTCTAATATCTCGGGACCTAATAAAGTCTCCATCAATTTTTTTTTTAAATTAAAGGTAAATTCATAAGGAATTTAAAATTATCAATAAAATTTCTGTCAGAAAGGAGTAAGTAAATAAAAATTTGAGTTAAAAATTGTTTTTTAATTTTTTTACATGAAAAAATTGTACAAAAAGTCTAATATCTCGGGACCTAATAAAGTCTCCATCAATTTTTTTTTTTTAATTAAAGGTAAATTCATAAGGAATTAAAAATTATTAATAAAATTTCTGTCAGAAAGGAGTAAGTAAATAAAAAATTGAGTTAAAAATTGTTTTTTAATTTTTTTACATGAAAAAATTGTACAAAAAGTCTAATATCTCGGGACCTAATAATGTCTCCATCAATTTTTTTTTTTTAATTAAAGGTAAATTTATAAGGAATTTAAAAATATTAATAAAATTTATGTCAGAGAAGAGAAAGTGAATAAAAAATTGAATTAAAAATTGTTTTTCAATTTTTTTACATGAGAAAATTGTACAAAAAGTCTAATATCTCGAGACCTAATAAAGTCTCCATCAATTTTTTTTTTTAATTAATGGTAAATTCATAAGGAATTTAAAATTATTAATAAAATTTCTGTCAGAGAAGAGAAAGTGAATAAAAAATTGAATTAAAAATTGTTTTTCAATTTTTTTACATGAGAAAATTGTACAAAAAGTCTAATATCTCGGGACCTAATAAAGTCTCCATCAATTTTTTTTTTTTAAATTAAAGGTAAATTCATAAGGAATTTAAAATTATTAATAAAATTTCTGTCAGAAAGGAGTAAGTAAATAAAAAATTGAATTAAATATTGTTTTTCAATTTTTTTACATGAGAAAATTGTACAAAAAGTCTAATATCTCGGGACCTAATAAAGTCTCCATCAATTTTTTTTTTTAAATTAAAGGTAAATTCATAAGGAATTTAAAATTATTAATAAAATTTCTGTCAGAATGGAGTAAGTAAATAAAAAATTGAGTTAAAAATTGTTTTTTAATTTTTTTACATGAAAAAATTGTACAAAAAGTCTAATATCTCGGGACCTAATAAAGTCTCCATCAATTTTTTTTTTTAAATTAAAGGTAAATTCATAAGGAATTTATAATTATTAATAAAATTTCTGTCAGAAAGGAGTAAGTAAATAAAAAATTGAGTTAAAAATTGTTTTTTAATTTTTTTACATGAGAAAATTGTACAAAAAGTCTAATATCTCGGGACCTAATAAAGTCTCCATCAATTTTTTTTTTTAAATTAAAGGTAAATTCCTAAGGAATTTAAAATTATTAATAAAATTTCTGTCAGAGAAGAGAAAGTGAATAAAAAATTGAATTAAAAATTGTTTTTCAATTTTTTTACATGAGAAAATTGTACAAAAAGTCTAATATCTCGGGACCTAATAAAGTCTCCATCAATTTTTTTTTTTTTAATTAAAGGTAAATTCATAAGGAATTTAAAATTATTAATAAAATTTCTGTCAGAAAGGAGTAAGTAAATAAAAATTTGAGTTAAAAATTGTTTTTTATTTTTTTTACATGAAAAAATTGTACAAAAAGTCTAATATCTCGGGACCTAATAAAGTCTCCATCAATTTTTTTTTTTTAATTAAAGGTAAATTCATAAGGAATTTATAATTATTAATAAAATTTCTGTCAGAAAGGAGTAAGTAAATAAAAAATTGAGTTAAAAATTGTTTTTTAATTTTTTTACATGAAAAAATTGTACAAAAAGTCTAATATCTCGGGACCTAATAAAGTCTCCATCAATTTTTTTTTTTAATTAAAGATAAATTTATAAGGAATTTAAAAATATTAATAAAATTTTTGTCAGAGAGGAGTAAGTGAAGTAAAAATTGAATTAAAAATTGTTTTTTAATTTTTTTACATGAGAAAATTGTACAAAAAGTCTAATATCTCGGGACCTAATAAAGTCTCCATCAATTTTTTTTTTAAAATTAAAGGTAAATTCATAAGGAATTAAAAAATATTAATAAAATTTCTGTCAGAGAAGAGAAAGTGAATAAAAAATTGAATTAAAAATTGTTTTTTAATTTTTTTACATGAGAAAATTGTACAAAAAGTCTAATATCTCGGGACCTAATAAAGTCTCCATCAATTTTTTTTTTTTTAATTAAAGGTAAATTTATAAGGAATTTAAAAATATTAATAAAATTTCTGTCAGAGAAGAGAAAGTGAATGAAAAATTGAATTAAAAATTGTTTTTCAATTTTTTTACATGAGAAAATTGTACAAAAAGTCTAATATCTCGGGACCTAATAAAGTCTCCATCAATTTTTTTTTTTTAATTAAAGATAAATTTATAAGGAATTTAAAAATATTAATAAAATTTCTGTCAGAGAAGAGAAAGTGAATAAAAAATTGAATTAAAAATTGTTTTTCAATTTTTTTACATGAGAAAATTGTACAAAAAGTCTAATATCTCGGGACCTAATAAAGTCTCCATCAATTTTTTTTTTAAAATTAAAGGTAAATTCATAAGGAATTAAAAAATATTAATAAAATTTCTGTCAGAGAAGAGAAAGTGAATAAAAAATTGAATTAAAAATTGTTTTTCAATTTTTTTACATGAGAAAATTGTACAAAAAGTCTAATATCTCGAGACCTAATAAAGTCTCCATCAATTTTTTTTTTTAATTAATGGTAAATTCATAAGGAATTTAAAATTATTAATAAAATTTCTGTCAGAGAAGAGAAAGTGAATAAAAAATTGAATTAAAAATTGTTTTTCAATTTTTTTACATGAGAAAATTGTACAAAAAGTCTAATATCTCGGGACCTAATAAAGTCTCCATCAATTTTTTTTTTTTAAATTAAAGGTAAATTCATAAGGAATTTAAAATTATTAATAAAATTTCTGTCAGAAAGGAGTAAGTAAATAAAAAATTGAATTAAATATTGTTTTTCAATTTTTTTACATGAGAAAATTGTACAAAAAGTCTAATATCTCGGGACCTAATAAAGTCTCCATCAATTTTTTTTTTTAAATTAAAGGTAAATTCATAAGGAATTTAAAATTATTAATAAAATTTCTGTCAGAATGGAGTAAGTAAATAAAAAATTGAGTTAAAAATTGTTTTTTAATTTTTTTACATGAAAAAATTGTACAAAAAGTCTAATATCTCGGGACCTAATAAAGTCTCCATCAATTTTTTTTTTTAAATTAAAGGTAAATTCATAAGGAATTTATAATTATTAATAAAATTTCTGTCAGAAAGGAGTAAGTAAATAAAAAATTGAGTTAAAAATTGTTTTTTAATTTTTTTACATGAGAAAATTGTACAAAAAGTCTAATATCTCGGGACCTAATAAAGTCTCCATCAATTTTTTTTTTTAAATTAAAGGTAAATTCCTAAGGAATTTAAAATTATTAATAAAATTTCTGTCAGAGAAGAGAAAGTGAATAAAAAATTGAATTAAAAATTGTTTTTCAATTTTTTTACATGAGAAAATTGTACAAAAAGTCTAATATCTCGGGACCTAATAAAGTCTCCATCAATTTTTTTTTTTTTAATTAAAGGTAAATTCATAAGGAATTTAAAATTATTAATAAAATTTCTGTCAGAAAGGAGTAAGTAAATAAAAATTTGAGTTAAAAATTGTTTTTTATTTTTTTTACATGAAAAAATTGTACAAAAAGTCTAATATCTCGGGACCTAATAAAGTCTCCATCAATTTTTTTTTTTTAATTAAAGGTAAATTCATAAGGAATTTATAATTATTAATAAAATTTCTGTCAGAAAGGAGTAAGTAAATAAAAAATTGAGTTAAAAATTGTTTTTTAATTTTTTTACATGAAAAAATTGTACAAAAAGTCTAATATCTCGGGACCTAATAAAGTCTCCATCAATTTTTTTTTTTAATTAAAGATAAATTTATAAGGAATTTAAAAATATTAATAAAATTTTTGTCAGAGAGGAGTAAGTGAAGTAAAAATTGAATTAAAAATTGTTTTTTAATTTTTTTACATGAGAAAATTGTACAAAAAGTCTAATATCTCGGGACCTAATAAAGTCTCCATCAATTTTTTTTTTAAAATTAAAGGTAAATTCATAAGGAATTAAAAAATATTAATAAAATTTCTGTCAGAGAAGAGAAAGTGAATAAAAAATTGAATTAAAAATTGTTTTTTAATTTTTTTACATGAGAAAATTGTACAAAAAGTCTAATATCTCGGGACCTAATAAAGTCTCCATCAATTTTTTTTTTTTTAATTAAAGGTAAATTTATAAGGAATTTAAAAATATTAATAAAATTTCTGTCAGAGAAGAGAAAGTGAATGAAAAATTGAATTAAAAATTGTTTTTCAATTTTTTTACATGAGAAAATTGTACAAAAAGTCTAATATCTCGGGACCTAATAAAGTCTCCATCAATTTTTTTTTTTTAATTAAAGATAAATTTATAAGGAATTTAAAAATATTAATAAAATTTCTGTCAGAGAAGAGAAAGTGAATAAAAAATTGAATTAAAAATTGTTTTTCAATTTTTTTACATGAGAAAATTGTACAAAAAGTCTAATATCTCGGGACCTAATAAAGTCTCCATCAATTTTTTTTTTAAAATTAAAGGTAAATTCATAAGGAATTAAAAAATATTAATAAAATTTCTGTCAGAGAAGAGAAAGTGAATAAAAAATTGAATTAAAAATTGTTTTTTAATTTTTTTACATGAGAAAATTGTACAAAAAGTCTAATATCTCGGGACCTAATAAAGTCTCCATCAATTTTTTTTTTTTTAATTAAAGGTAAATTTATAAGGAATTTAAAAATATTAATAAAATTTCTGTCAGAGAAGAGAAAGTGAATGAAAAATTGAATTAAAAATTGTTTTTCAATTTTTTTACATGAGAAAATTGTACAAAAAGTCTAATATCTCGGGACCTAATAAAGTCTCCATCAATTTTTTTTTTTTAAAGTAAAGGTAAATTCATAAGGAATTTAAAATTATTAATAAAATTTCTGTCAGAGAAGAGAAAGTGAATAAAAAATTGAATTAAAAATTGTTTTTCAATTTTTTTACATGAGAAAATTGTACAAAAAGTCTAATATATCGGGACCTAATAAAGTCTCCATCAATTTTTTTTTTTTAATTAAAGGTAAATTTATAAGGAATTTAAAAATATTAATAAAATTTCTGTCAGAGAGGAGTAAGTGAAGTAAAAATTGAATTAAAAATTGTTTTTTAATTTTTTTACATGAGAAAATTGTACAAAAAGTCTAATATCTCGGGACCTAATAAAGTCTCCATCAATTTTTTTTTTTTTATTAAAGGTAAATTCATAAGGAATTTAAAATTATTAATAAAATTTCTGTCAGAAAGGAGTAAGTAAATAAAAATTTGAGTTAAAAATTGTTTTTTATTTTTTTTACATGAAAAAATTGTACAAAAAGTCTAATATCTCGGGACCTAATAAAGTCTCCATCAATTTTTTTTTTTTAATTAAAGGTAAATTCATAAGGAATTTATAATTATTAATAAAATTTCTGTCAGAAAGGAGTAAGTAAATAAAAAATTGAGTTAAAAATTGTTTTTTAATTTTTTTACATGAAAAAATTGTACAAAAAGTCTAATATCTCGGGACCTAATAAAGTCTCCATCAATTTTTTTTTTTTAATTAAAGATAAATTTATAAGGAATTTAAAAATATTAATAAAATTTTTGTCAGAGAGGAGTAAGTGAAGTAAAAATTGAATTAAAAATTGTTTTTTAATTTTTTTACATGAGAAAATTGTACAAAAAGTCTAATATCTCGGGACCTAATAAAGTCTCCATCAATTTTTTTTTTAAAATTAAAGGTAAATTCATAAGGAATTAAAAAATATTAATAAAATTTCTGTCAGAGAAGAGAAAGTGAATAAAAAATTGAATTAAAAATTGTTTTTTAATTTTTTTACATGAGAAAATTGTACAAAAAGTCTAATATCTCGGGACCTAATAAAGTCTCCATCAATTTTTTTTTTTTTAATTAAAGGTAAATTTATAAGGAATTTAAAAATATTAATAAAATTTCTGTCAGAGAAGAGAAAGTGAATGAAAAATTGAATTAAAAATTGTTTTTCAATTTTTTTACATGAGAAAATTGTACAAAAAGTCTAATATCTCGGGACCTAATAAAGTCTCCATCAATTTTTTTTTTTTAATTAAAGATAAATTTATAAGGAATTTAAAAATATTAATAAAATTTCTGTCAGAGAAGAGAAAGTGAATAAAAAATTGAATTAAAAATTGTTTTTCAATTTTTTTACATGAGAAAATTGTACAAAAAGTCTAATATCTCGGGACCTAATAAAGTCTCCATCAATTTTTTTTTTAAAATTAAAGGTAAATTCATAAGGAATTAAAAAATATTAATAAAATTTCTGTCAGAGAAGAGAAAGTGAATAAAAAATTGAATTAAAAATTGTTTTTTAATTTTTTTACATGAGAAAATTGTACAAAAAGTCTAATATCTCGGGACCTAATAAAGTCTCCATCAATTTTTTTTTTTTTAATTAAAGGTAAATTTATAAGGAATTTAAAAATATTAATAAAATTTCTGTCAGAGAAGAGAAAGTGAATGAAAAATTGAATTAAAAATTGTTTTTCAATTTTTTTACATGAGAAAATTGTACAAAAAGTCTAATATCTCGGGACCTAATAAAGTCTCCATCAATTTTTTTTTTTTAAAGTAAAGGTAAATTCATAAGGAATTTAAAATTATTAATAAAATTTCTGTCAGAGAAGAGAAAGTGAATAAAAAATTGAATTAAAAATTGTTTTTCAATTTTTTTACATGAGAAAATTGTACAAAAAGTCTAATATATCGGGACCTAATAAAGTCTCCATCAATTTTTTTTTTTTAATTAAAGGTAAATTTATAAGGAATTTAAAAATATTAATAAAATTTCTGTCAGAGAGGAGTAAGTGAAGTAAAAATTGAATTAAAAATTGTTTTTTAATTTTTTTACATGAGAAAATTGTACAAAAAGTCTAATATCTCGGGACCTAATAAAGTCTCCATCAATTTTTTTTTTTTTATTAAAGGTAAATTCATAAGGAATTTAAAATTATTAATAAAATTTCTGTCAGAAAGGAGTAAGTAAATAAAAATTTGAGTTAAAAATTGTTTTTTATTTTTTTTACATGAAAAAATTGTACAAAAAGTCTAATATCTCGGGACCTAATAAAGTCTCCATCAATTTTTTTTTTTTTATTAAAGGTAAATTCATAAGGAATTTAAAATTATTAATAAAATTTCTGTCAGAAAGGAGTAAGTAAATAAAAATTTGAGTTAAAAATTGTTTTTTATTTTTTTTACATGAAAAAATTGTACAAAATGTCTAATATCTCGGGACCTAATAAAGTCTTCATCAATTTTTTTTTTAAATTAAAGGTAAATTCATAAGGAATTTAAAATTATTAATAAAATTTCTGTCAGAGAGGAGTAAGTGAAGTAAAAATTGAATTAAAAATTGTTTTTTAATTTTTTTACATGAGAAAATTGTACAAAAAGTCTAATATCTCGGGACCTAATAAAGTCTCCATCAATTTTTTTTTTAAATTAAAGGTAAATTCATAAGGAATTTAAAATTATCAATAAAATTTCTTTTAGAAAGGAGTAAGTAAATAAAAATTTGAGTTAAAAATTGTTTTTTAATTTTTTTACATGAAAAAATTGTACAAAAAGTCTAATATCTCGGGACCTAATAAAGTCTCCATCAATTTTTTTTTTTTAATTAAAGGTAAATTCATAAGGAATTTATAATTATTAATAAAATTTCTGTCAGAAAGGAGTAAGTAAATAAAAAATTGAGTTAAAAATTGTTTTTTAATTTTTTTACATGAAAAAATTGTACAAAAAGTCTAATATCTCGGGACCTAATAAAGTCTCCATCAATTTTTTTTTTTTAATTAAAGATAAATTTATAAGGAATTTAAAAATATTAATAAAATTTTTGTCAGAGAGGAGTAAGTGAAGTAAAAATTGAATTAAAAATTGTTTTTTAATTTTTTTACATGAGAAAATTGTACAAAAAGTCTAATATCTCGGGACCTAATAAAGTCTCCATCAATTTTTTTTTTTTTAATTAAAGGTAAATTCATAAGGAATTTAAAATTAGTAATAAAATTTCTGTCAGAAAGGGGTAAGTAAATAAAAAATTAAGTTAAATATTGTTTTTTAATTTTTTTACATGAAAAAATTGTACAAAAAGTCTAATATCTCGGGACCTAATAAAGTCTCCATCAATTTTTTTTTTTTAATTAAAGGTAAATTTATAAGGAATTTAAAAATATTAATAAAATTTCTGTCAGAGAGGAGTAAGTGAAGTAAAAATTGAATTAAAAATTGTTTTTTAATTTTTTTACATGAAAAAATTTTTTTTTTCTCTGACTTTATTTTCATTTAAAAGTAAATATTTTTAACTAAAACATGTGTAAGTTTCATCAAAATATCTTTATAATATTTTGAGATATTAACAATTTTGTTAAATTAATGTTGATATTCAAAATGGCGTATCTTCTAAACTTTTGAATTTTTTTAAAAATCATTTGGAGGAAAAAAGTTTCTCATATAGCAGTATAATATCACGAAGTTTCAAGAAAATCGATGAACCCTTTCACGGTGCGCCTTAACCAGTTGGTTGAGTCATGCGACTCAACCCAAAAATCCTTGCTCAGTAAAATTTTTTTTTCCTCGTGATACTATATGGCGAATGGAATCTTTTCGCACAAAAATCAAAATAATCTGTGGAGCCGTTTTTCAGAACGGTCCCTTTGACTATTTTCGCCATTAAAAATACATTTCTTTAAATGAAAATAGCAAATAGAAATTTATTATTTTATTATAGTTTCAGGCGTGGGTCCAGGGAGGGCACATATGCATGCCCCCTAAGATACATAGTGGGGGGGGGGGGGGTTTGGTGTTTAAACCACCACCCCCCATGAAATTTGGAATTTTGTTGACAAATTTGAGCAAACATAAAATCTTTCCTGAAACTTTTTTTGCCTTCGCCCCTGAAAAAAACAAATGAACTTATAATAATTTTGTTTGTTAACTTATGTGTATGTCAAATGAATTTCGACAAATCGAACACAGTGCGCCTTAACCAAACCCAACCCAAAAGTCCTTGCTTAGTAACAAATTTTATTTTCCGTGAAAGTATATGGAAAGTAGAAACTTTTTTCACAAACATAATCTGTGATGTCGTTTTTAAAAACTGTGCCTTTGAATATTTCTAAAATCGAAATTTAATTCTTTTTAAATATTTTAATCATATATTCTTAATAGTTATTAGATTTATTTATTATTTCAATTTTTTTTACTTAAATTAGTATCATATCATTGATATTTGTTTTGCCGAAATTAATTTGACATACAGAAAAGTTGTCAAACAAAATTATTATAAATTCATTTTTTTTAAGGGGCGTAGACAACAAAAAAGTTTCAGGCAAGATCATATGTTTGCTCAGATTTGTCAAAAAAATTCCAAATTTCAAGGGGGGTGGAGGTTTAAACACCAAACCCCCCCCCCCCACTATGTTTCTTGGGGGCATGCATATGTGCCCTCCCTGGATCCGCGCCTGAAACTATAATACAATAATACATTTCTATTCGCTATTTTCATTTAAAGAAATGTATTTTTAATTGTGAAAATATTCAAAGGGACCGTTCTGAAAAACGGCTCCACAGATTATTTTGATTTCTGTGAGAAAAGATTCCATTTTCCATATACTATCACGAGAAAAAAAAAATTTTACTGAGCAAAGACTTTTGGGTTGAGTCTGGTTAAGGCGCACCGTGCTTTGACAACTCTGATATTTCTGACGTGAAAAGGCCCTTAATCAAAATCGAATAAAATAAAAAAGAAATTGAATTAACCAAATATTAATTTAGTAGAATTCTTTTAACAGAATTTTTTATGGACCGAATCTCTAAATGTCAGAAATTAAAAATCCTTTAAAATTAAAAAGTTTAGGCAAATTAAACTAAAAACATGTTTATAATATTACTCTCAAATTGGTTCTTAGCAACCCGTGTATATGCATTAAATAAAGAAATTCAATAAAACAAGTTCAACAATAAATTTAGAAAAATAAAGGAAATCTAACAATTTTTTGAAAGAATAAGTAAGTTTGCAAAAAGTCCCGTAAAAATGGAGAAGATGTGAAAACAAATTGAATAAATTTATAAAAAATGAGCGTACTTATTTTTTAAAATGTAGAAATAATTATAAAGATCTTCGAAATAAAAAGCTTAGTGAATGTTATAACAAAATTGTGTAAAATAATATTAAATAAGTTGCGCATAAAAAGAAAAAAAATTAAAGAAAATCCTAAAATAAAAATAAAAATATCAAAAAGAAAAGAAAAAATCTTAAAATTTTGTAAAAAAAAGAAATTATAAGATAAAAATTAAACGGTTTTGAAAAAGTGAAATTTGATCTTGTAAGAATTAAAAAAAAAGGATTATTGTGAATATGGAAAATATTTAATATTATTATTTAATTATTTTGCATTAATTAATATGCACTTAAATTTGAATTAATTGAAATTTAAAAGTTTGAACAAATTAAAAAATATGAGTTAATTGACATTTGGAATTTATTTAAATTATAATGACTTAAAGATATAAAAATTTAATACTATTCTTTGCTATCTTCATGACAAAACTTTGTAAATTGTAGGTATTCTGATCATCTCTATTAGCCCAATTTTTTAATTTTTATAAAGATTAAAATATTAAAATTGACATTTTTAAGATTTATCCACAAATTTGTGTTTTTTCATGGTTTGCGATTTTTTACATGCAGTATTAGACTCCCGGAGAATTGTAAAACTTTTTTGATTTAAGTCATTATTTTAATGCAAATATCCCAATGATTTAAATCAAAGTGATGTAAATTAATAACAGCCCTGATTTATGTCAAATATGAGTTTGGGAACTTGAAAATTCTACTTAGTGAAAATTCGGATTAATTTACATTCGATTAAAAATTTTAAAACAATTTCTATAAAATAAACATAAAATAAACATGCGACGTCGTGAAAGTGCCATTTAATGAAATTCTGCCAATTGAAAATTTGAACTAATCGGAAGTAAAACATAGTCATGAGTCTCAATTTAAAAAGGAATTTTTTATGAAATTGAGAAAAATGTTTAAAATTTTAAAGAACAATCGAAAGAGCATTAAATTCTCTTTCAAAATAGTACGTAAAATATTATCAATGATTTAATTTTGATCAAATTAATTTTATTTAAAAAGAACCTTTCTGAGATCGTCTTTGGTATTTACTGAATTCGTTAATGTTAAAAGTTGTATGACAAATAGTATTATAATAATATTAATTTAGTGCCTTTTAACGACATTTCCAATGGGTAGCAAGAAAACATTTGCACGGATTTTCTAATATTGTGTCAGATGGTACCTGGACATTGTCTTTGTTACATTCAGATTTCAATTGTCAAATTCGAACCTAGGGGCGGGTCTTAGGACTATCTTTATTACAGATCGTCTGGTGAGCATGAATTAGGACAGAATCGGGAAGTTCCCAGAGAGAATTTTTAGAAGGAAATTGTATATCTTTCAGAAATGATATTTTATAACTATTCAAAATTCTTAGAGATAATAATCTATTGAATGTTAAGAACAAAAAATAATAACCTAATTTACAAAATATCCCAATAATGGTAGGTTATATGAATATAATGTTGGAAAACTGTACCTACTTAGTTAAACTCTACAAATTCATTATTGTAAACTAACTTTATGTAATATAATAAATAAAAATCTCATTAAATTAACAATTTAAAACTAATGTTTTGAAAATTTAGCAATGAACAATCCCTGATTAAAATGACGGATAGAAATCGGACACAAAAACCAGATTACATTTCGGATAAGATCGTACAGAAGTCGGATTAATAACGTATAACTTTCGGATTAAAAACGTATAACTTTCGGATAAAAACGTATGATAACGGTTGAAACCGGATTTCTAAACTAATTTAAAAAAACAATTTCAATTATGTTTGACAGATTAAGGTCGGATGGTAACGAACAAAAAACGGATAGAAACCGGATATGCATATCCGGTTCTGTCCGAAAAGTAATCCGGTTTTTGTGTCGGTTTCTATCCGACATTCTAAGCAGGGATTGTACTGAAAGTTCGAGATTTTGAAATAAATAAAACCTTTATTTTATATTCTATAAATTTAAATTTAACCTCAAATATTGTTTTGCACGCCAACTTTTACAGTACCGGTTGTTGCAGCAATATTGACAATGTTTAAAGAAGATACCAATATTTTTGCAACATTGCTGCAATATTAGAACCTTTTGCCTCAGCCTTGTTAAAATCACTAAAATATCCGATGATCTTATAAAAAGACAAGATAAATTAATAAATGTTGATTTATTAAAAATAATAGTGGTACACTATTATGATTTTCTACTAATGAGTTAGCGAAAAGTGAGCTACTATTAAATATAAAGAATTTTACAACCTTTTTAGTAGAAAACTACTGTTTCAATTTATATTTTTCTAATTCAAAAAGAATTTTGCACGATTCTCATGAGTCGATTTGAATGAAATTTTTAGGTAATTCTAATTTGTAAAAAAAATTATGTTTATAGACGATATTAGAATGATTTTAAGCCAAAAAAAAATATTACACTAAGCGCTTTTTTTAAAGCAGAAAAATAACTTTATTTTTTCTTGATTTTCAAATTACTTGGTAATTATTTTAGAACACTATTTTTCCTGGCTTAGAGGTACATTTTTAAAGAAATCTAGGGTACTATGTTTTATAACACTGAATCAGTGAAAATTTCATTGATTCAGTTTTAAAGAGTGATTGTTAATAACTATCTTCAAACTAAAATGGCTATCAATTTCGAGATCTTTTTGTAGATCTAAATTTAGTAAAACAAAAAATCATAGTATCCTACTTTTGTTTTAAAAAAACCTTAAAGGCAGAAAATACGTTGTTTTGAATTAATTACTGAGTAATTTAAAAATCGAGCTGACAAATATTATTTTTTCAATTTAAAAAAAGCGCCTACTGTCGAACGGGGCTATTCTGGTACACCGGGAGCTATTATGGTACAAGCTGGTTTTTTATTTCGAAAATATTTATGTTGAAATTTATAAATTTGATTTTTATTTGTAAATATAGTGTGCTATTTTGCAAACAAAATAACATTATTGTTTCTAATAAATTCTGTGTCATAAATCCGAAAAAAATTGTTTAATACATACAGATTTCATTAAAAAATTGGAATTTCTCTAAAAATCTGCTTCAATATTAATATTAACAAATTCAATGTAACAGATTTAAGGTACGAGTTGAGAATTTAGTTAGGACTATATTCTCGTGATCGGCTTACTTTTTATAAAGAATTTAAGAAAAAAATTGTTAAAAACAGAAAGTTCAGCACATATAGCGGGGCTATTGTGGTACAAAACTTTTTTAATTACCAATCCTAAAGTTTATACAATACATCATTTATTTTTTAATTCAAAATAAAAAATCTTTTAATTTTCAATCCATTCAAAATATTTAAAAAATTTATTTGTTGGCACTATATTTGTAATAAGCAACCCAAGAAGATTCCCTTAAATTGAGTTCTGCTTCGTTTAATCTCAAATTCAGGAATTTTATACTTAAAATTAAAAATATTGATGTTAATTAATTAAAAAGGATGATAAACTTACCTATTTCAAGCAGCTTTTCAGTTTTCTTTTTAAAAATGGCAACGAATAACTTAACTTCACTAAAAAAATTCTGCCAGAAAATATGGTTTGGTAGCTGAGACGCTTCAGCTACTATTGAAAGACCAAACTCGAATGAATTTTCAAAACCCAGGTAACTATGATGCATACACTTAAGGATCGGTACTTGGCAGTACTATGTACCTTAGTACTAAGTTCAGGTCCGTAACCCCTGTCCACCCCTTCCTGTCTGTATGCCTGGTCAATTTTCTGTGATTTGCTTGTTTTTATAAAAAATGGGGGGCGGGGCAGAATTTACAAAAAAAAACATTATTTTTAAAAAAACAAAAACTATGATACATTACTGCAAAAACTGCTGCCTTCCAAGTGTCTTATTTTAAGACATTTTGGTGTCTAAGACGCAATTAATGTCTTAAAATGAGACATTTTTGGCGTCTTAGATACAAAAAAGACATTAAAATATCTTAAAATAAGACACTTAGAAGACAGCAGTTTTTCCAGTGATTGTGCTCCCCGGTAAGAAGCAAGAAATTAAAAAGAATTGGTAAATTTATACCTCTTCATAGAAAACAGTAAATTATTCAATCCTTATAAATTCCATTTCTGTCCAATGCTTTTGTATCTTGTGTTGAGACTAAGTTTCGATAACTTTTCAATCTTTTTCAAATGGCTATAGGCGATTGAAAATAATTGAAAAGTTAGTAAAGTTAAATAAGCAACCCGATTTACGGAGAAAGTTAAAAATAGATATTAAACAGGGGTTGATCTGAAAATTCTAGCATGAATTAAAATCATGAAATTCATATATTTCCTAATACGAAAACAGATAATAAATATAAAAGAGACAAACTCTAATCGAAAAAAGGTTATTGAATAATTGTCTGGAGTCCAATTAATACATAAGTAAGTCTCAAGTTACATATCTTCAAAATGGAATATTCAAATATATCTCTGTTAGCAGTTGGGACAAGGCGTCTGACTTCTGCGCTGGAAACCTGAGTTCGAATCTTTCAAACCGACAATTTTTTTTCTGTATAAATATTTAAAATGCTATTGAAAAATATTGGATTTAGCTTATTTTCAATGGTTTTCGATGGATAAAAAATAAAACTCAAAAACTTTACCAAAAAAATTCAAAATCAAAAAAATTAATATTCTTGAAATAGCTGTATTTTATTACAAGTTCATAAATAACAATAATAATTATAAGTTTGCTCTAAGGAGCAAAAATGTTTGTTACTTTGAGCATAATGCAGCACTACAAGTTTTGTTTTTTCACAAATATAAAGTTTTTTAATTTCGACTTTTTTGTTGGTCAAATTTTTGAGTTTTATTTTAAAAATGGTTAGTGCTACAAATTTTTCTAAGAAACGAAAATGTTTGTTACTTTGAGCACAATGCAGCACAATTTTTGTGTTTTCATAAATAAGGTTTTTTGATTTTCTCTTCTCTTTAGCGCCAGCGCCTATGGTGGCGCTTTTTGTTATTTAACATATAGATTAAAAAAATTGTAGATGACATTTACTGCAAATAAAGTATATATAATATTATATGCTTAGACTTTTAAAAAAATTCAATCACAACCTTTTACGAAAAAAATAGAAATCAGCTTAACCCTACTTCAAGCGATTTAACAAGATATCATTGACAAAACGCTAACAGTAGAGTTACCCCAGTGGGCAAAAATCCATGTTCGTTCTAAAAACGTTTTAAGAACGTTTTTAAAACGTTTCATGTCGGACAAATAATGTTCTGGAACGTTATTGGAACATGGATGTTCGAATAATGTTCCAGAACATGTTTAAACGTTTTAAAACGTACATGGATTTTTGCCCACTGGGACGTTGATTGTTATTTTTCTCGTACAAAGTATTAATTGCATTATTTTTAAAAGTCCAAGGATATTAATATTATCTACTTTATTTGCAATAGTTGTTTTGAATTTTATTAATAATTAATTATTTTTAGCTAATTCAAATTTAAAGAGAAAAATTCGGCCCAAAATAAAAAAAAATTAAAGCTATCAAGCTTAAACTGCAATTGTAAGAAGTAAATATTTTACAAAAAATTGGTGAAAATTCACTGAAATTCTATTACATACGCTTTTTTCTAAAAATTTGGCGAAAATTCATCTAAATTCTAATAAATATGCTTTTTCCTAAAAATATACAGAAAATTCACCAAAAGTCTAATAAATTTACTTTTCCTAAAAACTTGTTGAATTTTTCACAATTTTTAAGAAATATTTCTTCTAGGAAAAAGTAAATTTATTAGACTTTAGGGAATTTTTCCAAAAACTTGGTGAATTTTCCCTAACTTCTAAGAAATATTTCTTAAAAGTTAGGAAAAAATCACAAATTTGTTAGGGAAAGCGAATTTATTAAACTTTTGGGGAATTTTCACCATATTTCTTGTTAATATTCACTTATTGTTTAGGGAAGAACATTTTCCCTAAAAAATGTGGAATAATCATGATAAAAAGTTGGTGAATAATCCACAATTTTTTTACAGTGTATATACGCTGGTGAATTAGTGAATTTCGCTGTTAATCAGTGAAAAAATCGCTTTTTGATCAGCGTATATACGCTGTCTTGAAACAGCTGTATACTTTGGGCTGGTTAAACAGCGAATTTTCGCTGTTTCAAATTTAGAGAGTAGCTAAACGATGCCAAATAGAGGAATGGACTTGGGAAATGATTAAATTCGTCAATTTGCCTGAATAGATTAGTCATTTAGATAAATGACTAGGCATTGGCTATTTGCCTGAAACTAGGTCGGCAAATAGAAGAAAATGATTATCACATACAAATTGAATTATATCTTATGTATTGTATATTATATTTTACGAATAATAAAAATGTAATATATGGGTGATTCTCCACGAAACCGACAATTCCATGTCCCTTGTACTTTTTAGGAAACATATTGCACATATAGTCATCAATCCAACGTGAAAAAGTAGCTCTAGTGATTACGAACAAAAGCCTGTAGCCACTTTAATTTATAAGATTAAATATTTTTTGTTAAATTCAAATTTAAGAGCCAAATCGTCATGGTGAAGCCTGCCCCCAGGGTCAGTTTCGAAACAAAAATAAATATTTTTAGTAAACTTTAATAATAAAACTAATTAATTGTGACATTTTTTTATTGTCTAAGTGTGTAGAATTCAGAAAAAAAATTGGTTGTAAATTTTTTTTTTGTTATTTCTTTTTAGATGTTATATTTTGTCCCCAGTTTTGTGCGTCATGGTGAAGCCTATTTAAAAAATTGAAATACTTCATAAAAATCAAATCAAAATGTAGTTATACTTTAGTATAAACAACAATTGACTTCCCTGAAGAGATTCACTACAAGATCCACTATCACTACTATCAAAAAGAAAAAAATTTTTTTCATTCAGCCTTTTGGCTGTCTTTCATTGAATTTGTGATTCAACCAAGTGTACAATTAAAACAATTTTAGTGATTGTGTCCAAATAAAATTAAACAAATAAAATTTACTTAGCCTGTCATAATTTTAATAAGTTTATCAATAATTGCTTTATAAATTTTCATAAATTACTGAATAAATTTGTATAAATTGTTGGCAACTGATTTGCAAATTTTAAATTATGTGTTAATAAATTACAATAAATGTTTTTAAAATAATTTATAAAATTACAACATATATTTCCATAAATGTCCATAAATTACCACATAAATTTCCACAAATTTCAAAAATTATTTTTTTAAATTTTCTTTTATTTACTATAAATTACCACAAAAAATTATAAATTACCATAAATTTCCATAGATTACGAAATAAATTTCCTGCATTAGTTTTTTGAATCTTGAATTTTGTTTTGTATTATTCTTATAAATGACCTCAAACTTTTTATAAATTACCGCATAAGTAACCATAAATTTCATGACACAGTTTTTCAAATCCTGAATTTCGTTTGCATTATTTTTATAAATTACCTTAATATTTTCATAAATTACCGCATAAATTATCACCATGGATTTCTTTATTTGTTTATAGCGATTTTATTAACAAATTATGCCTTAACCCTTAGCAGCACCCATTTTTTAAAAGTAGAAAAATAATTTTTTTCCATTAAAATAGGTACTTTATAATAAGAAAAAAATATGAAAATTAGAGAATCGAAAAAAATTTGCTATTTTCAAATTTTTTTCTTGGAAACTAAAAAACATATTTTATTTGAAAACCATAGTTTGGAATCGGAAATTTACTGAGAAACCTTAAAATTGGGTCTATAAATGTAAAATAGTGACTCTCTTCCAATAATCTTTAATAATCTATGAAAAACTAAAAAAAATAGGTGGTCAGTGGGACTGACCACTGTGCTGCTAAGGGTTAAAATAAAATATGATCAGAACAAAATCGTTCTAATTTTTCTTGTAGAATCGATTTGCATCCATACTTTTAATTAAATGTGACTTTTTTTATAATTTGTTTAAACAAATATTGTTTACCAAATATAAAATCTGAAAATTAAAATGCTAATGATTTTTATTTCATTTTCCTGTAAATCCAACTATCGATTTTGTTATACTGCAACCGATTATGGTACATGGATGCGGTAACAGCTAATTTGTTTAAAGAATATAATAGTTATAAACAATTTGTCCGGCCCATCACAGATATTTCATTCTTGACTATCATACTTGAAAGTTACATTACGATTTTCATTTTAATTAGAAAATAAAATTTCTAAAATAACAGTAATCAAATTGTCGGATTCGTGGAGAATCACCCATGTAAAAAAATAACTTTAAAATTGCATGTTTTGTTTAAAATGCACTTGACTCATGTTTTGAAAAAAAAAATCAAAATTTTATTAAAATTTATTTATTTATTCGTTAACGGGCTTACAAAGATAAAAATTTGCCCTTTCGTACAAAGTACTATGATAAATTGTGAATTGAATTATTAATTAATAGCCATAATCCATATGGCTCCATTTCTTTATAAAATAACAACTGATATAAATATATATATATGGGTCATTCCATGTGAAAAGGCAAATGACTTTGTCCACTCGTGGTTTTAAGCTATTGCAAAGCAATATAGCTTAAAATTTAGCATTTTTTATGTGCAATCGAATGCCGAGTGGCTCATTTTGACATTTTCAAAATGGCGGCCACCACAGACACATAAGTGCCACAATTTAAAAACTTGCGTCTTTAAAACTTTAAAATATCTTACATCTTGTGACTAAAAAAATTTAGAACCTCTAATTTAAATGTTTTTAAGGTCGCTAAATACGAATCCAATGACAGAAATTCAAAATTCAAAATGGCGGATCCAATATGGCGGATACATTTTTCAAAATTTAATACATTCAATTGAATTCTGCTGAAACATGGTACTTGGGGGTTTTTGGGGTCGCTGATTATGAATCCAATGTCAGAATTTAAAAATTCAAAATGGCGGATCCAATATGGCAGACATTTTTTTTAAAAATTACTGAATTCAGCTGAAAATTGTTACTCGGAGGTTTTTGGGGTCTCTGAATAAGAATCCAATGTCAGAATTTAAAAATTCAAAATGGCGGATCCAATATGGCGGATACATTTTTCAAAATTTAATACATTTAACTGAATTCAGCTGAAACATGGTACTTGGGGGTTTTTGGGGTTGCTGCATACGAATCCAATGTCAGAATTTAAAAATTCAAAATGGCGGATTCAATATGGCGGACATTTTTTTAAAAAATTACTGAATTCAGCTGAAAATTGTTACTCGGGAGATTTTGGGGTCGCTGAATACGAATCCAAGGCTAGAATTTAAAAATACAAAATGGCAGATCCAATATAGCTGAAATTTTTAAAAAAAAATTACTGAAATCAGCTGAATATTGTTACTAGTAGGTTCTTGAAATCGCTAATTACGCATATGTTGGTAAAATTTAAAAAGTAGTAAATGTGAACTGAATAAGTCGGAAATAAATCTACTAAAATAACTAAATGACGGGCTTAAAAAAAAATTTTTTATCAAAGAGAAGTCCTGAAAAGAACTGATTGTAATTTATTTTCTATTTATTTATATTTAAAAAAGCACACTCTTCAGCATTGGAATATTCTTTTATTTCTAATGTCGTATCTGACACTGGAATATAACCGTGGTTTTTTGTATTTTTGGAACTGTCGGTGCATTCTTGAAACGTGAATTTAATCGTTTCTTAATTGCTTCATGAATTTTCCGCTATATTGGATCCGACATTTTGTATTTTTTAATTCTAGCCTTGGATTCGTATTCACCGACCCCAAAAAATCCCAAGTAACAATTTTGAGCTGAATTCAATAATTATTTTAACAATGTCAGCCATAGTGGATCCGCCATTTTTAATTTTTAAATTCTGACATTGGATTCGTATTCAACGACCCCAAAAACCCCCGAGTAACAATTTTTAGCTGAATTCAATAATTTTTTTAAAAAATGTCCGCCATATTGAATTTTTAAATTCTGACATTGGATTCGTATTCAGCGACCCCAAAAACCCTCGAGTAACAATTTTCAGCTGAATTCAGTAATTTTTTAAAAAATGTCCGCCATATTGGATCCGCCATTTTGAATTTTTAAATTCTGACATTGGATTCTTATTCAGAGACCCCAAAAACCCCCGAGTAACAATTTTCAGCTGAATTCAGTAATTTTTAAAAAAAATGTCTGCCATATTGGATCCGCCATTTTGAATTTTTGAATTCTGACATTGGATTTGTATTCAGTGACCCCAAAAACCCCCGAGTAACATGTTTCAGCTGAATTCAGTTGAATGTATTAAACTTTAAAAAATGTATCCGACATATTGGATCCGCCATTTTGAATTTTTAAATTCTGTCATTGGATTCGTATTTAGCGACCTCAAAAACATTTAAATTAGAGGTTCTAAATTTTTTTAGTTACAAGATGTAAGATATTTTAAAGTTTTAAAGACGCAAGTTTTTAAATTGTGGCACTTATGTGTCTGTGGTGGCCGCCATTTTGCAAATGTCAAAATGAGCCACTCGGCATTCGATTGCACATAAAAAATGCTAAATTTTAAGCTATATTGCTTTGCAATAGCTTAAAACCACGAGTGGACAAAGTCATTTGCCTTTTCACATGGAATGACCCATATATATATATATATATAAGATAAATGAAACAAAGAAGACAAACGCTAATAAACTCTTGTTATAGAAACAAAACAAAAATAAAAAATGTCAACTGTTTCGTTTACATCGGAAACATTCAAAACATTTTTACAATCTACAATGTGTAAAAAATTTATGATCGCAGAATAATTTGCTCGAGAGAAATCGTATCTAAGAAAAGCAGGTTTCGCAATACTGTTATTGTTGTTTACAATTTCAAAAAAAATAGACAAAGACAAGAAATCTGCGTTGACAGACGGAGAAAAATTCAAGAAGTCGAATGTTGAGCCTCCTTCACCTTCCTGATGTACGGTACACCCTGATGAAATGCCAACTTCAGATTCACTTCTCCTTGATGATGAAGATGATTCAATTCCTCTCTTATTTTTGAGAGTTCTTCTGATTGGCTCTTCGTTTTGTCGAAGGATATCCATAAACCTTTGAGAAGATTGACAAATTCCGGTTTCATTTTCGCGGCCAGGAATGCTCGGTGTAGTGCATGGGCCCCGTCCATCGACTCGCATCTTATTCTCAACGGGTGGGGTTTCGTTGACGTCTGTAAAAGTTTCCCGATTCGTGTTACATTAATATTAGACACTAAATCCACAGGGAGAAACTTAATTTCGCGTCAACAATAATTTATATTTAGAGAGCACGGAAAGTATTATTATACTAATAATATATATGGTCGATTCTTGCGTAACTGCCCGATTTCAAGATAAGTTTTGGTAGAAAATTTTTTTTTCTTATTTAATGTTTCTCTGCATTTATTTTTCTCATTAGGGTAGAATATAATTATGTTTTAAACGATTTTACTACAACTATATTTATACGGAAATAATAGCAAATTTTTTAAAATTGGCTGCCATGTGGAGCTGAACCGCATCCTTTTATTCCAAATATATTGTGCAGAATAAAAATTTCTTTTTGATATTTTGCTAAAACGAAAATAAATAATAAATTGATAAATTATTTAATATTATAACAGTATTTTAAATATTAGTTAACATATATAAAATTTTATAAAAGAACAGCAAATACAATATTTAATAATGAATATTTTGTTTTATTTTTTGAATAATTTGAAATCGAGATCGAGCAGTGTAATCCGGCACTGCTAAACTACTTTATAGAATAATATTTTAAAATAACCACCACAGATAAAAAAGTTTCTCTGCATGAAGCACACTGAACACTTCATATAGGCCATGGAGCTGAAATTTTACGTGATACCATGGAGCTGAAATTTGACATTTATTCTAACCTCACTTCTACAATATTGCAAAATAAATCTATTCCTTCTGCAGATCGCTTGTTTCACATGAAAACTTAAAGAAAATGGTAACAATACTATTAAACAGTTGTTACAGTAATATAATAGTAATGACATGGAACTGAACGCTTTTTTTGTACACATGCGATTTTCCCAAAAATAATATTTTTTTTTTTTGAGTAAAAAGTTTTCTTTTTTAAAACTTTTTTCACATGCGATTTAGTGCTAATGGATAAAAATTGAGATTTAACTTATTAGAAGGCGTAATAACTAAACACATGACAACTTAATTATAAGTCTACAGATTGCGTTCAAAAATTGGAAAAATTGAGGGACAATAGTATATTATGCATCAAGGGAGGGAAGTCCGTGTTTTTTTGTCAAGCACAAATGTTCGGAGAACATTGTGCGAGACAAAAAATCGGCCTCCCGAGGTGCATATGCTATTTTCTATCACGTATGTACAAAAATCTCGTGTTTCGTTCGCGTTAGCGGGTCAGCACTCGCAGTTTTCAGGTTAGTGACGTTAGAGATAAAAAAACTTCCGAACAGTGAAAAAAACTCTCATCGCGCAGGCGCATTGCAACATGAGAGTTCTTTTCACTGTTCGGAAGTTTTTTTACCTCTAACGTTCACTGACCTAAAAACTGTGAGTTCTGCCCCGCTTAAGGCGAACGAAAACACGAGGTTTTCGTTCATGTGTGGTAGAAAATATTTTTACAGATTCTAAGTATGAAAAAGGTATTATGAAGTTCAATATAAACCTAAATTGTTCATAAATATAGACACTTTATGGTTAAAAAAGGTTGAATTATAATAATGATATTTTCACCGAAAATTATTAAATTAAAGTTAACATTTTGCAAAAGGGACACGCCACGGATCTGAAATTTCAGCAGTTATTGTGCAATATAATAGAAGTTATAATATATATATATTTATGTTTATTTGGTTCTCAGTTACTCTCATATATACCTTTAAAATTCACTAATACACTTCAGAATATATTTTTAATTTAGGTGTATTTTTTCAACGCCGCCAAGTAAGGCAGTTACGTAAGAATCGCCCATATATTATAATAAAATTTTAGTTTTGTAACGTAATTTAAGAATTTAAATTTATTTTGTTTCGATCTTCTGTTCCCTACTAAAAAATCCGGACGAAATCCGGATGAATTCCGGACGAATTCCAGACAAAATTCCGGACAAGTCCGGATTAATTCCGGATCTGGAATTAGTCCGAAAGTGTCCGATTTAACGTAGGTTTTTGGCACGGAATTTAGTCCGGTCTTATCCGAAATAAATCCGGCCGTATACAATCCGGATATAAGTCCGGTACAGTCTGGAACAAATCTGGTCCGAAGTGTTGTTTAAATCCGAAAGTAGTCCGGTACAGTCCGGAACAAATCTGGTCCGGAGCGTTGTTTAAATCCGAATGTAGTCCGGTACAGTCCGGAACAAATACGGTCCTAATCGTTGGTTAAATCCGGATGTAGTCCGGTAGAGTCCGGAACTAATCTGGTTAAACTTTTTTTGTAATCCGGATTTAGTCCGGCTTCATCCGGAATTAGTCGGAAAAGCAAAAAAAATTTTTTTTAATTGTTTAAGTCATTTTTAAACAACGTTTAGAACTTAACATTACACAAATATTCATACATTTATTACAACGATTATATACAAAAGTTATATTAAAGAAGAAAAATCGCACGCATGAGGGGAATCGAACACGGGATGTTACGCAAGCAACGCAGAACTTAAACTTTTTTTTTTTTTTTTATTTATTTTTTTATAACACATTATATATAATTATACATTTGACGACAATAAATGGAGACGCCAATAACATTTTTCGCTCATCTAACTAAGACTCTAAGACGGGTACCAACACCACTCGTCAGATAACATTCTCCTACTAAGTCATTTTACATTCTATTATTTTATGCATACTTTCGCTATATGTATTGTCTAGTTCTGAACTAATTAATCTAATCTGTTTGCGAGAGGCTCCAGAAAAACACCCCACATACAAAAAACCAGAACTAAATTTAGCAAAAAAAAAAAAAGAAACAGAGCAAAGCGAAGAAAGAAGGAACCTTTCTCGGACGGAGATGGGCAAATGCCCAGTAAATATAATTATTAGCAATTTTTTTTTTTTTTTTTTGTCTAAAATACACAGTGACATAATTCTTATTTTATGATCTGAGCTCTATACGATCTGTCTTTGTATCTAACAATTTTGCACACTTTGTGCTACAGTAATATTTGAGTGACTTATTTACATTTTCACGCTGGTTTGTCAAGCCACCAGTATCTTTTCTCCCTAGACCTATAATTTGTCGAATAGAGCCTCTCACATCTCGCCACTGAGTAGATCAGTCTAATACTTGGGTCTCTTTCTAGACTTTTCGCGCCGACTTTGATTGTCCTGTCATACGCGTGCCTTGGTACATGGTACAAAATGGGCACGTTATTATTATCTTGCACGTAACCATATTTGTCAAGATAGACAAAAGTCTCCGGTGACAGGTGACCACTGCTTACGAGTTTTCTCAAGATATTATCGTCCGCCAGGAACGGTGCCGATATCAGAGGACTGACCCGGTTATTGCCGGCCTTGGCGATATGCTCGCGTATAAGGCCGACAATGAAACCGTCGACTTTGGGCAGTCCTGCTGAATCGTAAATCTCCCTGGACATAAATCTTTCAAAACCCGAAGCAGGGTCCCTGTATTTCCCTAGACAGGCTCTAAGGCAATCCCTTTCGAATTTTCTCATCTTTTCCATTGTAGATGGCGCAATGCCAAACCAAATCTGGCACCCGTATGTCAGGACAGGTCTAATCAGTAGCAGGTAGCATAATAATTTTACTCTGTGGTTTAAGCGTGATGAGTAGAAGAGGTTTTTGTGGGCAAAAAATGCTTTTTTAGCTTTGATTATTGCTTGATTCGCTTGCTCAATGAATTTAAGTTTATCATCTATCACTATTCCTATTTATTTTGCAGATCTTTTGTGTGGGATAATGCTCCTCTCCTCATTATTAGCTCGAACCACAAAGTCCCTCCAGACCACCTTATATTTTTTATTCACATTGTCGATCAACGGTCTGAACAGCACCGACTCACATTAACTATGATTTACTTTCAGTTTCCATGCACCCAGAAAGTCACAGACTTTATGAAATAGTGCTTGCAATCCAGCTTGTGCCTCAAACAAACACTTTTTTATTTTATAGATTACAAGGTCATCCGCGAAACCTAGGCCCTTTGACTCTTCGCCGCTGTTCAGACCGTATAATCTGAGCAATTCACATATGTACAAATTAAACAGTATAGGTGAGTTCACCGCCCCCTGCTGCAAACCGTTTAACAGCTCATATTCTTCGCTATTTGCTCCTTCGCCGAACGATACAAATAATTTTCTATTTTGGAGCATGCTCCATAAAATCCTAATCAGATGCGTCGGTAATTTTTTCTTTAACATTCTGAACAAAAGCCCTCTCAACCAGACTGAGTCGAAGGCTTTCTCAAGGTCTATGAAAATTGCTGCTACGAATTTATTTACACTTAGCGCCCTCGCTATATCAGATGTAAACTTAGTGACAGCATGAATCGTCGAGTTTTTCCGTCTGAACCCGAATTGCTCGAACGGGATAACCTGTTTGTCGTTTAAGCATTTAATTAGTGAATTGTTTACAACTATTTCCATTAATTTGCCTAAATTTGGCAATAAACTTATCGGCCGATAACTACTTAGATTATTTGGGTTTTTGCCCTTTTTGTGTAGTGGTATGACTTTTGCCAGTTTCCAATTCACTGGAAAATAACCTATGTTTAACGCATTGTTAAATATTATTACGAGATCATTTATCAGAATGTCCGGCAAATTACGTATAGCCAAGTTTGGTATTTTGTCATAACCTGTTGATTTTTTTTTATTTAATTTGTTTAGAATTACTTTAAGCGTGTAACGCGTGCAAAAATAATTTACATCTATAGGGAATTCAGGATTTGAAGCTTTATTTCCATCACAAAAATTTAACAGTGGTGGGGATATCAACCCTCCCAATGTTTGATTCAGTAAAAAATCGTTGGTTGTTTTTTCAACAATGTTTACCAAGCTTGGACTATTCGACACCCTTTTCTCATTATTAACATTTGCAAAAAATTTTGCCAAGAATTTAGCTTTATCTTTTGGGGTAGTTACAATGAATTCGCCATTTATCACCTGGCAGTCATTCAGATCCTCATTATTAATATTTAATACCGACAATTCATTAGTTGATAAGTGTATATTTGACTGCACCGCATCGCCTTTGTACCTAAAAATCCTATTAATTTCCGGAAACATGTTCACATCACTATGGGGGGAGATTTTTTCTATTCTATTAACCCAATAGTTATTAACTTGCTTATTAAACTTGTTTTTATATTCGATTTTAACTTTATTTAACGCATCTTTTAAATATTTCAAATATCTTTCATTAATATAATTTTTATATCTAGCTTTATGTATTTCTGTGAGTAATTTACTTTTAATTTTTTGCAATTTTTTTAATTCTAAATTTAAATATCTATTTACGGAGTCTATTACTTTAATTTTTGGTGTTGTAGCGTGTAATTCTGTAACTATATTTTCAGTAATATCCCCCACATAGCGATCGATTTCTTCTCTTGATAGATTTATGTTATCCGGAATTGGTTTGTGATTAACTAAGATATTCGCATTAAACTTTTTCCAATTAGTTTTTGCATAATTATACTGATTATTTGAATTATTTTGTTCGAATAAAAAGCCTTCCGTCTCAGGTAGGCCTATTTCAAATAATAATGCATCATGATCACTGTCAAATTCTACCACTTTAATTTTATTGTTTACTTTATTAAATATTTCGAATCTTAAGTCTCTAATGACCAAATCGATGAATGAACCACTCGATTTGAACGTGGGCAATTCGGGGCCTTCGAGAACTATTCTGAATTGCGTTGCGTTATCGTTTATCCATTCTCTTAGATCAGTTCCTCTATAGTTCGACTCCGTATCCCCCCACTCCCTGTGTCTCGAGTTGTAATCCCCCGCAAATATATAATAGTTATTTGTGTCATTCAATTTTAATTCATCGAATATCTGGCCCAATTCGCTAGCAAACCCGTATCTTGTATTCCCCGGTGCATACACACTCGCAATAAATAAACTTTTCTCGCAGAACTTAAACCGACTGAGCTATACGAGCTCTGAGGTTCAACTTGTTAAATCAAACATACATGTAATCTGTGGATTAAATCCGGAGAGAGTCCGGTAAAGTACGGATATAATCCGTCACTAATTCTTAATTCCAAATAGAACCCGGAGTATGTATGAAAATAATCCGACATTCGTTTTACAATACGGAAAGAGTTCGGTACAGTACGGATATAATCCGGCACACGTTTCAAATCCGGAAAGAGTCTGGTTTAGTATGAAAATAATACGGCAATTGCTTTCACATTCGGATAGCGTCTGGTTTAGTATGAAAATAATCCAGCATTCTTTTTATAATTCTAAAAGAGTACGGCAAAGTACGGACATAATCGGGCACTCGTTTTTAAATCCGGATAGAGTTCACTTTATTACACGGTAACAAGGGAGATATAGAAAATACAGTAGGACCCACGTATATCGGATTCCCGCTTATATCAGATATTTTTGCCGGTCCCTTGAATTTAAATATAATGAATTTTTACCCGAATAAATAGAATTCCTGCTTATATCGAAAAAAATTCTCAGACCCTTGGAATCCGATATGTGAGGGTTTTACTGCAAATAAAAATGGATTCGGAATCTATTTATAGCTCAAGTGTGAAATCCGTTTTTAGACCGGTCAAGTTCGGCAACTATCCGGTACACACTTTACAATCCATTTTAAGTCGGGTTTTATCTGGAATTAGTCCGACGATTCATTTAGATATTATTTTTAGTTAAAGTAAAGTCCGTTTTTAGTCCGGTCACGTCCGGAAACTGTCAGGTACAAATTTCACAATCCGCTTTAAGTCTGGTTTAGTCTGTAATTTATCCGGTACTAAATTCCGAATTTACTTATAGTCTAACTAAAATCCGTTTTTCGTCCGTTCACATCCGAAAATTGTACGGCAGTCAATTCCGAAATTATTAATAGTCAAACTGAAATCCGTTTTTTGTAATCTGTTTTTTTTGTCCAAATGTTACTTTTATTTATTATCATTTTCATTACAACGACACATCACGACATGGCTAAACGACCTCAAGAAAAAATTGTTTTAAAAAATGTGTTTCCTATTTTCTTAATAAATCGTACTATAATCTAGATTTAAAAACATGTGACGGATAAAAACAGTATTTGTCTGGCTTCTCCGGATCGCAAAAAGAATGCAGGAATATTTTTGCACTAAACAGGACTCTTTCTGGATTTAAAAACGAGTACTAGATTATACCCAAACTTCACCAGACTCCTTGCCATTCACTTGACTCTTTCTGGATTCTGATGAAAAATAGTTAAAAAGATGGAGATGTTCTTAGAAAATGCAGCGAGCCAATTTAACTGATGAAAATTCAGAATCTTTTGAAGCGAAAGTAAAAGAAAATCATTCAGAAATTAAATTATTTTTAATGCAACTATTTTCCGACTTCCTATAATTAAAAGCAATAAAATTTTCTATTTTTCTAAGATCCATTGCAAATCTTTTTAGATGTCACAATCCAATAAACATTAGCGAATTATAAAAACAATTCAGATTCCTAATTTCCTTTAATTAGCTCAATTCGCTACTAACAGAAAATAAATGCTTTTGCAGAAATTTTACTGCTTTCAGACGGGATTAAAAAACAGAAAAGTCGCATATAAAATATAATTGAATGTTCCGCATGTTCTAAGAAAATTTTCAAATCAATGAATCTCCAAAATCACCGGAATCCGGAGGTGAGCGAACCGGGAAGGGAAAATAGGATGACTATAAATAATTTCGGAATTGACAGACGAACTAATTACAGATATAACCAGACTTGAAACAGATTTAAAATTTATGCCGGACAACTGCCGGATGTGAACGAACTAGAATCGGATTTCACTTAGACCATAAATAATTTCGGCATTGACTTCCTGGACTAATTCAAGATCAAATCAGACTTAAAACGGATTTAAAATTTATGCCGGACAACTGCCGAATGTGACCGGACTAGAATCGGACTTCACTTAGACCATAAATAATTTCGGAATTGACTGCCGGACTAATTCCAGATAAAACCAGACATAAAACGGATTTAAAATTTATGCCGGACAACTGTCAGATGTGAACGGACTAGAATCGGATTTCACTTAGACCATAAATAATTTCAGAATTGACTGCCGGACTAGTTCCAAATAAAACCAGACTTAAAACGTATTTAAAATTTATGCGGGACAAGTGCCAGATGTGAATAGACTAGAATCGGATTTCACTTAGACTATAAATAATTTCGGAATTGACTTCCGGACTAATTTTAGATAAAACAGACTTAAAACGGATTTAAAATTGATGCCAGACAACTGCCGGATATGAACGGACTAGAATCGGTTTTTTCTTAGACTATACATAATTACGGAATTGTCTGCCGGACCTATTCCAGATAAAACCAGACTTCAAACGGATTTAAAATTTATGCCGGATAACTGTCAGATGTGAATAGACTAGAATCGTATTTCACTTAGACCATAAATAATTTCGGTATTGACTGCCGGACTAATTCCAGATAAAACCAGACATAAAACGGATTTAAAATGTATGCCGGACAACTGCCAGATGTGAACGGACTAGAATCAGATTTCACTAAGACTATTCATATAATTTTGGAATTGACTGCTGGACTAATTCCAGATAAAACCAGACTTAAAACGGATTAAAAATTTATGCCGGAAAACAGTCAGATGTGAATAGACTAGAATCGGATTTCACTTAGACCATAAATAATTTCGGTATTGACTGCCGGACTAATTCCAGATAAAACCAGACATAAAACGGATTTAAAATGTATGCCGGACAACTGCCAGATGTGAACGGACTAGAATCGGATTTTTCTTAGACTATACATAATTTCGGAGTTGACTGCCGGAGCTATTCCAGTTAAATTCAGACTAAATCGGATTTAAAGGTTATGCCGGACAACTGCCAGATGTGAACGGACTAGAATCGGATTTCACTAAGACTATACATATAATTTGGGAATTGACTGCTGGACTAATTCCAGATAAAACCAGACTTAAAACGGATTTAAAATTTATGCCGGATAACTGTCAGATGTGAACAGACTAGAATCGGTTTTTACTTAGACTATAAATAATTTTGGAGTTGACTGCCGGACTAATTCCAGTTAAAACCAGACTTAAAACGGATTTAAAATTTATGCCGGACAACTTCCGGATGTGAACAGACTAGAATCGGTTTTTACTTAGGCTATAAATAATTTCGGAATTGACTCCCGGACTAATTCCAGATAAAACCAGACATAAAACGGATTTAAAATGTATGCCGGACAACTGCCAGATGTGAACGGACTAGAATCGGATTTTTCTTAGACTATAAATAATTTCGGAATTGACTCCCGGACTAATTCCAGATAAAACCAGACTTAAAGCAGATTGTGAATTTTGTGCCGGACTTGACCAGTCTTAAAACGGTCTTAACTTTTACTAACATTAATTTCTAAATGGACTGCCGGACTAATTCCAGATAAATCCAGACTTAAAACGGATTGTGATTTTTGTGCCAGACAGTTTCCGGACGTGTCCGTACTAAAAACGGACTTCTCTCTAACTAAAAATAATTTCTGAATCCAATGCCGGACTAATTCCAGTTAGAACCAGACTTAAAGCGGATTTTAAATTTTGTGTCGGACAGTTTCCGGACGTGACCGGACAAAAAACGGACTTCACTTTGATTATAATTAATTTCGAAATCAATTGCCGGACAAGATTCGGACTATTCCGGATTAATTTCAGTTCAAATTTTTTGGGTCAGACAAATTTCGGACTAATTCGGATCATTTCCGGACACATTTCGGATTAATTCCAGATAAGACCGGACTGTTTTGTCTGGAATTCGTCCGGAATTCGTACGGAATTAGTCCGGATTTTTTATTAGGGTTTACAATTTCTATAATTACATTTGTTATTTCGGAAATTAAATTTGTTTTGTTTCAAGCTCCTGTTTATAATTTGTATTTGATAATCATTTTCTTCTATTTGTCCACCCAGCTTCAGACAAATAGCCGAATTTAATCATTTCTCAAGTACATTTCTCTATTTGGCGCCGTTTATCTAATTGCCTATGCATTTCGCTAAATGACGGATTCTTCTATTTGCCTACGACATATATATACCGAATAATAGTAAAACTGTTTCATGAATGAGTATTGATTTTTTATAAATTGTACTTTAAAGATTTTAAACCTGTATTTACCATATAGATTATTAAATTTTGTTAAGGAAGTAAAAACACGAATATACATATTTTAAATTGAACATTGATTTAAACTGAATAAACGACTCGACTGTCTACTTTAGACTGAACCAACTGAACCATATGACTATATTAAGGTGGAATCAGTTGTGAATGACCAAAAAATGCATTTTTTTATTGCATATTCTTGAAGTATATCTTCTTAAGAATACTCTTAGTAAATTTTATAAATCGTTGTTGTTGAGGCTGCAGGAGACACAGAAGAAGTATTATATGGCCCTGGTATCGGTGACTCGATGTAAGTAGAAAAAAATAGTATATTAAGGAACAAGGGGTTAAAGGCAGCCATTGTAAACAAATTGGACTAACTTTAAACCCATGTTGGTTACGATACTTTTTATTCCAAAGGCACAAACGAGGTGCTTTTAAATGCTTGTAGGTTAGGGTCTAAATGCGTTCATTTGTTTGATTATCTGAAAATAGCGTCCGTTTCTTCCCTAAGGTGAAAAAATGCATAGATGGACGCCATTTTCACACGGCCGAACAAATGAATGCGTTTGGACCCTGCCTACAGGCATCTAAAAGCGCCATGTTTGTGCATGTGGGATAAAAATTAATTTTAAATACGAAAACTACAAAACTTTAAACGCGATTATCAATCAACACCAAATTTATACAACTTATTAATTATCTCAAGAACTAAGGGGTGAGCGAAGGATTTAAAATTTAAATAAAAATCTGGGAGAAAAAATCGAATATTTAAAAGTGTCAAAAATCGAACTTCTTGATAAAACCGTCGCCATTTTTTTAATTTCAAATTTTGACAAACCCTTCGTTTACTCCCTACATATTGCAATATACTTCTGAATTTTTTTTGGATTTTGATTTCACATGAAGCATTCTCGACTTATCATGTCCACGTCAAGACACCTTAAAAAAAGGCGTTTCAGGAAAACAGCGTTTACGTCCTCTATTTTCAAATAATTTAATATAATAAAATATTGTTTACTACCTTAAAACATGTGCAATTGAATGGTATAAATAGTTTTTTAATAAATAATTATTATCTTGTAAAAAAAAATCAAGAAAAATGCATTCTTTGGTCGATCACAACAGTATATTCCCCCTTAACAAAACATTGGATTGGACAACATTTATTGTATTAAACTGATAGTCAATATCACTGTTTTAGGTATTTGATGTATATAGGGTAGAGTCAGGGGTTGCGGGCCACCTTTTTTCAAGTTCATATTAAAATTTGAATTTCACTAATTTTTAGAATTTTTTTGCATTAGTAGAAAACTTAGGATGCTTACTATATAATTCACACGCCATATACAGAATATATCTTATCCGCTACGTCAAAAACAGTTTTTTTCTATTTTCTTTGTAATTAATGAATAAATGTGTCTCAAACTTTTGGTCGCCATGTGTTTTCTCATACCTCGATTATATCTACAATTTGGAACTTTTTTTATTCAGTATTTTGTCAGAAAATTGCAGTAAACCACCACCCGAACTGGCCTGCTAACCCCTGACTCTACCCTATAAACCGAATAATAGCTCGGTAAAAAGAGGTTGATTAAAACGCATAAATTGGAATTAAAAAAAACAGTCATTTGAATGCTGACAGATGCCTACTAATTCCGTTTTTGTCCTCAATGCCATTTAACGCGTTTTCTTGATTGATATTTGTTTCATTTTAATCATTTTGAATGCTCACAAATTTTATGAAAAAAATTGAATGCGTTTCTTTATCTTTAAGCGAAACACACGAAAAAAGATCTTTAACTGGAACAGCAATAAGTTTCACTGAAATAGCGATATGTTTCACTAGTACAGCGAAAGATTTTGCTATTTTAGTGAAACTTTCAGAGAAACTTATTGCTATTTCAGTTGAAAATTTTTTTCCGTGCACTACGAATTAGATCCAAATGACATTAAATGCTCTCTGATAATGTATCAAATTAAATGACATTCAATGCCTTTAAGAGAACAATTTTGAACGTAGTCAATGCCTCAAGAACTTTAATGCTGTTTAATGACTATGTCAGCTAATTAAACAGACGCCATTCAGCTATCGTTTACATGTTCATTCTTTCCAACGCGTCGTCGCATCTTTATATTTTGTGTCGTTCTATCTATTTTAACTAAATCGCGTTATTCAAGTGAAAAACAAGTGGTTTCGAGTCTAATACTAACATTTTACGTGAACAAAGTGAAGGAATGAACGCAAAAATAAGTTTTAAAGTCATTTTGTCATTTTTTGTTGCATGCAAGACAAAATACGAAAATGACATTGAGTGTTATATTTTGTGCTCATATTTTATTCTGTTTTGGCCTACTATTTAGCTAAAATTAACTTATTAACATATTTAAACTTAAAAAGTAAAATATTGATAAAGACAATAATCACAGTAAAACATAACAATCACATGTTCAATTTTCTCTTGCAATGGCTACTGATTTGTTTTTAGGCATTTGAAGGCATTCATACAAAAACGGAAACAAAGCGCATTGAAATACTTCAATGCGTTTTAATCATGTTCTTTTTACTGGGAATAAAACTATTTCATGAATGAGTATTGATTTTTTATAAATTGTTCATATGTACTTCAAAGATTTTAAACCTGTATTTACCATAAAGATTATTCAATTTGGTTAAGGAAGTAAAAACACGAATATGCATATTTCAAATTGAACATTATGATTTCAACTGAATAAACGATTCAAGCAATCTAGTGAGTTGAATTTCTAAATTTAATTATATTAATAATTTTTTGTATCAACGTTCATAATTTTTTTCCGTGCAGGACTCAATATAAAATAAAATTCAAAATCTTACCATTTTGTATTATTCTTGACTCTTTTCGATTTATCCTGACCAATTTATTCCTGACTTTTTTTTCTGTGGAGGCCGTCGTTTTTCTTAACGAAAGTTTGTATGAATATCTAGACAGATGTAAAGCGGCTATTCGCATGGAAAATTGACACGTAAAGCCTTCTAATTCGAATTTAAAAACACATGCTAAAATTTTTTAAGAGATGCTAGTTTTACAAGCAGTTTTCTGATTGGTAGAGATTTTCCGTTTGAATAGACTCTACGTTATTATAAAGATAATATTATTAATTTTTGAAATTGTACATTAATTAATTTAAAAAACTGTCAAAATTATCTTGAAAACATATCAATATTAACGATAGTTACTTTTTTGAGGTTATGATGTAGTCATAATTTAATTAGTTTTAGTTTTTTGACACCGAGAAAAGGTTAGGAAAAAAGGTCAGTAGTTTTATGTCCTCCAGAACGTAAGGCTGCTGACGCTCTCAACTTTGTTATGACTCTCGTACCAAACTGAGACAGCTCTATTACCAAATTGGCATCATCTATCTATGTGTCATTTCGAACGTAATGTGTACTAAACTTTCTTCGGTGCACAAAAATGTTTAAACATTTCAGCTTGATTTTCATCACTTGATGACTTTTTTTTATTTTTTTCAAAAAATTAAGTACTCACATTTAATTCTCTGTATTCTAAACATTATACAATATTTACATCAAGTGTCAAATTTAAACATTTAAAAATAAAGATTTTATACATTAAAACATTAAAAACTTCGCATGCACAAAATAGTCCTTATTGACGGTAGTTCATTTCCATTAATTTAATTTGTCATATTATTATTTTATTCAGAAGAGTTTAATAAATTTAATACAATTTTTGTGATATTAATAGTGCCTTTATCACCAAGTTCACCTCTTCAAAATGGAGATACACAAACTATGCGATCAACTCAAAGTAAAATTGAAACTATTAAAAACTGGAGTATTTCAACTTATAAATGCACAAAACAGCTCATGTATGAAAAACTTGGGAAGACTTCTCGTACTGTTGATTCAGGTAATTATAACATAATTATAATAACATTGTAATTCACATAATTATTTTTATGTAAGGAAAACACATTAAGTAATTATATATTGACTTTAAAGGGGGAGGTTGCCGTTCTCAGGGTTCAAAAAATTAATTTTGTTTTTATTGCATAAATTGCATTCTAAGGCCGCTTTCTAAATTTCTTAGAGTGAAAATTAAGCCACTCCATATGGAGTAAAAGTTTACTCATTGAAAGAGCGAATTTATTCACTCTATGGATAGAGTGACGACCCAAGTCGAATTTTTCCTTAATATATCTAATCCTCTGTGTACTTTTTCTTACTTTTTTTGATGCTCTGTTGGTCCTCCTTTTTCTCTTTTGATCTTCTCAATAATTTTCTTGATATTTCCCATGCTCTTTTAATCTTCTTGATGCTCTTTTGATCCTTTTTGCAAATCTTTAATATTTGTGACTCTATTGATTCTCTCTTGATCCTCTTTTGATCCTCTTCATACATTTTTAAAAATTTATACTTTATTTTTATTTTATATTATTTTTGTGACTTTTTGCAATGAAACAAAAAATTTCTTGTGGTAGGGTAGTGAGAACTTGACTATATGCGTTTTTTCTAAGTGTGGGTATTGTTGCTAGTGATTGTTCTTGTTTATTTTACTTTTTGGATTGCAACACATAGTGATGGCAGTTTGTCCGGAGTGTTTCAAACAAGTGTCCAGGGGGAGTTCCGAAACTGTTCCTTGTGGCAAGTGTAATGCTTTAGCACATTCCGAGTGTGTTGCTTTTAGTAAAAAACAGCTGGAAAAAAGTGGAAAAACAAATGAAGCATTTAATTGTTATTCATGCAGAATTGCTAAGAGTGACATCTCTCGGAGGAAGGGTGGGACCTCAGGGACCAATACTGCTGACAATGCATTAGTATTAGAAGATAATACTCCCGAAATTGAGCCTGCTGCTCTCCCCCGCGGCTTCACAGAAGCAATTCGGGCTGCAGTTGCAGAGGGGCAAAAATCAGCAAGCGAAGAAACTCACGGAAAATTATTTGAAATGTTTGAAAAATTTCAAGAGAAACAAGATTTATTTAATGAAAACCTTAATAAAACGTTAACATCGCTCAAAGATGAAATTTTAAATAACACTAATAGAATTTCAATACTAGAAAAAGATTCAGGAGTTAAATCGGAATCTTTAACACAATTACAAAACGAAAATACTCAACTGCGTTTAAAGATTGATTCGCTCGAACGCAATCTGAATATACAGGAGCAATATTTGCTTCAGAACACTTTAGAAATCCATGGTATACCGTCTAAGCCAAATGAAGATCTTTCTTCTATCTGCCATGACATAGCTAAGTCATTGGAGGTTCCGTTGCTGCCAAATGACATCTCTAACATCTACAGAGTGCAGAGAAAAAATGCTCCTAATGTTAATTTACGGCCTCCGATAATTGTTCTCAAGTTAACAAGACAAAGGCTCAGGGAAATGTTTATCGAAAAGCGTAAAAATAAATTAGACTTCACCACCGCAGATATTGGATGGCCTGCAAAGGAAAAACAAAGGATCTATGTTCGTGAACCACTGTCGCCGCTGAATCGTCGGATTTACACTGCCGCTTACGAACTTCGGAAAAACAACAAAATAAAGTACCTTTGGATTGCCAGTGGGAGGATTTTTTGCCGAAGAGAAGATGGAGCCCTCCGTTTGCTCCTCACGAGTTTGGAAGATGTGGAAAGACTGAAATAGCAGCTACTCTTTGCAACTATCCAGGACTTTGTTGTTTGTTTATTGGAGTCGGTTTGTTGTCAATTTGAGATATTTTATTACCATATATTTTTTATTAAGGTTATTGAAATTTTACTTTTAGTTTTTAATTTGATAGTTTTTAGTATTTTCTCTTTAAAAATATTTATTTGTAAAATACTCAGCCTAGATGCTAACATCTTCAAAATGAATTGCAAACCAGATGCTCATTCATATTTAATTTTTTATTATGTAATCTATAAAATTATGTTCTTTCGGGATGACACATTTCTAATATCTTCTTTTCTATGCAAGTGTTCTATTGGTTTTTTCTTTGTGTTTTTACGACGCATAATTTACCACATGTACTTTTTATTATTTTTAATAATGCGGAACTTCATTTCCCTGACACGCGTATGTCACTTTATTTTATACTATAATGGATAATTTGGCTATTTGTCACGTTAATGCGCAATCACTTTTCCCGCACTTTGAAGAATTTAAGGAATTCTTTAATCATAGTATCTATCATGTTATTGCCGTTTCTGAGACCTGGCTTAATCCTGACTTTCCTAGCAACTTAGTTGAGCTTGATAATTATGCACTTTTTCGCAATGAGGGTCGCAGAGGTGGAGGGGTGGGCATTTATGTCCACACAAGCCTCTGTGCAAGAATAATAACAAATAGTGTTACTGAAAGCCATCCAACAGCTGAATTTATTTTTCTGGAAATAAAATCAAACCATGATAAAGTTTTTATCGGTACAATATACAAGCCGCCCAATGCTCCCTTTGGTGATAACCTTGAAGCAAAACTTCATATCTACTCTCCGACATATTCTAATATTATTCTTGCGGGTGATCTTAACACCAACCTGGACATAGTAAATAGCCAATTTAAATACCTTACTACCTTGCTGTCTTCCTTTGGTTTATCCATCGTCCCACATTCTGCTACGCATCATACAACTACATCTAGTACCAGAATTGACCTGATAACTGTCACTAACGAGGAAAAAATATTAGACCATTTCCAACATCCTGTACCCTTCCTATCTAATCATGATCTGGTTGGTGTCAAGATTGCCTTTAAATTCAGTGAAAACTATTATCAGGGATCTCATAGTAAACCCTTCCGTAATTTAAAAAATATTGATGAGGAGTTTCTTTACTGTAATTTGGAGGTCCAGGATTGGGCGAGTTTTTATATGGAGCCAGATATTGACAGTAAGGTTGAGAAGTTGACAGGTTACTTGATCTCAGCATACGACGCTTGTGCACCTCTACACGTTCCAAAATTTAAAAAAACAAAACCTGCGTTTTGGATGACTTCTGAGATATCCGCTTTAATCAAGCGAAGAGATTTTCTTAGACGTAAATTTAAAAGAACAAGAAATATTTTAATTCATTCGGAATATCGTCAACTTCGCAATCTTGTTCAAACCAAAATAAGAGATGCATCCCATAAAGCTAACTTCAATGCCATTAATGCCGCAAGGAAAACTAATAAAATTTGGCCCACTTTAAAAAAGCTTAACTTAATTAAAACAAAGTCTAAAAATTACGATCAAAACTTTTCTGTTAAAGATCATCTTGTTAACTTTTCAAAATCTTTTACCTCTCCATCCTCGTCCGCTAATTATTCTAATGACTTATACCTTTTTGATGAAAATAAATTTTTTTTTGATGATATAACCCCCGAGAACTTGTTTGCTTCCATTAAAAAAATTAGTACGAACTCTCTTGGTCATGATGAGATTTCACTTCAAATGTTTGATAAAGCTCTACCAATAATCTTTTCAGCGTTCCTTCATCTATATAATTATAGTCTCCAAACCGGCATTTTCCCTAGTGCTTGGAAAAAAACCATAATACGTCCTATCCCGAAAAATACTCTACCTAAATGTGTTGAAGATTTTCGTCCCATTTCAATTCTTTGTACACTTGCCAAGCCTCTAGAACGAATTGTTCATAATCAACTTACCACTTTTTTAAATTGTAATAATTTATTTGATCCTTTTCAATCTGGTTTTCGAAGCAAGTGCAGTACAACTACTGCTTCCTTAAAATTTACACAGGATATCAAATTAGCAATAGATAAAAAAGAAATTACGGTAGCAGTATTGTTTGATTTTTCCAAAGCATTCGACTCAGTAAATCATAAACACTTACTTAATAAACTCAAAACTTTCAACTTATCTAATTCTGTTCTTAACTGGTTCGAGTCTTACTTGAAGAATAGAACTTTTAAAGTATTAACTTCGGATGGAGTCAGCTCTGATTGGGCGGATATAAAAAGTGGAGTTCCCCAGGGGTCTTCCCTCGCACCAATGCTTTTTAATTTATTCTCATCTGACTTGGGAAAAAATCTGAAATACTGCAAGCACCATAAGTTTGCAGATGATTTAAAGTTTTATCGGTCCGGACCCATCTCAGATTTGTCGGACTTGCTTGCCAAGATACAATCCGATATCGATTTAGTTATCGCGTGGGCTAATGAAAATGTCCTGTTTCTTAATGCATCCAAGACGAAGGCAATTGCCATCAGTGCATGTAAAGGACTACTTTTTAATAATTTGCGCACCCTTCCACCTCTACATATTAAAGGAACCCCAATTGAAATCTCAGAAACGGTAAAAGATTTAGGAATAATATTGGATTGCTCACTGTCATGGACAGATAATGTTCAACAAATATGCCGAAAAACTTACTCAATACTCAGACAGCTTTATAGAAACAGGCAGTCTTTTTCTACATCAACTCGAATTTTACTTATTAAAAGTATGATTCTGCCCTGCTTCGATTACGGCTGTCTGGTGTATGATGCCATTACTGATGGTCTAAACCTTAAATTAGAAAGAACACTTAATGCATGCATTAGATTAATATGTAACGTTCCAAGAAGTGAGCACATTACTCATTATAGAACCAAAGCTGGACTGCTAAACGTGGCAAAGAGAAGGCAATATTTCATGGGCAATCTATTGTAGTCACTTTTTCAAAATGAAGTTCCGGATTACCTTTATAAATTTTTTGAGTTTAAAAGCACCAACGAAAGATGTAGGAGTAGTTTGCGCGAAAGACATTCTGTTTTGAAGGTGCCATTGCATCGTACCTGTATGTACCAACGTTCATTTGTTGTTAGATGTACGCGCTTATGGAACAAAATACCGCAAAATATTAGAAGTGCTCCCTCGCAGCAATCATTTAGATACTTATTTTTCAAATATTTGCTGGCATCTCCGACTCCAATCTTCGAAATAACATACTGGTGATTTTTGTTTTCATTGCTCAGTTATTACAGTTATTGTTATTTTTATTTAAGTTCTCTTCTGTTGTTCCGATGAATGCTGTCGGCTAAATAATCTTGCAAATATAATTGCTAATATTTGTAAACGAATGTGGCTTTTCGACATAGCTGATTTTTCTTTCCTTTTTATTATTTTTTCTATATTTAGTTTCTTCTTTTTTATTTTTGTTACTAAACTCTATTTTTCGTTTTTGGTCTACTACCGATATGTTTTTTTAATTCAACCTTCGGTCATACATTGTATAAAGATACTCTGTAATTTTGTTCCAGGGAGAGCTTATTAGACCTAGGAACTTTGATTTAACTAAATAAATAAATAAGAAAACTTTTAAAAAACAAAACATTGATAATTTAGGGTATATAAATATATTACTATAATTAATTATAATTAAAACTTATTAGCTCTAGGAACTTTTACTTTTTAAATAAATGAAAAATAAATGATTTTAAAATATTCAGATGTATAAAACCATAAAACTTTAGGTTCTTTGAATTTATCTCTTTATATAAAAACTATTTAAAATTGCTTTCGACAAAGTTGTGGATCTAATTGAAATACGTGTTTTATGTATTCTTTTGTTTTTTTTTTTAAAGAAAACCGACCATAGGGTTACGAGATTATTTATTTATTTAACAATCTTCCCCGCAGTCATAGATACAGGCTTTATAGGCGTCCCTCATTTTACCTAAAAGTCCCCTATTTTTCACAAAAATCTTTTTGAACTCAGGGTATCTAATGCTTCAAAAAATTGCTGGTAATTTAGTACATAAAAAATAAAAACTGGACATATAAAAAGATTAAAATTTTTTTAAAGTGGTCCGGAAATTTGTAAGAAATTCCAGGAATTCGTAGGTTACGGAAAATTTTTGTTTATAACAGTGACGTCATAATCCATCACGTGCCCTCATTCAAATTTCGACGAAACTTTGGAAAAATTTTTTAGAGAAATTTAGATAAATACTTGGACAAAAATATCAAAACAAACTGTTTTTTAATTTTTTTGAAGAGGAACAACCAAAATTTGGCACAAATTAAATTCTTATGAAAATAATCTTTACTATGACGGCAATTTGCAAAAAGAATGTAACTAATAAGACAGTGGGGTTTTCGAGTAATTTCAATTCAAATTTTTTTAGTAAAACAGGCGCTATTTGTTATTTTAAAACATTTAAAAAATTTTTTAATTTTAGTGTATAAAAAAAAAATTACCGTAAAATGGGGTAAAGTCGGCCATGTAGGGAAAAGTCGGCCAGCAGTTTTAAACACTTTAAAGATTTACTATTACTTTTTCCAAGAGAAAATCCAAGTTTTATAGTTTTTGTAGTTAGAATAAATGTTAAACAATAATTAAAATACAATATTTCTGTTTTTAAAATGCCGGCCGACTTTTCCCCGCATGGCCGACTTTACCCCATTTTACGGTATTCTTTTATAGTTATTCTTTTTAATTTTCAAATTTTTTTTCAAGATAAATAAATATTAAGTAAATAAATAAATTTTAAATATTTTATGTAGTTTTTTAAGTATGTGATCTATTTTGGAACAATTGATTTCAATGAATTTCTAGCCTGATGAGCTTGACAAATCTGTAATATATTGAAGCACATCACATATTCCTGCACATAGACGTTACGCCGACAAGCCAGCCCGAGAGAAACCAGTAGTAGGCAAACAAGCGCAGACTGTGTAACTTACGCCACGAGAGGGCGAATCAACTTAAATCTCCCCGAGACGTGTAGACTCGAACACGTCTATATAAGACGTGCACGCGATAGATAAATCGCTTATTTGACACAGAACGGCATAGTGTGCGCACCCTGTCCGACTGGGAACTGCGGTAAACCGTCAAGACTTGGGGAAAATTCCTTATTTATACGCTTAATGCGAAGTATAAAGTCAAAATCTTTTTCTTTTTAAAATATTTAAAATTGCGAGAGTAATTTTGAATATAAAAATACAATCCTTAAAAACTGGATTTAATTCAGTCAAGAATAACTTCTGTGAAGAGAGTCTAGAGATCTCTCAATAAAACGTTGTATTTCACTTTCAACTAAGAGTCTATGATGAATTTGTTAAGCTTTCAGTAGTTATAGCTGAGCAAAGACAGCCCTGAGACTCAATTTAAAAAACTGCTAGTTGAAAGGCGTAAATGCTTCAATACTGAAAATTATATTTCTGTTAATCTTATTTTTTGTAATCCAATTAAGCTAATTAAAATTAGAATTGACCCTACTTTCAAACCTACAATATAATTAAAATAAATTAAATAAAATAGTGAAAAGAAAGTTTTAAATTATATTAAAAAAACGAAATTCTTAAAAAAATAGAAACAAATTATAAAAATGGCATTCAAAAGCCTTAAAAAATATTGGAAAACATGCTCGCTTTTTTCAATTAAATTTCATGGTATGTCATTTTCATTTTTATTCATGTTGTACTTTATAAAATTTATTAAAACTTCGAAATATTGATAACATTAAATTATTTATACATATTTTTTCATTAACTTACATATTATGTTTGAAGTGTTTTAAATCTTTATAATCATTTAAAAATCATTCTTTGATTTTTTAATAAATTTTTAAATATAATAATCAATTTTCTATTTTTTGGAAATTTTTAAGAACTATTATTTTTTCAAACAATTAAATTTTTAGATATACTCTTTTAATCTGAATAAGTGAATATTCACTTCCCTACTAAAAAATCCGGACGAAATCCGGATGAATTCCGGACGAATTCCAGACAAAATTCCGGACAAGTCCGGATTATTTCCGGATCTGGAATTAGTCCGAAAGTGTCCGATTTAACGTAGGTTTTTGGCACGGAATTTAGTCCGGTCTTATCCGAAATAAATCCGGCCGTATACAATCCGGATATAGTCCGGTACAGTCTGGAACAAATCTGGTCCAAAGTGTTGTTTAAATCCGAAAGTAGTCCGGTACAGTCCGGAACAAATCTGGTCCGGAGCGTTGTTTAAATCCGAATGTAGTCCGGTACAGTCCGGAACAAATACGGTCCTAATCGTTGGTTAAATCCGGATGTAGTCCGGTAGAGTCCGGAACTAATCTGGTTAAACTTTTTTAGTAATCCGGATTTAGTCCGGCTTCATCCGGAATTAGTCGGAAAAGCAAAAAAAAAATTTTTTTAATTGTTTAAGTCATTTTTAAACAATGTTTAGAACTTAACATTACACAAATATTCATACATTTATTACAACGATTATATACAACAGTTATATTAAAGAAGAAAAATCGCACGCATGAGGGGAATCGAACACGGGATGTTACGCAAGCAACGCAGAACCTAAACCGACTGAGCTATACGAGCTCTGAGGTTCAACTTGTTAAATCAAACATACATGTAATCTGTGGATTAAATCCGGAAAGAGTCCGGTAAAGTACTGATATAATCCGTCACTAATTCTCAATTCCAAATAGAACTCGGAGTATGTACGAAAATAATCCGACATTCGTTTTACAATCCGGAAAGAGTCCGGCACAGTACGGATATAATCCGGCACACGTTTCAAATCCGGAAAGAGTCTGGTTTAGTATGAAAATAATACGGCAATCGCTTTCACATTCGGATAGCGTCTGGTTTAGTATGAAAATAATCCACCATTCTTTTTATAATTCTAAAAGAGTACGGCAAAGTACGGACATAATCGGGCACTCGTTTTTAAATCAGGATAGAGTTCACTTTATTACACGGTAACAAGGGAGATATAGAAAATACAGTAGGACCCACGTATAACGGACCCTATATATTGGATTCCCGCTTGTATCAGATATTTTTACCGGTGCCTTGAATTTAAATATAATGAATTTTTACCCGAATAAATAGAATTCCTGCTTATATCGAAAAAAATTCTCAGACCCTTGGAATCCGATATGTGAGGGTTTTACTGCAAATAAAACATGGATTCGGAATCTATTTATAGCTCAAGTGTACTGGATTATACCCAAACTTCACCAGACTCCTTGCCATTCACTTGATTCTTTCTGGATTGTAAAAGATATGCCAGACTTTTTCCGTATTCCGGTAAAAAGGGCGAAATTAAAAATAGTTAAAAAGATGGAGATGTTCTTAGAAAATGCACCGAGCCAATTTAACTGACGAAAATTCAGAATCTTTTGAAGCGAAAGTAAAAGAAAATCATTCAGAAATTGAATTATTTTTAATGCAACTATTTTCCGACTTCCTATAATTAAAAGCAATAAAATTTTCTATTTTTCTAAGATCCATTGCAAATCTTTTTAGATGTCACCATCCAATAAACATTAGCGAATTATAAAAACAATTCAGATTCCTAATTTCCTTTAATTAGCTCAATTCGCTACTAACAGAAAATAAATGCTTTTGCAGATATTTTACTGCTTTCAGGCGGGATTAAAAAACAGAAAAGTCGCATATAAAATATAATTGAATGTTCCGCATGTTCTAAGAAAATTTCCAAATCAATGAATCTCCAAAATCACCGGAATCCGGAGGTGAGCGAACGGGGAAGGGAAAATAGGATGACTATAAATAATTTCGGAATTGACAGCCAAACTAATTACAGATATAACCAGACTTAAAACAGTTTTAAAATTTATTCCGGACAACTGCCTTATGTGAACGGACTAGAATCGGATTTCACTTAGACCATAAATAATTTCGGAATTGACTGCCGGACTTATTCTAGATAAAACCAGACTTAAAACGGATTTAAAATTTATGCCGGACAACTGCCGGATGTGACCGGACTAGAATCGGATTTCACTTAGACCATAAATAATTTCGGAATTGACTGCCGGACTAATTCCAGATAAAACCAGACTTAAAACGGATTTAAAATGTATGCCGGACAACTGCCGGATGTGAACGAACTAGAATCGGATTTCACTTAGACCATAAATAATTTCCGCATTGACTTCCCGGACTAATTCAAGATAAAACCAGACTTAAAACGGATTTAAAATTTTTGCCGGACAACTGCCGGGTGTGACCGGACTAGAATCGGATTTCACTTAGACCATAAATAATTTCGGAATTGACTGCCGGACTAATTCCAGATAAAACCAGACTTAAAACGGATTTAAAATGTATGCCGGACAACTGCCGGATGTGAACGAACTAGAATCGGATTTCACTTAGACCATAAATAATTTTGGAATTGACAGCCGGAGTAATTCCAGATAAAATCAGACTTAAAACGGATTTAAAATTTATGCCGGACAACTGCCGGATGTAAACGGACCAGAATCAGATTTTACTTAGACTATAAATAATTTCGGAATTGACTGCTGGAGTAATTCCAGATAAAACCAGACTTAATACGAATTTTTAATTTGGTCGGGTTAATTTTTGGATGTGAACTGACGACAAACGGATTTCACTCAGACTATAAATAATTTTATACATGACTGCCAGACAAATTCCAGACTAAACCAGACTTGACACGGATTTAAAATTTATGCCGTACAACTGCCAGATGTGAACAGACTAGAATAGGTTTTTACTTATAGACTATAAACAATTTCGGAGTTGACTGCCGGACTAATTCCAGGTAAAACCAGACTTAAAACGGATTTAAAATTTATGCCGGACAACTTCCTGATGTTAACGGACTAGAATCTGATTTTACTTAGACCATAAATAATTTCGGAATTGACTCCCGGACTAATTCCAGTTAAATCCAGACTTAAAACGGATTTAAAATTTATGCCGGACAACTGCCGGATGTGACCGGACTAGAATCAGATTTCACTTAGACTATAAACAATTTCGGAGTTGACTGCCGGACTAATTCCAGATAAAACCAGACTTAAAACGGATTTAAAATGTATGCCGGACAACTGCCGGATGTAAACGAACTAGAATCGGATTTCACTTAGACCGTAAATAATTTCGGAATTGACAGCCGGACTAATTCCAGATAAAATCAGACTTAAAACGGATTTAAAATTTATGCCGGACAACTGCCGGATGTAAACGGACTAGAATCAGATTTTACTTAGACTATAAATAATTTCGGAATTGACTGCTGGAGTAATTCCAGATAAAACCAGACTTAAAACGAATTTTTAATTTGGTCGGGTTAATTTTTGGATGTGAACTGACGACAAACGGATTTCACTCAGACTATTAATAATTTTATACATGACTGCCAGACAAATTCCAGACTAAACCAGACTTGACACGGATTTAAAATTTATGCCGGACAACTGCCAGATGTGAACAGACTAGAATCGGTTTTTACTTATAGACTATAAACAATTTCGGAGTTGACTGCCGGACTAATTCCAGGTAAAACCAGACTTAAAACGGATTTAAAATTTATGCCGGACAACTTCCTGATGTTAACGGACTAGAATCTGATTTTACTTAGACCATAAATAATTTCGGAATTGACTCCCGGACTAATTCCAGATAAAACCAAACTTAAAGCAGATTGTGAATTTTGTGCCGGACAGTTTCCGGACTTGACCAGTCTTAAAACGGTCTTAACTTTTACTAACATTAATTTCTAAATGGACTGCCGGACTAATTCCAGATAAATCCAGACTTAAAACGGATTGTGATTTTTGTGCCAGACAGTTTCCGGACGTGTCCGTACTAAAAACGGAGTTCTCTCTAACTAAAAATAATTTCTGAATCGACTGCCGGACTAATTCCAGTTAAATCCAGACTTAAAACGGATTTAAAATTTATGCCGGACAACTGCCGGATGTGACCGGACTAGAATCAGATTTCACTTAGACTATAAACAATTTCGGAGTTGACTGCCGGACTAATTCCAGATAAAACCAGACTTAAAACGGATTTAAAATGTATGCCGGACAACTGCCGGATGTAAACGAACTAGAATCGGATTTCACTTAGACCGTAAATAATTTCGGAATTGACAGCCGGACTAATTCCAGATAAAATCAGACTTAAAACGGATTTAAAATTTATGCCGGACAACTGCCGGATGTAAACGGACTAGAATCAGATTTTACTTAGACTATAAATAATTTCGGAATTGACTGCTGGAGTAATTCCAGATAAAACCAGACTTAAAACGAATTTTTAATTTGGTCGGGTTAATTTTTGGATGTGAACTGACGACAAACGGATTTCACTCAGACTATTAATAATTTTATACATGACTGCCAGACAAATTCCAGACTAAACCAGACTTGACACGGATTTAAAATTTATGCCGGACAACTGCCAGATGTGAACAGACTAGAATCGGTTTTTACTTATAGACTATAAACAATTTCGGAGTTGACTGCCGGACTAATTCCAGGTAAAACCAGACTTAAAACGGATTTAAAATTTATGCCGGACAACTTCCTGATGTTAACGGACTAGAATCTGATTTTACTTAGACCATAAATAATTTCGGAATTGACTCCCGGACTAATTCCAGATAAAACCAAACTTAAAGCAGATTGTGAATTTTGTGCCGGACAGTTTCCGGACTTGACCAGTCTTAAAACGGTCTTAACTTCTACTAACATTAATTTCTAAATGGACTGCCGGACTAATTCCAGATAAATCCAGACTTAAAACGGATTGTGATTTTCGTGCCAGACAGTTTCCGGACGTGTCCGGACAAAAAACGTACTTCACTTTGATTATAAATAATTTCGAAATCAATTGCCGGACAAGATTCGGACTATTCCGGATTAATTTCAGATCAAATTTTTTGTGTCAGACAAATTTCGGACTAATTCGGATCATTTCCGGACACATTTCGGATTAATTCCAGATAAGACCAGACTGTTGTGTCTGGAATTCGTCCGGAATTCGTACGGAATTAGTCCGGATTTTTTAGTAGGGTTATTTGTATGTCAAAAGTCTTCCACTTTTCGAATAAGTGACTTTTTACTCTAAATAAGTGAAATTCTGACTTATTGTAAGTGCATGTATACACTTTTTGAAAAAATGGAAGACTTTAGACTTATTCAGATTTAGAGAGTACTAGCATCGTTGATTTGAATGCAATATCCTATTTCTATTTTTGTTAATTTAAAATCTCATTGGATAAATGCTTAAATTAATAAATTTTGTTATATTATTATTATTATTATTATTATGACAGGCAAATTTATATATTGTCCATTGTCATCAAGTGTTAATAATACTATAGACCTTTTCATTTTAGTTCTTGTCTTTCTCCAGCTTATGCAATGGTACATGCATTAGAAGAAGACAGAAAAGTTAAATGAAAAGGTCAGGTTAAAGTCAGTTTTGAAGGATTAGCGAATCAGGGGAAAAGAGTAAACCAATCAGAAAATGGTTTTCAATGTGCAACTATCTGATTTGTCTATTCTATTTCACTGATCCTCTAATCTGCCTGTGCATCTGACATCACCTTAAAAAGTTTACCTCTGTAAAGTTAGCACTACACCATAAAAATTACAATCTTTTTTTTTTTTTTTTTTTTTGAATCATTTGAAAATTATTTTGAAATAATTGGAAACTAAATTGATTGATTGATTGAAAATCCAAACTTAAAAAAGTATAGTGATTTTAAAAAGTACAGAACCAACTTCGCATCATGGAAATCAAACGATTTCCAAATCGTTTAGAAATGATTGGAAACTACATTTTATTGTTTGGAAATTGTTAATTTAAAAGATATTGCAATTTCTAAAAACATTTATTAGTTGCGCACAAGATTCTGGTCGCGTAGTCTTGGGGCGAAAATTTAAAGTATACTTTTTTAAGTAATGACGGAAAATATGTTTAAGCATTTATTTCGAATGCAGCGTTCAATTGCTTACAGTATTAATATAAATTAGTGCTTAATTCTTTTACATTTTAAGACGAAGTGGGTTGAAACTGTTAGGTAATAGAATATTAATCAAAATTAGTGCATTGTTTCATTCTACGAAGTACCGGGAGGTTATCTTAGACTTTGAGAAGTATAAATATATTACAGGGTGGTCGCAGGTCAGGGAAAAGTCCGGAAAAAATCAGGGATTTTCTAAAAACATCTTGAAAAGTCAGGGAATTTTTTCTTAAAGGAACCATAATTAAAAGGTCGAGATTTTATTACTATTTAAATTCCTGATTGGTTCTAATAAACAAACAGGGTATGGTCACTTGACCGGGAAGCCGGAAAAAACCGGAAAATCACCGGTAAATTTGTTATTAAACCGGGATTTTCCTTGTGGGTCTAAAAGTTATGAGAAATTTTATCGAAAATCAATTTTTTTTCATATTTCATAAATCTATAATAATGATAATCCTCACGTTCTGTCATTCCTTTCATTCATTTTTGTCTATTTACATCTGAAGTTTTGAACTAAGATATTTTTTAAAAAATGCATTTTAAATTGATTAAGGGGGGTGGGGTATGGTTATAGCCCAAAGCACAATGAATACGGTTACGGGAGCAGGGCATGAGATAAAAAAGGACACAGACTGTTTCCTGTTTCTGTTTGAGCGAGTGAATGTAAATTTCCTGATGCGCTTCGAAAAAAAGTTGTCTTGCGGTGCGCAGCGTAACTCGTAACAGAATCATCAGAATCAAAAAAATCATAATGCATTTGTTAAAGGAGATGTTCTTCCAGGTAACATCGAAGGGATTTTTTTTTTTTTTTTAAGTTTTGAATTTTTGGTGGCACTTTGAAGTCAAAAAACCGATTTTCGACCAAAAAACCGACATATTCGTTATTGTAAAATGAACAATTATTTAAAAAAACAAAAAAATCCTCGACATTACCTGGGGAATTATGCGAAGAAAATACTGTGGAAAATTTAAAAACGATTGGTTCAGTAGATTTTTAGTTATGTTGCGCACCGACTTAAAAAATGGCACTTTTCAGTAGAGAGCTTTAATGTTTTACACACTAAGAAATTCAAAATAAAATTCAATAATTCTGTAAAGCTCACTTAGAGTCGTCAATGCCAGATCCATAGGGTAAAGTTCTTTCGTCCAGATACATTACAATTTAAAATACTAAAAAACAACGAACGCGAACGAAAGGAAATTGAAACTTTTGTCGACTTTTGCTCCTGCTCAGCACGGGCGCGGCATAGAAACGGTTCCGAGGAACGGTCACTCAAATACTCGTAACTTCTACAATTTTGCTCCGATCAACTTAAAATTTGGACACAATATTCTTAAAATATTGTGCATTCACTTAAAAAAATAAAAAAAAAATTGCCAAAAAAAATTAAATACCATACCCCCCCTTAAAATTAAAAATTTTAAATATCAGATCAAATAATTTTAATTTCATTAATAAATAAATCTATATTTTCTCTATAATTTTGAAGAGTTTTCGCCAGGGATTATTCTCTTTAAATTTTATAATTATTCTTTAGTTTTTTAAAAGTAATTCGTTCTGTTGTCGATTATTTTCGCCAGTTTTCGAATTTTTCTTTCGATTGTCAATTATTTTCCTCATTTATTAATTATTCTCTTTAATGTTTAATTATTTTAATCATTTTGTAATTTTTTTTTCAATTATCGACAATTTTTTTAAAATTTCAATTTTCTCATTTATGAATTATTTTCTTGAAATTTCGATACAATTCTTCCATTTCCAATTGACAATTTATTATTCTCCTTCAATTTTACGATTATTTATTTATTAAAATTTTGTTTTTTCGAATGCTGATTATTCTCACCATTTTTTGATTTTTTTTTTCATTTGATAATTATTTTTTTTCATAGTAATTATTTTCATCAATATTTAATTATTTTCGTCATATTGTAATTTTTCTTTTAATTATCAAATATTTTTTTGAATTTTCAATTATTTTTTTCACTCATAAAAATTGTTTTAAATTTTCAATTCAATTATTCAATTGTAGAACTATTCTCTTTAATTCTCAGTTATTTTTTTACAAATTTAAATTCCACTTTTCATTTTTAAATTATTTGCTTTAATATTAAAAAAAATATCGCATTGTTTCTATTATTTTTTTCGATTATCATTAAGTTTCTTTAATTTTAATGTAATTGTTCAATTATTTTTTTGAATTTTTATTATGTTTTGATTTTTAATCCAGTTGTAAAAGGGGCAGTTATTTCTAACAATTATTCCTATAATAATAGTAATAATTATAATAATAAAATATTCTTAATTTTTCAATTTGCAATTATTTTCTTTAAATAAAATGTTTCTAGTTCAATTTTTTCAATTATTTTTTTCAGTTGTCTATTAATCTAGTCATTTTTTAAATTTTGTTTTCAACTGACCTTTGTCATTTTTTAATTATTTCCTTCAATTATTAATTATTTACCGCAAAATATAAATTACATTTAAATTTATTTAAAGTTTTTAGGTTTTTAACCCTTCGCTAAATCGCTACACATTTATTTCTTTTTACTTCCTACTCATAAAAGAAACTTTAAGATCTTAAAGATTTTCGGTTGTTCAAAAATAGTCTAAATCGATTTATATTTATTCAAAAATTCTAAATTTTCATTTTTAAGAAAAAGTCCGGATGCAGTGTGTGGTCACTTTTTGTCGCTGGGATATCTCGAAAACATCTAAACTGATTTTAAGAAAATTTAGATTACGAATTAAGCTCATAAATGTCGAAATTTGGACACAGGGATTTTTGAAAAAACCTAATCAAATTTTTTGAGCACCTTTTTTCACCAGAAAATATAGTTTTTTGCCAAAAATTTCTTTCGCAGTAAAAATACAACTTAACAAATGAAAGAATTATATCCCTTATTTCAAAACGAATCGATTTGACCAATATAAAGTCTATAATTGACCTAAAATTCACATAAATTCAAGTTAACATTTGTTTGTAAAAAAAAAACAATTAATAAAGTAATTTGCTTTAATTTGCTTTTTTAAAATGTAGAAATAAATTAAAATGATTACGACATCAAGTTTGTATTTGCAAAAATAAAGTAATTAATTAACTCCTTAATTTCTTTTTAAATTTTATATTATTTAATTTTAAAACTAAATCGCTTACGTATTTAAAAGAAATCAATTAACTCTTTAAGTTTTTTTAAAAATTATATATTATTTAATTTCAAAACTAAATCGCTTACGTATGTGTTTCTTAAATCTTCCCAAATTACGACGTCAAGTTTACATTTGTAAAAAAATAATTAAATAACTCTAATTTTCTGTTTCAAAGTTAAAAATTAATTTAAAAATTATTATTAACTTTGCATTTGTTTGTTAATAAAAAATAACTAACTAATTAACTGTATTTTTATTTTTTAACATTTATAAATAATTTAAATTTTGTATTAAGTACCTACTTTAACTTTGTATTTGTTTATAAATATAAGTTATTAACTTTAATTAATTAGGTAACACCTTGATTTCTTTTAATTTCTTTCTTTTAATTTTAATTTTAAAATTAAAACATTTGTTTGTAAAAAAATAATTAATTAATTAACTCTAATTTTTCTTTTTTTTTAAATTTATAAATAATTTTAAAATTACTACTTAAGTGGGTAATTTTTACAAATATAAAATAATTAATTTATTTTACTTAATTAACACTTTGATTTCTTTTAAAGGTAGGTATTAATTTAATTTGAAAATTAAAACATTTGTTTGAAAAAAAAAATTACTTACCTCTAATTTTTCTTTTTTAAAATTATTACTTAGCTGTGTTTTAATTACCTTTAATTTATTCCATTAACTTTAATTATTAACACCTTGATTTCTTTTAAAGTTAAATATTGATTTAATTAGAAAATTGAAAAATTTTTTGTAAAAAAATAAATAATTAACTCGAATTTTTCTTTTTAAAATTTATAAATAATTTAAAAATTATTAGGTACTTAGCTGTGTATTTTTTTGTAAATATAAAATAATCAATTAACTTTATGTTATTTATAACTTTAACTTATATTAATTTGAAAATTACATCGCATATTTTTAAATTCTCCCAGAATTATGACGTCATATAATGTGCCAACGAATCATAAGCAGAAACCTTTTATTCGACTACAGCTCCATCTACTTGTTATGATTTATATGCATTCGAAATGCCTTTCTATTACAATTTTCTATTCCCATGCTTGAACTTTCATTCGAGTTTTTTCGAGTTTTTTCGAGTTTTTTCGAGATTTTCGATATTCGACTTAAAATGGATTCCTGCTACTTTCATGCCTTTTTTAGAATAGGATATATGTATGTATGATGAAAATGATATACATATTTCGCATTAAAATAAAAAAGTATTTTCCTTTCCAGAAAATGCAACAGTGGAAAATCAATACTGCAATTCATAATTTGTATCATAAGGACACTGAGAAAATAATATATTCTCATCATAAGCGTCGGTAGCGTAGTGGTTAGTGCGTTAGGTTATAAATGTGTTAGGTCGTTAGGTCGTGGGTTTAAATCCCCACTTGCGTTATAATGATTTATTTAATAAGTTTATACCATTTCCAGTTTAAGTGTATTAAGTGTGCCGAATTCTAAAAATATAACATCATAGGACAATTTTAAATATGGGACGTTTCACGTCAAACGGACCAGAGCTCTGTCCAAAATTCTAATTAACGAAAATGAACTTATTATAGCTCAAAATACTCGTAAGCTAATCCCCTTTCAATTAAAAAGTGGCAAATTTGAAAATACAAAATGGCGTCATTCCTAGGCAACGTAATAGACGCTGAATTCGGAAATAAGCAAATATATTTATTAATTTCTTTCTACAAACGATGCAGAAATGTTGGGTAATGACATATTTTAATGTTTTCAGACTCGCTGATTACGAATCTGAAATCCGAATTTCAAAATTCAAAATGGTGGATCCAATATGACGGACGAATTTGACAAAATTCGTCGAATTCGTTTGAAATTTGTTAGTCGGGGGTTTTTGGGGTAGCTGATTACGAATTTCATGTTAGTTTTTCAAAATACAAAATGTCGGTTCCAATATGGCGGACGGAATTTAAAAAAAATTATTAAAAATGCTTAAAACTTGTTACTCGGGGGTTTTTGGGGTCGCTGAATACGAATCTGATGCTAGTTTTACAAAATACAAAATGGCCGATCCAATATGGTGGACGGTAATTATAAAAAATCAAAAAAATTGCTTGAAACTTGTTACTCGGGGGGTTTTGAGATTGCTGACAACGAATCTGATGTTAGTTTTTCAAAATACTAAATGGCGGATCCAATATGGCAGACAATATTAAAAAAGCCATTAAAAACTCTTAAAACTCGTTATTCGTGGATTTTAAGAAAGGTACCTGTTAATACAAAAATTCAGGGAGCACACTAGTTTTTTAATGTAACAAGTTTCAAGAAGATATAATGAGTTATTAAATAAGCGTCCGCCATATTGGATCCCCCATTTTGAATTTTAAAAATCTGACTTCAGATTCGTAATCAGCGACCCCGATAACCCCCGAGTAACAAGTTTTAAGCGGATTCAATGATCCGCCATCTTGAATTTTGAAAATCACACTTCAGATTGTTAATCAGCTACCCCGAAAACCTCCGAGTAACAAGTTTCAAGCAGATTCAATGAATTTTAAATTAACCGTCCGCCATACTGGATCCGCCATCTTGAATTTTGAAAATCGGACTTCAGATTCTTAATCAGCGACCCCGAGAACCCCCGTGTAAAAAGTTTCAAGCATTTGCATTGATTTTTAAAAATTATCGTCCGCCATATTGGATCCGCCATTTTGTATTTTGTAAAACTAACATCAGATTCGTATTCAGCGACCCCAAAAACCCCCTAGTAACAAGTTTCAAGCATTTTTAATATTTTTTTTTAAATTCCGTCTGCCATATTGGAACAGCCATTCTGTATTTTGAAAAACTAACATCAAATTCGTAATCAGCGACCCAAAAAACCCCCGAATCACAAGTTTCAAGACAATTCGTCGAATTTTGTCAAATTCGTCCGCCACATTGGATCCGCCATTTTGAATTTTGAAATTCAGACTTCAGATTCGTAATCGGCGAGTCCGAAAACATTAAAATATGTCGTTACCCAACATTTCTGCATCGTTTGTAGAAAGAAATTAATAAATATATTTGCTTATTTCCGAATTCAGCGTCTATTACGTTGCCTAGGAATGACGCCATTTTGTATTTTCAAATTTGCCACTTTTTAATTGAAAGGGGATTAGCTTACGAGTATTTTGAGCTATAATAAGTTCATTTTCGTTAATTAGAATTTTGGACAGAGCTCTGGTACGTTTGACGTGGAACGTCCCATATTTATTTTATATTTTTTTTCTAATTTCATTCATATTAATTTTAGTTTTACTCGTCAAAACATATTCTTTCCTTCTTTGTCCTGTGTTGGTCCTCTTTTGAGCCTCTGTTCAATCTCTTTTGGTTCTCTTTTGGTCTCTCAGAGGATCAACAGAGGACCAACAGAGCATCAACAGAGCATCGCTCTATGCTCTGTTGATCCTCTGTGAGCCTCTAAAATAGCAGTTTTGGAAATATCCACAAAATTCGAGCATCCACAGAGCATCAGAATTTCGACTCGGAGAGTTCACTGTAATTAGAGTGAATTTTTCAGTTGATTTAAAAAGGCGGCTCACTCCACTTAGGTCGAATTTCCTACTCCTGTTTTAGATTGGGTAAATTAAAGCTTTTGGAAATTTAAATAAATCTTTTTTTTTTAAAAAGAAAAAAAAATAAATATTAAACCTCATTAATTAGTAACTTTCTGTCAGTACTGTGGTATTTTCGTATTTATTTAGTCTCAAGGATATTTGTTATTTATTATTTATATTATTTTATAACATTTTTTATATCACATTTACAAATACAACATACAACTTAATACTTACTTATTTGACGTTCAGTAAAAAAAGTTAAATACAAGGATCGGGGATTCCGTATACCAGCATGATACCTTGTTCACGGAAATAGAGAAATTTCGTTGCCAAGTGGAGGCGCATGAATTCTTCCAAAATGACATTTGATCGAATGGACATTCGATCGAATGCCATTTGATCGAATGGTCATTAGGTCGAATGGACATTCGATCGAATGGACTTTTGATCGAATGGACATTTGATCGAATGGACTTTTGATCGAATGGACTTTCGACCGAATGGACTTTTAATCGAATGGACTTTCGACCGAATGGACATTTGATCGAATGGACATTTGATCGAATGGACTTTTGATCGAATGGACTTTCGACCGAATGGACATTTGATCGAATGGACTTTCGACCGAATAGACTTTTGATCGAATGGACATTCGACCGAATGGACATTTGATCGAATGGATATTTGATCGAATGGACTTTTGATCGAATGGACTTTCCACCGAATGGACTTTTGATCGAATGCCATTTGATCGAATGGTCATTAGGTCGAATGGACATTCGATCGAATGGACTTTTGATCGAATGGACATTTGATCGAATGGACTTTTGATCGAATGGACTTTCGACCGAATGGACTTTTAATCGAATGGACTTTCGACCGAATGGACATTTGATCGAATGGACATTTGATCGAATGGACTTTTGATCGAATGGACATTTGATCGAATGGACTTTTGATCGAATGGACTTTCGACCGAATGGACTTTTAATCGAATGGACATTAGATCGAATGGACTTTCCACCGAATGGACTTTCGACCGAATGGACTTTTAATCGAATGGACTTTCGACCGAATGGACATTTGATCGAATGGACTTTCGACCGAATAGACTTTTGATCGAATGGACATTCGACCGAATGGACATTTGATCGAATGGATATTTGATCGAATGGACTTTTGATCGAATGGACTTTCCACCGAATGGACTTTTGATCGAATGGACTTTTGATCGAATGGACTTTTGATCGAATGGACTTTCGACCGAATGGACTTTTAATCGAATGGACATTAGATCGAATGGACATTCGACCGAATGGACATTTGATCGAATGGACATTTGATCGAATGGACTTTTGATCGAATGGACTTTCCACCGAATGGACTTTTGATCGAATGGACTTTTGATCGAAAAGTCATTCGGCCGAAGTGTTTTTTTAATGTGAGTTTACTCTCTATTATGCAGCAGTCTATGGATACTAATTATCGTGCGTTCCAAGTGTTTACAGTGTTCAATTTTTTGTCGGCAGATGGAGCTAGGAGTACTCCATCAATAAAATACACACACAAATTAAATTTCAGTACTCCTAGCTCCATCTGCCGACAAAAAATTGAACACTGTAAACACTTGGAACGCACGATAATCAGTATCCATAGACTGCTGCATAATAGAGAGTAAACTCACATTAAAAAAACACTTCGGCCGAATGACTTTTCGATCAAAAGTCCAATCGATCAAAAGTCCATTCGGTGGAAAGTCCATTCGATCAAAAGTCCATTCGATCAAATGTCCATTCGGTCGAAAGTCCATTCGATCTAATGTCCATTCGATTAAAAGTCCATTCGGTCGAAAGTCCATTCGATCAAAAGTCCATTCGATCAAAAGTCCATTCGGTGGAAAGTCCATTCGATCAAAAGTCCATTCGATCAAATGTCCATTCGATCAAATGTCCATTCGATCAAAAGTCTATTCGGTCGAAAGTCCATTCGATCAAATGTCCATTCGGTCGAAAATCCATTCGATTAAAAGTCCATTCGGTCGAAAGTCCATTCGGTGGAAAGTCCATTCGATCTAATGTCCATTCGATTAAAAGTCCATTCGGTCGAAAGTCCATTCGATCAAAAGTCCATTCGATCAAATGTCCATTCGATCAAAAGTCCATTCGATCAAATGTCCATTCGATCAAATGTCCATTCGGTCGAAAGTCCATTCGATTAAAAGTCCATTCGGTCGAAAGTCCATTCGATCAAAAGTCCATTTGATCAAATGTCCATTCGATCAAATGTCCATTCGATCAAAAGTCCATTCGATCGAATGTCCATTCGACCTAATGACCATTCGATCAAATGGCATTCGATCGAATGTCCATTCGATCAAATGTCATTTTGGAAGAATTCATGCGCCTCGCCAAGTGTTTACTGGTAAACGGAATCATAATAACCTTGTATAGGGGAGGGTGGTCCCAAACCGACCCCCTAAAAGGCAAAAGCCAAAAAGGTGCCAAAAACTTGTTTAATTGCTGAGGTCAAATTTTTTTCAGTAAAGGAATCATTTTTCTATGTTTCCACTGGTTGTCGAGGCTCTGGATCTCATTAAGTGGGAGATGCAGAGAGAAAATCAAAAACTGACGTTTTCGACAATCTCAAAAAGGGTGATATGAAACCGACCCCCTATTTTTATTGCAGGAAATAGCGAAAACAAACAAAATTTGGAACTTGTATTGTAATTTGAATTAAAAAACAACAAAATAGAATAAACTTAAATTACTTTTACTTTATTTAAATACATTATTTAAGGCCTTTTTCAGAATAAGAGTAAAAGAATTATTATTACAACAGAAAATGAGTGTTTTTAGTTTGATCTTAATTACAAGCTATATTATCTTAGCTTAATTATTGTTATTTTATTAAAATACATTTGTGGGTATTATTTGGTAATTTCAAATAATTTAGTTACTATTACAATGCAAGAAAAAGGGGAGGGGTCGGTTTCGGACCACCTTCACTATTTTCATATAATGTCTTGCCGATCATTCATGTCAATGAAAGCATTTAAATTTGAATATTGTGTATTAAAGTTGAGGCCATAAGCAACCAAAAAACTTATACTTAAATTTTTCTGAATTAAATTTAACACTTTTAACTTAAATTCTGAGATACAATATTACCAAGAGATTATTACCTATGGTCAAAATGTCAGAGTTATGAAAGTGTTTTTTAGATGGTATTCACGATTTGTCTAGTAACACGATCTCTGAGAAACACAGGGGGGTCGGTATGGTACCACCCTCCCCTACTAAATTTTTTAAAGGGGGAAATATCACTCTATTGGACACAAATTCGTATTAGAATAAGTCTAGAAGGTGAAATAAAGGATTTTATAAGTTAAAAAATGTAAATATAAGGAAAAAACCAATGATTTCACTCGCCGCAGTTGGATGACATATGGCTGCTCTACCTTACCGACAATGCATGTTAATTTAACGCGGTTTCTTTAAAAAAATTTGAAATGTCTAAAAACAGCAATTTAAAAATTATTAATTTCTCTTAATATTAATACAAAATATAGAATTTTTAGATTTTAATTTATATTAATTTTATTAATACTTATTAGAAATTTTAAAAAAAGTTTTAAACTAAAACGATAAAATGAAATTACAAATTAGACTTTTATTATTTAGTTTCATAATATTTCTTATTATTATGTTATGTCCTGAGGGGACAATTTACAGATACAACAATCTTCATTATTTTAAATCCTGTTTTATTTACGAAGCAGAAGGCTTCGAACTAAGGGAACAGGAAAGGAAGGTGTTTTGAACAATGTATAGTATAGTTAAGTTAATGTTTTATTTTCAATTGTACAAAGAGAAGAGTCCTGACAGCTGAGAGAAACAAACTTGACTCGAGGATTTGGTAATTCACTAAAACAATGAATGTTTGGTTAAAATGGAATAAGGTATACGAATCGATAGGAACAACAAAATTTTGTACATGTCTTACCTTGATATGTATATTTTAGTGGATCTTGTAGACGAGAAACAGTGATTTAGAGAGGCAGGTCAGTTCGGGAAGATTACACTGCGTTATCTTACACCAGTACAAGTGGAGGCCCTATGCAATGTCAGGCTAGAAAGCTGGCAGAGGCTGACTTCCTTGTCCTCGGTGGATGATTTTATCAGGCGATGGGGCTCAAGACCTTAGATAAAATTTGGAGACTCGGAGAGACGTGAATCCGGAGCTCGTAGAAAGAAAGCCGAGGAGTTTATAATTTGTATTTTTCGGAAGGAATTGATGCGGACTTCGATTTCGTCTGACAAACTAACTAACAACTGACTAACTATGGGGTAACTACTGCGAAACAACACTGAGAGACAAAACTAAAACATACACTGACCTCGTGGTGGTCCACAGCCACTGTTTATGTAAAATCCCTCAATTTTTACTCCTCAGTATTATACATTACGCAGCTTCCCCTTGTTTCCTCCAAAAATGTACATTGAGTTTTAAGTTCTCCCTTTTTGCTCGACTACAATATTTCTATCCACGGTTGTCATTCTCTTCTTCGCTTGATTACAATATTTTTTTTTTTCACGATTGTCATTCTCTTCTTCGCTTGACTACAATATTTCTATCCACGGTTGTCATTCTCTTCTTCACTTTTGTACAATTTATAAAATAGTGAATTTACAATATAATTATTATCGATGTTTATAATAAAGAAAGTGTACTTGGTCACGATGACGTGACAATTATATACATTTTTCATGAGTTCTGTCTGAACCTTTGAGCAGAACAGACATGTGTTGATTATAGCTCTCTAATTAGCGCTCAGTAGCAGCAAATATATTTTTCTCTCTCTGTCGATTTATCGTGATTACCAGATCGGTGTGATTATTAATTCTTTTTCTCTATGTGTAGTGTGTGATAAATGTGTTTTTTGTGTAGTATGACATTTTAAGATTTGCGTCTGTAATAATTAACAATTAACAATGACTGAAATCATTGATGCTAATACGATTTTGGAGGCAATTAAGGATGTTAAAACTAGTGTAGATCAACTAACAGAGTCCCAGGTTTAACTGTGTGAAGAAGTACGCACACTACGCGAGGACAATAAGCTAACGACAAATTCACGCCACAATTTACAGGAGAGAGTTGTTACTTTGGAACAAGAGCTTGTCTTGCTTCATTAAACTGCACCTGCAAAAACCTTATTTTATATAATTTGGAAAATACTGACGAGATAAACTTGGATCTCACATCTTCCATTTTAAGTATTTTCAAAAAGATCAGCCTGCAAATTCATAAGACCACCGTTTACGACATCTTTAGATTAGGGAAAGTAAAAGGCAATCTTCCGGTTATAGTGAAATTTATTTCACCTCGATGGATAAAACTTGTTTTTGGAAAAATTCAAGAACTTCGAGAATTGAATTTGTCTATCTCTAACGACCGTACTAAGAAGGAAAGAGATGAAAGAAAAATATTACTTAAACATGCTCGGGACCTTAGAGTTAAGGAAAGAATGTTTTGATTAGAAGGAATGAATTAGTCATTGATGGTAGGAGTATTAATTTGGAAGAAATTGTTGCCAGTTCCATACAAACCACAGATGATAACGAAAAAAAAACATGTCACTTTCCAGCCTTGAAGTGACAGCTGCTAATGCTGAAACACCAAAAACAAAAAAGGGAAAGGGACGTCTCTCCAAGAAATCCATCTTAAAATATATATATTAAGCAAAAAAATTATGGAATCGTTTCTTGATCAGCGAGTTCTGAGATCTAATGCAAACGAGCGATTGACACAGAAAACTACCAACCCAAATAGACCAGTGGGCACACGTGAGCTGAAGAAAATGGGAAGGAAAGGAGAAACTCAAAAGGCCTAGCGGTCGTCGCTCCAGAACTGTGAACGAGTAAATCAGCAAGGAAATAATGCCTGTGACAGAATAATATTTTGGAACTCTTATGGATTGGGAAACGCTGTTGACAGCAAGTCCTTACTGTGTAAAGAAGATATTTTGTGCATCACTAAAATTTGGTGTACATCAGAAATTACAAGTCTTCCAGGTATAACATCAGAATTAAAATTTGTGTGTTCTCCAGCATTGAAACATGCGACGTTTGGTAGAGCAAAAGGAGGTATTTTAATTTGTTACAGTGAAAACTTATTTAAGGTCGACCCGATTGTAAATTATAATGATTTCATCCTTATAAAGGTAGAGCATTTTAATTCTAGTTTTATTATAGGTGTAGTTTATTTCTCGCCAAAAAATGTATTAAAAAATTCTTTAGCAATGCTCGGAGAGCAACTCGTCAACTCGAGCGGGTGGCGTTAAAATTTCAAGACGTACCAATTACAATGAGGGAAGATTTTAATTGTCGTGTTTGTGATCTGAATCAGCTTGATACAAATATATTATATTTTAAAAACCAACTATTCGGTCATGAACGATCTACTCTGGACCCTGTTAACAATAAGAGAGGAAAAATGCTTATAAATTGGTTCGAAATCAATGATTTCATATTGTTAAATGGCAGAGCCCCTAGTGACACTCCTGCGAAATATACTTAGTATAGCAAATTTTCGCTGTAAATGAGAATGTCTCAGAACTATTTATTTGTAATTACATTTTAATTTGAATTAAGAAAATAGTTCTCAGTGATTTTTTATTAAATTAAAATTCATAATGACAAAAACTTCATCGACGCAAATAAATTTATATATCCTGACATAGACTTAATTTGTCGTCTGCAATTCAGCTACAAATAGTTTATTTCTTTTATTGATTTTCTATAAACAAATTCAAAAAATTAAAAAAAAACGTTAATCATTTATAAAGTATTCCAATTGATCCATTAAAATTTTATTTTATGTAAAAGATATTTCTTATTCGTATTTTTCATTTTACACTCTGAGTAAAAGTTTTCTACACTGAAAAAATCCTGGGTGATCAGACATACCTACTGGGGCATCAGGCGTACCAAGGCATTGAATAAATCTTGTCCCTTTCATTCGGCTTGTGCGACGCCCCTTTCAGGCACAACTGACGCACGCGCGCGGGCATCCAGTGTCCCCAATTGGTGCACCAAAGCTTTCAAGTGACGGTTTATCTTTTCTCCCGTACATCACCGTACATATATGAGACAAACTACGCACTACAGTGCAGAAATTACCTGTAAAAAATCGATTTATTGCTTGAAAATACCGAGCACAGCACATCACTAGTGGGCCTTTTCACGTCAGAAATATCAGAGTTGTCAAAGGGTTCATTGATTTTCTTAAAACGTCGTGGTATTATACTGCTATATGAGAAACTTTTTCCCTCCAAATTATTTTTAAAAAAATTCAAAATTTTAGAAGATACGCCATTTTAAATATCAACATTAATTCAACAAAATTGTTAATATCTCAAAATATTATAAAGATATTTTTATGAAACTTACACATGTTTTAGTTAAAAATATGTACTTTTATATGAAAATAAAGTCAATGAAAAAAAAAAAAATTTCATGTAAAAAAATTAAAAAAACAATTTTTAATTCAATTTTTTATTTACTTACTCCTCTCTGCCAGAAATTTTATTAATATTTTTAAATTCCTTATGAATTTACCTTTAATTTAAAAAAAATTGATGGAGACTTTATTAGGTCCTGAGATATTCGACTTTTTGTACTACCGCGCGTAGTTGTAGCAGCCGTGGCAATACCAGGCATTTCGACGCGACAGCGTAGAAGCAGTGCAGCGCACCACACCGCGTTTTGCTGTCGCAACTACGCGCGGTAGTACAAAAAGTCTAATATCTCGGGACCTAATAAAGTCTCCATCAATTTTTTTTTTTTTTAATTAAAGGTAAATTCATAAGGAATTTAAAAATATGAATAACATTTCTGGCAGAGAGGAGTAAGTAAATAAAAAATTGAATTAAAAATTGTTTTTTTAATTTTTTCACATGAATTTTTTTTTTTTTTTTTTATTGACTTTATTTTCATATAAAAGTACATATTTTTAACTAAAACATGTGTAAGTTTCATAAAAATATCTTTATAATATTTTGAGATATTAACAATTTTGTTGAATTAATGTTGATATTCAAAATGGCGTATCTTCTAAAATTTTGAATTTTTTTTAAAAATAATTTGGAGGGAAAAAGATTCTTATATAGCAGTATAATACCACGAAGTTTCAAGAAAATCGATGAACCCTTTGACAACTCTGATATTTCTAAGGTGAAAAGGCCCTAGTCAAAAGTGCTCTGTTTCTGAAAACTTTAAATTTCAAAACTTCTGTAATTTTCATTGAATAAAAAATTAAAAAGATAAGTGTTCCCTTATTTTTCATATAGAATCAGAAAAAAATTATTCCAAGGGAAACAAATTTTTAAATGAAAAAGTAGCGAATAAGTGTATGAATTAAAGCAATTTTTTTTTAATGGCATATTTCTTATAATATAATTATGATTTAATGACAATTTTTTTCAGAGCTAGAAACTCAAATAGATTTACTGAGAGAAACTCAACGTAAATATTGCAATATTTTAAGATTATCTCGAGCTTTGTCGTCTCATTTCTATCATGTTGTGCAGACACAGCACGCTCTCGGAGAAGCCTTTTCTGAGTTAGCTCAGAAATCACCAGAACTGCAAGAAGAATTTTTATACAACTCTGAGACACAAAGAAACTTAACTAAAAATGGTGAGACACTGCTAAGTGCCTTAACTTTCTTTGTATCATCTGTAAACACTCTGTGCAATAAAACAATTGAAGATACATTATTAACCGTAAAACAATATGAAACAGCAAGGTGAGAATCAATATTACTGCCTGTTTGTATATTTTTAAATTAAAAATCTGTTATTCTTAAGGTCGTTGGATTGAGCCCCTTGTCAGCTGTTCAAACGATAGCTTGGGATTTTTAATTTAGCAATTTTTTCAAGAAAACCTTAATTTTTTTGTGCAAAATTAAAAGTAATTTAATTTAATTAATAGAAAGATTTTAATACATATTTGTTTTTGGAGATTTGAGTTTTCCTCGCCCGTCAATTTTTTAAGAAAAACAATTGCCGATAGGAATTTCAAACTCTTTGCTATTTCTGGAGAAACTGATGCGCTAGGATAACTCAAATCTCTAAGGAAAAATGTGACTCCGAACGAGATAAGATATTTATCGACAAAAAATCGGTTTGGAGTTTTTGATGTCATTTACATGTATCATTCAGAAATTGAAAAAGCTCCAATAGTTTTAATAATATAAAGCCCAAAAGATAGGCCTGTTAAGCGTGTTTCTCGGATTCCGTCTTGCTTTAAACGCTCGCATTGTAAAATTCACAACTGAGGAGAAAAGTACCTTCTCTCGTGCGGCGTCACAAATATGTTTCAAAATCCTACTTAAATTAAAAGTCGCAAAAGTTAGTCCTTTTTTTAAAAAAAAGTTTCGGGTTTTCCTAAAAAAAATTGTTAAAGGATAAAATTCGATCAATTTTTTGAACAACTGAAAAGTTGCACCCTTATGTAAAAATGTGACATGAAAATAATGACAAGGTGTATGTCATTACTTTCGTGTCATTTTTTTGCTATCACACAAGAAAAATGACACACGAAAAATGAAAAAGCAAAGAATATATTATTAAAAAATTTATTATTAATATTTATTTTATAACAATTTCAAATAAACATACATTGAGGATTATTGTAGGGAGGACAAAAATCTACTGTGCAGCATAAGGTACCTACTGTGAAATACTTAAAATACAATTGACCATCGTGGCATTTTTAAGTACCTTCTGACATGACATTTTTTCTGTGACATTTTTCTTGTGTGGTCGCGAAAAAATGACACTCATGTCTGTCATTTGTAACCATCCAGAATCGTTATATTAATTGATATTGAATTTGTTGTTCCCCCTACTGTAAAAACGTGCGTGAGATCTGTCATAAGAAGGTAGATATGTACTTACGTGTATACTCATATAAGATCTCAGGTGACACAGCCGATATATCGTATAAGATCTTATGTGACAACATATAGGTACGAACGTATGTAAGTTCTTATGTTAAATTCAGTCATGCGTCGCGTATAATGTTACTCAATATGATATTGAAACAGCGTTCTTATATGAGTTCGTATAAGCGTTGTGCCAACTCATGTAAGAAAGTATATACGACTAAGCTAGATCAGTATATGAGAAACGATTCTAAAAATCAATTCACCACACACGTGAAAACTCATGTGAGAAAACAGATACGAACTCATGTGCGTACAGCGTACACACTAGGGTGGTCCAAAAAAAACCCAAATTTAGAAATTTCAAAATTCTAAATCAGTTTCATATTCTTCATAATTTTTTAAAGTATAACCTTTTTTCAAAAAAAATTTTAATTAATTTTTAGAGGTAGCGCATTAACTTTTTCTCTCTAATGGGGAAGTCACAAATTTAACATGTAAAATGGACATTCTATTTTCAATGCTTATTTAAACCTATTTGTTAATAACAAATTCTCTTGTCCACTAAAGTACAGGTTTACATGGAATAAAAGAACAAGTTTAGGGAGAAAAAAATTATTACCTTAATATTTGTAATTGTAATTCAATGTTGAAAATCGCAATTTCGGTACTTTTGAGCACGCTTTTTTTGTATTAAATATTAGATTTTGAAGTTGAAATTTACACTGAGCAAAACTTCATTATTTGATGAATAAGTAATGATCAAATCGAGATGGTTGAAAAATATTAAAAGGTAAAATTATTGAAAAGAAAGTTTGTCTTTTATGATACTGGTGAAATAGAGGGGTTCAAGGGTCTTTCAAAGGAATTTTAAAGAAGCGGGAACCTTTTCTTTCTGTACATTATTGAAAAAAAGAATCATTTATTTATTTCTAATATATTTATGAAATTTCCTTGAATCATACAATTTTTAATTATTTATTGAAGTATCATAAGTAAATAAATATATAATCATTTATTAAAGGTGATAAATAAATTGTAAATTTATGAAAAAAATACTACTTTCACAGAGAAATCTCGTTTACCATATCAAATAGTAATTCTGCTGCTAATAGTGTAGTAAAATATTAATAATTCAATTAGTCAAAGTAATTTTTAGGTTATGTTGAATCAAAAAAACAATTAGTAAATTTATGTCTACTAAATATTTTAATGATTTTCTTACTATTACTTAGTCAAATTTCACTATTGACTTAGTAGTATTTTACTAATAATTAGTTATTTTTTAGTAATTAAGATAGAGAGAATATTTCAAATGACCGTTTTAATAGATTTTTTTCCGGAGGGGGGGCACCTTACAACCCCTCCCTGTGTACGCGCCTGAATAGAGTAGGTAATTAAAAACAATTTAAATGTACGCTTAATTTGTAATTTTTTAAATAAGTTTACTATCAAATTTTTTTCGATTAATCAATAAAAAGATCCTAATTTTTTTAAAAAATTTTAATTAAGCGCAAATAACTAATTACACCAACTAACTTTACATAAATTTCATTTATAGAACAAAGTATATTTTTTGTAAGTTTTCGTTAAAAAAATGTATTAATTATTAATTAGAAAAATAGAAATAATATTTCTAATTAATGAGAATTTATTGTAATATACATATAATTTTAATAATATAAATAATATTCAGAAAAAACATTTCCTATAAGGATTTTCTACCTCTCTTTTCATCCATTGTCAGGCGACATAAAAGGAAGGACAGGATTATGTTTATTGCTGCTAAGCGGAACGTCGAAATAAACTGTTAAAATCTTGGATCGAATACGGGAAACTTTGACTGCGATGCGCTACCTCTAAATATTAAAAAAAAAATCTGAAAAAAGGTTATGCTTTAAAAAAATATGAAGAATATGAAACTGATTTAGAATTTTAAAGTTTCTAAATTTGGGTTTTTGGACCACCCTAGTACACACGTACGAACTCAAGTGAGTACTCACCAAAGTACATTATTGAAATTAAAAAAATTAAAAAAAAAAATTCTTGCTAACGGGATTCGAGCCCATCAAACCTGAGTCTGAGAACCTCTAAGTCTATAAGAACTTAAACCCCTCGGCCACCATAGTATAGAAAGAACTATACAAAATATTAATCTTGTTTAATACAGAAATTTCTCAGGAAAGACATGACTAAGGTTTTGTAAAGTTCTTTCTATACGTATGGTGGCCGAGGGGTTTAAGTTCTTAGACTTAGAGGTTCTTAGACTCAGGTTTGATGGGCTTGAATCCCGTTGTCAAGAATTTTTTTTAATAATTTATTTAATTTCAATAATGTACTTTGGTGTACACGCACATGAGTTTGTACATGCGTACGCACATGAGTTCATACGTGTGTGCCCACATGAGTTTGCACGTATGTGGTGAATTGATTTTTAGAATCATTTCTCGTATACTGATCTCGCTTAGTCGTATATACTCTCTTACATGAGTTCTCACGTGCGTTCGCACAACTCACATTCGAACTCATATAAGAACGCTGTTTCAATATCATATTGAGTAACATTATACGCAACTCATGACCGAACTTAAGGTGGGGGGGGGGGGGGTAAGGTATTAAAAGTTTTTTTCGCATTTTTTTTTATTTGAATGCATAATATCTCTAGAATATTGTGTTAAAATTTCGAGTCAATCGAAGCAAAATTGACAAAGTTTTGGATATTTGAGAGTAACGTAGAATATTGTGTTAAAATTTCGAGTCAATCGAAGCAAAATTGACAAAGTTATGAATATTTGAGCGTTCGATGGTCCAGGCTTCAAAATTCATGTTTTTTATTAAATACTCAGCTGTAATTTGTTTATTTTTAAATTTGCAATATTTTCCAATACACAACTTGAAAGAGCGATTTCTGAGCCAAAAGAAATGTTTATTGGCAAATTTTTTAAATTGCGTTTTAATGTTTAAAATCAATGCCAAACCTTATGTACAATTTTTGTACATCTGGTCTTTAAATACGATTTTCTCAAAAACACTTTTTAAAAGTCCGTGTTCACTGCTATTTAAAAACTACATTGCCAATTTATTTCAAACTTGGTACACACTTTCTACATATAAAATAACTCCCCCCAACGTTGAGTTTTAAAATTTTTTTCACATTAAGGGGGTTTTCCACTTACAAAATGGCGGAATTTGTCGTGAACAATAAGAATTTTCACTTCAAATGACCAACAAAAATTTAAAAATGAAAAAAAATTATAATCATGGAACGAGGGAACACCGCAAATCGTCTTTTTCCAAGGATGTTATTGAAAAAGCTTTTTCAGCTGCTTGTTTGTCAATATTTTAACATACAAAAATTACAGAATGTTCTTGAAAAGATACTTAATAACGTATAAAAGGTTTGAATAAATTTGTTTTATCCATATTTCTAAAAAAATGGTTAAAAAAGGTGTTTTTTAACGCTGAAACCCTTATCCTTCCCTTAACATAAGAACTTACATGGGTTCGTACCTATGTTCTCACATAAGATCTTATACAAGATCTCGGCTGTGTCACCTGAGATCTTATATGAGTACACACGTAAGTACATACCTACCTTCTTATGACAGATCTCACGCACGTTTTTACAGTAGGGCCCGGCAAAGTTTTCTCTTTGCTTCCGCACGTATACGGGAAGATTTCCTCTCGACGATCTTCGACAACGCTCGCGCGTTTTCGTCGTTCCACGCGAGACCAGCTGTTTGCAACAAGACGGAATCAAAGAGAAGTTAGATTTTTTTGTGTATCGCGCTGTGTTGAGCTCCAATAAAGGATTGTTTAATTGCAACCGTATCTCACCTTATTAACAATTGGCAGCTCTATCGAACGAGCAACCAGCAAATTCCGACAACGCTTTTCATTGAACCTGGTAAGTTCGTTTGATCGTGATTTTCCTAGTCGTTTTGGCCTTTTCTACCTGTTGACTCGCAATTGCTCTGCATTCGCATTTCTGGTTGTTCCCTTTTTCTAATTCACGATCATCGAACGAGCATAACGTAAGTATGATGATTTGATGTTTCTGTTAGTATAAAGATGTGTGACGGTACGCGTCGAATCTAACGCTCGGGTTTAACTATTTAGCTGCCAAATTTAAAGTTATTTTAAAATAATCAATCGTGTATAGATTCGCCACATTTATGACTCCCTGCGTTCTGTTTAGTTTATCCTAAAATTTCCATATTTTGCGCAGTTTCTATTAAGGGAAAATTTCTTTTGTCGGTAGGAAAATGGCGACACTCTGCGTAGTGATGCCGTTCAAGACAAGAATTTATTGATCTTGGCTTGAGAGGCCCAGTAACTTTCTTGGGTTGATCTTGGTTCTCAAGAGCAAAATCTTGGTTTTGTATTGGCTTGGTTTAGGATTGAAAAATCAAGTCTTGGATTGATCTTGGCTTGCAATTTCAAGATTTCCACACCACAATAGAAGCAGTAAATTTTTTATGATAGAGCCATTGTCCGAAACTACCTGCACCAGCCCCACCCACCAGAGTAAACTCGTTTTGCTATTATTTTCAAAGGAAAAACACATCTGGTCAAAATCTTGAGTTTAAAAACCAAGATCAACTCAAGAGTCCCTCAAGAATCCTTTCACCAAGATTTCAACCAAGCCAAGAAAAAGTCAATCGAGATGAAACCAAGCAAAAGTAGAAATGAAGGGTAGCATGACAAAAGGGGTCAAGCGTCAATTTCATGTTTTTACAGGAAGCGAAAAAACAAAATTAAAGATTTTCCTGGTTATTTGAAACAAAACTAGGAAAACCGTTTCGAGATATTGATATGCTTTACTAGAAAAATAATAATTTATTCAGCTAAACTTACAGATTAACGAGAAATATAAAAAAAATTCTCCTACTTTAAGGTTAAATCAAAAGTGCATTTTTTCTTTAAGCGTTAACTGTGAAAAAAGTATACGATTTAAAGAAAAATTGGGAAACTAGTTTTGAGTTAACAAATTGACGAATCAAATGCAAAAAAGTTTGTTAAAAAAACATTGATTGTTTTCAAGAAAATAATGAATGAATAAATGTTTCTTTTGAAATCGAGCAATAAAACTTAGGTTATATGTTAATACGTACCTTTTTTACAATTATTTATTAAAATTTTAATATCACAGTCCCAATAGTTTTTTATTTTTTAAATTTCTTTCTTATAGAAAGTATTTTGTTTCATTTATGTGTCACTTTCGTTGTAAAAATATAATTTTTTCAGATTTTTTAACCTTATTTACATATTATTATCCACTTTACACTTCTATTGTTTTTCAATTGATTTGTGACTGTAGATAAAAATGTATGCATTTGTGATCTCAATTTTATTTAAAAATGGGTTTAAAGACACAATTCAAAAGGAAATTCTTTTACAAAAATGTGTAAATGAATATTCTTTATTTTCTAATAAAAAAATCTCAAATTCGAAAAATTGGCGCTTGACCCCTTTTGTCATGCTACCCTTCAAATATTGGCTTGGTATTGTATTAGGCTTGAAAAATATCGATCGACGGCATCACTAACTCTGCGGTCTTGTCTCGGTGAGAAACTAACGTAATCGTACGAATATTTTTTAATAGTCTATTGAAATATTCTTTTTTACAATCTTATTTCTCGTTGAACATTAAACACTGACAGCACTGAGCAAAGTCTTCATAGTTACATTTACAAAATTTTAATCTGCTTCACTCTCATTTATGGCTTAGCACACATTTTGTCGTAATTTCTAGAACCGCGATTACTTCCCAGTGGGCACCGGGACTGTTTTTTTGTCCTCGGATATTCTGGAGCTTACTTAAAGTCGTCTAAAAAAGTCCCCATAATATTTCAAAAAGTCCTATGTCTGCCACAAGTACGTCCCCAGAATGTCCGAAAGACGTCCCCAGGATGTCCCAATAACATCCCAAGAACGTCTCAAAAACGTCCTCAGAATGTCATAAAAACGTCTCCATGATATTCTAAAGACATCCCTGGGATATACCGCATAAAGTCAAGATTAGGACGTCTTAAAGACAGCTTAAAGACGTCTTTTTCCAAAGTCCTAAAACCGTTCCTAAAGAGATGTCTTTGAAACGTTTTTTAGATCAGTGTGCCTACTGGCACACTGCTTTTAGATCTATTTTTTTCTCGCTTAATTGTGCATGAAAATTGTAACTTCTAATTTAGAAAACTGTATTATTCACTATGCTTATGTATTAGAACCCTGCGCCGTGGAAAATTTTAACGGCGGCGTCGTTCAACTAAAAAACAACCGGCGTACGGCGGCGTGCCGATTAATACTTTTTTAAAATTCAAAATGGCGGCCCGAATATGGCGGAAGATTTTTTAAAACGTAATTGGATTCGCTTGATACTCGATATTAACTGATTCGTAATCAGCGCTGCCAAACACCCCTATATACCAAGTTTCATAAATTTGGGCGAAAATTTCGCAATATCGTCCGAAATATTGGATCCGACATTTTGATTTTAAAAAAATTATTAACAACTTCATAATCTGCGACCCAAAAACCCTATGTACTAATTGTTATGAACCGAATTAAATATTTTATAACATTTAGAATTTAGAATAAATAGAAAATTTATTATTAAACAACAATAAGGTAGAAATTTGGATTCTATACTCTGAAAGGAATAAGGAAATTTATAATAATAAAAAGGATTCTCTCATTCTATAATTTATTAAATTAAACATCGTTTGCAGTCCCAACACAAGAATTCACAGATAGCAATTGTTTTAATCATTTTTAAATACTCATAGACTTTACAATTTTGAAAGAAGAAAAATCAGAACGATACATATTTCTTTTGAATTACCCTAATCCTTAAAACTACCGTCAAGAGAAGGCGATGATTTAACACATTTATTTCTTTCTGACGGGCGAAGCCGAAATTTTGTGTGTCTTCATTGTGACACTATTGTCTTTTGTGTAACATCACTTTACGACATGCACACCTGGTGGATCCATTGGACTTGGACGGAACGCAGGCACTACACGTGCGGACTGGCCGGTTAGATTACAAGAATTACAATTAACCATGTTAATTGTATCCTTACCAAGAACAACTTAGGCACTCCGCTGGATTGAAGAATTAAATTGTATTATCGTCCGCCCGGAATTTAGTCACTATCATGTAGTTCCAGCACAAAGCTGATAGTCGGTCGCGAAAGAAAATCGTACAGCAATGGTTTCAGTGTCGTCAGTTGCTTTTAAAGAAAAACATCGGAATGTTACCAATTAGGAAATTCGAGGACCAAGATGGGGGATGAGTTCGGAAGCCAAATCTGGGCCGATTGCCACAGAATTTCTTAACAATTTTGCAAGAAAGGAAATTGACTCAGCAGGTTCAACGACCTGCTGCCTTAAACTTGACTTGCACGCAGAATTGTGCAACATGTAAGTATCGTTTCAAGAAGAATTTTGAAATTGATCATTTCTTATTTTCTTGATTTATTTAATTTTTTCCATGGAATTAGATTTTTACATTCTTGGAAATTTCCAGGAAAACTTTATGCCTGTCTAGTGCTAAGAGTTAATTAATTCAAAGCACCAAAACTATCGAGTCATTTTCACAAGAGTTAAATCTTGCAATTATATTGTTATTTTTCCATGTGCGGCTTGTTGTTAACTTGATAGATAATAATGGCAGGAAATGTAGGGAGGAAAATCTTTTAGGAAAAAGAGATATGACGGCAGTGAAACCCTTGATGCGCTTTAAACATTTATCCTTTGGTCATTTACACTTAAACGTGAGACGTCTCATATGTGCGTTTGCATCTGCTATCCGCAAGTCCATTGAAAACGGGTGCTAGAGCATATTATTAATTAAATAATATCGAATTTCTAACTATCGTGTAGACATTGTATTCCTAAAATATTTTATTGTCTTAATTAACGAGAAAACATTTATCGCCTCAAAAATCACGACACAATTTTTTTAATGCTAAATTGCTATTTGTCAATTTCAGCATTTTTAAGGAATGTTTCATTTAAACCGAGTTCATTTCCCTTGCATTTCAAAATGCTGACGAGTCGGTGTATTATTTCTGATGTTTGTAAAAAGGAAATCATTTGACTAAACTCAGATGATTTCTTTTTTTTATTTATTTAATAATTTGTTTTTATCTTTCTTCTTTTATAATAAGGTTTTTATTTTAAATATGATAGGTACTATCATAACACTAATTTTCATTAATTTTAATATAAAACTTAAAGATTGGTCCAACAGATATTAATTTTTTAATTTTTTTACAATATCCGCCATTTTGTCGCCTTCATATTGAATTTGATGAATTAACTAAATTAACATATTGTTAATCTGCCATCAGTTTGTGCCACTTTAGTACACATTAAAGAATGTTTTTGGGAAGAAATAATAATTATAAAACAAAAACTTGTCGATTTATCTGTACATTTTTTTAAAAAAGCCGACATATTGGTTTTGCATATAGATAGAAATGAAATCTAAGCCCGCAAGCTTATAGAACGATCCTAAAAACGTAAAGAAACCCTATTTCCATATTTAATAAAAATGTTTCTACTTGTACTAATATTCCACAGTAAGGCTACGATTTTTGTGATTTCAGACGTTAATGTGGTTATAAATGTCATAAATTCAAAAATTTATAACTTTTTTTAAAATCATTGTAAATTAATTTTTATAAAAGGGTTTTAAATCTCGCAGTGCGTACTATATAAAGCCTATATAGAAAATTTAAGAAAAAATTTTAGTCTTCCAGAAAAAATTCACATAATGTCGAAAAATGGTTAAGTTAACTTTTGAGTTTCAAATTCTAAGAAAAAATCAATTATAGCGTATAAAAATAATAAAAATCTCAAATATAGCTTTTACGAAACAACGCCGATGAACGCCGACATGCCGATAGTCTGTCGGCGGCGCGCTGGTGCACGTAGTAAATGAGCAGCGGCGTCGGCGTGGCGCGGCGGCGCAGGGTTCTATTATGTATTTTCAACAAAAAAAATGTATGTAGTTTTATCGCTTTTTCAATTTTGAAATTTATATAAAACTTGTGAATTTTATTTTGCATATTTATTGTTTAGTGACAATTGCCATGGATGATTAAAATTTAATATTTGAAAAATTAATTAAATTAATTAATTATCTGTTTCTTGACAGTAAATCTCAAATTAAAATAAAATTAAAGCTTCAAAATATTTTTCGCATTTAGAAAATAAAATTAGATTTTATTAAATCCTTTCCCATTGAGAATAATTAATTTGACTTTCATTTAAAATAAAAGTAAACAATTTTTTATCTACCATGATTTAAATAACAAAATTAATAATTACTCTCTGAATTTTTTTTACCTTTGATTAACGTTCTCGCAAAATTCACCAATAATGATTTAAATTAATTTCGCCGTTTTTTTTTTTTTTTTTTTTTTGCGTAGGATGTGAAAACCTGCCTTCAGGTACCCTGTAGCCCGTACTACAGGGTTATGCGGGGGTGGCGATGTTCTGCCGACCCGCTAAAAACACACCCTTATTTGGGGACCTTAAGACCACTCCCAGGTAGAGCCAGTTTACTGACGTATCGCCTTCAGGAGTGGTCTTATATCCCGCCTCTATCGCCTAAACGATATCATCCCTCGACCTACGGGAACTACCTTTGTTGGCGGCCATGGAGATCCTTAACCCTCATAACATGTTGGATGAAGGTCTCGATGTGCTGCCAATTCTCTTTGGACTCAATCATTAACAGGATCATGTTCTCCGGTGTAACTTCGCAGTTTACACCGGCGAACATGACCTGTCTCTGAGCGTTCCATTGTCCGCATATAAAGAGTGTGTGCTCTGCGTCATCCTTTGGGGATTGGCAGTACGCACACTCTGAACTTTCTCGTCTTTTGAAGCGCTCCAGGTACGAGTTAAAACACCCGTGACCCGAGAGCGCTTGGGTAAGGAAGTACGAGACTACTCCGTGCTTTCGATTTTGTTATTTTTTTTAAGATTCAAACATTAAATTAAAAATAGCCTCGATTTCCGAAAATTAATAAATTGCGCTTTCGAATTCTAGAAATTTGATCGCACATTTTTCGCAAAACTGATCAACAAACTAATTAATGAAGACAACAATTAATTAACATTTAATTAATTTGTAATTAAAAAAAAAAAGATGACCAACAAAAACAATAGTAACGATCGCACTGGTACACGACTTCATTAGACCGCGTTCAAACCATCGAACCAAATGTCGCAATCACCCCTCCCCCTCCCTCCATCGTTACCTAAACCTTCCTCAAGTAGTCACAACTGCTAGTGAAACGGCTTTCACACTAGATAAGCTGGATAAATTCCAAAAATAATTATTTTTAAGTATCATAAAACACATAGCATCAAAAAAAAAAAAACTTGACAACACCACAAACTTCGGAAAAAACTAAGGGGTTACACCACTGTGAACCTTTCAAAAAATTGAAATTTTGTTTTTAGCTAGAATGGTCCCTTAGGGTCTTAAAAATGACTAACAATAAACATTATAGAAAGAAAACTCTTAAAAGCTTAAATTTTGAATTCGCGCAAAGCCCTATTGTGGGAAGTGCATTAGAAACGTCTAAGTTCTTAAACTTCAAACGCGTTTTTCTCAAAACCACATTTTTCAAACTGGCCAGTAACTTTTCTCGCACAATTTTTGATCGATTTACTGAAAAATTGGTATGCAGCTACATGATTACATTCTTTATTGAAAGTACGTAAGGGTTTCTCTCTAGTAATAAAAAAAAAAATTTATTAACAATTTTTTATCGATTTTTTACCTAAAAACTTGAAATTTTATTTATGTGTGCCATTTTCACAAAAACCGTTTTTTTCAAAATACTCTACGTACTTCTTTTTTAACTATTTCAATATAGCAAAATAATTTTTTTATTCTTCAATAGACACCTAATAATAATAAATAAACCTGATTTTAATTCAGTTTATTTTGCTCCAGTAAAAAAACCCTTAAAATTAGTTCTAATTTTCGTGCCTTACAGTGGATTTACCCCTTAATAGAGCTTTCTCGGATATTCGAACTTTCACGGAGAAGAATCCCAAAGCACCAACAATCTTCAACAAACAATAAGCGATCTGTTTGCTAACCACCTTACCGAAACACGGAATTTAATAAAAACTCTAATTACGGACATTTTCCTGCAAGTGGACGCAATTAGGTCTGAAACAAATAAATATTAATTCTATCAAAATAGAAATAGTTTCAGCAATGAACAACAACCAAATAAATACGAATCAGGAGACTCAGACCCTTGCACGAAAAGTTTCAGAGCTGCAAATGAGGCAAGCGCAATTGCCATGGCATGATTCACGATGGCGATCTACCTACCATGCATACCTGAGCGACGCACAGTGGTTCGAAACTAAATTTACTGCTCAAAATCGTCCACAGGCGTTAATTCTTGACCGAATAGTTAATTTTTTTTTTGATTACTCAGAATTAAATTTTTTTTTTTTGCGTAGGATGTGAAAACTTGCTGCCAAGTACCCTGTAGCCCTTACTACAGGGTTATGCGGGGTTGGCGATGTTCTGCCGACCCGCTAAAAATACACCCTTTTTAGGGACCTTAGGACCACTCCCGGCTAGCACTTTCCGCGCGTATCGCCATCAGGAGTGGTCTTATATCTCCTACTCTGTCGCCGAAGCGACTTTCTCCGGTCCGCAGGACCTACTATCATTGACGGTCATGGAGGCCCTTAACACACACAAGTTGGGTCCAGGGACTTGATGAACCGTCAATTCGCTCTAAAAACGCTTCAAGCGGCCCTGAAACGGCTACGCTTCAAAGCCTCTTCTCTTTTTACCTGTTGCAGGACTCTCCTGAAACAGGCGCACTTACCCGAGCCTGCGACATGGGATGCTTCCGTCATGCCCTGCTCTTCCGAGCACAGGAAACAAAGTGCCTCTTTTGTACACTCTGCAAAAGTGTGGCCAGATTCTCTGCACTTGAAACATGCCGAGGCGAGGATCTGTCCACTCCCTTGCACTCAGCTTTCTTGTAGCCGTAGGCCAGGCACTGATGGCACCTGGTCACTATCAACCTTCTCCTAATGTGTCAGCTTAAAAATTCCACCTTTACTCTTCCTGATTCTTCTAACCTTTTAGCATCATCTTGGTCCACGACCACGATAGCTAACTTTACCCCTCTTACATTTGGACCCAAAACCTTGACTTTCCTCTTTTCTCGAGGAGTCCGTAAGAGCTCCTCGAGGGCTACTACTACCTCTTCCTTTTCGGTAAGGCCGTGCAGGTCTCTGATCTCCAAAGTTACCCTTTGGTCATCCGGGGCCCTGACGGTTCCTATGCCTTTTACGGCCTCGGAAACCCTAGCCGTGAAGGCCTTTTCATCTGAACCTTCTCCTAATCGTAGGAGAAGGTTACTCTGCTTTGTGGGCATTGCACCCACCACCGTGGACTGACAGGAGCCAGGGTCCACCTCCTTTCTAAGCTTCCCAAGGACAGTGGCGTATGTCTGTCCCGGGGAAACCCGCACTAAGAGCGTCGATTTCTTGGGCCTCATAGGCTCCACTACTACTTTGGGAGGAACAATTGGAGATACCTCCCGCTCTTTAACCCTCTTCGGAGCCTTAGCCTTTTCAGCTAAGGTCTCCGACGGCTTCTTGGTCTTCTTGGTTTATGGATCAATTTCGCAGTTCTTCAGGCCAATATAAAGCCTAGAATCTGCTGCATCTGCCTCCAAATGTATTTTCCATAAATCGCGGATCCACTGGTTGAATTTCTTGTATCCAGGTTGGATCTCCGCCGCAACGTTCTTTTGAACCTTTAGCTTTTCCATCATAAGTCTCAGTTCCTTTTCCATGTCGAGGAAAATCCTCCCTTCTTTCTCGCGAAGATTTTCGGCCTACCGAACCCGGTCCTGTGGCACTCGTTGCCGGCGGTGCCTCACCACTGCCCCCTGGGTGCACATCGTCATCTAAATTTATATCGTCAGTATCCATATGAATCCCACGAGCCTGGGAGAAAAAATGGTCCACCCACACAGAGCTCCAATATGTGTGTAAGGCATTTGTACACTAGGAGGGCGCCCGGCATCCTAGCACTGCTCGCGACACCTCCGAACGTGTCACTGGCGACGACAGTGCGTCCGTCGCCCAGGCCCCCGGGATCAGCAACCGACGCCTGCGCTTTACAGACGCCAAATTGAAGAGCTCGTACGTTGGGCGACGTTCGCACCAAACAGACAACCAGTCCAACGGGCGCCAACCCTAGACCGAGACTACTCCACACCAACTTAGAAAAATCAAGGAGGCGGGCGTGTCCTATTCTTCCCAGAACCCATGTCATCCACAGCTGACGAGGATGGTTAGTCCCCATTTTGAATCCGAATTAACTTCATCCGCACATGTTAGCTAGTGCACAGGTTCGAAAAACGGCTGCTACCCGAATTAACGGGGTCCCGTTCATTACCCTGTGCCCAAACTCGCCAGACATAGGGGGTCGATGAGTTCTGGGAAGAGCCGAACAGCTCGTCTAATGGTGGCGACCGAAGGACAAGCGCCTGGCCGGTCCTAAGCCCCCTCACCACGACAAGGTGACACCACGAGGGGGCAAAATTAAATGTTTAAAAACATATCTAAGCCCGAATTTCAATTTTAGTTGTCATTTTGTTATTGTTTAAACAAGTGTACGAAAATTTTGTGTAAATAATAAAATTACAATTGTTATTCAACTTCAAAATAAGGAAAAAGTGAGTTTTATTAATTAAAACATAAGTGGAAAGTGGATCATAGACCAAATAATGATTTTTTACGTTAAACAATGTTCATAAACTAATTTATTTAAACAAATTGTTATAAACAAATAGAAAAAAAACTCAATTTATGTAAAATAAATAGCGTCATTTGATTGTACGCGAAAAATTACTAAAGGAATAGGTGTAACATTTGTAAATTTTTAACGCTATTTGTTATAAATAATCAGGCGCGGATCCAGCGGGGGGCGATGGGGGCGATCGCCCCTCCCAAGAGCCTTCGATTATCATATGAGAGAGAAAGAGATAGCACTATATTCTTGTCTCTTTCTATCTCATATATCGCCCCCTCCAAAACCCTCGTCTGGATCCGCCTTTGTAAATAATTGATAAACAATATTTTTATAGGGCCCCAAAAAAACCTCTTAAAGTACAAAATTACGAAACAATCGTTAAAAAATATTTTTACTATTTTTATGAAAGTTTTTTCTTAGATTTTGAATAAAGAACATAAATATTGATTTTGAATCATTATTCCATGTTATTGTTAATTAATTTAAACAAATTATTATTGTTTATTTACAACTTTTTATCAAATTGAGCTAGAGTTACAACTTTTTCTTAATTTTGCAACTTAACGAAGCCATTGGATCCAAACACTAATAAAAAAGTTAAAATAATAATTTTAACAATTGTTTAAACAAATTATATTGTTTATTTTCAAGATTTGCACAAATTGAGCTACAGATTTTTTTGTTGTTGAAAAAAGGTGCTCAAAAAATTTTGATTGGGTATTTTCAAAAATCCCTGTGTCCAAATTTAGATATTCATGAAGTTAATGAGTCATTCAAATTCTTATTGAAATTCCTTGAAGCGTTCTCAAGCTATCCTGTACACAAAAAACGCTATATATACACACACACACACACATCTGGACATTTGCTTAGGAATGAAAATTTACGCTTTTTAGATGAAAATGAGTCGATTTAGACTATTTTTGGAAAATCGAAAATCTTAACGATCACATAGGTTCCTCTATGAGAAAGCAATAACAATTTTTACAATTATAAAGAAAAGAGATTATTCGATCCGGCGCACAGTGGGAGAAAATGCACTTATTTTGGTATAAATTTGACCGTCATCACAATTTTCATCCGATTTTGATTTTTTTTTTTTAAATACTCGTGAAGAATTGGGCTATAACGCCTGCCTGCGACTTTTTTGATTTAAGAAATTGTTTATTATTTATTTAAATAACAATTGTGAAAATAACTCGACTGTTTAAGTAATTTGCCAGAAGGCATTCAAAATAATGTCAAATTTAACTTGTTTTCTTTTGTCTGAGTGATTTTGGAGAAAATTGAAGCATTAGAAAATAAAATTAGCAGAATACAAAATGTCGGACAAATTTTTGAAAATTCATTGAATTCGCTCCAAACTTGTTACTCTGGGGTTTTTGGGGTCGCTGATTACAATTCTAGAGTGTGATTTTTAAAATTCAAAATGGCGGAGCCGATATGGCCAACTCTGCCGACCCACTAAAAACACACCCGTCTTATAATTTAAAAATAAGAATAAGAAACAAAACATGTGATACATATTTTGGAGAATCTAAAATGTTGGAATCTCACGTTTGAAACACCTCATTAACATAAGACTTGTTGGCTTATTTTAGCGTTTGTTTGCTTGCTTTTCAGGTAACAAACAATGAGATTTTTTAAAAACATTTGAATCAATTCAGGAATTAGAAAATTGAAAATGGAAAACTCACATATTAAAAGTAATATGAAAAAAGAACTTATAAGTTCTGAAAAGTTACCTGAAAAGCAAGTAAACACACGCTAATATAAGCCAACAAGTCTTATGTTAATGAGGTGTTTCAAACGTGAGATTCCAACATTTTGGATTCTCCAAAATATGTATCATATGTTTTGTTTCTTATTCTTATTTTTAAATTATAAGACGGGTGTGTTTTTAATGGGTCGGCACAGTTGGCCACCCCCACATAACCTTGCTGTACGGGCAGCAAGGTACCTGATAGCAGGTTTTCACATCCGACGTAAAAAAAAAAAAAAGTACATGAATTTCTTCATCTTATTTTCTGTTTGCGAAACAAAAAAAATATAATTTAATTCGTTTTCAATAAGTTTGAAATAATTGCAATGTTTGTGGTCGGCCATATTGGCTCTACCATTTTTAATTTTAAAAATCACACTCTAGAATTGTAATCAGCGACCCCAAAAACCCCCGAGTAACAAGTTTCGAGCGAATTCAAGGAATTTTCAAAAATTTGTCCGCCATATTAGATCCGCCATTTTGTATTCTGCTAATTTTATTTTCTAATGCTTCAATTTTCTCCAAAATCACTCAGACAAAAGAAAACAAGTTAAATTTGGCATTATTTTGAATGCCTTCTGGCAAATTACTTAAACAGTCGAGTTATTTTCACAATTGTTATTTAAATAAATAATAAACAATTTCTTAAAACAAAAAAGTCGCAGGCAGGCGTTATAGCCCAATTCGTCACGAGTATTTTAAAAAAAAATCAAAATCGGATGAAAATTGTGCTGACGGTCAAATTTATACCAAAATAAGTGCATTTTCTCCCACTGTGCGGCGGAGCAAAATTGTGTAGGTAACTAACACTAACACATTAAATAAATTCAGATATTAATTTATTAGCAACGTTTCGTCTACAATTCGTAGACATCTTCAGGCTGTAACAATAACAAGTGTGAACACTTAGTAAAATTTTTTTTAACACGAACCAAACACAGAATGTACATTTTAAGAAAAGGATTTTTACCTCATACGGAAATTAAACATATTTTAAGACATCACAGAAAGTGACTTGTCAGTGTGTTCACTAGTCCTGGGTTATGGACAAACTAACAGAAAAGTGTGATAATGACGATTAAACGTCTAGACGACGAAAACAAATACAGAATAACATTGAGAAATCAAAACAAATCAAAAATAAAATAAATTAGACAGTTAAAATTATGATTAAAATAAATCAAGAAATCGGAAAGTTTATTTGTAAAAGCTGTTTGTAAGTTTTGTTTAAACCATCGAAATTTTCTTTAACATTTATGCTATTCAGGTCACTATTAATAAAAATCATTTCAGACAGAACACGCTTTCTCCAATCACGTTCGTCGTCAACAATTTTTGTATTTTGATAGTCAAATTTATGATTATTATTACTACAATGACAATTAATAACAAAATTTGGGTTTTTATTAGTTTCATGTTCAGAAACTCTCTTTCCAAGAAATCTCTTGGTTTTTCCATTTGTTTTTCCATTTGTCAACTGGATCCTTGCCTAATTTTACAATACTATTTAAGGATTTTTCAACTATTTAACTTGTCTATCATACAAAGATTTTTTTTGTGCGGTCAAATCTTCATTGTTATCTTTCTTCTTTAAACTAATACATTTGAGTCTTTCCAAAATACAATTATTAATTAAACTTTTTGGATAACTATTATTAATAAGTAAATTTTTGGCCAATTCAATGTTTTTTTAATGGAAAGTTTTATGTGAGAGAGAAATAGCTCTGTCGACTAGTTTTTTTTTTTTTTTTTTTTTTTTTTTTTTTTTTTTTTTGCGTAGGGTGTGAAAACCTGCCTTCAGGTACCCTGTAGCCCGTACTACAGGGTTATGAAGGTCTCGATGGTTCGCCAATCCTCGGGAGAGCGAGTCATAAGCGAGATCATGTTCTCCGATGTAACCTTGCGATTGACACCGGTAAACATAACCTGCCTCTCCGCGTCCCAATGCTTACAGCTGAAGAGTGTGTGCTCTGGGTCGTCCACTGGGAACTTGCAGTACACACACTCCGAGCTAACGACTTTTTTAAATCGCTCCAGATAGGAGCCGAAACACCCGTGCCCTGTGAGAGCTTGGGTTAAATAGTAGGAAACCACTCCGTGCTTCCTACTTATCCAGGTGGCGAGTGTAGGTATCAGCCGATACGTCCATCGGCCTGTCTCCTCCCCGCTCCATCGTTCTTGCCATCTGTCGACGAGTCTGCTTCTCGCATCTCGGCGAATTTGGTCCTTGCTGGGTCTATTATCTTCCGTATATGCGGAAGAATTTCTCTTCTTGAAAAGGAGGAAAACTTCCTCCCTTTCTTGTGCCAAAAGATCTGCCGGCGGGACGCTGGCAAGGACCTGAGCAGCACACGTCGGTACTGTCCAATAGGCCGAAATAATACGTTTCGTAATAGTTCTCTGCGCGGACAGCACCCTTCTACAGATGGTCTTGCTTCTGTCATTTCGCAGGGTCGGAGCCCGTACAGGTGCTGCGTATAGCAGCTTTGAAAGGGCAACACTCGCCACCAGTCTCCTCTTTGCTTCAGAAGGCCCACCAATGTTCGGCATTAGACGAGCTAAACTTGCCGAACACTGTTCGGCCTTCTGACATGCTACGGTTATATGGTGTTTCAAATTCAAAAATTTGTCGAGTTCGACACCTAAATATTTAATATGATTCCTCCATTGGACCTCGAATCCGTCTATCTAAATACCAGGGGCCGTATAACCACGTCTGTCTGTGACTAGCAGCGCTTCGGTCTTTTCTAGAGCCATTTGCAGGCCTCTCGCCTCCAGCCAGCGCTTTGCCCGTCTCAGACATTCGTTCATCAATACGCCCAGGGCCTCTACAGTTTCGGCAGTGCATACGATCAACGCGTCGTCCGCGAAGCCGATGATCACCGCGCCTTTAGGTAGACCCATTCGCAAGAAGTCATCATAAGAGACGTTCCATACGCATGGTCCTATCCTCGAGCCTTGAGGGGCACCTCTTAGCATCTCTTCCTTCAGAGTGCAAGTGTCACCCTCGTATATAACCCACCTGTCGCTAAGATAATTATCCATTATCCGCAACAGGTAGGGCGGTATTCCTTTGTTTCTCATCGACTCGATGAGATCTTTCCATCGCGCGGTATTAAACGCGTTACGTATGTCAATGGCTACCAACGCGCAGAAGCCCTTTTTCTTCCCTGGTCCCAATTTGACTTGTCCTTCTCTGGCTAGGTCCACCGCCTTCTGAATGGCGTCTACTGTGGACAGGCCTTTGCGGAAACCAAATTGGTTGTCAGACAGACTATTCTCTCCGGTCAAGTGAGATTGCATTCTCTGCAGAACCATGTCCTCTAGAAGCTTACCCATCGTATCTAACAGGCATATAGGCCTGTAGGATGAGACTTTATCTAGAGGTTTGTCTCCTTTCCTTAGGAGGACCAGCCTCTGTCTTTTCCAGTCGCGGAAAAACTCTCCTCTCTTCAGGCAGTTGTTATAGCAGTCTAGGAGAATCTGGGGTGACGCAACGATCACTTCTTCAAGGATCTCGTTGCTTATCCCATCTAATCCCGGCGCTTTACCTGGCTTTAACCTACTGCCTGCTTTTTGTAATTCTGTAAGAGTGAAGAGTTCTTCCTCACCGACATGACAGTTACTCCAGTCGATCCTAGGCCATGGTTCTGCTGGAGGAAACAAAGCCTTTATGATTGTCTAGACCGGCCGAACTTCTCCTTGTCGATTTTCTTAATGTTCCACTTTGGGCCATTTTCACGGAGAACTCCGTGGTTCCTGGGCCACAGCGTGTCTCCCCTTGAGACTGAAAACTCGATATACTGATGGTCACTATGGGTATAATCCTTCAGGACGCGCCAATCTTTAATACGTTTATTTAGGAAGGCCGTTGTGATCGACAAGTCAATTATCGATCCCTGACCGTTTCTCCTAAAAGTCCAAGACCTCCCACGGTTCGCAACCATTAGGTTGTTCCTGGAGATCATTTCTCCGACCAAGATTCCTCGATTGTCGAGCCTTTTCTCGCCCCATTCTGGTGACTTAGCATTAAAGTCACCTGTAATGAGGGTATCCAACCTGGATTCTCTAAGACTCATTTCGAGGTCGTATATCTGATCTTCGAAGGTTGACAGTTGATCGTTGGGTGAAAAATAACAGCTATACATACGTATGCCTGACATTTCCACCCACACGAATCCACTGTTCGTCTCCAGGAACTTATCTGCCCGCAACTCGGAATTGCAGATCTGAATGGCTGCTCTTCCCGATTTATCGTGATACCAGGGAGTGAGATCGTTCTTTCTGTTCTGTTCTGTGCAGAACAAGACATCGATCTTCTTCTCCCCGGCTGTTTGCATTAGGAGGTCTTGGGCCTCCACGCACTTATGCAGATTGATCTGCAGAAACTTTAGGCCTTTGCTTTTTTAAGTTTCTGCAGTGCGTTCTTGTATATTGGGCAGGCGTTACTGCCGGCCCAGTGTTTGAGGTCCTGTTTACCCAAATCACTGCATGTAATGCAGCTAGGGACAGTGACCTCACAACTTTTCGCCATATGACCCGCCTTGCCGCATCTCCGACAGTTTTTTATTCTGTCGGGGCCTTTGCATAGGCGAGTTGCGTGCCCAAAACCGAAGCACCTTTGGCACCTGGGAACCTCTAAGTGTTCTCGGATGGATGCATTTATCCATCCAATCCGGATCTTTCCTGCCTTGATTAGAGTAAAATACTCTGTTTCTGGCAGGCGTACCAGCGCTAACTTCGTTCCTCGAAAACGGGGAACGACGCTGACCGTTCTCTCCGGATTGGATGACTTGAGCTTTTCATTCAGAGCCTCGATGACGTCTTCTTTCGAAGCGTTTTTGATTAACAGGATGATTAGATAAAAAGTATAAAAGTCTTCCGGAACAAGTAGGTTTTTAAAACAGTATATTACAATTATATTTTTGCTTTAATATTTTTAAACATTCATTCTCCAAATCTTCCATGCAAATATCTGCAAAAAATGGTGAAATAGGAGACCCCATCGGAGTTCCATGAATTTGATGATAGAATTTATCATTGAACTTGAAAAAAGTATTTTGAAATAAAAATTTAGTAATGTCAATAATTTGACTTTATGGGAGGTCACAACTATTATTTATTTGGTGGTATCGTCTGTCTAAGCTCTGAATTACCAACTCACAAGGAACATTGGTAAATAGAGAACCGACGTCAAGAGACATTAACACGTGGTTTTTGGGAATGTTAACATTTTTTAATTTTTCTTTAAGCTCAAAACTATTGTTAATATGTGAAGAGGGTACAGGAACTATGTTTTTTAATTTATGATGTAAAATTTTAGCAAGAGAATGATTTGGAGAATTAACACAAGAGACAATCGGTCTGGGAGGGGCATCAGTTTTATGAATTTTTGGTAAACCATAAAACATTGGAAGTGTTTTGTCAGTTTGCGTGAGAGCGTTATTATGAAATTTTGTGGACAGATAACCATCATCATTTAAAGATTTAAGAATTCCAGAGACATTAGATCGTAATTTTCCCAAAGGATTTTTATTAATTTTTTGATAAACATCATTGTCATTTAATAGAATATTGGCTTTAGCAATATAATCAACTTTATTGAGACAGACAGTACGGTTGCCCTTGTCAGCTGTGGTAAAAATCAAATTGTCATTGTTTTTAACCAAATTTTTTGTGAAACTGAGTTTTTTGGAAAATTCTCTATCTTCAGATGTGATTTTCTGTTGATTACTTTTATTTAAAGAAAATTGCATATTATTAACCATGATAGTTCTAATTTCATTTTTTAAATTAGTATCCATGTCTAAGAAGTTTAAGGTTGACTCTATATTATTAATTGTGTTAATGACGTCAGGTTTAGAAAATTCTGAAATATAGCTATAATTCGGACCCAAACTGACAATATCAACCACTTCATCGGGGATTATGACGTCACTCAAGTTACAAAACCAATCCTTCCTGTCAATCAAAATTTGTGGATTTTCCTTAACCGTAATTAAATTTTCAAATTTATTCTTATGCAAATTATCACACTTTTCTTTCACATTAAAAAAGTATTTTTCATTTTTTAGAAAAAAATTGTTTAAAATGTCTCTATCCACAGACGTATTATTTAAAGAACTTTTTATCTTTTTCAAAGTATCAGTTAAGAAAGAAATATGAAAATTTATGTCCTTAATTTCGAGATTCAAAATCTTATTGTTATATACATTTAAAGACCCATCGAATAGCTTTTTACACAACTTACTGTGAAAAATTCTTGATTTCAAAGATTTGTTAATATTTTCGAGATGTTTAGGTAGTAGGTTATTCGATCTACAACGCAGAAGAAAAACTCTTTGAGAACTGTATTCGGCTAGTTCAGAATTAATATTCATATATTTCTTGAACACCGATGTTGTAGACGTACCGTAGTTTTGAGTAATATATAGAAAAAATCCATGTTCAGTTGGTGTCGTGTTAGTGTTAGTTACCTACACAATTTTGATCCTCCGGATCGAATAATCTCTTTTCTTTATTATTAACAATGGAGAGCGACAAGACATTACCTTCAATTTTTACAATTGTTTAAACAAATTATATTGTTTATTTTTAAGATTTGCACAAATTGAGCTACAGATTTGCAACCTTTTCTCAATTTTGCAAGTTTTCTTTTGTTGAAAGGTAGAAATGACTGTATGACATACCTAATAATTAAGTACAAACCTTAAAAATATTTATTTGTTTTAATATGATAAATACATATATTGGTTATTTGACCAAAGTTCCAAAGGACCTCTTCTGAACGTAGAAATGGATAAATTTATAAAAAGTTGCAATTCTCTAGCCTTACTCAGTGAAAAGTTGGAAATATACATTAGGGGTCCTTCACATATCACGTGATATATTTGGGGGAGGGAGGGGGGTAGGCAAAATATCACGGTCCATGGAATTAAAATTTTTTAACAATAGAAAAAATATCATGAGGGGGGAGGGGGTTCAAATTAGCCAAAATGTGTATCACGTCATATGTGAATGACCCCTTAATAATTTGTTTAAACAATTGTAAAAATGATTATTTTTAGTTTGCTGTTAGTACATGGCTTCACTTGACCTCTAAAAGTTGCAAAATTGAGAAAAAGTTGCATCTTGTAGCTTTATTTATTAAAAAGTTGATAATGAACAATATAATTCGTTTAAACAATTGTAAAAAATAATATTTTTAATTTGTTATTACTACGTGGCTTTACTGCCCGCAAAAAGTTGCAAAAATAACAAAAAGTTGCAAATCTGTACCTCAATTTGTGCAAATCTTGAAAATAAACAATATAATTTGTTTAAGCAATTGTTAAAATTATTATTTCAACTTTTTTATTAGTGTTTGGATCCAATGGCTTCGTTAAGTTGCAAAATTAAGAAAACGTTGTAACTCTCTAGCTCAATTTTATAAAAAGTTGTAAAAAAACAATAATAATTTGTTTAAATAAATTAACAATAACATGGAATAATGATTCAAAACCAATATTTATGTTATTTATTCAAAATCTAGAAAAAAAACTTTCATAAAAATAGTAAAAATATTTTTTAACTATTGTTTCGTAATTTTGTAATTTAAGAGGTTTTTTTGGGGCCCTATAAAAATATTGTTTATCAATTATTTATAACAAACAGCGTTAAAAATTTACAAATGTCAGACCTATTTCTTTAGTAATTTTTCGCGTACAATCAAATGACGCTATTTATTTTACATAATTTTGAGTTTTTTTTTTCTATTTGTTTATAACAATTTGTTAAAATAAATTAGTTTATAAACATTGTTTAACGTAAAAAATCATTGTTTGGTCTACGATCCTCTTTCCAGTTCTATTTTAATTAATAAAACTCATTTTTCCTTATTTTGAAGTTGAATGACAATTGTATTTTTATTATTTATACACAATTTTCGTACAATTGTTTAAACAATAACAAAATGACGGCTAAAATTGAAATTCGGGCTTAGCTATGTTTTTAAACATTTAATTCTGTGTTGTTAAAAAAAATGAACTATTCGGTCAAGAATAATTGACGTCTGTGGACGTTTTTGAACAGTAAATTCCAATTGCGAACCACTGTACGACGAGGAACCCATTCAGTTCACCACGTTACCCTCCATTTTCAGCACCACTACGATAAAAATGACGAATGCAAAAACAAGCAGCGCATGGAGGACGGGAGTAAACGCGTCAAGAACGCAACCTGCAATCCTGCATTCTCTGTTCTGACTCCGTCGCGCGGTATGAAACTTCCCACCTGTTTTAACACTTTAATTTAATAGCGTTCCCAACTTTTATAAACCGTCACCAAATTTAACAGAATCTCAGAGTTTAATGCGACACACTTGTCCTGAAAGAAAAAAAGTTCTTCTCTGATGCCGAAAGAAAACTCTTGCATATTTTGAATCCTTTCGATTCAAAGAAACAAAATTTTAAATGTAAAAAATCGTATCCGATCCTCCTGACCGTTTTTTATAATTTTAATGTACATTTAGTACATTATAATGAAAAAATTTTAATTTATGTTATGTTTAATATGATGTTTGTTCACTTGTCTTTTGTTTTATAAAAATTCACTTCACTTAATAAAGGCATATTTCATTTGTAAATATAACAATATTGTATTTTGAACATCGTTTTTAAACAATTAATTCCTATTTATAAACGATTAATTTTTAAATTATTATCTCTTTGTTCATATTACCAGTTGTTAATATGTCCTTTTGGACTGATTCAAAAAATTTTTATTAATTATAATCCATTAAATGAACATCAAAAGTAATGAAAAACAGTCAGGAGAATCGGATATGATTTTGTACCTTTCTCGGGCTTTCTGGGTGCGCATGACACGGTGGTCTGAAGACAATTTAAATGGACTAAAAATGTACAGAAAATCTGCTAACACAGTTTTATTATATACATAAAAACAAAACCATTTAAACTTACTTCTTGATTAGATCATTTACACGTTTAAGAGCATCTCAAAAAATTTAATGTACAAAAAACTTAAAATCTTATAAAAACATTACATTAGGGTGGTCTTTAAAATAGTCATTTAGGACCCTAATTCATTCCCCCCCCCATTTAATAGAAAAAATTAAAAAATAAAAGTTTTGACCCATATTTGAACTGTCTATCTTAATTAGAAGGCGTACCTGCAAGGGTTTACATTTTTGCATCGAATTAACATTAGAATTTGTTACTTTTTTCTTAATTAAATTTTTCGGCACCTATTAAAAGTTTTAACAATTAAAAGACAGTACAAATTTTACAAACATACATGTATATGGGACGTTTCACGTCAACCGGCTCAGAGCTCCTTCCAAAATTCTAATCAACGAAAGTCAACTTATTACGGCTCAAAATAATCGTCAGCTTATACTCTTTCGAATAAAAAGTGGCGAATTAAAAACTTCAAAATAGCGTCCTTAATGGACTACTTTTTGCAAATTTTTTTAGTAACCCATATAACAAATGTATTAATTAGCTTCAGAAAATAATTGTAACTTGTTGGAAAATGGGTCACTTTTACGTTTTTGGGGTTGCTGATTGTGAGTCTTATGTTAGATTTGAAAAATTTTAAAAATTCAAAATGTCGGATCCAATATGGAGATCAAAATTTTAAAAAAATTATTAGATTTGCTTGAAACTTGTTACTCGGGGGTTTTTATGGTCGCTAATTTCGAATCTAAGTTAGATTTGAAAAATTTTCAAAATTCAACATGGCGGATCCAATATGGCGACCAAAATTTAAAAAAAATTATTAGATTTGTTTGAAACTTGTTACTTGGGGGTTTTTAGGGTCGCTAATTTCGAATCAAATGTTAAATTTTTAAAATTGAAAATGGTGGATCCAATAAGCCTTTGAACACTACTGCGCATGTATTAAACCCTTTGAACACTACTGCGAATGTATTTAACTCTTTGAACATAACTGCGCATGTAATTAACTCTTTGAACACTACTGCGTTTGTATTTAACTGTTTGAACACTAATGCGCTTGTATTAACCCTTTGAACACTACTGCGTTTGTAATTTTTTTTAAAATTTTGGTAGCCATATTAGATCCGCCATTTTGAATTTAGAAAATTTTTCAAATCTAACTTCAGATTCGTGAACAGCGACTCCAAAAACCCTTAATTAACAAGTTTTAATTAAATCTAATGATTTTTTAAAAATTATAAATGCCATATTGGATCCGCCATTTTGAATTTTGAATTTTTTTTAATCCAACATCATATTCGTAATCAGCGACCCGAAAAACCCCTGAGTAACAAGTTTCAAGCAAATCTGATAATTTTTTAAAAAATTTTGGTTGACATATTGGATCCGCTATTTTGAATTTTGAAAATTTTTGTAATCTACTTTCAGATTCGTAATCAGCGACCCTAAAAACCCCCGAGTAACAAGTTTCAAGCAAATCTGATAATTTTTTTAAAATTTTGATCGCCATATTGGATCCGCCATTTTGAATTTTAAAAATTTTTCAAATCTAACATTAGACTCACAATCAGCGACTCCAAAAACGTAAAAGTTACCCATTTTCCAACAAGTTACAATTATTTTCTGAAGCTACTTAATACATTTGTTAGCTGGGTTAGTAAAAGCATTTGCAAAAAGTAGTGCATTAAGTATGCCATTTTGAATTTTTTAATTCGCCACTTTTTATTCGAAAGAGTATAAGCTGACGATTATTTTGATCCGTAATAAGTTGAATTTCGTTGATTACAATTTTGGAAGGAGCTCTGAGCCGGTTGACGTGAAACGTCCCATATATATCTATATATATGAGGCATTCTCTGAGCAAAAAGCCACCCTAAAAAAAAAGTTGCCTAATGTTTTGGTCATTGATATGTAGTCAAAAAACAAAAATTTTATGTAGGTTCTTAGGTCTGTGTAATGCGTGGTTGCCATGTTATCAGGGGCCCAATTTTATTGCAGCGTAATTTTCAACTGTCAATAACTTTTAACCGGATAAATGGATTTGAAAATCTTTGGATGTTTTTTGTGCAGAATTTCCTAAACTTTCAAATAAAATTACTCATTATTGTTATAATTTTATTTTTGACAAGAAAAATGCAAAAAATGTTTGTTTTTTAATTTTTTACCAACACTCCCGCCTAGGAACTTTTTCATAGCTACCTAGAAATGATCCTTATTTTATAAGCTTTTCAACCCCCTAAATGCCATTTTGGGAGAGCAAGATTCGTAAAAGCTATAGGTGAATGTGTTTTACAGTACACCTTACAAATTTGCATCCAGTTTTCTTTTATATAGTCTTAAATGATTTTAATGTTACCAACTTTCTATACTTGAACAAAAAAGTGAAAAAATAGTATATATTGTTTTTTCTACAACAAAAAGAACGATTTGTAAGGTGTACTGTAGCACACATTCACCTATAGCTTCTACGAATCTTGCTCTCCCAAAATGGCATTTAGGGGGTTGAAAATCTTATAAAATAAAGATCATTTCTAGGTAGCTATGAAAAAGTTCCTAGGGGGGAGTGTTGGTCAAAAATTAAAAAACAAATATTTTTTTGCATTTGTCTTGTCAAAAATAAAATTATAAAAATAATGAGTAATTTTATTTGAAAGTTTGGGAAATTCTGCACAAAAAACACCTATAAGATTTTTAAATCCATTTATCCGGTTAAAAGTTATTGGCAGTTGAAAATTACGCTGCAATAAAATTTGGCCCCTGATAACATGGCAACAACGCATTACACAGACCTAAGAACCTACTTAAAATTTTTGTTTTTTGACTACATATCATTGACCAAAACAGTAGGCAACTTTTTTTTTAGGGTGGCTTTTTGCTCAGAGAATGCCTTATATATGAGAAAAAATTGATGGTTCCAAAATACTAAGGGGATGCGGACAATTAGAACTTACCTGAAGTAAAAAATTGACACATTCGTTAAGCAGCAAGATTATTTCCAAAGTGTTATTGCACTAGCATTAACTGACAAATTTTCACTTTTCTGGGTACAGGCCCGGTACCCACCCGGAATCAGGCATCACTTTTTAATAACATATCTTGTTTTGTATTTTCCTAGAATTTCTTTACTCATATAAATTGTTTAAATCCCCCCTTCTTCTCCTCCAAGTCAACTACCTACCAGGATTGAGCAAGATCTGCCGGATCTGTCTGGGTATAGTTTTGTCCAATTTTTGTTAAAGTTTATTTAAAGAATGTTCTTGCTTTAGATTTTCATACTCAGATTATGTGGGAAAGATGCTAATTATTATCTAATTGTGGTATTAACCCTTTAACGCCTGTAATGATATGGGTCATAATTGTGTAGCGGACTCATACATTACTATAGAAGCCGGCAAGGCTAGTAATTAATATTCTTAAAAATAAATGTCAGCCAGCAGGCTAAGATTTATTTTGCTTTTGCTTTTCTTTTAAGTTTCAGCTAGAATTTAAGTTCGATTCATCGTTGGGTTGAAAATTCCATCGATATGGAGGTTATGTACGTTGGCCCCATCCGACGAGCGTAATCCGGAGCAACTTTTTAAATTAAGAAAAAGTCCTATCATTACACGCCCAAATGTACAATTTTTTGTCATGAAGTTTCATGCAAAATTTTATCAATTGAACCTTATGAAAAAAAATTTGCTATAGCCGTATCTTATGGTCCAAAAATCGCTTTTTCGAATGGCGTATTGGGAAATCTTGTAAATTTTTAAATAAACAAATTATAGATGTTTTTTTAAACAAAAACATGAAATTTTTAGGTTTTTTTGTCAAATTATTGCATTTTTTAATAAGCAATGGCATTGCAGTATCTATAAAAGTCATAAATATCGCATCAAAAATAAGTAGGCTGTAAGATAGAAGTATTAAGAAAACAAATTCAAAATGGCGGATACAAAATGGCGATTAAAGTGAATTTTTTAGGTAATGTACATAGCCTTGTGCACAAAATTGAAAAAAGTAAGGGACTTTTATAAAACTTGTTATACAAGGGTTTTTATGGTTGCTCATTACAAATCTGAAGTTCATTTTTAAAAATTCAAAATGGCGTATCCAATATGACGGACGAAATTTTCAAAAATTAGTTGGATTCGATTCAAACTTGTTACTTGGGGGTTTTTGGGGTCGCTGATTACGAATCTATAGTCACTTTTTAAAAATTCAAAATGGTGGATCCAATATGGCGGACGAATTTTTTTAAATTGATTGAAATCGTCTGAACATTGTTACTTGAGGGTTTTTGGGGTCGCTGATTACGAATCTGCAGTCACTTTTTAAAAATTCAAAATGGCGGATCCAATATGGCGGACGATATTTTTAAAAATTTGTTGGATTTGACTTATACTTCTTACTTTTGGGTTTTTGGGGTCGCTGATTACGAATCTGCAGTCACTTTTTAAAAATTCAAAATGGCGGATCCAATATGGCGGACGATTTTTAAAAATTGATTAAAATCGTCTGAAACTTGTTACTCGGGGGTTTTTTAAGTCGTTGATTACGAATCTGAAGTCACTTTTTTGAAATTCAAAATGGCGAATCCAATATGGCGGGCGAAAAATTTTTAAATTAATTGGATTCGCTTAGAACTTGTTATATGAGTGTTTTTTTGGAGCCGAATTGCAGAATATTTCGAGAATACTTCTGAGAATACTTTTTTTCTTAAAGAGTAATGGTAATTAATTGTGATTAGTTATACTGCAAAATCTCATACTTTAAAAATGATTTACTATAGGAGATACAGTGTTTCAAGACAAGAAGTATGGGTTACCGTAAGACACTCTTAGGATATTACAAGGACAAATATCTTACTGTAAAATATTTATAAGACATTTGCTATTGCAGTGTATTTGACGTAATATCCCGTTAAAAGGGTTCTGATATTTAAATTGTTCAAAGGTGTTTTAACCATTAAAAATACACATAATTAATACACAGTATTATTGTTAGAATAGATTCTCATAACGTCAAATCTTTTAACCATATGTGACCGCGTCTAAGATAACGAGGCTTATGACAAAATTATTTGTAATCAGCGACCATAAAATTCCCCATGTAACAAGATTCAAGCAAATCCAATTAGTTTGAAAAAATTTCGTCCGCCATATTGGATTCGCCATTTTGAACTTTTTAAACGTGATTTCAGATTCGTAATCAGCGACCCCAAAAACCCCCAAGTAACAAGTTTGAATCGAATCCAACTAATTTTTGAAAATTTCGTCCGTCATATTGGATACGCCATTTTGAATTTTTAAAAATGAACTTCAGATTTGTAATGAGCAACCATAAAAACCCTTGTATAACAAGTTTTATAAAAGTCCCTTACTTTTTTCAATTTTGTGCACAAGGCTATGTACATTACCTAAAAAATTCACTTTAATCGCCATTTTGTATCCGCCATTTTGAATTTGTTTTCTTAATACTTCTATCTTACAGCCTACTTATTTTTGATGCGATATTTATGACTTTTATAGATACTGCAATGCCATTGCTTATAAAAAAATGCAATAATTTGACAAAAAAAACCTAAAAATTTCATGTTTTTGTTTAAAAAAACATCTATAATTTGTTTATTTAAAAATTTACAAGATTTCTCAATACGCCATTCGAAAGAGCGATTTTTGGACCATAAGATACGGCTATAGCAAAATTTTTTTCACAAGGTTTAATCGATAAATTTTTGCGTCAAACTTTATGACAAAAAATTGTACATTTGGGCGTTAAAGGGTTAAAATTACAAAACTGGATAAATCGAAAGAAATATTTGGATGTTTGGAAACTTTTATCGCATAGCTTTCAGTTATTTTAATTACAGTTTTGTTGACTGTTTGATATTTGATTAATTGAAAAAACCTTAGTTTCTGGATAAAAATATTATAAAAATGTTTAGCTTATTAGAACCCCTAAAGACGTCTAAAAAGTGACGTTTAAACGGTATGAAATCCTCTACAAATTGAAGTAAGATAAAAAGCTTCCATGAAAAATAACAAAATGGCGGCGCGCATTGGGACGAGAAGCTAATTTTTTTGTTCAAAAAAGTCTAGAGCTTACAAATCTGGACCGATTTTAGATTTTTTTTTTAAATTAAAGAGTATAAAATTCTTAATAGGATCTTGTCCGTGATATTTGTGGATAATTTTTTTTATTGTTTATATTTTTCTGCAATTGACTAAAAAAACTCAAATTTTAAATAAAGTGATTTTGTATGTTACTAAATCATAAATGAATAATGTAAAATGCTTTAAGGGGTTACATGGGTTTCAAAGGCCAAAAAAAAGCATTTTTTTAATAATTTTTTTTAATGTAATAAACGAATTAATTTATTGAGCCCTTTTATTACATAAATGTACAATATTTAAAGAATAAATTTTATATTCAGGAAAATTATTCGATGTAGGAAGGTAAAAAAATATAAACACATAAGTTACATGTGTAATGACGACGTTTCGATGGCTAGATTCACCATCATCTTCAGGCCACTTTATTAAAAACAAAAAAAATAACACCAATTTTTAACAAAATAAATTTTCTAATAATAAGATTTTTCTTTTATTGAACAAAAAATTAATTAAATTTAAAAATACAAAAATATAAACACACATACCTCCCAATTTACACAAAGTTACATAAATAACATGTCAAAAAAACTTTTTTTTTTTATATTTGTGATGAAAAAGTTTTGTATAATATTAAAAAAAAAGGCGTCAAATAAATAAAATTTTCTAATCATTGTCAAAACGACGAATGATTTTGTCAAACTGAAGGTTCGGGGTGAGTGTAATTCATTTATAAATAAGCCGATAACAATTGAATGATTTCAGAACAATGAGGTATAGTAATTAGAAATTAAGCCTTCCCAATAATTTCATTAAAAAATTATAAAAATTGAGCCATTGAGGACCGACGTTTTTACACCACTGGGAAATTTTTTTTTTGCGGTGGACATGATAATTCCATATAGCATCATCCGAAATCGAAAAACGAAATATTTTCTGTTAGTGGTGAGTCTGGCTGGTGCCTGAACGAAGGGTTTAAAAAAATTTTGAATTTTGAATTTTTTGCAGAGTTTTATGTAAAAAAGTACCATTTTTTATACACTTTTTGACTATATATATCTTTATATAATTGGTTGTGATTAAAAAGAAAAGAAATTCTTCGTTTAGGCACAAGTCAATGATATTGTTAAGAAGTGTACCAAATTTCAAGAAGATCGGTGCATTAGTTTTGTGACGATGTGAAATTTGGAAATTTAGAAATAGAGAAATATACTATATTTACATCGTCACTATAGTAAAGTTCAGGTCGGCTCGTGATTTCGAGTCAGTGCGACCGAGCTTGTACCTCTACCGCTCCCCACCCGTGTGCCTCACCGGCACATAGGTCACGATAGCTTGACTATATTAATCGGCACGCGTTGCCGAATATTGAGTCGTCTGGTTGCTGGGACTCGAGGTCCTTCTCGATACCAAGCTAGGCTGCTCAGGTAAAGCGAGAGATGTGCGTGGGTCCTTCCTCCACATTTTTTCTTTGCTCTGGGTGACTAGTAGACCAGATTGACTCCTGAGAACGTGCAAGGATTAGGCAGAGGTCCTTCTCTCCTAAAACTCGCACAGAAAATCCGGAACCTTTAAGGTGAAGGGTTACCTAGACGTTCGCCGAACTAGTAAAGGTCCTTCTCTTTAGTTTGGTGAACGAAAATATGGATTTGTAGCGTCTTTGGGTCCTTCCATGGCGTTATAGATCCGTATTATTCTAGGTTCTGCCCTTGGATGGCTTTGTTGAAAAATAGGCGGTGGAGGGTGGTAGAATTTTTATAATTGTAAATTTTAAGGGTAATATTATATAGTCGAAAAGTTAAAACTAGAAAACTGAGAAAGAATGTAAATTTTTGAATTCAGTTATTTTATAAGAAGAATTATTTTGTTAAGACTAGGAAAAGAAATCTCTGTTACATATCCAAGATTAGAAATTCTAGTACTGACAGTTTTGGTTTTTATCGTCAGAAGAAGATGTAGAAACAAGCGTATATATATATATATTGTCGTGATATTTAAATATTGTTATTAAATTCTTTTGTAAATTTTGTAAGCTAATTTTTTATTTTATCTGAATATATTTTTCTATCTTATTCTTAAATTAAGAATATTTTGAGTTTTTACTGACTACACCTGTCCTTAAGAAATTAAGAAATTCATTTTAACGATAAATGTCAGCCAGCAGGCTAAGTATTTAAGTCAAAAATCATCGTTGGGTTGTAAATTCCATTTAAATTTTGAGGTTATGAACGCTGGACAATCTGACGAGCGTAATCCGGAGCAACTTTATTAATTAAGAAAAAGTCCTATCATTACAGTTTTCAAGAAATCGTGTCCACCGTCTTCAAGAATCGAGTTTTGAAAAAAAGTCCAATTAAAGTTGAAGGTTCAAAAACTAGGATTTTTTAGGATATTAGCAGAGTTTTTGTTAACCATGAAAAATAATCAATTGATACTTGCTAAATGGAAGTATGAAATTATAAATTTTCTAAATTTAGAGTGATAGGCGATAGGCACGATATTTTTCGATTTCAAACCATTGTGTGCCAGTCGAATATAATGAGAGAAAATTCCAAATTCTCTTCCTTTCTCACTCTTTCTCACCTAGAGTTTAAATCAGATTAACTTGAAACTTGGGGAAAATATTCTTTACATGTTATACTATTAAATAAAAAATTTTTTTAAAGATTGATTTTTTGAAGCTTTAAAACCTATGTAACCCCTTAAATCATTAAAACGTCTCATACACATTTAAGATATTTCGCTTTTGCAAGTTTTTAATAACTATGAACAATTGTTATAAACAAATTCTTTGAATATATAATGCAAAGTATTGCATTCAATTTGTTTTTCATGAAAATTTTTACTCGTGGGTTTTTGGGGTCGCTCATGACGAATCTAACCTCAGTTTTTAAAAATCCAATATAGCGGATCCAATATGTCTGCCAAAAATAAAAAAAAATTCTAGGTTCTGCATGAAACTCGTTTTTTAAAGGTTTTTGGAGGCGCTGATTGGGGTCGTTCACAAACTAAGTCACACATCAAGGGGTGTGGGGGGGTTTTAAATAATGTGTGACGACCTGAAGAAAAAATGGCGCTAATGTATGCAACCGTGCATGACGTAGGAGAGGGGGGTGTCGAAAATAGTGAAAAGTAACGTGACGTAGTCTGTGAACGAATCTGACTGTTTTTAAACTGTTCTTAAAAGCAGTTTTACCAACATGCATTTTTTAAAATTATGTTTGACACATAAGGATATTCAAGTTGGGTGGGGAGAAATTCAAAATGGCGGCTACCTGGATGACAGGTTTGCATTGCAGTCAATGGGACGAAATCAGTTTTGTACAATAACTTTTAAAAAACAAATTTTCAAACCTACGTTTATTAACAAATTATTTTTCATTTATCGAAAAATCAATAAACGAGTTTCATGAAGAACCTAAAATTTTTTCCATTTTTGGTTGCCATATTGGATTTTTAAAAACTGATGTCAGATTTGTAATCAGCGACCCCAAAAACATTTAAAAAACGAGTTTCATGCAGAACCTAGAATTTTTTTATTTTTGGCCGCCATATTGGATCTGCCATTTTGGATTTTTAAAAACTGATGTCAGATTCGTAATCAGCGACCCCAAAAACCCCCGAGTAAGAAGTTTCATGAAAAACAAATTGAATGTACTTTGCACTATATATTCAACGAATTTGTTTATAACAATTGTTTATAGTTATCAAAAACTTTTAAAAGCTAAATATCTTGAATGTGTATAGGACGTTTTAGTGATTTAAAGCATTTTACATTCATTTATGATTTATGTAACATAAGAAATGACTTTATTAAAAATTTGAGTTTTTTTCTTTAATTGCAGAAAAATATAAACAATAAAAAAAAATTTTCAACAATAATCACGGACAAGGTCCTCTTAAGAATTTTATACTTTTTAATTAAAAAAAAAATCTAAAATCGGTCCAGATTTGTGGGCTCTTGACTTTTTTGAACGAAAAATTAGCTTTTCGTCCCACTGTGCGGCGGTTCTTCAATATCCGTTGAAGATTGGAAAAATTTTTTAGCAAAAATGTTGTTGGTTACAAAAATTAGATATTGTACAGGTTTGACATTTATTTACATGCATATGGGAGATTCTTACACTGAGAAACTTTTGATTTTAATATCTGCTTTATTGCTTATTATTATATACAATAAAATTTAAGAGTTTAGGGATAATCGAGATGTGGTTATAAAAACTAATACACTGTTTAAGAAAAGACGTTTTAGATGCAACAGTTGTCTTTTTGATAAAAAGTAGTAAAGGTGTTTTATACTTCATAAGGCACATAAATATATTACCTCTAAAGAATTTAAGAGAAATGAAAATAAAGAATTGCAAGAATTATAAAACGTGTGTTAGAAACTTAAAAGCATGGGGTGCGCGCTCAGTAAAAAGAAAGATAGCAGTATTTGTTTGTCAGTTCGGAGATACAGATGCATGTTCATCTTTGATATTTGTATAGTTACAAGTATTGTGTATCTTTAGAGTGGTATGTGACGAAATCTGTGTAACGAACAACCTATACTATGATATATATAATTACGCACACTTTTAAGCCTAAATTACAAACATATAACATTTCAATGACGTCGAATAATCGCGCGCGTCGCTAGAAAAGAGTGTTTAACTTTCCTTATACGGAGTGTCTATTCGTACAGAAAATCTCGACCAATCACAAAATCGTAATGGAATTTGCGACCAATCAGAAAATTGCTTGAATAAGTACGAATAGCTCATTCTATGTGGCCTGGCTATTCGTACAGATTTTCTGTACGAATAGCCAAACCTCAATGAAGCGGCTATTCGTACAGAAAATTGTCAAAGTCTTCTTTTTGTGAAAATTAATGTTACCCGGGTATATTTTGGTTAAAAAACCACTGTATTTTACACAAGAACCCCCCCCCCCCCCCCTAGCATTTCCAAAACTTTTATAACGTTTTTTCACAGCCAAAATAAAAGGTATTACGCTGCCAAAGACAGCTTTTCAATTTTCTGTACGAATCGCCGTTCCACCTTGGTCTGGCTATTCGTACAGAAAATCTGTACGAATAGTCACGGCCTTCCTTATATACTAGCAAGCAAAAGTTTCATGTGGTTTGAGAAGTGATTTTTTACTAAATTAAAGTGAAAATGGTAATAATAATTAACGTCTATGTTCAGTATTCCGGATAATACGAAATTTTTCTAGAGACCGATTTTTTTTAAATATATTTTTGAATAAATATTGTGAAGTGGTAGAATAGCTCATGAGACATATGGCTGCTCGAAAAACTGTCGTAGAGAAAGTCTAATAAAATGTTAGACATGCCATAATAAATAGATCAAAAAGTGTTAAAAATGAATATCGCTTTTTCACATTTACTTTTTCTAACCTCAAATAATACTAATTCTAATTATATATATTAATTTTTTTTCTCACGAAATTACAATAATAGAAAACAAGGTAACACAATCTCTTTTTTTTTAAAGAACTATTATGATCGAACCTCGATTATCCCTAAATTCTTACGTTTATTACAAATATAGAAATTGAAAACAGCAAAAACTGTAATTAAAAGTCTCTTAGTGTACGTAACTAGACTACTTGGCGGCGTTGAAAAAATACACCTAAATTAAGAAAATATTCTGAAGTGTTGTAGTGAATTTTAAAGGTATATATGAGAGTAACTGAAAACCAAATATACATAAATATATATATTATAACTTCTATTATATTGCACTATAACTGCTGAAATTTCAGCTCCGAGGCGTGTCCCTTTTTTATAATGTTGACTTTAATTTACTAATTTTCGGTGAAAATATCATAATTATAACTCAACCTTTTTTAAGCATAAAGTGTCTATATTTATGAACAATTTAGGTTTATATTGCACTTTACAATACCTTTTTCATACTTAAAATCTTTAAAAATATTTTGTCCCTCAATTTTTCCAATTTTTGAACGCAATCTGTAGACTTATAATTAAGGTGTCATGTGTTTTGTTAATATGGCTTTTAATAATTTTATTCTTAAGTTTGATCGATTAACACTAAATCACATTTGGAAAAAGTTAAAAAAAAAAATGTATTTAAAAAAAAAATTATTATTTTTGTGAAAATTGCATGTGTACCAAAAAAGCGTTCAGTTCCATGTCATTACTATTATATTACTGTAACAACTATTTGATAGTATTGTTACCAGTTTCTTGAAGTTTTTATGCGAAACAAGCTATCTGCAGAAGGAATAGATTTATTTTGCACTATTGTAGTAGTGAGGTTAGAATAAATGTCTAATTTCAGCTCCATGGTATCACGTACAATTTTAGCTCCATGGCCTATATAAAGTGTTCAGTGTGCTTCATGCAGAGAAACTTCTTTATCTGTAGCGGTTATTTTAAAATATTATTCTATAAAGTAGTTTAGCAGTGCCGGATTACACTGCTCGATCTCGATTTCAAATTATCCAAAAAATAAAACGAAATATTCATTATTAAATATTGTATTTGCTGTTCTTTTATAAAATTTTATATATGTTAACTAATATCTAAAATACTGTTATAATATTAAATAATTTATCAATTTATTATTTATTTTCGTTTTAGCAAAATATCAAGAAGAAATTTTTATTCTGCACAATATATTTGGAATAAAAGGATGCGGTTCAGCTCCACATTGCAGCCAATTTTAAAAAATTTGCTATTATTTACGTATAAATATAGTTGTAGTAAAATCGTTTAAAATATAATTATATTATACCCTAATAAGAAAAATAAGTGCAGAGAAACATTAAAAAAAAAAAAATTTCTACTAAAACTTATCTTGAAATAGGACAGTTCCGCGAGAATCGACCATTTACGTAAGATTTGTACTGTGTTTAGACTTTTAAAGTTTTTAGAAGGTGCAGAAACATTTAATAAATGAAAAAGTAACGAATTCCTATGTTAAGGCACTCGACTTAATTAAGATAGAAAGTTCAAATAAAGGTCAAAATTTTTATTGACTTTTTTTCTATTGAATGTGGTGGTAGAATGAATTCGGTTCCTAAATGACTATTTTAAAGACCACCCTAATGTAATGTTTTGCATAAGATTTTAAGTTCTTTATACATTAAATTTTTTAAAATGCTCTTAAACTCGTAAATAGTCTAATCAAGATGTAAGTTCAAGTGATTTTGGTTTTTTTTATGTATACAATGAATCTGCGTGAGCAGATTTTCTCTACATTTTTAGTTGATTTAAATTGTACAATTGACCAATGAATCAGGGATCGGATTTGTAATTCGTATATGCGCACTTTACAATCAATTACATTGTAAAGTCTCGGAAAAAAGTCAGCTTGACAAAATCTACTCGGATCTGCTTTTCGACTTAATTGCGCAATTTGAACGAGACGCGTTCTCGTCTTACGACGAACTAATCGAGAAAATTCGCAAATATCAAGAAAAGTTAGAAATCATACAGAACACCGATAGTATGCGAGAGCAAGACAACAAGCAACCTCTTGCCTCGCGCAGGAGAAATCAATTGAATGCGATTTACACATAATTATCGCTAAATGACTCAGTCCCTTCCAAAACGCCTGACCTCGAATAAAAATTCAAAAATAATAACTATAACAATAATAAAAAACAATCTAGCAGTGAACCGGAAACCAATCTTAATAAAATTGAAATTTATAAAAAAGAAATGGACAGCTTACAAAAGAAGCTGCACGGTACCGAAAACCGGAAAGAGAGCACATACGCTCAAGCTGCGCAACGCGCAAACCAGCCCCTTCTTCTCCGGCTGCCGCTCACGGCTTATGCACCCCCTCCGTTCCTAATTTTCAGCACTCCTCAGCCCCTACTTCGTCGCAGAAGAGAGGAGGAGATAGTGAATCGACGGCGCAGTTCAATCGCGGCACTGATAACAGCAATCAAGGCAACAGAGGGTGCAATAACAGTTTTAGGGGCTGTACTCGTTTTAACAACAACCGAGGTGGAAATAACAGAGATAATTGGGACGATTACGGTCGTAATTCTAGAAATATTTTCAATTACCAACACGAATTCCATGTACCTTCATTAAGTTGCCACTTAGACTGCCAGTGCAAGGTAAACACAACAGCGCAACCATTTTGGCCACCTCAAGCGCAGTCACCGTGGCCAACACAAGCGCCACCAATTCAGCACTCGCACCCTTAGCAAATCTCGTACGGTAACAATTATAATGATCAGCGCTTAAACGCTGTCCACCAGCATCAGTCAAAAAACGACAGGGACGCCTAGAGAGACTAAATCTCCCTATCGAAATAACAAAAAGCTTAAATGAAAACCCAAAAACGGCTATCAATCTAAAATATCTAAACTTAAACAAAAGCGCTTTTACCGACGATAGTACAATTCCGAGTTACAATCATGATGCTCCACGGTGTGCTTAGAGTGTCAAAATCCGTGAAGTGTGCTTATGATTTTTTGATGGTCGAGTATTTTTCATGCCAATACCATTTTTCTACTCTATATGATAAATAAAAAATACAAGTTTGACAGTTTAGCAAAATTTTAATTTTTTCAATAGTTATTGTTAATAACATTTTTTCGTATGATTTTCGAAATTATTGATTTTCTTCGGTTCTATCGAAGAAATCAAGCTCATAATTGGCATGCATAATTAAAAATAACACCACTTTTGATTAATATTTGTCATCACATAATATTTAAAAAATTGTTAAAAATATAAACAATTGATTTAAACAATTAAAAATAATGTCATCTTCTCCCATGATTTTTTAGATTTTTTTTATTGAATATTACTCTGTATTTAATGACGAATAATTTAAAAAAAAAAAAGTGGGTAATTCAAATTAGGTCAAAAGTTATGCTAGTTCTTCTCTCAGCGCACTACGCGCCATGAGTGGCAGACGCACCCCCGACCCGAGACTTGGCCGCCGTGCTGCGCCGCGTAACTGGACGGCCCATGCAGGTCTTATTCAATGTTTTTAAAGATAAACAAACATGGATTTTATTCTTTTATTAAAATAAATAGAAGATAAATTTGGTTAACATTACTATAAGACAAAACATGTTAAATACCATATAATATACTTTTAAAATTTTTTGTTTAATTTAGTTTTCTTTTTCTGATATCACATTTTGAGATACGAATTTTTCAGAATTTGAAAAAAATTTACATTGAAGAATATCTTTAACTGGTGTAAAGCAATGGTACTGACGCGTATGTTTCACAGTTTTTGCCATGCTAAATCTGGTTTCTAATAGTTTTTTATGCGCAACGTGTTCTTCTTTAGTGGAAAAGTCAAAGTCAATTTTTTTGAAAAAAGTTTTAGCCCATTCATAAAAAAGTTTTGGTGAGGTGATGTTTTTATTTTGTAGACTAGCCTTAAAAGCGTGTCTTTTGACGGTACCACCGATGCCGTCGCAGGCCCCTTTACCATGTGAAGTGGCAAAAAAATTCCATTCGGCCTCCACCCCAAATTCTGTTGTGTGCTTGGTTAAATTTATAAAATTAAATTTATTTTTATATTGAGAGGCAGCGCCGTCCGAAAAATACAAAACTTTTTTAATAGTTCTTGAACTAAGCTTTTCTTTTGAATAGATCATTAATTTTAAATTAAAAAAGTGTACTGAACTCGTGTCGTGTTGTAAATTTTCAGAAATCATAACGTAGTTCAAATTTTTAACGATTTCATTTTCCCTATAATACACAACATAAGGGTGTATCGTGACTTGAATATTAGCCCAGTGTTGAGACTGTATAGCATCTTACACTTGACAGGTGTAATTTTCAGCAAAGTCCAGAGTAATAATCAGCTCTTCTTCCTTCACTGTGTTTTTCATTCTATCAAAATAGGCAGCCTGAGTTCTTGCTAAAAAGTCGTGTTTTACAACGGCACGTAAATCATCAGAGACAAGTTTTACAAATTGCTCTCTTTGTAAATATTTTAGTACCAACTCGCATCTTAAAAAATGAGAATTATATAATAAAACTAGTATGTACTTGTCTGTTAAAATGTTAACATAGTAGAATCAAAAGTGCGTGAATGTTCCATAATATCAAATGACATACTTTCTTGACGGAAATTTATTTAACCGATAATTCTTATTTTATTAAGCTAATTTTTATTTATCAAAATTCTACAAATTAATTTTAATTCTAAGAAAAATTTTTTATTTTTAATTTTTATTATATTTTTAGTTGTTAGTTTTCCATGTAAAAATCTTCCTATGATACAGTTATGACAAAATAAAATTTCGTCACATAAGTGTTCCCTTGAAGCATGAAGTTTTTTAAATTAAAAAAAATGTTATTACAATTGTTAAATTATTGTAATTCAAAGAAATAAAAAATACCATATTTTTTTAAGTTTGTTAATTTCTATCTCGGAAACTAACATTGATATTTTTCTTAATAAAAGGTGTTTAAAATCGGAAATTTATTAGAAGAAATAAAATAAATTTTTTTTAGTTGAAAAAGTTATACTAGAATTAAACAGAAGAAAAAAAGTTAGGGAGGACTCTGGTATCTCGTTGTGCTGCAAAAGTATTAAAGAAAAATTATGCTAAACATAAATTGTGTCAAACAAGAAATATACTATACAGTTTTTCTGGTAAATAACTAAAATTATTTGGTACAAACGCCTGCCTTTAATAAAGGAATTATAGTAAAGACAAATTATGCCAAAAAATATCTGTACAAGACAAATAAAAATTAAGCGTAATAAAAATAATGAAAAAAGTAATTTCGTTTTAACTTATTCAACTCTAGTTAAATTAAAATTATGCCAATTAAAAATTAGGATACAAAAGTAAATTATGACATAAAACATGAGATATATGACTTTCTTTAAACAAGAATTATTTTAAACAAAATTGTATCATTTAAGAATTGTAATAATAGGAATTTCAAATTATTAGAAACTTAGTTAAATAAGAATTATATTTTTAAAAAAGTATGCTGAATATGAATTTTGTTAAATGAGGTTTATGTCAATTAAATTTCTAAATATTATATAATTTGAGATTTGGGAATATTTATGTCATCTTCAAAATTATTGTAAAGAAAAAAATTACTTCACTCACCTATCAGTACTGGACAATTCTTGAAACTGAACTTGTGATACTTTGTTATTCTCTAATAGGTATCTCAATTTATTTAAAATGATATCAGTTCCAGGGCACATCTCAGAAGTTAATAAATTACAATTTGGATTATCAATTTCACAAAGCATGTCTTTAAAAGTATCTCGATACTTCATGTCGAAGTCAGCACCCTTTCTTTTTAATTCTTGTTTGATGGCAATAAATTTCAATCGCATATTTTCATGGATTTTACACACACAAACTTTGTGGGTTCCTGATTGTCCTGCAAGTATACATTCACGAGGTCTGTGCCGTCCAAATGTTGATAAGGATATTTTGATTCCCGAATTGATTTCTTTGAATGTTTTGTGTAATTCACTGAGATTGTACAGAAGTAATCTTTTTTGTTCATGACAGCGTTTCCCATTTTTCACAACAGAAATGTAGTCTTTTCTGCCGGGCATCATTCGACTGTTTTCCTCGGATAAATAGAATTCTTCAACTTTTTTTAAAATGGCAGGATCCATTTTTCGTCCACTTTTTGGTTTAGGATGAGCTCCATAACCACACCTTAAATGTAATTTTTTGGCTCTTGATGCGATTCTTCGGGAAACATTGAGCTCTTTCTTCATTCGTGTAATACTCCATCCTATTGGTACTGTTGTCAAGAGAGCAATTTTACCGTTTCGAGATTTTTCTTTAGAAAGAGCTATCTTTATATCTGTAATCCAACTTTCATTTAAAGCGCAGTTTTCTTCGAGCTTTTCTTTACAAACTAAAACACCAGATCGTTGCCTTTTAAGTGGAGGTTGGCCGTGTTCGATGAGAAATTCATTAACTTTATTTAATTTATCATTTTCAATTTCGACACTTTTATAGTCTGGATCACGTTGAACATTATCTTCAATATCACTGTGACAGTCAAAAAATTCTTCATTTAATTCAGCACAATTATTACTTTTAACACTTTTTAATAGTTCGCAGAATTGAGCACTTTTTTCCGGAATCTTGTACATCTGTTTTTTACACGATGTACAAATGTACAGTCCTATAAAGTTCGCGAATTTCGGATTCAAATTTTTTGTTATTTTAGAAACATTTTTGTAAACCTTTCCGTGTCCTTTTTTACGTAAATGATTAAAACAACAATTTGCCTTAGGCATTTTTTAATTAATTTTGTTCATAAAATGGAATTATTTTTCTTTTTAAACCGAACTATGCAATTAAACTTTAAACAAAACTTCAATTAATTCTTTGAAGGAAATTTACACTAAAATTAATTCTCATTAAAAATTTTGAAATAACTGTTGACTCAAATATTCTTTAAAAATTACTTATTGTTTCAAAAAAAAAAATGAAGAAATAGATATGCAAAGAGACACAAAGTAAATAGATCATATGTATATTTGTTTACTTGAAATGTACGTATGTGTTAAAAGCTATGCTGCCTAATACATGTTTATGTTGTTTTTGCGCTGCGAATCCAGAAAACATCAATATTACATTTATACCGAATGTAATAACGTATATTTATTTTTTTAAACAAAATTGTAAGTTGAATGACGAATTAAATGTAATAAAAAAGAATGTGCAAAATCGGAAAAAAAGTTGAAATTATTTCTATCTAAAATAAATAAATATTTTAAATGTTCAATAAACTGAACTTCTTATGGAATTAAGAATATCAATAGAAACTTGTCATATTTTTAAGAGAGAGAGAGAGAGAGAGAGAGAGAGAGAGAGAGAGAGAGAGTTTAAATCAAATTGCAGTTTTAAACAATCACCAGGAACTGCAATACGACGATAAGACTTTAAGACATCCGCAAAAATTGCTTGGTTCGCGCCCTGGCGAGCCTGAGATTTTTTCCGGCTGTAAGATAACTTCAGTGGAAGGTAATGACGTCGAGGTATAATGATATGCACTGTCGGTAATCGACCTGTGCAGATCACTAGAACTCGACTGTCGATAAACCGGTTGTACTATGGAAAACGTTTTTCTACAGTTTTCTCTCTCCACTGGCGAGCAAACCCAATATACCGGGTGGTCCAGGCAAATGCGAGTACTCCTAATTTCAAGCCGTTCTGTAGACGCAAAAACACTTAAGAGAAAATATATTTCAAAGTAATGAATTCTAGGAACTCCCTACGGGGGACACTCATTGAGCCTGTGAGGTCGGTAAAACGAGTGTATAATAACTAAAAAAAAAAATAAAATAAAAAAATAAAATCCATGTTTGTTTATCTTTAAAAACATTGAATAAGACCTGCATGGGCCGTCCAGTTACGCGGCGCAGCACGGTGGCCAAGTCTCGGGACGGGGGTGCGTCTGCCACTCATGGCGCGTAGTGCGCTGAGAGAATAACTAGCATAACTTTTGACCTAATTTGAATTACCCACTTTTTTTTTTTAAATTATTCGTCATTAAATACAGAGTAATATTCAATAAAAAAAATCTAAAAAATCATGGGAGAAGATGACATTATTTTTAATTGTTTAAATCAATTGTTTATATTTTTAACAATTTTTTAAATATTATGTGATGACAAATATTAATCAAAAGTGGTGTTATTTTTAATTATGCATGCCAATCATGAGCTTGATTCCTTTGATAGAACCGAAGAAAATCAATAATTTCGATAATCATACGAAAAAATGTTATTAACAATAACTATTGATAAATTAAAATTTTGCAAAACTGTCAAACTTGTATTTTTTATTTATGATATAGAGTAGAAAAATGGTATTGGCATGAAAAATACTCGACCATCAAAAAATCATGAGCATACTTCACGGATTTTGACACTAGAGCGACTTTAATTAAAAGTGTTTTGTATATGGGATTTATTTATTGTTTCTTGTTCTCTGACACACTACAAATTTTTTAAGACCAAAAACTTAATTATCTCTTGGGCGCTTTTTGAATAAAGTGAATTTTAATTTTTAAATTTTATAAATTTTGAATTTATTCTTTTTCAACTTCACTAAAACTGAAAAAAATTTTAGGGGAAAGGTCCCCAAGTTGGACACCCTTTTGATTTATTGCTGTAGAATCCAAACCAAATAAAATATATGAAAATGTTTTATACAGGATGACAGTACAATTTTTTTTTTTGCGTTGGATGTGAAAACCTGCTTCCAGGTACCTTGTAGCTCGTACTACAGGGTTATGCGGGAATAGCGTCTTGCCGACCCGCTAAAAACACACCCTCATTTGGGACCTTAAGATCACCCCCAGGTATAGCCTGGTTCTCTGGTGTATCGCCGTCAGAGGTGATTTTATATCCCTACTCCATCGCTTATACGATTTCCTTCCTCAACTAACGGGATCTCTGTTATTTCCACCTCGGTTGTTGTTAAAACGAGTACAGCCCCTAAAACTGTTATTGCACCCTCTGTTGCCTTGATTGCTGTTATCAGCGCCACGATTGAACTGCGCCGTCGATTCACTATCTTCTCCTCTCTTCATGACAGTACAATTTATAAGGTAACTTATGGACACAGGGATAAAATTTTATTTTGAACATAAACATTTTTTAAAGCATTTTTTCTAATTGTTAAAATTTACGGTCTAAAAAAAAGTGTCCCTAAGATGGACACCTTCATAAAAGTCTCTGAAAATTGTAGTAAATAAAAAATGAACATAGTGTAACAATTCTTAAATTAATTTTTAATCATTTAACAGAATTTATCAATGAATAAGATTTCTAAAAACTTCAATTTAATAGCTTGACAGTAAAAACTAATAAAATATCCAAAAATATCGATATATCATTTTCTCTAACGATAACATCACATTTTATGGTGGAAAATAAAAAATTTTAATTAATTGGCTCAAAAAATTATTGAAAAAAGTGTAAAATCGAAAATATGCAAATAAATACATTAAGATTTGAGGCCTGTCCATTAGGGTGGCCCAAATAACTTTTTTGTGGAAAAGGGCATGACACCCTCGGAATTTGTTCCAATGCGAAAAAAAGTCAATACGTATTTTTGGATTTTTCAAAATTTTGATATTAACTGGTGCCGCCGGGCACCTCGATTTTCCCATGTATAATGCATGGGAAAATTTTCAATTTTCGAAAAATCAAAATCATTCGCAAGGGTTTGACAAAAGTTAACATTAAGTTACTGAATCTTATAATAGACTCTCTGACGATTAATTTGACCTATATAACTTTTAATTTTGATAACCCTAACCCGGTATAAAACTACCCCAAAGTTGCCCCCTTTTTAAATTTTTGCACTTGTACGCACTTTGCCAAAGTAAAATCCATGTTTAACATCTTTATCAATAGAAATAGTTATTATTATTTATCTCAATTAATAATTAATGTTTAATTAATTATTTTATGAATATTTTTAACTATTTGACAATTGTTTAAACAAATTAATTTGTTTAAACAATTAATTTTTTTTAAAAAACCATACAAATGACTTTTTTATGTATATATATATTTTTTATGTTTAAACAAATAAATGTATTTTGCAATGAAAAAATTCTTAGAAAAATTACCGATGGACTCAAATATAAAATTGATTGTACAAAAATATTCTGAACCAGGACATAGTCTTGTTCAAGAATTAGACTGTTTACATAGCAAAATAAAAAAAACTCTAAGAAATAGAGAAGTCTTTAGTCCAATAACTCTTTATCGTGTCTTACGTGAATTGGATCCAAAAAACCTTGTACTTTTGGAAATGAAAGAGAAAGACTTTTTTAATTACCAAGACGCAGGAAAATCATTAGATTGGAAAAACGTTCCATTTACAAAAGTAAAAAGCCTTTCTTACGAAAAAAATAAGACTTTTCACATAATACTTCAGCATCAGCATGGTAGCAAACATATTGAACTTCGGCTCACCCGTCCTCTGCCAACAAGAAATTTGCAAAGTAAAGCATCTCTTCCAAGTGTTTTCTCTATTAAACGCAAAGCATATGAATTAGTATTAGCTGATGATTCCAAAAGAAGAAAGAAAGGATCTAAAAAAGAGCAAGCAGCAAAAGAGAATTGTGATCCAAAGAAAAAAGATATTCTTCAATGTTAAAATACATGCCAGAAATCGACAAAAATTTTTATGAATTACTCTTTAAACAATAATATTTTTTCTTTAGAAGAATAAGAAATATTTGTTATGTGATTTCAGTTTTCTTCTTGTGATAAATAAATAAATAAATAATATCTATAAAACATTCCTTTTGCATTGCTTTTCTTTTAAAAACATAGATATTGTTTAATTAAAATAAAATTATATAACATGATAATTAATATTCAAGAAGTATAAAGTTAAATAACCTTAAAAAAATTATTTTAATTGAATACTATTTATAAAAACTAATTTTAAATTGGACATTATAGTCAAATACATAGAATTTGATAATATGACCATAAAATATAACTAATTGATACAAATTTGTATGTAAATAAAATAATTAGAAAAATTTTGTGACATGACACCTTATAATTATAATAAAATTATTGTTTTTCAGTGTGATATGGTCTTATGGCCAAAGATAATTTTTCTATTTCTGTTAAAATATTGAAATAAGAGAATAAAAAGTTATGATTATATCATTTTAAACATTCGTTATTTATTACTGATTAACAGTTTTTACCCGAAATAAAGGTTTTCGGTAAGCATAAATAGCGTAAACTTTAATCCTCTTTTTCTCGATTTGACAGCTAACGGACATGACACAGTATAATTCTCAGCCGACGAATTTTAACTAAAACATTACAAAAAAAACATAAAAAAGTCATTTGTATAATTTTTTAGAAAAAATTAATTGTTTAAACTAATTTATTTGTTTAAACATAAAAAAAATATATATACATAAAAAAGTCATTTGTATGGTTTTTTAGAAAAAATTAATTGTTTAAACAAATTAATTTATTTAAACAATTGTCAAATAGTTAAAAATATTCATAAAATAATTAATTAAACATTAATTATTACTTGAGATAAATAATAATAACTATTTCTATTGATAAAGATGTCAAACATGGATTTTACTTAGGCAAAGTGCGTACAAGTGCAAAAATTTAAAAAGGGGGCAACTTTGGGGTTGTTTTATACCGGGTTAGGGTTATCAAAATTAAAAGTTATATAGGTCAAATTAATCGTCAGAGAGTCTATTATAAGATTCAGTAACTTAATGTTAACTTTTGTCAAACCCTTGCAAATGATTTTGATTTTTCGAAAATTGAAAATTTTCCCATGCATTTTACATGGGAAAATCGAGGTGCCCGGCGGCACCAGTTAATATAAAAATTTTGAAAAATTCAAAAATACGTATTCACTTTTTTTTGCATTGGAACAAATTCCGGGGGTGTCATGCCCTTTTCGACTAAAAAAATGTTTGCAATGCATTTTTGGGCTACCCTACTGTTCATCTTAGGGTACATGACACCATTTTTTAATCTCCAGTAAAAATATATATACGAACACTGAATTAGTAAAATCATTTTAGGTTATTATTATACGATAAATAAAGAGTAATATAACGTTAAGTACTCATTCTAAATCATAAATTTAAATAACTTTACCTAGTTGAGAAAAAACTACTACAAATCGTTTTTGGACACAAAATTACGTGGTATGTGTAGAAGAAAGACCAACTGGTTTTTTTTTAAATGTGCACTAAAATCTTCGTCTATACAAACAACAAAAATTACTGAAAGCATAAGGCGATGTCACCTTAAGTACAAATGTTATACGAAATGTCCATCTTGGGTACCTGTCCATCTTGGGACCCACTCCCCCATAGAAATTCATTTTTCTCAAATATGTGTATATATATTTAAAAAAATTAATTTAATTAAAATTTATGAATTTTTAAACACATCTTTTTATACTCTTTAAAAATTCATTCATTAATCAAAAAGTTGAACGTTTTATTGACATCACGTGATGTTTTTCGTAAGCGTTGATATTCAATTGTTAGTTAACCTTTAGTCAACAATTAACCAATTCTTACAAGTTAGACATTGGTTAATTGGTAACTAAAGGTTAACTAACAATTGAATATCGACGCTTACGAAAAACATCACGTGATGTCAATAAAACGTTCAACTTTTTGATTAATGAATGAATTTTTAAAAAGTATAAAAAATGTGCTTAAAAATTAATAAATTTTAATTATATTGACCTTTTTCAATATATCCTATATATACATATTTGAGAAAAATTAATTTCTAGATTATTTTTTCAGTTTTAGAGAAGTTAAAAATGAATAAATTCAAAATTTGTAAAATTTAAAAATTCACTTTTTTTAAAAAGCGCCCAACGGATAATTGAGTTTTTGGCCTTAAAAAATTTGTAGTGTGTCAGAGAACTGGAAACAATAAAAAAATTCCATATACAAAACACTTTTAATTAAAGTCGCTCTAGGCACACCGTGGCTCAGGACTCAAAGTGTGTTCTTTAAAATGCATCAACGCTTAATCAAGCGTATGCCAATAGCAACAACACTAGTAACTCCGACAGCGACCATGACGATGCTTTTTACTCTGAACCAGAGACGGAATACTCAGGTTATGACTAAGAGCTTCCCTCCACTGAACCAATGTGCTCAGTAGGACCGAGTATATCTTCTTCTTCTTCTTCTTCTTCTTCTTCTTCTTCTTCTTCTTCTTCTTCTTGGTTTGTGGCCTTGGTACGGCCAATTCACGGTCACGTCGTTGCTCTTAGCTACTGAAACTTCCTGCGTATTAGCAGCAGTAAGGGGGGCCAAGCCGTAATGCATTGACTGGATATACAAAGTTTACTGTTTTAGTCTATCGCAGCGCTAGTGTCGCTATGTATGTGAATAAGAGATGCTTGTGTTTGTCAACGCACACAATCGATCCGCCATTCACATACATAGCGACACTAGCGCTGCGATAGACTAAAACAGTAAACTTTGTATATCCAGTCATACATATAATGAATGAAGCCGTAATGCGGCCAAACCGCATTACAACTTGGCCCCCCTGACAGCAGTTGAAAAGCTTAGGTGCACAGTAGATAAAGGGCCGGCCTTGCCCTTACCGTCGCAAAACCGGAACACGATCAGTGTATCAATTGAACTCGGTGATAACGAAATCACAGGGATCGTCGACAGAGGTAGCAATCACACCTTTATGTCAGGAAAGCTATTTGATAAAAGCTATTTGATTTAGCCATTCGCTAAATTACGCAATAACGCGCGCAGGTGTACAACTTGCACAGCGAGATCATGTCGGTTCGCCTCGTTATTTTGCAAAATTTAATGTAAACATTAATTATTGTCACGGCGAATTGTGGTTTGCAAATTCTTGATGGACTCACAACGCTCGTTATCTTAAGGTGAAGTCCCATGATTGTGTTTTAACGTCCGTTTTGTAACTAGACCATGAGTGCGAAAGTGACAATAGTCTATTTGCATCTCTTTTGCACTCATGGTCTAGTTACAAAACGGACGTTAAAACGCAATCATGGGATTGAATAGAATAGAGGAATGTACCTCATCCTCCACTGGTGGTCTGGCCAGTGGAGGAATAAAATAATAATGTAAAAGAAAGATAAATTACGCATGCGGTATTAACTCTTATGAAGATTCCTCATGCGGGATAGTATTTTACGGAAATTCCGTATGCGGAATAATGTTTTATGAAAATTCCGCATGCGGAATCCTCACAAAACACTATATGGGCTGCGCAATTTTTATAAAATACTATTCCGCATTCAGAATTTCCATAAAACACTATTCCGCATGCGGAATTAATAAAACAATATTCTGCATGCGGAATTTGTATAATACATTATTATGCATGCAAAATTTTCATAAAATATTATCTTGCATGCGGAATCTTCATAAAACACTATTCTGAATGCGGACTTATCGTAAGACACTAGTCCGCAGAAAACACATATTTCTCCTGAAATTTGTTTAAAACCTTTAGAAGTAGAAAAGACACTAATGGGTTCTTTCCACTTTTAGAGCAACATTATTATTCGGTGCTAAAAATCAAATTTAGCATTTAAATGTTAATTAAATGTATGTGGCAGTTGTTGGACAAAGCTGCATGTGCTTTTCGCAGAAAACAGTGATTTTCGCTCTCTCGATTGCTGCGCTCATTCAGCAAACTTTGAACTCCCGAGAAATCAACCTCGTTCTCTACACGTAGCAGAATCTACTATTTAAACCTCATAGAAAGTCGTTATTAACCCAAACTACGTTCATTGGTCCATAAACAAGTCTAAAGTACAGTACCGGCCGAAATTGTCAGTCCACCCATTTTTTAAGAATTGAAAAACTTCTTTAAGCTTACAAAGTATGATTACTAAAATTTTTTTTTTCATTTCCTAAAAGTGGATGAAATTCTGGGGCAAAATAAGACCTGAATGAAGTAATTTAGTCCATTTTTCATTGAAATATATTTAAGAAAGTAAAATTTTTACTGTTTCACAAAAATTCAAATTTCTGACGAAATAACTATGGTTTTTTAAAGTTCCTATGCTTGTTTTCAAGGTAATTTTCTAAGGAATAAAACTATTATATAAGCATTAAAGTGCAATTTTTATCTTAGAATATGCAGGGTCAGGAATTTGGACAAAACAATTTATAACAATTTGAAGACATTATATTGACAAAAATAATTTTAAAAAATTTAATAAATATATAATATTATTTTTTTCCGAAATTTGTTGACAATTACAACTTTGTTATATTTTATATAGCTGTATTTGACATCAAGGCGTTAATTATAATTTTTCTATCTTTTTTGGTCCAAATTTCAAGCCCTGCATATTCTAAGATAAAAAATGCTCTTTAATGCTTATACAACAACTTTATTCCTTAAAAAATTACCTTGAAAACAAGCATAGGAACTTTAAAAAATTATTGTTATTTGGTCAGAAATTTGAATTTTTGTGAAACATTAAAAGTTCCACTTTTTTAAATATGTTTCAATGACAAAGTCCATGCAACTAATCGAGCTGATGCCTTAACAACGAATAAAGTTAGATATTTTGATCAGTGACAAATTAACAAATTTCGCCTCGGAAACCGGTCTAACCAATTTGACCACTCATGTCATCGAACCAAACCGACCCAACACCTATCTGGAAAATAAATTTATTGTTTTCAGCAATGGCTATTATGCGAGTCCTGTCGTGGTTACTTATCTTCAAGATGAAAGACCAAGGGTTTGCATCAATTATCGTCAACTAAATAAAGTGACGAAAAAATCAGCATACTCTCTGCCACGCATGGGCAGCATATTAGATGTCTTGTCCATAGCTAATATACGACTACATGGTCGTAGGGGTAGGCTCGCGAGATGGGCTTTAGATCTGTCATAGTATATTATGCACCAAGCGTCATAAGTGCGTCTTTATAGTCGAGCGCAGATATTTCCAACGAGTTGCAGGCGAGAGCAAGACCGAGGCGAAGTCGAGGTCGCTCGAGCCGGAGACGAGTTTGGAAATATCACGCGAGACGAAAGACGCACCTATGACACATGGTACATACGATTCTTTATGCAACAAAGGCGTATTATGGTCAGTCTACGCTACCTATGCCGGTGCATGCTAAGTTTTTTCATATAGCCCAGCAGGTCAATAAAGTAACCATTACTGCCCTAGGGTAATAATGGATACTTTATTGACCTGCGAGCGGTCCATAAAGTATCCATTATTGCCCTAGGGTAATAATGGGCACTTTATTGACCGCTGGACTATAAGGAAGAACTTAGGATGCGCCTATATAGGTAGGTAAAGTGACCATAAAACGCCTGAGTTGCATAAAAAAATAAAGCGCACATTGTGCATTGAAATTGCACCACTAATGAAGCGCCTGACACCCCTCTAGACATGCCCCTTCTAGACATGATTTTTTTTTCGCAACAAGTCTTAGTACGAATCGATGGTAGAGCGCACACGATTAAATCCTCAAAAGTAACGAGCGCTATAAACTAGATTCCAACGGCGAGTTGTACTATTACAAGCCAAACTTAATAAAGGAAAACCTTGGTGACAACAACACCTGGAAAAAAGTCGTAATAGAGGAGGAAATAATTCCGACAATATCAAAATACCACGATGCTCCTCAGTCTGCGGATTAGGCTATTAATAGAACGTACCTCGCAATCCTTGACCATTATTATTGGCCCGGTATACGTGAAGATTTAAAGCGTTACGTCAATCGCTGCGACGCGTGTTTCGGGTGTAAACACGATAATTCTCCACCTCAAGGCCTGATGTTTCTGTGCATGTTCACCGAGCCATAGGATACCGTTTCCTTGGATATAGTAGGTCCTCTTCCGATATCTAAATCTGGAAAGTGCTATATCCTCGTATGCGAAGACACATATACACGCTACATTAAGTGCTATGCCCTGCCAAAACAGACGGACCTAAAATATCGAAATGCCTAAACGTATTAATTTCAAATGGGGAACCCCAAGAACCTTTATTACGGATAACGGGACGGAATTCGTCCACCGAGTTCTTGCAAAATTCATGGACAAAGTAGGATCTGTTCAGCGTACAACGCCACCCTAACAGCACTGATCGTTATTTCACTTCCAGATAACGTTATATTTAAACGTCCGGGACGTTAAAATGTAACGTTGTTGAATGTCGATTTAATGTTAAAATGTCCAGGGTAAAGTAACGTTCCGAGGAACGATAACGAACGTTATTTTAGGACTTCGAATAGACATTCGAAAAATCGCAGTACGGGTTGCGGAAAATTTTTGCGGAAATTATAAAAACTTTTTTATTTATTATAATCAAAGTTAATAATATTTTTGCTTCTTAAGAACAGTGGTCACTAAAATCAACTGCGCAGCTTTAGTTGCAATAGAAAACTACTGCGCTTAATATTAACAGTAGTAAATTATTAAACATATTTGAATGTCTATTCAAAGTCCTAAAATAACGTTCGTTAACGTTCCTTGGAACGTTACTTTACCCTGGACATTTTAACGTTAGGTCGACATCCAACAACGTTACGTTTTAACGTCCCGGACGTTTAAATGTAACATTATCTGGAAGTTAAATAACGTTAAGTGCTATTAAGGCAGTGTACCATCCGCAGACGAGTCCTGTGGAGCGAGTCAATCGTAATCTATAAAGGTCCAGCCGTAATTTAGGACCATTCAACCACCCATGGCGGTTGTTATTAGCGACACGCATGGCAAGAGAGGAGGTAGATACCAAGCAGGCGATTTAAAAATAGCAAGAAGGAGACATGGGCTCCGCACTACGTTGTAACTCTGTTTTCAGGACCAACATCTGCGCGATGGATTCTTTTCCTGGTGTTAACTCTACCACCGACGCGCAGTTCTTGGAGGTAAGGGTGATAATTCACAGAGGGACTCAGCCTCGTCCTCCTGATAAACAAAGCTGATCTAATGAGCCTACCTGATTCGAAATTTAAAGTCTGTTCAACATCTATGAGGACCTATTAAGTTCTGTTTTAGTTCTTGTAAGGCCTATAGGTTCTGTTTAACGCCTAAGAAAACCTATTAAAACCTTATCTAGTACTTCTTAGTACTAGGACTAGAAATCATACTTTATATTAGTCCTGGTTAGGACCTGCTTTCACCTTAAATGTTTTATTTCTTTCCACGAAACGAAAGCCCAAGAGTCTTTTTAGAACGTTACAGATACTACAGAGCCTTATTAAGACCTAATAGATTCTATTCTATTATTTAACGATTACATTTTGCTTAAATGTACTGACAAGATCTCTTTCAATTACGTCAAGCGGGAAAAACGCTCTTTTGCGTCTCTGATTGATTTATGATATTTCAACCACTTTACTAAAATTATAAATTGACAAAATATTCAAATTTCTTTCAAAGTTCTAATATGTAATTCTCATTTGTTTAAACAAATTATAATTTATATATCAATGTTATTTAAAAAACTGAATCTACTCTAAAAATTTAAAATAGTTAAAAATAACTAATTATTAATAAAATCGTGGCTGATTTTTTATTTCAGCAATTAGTAAAATACTGCTTATTTCTCGTTTTCTATAACAAAAATAAGACAAAAACGTTTCAAAAGAAACAATAGAGTCCTTTTTACTAATTAAAGAACAAATTTTTGAAAAATAATGGATTTTAAAGAATGCACAAAATAATCCACGAAACCCTAGTTTTTCAGTTTTTTACATTTTTTTCTTAAAATATGCAATAAAGTTAGCGCTTCATGTATAAATCATCACAGCTAAATTGACAACAATTATCATTAATATTTATATACTTTTTTTAACTTTCGGAGATCTGAACAGAAGTTTGAGAACTTTGAAAATTTTCAGCTTGATTTTCACGAATTTTCGAATTTTTTTCTGACTTCTGAAAAAGAATTAAGTAATTTTCATTCAGTAGTCACTGTAGTCTAGATATCCGAAAATATTTATACCAAGTTCAAACTTAAACAATTCAAATGAAAGATTTTCTTCATTAAAATCCTCTTGTGCAACAAACATACCCGCCTAACGATAGTAATTTTCTACGAATTAGAGAAAAATGAGCTAATATGTAAAAAATGTTACTAATTTTTAGTACAAAACAACTAATTTGAAAAGGAAATATCTACTAATTGAAAAGTATACTTTCTCTATTTTAATTAATAGATATTTTACTTTTAAATAAGTAGTTTTTTACTCATAATTAGTAGTTTTCTACTAAAAATTAGTTTTATTTTTTACTATTTAATAGTAACTTTTTTTTCTAAATCATTAGCAAAAAATCTCTAATTCAGATGCAGAGAGCATAAAAATTGTAGGGGAGAGTGTCCCAAAATGAACACCGTTTCGATTTATTGCTCTACATTACAAACCGAATAAAATATATTAAAGTGTTTTATACTAGATAAAAGTACAATATATAAGGTAACTTAAGGCTACAGAGATAAAATTTTATTTTAAACATAAACATTTTTTAAAGCATTTTTTCTAATTGTTAAAATTTTCGATTTAAAAAAAGTGACCCCAAGATGGACACTTTGTTAAAAAGGTATACAAACAGAATATTAATAAAATGATTTTAGAATATTATTATACGATAAATAAATAATATTATAACGTTAACTAATTACTTATTCTAAATCACAAATTTAAATAACTTTACCAACTTAAGAAAAAACTGTAACAAAACTTTTTTAGACATAAAATGTGCATCAATAACTTCGTCTATACAAACAACGAAAATAACAAAAAGAATGATGCGCTGTCACCTTAAACAAAAATTTTATACCAAATGTCCATCTTGGGGCCCTGTTCATCTACCTACTAGAGGTAGAATTTCTTTAAATTTATAGCAGCACAGCCTCCCTTGGTCGAGTGCGTAAATGCGCGGCTCCTAAGGTCGAAGGCTCCACACACAGACACACAAATACACAGTACACTCTATGGCCGAGAGTTCAAGTCTTCCAGCCCTCTTCAACACATGGTTACGCGTAATTCAGTAATTATCTTGAAAATACTTTTTTTAAAAATTAGTTTACATTTTTTACATTAGATTATTTTAAATTACAATAGTTTTTGAATTTATTATAATAATTTTAATTGAATTAAAACTGATTCATTCGTACGACAGAAAAAAGGGAACCTATAGTATCGACAGTAGAACCCGTAGGCTCAAAGCAGGTTCTATAATTAGAACCTGTTTAACGCCTTAAATGTGCTGAAAACAGACTTTTCAAGCGTCTATCAGGTCCTAAACAGGTTTAAACTTAATGAAAGTAAGGCCTGATTAGGTTCTTTTAAGTCCTAAATAATCTAGGTCTTATTAGGTCTTAAACAGACTTTAAATTTCGACTCGGGTAGTGAACGCTAGACACTCCCTAGCCTCCCTTATCGCCGAAGTGCAAGACCAAGGAGGAGCTTGTCTCCTTTCGTCAGAAGTCGACAGAGCTGAAAAAAGACGTAGGCTCTAACGAGAAAGACTACAATTATTTACTAGCGGACCACAACTACATTCAAGATATTTACCAGAGAACCAGAACACTTTTTACTCAGGCGGAGTTGCGCGCACCTTACTTAGGACCCTACGCACCAGAAGAATGTTTGAATTGCTGTCGGCCACGTAGTCTCCCAGACCTGAATTGACATCTGTGCATATAAATTTGCGCCGTACGATTCGAACGACAACAATACAGCCTTATGGCAGACTCTAGTGCTGTCCTACAAGCTGGACATCGAAAAGGGAGGAGAAGAAAAAGAATAAGAAGAATAGATCGCTCGTTAATTCCATTAGATTTTTGTAACCACCCATTTTCCATGTTTCCTTATTCGATCTATAATTTTTCTTTTATTTTCACATGACTCTATCCATTAGAACTAATACTCGCTTAATGATCTCCAAGACACCGTGACGCCTTAGTTAACTAAAAATTAAGTTTAAATGTAGCTCACAAGTAACACTACCCAAGTGTCAATCGCAAACGATATTAAAACTAGGTGCGTTTTGAAGATAAATGTAAAATATTTGTTAGGTAATTTCTCATTTTGGCAGACATGATGTGTTAGGGGTTGAAATGTTTATTCTAATAAAAACGAAAAAGCTCATTGCCATACTAGTGGAATTCTTGAAAAAGTGAATATTGGGATGAAGTTGTGGGATGAATACAGATTTATTGATGCAATAAAAAACATTTTTTTTTTTCATTGTTTAAACAATGAAACAATTCCACTAGTATGGTTAATGAGCTTCTTGCATTTTTCTTAGAATAAACATTTTAACTCATAAAACATCATGTCTGCTAAAATGAAAAATTGCCTAACAAATACTTTTTAATTATCTTCAAAACGCACCTAGTTTGAATATCATTTGCGATTGACACTTGGGTAGTGTCAGTAACGTAATTTGTAGCATTACACACTTTGTTTGAATTAGACATTTTTAATATTATATTTTTCGTTTTTTCTACTGCTAAGTACTCTTCACTATTGTTTTTGTATAACGCAAACCAAAAACCTATTTTTGTATTTGTTTATAAACTATGTTTATTTGTTTACGTGCGATTGCACACTGTAATATTAATACTGTATGCTGACTGATTAATAAATCTTAAGCCAAGGAGATATTTTTTGACAATTTACTTTGTAACGAGTCTCAATTATTTAAAACTTACACCAGACTCGAAACACTAAATTCTCATTTCTGACCTTTCACCCCGAATACAAGAAAATCAACCCAACGCTGAACCAAAGGGGAGATCCTCCGAATCCACGAATTGGTGTCGAATCCGACTGAGACACAACGAAGTTTGAAAAATAAACTTACCAACGGCTTTCCGCTGAAAAATAGCACCCCGTGTTGCCGGCCTTGGCAACGCAGAAAATCAAAGGTCGACACAAAAACAACAGGTTTAATGTTACCGTAACACTCGTTTCAACTGTTTATTTTAAACTTTACTCAGCCACTCACTCCTTTCCACTACAATCTCAATTTAATAATATCAAACTTTGATAAACACTTTTCCCGAGCGCGTGGTCTCAACAAGGAACCGATTGAATAATCAATGATGGCCGTGACCCAGTCCCGAAATTGATCAGCCGGTTGATCCCCTTCCTGCGATCTTCTTCTTATCTCCGTCCTTGTCCCTCAGTCCTGTAATTGGTCCCTTGATCCAAGAATCCGGAAACCTACGAAAACGCTCGGAAAACGAAGCTGACCTCACGCAACTCATTTTTCATTGGACATTCGAACAACGACCAAAATCACACTCAGAAACAAATATGAGAAACGAAAGAATTCCAAGACTAAAGCGAAAAGAAATACTCTTTATAGCCTTGAATATTTTAACTCTAAATTATATATATTACAATTAACTAAGTAACGATCCACAACGTTACAACTTTTGTTGTTTAATTTAGTTAGTAAGTATTTCGGTAGATGCAATGAGCGTTGGACAGCAAATGCGAGTATTCCCCTTACTATATTTTAATGAAATATCAGTTAATTCCATATTTTCTGTTTAATTACTTATTCTTTTGTTTAATAAACACGTAAAAATGCGAATTGCCGTTAATTTTCATATTTTTAATTTTCACAGGGTAAAAACAAATCAGAAGGAAAAGTGTAAAGATCCAGAATCGTCATATTAATTGATATTAAATTTGTTGTTCCCCTGCAAAGTTTTCTCTTTGCTTCCGCACGTATACGGGAAGATTTCCCCTCGACGATCTTCGTCAACGTTCACTAGATTTTGCCGCTCCACGCAAGAACGGCTGTTTGCGCCAACACAGAAACAGAGAGAAGCTAGACTTCGCAGCACCCGTTGATCTAAGATCGATTTATTTGTTATTATCCTAGGAAACCAGTTAAAATTATTTTTGCGTATCGCGCTGTATTGTGTCTGATTGTTCCCTTTTTCTAATTCACGATCATTGAACGAATACCACGTAAGTATGGTGATTCTGCTAGTGTAAAGATGTACATGCTAATACGCGTCGAATCTCACGCTCGGGTTTAACTATTTAGCTGCCAAGTTTAAGGTTATATTAAACTAATAAATCGAGTATAGGTTTGGCACACATTATTTTCATGTCACACTTTTCCATAAGGGCACTCTCCAACGGTCTTAATAAAGGAGAAACTTACAGGATGGTACAATTTTTTGATCTAAATAATTGAAAAATTTAGAAAGAACTGCAAGTTCTCCTCAACCTCAACTTTGCCTCCACAGAACGATTTTTATTAAAAGTACTCGCATTTGCTTGGACCGACTATAATAGGCTTGCTCGTCAGTGGGTCTGAAAAACTGTGGCAAAACCACCCCAGAGTACAACCGGTTACCGACAGTCAGGTTTCAGCGATGTGTGACGGATAATGTATCGACAGCTTACATCGTTGATCCTCGACGTCAAACCTTCCACTCGGATTACTTTACGAGCCGGAAAAAGCTCAAGTTAACGGGGCGCGAACCAGCGATGTTTGGTTCGAAGCAGCCGCAAAGCCAGCGCTTTATCCAACTGAGCTAAATCCGTTGGTCTTATTCTTTTGTTATTAATGCATAAAATGTTGCAAAATACGGAAAGAAATATAAGTGTTTAGCTTCATTTGATACTAATTTGATAAATGACAAAAAGAATTCATTCGTCAATTGTTACAAATGTTATAAACTTCATGAATACCATTTATATAATATCGTTCACCCCAAGTCAAACGAACGTCATTTAAGAACAGGTTAGAAAGTACGTATCTTTTGTGGTGTTTTCAGAAACTACTCATGTTCTGTATGTACAAAAACTACACTAAAAAAATGGCTGTTCATGGATATTAAAATTAAATATTCAGATACTATAGGAAACTATAGCCACTCTATTTAAAATGCCCTCTTCTATTAAAGAGGGCATTAATTTTTATGTTTTCAGTATTTGATATAAAAAAAAAATAATAATAATAATAATTTTTTTGGTATTGGAAGAAACTTTTATGAGTTCTTTATTGTACTTTGAGCAATACTACTGCCAATGAATGTAAGCATAAAGTCCATTTTATTACACTTTGTGCTACAGAAATAGTCTTTTTTCAAGCTGTTTTCAAATTTATAAATAGTGACCACAAATATTATTAGATATATTTTGATTTAAGAGAAGGCATCAACGTTTAAATTGTTTCTATTTCGTCAAATTCACTTCAAATTTATAATTTTTCGAAATATTTTACGCAATATGGGATTTGTTATTTTGTATTTCTTAAATTTATTGAAATCTAACTAATTTTTCCAAATTTTTTCCGACATATTGGCGCCACAGTGGCGTAACTAGGAATCTCGAGGCCCTGATGTGAGACTTTGGGTCCCTTTTGGCACTTAACATAGTTTTCATTGCTTAAACAAAAAAGAGCTTGAAGACACCAAATTTAATTTTTTTTCGTGCATTATTTATTTATTTGTGTATTAATTATAAATGTTCATTTTCATCTTTGAATACTCTAAAATGCACATAATAATCTAAACGCAACTTCAAATTAGAAAAAATAAACTTTTTTCACATAAATTACAGGAAATTGTAAGGCTTAACGTTTTGATATATAAAAAGTTTCATATTTCATACCGGATATTTATTATAAAATTTATATAAATTTTGAAAAAAAGTAAGGATAATTCTATAAAGTTTATTATATTCTCTTTCGACAATAAACAATAAAAATGTTCATTCTTTATTTGTAGGTAATTATATTTTATTTTGCAATGAAAAATGTGTAAAAATATTTTGTGACAGTATTTTTATTTTAGCGACTCAGCACTCCAATTTATTTGTAAAATTAATTATTGTTTTATGGAGATGTTAGGAAACTAGAGTCGACGGTTGCAGTCCTGGGGGCCATGTGATGTTGCGTCTGCGTAAAGACATAAGTACACATTTGATTGTGGGTTATGTTCACATGTTGTTATGCGGTTAAAAATAAATATCTAAATAAAAATTGGGTAATTGTTTAGATAAAAGAATTTTGCCAATTTTATAAGTTTTTATTTTGAACCACGTCTAACTGGTGTATTTTAACACTAAAAAAAAATCCTGTGCGGGAAGTTAAAAAAGCTAAGTAAAAAAACTGTGTTTTTTAAGAAAAAACTTCATTTTTTTAGCTGTAAGGATAAATCTTATTTAGACAATCTTCTTTATGCAAAAGAATAATTTTTAATTCAACAAAATTAAAGTGAAACAAGTTTTCAACAGTATCAATTTTAATTTAATAGACATTTTTACAAACCGAAATTTCACTTGCACGAATGTTTGTTGAATAAGCTAATCATTACATAGAAATTTCAGATAACCTAATTTACATATGTCCGAATTTTTAAGGGGACCCTATAGTTTATTCGGTGGAAAAAGGCATGTTTTTATGCATTTTATTAGACGCTCTGGTTAGAGCCAGTGTATTTAACAAATTTTACGATAATAGTACATCATTTGAAGAATATTTGGTTAAAATTTCAAAATATTATCTGAAGAAGAAACTGATTGGAACGCGATTTTCGAAGATGCCTTTAAAAAAAAATGTTTTGAGGTGTTCATCATAAGTCAAATCTGGATCATTTGAAATTAAAAACCCAAAATTTTTTGTTTGCTGATAAAAACAGCAAGTGTTGGAAAAAGGGTTTATAGTTTTGAGTAGTTGAAAGTAAGTACACATACAATTATCGATTTTGTGCCGTTCCACAGCAGAAGGTACAAGAACCAAACAAGTAACATCAGGAGTTGTTGTACTGACCAGAAAGAGAACTCTGCATGAAATCTTTGAAATACAGGTAATAGACGGCATCATTAAAGAGCAAAGCTCCTTGAAGTACCTTGGTATTATTTTTTATTAAAAAGTGACTTTCTTCGAGCATATCAAGCAGGCAGCTGCAAAAGCCAAAAGACTTGTAGCAGCTCTGAACTGATTGAGACCAAATGTTAACGGCCCAAGCGAAAACAAAAGGAGACAACGCAGGGGCGCACTAAGAATAGCAGCAGCATATCGAAACGTGTCCGCGGTGGCAGCTTTGCTGATAGCCTCCGTTATCCTCATACACCTATTGGCATTGAAAGAAGCTGCTCCCTCCTCGTAAGAAGAGCGGAGAACCGGCCTCATTGTTTAGGAGAACAGAACGCAAAATCACTATTCTGTTGTGTCAGGAAGCTTGGAACACCGAATCCCAAGCACAGTGGACACGTAGACTGATCCCAAAGATCAAACCTTGGATTGAGAGAGAGCAAGGTGAAGTCAACTTCCACCTTACGCAATTTCTTAGTGGACACGGACACTTCAACAACTACCTATTCAGGTTGAACAAGAAACCAAGTCCAAAGTGCGACTACTGTGAATCTGAGGACGATATTTAATACACGTTCTTCGTTTGCAATAGATAGGCAATACTGAAGCATAAGACAGAATCTGAGCTAGCGAACAACATTACACCAGACAATGTAGTTCCTCTTATGCTGAAAAGCAAGGAGACCTGGAGCGTAGTCAACAACTTTGTCGTAGAAGTACTGAAGACAAAAAAGACCTAGAAGCAGCAAAGAATTGTTACTAGTCAACAGCCCTAGAGAACCAGCAAAGTACAGAGAAAGGAACCGAAGTACGGTTAAATGCACCTACAACCTATCCCTGAAGTAATGCGAGAGTGGTCAAGGAGAAAGGTTGGTGCGCAACGAGGAAGGTTTAGTTGGTATGACTCAGTGTATACTGAGGCCGAAGAATCCAAGTACGCGCCCAAAGGTATTCAGGTGTATGTCTCAGCATTCATGTCATCTTTTTGACTTAAATTACGGGTCAATTGCGAGTTGACAGACTTTATATACCATCGAAATTTCATTTGATATAATATTTAATTAGCCGAATTTATATGTGTCAGAAATACAATTTAACAAATAAGCACCAATTATCATAATTTTTATTGAGCACAATATCTATTTAACATAATGTTTATTTAATCAAATATTTATATATATGTATGTTCATATTATTATATTGCAGAATTTATATCTTGTAACATTTCACTTATCCAAAATTTTCTTTAAGAAGATCTTCATTTAGCAGAATTTTTATTTAACAGAATTCTTATATAACTGCTAATTCATGCAACTGAAGTTTTATATGACAGTCTGTTTATGAAATCAAATTTGTATGCGAAAGAATTTCTATGAAACCGTACACCGAGAAAAAAGTTCGGTTGTGCCAACCGGAGACTCAGGTCAAAACTATAGTATAGTATAGTCAGGCAGATTCTACTTGAGCGCCAAGTAGAAATGGCCTGGCTCTATAGAAATACGTTACAAAGAGCCAAGTCAAAACAACCAGAGTGGCCACAGTTAACCACATAACATACGGCAAAGCTGTACACACCGAACTTTTTTCTCTGTGTACATTCATTGGATAGAATCTTTACGTGACAGAACTTTCAACTGACCGACACGTTATAATATATTTTATTATTTCTTTTTTTAGTTGTATTTTATTTTTTTAGGTAAATCTACCTTTTTTTGAAATTTCAGTGTTTTACTTTCAAATTAGTTAAACAATTTTTACAAAAAGAAATATTTTTATCTTTAGTTTTCTTTATTTGACTCTGGAGTATCTCGAAAAAATACTTTATACAGCAAAAAAGATAGAAAGAATTTTTTACACAACTTTATAAATAAACAAACTTTGTTGCACAAAATAGCCCCATCAGTGTGGATATTTTGTAAACGACTTTGAGTTTCTGTAACTCAGTGTTACGTCCTTCACTTATATTATTGTACATTATTATTACAACATCATATATATAAAAAATTAATCATATATTTTAAAACGTCAAGAGGGTCTTAGAAAGTGTTATAATTAATTTCTTTTGGAAGAAGCAAGATAACAATTACAAGAGACAATACGGCACCCAAACTACAATAGATCAACGGGACAACCTATGCAACGGCGCGGCTGGACAAAAGGAATCTAAAGGTGGGTACAGACTACGCAAGCCGAGCTTGTAATGTAACGCTCGACGAATGCTCGGCGAATATTCGCTGCGATTAAGCTACGAACGTCAGACGAGTCTCTGGACAATGGGAAAACGAAGACTGTTTCTAAATACTACAATGACTCCTGTCAGTGAAAGTGCCATAAAATTATGAAGGATTAGCAAGAGTTTAAAATTTAAGCAAAAAATGGGTTTGAGTTTTAAATTTTAAGATTAATTATCATGGAAGTACAATAGCACAAAATTTATGATTATTTGAGTTGACGGGTTGCTGGCATCCCAAAGCAGATAGGACCAAAAATCCCTTTGAGCTATCAGGAAAACCGACAACCCGGCGGATTGGTTGTGAGCAGCACGCGAGCATTACACTAGCCTCTGTGACACGTGCAAATCTAGCGAGTATTAGGTGGAGATTTGGACAGTAACTTAATTTCCATTGTATATGCTCGACGAATGCTTGCCGAGCATTACATTACAGGCTCGGTTCGCATAGTCTGTACCCACCTTAATATGAGACCTGAAGTACGGAGAGGAAAGAGGCTTAAGAAAAAACATAGAGAAGCGGAAAGCATTGCAGTGCGGTACAAGGGTCATATCACCAAACATAGACGATAGAGAAGTTCGAGAGTCAAGGTGGAAAGAGGCGTAAGAAAAAACATAGAGAAGCGACAAGCATAGCAGTGCGGTACAAGAGGCATATCACGAAATATAGACGACAGACAACTATGAAAATCAAGGGAGGACAGAAACAAAGAAAATACATGAAACAGATGAATTCAAGTTGGATACAAAGAGATCAAGTAGTAGCATAGAACAGTTAGTAGAAAAGTTAGTAGTAGCTACTAACAACAGTAGTAACAACAAGTAGAAAAGTCATATTCTGAGTCAGTCAGACAGTTATTTGCTTATTGAACGAGTTAAACTTAGTGCTACTCCAGTGTCAAACCAGTCTTAATTCTACTCAAATTATTAAGGCTTTGACTTAATCCTTTCCGAACCAACTCAGCCATTAATTCGAAATAAACGAATTAATAAACATAAAGAGACCAGAAACTTATGGTACCAAACTAGTGACAAAAATAGTTTAGTTCAGTTTAACTCAGTGTTTCACTGGAATTTGCATCCCGTCAACAATTTATCTTTTTTAATGTAAGGAGCGTGCCACTAAGAATTCACGTCTAGTTCTGCCATCAATCTGTCTGGAGTCTTATTACCTCTGTAGCACATTGTCCAGTTATCGATCTCGAGATTCACGCCGAATAAACCACCGCTAGTTTTACTCGAAGCCTACATCGTTATCTTTTTCTTCCAAAAGTAAGACTCAATTAATTGATATTTATACATTTGTGTAACCTTGTTTTTCTTTCTTTTATAATATATACATTTTTTTTTATTTGAACCTAATTTAAAAAGAGGAACTTAGGATATATTTGGAGAGACTTCTGTCTTAAAACGTAACATCAGACAAGAAAATTTTTTTTGTCGGCTAACCCATAGGAAATCTTTAGAAGGATGTCCATAACATAACTGAATAGTTACATTTTTTTTCAAGTTCTGAATTTTAATAAAGCATAGAGTGGAAAAAAGCGGTTTTGTGCACAAAATATCCCCGCTCGATGGTAATAATTTTTAATGGTGCTATAGCTTGTTTCCGAGAGCTCCCCCAAAAGAAGGCGTCATGTGGTGAGCAGGATATATATAAACTGGATCAACTGATATGAAAAAACCAAAAAAGATTCGTTAACGTTTATAAAATTGAAAATATTTCTTGGTGAAAAAAAAACATTTAAATTACTAAAGAATGTAATTAAGAAGGTTGTGTAAAAATTAAAGACTGATAGGTTTGAACCGTATCCAAGAAATCTTGCTTACCCGCTTTTGAAAATGCGAAATTTAGCTATTAGATATAAGGAGAACACTACCACATTTTTACTTTATGCATATAAGTACTATGGCGCATTTTTCCAGATTATACATAATGTTTAATGTTTATTATTTTAATTTTTAACATTAAATTAAACCAAGTAAACAATACAAAAACAAAACCCGGACGCCAACTTATTTTAATGAAAAATAACTAAACAAAAATAATAGTAAAATAAAAGACTAATTAAACTACGTAAATGCTTTTTGATCTTTAATTGAAAATGTAATACAGCCATGACTAACTCATAATCAGAAGAGTGGGGAGTAAGTAGCAGCAACAAACTAAGATTTTTAATCAAACCACAATATAACAAATTTATTAATTGGAAACCATTTCAAAAGGTTACAAGAAATCAAAACCAGCCGGCCACATGGCACGGGCATTTACAAAAAGACGAGCACTGAAGCCGGGGACACAATCGCTGAAAGTTCGTGAGTTACGCCGACATCCGTCGCAGTTACGTAGCAACCGCGAGCCACTCAACTCTGTCGCGCGGCGAGGTGGCGGCCTTGTACGCCCACCACTGTATCTCAACCGTCTGCTGTTATTTTGACAGCTTAGTAAACAAACTCCGTCAACATCGTCTTCTGGTCCTGCCACTCTTGTCAAGGCGGGACTCACATCCGTACCTGGTGCCAGGACGATCCCACGACGAAGAACTCGACCTCATGGACAACGACGTTACTCAGTGCAACTTCTCAGAATTTTAAAAGTGGAGAATTCTCCACTTATTCATGTGACAGCGAGTCGGTGTTCATGCAAAGTTAAACAGATTTTTGTAAACAAAATGTTGTTGCTATTAACAGTACAACAATTCCGGATTGGCAAGCTGGCAGGTAAACTTAATAAGATTAAATAATTGAAATGAAATAAACAAATTTTTTAAATTAAATATGAGTTAAATTAAATAATTCAATTGAAACATAAATTAAATAAACTTTCTTTGCTTTCAGAGTGTAAGCTTAAAAATAATAAGGCACAAATCGCCAAGCTTACACCCGACTGTACAACAGTCGAAACAAAATAGATTCCCGATTAGTGTTATTAAATGTTTTTAAAAATTAACTGAAAACATTGTGCGAGGTAACATTTTACCTCGTCACAGTACATTAGAAGGGTTTTATTCGCAATAGGCGAATAAATAAAAAGGACTGCGTTGTAGGTAACTACCTGACGCTATTTATAAGTATGAGTGCAACTTAGAGAATATTCACCGGATTGACCTTCAATTTTCTGTGTTTACTCTTAAATACATGTATATTACGATAATGTACAGTGGAACCTCGATTATCCGGCCCTTTGTTAACCGGCACCTCTGTTAACCGTCCTCATTCCGAGATGAGATTTTTTTTTACTTACAGTTAACATAATGTATAATATATACACTGAGAGAAATTTGATGCAAATATTGTAACAAACATAACCTCGATAATTCATATGGAAGTACTCGTGACAATTTATGCTTGAATCCAAATAAAATTTGCTCGAACGCCAACTAGTTTTTAGGCGGAGTTTATACAACACAAGCTTACCCGCGTGTACACATAAAGGCGCGCAAACGAAAACACAGAAATGTGTGCGTCTTTTATGTATACACGCAGGTTAGCTTGTGTTGTATAAACTCCGCCTGAAAACTAGTTGGCGTTCGAGCAAATTTTATAAGCAGAACTGAGTGCTAAGAAAAGTTGGATTCCTTGCAAATTTTATTTGGATTCAAGCATAAATTGTCACGAGTACTTCCATATGCTTAATCGAGGTTATGTTTGATACAATAATTGCATCAGATTTCTCTCAGTGTAGGTATATTATTTTTCAAATTCTAACTGCATGACGACAAGTATTTTGTTTATTTCTCTATTATATGAAATTTGAGCCGTCGAAATTTGTTGATGTGTATTCGTCACTTTGTTTATTTTTTTGTACTCTGTCTACAGACAGTGTATTGTGAGCATATTGGGAATTTGATTCAGTCCCGAAACAAACATTCTGTCAAGTATTTCTCCTTTGGCAAACTTTATAAATTTGCAAAAGTTTATGGAATAGTACGAACAGCAAGACGACGCAAATGTTACGGACAATATGACTCTTCGTCCTCTACGAACATATGTAACAGATAAATCTCTTAGACAAACAAAAATGACAGATTTTTTGTTACATAATTAACTTTTTGTGAAAAAACTAAATTTTGTTAATTCTTAATTTTACTTTGATGGGATCTAAAGGTTTATATATGTACTTATATGTATAGTGACGAAAATTGCAAAAATAAAAATCATAAATTTGTGCACCTCTATTATCCGTCTTTTCGATTATCCGGCAGGGTGTTGGTCCGGTACCTGTAGAATAATCGAGGTTCTACTGTAATTGAAAAAATTCAATTTTTTGAAAATTCTGACTGTATATAACCTTTTAATAAAATATGGTATTCAAAGGTTTTAGGTGTTGCTGATTACGAATCTGTTAGATTTAAACAATTCAAAATAAAGGACCTAATATTTCGGCCATGAAAATTAAAAATTAGTTTAATTTTATACATACTCTCCAATGGAAATTTTGTATTAAGCCTTAAGCGTACAACCAAAAATTCCAGTTTTTTTAAAATGCTATCACAGTAAAACATTAGTGATAGTTTAAATATCAAGATTGTTTTTATCTCCTAAAACAAAAGAATGCTAAATATATAAAAACAAAATTGGTACTTCTCGAACCTTCAAGCTGTGCGGACGCTTTGTTAGAGCTCTCTTGTTTTGATTGTAAAGTTCGAGACTGAGTTTATATTTAAATATATTAAAAGTTAAGTTTAGTGTTGTGTTCTTTTTTTGATTCTAATTTATTAATTATTGAAGTAATGAGAACTAGATGAACAATTCAAAACGGTAGATTCATCGCAAGCAGATTTTGCAAGCTGTTTAAAAAAATTGACAGCTGAGATCGCAAAACTTAATCACACAATAAGTTGAAAAAGGACATGCAGTCATTTTGCAGTGATACAAACTTGGCTTTTAAAAAATGTGAAGTACTTAAAAGTGATCTAAAATCGATTGAATCTGAAATATCTCTTATATCAAGTAAGTTAAGAGAAATCAACATTATTATTTTCAACATCCCAGAAGTTGCTTCGCAAGAGATGGACTTGCTCATCCTAACTCGCATAGTGTTTGAAAAACTGAATCAGCAGGTTCTTAATTATGCAATCAATGATGTACATCGTTTAGGGAAGGAACGGAAGGTACAACACGTCCCATTATTGTGAAATTCTCAGGCACAAGATGGGTAAAACTAATCTTATCCAAAGCAAAAACTTTTAAAAGCTTGGGTCTTGCAATTTTTAAAGACCGATCCAAGGAAGAAAGGCTTGCTTGGAAGCCACTGCAAGAAAAATCTTACAAATTAAAAAAGTTAATTCTCAACGTAACAATAAAAAGTAAAAGAATATTTATTGATGATATGGAGATTCAAATGACTGAGGTTAGAATGCTTAAAGAAAATTTAAAACGACCAGCGGATTTTGATGAGAAAGAACTAAAAACTCCTGATCTTGGTTCAAATAAACGTCTGAAAGGTTACAGACATAAACACAACAGGAAAGATTCTACAGTCAATGAGCAGTTAACCGATTTCTTCATATCGAATCAAAATGTAAACATCGAGACCAATAATCACCCGCAATAGCAAAGAAGAACGTATCAGAAACGGTCGGACAAGGATGAAATACTGTCCCAGGTCCTGCACGGACCTGGGTCTATTTAAAAAGTGTATCTTCTAGAACTGACATGGATTCGCAAACTTCAAGGACGTGTTCCCGTTGGTAGAAGATGATGACATCATTTGTTTATATGAAACATAGTTAACAGAGAACTTATCACCAAGGATACCTGCGAATCTTCAGTTCGTACAGATTCACGCAAAAAAAACTATGACAAAAGGTAGGGCCAGTGGGGGTATTTTGATATTATATAATGATAAACTTTACTCAGTTAAGGGGTTAGACCATTGTAAAGCACGAAAATTAGACCTAATTTTAAGATTCCTTTACGAGAGCAGGATAAAATGAGATAAAACCAGGTTTTATTTAATATTATTAGACATCTATTGAAGTATAACAAAATTATTTTGCTATGTTGAAGAAGTTAAAAGGGCGGCCTAGATTGGTGATTTAAAAAATTCAGTTTTTTAAGGCGAGGTCTACGGCCGGTAGAAAATCTTTGTCAATTTTTTATGTGGAACCAAAACCCAAAATTTTTATGAATTTGCAACTCAAAAGCTAGAGAAGTACGTAGGGGATTTTGAAAAAAAAACGGTTTTTGTGAAAATGGCACACATTTCAATCAAAATTTTTAGTTTTTCGGTAAAAAAATCGATAGGAAATTGTTAATAAAAAAATTATTTTTTTTACTAGAGCAAAACCCCTACGTACTTCCATAAAGAATGTTATCTTGTAGCTAGATACTAATTTTTAAGTAAATCGGTCGAAAATTGTGCGAGAAAAGTTACCGGCCAGTTTAAAAAATGTGGTTTCGAGAAAAACGCCTTTAAAGTTTAAGAGCATAAACGTTTTTAATGCACTGCGCACAGTAGGACTTCGCGCGGACTCAAAATTTAACTTTTAAGGGTATTTTCCTTCTACAATGTTTATTGTTTCTTATTTTTAAGACCCTATGACACCTTTCTAACTAAAAAAAAAATTTCAATTTTTTGGAAAGTTCACAGTGGTCTAACCCCTTAAAGTACTTGAAAGATCTGAATCGTTTATCTTTTTAAAAGTAAATACTAGTAAGATTATTTTTATATTCGGGGTGGTTTATCGTTCACAATCGACTAACATACATTTTTTTATTGAAGAATTATCATTGACCTTAGAGAAATTATCAAATTTGTACTCAAGCTATTAAATTATTTTGGGCGGATATTTCAATTGTAGAGTCGCGGAAATCAATCAAGTTCAAAAAAATTTAATTGGATACAATTTTAATCTTTTGCCAGAGAGACATTCCTTATATAAGTTTTGTAATAATAGCGGCAAAAATCTTGTTTATAATTTAGAATTAAATGGCCTTCTGTTACTCAATGGCAGAACTGTAAGTGACTTATTAGGAAACTATACATTTATAAGATCTGTAGAAATGAATGTAATAGATTTAGTATGGATTACATTAAAGGGTATAAATTTGATCAAGGACTTGGAAATAAAAACAATTGTGACAGATTCGGACTATTTCCCGGTGCTAGTTTATTTCAGTGAATTAATATTGAATTATAAAATTCAGAATAATGAAATTAATAGACAAACGAATTATACCTTAACATTTGATGTTAATAGAGCAGATGACTTTTACTTTTTATTGGAAGATTTATTTGACTTTGAAAAATTATCGGAAGACATTGATCAACTTTATAACTTGTTAATTTTAACTATGGACGAAGCAGCCTCTTCCCTGGAAATGAAAAAAATAAATAAAAATAAGTTCTTTTCACATAAAAATAAGCAATGGTTTGATAAAAAATGTGTTGAAATAAAAAAACAATTGAGGTCCCTTCTTGCAGGCTGTAAAAAGGAATCCTTTAAAGGGGATAATAGAATAAAATATTTGGAACAAAAAAAACAATACAAAATAATATTATTAAATAAAAAAATCAAGCTATGAATTAGAAAGAGAAGAAAAATTAGCTACAACAAATAATCCTACTGAATTTTGGAAAATTATAAATGGAGTGAAGAGTAGAAAATTTAACATAAATAATATAGAAATAACTACTTGGAATGAATATTTGTATAAATGTTTTCCAACTCAAATTCGCTCTCAATTTGAAATTCCTAGACAAGTTGACACTAATTTAGATGCCCCTATAACTATAAAGAAATAACAATTGGTATTTCAAAACGCAAAAATAATAAAACACCGGGAATGGACGGTATTAAGTGAAATTTTTTATAAACATCTATCTCCCTCCTAGAACGAATTTTTGGGATGGCTTTTCAACAGAATTATGGAAGAGGAACGAGTCCCGAGAAAATGGGGTAATTTACAATCGGTTATGATATTAAAAAAAGGTGACATACAAGACCCGTTTAACTACAGACCTATTACCATAGTAAAGACAATCACAAAAATTTTCACTTACATTCTTTCGGCCAGAATAATTAAATGGGCGACGGAATCTAACTTTTTCTCGGAATTTCAGTCAGGCTTCCGAAGGGGAAGAGGCTGCATGGATAATTTGTTTACCTTTGTTTCTTTGATTTAAATTCATGCAAGTATGGGAAATAGAGCCTTGTATGTGATTTATGTAGATTTTAAAAATGCATTCCCCTCAATAAATCATCAATTATTATCAATGAGTTCAAAAATAATAAATATATTAATTAATTTTTATGAAAAAGCAAATGTGTGCATAAAAGTAAATGAAGTAAGGTCTGATACTGTTACTGTCACTAGTAGAGTTTTGCAGGGTGAAACCCTCAGCCCTTTATTGTTTTTATTATTTATCAATGATCTCGAGGAATTTCTAATCAAGGAGAGTTGTAAGGGAATTGTAATTAATAAAATAAAAGAAATATTTTTATTGGCATATGCTGATGACCTCGTCATATTCGCTGACATGCCCTCGGATTCCTCCCGAAAATTAAGTTCGTTACTACTTTATTGTAAAAAAAAATTATCTAAAATTAAATACAACTAAAATAAAAATTATGATTTTTTAATGTAATGGAGAGTGTCCCATTAAAATTAAGAGTTTTAAATATGATAATGAGGCTTTGAGAGTATGACAAAGAAAATTATCAGTTCAGATAATTTAGCAATCAAATCATGTTTAAAAATTATAGCTGATTCAAAAGCCGAGAATTGGAGTACATACGATACATTATTTCAGAGTTTTGTTGGGAGTATAGTGACGTATGGAATTCAGGTTTGGTGTTTAATCTACATAGACGACTTAGAAAAAATACAGATAACTTTCTGAAAAAAACTCTTACATTTACTTTCAAACTCCCCAACCATAGCAATTATATGGGAAACAAAAACTCTCCCATTGTCTTATAACTTACTAAAATTAACTCTTACATGGTAGAGCAGATCAGGAACGTTTTCTTTCTAATGCGAAACTGTAATTAAGGTAAATAATGATATAATTGTCGTATGTTCGATGTAATACTCCTTTGTATGGATCTATGTATACGATGTAAGCAATAAACGTAAAATAATATAAAAACAAAATTCAGGTCCAGCACGTATTTTTAATTTTTAGGTCCAACGTATTGTATGCGCCATTTTGAATTTTAAAATCTAACAACAGATTCTTGATCAGAGACCCCAAAAACCCTTAGATACCATGTATTACTGAAATACACTTATTTTTTTAATGTAATGTCCGCCATATTGAATCTGCCATTTTGAATAAGGCCACAAATAAAATCGCCACGCTGACTTATCTGGATAGAAAACAACCTTCCTGTAATCCTTCAACGGGGGAGCAACGTGGACTCTATTGTCAAACCTATTCGCTTCTTTACAAATATAAGTGGCACGACCGTTACCAGGGATACTTGAGTGTGAGGATTCTCAAATAAAAGTAAAGCTTGTACTCTTTATGCTCTGAGAGTCAGTGTGAAGATAATTCAAGATTCCATAGACCAATTTTGGGTTATCCTTCTACATTAGGCAGTTCTTCAGCCGATTAATCGCGTCCATCAAGTCAGAGGTAATAGATATCCTTTCAGACCAAAACCTTTTCTAGAAGAGAACGACTCTAAAAATAGCATAAAATTCGTCTGACAGAATAGATATAAAAGGTTGTAATGGTATCCCACATGAGTACTGAGACCGACTATCAAAAAAGCCACCGCCGAGAGACCCATCGCCTTGTTCTAAGAAGCGTCGGAATTGATTGCACAGGAACCATTATATAGGGTATCCAATTAGCCGGAAAAGACTGAGCCCGGGGAACTGTGAGCCTTTGCAAGATAACCCATTTTCAAACCACAGTTTGGTGGATCCACGAGCAACCTCCAAGACCAGTCAAAGTAATTCGGTTTGTTAGTCCGGACGCAAGAGCTCAGAATGGAGACCATGCTTAAGTAGGCGTTCAGAAGAGTCAATCAGAAGTTTCTAAAAGATTGGATTATCCTGCCAACCGAAATTTCGTATGAGAAATGAGTATCAGTCTAAGGATTGGAGATACTGCCGAGGGCCGCACAGTGGGAACAAATGCGATTTTTTTGGACAAAATCTTAGAACTTCTGAAGGAATAAAGATTTTTTAAAAATTAAAATTGGAGGTGAAAGCTTGATTTTTGTAGAATAGTGGAAAAATACTGAGAATTTCAACAAAAAATGTTTAACTCATAAAAAATTATTACAGCAGCTAAGTTTTTCGTTAAAAATCACATTTTTCACCTCGTAGAACCAGGATAATGTTTTTTTTTGTTTATTCTGAGATATTTTATAATTTTTTATGTTATTTTAAAAAAAATTGAGGTTACAATTCAAAATTTCAAAATGGCGGAATCAAAATGGCTTACTAAAATGAAATATCTATAGATTGATTAAGAATCTATAATCTAAAGGTTTCTTGGATTACTTTAAATGCATTTGATTATTTATTTACAAATTTCAAAATGGACGATCCAATATGGTTCACTATGGGAACGAATGCATTTTACTTTTAAATGAAATCGTTCTAACAGAATAAAGATTTTCATATAATTCAATTTGAGATTAAAGACTATTTCTTGTGAACAAATGAATGCATTTAGACCCTGTCTACAGGCATCTAAAAGCGCCATGTTTGTGCCTGTGGGATAAAAAAATCTTTATTCTGTTAGAATTTCTACTATTTCGTCTAAAAATGAAATGCATTTGTTCCTACAACGAACTATATTTGATCGTACATTTTGAAATTTGTAAATAAATAATCAAACCCATTAAAAGTAAGCCAAGAAACCATTAGATTAAAGATTCTCAGTCAATCTGTAGATATTTCATTTTAGTAAGCTATTTTGATTCCGCCATTTTGAAATTTGGAATTGTAACCTTAAATTTGTTAAAATAACATAAAAAATCGGGCAAGTACGAGTTACACCCGTACCAAAATCTAGGGTTCCGTACATTTACGAAACAAAGATATACCTTATTAACAAACAGAGAGCTCTAATTTGGTACACATATGTATTTTCACGTGTAGATTACAGGAAAATTATAGGAAACATTATCTGGATTGACAGTTAAAACGTTGTCAAAAAAAGAAAAACTGCAAATTTTCGAAAAAAAAGTTTTTCTTCATAACTTTAAAACTATTTGAGCTAGAAGGCTAAAATTTGATACATTTGTATATTTTTATGTACAGATTATAAAAATTAATTAGAACTTACAAATTATGAAAATACTTCTACCTTCAAGTACATGAAATAACATAAAAATCAAGAACTTTTTTTTAGGGGGAGGCCCTGAAATTTTTATAGGGTTTCAGGGCTTATAAAAGACTTGATTATAGGTCCTGTGACAGCCTTGATCAAGCCTTGTATAAGATTAAATTTTTTTTTTTTTTCATACTTTTTCAATTATTTTGAAAAAAAGTGATAACAATTTTCAATTGCGTTTTATATCGTTTTTTTAAATTCTGAGTATACAAATAAAAATTTTATTGGTTTAAGGGGTACTGTAGGACAATTAGGGTGATCTCTAGCATAGGGGTCTCAACCTCTTTTTGGTGATTTTTTGAATTTTTTTTTTGTTACCTCATAATATTCAACTTTATTTCCAAACATAATTTTTCCATAATCTGCATGCAAAAATACACGAGTGTACCAAATTTTAGCCCTCTAGCTCAAATAATGGCAAAGTTAGAGGAAAAAACTTTTTTTTCTGAAATTTGCAGTTTCTCCTTGACAACGTTATGGCCATCAATTCAGATCATGTTATCTATATTTTTCGTATAATCTACACGTGAAAATACATATGTCTACCAAATTTCAGACCTCTAGGTCAAATAGTTTAGAAGTTAAGGGGGCGGGGAATGGTCCCTTTTTAATGGACCCTAAGATGGACAGGCATCAAATCTCAATGTATTTATTTGCATATTTTCGATTTTACACTTTTTTCAATAATTTTTTTAGCCAATTAATTAAAATTTTTTATTTTCCACCATAAAATGTGATGTTATTCTTAGAGAATTTGATATATCGATATTTTTCGATATTTTATTACTTTTTACTGTTAAGCTATGAAATTAAAGTTTTTAGAAATGTTGTTTCTTAATAAATTCCGTAAAATGATTAAAAATTAGTTTAAGAATTGTTACACGATGTTTATTTTTTATTTACTACAATTTTCAGAGACTTTTAAGAAGGTGTCCATCTTGGGGACGATAAGTCAGTGGTTTTTGTTTTAAAGTGAAATTCGGGTCTCGTTTTGGTTACAAACTGTTACAGAAAATAGTGTGTGTTACACGTGCATTAACTTAAGAGAAGTAAACAATTAGGCATGCACTTTTTTCCTAATATTTACAATTCTTGAGTTTTGTTCTCCAAGCTCTATTTTCCAAAACTCACCCCCTGTTGATACGCATGAGAAAACTTCTCATATCACGTTATTTTAAAATAATAATATTCGAACAGACTTATATGAATAGATCTCATATTACTAAACAATACATACGTAAAGGTTTAGAATGTCAAGTTACATTGATGAGTTGCAAACCGCGAGTAAGCACAAGTTTTAAGTCCGAATGCTGGGTTTTGAATGCTAAATGTACAGGAAGTGAATGTTCGTATAGCAAAATTAACAAAGTTATAAGTTAAACAATGTAAATAATTTTGATACTTTTGCTTACTCACGGTTTGCAACTCATCAATGTAACTTAACATTTTAAACCTTTAAATATATATGTACTGTAAATTTGAACCTGTGGGAATATTATTAACTTAATATCGTCATATGAGGAGTTTTCTCATACGTATCATCATTTCAAGGTTGATAAATATAAAGTTTTTCTTTTGAAAGTATTATCTACTATTTATGTGCTTACAAAATATACAATTTCTGAATTTTGGGCTCCAACCCCTACCTTCTAAAACACACCCCTACAAGTCATATACATAAAAGGTTGAGAAATATAAAGTTTTTCTTACTCAAATAGTCCCTCGGATTTATGTCCTAAAAAAATTCACAATTCTTGATTTATATGCTCCAACCCCTACCTCCCAAAACTCACCCTTACTAGTCAAAACCATTATATGTTAGTAAATATAATGTTTTTCCTATGCAAATGTTATTTGTGATTGATATGCTTACAAAATATACAATTTCTGAATTGTATGCTCCAACCTCTAATTTCCAACACTCATTCCTATAAATCAAGAACTTTAAGGATTGAGAAAAGTTAATAAATAGCAACAATTATTTATTTAGAATTGAACCAGAAATTATATATGATCCAGGAAGGCTAAGTACATAGCAATATAAATATAGGAATATAGCTATGATATTTGGTCTATCAAGTTAGTCACAATCTAGTCCTAGTAATTGTTCTTTGTCTGTTGGTGGATCAAGTATTGAATTTTGTGATAAGGTTAAAGATCTGGGGCTTACTTTGGATGACTCTCTGTCCTGGGAGGAGCATATACTTAGCATTTATAGGAAAACTTACATTACTCTTAGGCAATTGTTTAAAAACAGGGATTCACTTTCAACATCTACACGTTTACTACTTGTAAAGGGCCTAATTTTCCCAAACTTTGATTATGGCTGCCTGGCCTATGATGATATCACAGATCAGCCCAATACGAACAGGCTCGACGAGAGGGGGGGCAGCAGGGGCTTTTGCCCCGGGGCCCGGGTCTCGTTGGGGCCCGCCTTAAAAAATGGCCTACTAAAAAAAAATATCCATGAAAGGGGACATTAAAATTTTTTACAAGCCAAAAGGGCCCATCTTTCTAATTTTCCCCGGGGCCCTAGTTGGCTCTCCACGGCCCTGAATACGAAACTTGAAAGGGCTTTTAATGCCTGTATTAGATTTATATATAATATTAAAAAGTCAGAGCATATTTCTCGCTATAAAGATAGAGCTGGATTCATAAATGTGTCAATGCGCAGTAAATTTTTTTTAGGCAATTTTATTTTCTCCTTATTTCGCAGCGAGGTTCCGGAATACCTTTATAAAGTATTTGTGTGAAAAGCCCCTAAGGAGGCATCTTAAACAATATAAATGTTCAAAAAAAATTTAATTCTGCTTTTTTTCAACAATCTGCAGCAATAATATTGTACATTTTGTATAAAATTTCAGTAATTTCATGATATATATAATAATTTTTGTAACTTTAATCACCGGTTAGTTATAAATATTGAATAATAGATAGATTTAGATTGATAAATGTCAAGTTAATCATAAAAATATTTCTCTTACACTAATTTGTTTATAACAAATACAAATATTTTTTAAACAATTAACTCACTATTAGAATTTGTTCTTTAATGATAACTTCAACATTTTTCGTCATTCCTAATTTAAATATTGCGTTTCATGAAAAATTAAACTGGTTTAAATTGGAAATTTTATTTTTTATTTTTAACAATAAATAAACGAATGAAAACAACTATTTTTCAAAAAACAAAATCAGAGGTGTTATGTAGAATTTTATTACCTTTTAATAAAAAAAAACTTCTAAATTGGTTAATATTTGTGGGCTCTATGTTAATTTGTCCACGGGCGCAGTTTTTACTACGTAAAACAGCGCTACTGCTAAAGCTTTGGACTGGTCCACAAAAAATGCAATATCTCGAGAACTATTAAAGTTTCCAAGATTTTATTTTTTTAAAATAAAGGTAAAAATTCAGGGAATATTTTCATTGCAAACAGAAATCTTAAGTTTTGATCCAAAATGACTCATAATTAAATCAAAAAATTTTTTTGACTTTTTTTTGGTCAAAATTTGAACATTTTTTTTGGTCATAACATAAAATTAAACTATATATTTTTAACTAAATTGTCTGTAAATTTGATTAAAATCCATAAAAAAGTTTCGGAGATATTAATTTTTGAAAAAAACGCAACTAAGATTTTCAACATAGCGTAGCGGCCGCCATTTTGAACATTTTTCAAAATCCTTTTAGGATTAAATGTAACTTATATAAGACTATTATTTCGACGATTTCAAAGAAATCGGGGGACCACTTGCAAATCGTGATATTTTTCAAGAATTCCTACCCATAGACCATTAGTTCTCGCCCATTCATACACAAGATTTATGTCCGACTGCTTTATGGTAATCATATGGGGAAGAGAGGATAGAGGTCCAGAGAGGTAAAGTTTAAAGTCGTCTGCAAATTTATGGTGTTTACAATAAAGTAGACCTCCACCAAGGTCAGAGACATATAAATTAAAAAGGATTGGTGCTAGTGAGGAACCTTAAGGGAAAGTAATTTCGAAAGTAACATGTTATGATCGACACGATCAGAAGCTTTTGAGAAATTAAAAAAAACAGCAAGTGCGATTTCATTATCATCCATAGCAATTTTGATGTCAGAAGTAAATTTCAAGGAAGCTGTTGTTGTACAGTGCTAAGTTTTAAGTGGTACAGATCAACGTTTGGAACTATTTTGAACATTTCGTAAACAACCTTTGGTTACTTATTAATCAATCATTTCTCACTTTCTTTTACTACACCAGAATTTAAGTTTATTCGGCTGCTTGATGATTCTTTCTATTGTGCTCATGAATAAGTGTGCAATCATATTTCAAGCTTAATGAAAATGTCTCTATGTCCAGGTTTCCATCAACTTTTGAATTAATTGTAATAAATAAATTTTTCCCGTGTAGGGAAAACCCCTCCAAAACCCAAATGACCGGAATCGCAGTTAGCCAAAATTCAAGTGTTCGAAATCTCAACTCACCGAACTCGCAATTGTCCAAACTTCCAATTGCCCGAACTCGAATTTGTTTGAACTTCCAAGTAACTGAACTTGCATTTGTCCGAACTTTCAATTCCTCGAACTCGTATTTGTCGAAACTTCCAAGTAACTGAACTAGCATTTGTTCGAACTTCTAACTCCTCGATCTCGCATTTGTCAAAAATTTCAACTACCCGAACTAACAATTGTCGAAACGTTCAACTTCTTGACATCGCATTTATCCAAACTTTAAATCCCCTGAATTCGCATTTGTCAAAAACTTCAGCTACCCAAATTTGCATTTGTCCGAACTTTCGAAAAACCGAACTTGCAATTGTCATAACATGCATCTCTCTGAATTTGCATTTGCTCGAATATTCAACTCCCAGAACTCGCATTTGTCAGAAAAACCAAATCCTCGAATTCGGAGTTTGCTCAAACTGTCAACACCCTGAACTTGCATTTGTTAGAACAACCAAATCCTCTAACTCGCTTTTGTCCAAACTCTTAAGTCCCCATACTCGCATTTGGCCGAAATCTTCTCTTAACTCCCCAAACTCGCATTTGTCAAAACTCTTAAGTCCCCAAACTCGCATTTGGCCGAACTCTTAAGTACGCAAACTCGCTTTTGGCAGAACTCTTAACAATCCAAATTCGAGTTCGGGGATTTGCGAAGTCTGTGGAGTTAAGGAATTTGACACATGACAGTTCAGAGAGTTGAATGTGTTGACAAATGCGAAATCGGTGATATAAAAGTTCGACCAAATGCGAATTCGGATAGTTAAGAGTTCTGCCAAATGTGAGTTTGGGTACTTAAGAGTTCTGTCAAATGCGAGTTTGGGGAGTTAAGAATTCCGTTAAATGCGAATTTAGGTACTTAAGAGTTCGGCCAAATGCGAGTTTGGGGACTTAAGAAATTGAACAAAAGCGATTTTGGGGACTTAGGAGTTTGGACCAAAGCGAGTTAGAGGAGTTGAAAGTTTAGACAAATGCGAATTCAAGTAGTTGACAGTTCAGGCAAAACAGAATTCGAGGTGTTGACAGTTTGGGCAAACGCGAATTCGAGGATTTGGTTTTTCTGACAAATGCGAGGTCGGGGAGTTGAATATTCGAGCAAATGCAAATTCAGAGAGATGCATGTTCTGAAAAATGCGAGTTTGGAGTATTGAAATTTTGGACAAATGCAATTTCAAAGAGTTTAAAGTTTGGACAAACACAAGCGCAGGGAGTTGAAAGTTTTGAAAAACGCGAGCTCGGAGATTTGAATGTTTTGACAATTGCAAGTTCGGGTTTTCGAAAGTTCGGACAAATGAAAATTTGGGTAGATGAAGTTTTTGACAAATGCGAATTCAGGGGATTTAAAGTTTGGATAAATGCGATGTCAAGAAGTTGAACGTTTCGACAATTGTTAATTCGGGTAGTTGAAACTTTTGACAAATGCGAGATCTAGCAGTTAGAAGTTCGGACAAATGATAGTTCAGTTACTTGGAAGTTTCGACAAATACGAGTTCGAGAAATTGAAAGTTCGGACAAATGCAAGTTCAGTTACTTGGAAGTTCGAAAAAATTCGAGTTCGGGCAATTGAAAGTTCGGACAATTGCGAGTTCGGTGAGTTGAGATTTCGAACACTTGAATTTTGGCTAATTGCGATTTCGGTAATTTGGGTTTTAAAGGAAATGCAGGCGATCCGGGAAAAGAAGGGGGTGATCCGGTCATTTTGGTTAGGCAGGAAAAAATCTAGAAAGTTATTCTGTAATTCAAGTTAATTTATATCATTATTCGAAAGCCTATCATTGCATTCCTACTAACAAAATAAAAAAGAGTGTTTGATGTATCATTTCTAATTTCACTTATAGATAATTTTTAATTCATGTATACTAAAGTTCAAAATCACATTTTCCCAGGGTAAATTCGGCAACCTTGTTGTAAATTCCGTCACTTCATTTTTAAGAATTTAGGGTAACCCCGACCGTTTTATTTTTTCAGGCGAATATTAAAATTCGCCTGTCTTAAGTAGGTTGTATCTTAAATAGAATTAATATTACCATTTTAATCATATTTGGTCCACTGGTAGATAATGGTTTTATAATGTTGCAATTAAATTTTTGAGACCTCAAGGTGCTTTTGAAAATATATACAAATATATAACTACAGTAGAACCTCGATTATTCGACAGGCACCGGACCAACACTCTGCCGGATAATTGAAAAAACGGATAATAGAGGTGCACAAATTGATGATTTTTATTTCTGCAATTTTCGTCACTATACATATAAGTACATATATAAACCTTTAGATCCCATCAAAGTAAAATTAAGAATTAACCAAATTTAATTTTTTCACAAAAAGTTAATTATGTAACAAAAAATCTGTCATTTTTGTTTGTCTAAGAGATTTATCTGTTACATATGTTCGTAGAGGACGAAGAGTCATATTGTCTGTAACATTTGCGTCGTCTTGCTGTTCGTACTATTCCATAAACTTTTACAAATTTATAAAGTTTGCCAAAGGAGAAATACTTGACAGAATGTTTGTTTCGAGACTGAATCAAATTCCCAATATGCTCACAATACACTGTCTGTAGACAGAGTACAAAAAAATAAACAAAGTGACGAATACACATCAACAAATTTCGACGGCTCAAATTTCATATAATAGAGAAATAAACAAAATACTTGTCGTCATGCAGTTAGAAGTTGAAAAATAATATACCTATATATTATACATTATGTTAACTGTAAGTAAAAAAAAATCTTATCTCGGAATGAGGACGGTTAACAGAGGTGCCGGTTAACAGAGGGCCGGATAATACAGAGGTTCCACTGTATATATTAGGGCTGTGCAAAAAGCTCGAAATGTCAAGCCGAGCAGAGCTGACTGTTTTCGAGCCGGGTCAAGTCGGGTTTAAGCTTAGCTGGAACTCGAAAAACTTGTCGGGTGCTCGAAAGATTTTGAGCCCCCGACCATAGTGTGGTCACAAATTGATTTGGGTACCCGAACGATTCGAGAATCCTAAAATCAAAACGGACCCGAACGAACCGGAGACCCGAAAATTTCAAGAATTCGAACTCATACACCGAGAAACCTTTAAGACATTTGATTGTTTTGTTTTATTTGTACAATAATTATTTGCCTAGTGATTTAAGATAATTACGCATGCGGAATAGCGTTTTATGACAATTACGCATACGGAAAAGTGTTTTATAACTAAAACGCATGGGGAATAGCAATATAAAAAATTACGCATGCGAAATAGTATTTTATGACAATTACGCATGCGGAACTATGTTTTATGAAAATCCCACATGCTGAATTGTGTTTTATAGAATTACCGCATGCGGAATTTTTATTTGTTTTCGTATATCAAAATGTATATATTAAATTATAATAAAAAACTTTGTTTTTTGATTTTTTAAGACTTCTTTCCGAGAAATCACCACTTGAACTATACCACTTTTTTCCTGGTTGACACGATATCTTTGGAAGGCTGCATGTAAAAGTAAAAAATAAAACGGATTCTTAAAATATAGATCACTCGCTATCGCATGAACTAGGATTTTCGTCATCGGGTAAAACAAAACAAAATAGCGGCTATTTTAATTTTTTTACTTTGCTTGTACAACTTAAATTGTTTAAAAATATTAGTAAATATTGATACAAAATTAAAATCCTAGTTTATGCGATAGCCACTTATGTGTACAAAAAGTCCTGAAAATTTGAACCTGATTGATGCAATAGATTTTTTTAAATCGTGTCAACTGTGTAAAAAAAACACAGTTTCGAGAAACCCGCGTTTAAAGATATTGTTTATTCCTTGGAAATGCCGAAGCCATTTAAAAATGGTTTTTGATGACGTTGCATATGTAAATGCTTTTTTTGGTCGATGATTACAAATCCATAGTCCAATTTTCAAAATGGCGAGTCCAATATAGCGGACATTTTTTTTATCTAGACTTTTTTGAAGGGTAAATTACATTTTCGTCTCACTGAGTGGAGACACCCTTCTATTTTTTGTTTACTGGAGTCTGTTCTTGTGCTCGGAAATATTAATAACTATTTTTTTCTGATTTCTACATACATTCTCTCAAAATGTAGTGTCATTCTCTCAAAAATGAAAATTTCAGAATTAAGATTTTATGTGAAAAAAATGTTTGAGAAATCTTATATTACTAGTCCTATGTCAAGACATGGACCTAATTGGAACTATCAAATACTTTGTTATAATATTTATGAACATTTTAAAATAAGGAAAATTTCTGGACAATGCTAGAAAAAATCCTAGGGGGGCACGGGTGTTAAAAATTGCATTAAAAAATAATTTTTGAATTTTTATGGTCAAAACTAAATTTTTCAAAATTGTTAGTTATATAATTTAAAAGTTTGGAAAATTCTCCATAAAAAACATCCATAAGATTTTCAAATTCAATGATTAGGAAAAAAGTTGTCAGATCAAAATTATGCCACCTTAAAATTTAACCCCTGATAATATGGCAACCACGCATTACACTGACCTAACACTCTACTTTTTATATTTGGATGAAAAATTATATTTTTCGGAAATTATAAATATAAAAATTTACTCAACAAATTTTTGGAAGTCATATTTTAAAAATTACTAAAAATAATTAATGTTTACAATTTAAAAAATAATGATATTTTACAATTTTATAGTAAATATACGAAAAAGTAGTTTTAACAGGGTATCTACTATAACTGAGAAAACCGGAAAATTTCATTATTTTTATATTTTTAATTTCATTAAAAATATTCAAAGTTTATTTATTTATTTAATTGTAAGTGAAAAATATTACATCTTGCACTATTTATTTTAAATAATTAAAAATAAATATGTGATCAAATTGAAGTAAATAATTTAATAGAGTATAAGCAACTACTCAACTGTTTAGAAGATTGTTTGAAATTTCTACTTTGACAATTATTTTTCCAAAAACCCTGACTCTTTTACTAAAAAAGAGCTGGGCTTTGCAACTCTTTATGAAGCAGTAATTCTAAAAAATATTTGTTTGTATTTACGTCGACGACAGAGTTTTTTCAATAAACTGACGCAAAATAATTAATTATGGATATTTTCTAATCTTAAAAATATCCGTTTCTCAAAGTTTAAATAACGATAATGGATGTCATTTTAAAGAACTTTTTGTTTGATTTTATACCATAATAAAACTATCTTCAAACTTTTAATGTTGCAATTTCTAATACTAATTTAGTTTTAAAATAATTTTTGCGATTGTATTATTTATTTTTATATTGAAAAATTATCTCATACTAAAAATTAAAAATTAGTAAACATTTCACTGTATTTTAATTTACTAGAATATGTCAATCAGTTATATTTTACTCATATTTGTTTTGACTTATTTTTGAAAAATCTAATACTTAAGGGCATGTGATGGAATATGACGTCACTGGTATAGGCAAAATTTGTCCGTAACTTTTCTTTTAAAATATTGAATATTTTTGCATGAAACTTGGTAGAATTACGTAAAATGTCATTTGGAAGGTCTCTCAGACCCGAATTTGTTTAAACTTTGGCCCAAAATTAATTTTGAGAAATTTTCGAAAAATTGCAAACTTTTTTAAAAATCAATTTTGAGACAAAATTCAAACAAACTTGGGTCTGAGAGACCTTCCTAATGACATATTAAGTAATTCTACCAAGTTTCATGAAAAAATATTCAATATTTTAAGAGAAAAGTTGCTGAAAAATGTTGCCTATACCAGTGACGTCATAATCCATTACTTGCCCTTAAAACAAACAATTTGTGGTATTTTACATATGATGGTTTCTTTAAAAAATTAATTTTTTGTACAAACAATTGGTTTTAAAGTAAACTAGACATGTCATATAAATGACACAATGGCAGTTAACCGAAGATTTTTTTAAAAAGAAATATTTAAAAAAAATACTTAAAAAATGTTTGATATTTATTTAAAAAATATTTCATTAATTTACTTTATTCAATAAAAATATTCAATATGAAGTAAGATATGTAACAAGTTATTAAAACCTATGTACAAAAAAGAGAAAATGTTTTTTATTTTTAATTTGTTTTTTTACTTTGAAGCATAAATAAGTGGTATCGTTGAGGTCTTTGATTAAGATTTTGACGTCGGAAGAATATATTTCAGAATTACAAATTCAAAACGTCTGATTCAAATATTTGAGAGTTACTATAGTAAAGTTAAGAAATACAAGATTAAAATATTTAATTTGATAATTTATAATGGATACAAATCAATACTTAAATAAAAAATTGTAATTAATTGAATTTAATTTTGAAATGGGAGATACAACATAATTTTGAAAAATGTACATTTTTAGATTTGTTTCTTTTATACAATGTTCCTTAATTGACAGAACTTTAAAAATATTTAAAAAGGGAGATTAAACAATTTTTCTAACAATCTAAAAATATTCTTTATTTCATCATTATCTAATATACATGACTTCTAATATTTGTAACTAATGTGAAATAAAAATTTTATTAATTAAAATTAATTTAATTTAATTTTAAAGTTGGAATTAAAACAGATTTGCATAATATATATTATAAATACTCTTATGATAAATATAATATAATGTAAACGAAACAATACAAAACTATTAATTTACGCAAGATTTTTGCTTTTTTGGTCCTTTTTAAGTAAATAATTATACTTATGAATATAAATTATTCTTTAATATGTGACTATTCTTAAGAGATTTTTAAATTATTTTTAAAGAAAAATGATTGCTTACTTTCACGTGACACATCTTAGAAACAATATCGTAGAAAATAAACAAAAACAAAATGAAATAAAAAATTTATAAATTTCATAAATTGTACAGAAGATTTTGAGCAATGTAAAGACAAAAGTTGAAATGTATCAGTAGGAACTAAAACCCGTTGAAAACGGGTACGTCAGCTAGTACTTCAATAATTTGTTTCACAACTTATTTTCTATAAATGAATACTTTTATTGAGTAAAATGCATTAAAGAAGAAATTCTTTAAACACCTATGTTGAAAATTATATTTGTATTGAAACAATATGTGTAATAAATAATTTAATACATAGGTATATAAAATTGAAAAAATATTATACAAAAGAGTTCAATTTTTGTAGCTATTTGTACTTTTATTTATTCCTTAAATAAAATATATTTAAATTTGCCAAGAGAACATAAACCGGGACAAACAAGGTGAAATTACGGGAAAAACTGGGAACTTTTTTTACTGAAAATAGTAGTCATCCTGTTTGAGAACTCAAAAAAAGTTAGAGAAAAAGAAAACAATTGATCTGGAAATTAGGGAAAAGTCAGGGAAAATTGTAATGAAATATTTGTGGCAACCCTAAAAATGTAATTTATTTAAAAAGAATGGTTCAAACAAAATGTTCATAAACATGAACATCGATTGGGATGAGTAGCTGTTTAAAAAATTTATTTATTTATTTAAGTTATTAAATAGTAAACTTAATAACAAGCGGAAATATCATAAAACACTATTCCGCATGCGTAAAAAATTTCATGCGAAATTCCGTATTTTATTCCACATGCGGAATTTTCATAAAACACTATTACGCATGCGTAATTAACATGCGACATTATCATAAGACCCTATTCCGTATGCGTAAATATCATGCGGAATTAACATGCGGAATTCCGCATTTTATTCCGTATGCGTAATTAGCCACCTCTTGTAGCTCATTATGTCTTTAGAGTGTTTAAAAAATTATTACATATTACAATTTTATAATTTCATTAAGTATATTAATTCTTGAAAAACCAAAAGAAATAACATTTTTAACTTTTTTCCATGAGGAAGGTTACCATCATCTCTCATCGGAATGAAAATTTTAAAACAAATTAATATCTTATAATTTGTGATATAATAAAAAAAAACTTTAATGATTATATTGAATATAAAATTTAAAAAAGTTATTGAAATTATTAATATTGAATGTGTTATTGGAAAATGGTAAATAATTTTTGAAAAACTTTGCAATTAAATTCATTATTATCTTTATTTTATAATAATTGAAAACAAAATGAAAAGGTTTAAAAATTTTTTTAACGTAACCTGTGACTACAATGACGTTTGGAATTGTATATAAAAAACAAAGTTGGAATGGTTTTATATTTGACGTATTTTATGAATTTATAATGTGTTGATGACTTGGTTGCAATTTTGAAATTTATGCGTTTTGGTGAGTTTATTTTACATGTTTTTTAACTTAATTTAAAAGAAAAAATAATTTTTGTTTCTCCAATTTTTGAAAGAATTAATTCTTATATATTGTATTATAGAAAATACCACAATAAAATTCTGAAGAGGAGGCTGGGTTCATCAGCTTCGAAACGTAAATGATTGAATAGATTCATTTATAGATGTCCTATTTGTTCGTTTTCTGTGTATAATAATAATTTGGAAGGACGTAAAAATTTATATATTTTTTAAGAGAGTTGATTCTTCTATATTTCTTCTTTTGATTAAGTTTGAAACAAAAACATAATGCGATATATCGAGAAGATACAAAGTTCCCTTCTAGTCCAGTCAAATTACACATTCAACAAAACAATAATTACGATATGGCCAATTTTTTTTGGATTCGATAGGGGGATGTTCGCTGAGCTTAAATCCAAGTTTGTGACCTCTGGGGGAGGTAACTTTGTCCGCCATCTTGAAAAAAGGGGTGAAAATTTGTTTTCAAAATAATCCAAAATCTATGCCATTAACGAAAAAAAACTATGAATACAAATTCATAGTAAATAAAATTGCCTATCACTTTTGTTTAGAACATTTTTTTCCAAGACTTTTATTTCTCGCTAAATATTGCAAAAAGTGAAAAATAAGAGTTTAAAAAATTAAATTTTGCATTTTTATCGCCTATTGTTCAATTTGTTGTAAAAAAACTTATTATAAAAGACGAAGATAACTTAAAATTAAACAACTTTCGATTTAACTTTTTTTAAATAAAATTAATAGTTAAGGCTGGAGAGCGCAGCAAAGAGCGCAAATGCCTAAATTGCAATGCATAACCGTCTTACCAAGTGGATCTTTCAATCTCATTTTTGAAAGGAATGCATTATTTTAGATCACAATTTTATTTTTTTATTCGATAGGGGGATGTTTACTGAGTTTAAATCCAAGTTTGTGACCTCTGGGGGAGGTAACTTTGTTCGCCATCTTGAAAAAAGGGGTGAAAATTTGTTTTCAAAATAATCCAAAACCTATGCCATTAACGAAAAAAAAGTAAGAATACGAATTCATAGTAAATAAAATTGCCTATAACGTCTGTTCAGAACATTTTTTTCCAAGACTTTTATTTCTCGCTAAATATTGCAAAAAGTGAAAAAATAAGAGTTTAAACAATTAAATTTTGCATTTTTCTCGACTATCGTTCAATTTGTTGTAAAAAAACATATTATAAAAGATGAAGATAACTTAAAATTGAACAACTTTTGATTTAACTTTTTTTAAATAAAATTAATAGTTAAGGCTGGAGAGCGCAGCAAAGAGCGCAAATGCCTAAATTGCAATGCATAACCGTCTTACCAAGTGGATCTTTCAATTTCATTTTTGAACGGAATGCATTATTTTAGATCACAATTTTATTTTTTTATTCGATAGGAGGATGTTTACTGAGCTTAAATCCAAGTTTGTGACCTCTGGGGGAGGTAACATTGTCCGCCATCTTGAAAAAAAGGGGTGAAAATTTGTTTTCATAGTAATTAACGAAAAAAAGAGAGCATTGCTGTTGGTACTCACGTAGAAAAAGCGAGACAATTATTTATATAAAAATTTTGGTCTTAAAATCAATTTATATTCTTTAATTTCTTTCATAAATGCGATAGATTATCAGTTATTATTAGAAAAAAATGTCGGAACAGTTAGCACCTCTCGAGGCGACAATCTTGGATTTAAGCTCAGCAAACAGCTCTCCAACCTTAACTATTAATTTTATTCAAAAAAAGTTAAATCGAAAGTTGTTCAATTTTAAGTTATCTTCATCTTTTATAATATGTTTTTTTTACAGCAAATTGAACGATAGTCGAGAAAAATGCAAAATTTAATTGTTTAAACTCTTATTTTTTCACTTTTTGCAATATTTAGCGAAAAATAAAAGTCTTGGAAAAAAATGTTTTGAACAAAAGTGATAGGCATTTTCATTTACTATGAATTCGTATTCTTACTTTTTTTTCGTTAATGGCATAGGTTTTGGATTATTTTGAAAACAAATTTTCACCCCTTTTTTCAAGATGGCGAACAAAGTTACCTCCCCCAGAGGTCACAAACTTGGATTTAAACTCAGTAAACATCCCCCTATCGAATAAAAAAATAAAATTGTGATCTAAAATAATGCATTCCTTTCAAAAATGAGATTGAAAGATCCACTTGGTAAGACGGTTATGCATTGCAATTTAGGCATTTGCGCTCTTTGCTGCGCTCTCCAGCCTTAACTATTAATTTTATTTAAAAAAAGTTAAATCAAAAGTTGTTCAATTTTAAGTTATCTTCATCTTTTATAATATGTTTTTTTACAACAAATTGAACGATAGTCGAGAAAAATGCAAAATTTAATTGTTTAAACTCTTATTTTTTCACTTTTTGCAATATTTAGCGAGAAATAAAAGTCTTGGAAAAAAATGTTCTAAACAAAAGTGATAGGCAATTTTATTTACTATGAATTTGTCTTCATAGTTTTTTTTCGTTAATGGCATAGATTTTGGATTATTTTGAAAACAAATTTTCACCCCTTTTTTCAAGATGGCGGACAAAGTTACCTCCCCCAGAGGTCACAAACTTGGATTTAAGCTCAGCAAACATCCCCCTATCGAATCCAAAAAAAATTGGCCATATCGGAATTATTGTTTTATTGAGGCTTTTTGAACGACAATTTGACTGGACTATTCTGTGTCTTTCGTTTCATTACTTGGCCCAGAGCGAAAGGATAATTTCGTTTCGTTTCGTGTCTAGAACCAGAACGAAAGTCCACTTTCGTTGTGTTACATGGCCCGGAACGAAAATCTCTTGAGTTTTCGTTTTGTGTTTGTATACTGAACCGATTGCTCATCGACTTTTTGTACGTGCTGCGACACGTATACATTATCCCTACCTACTTTCGTTATGTGCCTAGCGCCCGAAACAGAACGAAAATCATTTGCCGTTTCGTTCTGTTTTCGTACGCATCCCTGGTATATTATGACATAAAATTATTAACAAAAAAATTTTTTTTTGGGTTGCTTTTTTTCCAGAGAATGCCCCAGATATGCGTTTCTTTCGTTATAAGTACTATTGATCGTTCACAGACTTTTTACTTAAATTTAAATAGAAATTTGCTTTTTACGAAGGTTAGTATTTTCAGTCTTTATTGTCAATTGTATAAATTTCAGTGAATTAAAAATTTAGGAAAAAAAATTAATCTTTCTAAGTGAACTTGTCAAGATTTAGAAAGGCTACCATTATCAATGTTTATTTTTAAAATATTTTTTGACTTCAGAATCGTAATCAGCGACCCCAAAAACATTCGAGTAACAAGTTTCAAGCGAAATAGATTATTTTTAAAAAGTCGTCCGCCATATTGAATCCGCCATTTTGAATTTATAAAATTCGACTTCAGATCGGTAATCAGAGACCCCAAAAACCCCCGAGTAACAAGTTTCAAGCGATTTTAAGCATTTTTTACAAATTCGTCCACCATATTGGATCCGCCATTTTGACATTTTAAAATCCGACTTTAGATTCATAACACAGCCCTGCAAATCTTAACTTTTTCTCTGTCGAATGAATGTGACCAAGTGTTTCCGAAGGGAATTTTTGCGCTGAACACGAATCCGGAGTCCAAAATGTTGTATCACGTCAAGTTTTCGAAAAAAGGGGGGTTGAAACCCTCAAAAATAGCGTTTTAGGCAGTTTTTGAAAAATCGTAGTACCAAAATTATACGTGTCAAAAATATCGCTCTTATCAGAAATTAAAGCTTGAAATATGCCCTTTTAAATGAACTATGGGCGAAATTAATTGCATCAACCCTTAAAGAAGGGGGTGTGTTTTTTAAAGGGTATTTTGAAAAAATTATTAAACAAAACTACTCAAGTGAAAAACACGGATATTTATTTATTTATTTATTTATTTACATGTTTACGGGCGAACAAAAAGTAATAATGCCCTTTCGTACTTTGAGTACTATAATAATAATTGTATACAGTGTTACGAAATACGCATATATATACGAAATACGATATTCTTGCAACTTACACTATAAAAATAAAGAAAAATATTAAACAAGTGTTTTTTTAAAAGCTGCTTTGCGTTTTAAGGGTAAAAAACATCCTTTGTGACAATAAGGATGTTTTTTTGCGTTTTAAGAATAAAAAAAAACACTTTTTAATCAAAACAGTGTTTTTTGAGTTTTAAGGGTAAAAACACGTGTTAATTATTTTTCGTTATGTTTGTAGTTTATTAAGTTGCAAGAATATCGGTGTTTTTCACTTGGGTAGTTTTTTTTAATAATTTTTTCAAAACACCCTATAAAAAACACACCCCCTTTTTTAAGGGTTGATGCAATTAATTTCGCCCATAGTTCATTTAAAAGGGCATATTTCAAGCTTTAATTTCTGATAAGAGCAATATTTTTGACACGTATAATTTTGGTACTACGATTTTTCAAAAACTGCCAAAAACGCTATTTTTGGAGGTTTCAACCCCCCTTTTTTTGAAAACTTGACGTAATGCAACATTTTGGACTCCAGATTCGTGTTCAGCACAAAAATTTCCTTCGGAAACACTTGGTCACATTCATTCGATGCAGGGCTGTGTAATCAGCGACCTCAAAACTCCCGAGTAACAATTTTCAAGCGGGAACCCTTATAGCGAGACTCTTGTGTAACCCGCATTTGCCCGATTTTTATTATTTTTGCATATATGTGAAGTGGAGAATGGATTTTTTTCTCCCGCTAATACAAAAAATGTATATATTTTTTGAAATGCTTGCAACCTTTAATAGCAGCTGTTTTTTATCAGACAAGCCTAATCTATTAAACAGAGAAAAACGTGATCTTTAATTTGGTATAAAAATTAATAAAAAATATGATGAGCGTAGATGATCAACAAGAAACTACAGTTTAACATCTGACAACTTGAGGTTGCGGCGGTAATAATTTATACTTTTTGATTCTGTATTGAATACTCTTTCATATTATATTAATAATTTTTTTCAAAAACACGGAGGTGAATATTGACAAAAAACTAGTTGAAACACCCACACTTTTAGGCATTTAAGGCCAGATGTTCACAGGCAACCTGGCCGTAATGTATTATTCTGTCTATGATTTTCCAGTTTAAACACATGGGTTATTATCTCAAAAAGAACAATTTCAGAATTAAGATTTTACGTGAAAAAATATTTGTAAAACTCTTATGTTACTAGTCCTATGTCAAGACATGGACCTAAATAAAACCATTAAATACTTTGTTATAATGTTTATAAACATTTTAAAATATACCTATAAAAATACGTACTGGCGGTTGCGAAGTGGAGTTTCTGTCTGTTTCAAAATATACTGATTCATTTGATCCTAATATTAAAAGAATAAATTTTACTAACATTCAATTAAGGGTAGTTGCTACATTTTAGTTACAATATTTAGCAGTATATTGGCAAAAGAGAAAATATACTGCGGTTACGAAGTGGAGTTTTCTTTGTGTCGACGACAACACTTAAATTAAAAATCGTACTGACACGGGTTACTTTCTTTTCTTCGATCCTAATTCGCAGTGACCTTAACTGCAAAGATATTATAAATATTGTTTACCTGTGCATTGTTATCTAACCAATTTTATTTTCATTTAACACTCATATTTGTAACGGGTTACGCAGTGGAGTTTACTGTGGCGCACAACACTAAATTAATCCTGGGAAATAATATTGCGATAATTTTACTGTACTTCTTCTAGGATCAATGAAAACACAAAATAATTAGTAGATATATTGCTGGAGAAAGTATGTAATGATATTGCAGAATAAAAATAATATCTCTTGTTAGAATAAAATACGCTTCGTGCACGGTTACGCAGTGGAGTTTTTACACCATGTAAACATGAATATTTACGATAATTTGAAATTCTCTTTTTTTTACTTATGTAATTTTGTTCAGGGACGTTGAATACTATCGTTTGGCAGACACAAGTTTTATAAATTAAAATTATCTTTAAAAAAAAGTGTCGTGAACGTGTCATTTGTCCTTTTTGAGAGAAGGACTCAGTAGTAGAAAAAATAGTATAAAAAAATATTTTTTAAAAATCGATTTTTTTAAATTTTTGTATAAGACAGACCCCTTAAAAAGTAAAAAATATATTTTTCTCAAGGGGAGATTACAGTGATTTTTTTTCCAAAAATCGAAATTTTTTTCATTTTTGGTTAGTATAATTATCTAAAAAGGCGGGAAAAATAGTCTGAAGTAAAAAAACCTCGAAAATTGGTATTTTTTATTAATTAACTAACTGTAGAATGTTTATTTTTGAATTTACAGTTTTTCTGGTGCACCGGTTGAAAGAGCAGTTCTTAAACTATAAAAAATGTATATTATTACAAAAGAAGGGTTATATGTATATAACTATTAATATAGATTTTTCTTATTGTGCTTTACTATTTCAAAATATTGCCGAACTTTAAATTAAATTTTTGTACATTTGGTCCTTCAAACTTTAAATGCGTTTTTCTCGAAACTGGATATTTTGAACTTGTTTGCACTCTTATTTTGACACTATTCAACGAAATAACTTGAAATTTAGACAACATGTTCCATGAATGTGTAGTTTTCGTGTAAACTAGGATTTTTTAAATACATTAATATTTAAAAAAGTTATTAACAATTTAAGTTGCAAAATTAGGGTTTAAAAAATTCAAAAGTCTATCATTCGGTTATTTTTCAATCAATATTTTTTATCCTAGTTTACACGATACCCAAATTGTGCAGATTAAGAAACTATTTAATTTTTTTATTTCACATTAAACGTTGTAATGAGCTTTTCCAATTGTAAGAAACAAACAACAAAAAAAAACAAAAAAATAGATAATCATATACCTACCTGAAGATAGGCCAGTCACGGTAAAGTGAAGTCCCGATTACCCGGTAAAAAGAGGTTGATTAAAACGCATTAAAACGTTTCAATGCGCATTGATTCCGTTTTTGTATGAATGCCTTCAAATGCCTAAAAACAAATCAGTAGCCATATTGAAAGGGAAAATTGAACATGTGATTGATATGTTTTACTTTGATTATTGTCTTTGTCAATATTTTACTTTTTAAGTTCAAATATGTTAATAGGTAACTTCAGCTAAATAGTAGACCAAAATAGAATAAAATATAAGCAGTAAATTTAACACTTAACGTCATTTTCGTATTTTGTCTTGCATGCAACAAAAAATGACAAAATGACTTTAAAACTTATGTTTGCGTTCACTTCTTCACTTTGTTTAGGTAATCTATTAGTATTAGATACAAAATCACTTTGTTTTTCACTTCAATAACGCGATTTAGTTGAAAGAAAAGAAAGAGACATTACTATAGTGTTGTCTCTCTCTCTCTCCATGCAAATCTAAGTTAGCTCTAGAGGGTGGGAGGTCATGGCCACCATGACCCCTCCCCCGTAGATTCGCCAATGAATTTTAATAATTTTTATCAAAATTTAAAGCATACCAACCTTATTTAGGGGAGAGTCGCCAGTTGTGAGACGGCTCCAGTTGTGAGACAGTCCATTTTTTTAACACGAAATATAAAAAGGCTGATTGGTATACATAAGAACATTTTTTTTTATACGAGCCAACTTTTGCGTGTACACCGAAGCGGATATATGTATTGCTTGTGTAAGATGCCAACACTGTGTGTGAAAATCGACTAAAAAACTTTTTTTCAATATGTGCAAAGTACTTTTTTTTTAAGTTAATTAATTGGAAAAGCTAAATGTTATGCACTTTTATTTAGTATTTTCCTTCTATTTTGTAATGCAATATTGTATTGTTTCAATCTACAGTTGGAAATATTTTTTTTTTTCAAAATAGCGCCAATTTCCGGTTGTGAGACACAGCAAGTCACCAGTAGTGAGACGGTGGCGTCGCCCATCTGGAATAGCCTATATTTTTCGTTATGCAGCATAAAGAGCTCTGTTCAGTTTAGTTCGTTACGTACATTTGATAACACAACAATTATTTAAAGGGTGGGAACATGCGCACAAGTTATTTCATTTGCCTACATTGCGACAGCGATTTCGATGAAGAAAACTGATAGTCATATTTTAAAGAATAAATATTTTTATTTAGTATATAATAATATATATTATCAATATATTTAGTTATTTATATTAAACATAATGTTTCATGCCAAATTTTTTAAATTTTAGCATTTTTTTATAAGTGTCTCACAACTGGACACCTTTTTTTTTTTTTTTGACTAAAAAGATGTGCTCGGAAAATTGATCATAAAATTTTCCAAGTTCATCTGAACACTACACTTTCTATGAATAAAAGTTGCGTATTTAAGTTACTTTTTGAACGGTGTATTTTATTTACGATTTCGTTTGCCTATTTCCAATTTATAGGTCAAAAATAAAACCCGTCTCACAACTAGCGACTCTCCCCTATAATAAAGTATTCTATTTGTCACACAGTGTAAATTTTAATTTGATTTTCGTTTATCTTTTATTTAGATTAAATTATTTATATGAACAAAAAGCAATTACAACAGGGAAAAAATAATTAAAATAGAATTATTTTAGTTTAACTAGTCAAAAGTGTAAAAAAACTTAAAATACATGTATAAAGTTGGTTTTTTTAGTAAACTATTGATTCTAGATAAAAATTGAAATAAAAAAAAATCTTTTTTTAATATCAACAAATTCCATCTGATAAAATTTTTTGTCAAATGAATATTTCTTGAAGAAAAGTTGAGTTTTCGACATTTTGAATTTTCAAATCAAATTTTTTCAAAAACGGCTCCACAGAAGATTTTCGTTTTTGTTGAAAAAAGATGTATTAATGGTCCAGAATCGAAATCAGGAAGAAAATCCTAGGTGCCAGAACCTTTAGGTTAAATCGGTTTAAAAAGCACCGTGTAATAATATAATCAGTGAACCAATAATATAATAAAAAAATTTAAAGGTCATAGTGAATTTGCTCAGACGAAAACATTAACATTAACAAACAGAATCTGTAGTAAAAGTTAATTTTAGAAAACCAGAGTCTTAACGGACAATATACAATTAGAAAAGGGAAGGGGGTAGATAGGCAAAGCACGAATACTGTCAAGCCTTTCTGCTCACGCGGAATAGAAAATTCAAACGTTGGGCGCCAGTCCTTTCTTGGAACACAAACACCAAAAAGAATTAGTTAAACAAACGTGACGCGTTCTTAACAAAGGGACCTAAAAAGCCAATTGGTTATTTTACGGGAGAGCGAAAACAAAAGTCGAGCGCGCATGGTTATCTGTACACAGAGAGAAAATTTGACAGGATTTACGTCAAGTATGTTCAGGGCAAATAGCCTCAAAACCATCGAGGCAATACCAGTTGAAGAACGACGAAAAAGAGGTTCATATTCGAGGCCCGCTATGTTCATAGTCTATCGGGGCGTATAGATTAAATAATCAACTTCTATTGCCTTGACGATCAGGGGAAAATCCGCCAAATTTCGAGGCATGAGAAGTTGATCGTTAAGGCCATACGCCCCGATCGACTATGAACATAGCGGGTCTCGAATATCAACATTATTTTCGTCGTTCTTCAACTGGTATTGCCTCGATAGTATATGGAGGCTATTTATCTCGTTTCAGTTGAAGTGAATCCTGTCAAATTTTCTCTCCGTGTACAAATCGAGAGATTTGAATTGTTATAACTTGAAAAATATTTAATAAAAACCTTTTCTGACTTTAGATAATTGAAAAGGAACCTTTAATAAAATTAAAACGTCCATAAACCGAAAAACGATTTTTGGCTTCTTAGGTACCTTTCTTCAGAACGCGTCACATTTGTTTAACTAATTCTTTTTGGTGTTTGTGTAATTCAATAAATCAACATTGAATCAACTGTAAAGTTTATAAAAAGTATTCTTTTTTTAATTAATTTGTAATGGGAATAAAGAACGTTGCGTTTTATTATTTCCAAAAGACATTGACTTACATACTTAACACATTAAAGAAACTGTTGCTTACCTAAACACCTAGAGAGTCACCTAATTTACAACGAATGCACAAATGGGCTTACATGTTTATAATATTTGTCTTTCGGCGCGTCACAATGCAAAAATACTTTACCTATTTTTCAAACAGAAAATACCAAATTTTTTTCACACACTATTATCTATTATATATTTAGAAGCGTTATTAATCTTAGAATAATAAATTCTAAATGTCTTTATTACAATTATACTTAATAAAAAAAACAAAAATAAGTTTTATTATTTGATTGATGAAAACGAACGATTAGTATTTATTTACAAAAAGAAATATTCGTGGCCATTAAGATTTCCATCTTACTTTCAAATAATGGAATCGTAAAATTCCAAATGGAGTTCTGGTGTATTAATTTGACAATAGAACATAAATTTTTCAACAAAACGGCTAAAGCCGCACTACAGGAAAAATAAAAAGTGGAATTGTACAACGGGTCGATTCGATTACTAATTTTATCTATCCATTTAAAAATATATTTCTAATGATCTCTTTTATTACCTTTCTATTCATATTATTTTGAAATCATGTAAAAATGATTTTCCATTTACCTAGAACTATAACATTTTATTTTATTTTTAACTAACAATATTTTGAAACTCAGTACAGCACCAGATATTTCCTGAATCTTTTTTGAACCTTGAAGTGAAAGGTTCGCAATATTTAAATTCGCAGTTCAGTAAAGCTTAGTTAAAATAGCAAAATTTCCACATATGAGAAAATATTACTAACCTATGTTATCTGAACATTTCAATTTAATGTCTGTGAAACATAACGCAAAGCAGACTCGTGCAATATTGAGGAAATGTTTTAAATAAGATTAAAAGTTTTATTCAATCTGGTGGTTAATCATATTTAATGTATGTTTCACATTTATTGAAATACATTTAAAAATGCATTACAGAAAAAAGTATAGGTAATCTTAAAACTTAAAAGAAATATATTTTTTACCAAAAAAGCAAATATTTTTATTTTAAAAAATATTGTAAATATTCAGAAATATTTTCTTAATCTAAGGTTGATATTTCTATGTATTAAAATTAAACAATAGACATTAAAAAATAGATTATAAACTTGAAATTAAAAATGTATTTTGAAATGAAAAACGCCGTATATGAAAGAAATCCTTCAATAATCATATAATTGTACAATTAATCGATTCTTTATACATTGGTTTCATAAAAAATTAATGCATATAATAAATTTAGTTTTGAGAAAATTATCATTTACTATTTTTCTTATATATAAAACTTAAAATAAATAAAATAAAATATAATTGCAAACATTTATAATTTTAATTAAAGAGACTGAAGGCTAATTTTAAGAAAAGTGTAAAACTGAGATAAAAAATTGGATAAAGTTCCGAATAGGTCAACTCGCGGATTTGGATGAAACTACATGTACTTAAATATTTTGATGGGCTGATTACAGAAATAATAAAGAAACTTATCGACTACTCGAATTTTATGACGGAAAACGTAAAAAGTATGAACCCCGTACAGGGGGGTTCGGATACCATAAAAAGTGAAACGTATTTTTAAACAATTGTAGGGGAAAAAAGGTTACGTATCAAAAGTAATAACAAGTGTAATAAGAACTGTAAGAAGTGTTTGTCTTTTATTCAAGTTCACCTAAGCATTTGTAGCTTTTATTGGGGTCTTTGCATTTTTAACAAAAATTAGCAACTTTTCTGTTAAATGTATGGAACATAAAATATGTACTTCTATCAACCTACATCTTTTGTTCATTACAAATTGTTTATTCAATTGTGTTACAAATGCATTTTTTTACTACATCACAGTAGTCCGGCGGTCAGAACAAAGTTTGATTTTGCAATAAATTCTGTACCGTCTAAGTTTATAGTGCCGGATCTCCCCATAAGGGTAGCAATAAATTCTATATTAAAATTGTCTTTTACACATGATTTCTTCGTTGCTTGTACTATGATTTCTAAAGCATGGGAATAAATGTAAATTATATTTTAGAAAAAGTCTTTAATTTTTTTTTTCATTACTCTGAAGAGAATTATTGTCTAGAGATCCATTGAATAACAATTATTTTAAACCTGATTATTTTGGTCCTTCCACTATCAGCTTCCATCCAAAGTAAATTTGCTTGTTATTAGTAGGGCCCTGTTCTTTAATACCAAACTTTAATTGCGTGCACACAAGTGCGCAACTGAAAAGACGGACGGTTTTTTCTAAAATCAGCTTTCTTTAAATCAGGGTCATTCTTGTAATTTAAAATAAATACTAACCAAGTTTTGACTGTCTTTTGTTGCTTCAAACTTTTATTTGTCTTCAGTTTCTGCAAATGTAATCCTTCTTTTTTTTTCTTATATCTTAGTAGGCAGTAAGGCTCTGAGCTCCTTTATTTGATGTAAAATAGTTTATTTCTCAATTTTAAATTCCATATTTCATCCATAATTGTGCCTTTTGTAAAACTAAACAAAAACTCATAATCATCAACTACAAAAATTCCAAGGTACTAAGTTTGAAGAAAGTTAAAATTTTTTTTTTTAATTTCTTTGCCATATTAGACATGCTATCTTTAAATATTGTAAAACGATTCTTAAATTTGTTATCAGCGACTCCAAAAACACTTACATTAAAAAGATTCAATAAAATGCAACAATTTTTTAAAAATTCATCTGTCATATACATCTCTCTTGAAAGAAAAAAAAGTTTTTCCCCGATGCCGAAAGAAAACATTTAAATATTTTGAACACTTTCGATTCAAAGGAACAAAATTTTAAAAGTACAAAATCATATTCTATCTTCCAAATTGTTTTTCATTATTTATTTATTTTATTTGTTTCCTTATTTTTTATATAGAATCAGATAAAAATTAATACATCCATAAAATTGTTTAATTGAAAATGTCACGTAAAACCAATAGACAGTTCTTAAAGCTTTAAATAGAAAGTGTTAGTGATCATGTTTCCATAATTTGAATGCGTTTTAATTCCGTTTTATTAAAATTAATTAAATTGTTGTGAATTTATACTCTGTAAAGGAAGTGCCATTAATTTTATATTCTTAAGGAATTAAATTTATTTCAATTGTAACTATGGAATCGGAATTAAAAAAAAAAGAATTCATTATTTTTATGTCTAACTACCGAATTAGAATAAAAATGATACAATTTTTATCACAAAGTAAAACGAATAAAAATGTCTCCAATTGAATTCTTTCCAAACGAATTAAAACTTGAAAATTCAAATATAAAATTAAATTCGACTAAAAAGAATATAAATTGAAAATGCAAAACTACTAATATAGTTTTATATAAATGATAATAATAATATTAATAATAATAATTAAATCCCGGACGAGCCCCCACTCGATATCTCTGTGGTAAATGGTAACGTCCATTACCGAATATCACAGAATTGCCTGACCGGTTAGGTCAGGTAAGATGCCCTCTTCCGAACACCAAGGAAATATTTGGTCCACTTGACCAAGTGTTTGAGTGGCATCTAAGATGGGGTTTCTGACATCTCAATCGAGCGCCTCCCCAGGTGGCGGATAGGGGAAATCCTCCCAGATATGGGTGGAACCGGGCAATTCAAATACCCGGGGCGGACCAACGTCAGATAGGAGTGGGCACCCGATATAATTGTCGACTTTGTGTTGAGCTAACCACTCACACAGAGTTTTTTGCGGTTACGACCACAGTAACGCGCAGCGCCACCCACAATGGGTCTCTCTCGGATGGAGACCAGGGTTCAGTTGGGAGTGGCAACAGGATAGAACCCAGGCAACGACCAGGCTTCGACCAGAGACAAACTCGTACACGTTTAAAATGGACGGACCAACTTCGAAGGGACATCTTAGACTGTTGGCGACAGAGCTCTCCGGACCGAAGAGGTTACATGTTGAGGCTTCATGAGCGATGGAGCAATATGCATCCCCAATACGCACAAATGAAACCTCAGTACTTACGAGATCAGGTATCCTTTTTGCGAAGGAAAGGCCATGAAGTTCTTCAAGAAGAACCCTCTGAGAACATACCATCAGTTCTCACAACAACACCTTTGCAGACAGTTGAGTATGTAAACATAAGAGCAAGGAAAACCAAAATCCATCTTAAGGTTTCCATTAAAATGGACAAAATGGCTGAATCGAATAGAGAAATTTCATTACTTCCAGAGGATGTAGATCTCTGGACATTGAACTGTGCAGTCTATGAAAAAGCAGTTTCCTTGGTTCGTGACAGTAACAGAAAATCTGTTTCAGAACGCGTTGCCAAGACCTGTAAAAGAATTAGGCAGGTTCAGTTCAAAATTGGGGTGGCTAGACGGAATGCTTCTCACCTTCAGAGTGTGATTGCTTATCTGGAGACGAATCGGAGATTTACACCTAGAGTGTTAGAAATATCCCGATCTCTGAAAAGATTGCATCATACTTTGAATAAATCTAAGCTGCAGACCATCAAGCAGCATTGGACTGAGAAGATACGTTCTCTTGTAGTCATAAGAGAACGTTTAGAACGTCGGGTTAAGTGGATAAAACAAAATAATGTTTTCGAAACTAATCCTTCCCGCCTATTCGGTATAACATCGCCGGTCGTTGACAGACCACCATGTCGCGAAGAGATCGAAAACTTCTGGAAAAACATCTATGAAACCTCATATTCGTTGAATGAAGAAGACGCTTCTTTGCCTCTTTTCCGTAGCTTTTGTCTGAGACAAGGGCTTGACCATCATGCGGAGGAATGCCCATCAATTACTAAGGAGGAAGTGAGAAATGTAATTGATAAAACTAAAAACTTTTCAGCGCCTGGGCCGGATAAAATTAACAACATGTGGTGGAAGAAGTTTACTTCAACACACCAACACCTGGCCCGCATATTCTCAACTTTTCTCAACGGAGAACATCCCGTACCACAGTGGTTGGTGGATGGACGTACGGTACTATTGCCAAAATGTGGAGATTTGACTTGTCCAAAGAATTACAGACCAATAGCTTGTCTTAACACCTGCTACAAGCTATTTACTGGTATCCTTAAGGAAAGAATTTTGTCATCTATTCAACCAGTATGGAGTACAATAGGCGAACAACGAGGATGCAAGAGAGGTCTGGCAGGTTGTAGGGAGAACCTACTGATTGATAGGTGTGTCACCCAAGACTCGATATTTTATCGACGAAACTTGTCCATGGCTTGGATTGACTACCGTAAGGCGTTTGATTCCACCAGTCATGAGCTTATTATTAAGCTTCTTGAATGTCTTGCGGTACATCCAGACATAGTGAGATGCTTGAGAGAGCTTATGCTTTTATGGAGAACAAGGTTTGTATTGACATCAAACAAGCAACAGGTGATGACTGACGTCATCATCTACAAAAGAGGAGTTTTCCAAGGCGACTCTCTTAGTCCTCTATTGTTTTGTATCTCCCTCTTGCCTCTGTCTGTTGTGCTTCGTGAAAAACACTCTGGATACTTGTGTGGCAAACCAAGACATAGAGTTCACAAGATTAACCACCTGTTTTACATGGACGTTCTTAAGCTCTATGGCTCCAGTAAGGAAGCATTAAAAATTCTAGTGTTTGCAGTGGCCAAGTATTCCAGTGCAATTGGAATGAGCTTTGGACTTGATAAATGTGCTGTTGTCCATATGAATAGAGGAAGACTAGAAACATCTGAAACATCAGGGGATTTAGACGATCTTCAGCTTATTGGTGGCAACACCATTCATCATCTTGGTGAAGGAGAAACTTACGCATATCTTGGAATTCCACAATCGGAAACTCAAGATGTGCGTGGGCTTAAAGATCAACTCCAAATTAAATATCGAGGTCTTCTCAGAAAAATTTGGTCATCCGAATTATCAGGGAAGAATAAGATACAGGCCACAAATGTATTAGCCATTCCTTTAATACTCTATACATTTGGGGCTGTTAAATGGAATGTGGATGAGCTGAAGATACTGGATAGACAAACGCGCAAGATGATGACAGTACATCGATGCCATCATCCAAGGTCTTCCGTAACTCGAATATACCTTCCGCGAGATCAGGGAGGAAGAGGGTTACTAAGTTTAGAGTGTCTTCATCGCCGTATTGTACTGGCTGCGGCATGCTCAGTGATGAATAGGACGGATCCTTTAATGCAATTTGTCCATCATCATGAAGTTGCAAATAATGGGGCATTTTTATATCAAGCGGCAAATAGAGCGGCAAAGGAACTTAATCTTCGATTTGATACAAATAATACCGAACATGGAATAGCGTCATTACCACCTTTGATGCTCAAAAAACATGTAAAGAATGCAGAACATGTACTTCTTTTAGAAAAACATGTTAGTAAGCCTGTTCACGGACAATTTTATAATATCGTCAGAGAAATGGGATTGTCTGTAGGTTTGTCTTTTGCATTCCTTAAATCGGCTGGATTAAAATCGGAGACAGAGGGATTTTTGTTCGCTTGTCAGGATGGAGTGATTAATACTTTGGTGTACCGCAGCCGTGTGATGCATATACCTGTTGACGATTCCAACTGTCGTGCATGCAAACAATACCCGGAGACACTTAGTCATATATTAAGTGCCTGTCCGATTTATGCATGTAACAGATATATAGAAAGACACAATGCTGCACTGAAGGTTTTGTATTACCACCTTCGTCACCAGTACGGTATAGATAAGGAGCCCATTCTGCCGTATGCCCAAAGGGATCAAGAATCCGTTGTAGAAAATGACCAGTGCAAGATCTACTGGAATTTTTCTTTCCCCACCACTCATCATATCAGTGCCACCAAGCCTGATATGGTCCTCCGAGATCATAAAAGTAAGATCATTTATGTAGTTGAGTTTTCGGCTCCTGCCGAGAGAAACATCATTAAAAAGGAGGATGAGAAACGGATCAAATATCAAGTGCTCTTATTCGAATTGAGTAAAATGTATCCAGGATATAGAGTCCATTTGATTGTTTTAATTCTCGGCTGCTTAGGAGGGATGAAGGCTTCATTTGTGAGCCAACTGAAGAAGATCCCAACCTGCGAACGTCAAGCCAATTTGTTAGCAGGTAGAATGCAAAAAGCAGTTCTTTTGAATTCTCTTTTTGTGGTCCGACAGCACTGTTCCTTGTAAAAAAAACATCTTTAAAGGTAGCTCTAAAAAAGCATCCAACAATTTCATGTCGGCCGCATAAGAATATCGGCGGCAATGGACATGAAGACCCAAAGAACAGAATGCTGAAACTGTACAGAGTAAAAAAAAGAAACTTTTGCTTACCTTCCAGGACGGAAGGAGCAAAAGTTGATAAGAGTATGTAAAGCAAGAATTGGGAGAGGTTGTTTTAGTGCGGTATTGCCACAGGATGTGGTCGAGTCCCATACGAACAAGTGCGTAAATGCATTTTTTCCTCTCCTAAACTTGTTTTGTAAAAAAAAAAAATAAAAAAATAAAAAAAAAATTATTTTATAGCTCTAAAAAAGCTCTAAAAAAGCATCCAATAGCGTTCCTGGCCACCGCGTAAGAACAACAGCGGCAAGGGACAGGAACACCTACAGAACAGTGAACTGAAAACACCTCGAGCAAAAGAATCGCGCTCTTGCTTACCTTTCAGGACGGAAGGAGCAAAAGCGGATAAGAGTATTTTTATGAATTATAACAACAATTATTTAACTTTTATGTTAACCTTAACATGGCAAAACTATTAACTTGATATGATAAAAAAAAAAATAATTAAAAATAATAAAATTCTATGCACCTTTTCAATTTACAATTAAATAAAAAAATCAATGAAAATTTCTCTTTTTATCACTATTATTACTCACCTGTCATTAAATGCAAGGAGAATCGTCATGTGACTGAACCTACATAAGAACACAAATAATCTAACCTTAAACGTTACCTTTGAAAGTGAAAAATTACTAACTTAATTTTATGTTTCAATATAATATTAATAAAAACATTTAATTAAATCAATCAAATAAAAAGAAAGCAATGGAAAACATTGTTATTACTACTCACTTATCAGATGATTGACACGTAAAGCACACTTAATAAATACACCACTTCTTTTATAAAATTAAAACACTATTAACCACTGAACACTTCACTAATTTTTTTTTAAAAAACACTTTTCTTCTACAGTAAATTAAAATTTCAATTACATATTACGCAATTACAAAATAAAAAGAGAACAACTAACCTAAAATATTATTCTTAGCAAACTACCACTAAAATAACAACAAAAAACTATCGATAAATATCGAAGATGTTGTTGACCAATGCGAAAGGTATTTCTTTTACGAGATCGAGCGCGCTCAGGAGCGCGCGTGCTTACGTTTTCTTTATTTAATTGTAAATCATAAACTTATTTTTTTATTTAGTGAGATAAGGAAGTAAATAATTCCCCCTGCATAAAGAAATATGTAGTTTTTAATATGAAATAAAATGTGATGAAAATCATCTTTTTGGTATACAGTAATTCCTGATATTAAAAAAATATGTTACTTCTGTTGTTTTACTGTTACACTTGTAAACATCATGAACACATATATTAGATTTATCGAATACAATAAACTGTTTTATAATTAAGAAATTGGCAACTCTTTGGTGCTATTTTATAAAATGGGTTAATATAATTAGTTGGTAATGTCATAAGGTTATTTGCAGTTTTCGTATTTTGTAATTCAATAAAACCACATTAAATCGACTCTTACTTTTATAAAAATTTATTTTTTTAATTAATTTGTAATAGTGATAAAAAACGTTGCGTTTTATTATTTCCATAAAACATTGCCTCACATACTTAACACATTAAAGAATCTGTTGCTTATCTAAACACCTAGAGAGTCACCTAGTTTACAACGAATGCACAACAGGGCTTATATGTTTATAATATTCGTCGGTCGGTGCGTCACAATAAAAAATACTTAACCTATTTTTCAAACAGAAAATATCAAATTTTTTTTCACAAACTTAAAAAAAATTGTGCAGTGTACTCTTTACATAAATTTCATTGCAATTATGGGTCACGGTGGGGCTCGACGAAGTACAACCCAAAGATCTTATCACTAAAAGTTTTTTTTAAAAAAATTTGTTCAGTGTTAAAATTAGAAGATTTCAAGCGTATAATGAAAAAAATCTGTCGAGGGTTTTTAAAATTAAATCGATTTTTATCGATTTTTTAAAGGACCGCTCTTATTTAATTACAAATTGAAGTATTTAAATCTTTTTTTAAATCTCTTCTTTCACGTTTCGTGAGCAATTTTCTATAAATAAAGACTTTTGTTTGTTTTTAATCGGCGTTAAATATAAGAAAAATAAAAAAAACGTGTTTTTTGGTGATTTTTGTGTTGTATCTCAAAACAAATGAAGAAAAATGGGTTTTTAATGAAAAGTGTTGTAAAACAGGTATTTTTACCTTCAAAATAAAATAAAAATTATTTAATTTGCTGCAACTGTTCTAAAGTTACAGCATTTTTAAGCAAAAAAAACAAGGACTCAAAAGTGTTTCAAGGAAAACAAGTACATGAGGGTACGTAAATACGCTTCGGGGGGTAAATATTATGATATATTGCAAAAGTTTATTAAAAGTAAAGTAAAATAAACAAAAATCCTTTCAGAAATCTGTCACTGTCTCAGAGATATTCTTAAATGTATTTAAGTTTCCGCAGGATCCTATTTGCGAATTAAGCTTTTGATTGTTTTCAAAATCTGTAAGTTGCATTTATTAAAAAAGCAAACTTTTTTATATTTATATCAAATTGTAACAAAACATATAACATTTAGAACAAAAATTTAATTGTTTCATATACATTAAAACGAATGCAAATCGATAAACTCTCAAAGCGCCCGATTATCCACAAATACTTCTATGAGCTTTTTGTGAGTTCAACGATTTGCATTCGTATTAATGTATATGAAACAATTACAAACTCTCGAAGGAGGTCGTCGCGGATTCGCACAACCAGGGAGCAAAAGCTTCGCGTTCTAGAGGAAAATTATTGTTATCATTTGCTCCTCTCTGAGGGGTGGGCGAACTGTTCGAATTTCCATGCTCTTCCGGGGTCGTTTTGGCTGGAAAACCGTTTACTAAAAATGTCTATTTTTGTTATTTTTATCACAATATGCCGTCCAACACCTGGTGAGGTGGTCCAAGGAAGGTTGCCAGTGTCGCGCCAGTTTTCGCCAAGAGCTGTACAACGAGGGCGTTGAGCGGATGAGATTCCCGCTCTTCTAGACTCTCTTGGCGAAGAGCAAAGGGACCAAATCACACAGCAAAGGACATCTACCGCAATCAAAAATAAGTTTGATTGCTAATCACCGATAAGAAGGAAGGATGACTCAAGGGGAAAGAATGGGGAAGACACATGACGAGCCCCCAAATTATCGCCACCATCTTCCTTCCTGGTTGTGCCTTCGTCTTGAGTGGTCGTGGAATTAAGTCCACGCAGTTTATTTGTTTTAAGTTTTAACCGTCCTGATGGCGGACTTTTATAAAAAGTATTATTTGTAAAATTAGTGTTGAGAGTTATTGGTGATTGCCACGGCGAGTCGTCGATCCAATGGTAAGCGGCTCGCTATTATTTTACATGTAAAAATATTTTGAATTGCCATGTGCTTCTGCCCAACTCAGGTCGGATTGTATTAACTTCAAGCTAATTCGTAAAGTAGACTTTTTCCTTACAAAACGATCTCGAGATGAGTAGTGAATGTTCGAGTATTAAAGTAACCTCCCTCTGAGGAATTTACAATTATTATTTATTAATTTAATAAACTATTTTGTAAATCATTATCTTAAATTTCCTCAACTTTTCTTTTAATAAATATTATTTATATTGTTTTATAATTAAAAGTAAGGTGTTAATTTATTTCGAGCCCGTATTTTGTTTTCCCTCAAGAGGGCAAGAAGTTTTCCAGGAAGCATGGCAGAACTTCGGAGAATTCGTTAGTTCGCCGACTCACGCGCCTATCCGCACCAGATGAGCTAGCTGGGGGTGCTTTTGAGGCTCAATTTGCATTATTGATAGATTTGTGGCGGCAATGATTAAATCTTTTTGATCATTGCCTGGCGCACTCGAGAAAAACGAGTAAAGTCGTAGATTTGGAAAACTATAAGCTTTCCCAGGTAAAAGCACCGAGACACGTTTAAAGGCAAAAATTATAGCGAGGTTTTATCTTAAGAAAACCAATTTTGGAATATTTATTAATTAATTAATTAAAAAGAGAAAAATCTCGTTATAGCATTTATTGAAAGAGCAAACTTCTTTATATTTACATCAAATTGTAACAAAACATATAACATTTAGAACGAAAATTTAATTGTTTCATATACATTAATACGAATGCATATCGTTGAACTCACAAAAAGCTCGTAGAAGTATTTGTGGATAATCGGGCGCTTTGAGAGTTTATCGATTTGCATTCGTTTTAATGTATATGAAACAATTAAATTTTTGTTTTAAATGTTATATGTTTTGTTAAAATTTGATGTAAATATAAAAAAGTTTGCATTTTCAATAAATGCAACTTACAGATTTTGAAAACAATCAAAAGCTTAATTCGCAAATAGGATCTTGCGGAAACTTAAATACATTTAAGAATATCTCTGAGACAGTGACAGATTTCTGAAAGGATTTTTTTTATTTTACTTTACTTTTAATAAACTTTTGCAATATATCAAAATATGTACCCCCCGAAGCGTATTTACGTACCCTCATGTACTTGTTTTCCTTGAAACACTTTTGAGTCCTTGTTTTTTTTGCTTAAAAATGCTGTAACTTTAGAACAGTTGCAGCAAATTAAATAATTTTTATTTTATTTTGAAGGTAAAAATACCTGCTTTACAACACTTTTCATTAAAAAACCATTTTTCTTCATTTGTTTTGAGATACAAGACAAAAATCACCAAAAAACACGTTTTTTTTTATTTTTCTTATATTTAACGCCGATTAAAAACAAACAAAAGTCTTTATTTATAGAAAATTGCTCACGAAACGTGAAAGAAGAGATTTAAAAAAAGATTTAAATACTTCAATTTGTAATTAAATAAGAGCGGTCCTTTAAAAAATCGATAAAAATCGATTTAATTTTAAAAACCCTCGACTGATTTTTTTCATTATAGGCTTGAAGTTTTCTAATTTTAACACTGAACAAATTTTTGTAAAAAAAACTTTTAGTGATAAGACCTTTGGGTTAAACTTCGTCGAGCCCCACCGTGGGGTGCTTAATTTGTATGAAAAATGTAAATTATATTAAGAAGCGTTATTAATCTTAGAATAATAAATTCTAAATGTCTTTATGACAATTCTTCTTAATAAAGTAAACACTTAGAGATAACAAACATAAGTTTCATTATTTTATTGATGAAAGCGAACGAATAATATTTATTTACAAAAAGGAATATCCATGGCAATTAAGATTTCCTTCTTACTTTCAAATAATTGAATCGTAAAATTCGAATTGGAGTCATGATGTATTAATTTGACAATAGACCATGTATTTTTCAACAAAACGCCTAAGCAGCACTACAGGAAAAATAAAAAAGTGAATTTGTACGACGGGTCTATTTGATTACTAATTTTGATCTATTCATTTAAAAGTATATTTCTAATTATCTCTTTTAGTACCTTTCTATTCGTATTATTTTGAAACAGTGTACTATTGATTTTTCATTTGTCTGGAACTAAAACATTCTATTTTATTTTTAACTAACAATATTCTGATACCCAGTACAGCACCAGATATTTCCTGAATCTTTCTTGAACCTTGAACTTAAAGGTTCGCTATATTTAAATTCGCAGTTCAGTAAAGCTTAGTTAAAATAGCAAAATTCTCACATATGAGGAAATATTACTAACCTATGTTATCTAAACATTTCAATTCACTGCCCTTGAAAGATTACGCAAAGCAGACTCGTGCAATATTGAGGAAATGTTTCGAATAAGATTAAAAGTTTTATTAAATCTGGTAGTTAATCATATTTTATGGATGTTTTACATTTATTGAAATACATTCAGAAATGTATTACAGGAAAAATTACAGATAATTTTAAAACTTAAAAGAAATATAGTTTTTATCACACTTACATCAAAAGTTAGACTTTACGGCTTGTTTGGGAACCTTTAAGAGCTCATTTCTAGGCCTAGGCCGTGAAGTAAATGAAGTCGCAATCTGATTGGCTGATGCTGGTCAGCTGACCTTTACTTTATGGTACAGCTGCCCAAAGTTCACGGCTGTTCACGGTTTCGCCGTCCTCCGGAGGCATTTCTAAGTCTGTCGACCTACTCCCACCTAGAAATGCTCCCGGAGGCCCTTTTTTACGATAACCATCTCTCCCTAGGTTCGAATTCTTAGTTTTTGGTGTGATAAAAAATGTTATATGACACTTGGACCCTTTCGGCACTTAAGTTCTCGTGTATCGTACAACTCGCCAAAGTCACATCAGAGCCTCGGCTACTTTTCGGTGGAGTCTCGGCTTCATATCTTCACTTCACCTCGGCTTCGCCTCGGCTACGTTCAATGAAGCTTCGGCTGCGATTGGACTTAGGCTCGTATTACGATACATACTCGTACTATTAAGTGCCATTTAGGGTCCTTGTGTCACAAATAACTATTTTACCCAAAAAGGAAATACTTCTTATCTTAAAAAATACTGGTAATATTCAGTAATATTTTCTAAATCTAAGGTCGAAATTTCTATGCATTAAGATTAAATAATAGCCATTAAAAAAATAGATTATAAACTTGTATTTTGAAATAAAAAAATCAGTCTATGAAAGAAATCCGTCAATAATCATATAATCGTACAATTAATCGATTCTTTATACTTTGGTTTCATAAAAAATTAATGCATTCAATAAATTTAGTTTTAAGAAAATTATTATTTACAATTTTTCTTACATATAAAACTAAAAATAAATAAAATATAATTGCAAACATTTATAATTTTAATTAAAGGGACTGAAGACTAATTTTAAGAAAAGTATAAAACTGAGATAAAAAATTGGATAAAGTTCCGAATAGGTCAATTCGCGGATTTAGATAAAACTACATATATACTTAAGTATTTTAATGCGCTGATTACGGAAATAATAAAGAAAATTATCGACTACTTGAATTTTATGACGGAAAACGTAAAAAGTATGAACCACGTACAGGGGGGTTCGGGTACCATAAAAAGTGAAACGTATTTTTATACAATTGTAGGGGAAAAGGGGTTACATACTATAAGAAGTGTTTGTCTTTTATTCAAGTTCACCTAACCATTTGTTGCTTTTAATGGGCTCTTGCATTTTGAACAAAAATTAGCAACTTTTCTGAGAAAATGTATGGAACATAAAATATGAACTTCTATGATACCTAGGGGAGAGTCGCTAGTTGTGAGACGGGTTTTATTTTTGATCTATAAATTGGAAATAGGTAAACGAAATCGTAAATAAAATACACCGTTCAAAAAGTAACTTAAATACGCAACTTTTATTCATAGAAAGTGTAGTGTTCAGATGAACTCGAAAAATTTTATGATCAATTTTCCGAGCACATCTTTTTAGTCAAAAAAAAAAAAAAAAAAAAGGTGTCCAGTTGTGAGACACTTATAAAAAAATGCTAAAATTTAAAAAATTTGTCATGAAACATTATGTTTAATATAAATAACTAAATATATTGATAATACATATTATTATATACTAAATAAAAATATTTATTCTTTAAAATATGACCATCAGTTTTCTTCATCGAAATCGTTGTCGCAATGTAGGCAAATGAAATAACTTGTGCGCATGTCCCCACACTTTAAATATTTGTTGTGTTATCAAATGTACGTAATGAACTAAACTGAACAGAGCACTTTATGCTGCATAACGAAAAATATAGGCTATTCCAGATGGGCGGCGCCACCGTCTCACAACTGGTGACTTGCTGTGTCTCACAACCGGAAATTGGCGCTATTTTGAAAAAAAAAAAAAAATATTTCCAACTGTAGATTGAAACAATACAATATTGCATTACAAAATAGGAGGAAAATACTAAATAAAAGTGCATAACATTTAGCTTTTCCAATTAATTAACTTAAAAAAAAAGTACTTTGCACATATTGAAAAAAAGTTTTTTAGTCGATTTTCACACACAGTGTTGGCATCTAACACAAACAATACATATATCCGCTTCGGTGTACACGCAAAAGTTGGCTCGTATAAAAAGAAATGTTTTTATGTATAACAATCAGCCTTTTTATTTTTCGTGTTAAAAAAAATGGACTGTCTCACAACTGGAGCCGTCTCACAACTGGCGACTCTCCCCTACATCTTTTGTTTAGTACATTTTTTTGAAATTCTGAAAATATGCTACCATATTCTACTATACTACTCTATTCATTTTCAAGATTTAATATATTCATTAGCGATTATCTTGAAAACTGTTGAAGATACAGAAAAATTGTGTAGGATTTAAAGTGTGTGTTTTTAAGAATACTACTATCTTTATTTAAAACATTTCTTGAAATTTCTAATATTTACTGAGTTAAACTGAGAAAACCAAAAAATAGGTTTTCTATGGTTATACCATGAACAACAAAAAAAAAGAAAAAAACTATTAATAATAGAATTAACAAAAATAAAATGACTTGAAATTCCGGTTTTGATTATGTGGTAGAAGACAAAACAAAATAGTACTTATGTTTAGTTTGGTTTTCGTGTTCTCTATTCAGAGTATCAAAAGATATTTATTGATTTATAAATGGTTATTTCTTACAATTATTAATTTTTTAATATTAATTTTTGTTCAAGTCCTAATATTCGCTAAAGTTTTCATTCAAACTTTTTTTTCAATGGAATACTTGTTTTCTGTATTTATATGAAAAAAAAAAGAAAATACTTACGCATTGTTTAATTTTTTTATGGGATGGAAATAACGGAAGTTATGAATTTATGAAATGCGACGTTTCTATAAATACAGCACTTTTGACACGCGTATTTATGAGAAAAATTAAACGCGTATTTATAAGAAAATTTTCTTTATCATTTAGTGACTGCGTTAAAAGGAAAAAATCAAAAATCCAAGACTTCGGTTATGAGATATTTTTATTGGAAAGACACTATTTTTTATTACATATGTAAAAAATGTAAGAAAAACTGAACAAATTTTCTGTAGAGCATTAGATATTATATATGGGTGATTCTCCGCGTAGCGCACAAATTCACTTTCCCTATGTTTTTAAAGAATAATCCTAAATATTTTTTGTCTTCTATTATTTTAACGTAAAAAGGTAACTTATATGTTTATAAACAAAAACCAACAGATACTTTTGTATATAATATAATATTTTTTCATTTAAATGGTTTAAAAGGCTAAAAATGTCATAATTTGACCTGTCCTCACAAGAAGTTAAAAAAGAAAAATTAATATTTGTACCAATATTCACTAATAAATACCTTAAATATTGGCATATAGTATTGTTCATTTTTGTGTAATTAAATAAAAAAAATGTTTAATAGAAAAAAAAAATTTAGTTTTTTTTTTTTTTGCTATTTTTATGTTTGACTACTTCTTTTTCTGTTATCCTCTATTTTATTAATAAAAATAAAATTTTATAAATAAAAATAAATTTTTAACATAGTTGTACTTTAGAATAAGTAGCAATCAACTTGCTTAAGTTGTTTCATGAAGAAAGCAATCAATTTGCTAATTTATTTATTCATTTTTTTCCATTCAAATTTGTTTAGGGCCTTACAAAATCGTCTCCACCAACCTCCACCGGTCGTTGAATATTTTACAATAAATTCGAAAATTATTTATAATAAAAGTTGAATAAAGTGTATTTGTATTCTTTTTGACCATATAAAAGTAATCCATGCGAGAGAAATTAAAAATGAATGATGATTTTCTAAAAAAAAAAGGAAATTAATAATGCCGGTCGAAATAGATTCAACCGTCTCCACCATCCTCAAAATTTCGACCGGCATTGGTATAACATGAACAAGTTTTATAAGTTGGGCGTGTGGTGTATTAAACAATAAAATCGAAAGTTTTTATAAACTGCCATAGTACAAGTAAGTTTACCATAAATTACCAAACAAATTACCATAAATTACCGCTATAATTTCTATAAATTACCGCGAAAATTTCCATAAATGACCAAAATCAAACTTTAAAATTGCCATTTGTGCTTTACATTTTTTTTTTTATAAATTACCGAAAAATATTTATAAATTACCGAAATAAAAAGTTTAATTTATGGTGTATTGCTTACATATTTTTAAAAAATAACATCGAAATTTTTAAAAATTACCGTTAAAATTTAAATTACCAAACTTAAAATTTTGAATCGTGGTTTGTACATTACACAAATTTGTATAAATCACCTCAAAAATTTCCATAAATAACCAAAAGAATTTTATTAAATCGTGGTTTGTGCCTTACACATTTTTATAAATTACAGCTAAAATTTCCATAAACTACGACATAAATTTCCATAAATTACCAAAATTAATTTTTTGAATCGTGAATTGTCTTACTCATTTTTATAGATTACTGCGAAACTTTTTATAAATTACAGTGTAAATTCCAATAAATTTCCATAAATTACCGAAAAAAATATTTTTAACAAAAAGCGTTTTTGAAATTAGAAAATTCTGTAAAAAAATATCGGACATTTAGCTCCGCCGGGATACGAACTCGGGTCTTTCAAATGGCGCTTGACTGCTCTAAACCAACTAAGCTACAGAGGTCCATATCGGATATAATTTCACAGATTTATCGCCTCATTCGGCCATGACATATATATAGACACATATATTTTAAACTTAATTTTAGTTATGAATAAAAAAGCGTTTTTAATTTTTGTTAAAATAAATTCATCACTCGGCTTTTAATTTTTAATATAGAATCTATTTATATACACAGTTTTTAACGTGAAGTACATATAAGTGCTTACAAGTAATTTGTTTACAAAAATACAAAAATTGTAAATATTTTGTCCGGCCCATCATGGACACTTCATTTCAGACCCTTTAACTTAAAGAATGTATATTAACTTTTATGATAATGATAAAAAAAATATTTGACAATTGTTTTCAACAATTTGTGTGCTACGCGGAGAATCACATATATATATATATATATATATATATATATATATGGGCGATTCTTACGTAACTGCCTTACTTGGCGGCGTTGAAAAAATACACCTAAATTAAAAATATATTCTGAAGTGTATTAGTGAATTTTAAAGGTATATATGAGAGTAACTGAAAACCAAATATACATAAATATATATATAATATAACTTCTATTATATTGCACTATAACTGCTGAAATTTCAGCTCCGTGGCGTGTCCCGTTTGCAAAATGTTCACTTTAATTTAATAATTTTCGGTGAAAATATCATTATTATAACTCAGCCTTTCTCAAGCATAAAGTTTCGTTATTTATGAACAATTTAGGTTTATATTGAACTTCATAATACCTTTTTCATACTTAGAATCTGTAAAAATATTTTGTCCCTCAATTTTTCCAATTTTTGAACGCAATCTGTAGACTTATAATTAAGATGTCATGTGTTTAGTTATTACGCCATCTAATAAGTTAAATCTCAATTTTGATCCATTAGCACTAAATCACATGTGAAGAAAGTTTTAAAAAAGAAAAATTTTTACTTAAAAAAAAATTATTTTTGTGAAAACCGCATGGGTACAAAAAAAGCGTTCAGTCCCATGTCATTACTATTATATTACTGTAACAACTATTTGATAGTATTATTACCATTTTCTTTAAGTTTTCATGTGAAACAAGCGATCTGCAGAAGGAATAGATTTATTTTGCAATATTGTAGAAGTGAGGTTAGAATAAATGTCAAATTTCAGCTCCATGGTATCACGTAAAATTTCAGCTCCATGGCCTATATGAAGTGTTCAGTGTGCTTTATGCAGAGAAACTTTTTTATCTGTGGTGGTTATTTTAAAATATTATTCTATAAAGTAGTTTAGCAGTGCCGGATTACACTGCTCGATCTCGATTTCAAATTATTAAAAAAATAAAACAAAATATTCATTATTAAATATTGTATTTGCTGTTCTTTTATAAAATTTTATATATGTTAACTAATATCTAAAATACTGTTAGAATATTAAATAATTTATGAATTTATTATTTATTTTCGTTTTAACAAAATATCAAGAAGAAATTTTTATTTTGTACAATATATTTGCAATAAAAGGATGCAGTTCAGCTCCACATGGCAGCCAATTTTCAAAAATTTGCTATTATTTTCGTATAAATATAGTTGTAGTAAAATTGTTTAAAATGTAATTATATTATACCCTAATGAGAAAAATAAATGCAGAGAAACATTGAATAAAAAAAAATTTTTTTCTACCAAAACTTATCTTGAAATCGGGCAGTTACGCAGGAATCGACCATATATATATTGTATGATATTTCCAATTTTCTAATAATAACGGAGAAAATCGCGTTTTAGTACTCTGTTTCTTAAAACGTAAAATTTGATAAATTCATAACTTCTGTACTTTTCATTCAATAAAAAATATGTACAATACCGGCCAGTAGTTTGTGGCTACTTGTTTTTAGTGATTCAGTTTTATCAATTTTTGTTTATCTGATTCTAAAATAAAATTTTTTCTCTGTAATTAGTTCAAAACTAACTGAATTCTAAATAAAATGAGCTCATGATGAAGTCGTTTTGTCCACTCTAAAACAAATTATTGTAAAAAAAGTGTAAATTACAGCGTTCATTTCAATTTCTAATAACTTATAAAATAATAAAGATCTTTTGATGTTCTTGGTGTGATTATAAAGATAATTTTCTCTAAAATTTAAAAAATACATCACTATTGGTACTCAATTTTTTTCTTAGATTTTTCCTGAGACTAAAGTAAGTACAAAAAAATGAGAAACATTTAAATAATATAATTAGTGAGAAAAATATGTTTTAAAATTATAATGAATTAATTTTTTCTAAGCTTTTGCAAAAATATTTTATAAATCTTTTTTATTATAATTTTAAAAAATATTTTTCTTACTAATTATATTATTTAAACTTTTGCATTTTTTTGTACTCACTTTAGCCTCAGGAAAAATCTAAGAAAAAAATTGTGCAACAATAGTAAAGTATTTTTTAAATTCTATAGAAAATTATCTTTAAAATCACACCAAGAATGTAAGAAGATCTTTATTATTTTAAAAGTTATTAATAATTGAAAAAACGATGTAATTAACATTTTTTTTACAATAAATTTTTTTAGAGTGGACAAAACGACTTCATCCTGGGCTCTTTTTATATAGAATTTATTTAGTTTTGAATTAATTACAGAAAAAAAATTTTATTTTAGAATAAGATCGAAGAAAAATTTATTAATCTGAATCACTTAATACAGGTAACCACATACTACTGGTCGGTATTGTATTTCCTTATTTTTTATATAGAATCAGATAAAAATTATTTCCATCCATAAAATGGATTTAAAATTTTTAATTGAAATATCACGTTAACCCATTAAGGACCAAATGTACAAAATTTGTCCATGAAGTTTGACAGTTTATCTTAATGATAAAAGCTAAAGAGAAAAATTTTGCAATTGTATTTTTTTATAGCTTAAGAATCGCTCTTTCAAAATCCGTATTAAAAATTAATATCTTCCTATATTACAAAAAGTCATTGCCGCCGAGCCGCGGCGGCGGGATGAATCTGGAATTTACTGTTCAAGAATGTCCAAAGCCTCCAATTCTTGACTAAATTCAAAGTTTTTTTTTTAAATTAAAGCTTAATAAATTTCTAAAAACATTGTCGAAGCCGATTTAAAAAAAAATTTGATAACGTTTTTATTAATGTTTAAATGCAATAAAAGAGCAAATTATCAACATTCCACATGTTTAATCTACGTCAATTAGTGATATTTGAGCAAAAAAGAATTAATAACTTTACTTTCAGGAAAGTAAATTTTTATTTAATAAATAAAATTTCACAATTTTCCTGATTGTTATAAACAAATTATTGCACAAGAGGCATATATTCAGTATTTTTTAAGAATGAAGGCAATAAGTAAGGTCTTTTTCTATCTGATTACATAATATCAAATAAAATTTTACTTTCCTGAAAGTAAAGTTATTAATTTTTTTTTGCTCAGATATCACTAAGTGACGTAGATTAAGCGTGTGAAATGTTGATACATTATTCTCTTTTATTGCATTTAAACATTAATAAAAACATTAACAATTTTTTTTTTTTTCAAAAATCGGTTCCGACAATGTTTTTAGAAATTTATTAAGCTTTAATTTAAAAAAAAAACTTTGAATTTGGTCAAGAATTGGAGGCTCTAGACATTTTTGAACAGTAAATTCCAGATTCATCCCACTGTGGCGCCGCTGTTTCAAGAATTCGGGAAAATGGACATGCCCATTTTACCGAATTCGAAATCCCAAATCGAAACTCCCGAATGGTCTATCTTAAATGGACTTTTTCCCGAAAGAATTCGGAAAAATGGACATGCCCATTTTAATGAATTTGAAATCCCGAATGTCCTATCTGAAATGAACATTTTCCCGAAAGAATTGGGTATTATCGAATTCAAAATCCCGAATCGAAAATCCCGAATGGACTATTCAAATGGACATTTTCCCGAAAGAATTCAGTAAAATGGACATGCCTATTTTACCCAATTCAAAATCCCGAATTGAAACTCCCGAATGGCCTATCCGAAATGGACATTTTCCCAAAAGAATTCGGTATAATGGACATACCCATTTTCCCGAATTTGAAATCCCGAAGCGAAACTTCCGAATAGCCTATCTCAAATGGACATTTTCCCGAAAGAATTCGGTAAAATGGACATGCCCATTTTACCAAATTCGAAATCCCGAATCGAAACTCCAGAATGGCCTATCCTAAATGTACATTTTCCCAAAAAAATTCGGTATAATGGACATACCCATTTTACCGAATTTGAAATCCCGAATCGAAACTCTCGAATAACCTTTCCCAAATGGACATTTTCCCGAAAGAATTCGGTAAAATGGACATGCCCATTTTACCGAATTCGAAATGCCGAATCGAAACTTGATGGGCAAACTTTCTCTGACTTATTCTGCCCTCAAAATTTAGGTCAATTTTAAGGGCAGTTTTGACCTACAGTTATAGACTTGACGGAAAACTCTCTGTCTTCCCTGCTCTAAAAATGTGGGTCAAATTTATAGAGAAGTTTGACCTACAGGTCAAGACTTAACGGGAAACATCCCTTTGACCTCTGCCTTTAAAATTTAGGTTAAATTTAAGAACAGTTTTGACCTGCAGTGTTAACGGGAAGTTCCTGTCTATTCATCAGGAGAACATAACTTCAAAATTTAAATTAAATAAAGGAGTTAACTTAAGACCTCTCCTCCTCAAAATTTAGGTCAAATCATATCAAAAACTATGTTTTGGTTATTCTTTATTCCGATTTTCTTTATACTTTTATGTTCCCTTTGTTAATTACATTTACTTTCTTAAAGAAATTTGTTTAAATCTCAAAAATCGCAAGAATAATCTTTAAAAATGTATTTGAAAACTAATTTCATTTAATTAAAATTTTAAACTTGAACTAAATGAATAGTCTTTAAAATTATTTTAATTAAATTTTTATTATTTTTAGCCAAAACTTTTTTTTGATAAGAGATTTTTTGACTAGGAAATCATTTTTATTTCAATAAATTGTTTCCAAGATCATTTGTTTGGTTTTCATTTACTTTTAGCAAATGTGTATCTTTGTATTTAAGAATTACAAGATTTAAAATTGTATATTATTTTGTGATTGTAGATTTACAAAAATTATTTCGTTTCCTAATAATATATCTAGGGTGTTGTGGGGTGATGTGCAACACTTTTTTCGCTGCTCGTAAAAATGTCCTATTATTAAATTCTTGAATATTTCGTGATTGAATAATGTAGAGGAAGAGAAATACTACATTTCTGCATTATAAGATTTACAAAATTTTGAATTTTTCTTAAAAAACTTTTGCATTTTCAAAAACACCCGTTTTGGCATTTTGCAAAAAAGTTGGGGTGATGTGCAACACAGATATAATTCACAGAAAAAATTGATCAATATCAGTGTAAATCACTTTAAATATTAAACTTAGGCTTCTTTAAAGCAAATTAATCGAAATCCGCCGGAAAAAAAAATTTCACTACGATATAGTTAACTTCTGAAAAGTGGAAATTTCAACAAAGAAAAAAATTCAAATTTTCCCAGAATTATGAAGTCAAATATTTTTCAATCGTAAAAAAAAATTGATATCAGATTCGCAATCACCGACCTATGGAAAGCCTTCACGATTCAAGGATTTCGTACAAGCTACCATGAATTCGTAAAGAAAAATCCAATTCAGTCGCCATTTTGGGTCATAGAGCTTGGACATTTTTGTCACAATATATGTAGAACTCAAATATCTTTCTCTACGATGAAGGGTCGAAAAAATTCATAATTCAAGAAAAAAACAGAAAAAATCGTGTTTTTTTATTAAAAAAGTGCCTGTTATTTGTTTATTTATAAACGTATATTAATTTTTAATACAGATTTTGAAAGAGCGATTCTTAAGCTATAAAAAAATACTATTGCAAAATTTTTCTCTTCAGCTTTTATCATTAAGATAAACTGTAAAACTTCAACGACAAATTTTGTACATTTGGTTCTTAATGGGTTAAACCAATAGACAGTTCTTAAAGCTTTGAATAGAAAGTGTTAGTGATCATGTTTTCATAATTTCAATGCGTTTTAATTCTATTTTATTAAAATAAATTAAATTGTTATGAATTTATACTCTGTAAAGGGAATTTCATTGATTTCATATTCTTAAGTGATTAAATTTATTTTGATTGTAACTATGGAATCGGAATTTAAACAAAAATGAATTAATTAATTTCATGTATAACTACCGAATTAGAATAAAAATGTACAATTTTTATCAGAAAGTAAAACGAATAAAAATGTCTCCAATTGAATTATCTCCAAACGAATTAAAACTTGAAAATTCAAATACGAAATTAAATTTGACTAAACAGAATATAAATTGAAAATGGTAAACTACTAATACAGTTTTATGTAAATTATAATAATAATATTAATAATAATACTTAAAAATAATAAAATTCTTTATATCTAACTTTTGAATTTGAATTAAAAAAAACGAATTGATGGAAAACATTATTCTTTCTTACCTGTTGCCAAATAATTGCTACATGTATTTTTATAAATTATAACAACAATTATTTAACTTTTTTTTACCATTAAAAGTGCAAAACTATTAACTTGGTATGATAAATACAAAAAAAATAATTAAAAATAATAAAACTCTCTGTACCTTTTCAATTTACATTAAATTAAATACAATTAAATAAAAAAAGTCAATGAAAATTATTACACAGCCCCACAAAAAAAAAGTGTCATGTGCTTTTGACCGGAATACCCTAGCCCTATGTATTTTGACGCGCTGAACACAAATCCGAAGTCCATTTTGCTCCATCACGTCAGGATTTTTTTCTAACCTCAAAAAACATGTCGAATTTTGAGAGGTAGGCGATTTTTTAAAAAAATTTATGGATTTACTTCAAACTTGGTATCTGGGGGTTTTTTGGGTCGCTGATTACGAATCTGAAGTTAGATTTTCAAAATTCAAAATGGCGGATACAATATGGCGGACGAATTTTTAAAAAATTTGAAGATTTACTTCAAACTTGGTATCTGGGGGTTTTTTGGGTCGCTGATTACGAATCTGAAGTTAGATTTTAAAAATTTAAAATGGCGGATCCAATATGGCGGACGAATTTTGAAAAAATTTGAAGATTTACTTCAAACTTGGTATCTGGTGGTTTTTTGGGTCGCTGATTGCGAATCTGACGTCATATTTTCAAAATTTTTATGAAATTTGGTATCTTCAGGTTTTTAAGTTTCTGAGTGTGATTTCGAAGCGAGTTTCTCACATTTTCAAATATGACTTCTATTACAATTTTATCTTAAAATATTCCTTGGTAACAGATTGGATATGTTTGGTGCAGAAGCCAAATAAGAAAGTACATTGTTCCATTCTGCATCTTATTCCTGATGGACATATCATTGTCATTCTATGTCTAACGTTCTTATTGAGCTTTGGCACAATTTAAATCCTGCTGCTTCGATAAATGTAGTAGGCGATGACAACTGCCCCGAAAGGGGATGTGTAGAATGATTCGCTTCCTGTTTATCGAAGTAACGAAGCCAGCGTAGGCGCGCTGCCTTGAAGGTGGGCGTTAGGGTGTGAGGATGATACCGTAGTGTGTCCGACGACGAGTTGACATTGTCCTCGTCAAAGTCGGAAAGCTCTCATACTTAGGCCTGGGGAGGTATGAGAGTTATCACCCCTAGGACGGTGGACTCGCCTGCGATCGGACCAGGATCCCTAACGTGCGGGTTATTCAATAAATCATGGCTTTTCAAAATCAAAACAACACAAAAACTTCAAATGCTTCAAAAATTAATTTTAAAGCATTAAGATCAAAACACATATGCAATAGCAATGCAGATGCATTTTGTTATATATGTGGACAGTTCGATGTTCCAAAGAATTGTAAACCAATCAATGACAATATTAGACAAATTTACAAAGATTGCTTTGATTTAGAGATAGCAGATTAAAATGAAAATTGGGTTCCACACAAAATTTGCTTATCCTGTCACATAATGTTAACTCGTTGGAATAATAATAAGGAGGATAAGTACTTTAAATTTAAAAAACCAATGCTGTGGAAAAAACCATTGAAACAAGAAGATTGTTACTTTTGCATGACCAATGTAGAAGGTTATAATAACAAGAATAAAGGAAAAATATTGTACGCTGATGTGACAACTGTAACAAAACCAGAAATTTTTTGTGATACACCTTCTTCTTCAAAAAATTTTGAAATCGACTGTTCAAAAGTAGAAGATGTATTTAGTGATATAGATGACGACATGAGTATTGATGACAAAGATGACTATTACATTCCAACTGGTGAACAGGAAGAAGAAATACCTGAAAAGTTCACACAAGAAGAACTCAGCAATCTCATCAGAGATTTAAAACTACCAAAAGATGTTGCAGAATATCTTGCATCAGTTCTTAAGAAGAAAAAAATGCTATCGAAAGGAACTACATCTTCCTTTTATCGCGATAGGGAAAAGGAATTCAGAAAATATTTTACAGAAGACAAAAAGCAGTCATTGGTATATTGTTCTGACATTAATGGGTTAATGGATCAATTAAAACCTGGCGTATACAAAGATGAAGATTGGAGGTTATTCATAGACTCTTCTAAAAGAAGTTTAAAAGCAGTATTACTTCATAATACTAATATTTATGGTTCGATTCCTATGGCTCATTCTACAGAACTTAAAGAAAGCTATGAATCTGTAAAACTAGTTTTAGATAAAATAAAATATCAAGAACATAACTGGCAAATTTGTGGGGATTTTAAGATCTTAAGTATTATGCTTGGACAACAAGCAGGTTTCACAAAAACGCCCTGTTTTTTGTGTCTGTGGGATAGTAGAGATAGAAAGAATCATTACAAAAAAAAAGGAATGGCAAAAAAGGAAATCTTTTAAACCAGGATCGAAAAATATCATTAAGAAGCCATTGATTCATCCCTCAAAGGTATTGCTTCCACCATTGCACATTAAACTAGGAGCAGCAAAACAGTTTGTTAAGAGTTTAGATAAAAATGAAAAATGTTTTAAATACCTAGAACAAAAATTCCCTGAGGTCTCTGATGCCAAACTAAATGAGGGAGTTTTTGATGGCCCATAAATTCGAAAATTATTAAAAGATGAGAAATTTGTCAGAAACATGAGTAAAACTGAGAAAAATGCATGGATTAGTTTTAAACTAATTGTTGAAAATTTTCTGGGGAATTACAAAAGCGAGAATTGGGAAGAAATGGCAAATAATATGATAACAAACTTCGGAAAGCAAGGATGCTTGATGAGCTTGAAGCTACATTTCTTAGAATCACATCTAAAGTACTTCCCCGAAAATTTAGGAGACTACAGTGAGGAACAGGGAGAGCGATTTCATCAAGACCTTAAAGAAATGGAACGTCGTTATCAAGGAAGGTGGGGCGTAAATATGATGGCCGACTTTTGCTGGATGCTGAAAAGGGATGTTGTACCAGGTAGTGTGAACTTAAAGAGAAAACCGCTACACAGATCTTTCGAAAACAAAAGAGTGCGCTACCATAAAAAGGAATAAAGGAAAATTATATTATATTATATTAATTATATTAATCTTAATATGTTTTTTAATTCGGCCGCCATATTGGATCCGTCATTTTGAATTTTGAAAATCTAACTTCAGATTCGTAATCAGCGACCCAAAAAACCCCCAGATACCAAGTTTGAAGTAAATCTTCAAATTTTTTAAAAATTCGTCCGCCATATTGGATCCGCCATTTTGAATTTTGAAAATCTAACTTCAGCTTCGTAATCAGCGACCCAAAAAACCCCCAGATACCAAGTTTGAAGTAAATCTTCAAATTTTTTAAAAATTCGTCCGCCATATTGGATCCGCCATTTTGAATTTTGAAAATCTAACTTCAGATTCGTAATCAGCGACCCAAAAAACCCCCAGATACCAAGTTTGAAGTAAATCTTTAAATTTTTTAAAAATTCGTCCGCCATATTGGATCCGCCATTTTGAATTTTGAAAATCTAACTTCAGATTCATAATCAGCGACCCAAAAAACCCCCAGATACCAAGTTTGAAGTAAATCCATAAATTTTTTTAAAAAATCGCCTACCTCTCAAAATCCGACATGTTTTTTGAGGTTAGAAAAAAATCCTGACGTGATGGAGCAAAATGGACTTCGGATTCGTGTTCAGCGCGTCAAAATACATAGGGCTAAGGTATTCCGGTCAAAAGTACATGACACTTTTTTTTTTGTGGGGCTGTGTTATTATCAGTATTATTACTCACCTGTCATTAAATGCCAGGAGGATCGTCATGTGACTGAACCTACATAATAACACAAATAATCTAACCTTAAACGTTACTTTTGAAAGTGAAAAATTACTAACTTAATTTTAAGTTCCAATATAATATTAATAAAAACATTTAATGAAATCAATCAAATAAAAAGAAAGCAATGGAAAACCCAAAAAAAAAATTTTTTCGTTAATGATTTTATGTCATAATATACATAAAAACAAATATAAAAAGTAGTGTGTTAGGTCAGTGTAATGCATGGTTGCCATATTATCAGAGGTTAAATTTTAAGGTAGCATAATTTTCATCTGACAATAACTTTTTTCCTAATCATTGTATTTGAAAATCTTATGGATTTTTTTATGTAGAATTTTCCAAACTTTTAAATTATATAACAATTTTGAAAATTTTAGTTTTGACCAGAAAAATTCAAAAATTATTTTTTAATGCAATTTTTAACACCCGTGCTCCTCTAGGATTTTTTTTAGCATTGTCCAGAAATTTTCCTTATTTAATAAGTTTTTTACCTCTTAAATAGCATTTTGGGACAGGAAGGTGTATACGAGCTACAATTGAATTTTCACTTAAAACAACTAACTAATTTGTAACTTATAATCTCGGGCGACTTATAATAATTCCTGCATTGTTTGAAACTATTTCAGAATTATTTTAAAATGATTTCTAACCATTTTAGCGACTACTAAAAAACATTAGATGCGAATTAAAGGGTTGTTTCAAGTGAAAATTCAATTGTAACTCGTATACACCTTACTGTCCCAAAATGCCATTTCAGAGGTAAAAAGCTTATTAAATAAGGAAAATTTCTAGACAATGCTAGAAAAAATCCTAGGGAGGCACGGGTGTTAAAAATTGCATTGAAAAATAATTTTTGAATTTTTCTAGTCAAACTAAATTTTTCAAAATTGTTAGTTATATAATTTAAAAGTTTGGAAAATTCTACATAAAAAACATTAATAAGATTTTCAAATTCAATGATTAGGAAAAAAGTTATTGTCAGATGAAAATTATGCTACCTTAAAATTTAACTCCTGATAATATGGCAACCACGCATTACACTGACCTAACACCCTACTTTTTATATTGGTTTTTATGTATATTATGACATAAAATCATTAACCAAAAAAAATTTTTTTGGGTGGCTTTTTTTCCAGAGAATGACCCATCTTCTGTGAGGAAGGTAAGCATATATTAGCAACTTGTAGTACTAACTCTTCGACGAGAAATTTAAAATGTCTTTATTACTAAAATTTCAAAAATTCAACGAATAAAGTTCTCTTTATTCTTGTGTCAACAAATAATGTATTTTCATAATTGTAACAACAAATTTTCCATTAGTTTTAAAAAATTTATTACCGCTATTTAGCAACTTTTCACACAATACACTTATAAAATACCAGTTTTCTTTTAGTTTTACAACTTACTGCATTTTATACGAATGCGAATAAAGATTAAAAGTTAAATTGATAATTAAACAAATTTTAAACAAAATATTATTGTTTTCCATTAAGTTCTGATGAAGTAGACCAAAAAAGATGCAGTCTTTCCTGATTTAAAGATGCACAAAACTTTACATGAATTACGGATAGAGATGAAAAATTATATTGGTATTTAAACAATTTTTAAAGAACTTTTTGTTGTCTTATACTATTTACACACTGCACCTTAAATGTTAAATAAATTATAATATTTAGAAAAATAGAATATTAATAGGTGCAGCCTGTAAACAATATATATTATTTTACTTCAGATTCGTAATCAGCGACCCCAAAAAGCCCCGAATAACAAGTTTCAAGCAAAATAGATTTTTTTTAAAAAGTCGTCCGCCATATTGGATCCGCCATTTTGAATTTTTAAAATCTGACTTCAGTTTCTTAATCAGCGACCTCAAAACCCCCGAGTAAAAAGTTTTAAGCGATTTTAAGCATTTTTTACAAATTTTTCCGCCATATTGGATCCGCCATTTTAAATTTTTTAAATCCTACTTCAGATTCGTAATCAGCGACCCCAAAAAGCCCCGAGTAACAAGTTTCAAGCAAAATAGATTATTTTTAAAAAGTCGTCCGCCATATTGGATCCGCCATTTTGAATTTTTAATATCTGATTTCAGATTCATAATCAGCGATCTCAAAACCCCCGAGTAACAATTTTCAAGCGAAATAGATCATTTTCAAAAAATTCGTCCGCCATATTAGATCTGCCATTTTGAGTTTTTAAAATCCGACTTCAGATTCGTAATCAGCGACCCCAAAAAACCCCTTGTACCAAGTATGATCAATAATTAGATAGTTTTCTTAATTTCGTACATCTCATTAGAATTTTGCAAAAAAAATCATCCTCAGTCGCCATTTTGAGAACGCCATCTCGAAATTTAATTTTCGCAATAGTTATATCTTTTAGCTGAAACATTTTTGGCACGATATTTGTAGCAATGAGAGATATCCCTTTACTATAAAGAACCCAAAAGATTTCAAGAATGCAAAAAAAAAATGCAAAAAAATCAGGTTTTTTTTGTTAGAAAACTGCCTGTAATTTGTTTATTTATACACTGAAACTCCTATCGAGCGTACTCCTATCGAGCGGAAACAGTAGGCAATTGACGGGACGAGGGGAGAAGGAAGAAGTTGAGCTCCAGTCACTTAACACGTCAAGGTAACCTTACATATCGAGCGGACACTCACCCGAGCTGTCTGCTCGATAGGAGTTCTAGTGTAAATATAATTAATGTTTTATTGCAGAATCTGAAAAAGCGATTCCTGAGCAAAAAGAAATGCTTATAGCCAACTTCATCTTATTATGTTTTAATACAAATAAATGATGTCAAACTTTATGTAAAAATTTTGTACATCCTGAAGTTAATGGGTTAAGATTTTCGATTTTCCAAAAATAGTCTAAATCGATTCATTTTCATGTAAGAAGCGTAAATTTCCATTTCTAAGCAAATGTCCTGATGTTTGTATGTGTATAGCTTTTTTGCCTCCAGGATATCTCGAGAAAACTTCAACGGATTTCAATAAAATTTGGATGACTTATAAAGCTCCAAAATATCTAAATTTGGTCACAGAGATTTTGGAGAATACCCAATCAAATTTTTTTGAGCACTTTTTTATGAGGAAGCAAATTATTTTGCTTACGTGGAAGCGAAATGTCCAGGAAATGAACATACTTTTCATCTAGTTCCTTTTCTTGTACTATTTTAATCTATTGCTTCTTCTTTGAGGAAGCAATTATTTAGTATATTTCGTAACATGCGTGACAAGCAGTCGTTTCTGAAACGAGAGCAATGTTTTTGCAACGAGTGAAACGAGTTGCAAAAATTGCGCGAGTTTCCAAACGACTGCTTTGTTCACGCAGTTACGAACGATACTTTTCATAACAAAGTCATAAAAGGCGTGATTCGGTTCTCTGTATAGATAACTAAAAAGTTGCAGAATTAAGAACGATCCACTATGTCACGTTAGAGTGTACACAAATACAATCAAAATTGAATGTCTCACACTTTTTTACTTGTCAACACGCCGCGCTAGTGATACGGTCAGGTTAGACTTTGAAGCTGTACTACTCACGCTAAAGACATCGACTCTGTTCTGTTGGTCAAACAGTGCGTGCAAGAAAATTAGAAAAGTGGGAGACATGCAATTTGGACTGTACTTGTTTGCACTCTGACGTCACACAGTGGATCGTTCTTAAATCTGCAACTTTCTGGTTATCTACAGAGAACCGAATCACGCCATTTTTAAGACTGCGTTATGAAAAAGATATTTTGCTTACATGGAAGTAAAGTGTTCAATAAAATGAATATAATTTTTATCTAGTTTATATTGTGTTGCTTGTTTTAATATAATTTCATTAACTTGTGGGAGATTAGAAAACACAGCGAATGAGCTACTTGCGATCCTTCAATTCAGAAACGCAGCAATTGGCATATTTAAGATTTCTTTGCAACTTATTAATCAAAACTTACAAGTAACATTCCCAGGTCTATTACTCTTATTTGGTTGAAACTTTAAACATCGAAAGGTTTTCATACCGATGAAGATTGGCCTTTAAACTCGGTTTTTTGGTGTCGCTAAATACGAATTAAACATTAGATTCGGATTCAGCAACCCCAAAAACCCCCAGGTAACAAGTTTAAAGCAAATTTAATTTTTTTTTATTTTTCTTCTGTCCGACATTTTGTTTCTTAAGACTTCTGGCCCTAACTTCAAAGGTGAATCTTCATCATGTAAGAAGACCTTTTGATGTGTAAAGTTTCAAAAAAATCGGATTGATACACCTGGGAATGTTCCTTAGTGATGTTTAAAGAATCAAAAATATTTTTAATTTTAATTTTTAGGGTTTGTTTTTTTACCTTTCAGAGAATTCATCTGATTTCATGATTTGAATGATATAAATACCCAAATTAAGTAATCTTTATGAAGTATCAGTGTATTTAGATCATATTTAATATTTAATAGCGGTTACTTTTTTATTCCTTAGAATAGAGTATGATGCATACAGAACGGATCTTGAAGCATTAACTCAAGCAGTGAAAGTAGATGGAAGTACTATGTCGAAACTAGAAGAAGCCCAAGCAAATTATGAGGAACATAGGCAACATTTTGAAAAATTGCGTTCGGATGTTTCCATAAAATTGAAATTTTTGGATGAAAATAGAGTAAGTAAAAAGTTAGTTTTTATTTTTGATCCAAGAGTTTAAAAATGTCTCTTTGCTTTTTAGGAAATTACACCAAAACTCTGTAGTTATGATTAGAGGTCGTCTATAAACTACGTTACAGTTTAGAGGGGAAGGGGTCTGCTCATACCTACTTTTTTCTAAGCGAGGGAGGGTGGGGGTCTACACTGCCGTAAGAAATTAAAACTTACGTAAGTCATATTTTCGTGAATTTGAGAAAACGTCGTAAGACTGTTTGTCTTTAAAAACCTAATATAATATAAATAATTCTGTAATCTAATAGAGATGTGCGAATGATTCGAATTCGATTCGGATCCGAATCACAAAGGTTCGAATTCGAACTATTCGAAGATTTCGAATCAGCATAGTTCGAAATTCGAATCTAACATTAAAAATATTTTTTACTTCTAATAAATATAAAACAAATTGATCAATTAAGAATTTTTTAATTTGAAATCTAGCGCCTTATCCAGAGCTCATTAGCAACGTATAGCGACATCTAGCGGCTTTTTTGAGCGTCAATCTATTTCTCGTCTATGCTCATTTTTTATTAGTACACAATATTATAATCAAAATAATATCATTTTGGGAAGACAAAATTTTCATTTATTTTGTGAATTCAATAGGACGTAACCAATATAAAAATTTATTGTGAAAAATGTAAGTGTTTCTTTAGACAGTTATTGAATGAATAATTATATTACCATATTCAATAGTCTTGCAACAGTGTTTCACAAGATCGACAGTTAAAAGGTTATAAATTTTGTTTTGACTCAATAATGATGTAAAATGTAAACTGAGTAATTGTAAACAATTGATTTCTAACTTACAATTCTACTTGACTAGTCCAATTATTTTTGTAATTTTTTAGTATTACTATCTTTAGCACAGTGCAGTTTTAAAGGTTATGTTGTAACTTTTTGTCAATTTTCAATTAAACTGTAAACAATTTTAGAATTATGAATAATGTAGTAAAATTATTGAAGAGTTTTTATTATAACAACAAAGTTTTTATATTAGGATTGGTTTTATTCAAATCAGATGACAAAACTGTTCAAAAAATATAATTTTTTACCAAACAGGTAACGTACGACTCGGAAACAAGCCATCAAGACTAGCTTTGTTTTAATGCAAGTTTAAAATAATTTCCAAAAATTTAATGATTATATAAATAATTATTAATCAGAGATAAGAAAAATCACGATTTAAGAAAAAACTGAAATAGATTTGTAAAAATTAAAGCAGATTTTCTTTGTTACTCAAATAAATATTTTTGTATAATTTTAATTTTGTAAATATTAATTTCTAAGTTGATTGCTTTTAAATAAATAAATACTTAGATACTATAAGAATGAAATTACTAATATTTCAATCAATGTAAAATACTTTTGTAGAGTAAGTTGTAGAATATAACTTGTTTTATTGTTTAATGTTTAATTTGAATTTATTATAAATCTTTTTACAAATAGGTAACTTTAAAATAAATATTTAATTAATATTTAATTTAAATATTTTTATTAGTTTAAAAAAACTTAATATTTGAAGAAATATTAAATATTCCTAAATATTGTGAAACTTTTTAGAAATTTAGTCATGATAATAATTCAAATTATGGTTTATATAAAAAATTATAATCATAATTTAAATCATGTTATGAATAATAATTGTAGCCTTGATAAGAATAACCTTGTTCGTTAGTTTATTTACAACATTCTAAATTAATAGAAAACTGAAATAGTGATAATGCATTCTGAAACGTGACCAGATCAAAGCAATGATTTGTTAATTGAAAGTAATATTTTGATCATTTTAAGTCATTTAATTTGAATAAAAATTGTTATCATCATATGGAAAAGTTACAATTTGTGGAGAAGAACGTTTATTTTGGTATTTTTTATTATAAACAACGTTACGGTTTTATTACGATTGAATAATTACAAATTAAAAATAACTGTCATAATAGTTTTTTTCACTGTATTTGTGAATTTAAGAATCACATTGTTTTGTAGAGACATAACCATGAAGCCGACAAATTCTTCAAATTGTACCTCTAGAAGAGAGACAAATTCTGATGATGAGAATGGGTGCCGTAAGAAAAGAAAGTTGACAGACTTTTTTCACTCTCAATGTGAAAAGAATGATGAACTATCAACGGTTTATGAAAGATCGATAGATATTGTAGAAGACCAGGAAGAGACTTCATCTGTCCAACCTTCTTCTGTAGTTGATACACCTGAAAATCAAGTAGACGCAGAAGATCAAAAAAAAATTAGTGCTCCTAATGCTTTAATTTGGAATTTTTTTCAGCGCGTTGAGAATTCCAAGGACAAAGCTGTATGCAACATTTGCAAAGTAGAAAGAAGCACTCCAACTGGTACAACAACAACTCTAAAAAATCACTTAAAAAGTCATCTTACTGGTTATAAAGAATTCTTACGTCTGACTGAGTTAAAAAAACGATTCAACGATTCAAAAATAAAAAAAATATCAAATTCTAAAAATCAAGATATCAATGAATCTTTTAAGTCTAAAGTAACGACTTTTAATCCGGCCAGTAAACGTCCTAAAGAAATTACTGACTTCATAGCAGTTTTTATTTGTAAGGGACTTCATCCTTATTCTATTGTAGAGCAGCCAGCATTTAAGAATCTTCTTCATCTTCTTGAACCTCGTTATGTAGTTCCTAGTAAAACAACTTTTTCCAGATCTGTAGTGCCTAAACTGTACGGACAATTAAAAAATAAAGTTGTTCAAGATATTCATGATCTTGAAAATAATTTAGAATCTGTTTGTATTACAACAGATTTGTGGACATCCAAATCTCAAGATGCTTTTATAGCCTTTACCCTACAGTATATTGATCAGGAGTTCCAGATGCATCATGTAACTTTAGACTGCGAACCATTTCCAGGGAAGCATGATGGTGAGGCAATTTTTAATAAGGTTCATCAGAAACTTCAAGAACTTGATTTGGATTGTGCTAAATATATTGTCTCAGATAATGCTTCTAACATGATTCTTGCTTTGAGTGAAAGTAATAACGAAAATGAAGCAGAGGAAGAAAATTTTAATCTCGACCTGACTGATAACTTAGACTCTCCACAGAGAATGAAATGCTTTAAATGGTATCATATTTTATGCTACAATCATACCTTGCAGTTAGCTATTAGCGACACAAGAAAAGAAATGGGAGCTAACACAGTTATTGAAAAAGTGTCAAGTATGGTAGCTCATTATAATAGAAGCAAAAATGCTAGAGAAAGTCTTGAACGCTTTCAAAAAGAGCATAACCTGCCACAACATTCTTTGCTTCAAATGGTGAGCACAAGATGGGACAGTGAATTTATTATGCTACAGCGATTTTTGGAACAAAAATCAGCGATAATCAGTGAGCAGAACATAGCTGGTTCAGATAGTCTTACCTCTCAAGAGTGGAAACTGGTGGAAGGTTATGTGGAAGTTTTGCGACCAATAGCCAGTTTTACGTCTGAAATGGGTAGTACAAAAAAACCAACACTTTCTATGGTTTTACCTGCATTATTTGAGATACAATCTACGTTACAAGATTTTATTAAAAAATCTCAGAAAGGCATGGGCATTATGTTTGCCAGAAAATTGCTTAAAAATATTAAAGAAAGATTTCTAAACGAACAGTACAATAATTGTAACTTGTATCAAGTCGCTACACTGATTGATCCGCGATTTAAGGATACATTATCTGAAAAATCTTCTTCAGTTCCTGCAAAGTTACTTGAGGAGGCGTGTTTAGAGAAATCAAAAACTATCGAAGTCGAAAAGAACAAAACTTCTGTTTCCCAGGGCTTAAGAACTGATACTGACATTACTGTGACTTCTGCGTCTACTGATAATGAAAATAATACTGGATTTAAAAATCTACCGAAATGGAGTCATCTTCAAAAGAAAGCTATGTCTAAAGTTATTCAAAAACAGGATGAGCCTGAAGGAATAAAAACAGAAGTGAGTATGGTTAAGATTACAAAATATGGGTAAGAGCGATAACGCCAATCCATACTTTTAAAAAATTGAATTTTTTCTTAAATGATAATTTGGTTCTTAAAAATAAGTGACAATAGGTTTTTTTTACTGTTAACTTGTTTTTAAAATTTTTGTAAAATAAGGATATAGCGATTTTACCAAAGAAAAAGTTATATTTGGAATTAAGGGGTCATTCACATAGTACGTGATACAAATTTTGGCTAATTCGAACCCCCTCCCCTTCCTCGTGTTATTTTTTTCTATTGTTAAAAAATTGAATTTCTATTGACCGTGATATTTTGCCTACCCCCCTCCGTCCCCCAAAGATATCACGTAATATATGAATGATCCCTTATATGTAATTTTGCAATGGAAACTGTTTGTGTTGGAAAATTACATATTCTTTGCAAAATTCACTATATTTTATTTTTAAAACGAGTTTTATTAAGCAATAAATTTTACAGTAAACATAAAAAATTCCTCAAAAATTTAGTATTCTTAAAGTGATGTAATAAGACTAAAAACAATACTTTTTATATTACTTTCAGGTGCAAGCTTACCTTAAGTTGTCCACTATAGGAGAGAATAATAATCCTCTCGAATGGTGGAAAGCTAATGCTTCATCATTTCCTCGATTAAGCATAGTTGCCAAATGTTACCTTGCTCTCGCAGCTACTGAGACATCTAGTGAAAGAGTATTTTCAGTTGGAGGAAATACTGTTACAAATAAAAGGACAAACTTGCTTTCCCAACATGTAAAAGAAATAGTATTCTGTCACGACAATCTACCTTAGAGTTTTTAAATCTGTATAAGATTCCAAAAATAATGTTTTTATGATAAAAAATGTTGTATATCTAATATACAACACTACCAAAGATAGGTACAAGATTATATAAAATTTATTTTTATGTTCCAATATAATAGTTTACTTTGTGTAACGTACATATACAGTAATGTACATATTCTGATGTCAATAAATAATCTAAGGAATAAATGTTTTTATGATATTTCTAATAATAACTTTTGTGAATTAGAATAGTTTTTTTGGAAAATTTAACAATACAATTGATTCGATTCGAATTCGAATCACCTTTGATTCGATTCGATTCGATTCGACAAATTTTTATCAGATTCGATTCGATTCGATTCGAGACCTAAAATTCTTGATTCGATTCGATTCGAGTTCTAAAAAGCCTGATTCGCACATTTCTATAATCTAACTTCACTCCCTAGGTAAATTAATAGCGTTCTTTCTAATTCTGCAGTCAAAAATTAATTATTTAAACAAATTATATTAAAAAACGGACTTATGTAGTTTTTTTTATGAGCAAAACTTAGCTAACTCGACTTAAGGAGTGCTTCTCTAATAGATAGGCGAGCTCGAGCCGCCGAAAAGAAATAAGAACTATGCTAACTCCAGCTGGCATCAAGGTGGGGAAATCCAATGTTAAACAATGCTGACTTAAATAGTGCTTCTCTACTAGGTAGGCGAGCTCGAGCCGACGAAAAGAAATAAGAACTATGCTAACTCGACTTTAAGGTTTTCTCTTTAAAACCAAGGCCGAAACTCGACTACGTGTTTGAGAACCGAAGTGCCCAAGTCGACTTGACTGAGTTTTTGTTTCTTAATTCCCACGCTAGCTCACCGCCTCCAAAGATTTTTGGACTTCTTAACTCGAGTTAACATAGTTTTTATTCAGTATTTCTTCATTCTCTGGGTTTCCGCCGATTTTTAATAATTATTTTTTGCAATAAATAATTAAAAATTTTTTTTTTTAATAATACAATCAGACGCGTTTTTTTCTTACGTATCCATTGATACCAAAAACTCATTTTTCGCCAAAACATGACTTAACTAAGTTTTTCCTTCGTACGGCAGTACACTAAGTAACGTTACTAGTGAAACAAACGGTCCTTAAATTAATTAATTACGTAAACAAATTACGTATCGCATCATGAATTACTGATGGAATTCCGTTTGTTGAAGACAGTTTTAAACTGTCTTCTAAGGAAACAGCTAGTTATTTAACATCATTCAAAATTTAAGTATTTATATATTATGTTCTATGTAAACATTGTCTACGGAAGGGGGGAGGGGTTATAAAAGTCGCAAAATGGTATAGGTAGTTTATGGACGAGCCCTTAGCTCGAAGGTAGAATGCCAGACTCGTTCAACTCAATGTAAAAATAGTGTCCGCAAATAGTAACATCTACCACCGCACAGTTTGGGATAACTAAACTTTAGAACACATCTGGGGGTAAACGTATATGTATCCATTAATCGTTCATCTGTATAAATCATGTTTGCCGTCCCCAGGAAATGGCCATACTCTGCGAATGACACTTTCTTCTCAAACCCACTTCAATCTATGATACAACACGCGAAGCTCTACCACCGAACGGCGAACTAATGGATAAAAAGGTACAATTTAAGCCCAGAGTTGGACGGACCTGGTAGAAGGATATCCTGCGTGATTATCGTTGGAGCCTTCCTATTTTAAGAATAACAGACGTTGTGGTTAACTTCATACCTGTAAGACTTTTTCGTGACCTGTTATTGGTCAGTAGATTTATTCAATAATTTTCGATTTCGACTTTCTGGAGATCCGCTAGATGGCTTTTAATTGCCTTGACATGTGATAAAATTGTTCCTGATAATTCACGCGTTATTAGTAAAATATTAGCTATAAAAGTTTATAAAGTGCAGTGTTGATCCCGTTGAGTGTGGTGCGTCTATTAATGTGAAAATTTTGTCTTATAAGAGTGAGAAGTGAAAAATGGAAATACAGTTACTTTGTAGGAAACATTTAACTCAAACTCTTTAGCCGTCTTACATATGATTCAGTTGGGGTTCTCCTCTTTCCCCGACCTCTCCATCACCATTATTTTTAGTATATAAGAAGCTGGTTTGAGCGATGGTTCTAAGCAGCAAACTCCACTGAGAAGGGAGTCACACTTGTTGCTAGCACAGAGAGAGGACTCGAGCACTGTTCACAAGATAGACACATTTCTGTCAGAACCGCGACAACAATCTTTTTTTTTCAAAAGAAAAAATGAAAAGAATTAGGTTTAAATTTACGCTGTGTCTATTTCGACAGATATAAGGCGATTTAAGGTGCTCAAATTATTCTGCCAGACAGCAAACTGGCGATTAAAGGTGCTCAAATTATTCTGCCAGACAGCAAACTGGCGATTTAAAGTGCTCAAATTATTCTGCCAGACAGCAAACTGGAGATTTAAAATGCTCAAATTAGTTCGCCAGTAACGAAAAATAAATAGTAAAGGATTCGTAAATTAAGATGAGTAGGTTATTTCGACATTAAGGGGGTCATCCCATGTGACGGGCCGTTTTTTCTTAAATTTTTTTTTCAGAACCATGAAAACTTAGAACTTCGGACTTTTTTTTCATATATTTAGTGATATTTCAACTACAAATACAAATCTTTTCAATTAAAAATATTTCAATATTTACGACTTATAACACTGTAAAGTGGCTTTGGTGATAAAAAAGTGGTCCATCGGCGACCACGATTCCAAATGATTGGCTGAACAGAAATCAAAAAATGAAATAGCATTTTAATCTGTGGTTATGTGGCTATCGCCGGAACCAGGATATTTTGAAAATATTAAAAATTGAATTTTTTACGCGGGTTTGTATTTTTTTTTTAGAAAAACGCGATTTTTTGCGTCTATTTTCTTGTATATAAAAAAACGACTTGACCTATTTCAATTATCCTGGTTCGGGCGATAGCCACACATGAGCTGAATATACTTTATAAATTTGAACGAAATCGGTTAAGTCGTTTTTGAGAAATCATGGTCGCCAGTTCGAAAAATGTGGTTTCGAGAAAAACGCGTTTCAAAGTTCAAGTACGAATAAAGCCATGAATTCCAAACTATTACTAAAACAGCCGTTATATTCGAAAATATAGTTTAGGAAACTAAATTTTTTCTAAATGTATTTATTTTTTACTTATATATATGTGTCTGTAATAATAAAATTCGCGGATAAAAAACAGAAGCGACACAAAAGGTTCAGTGACACACTTCGTTGAAAGCTTGACCGCGCGCTCGAATATCTTGCCTTCTCACTGAAAAAAATTTTTAACAGCGACGAATATGTTTAAATCACTTTACCCACATATTCTGCAAATGTTATAGGTGCGATATATGACGAAAAAAAAATTCAATTTTTCGAACCTATCACATGAGGTGACCCCCTTAAAAGAGAAAATAATAGGTGTCATAATAAACATAATAATGAAAAATTGAGGTTAGGTTATAAATGTGTCAAAAAACTCAAAATCGTAAGTAATAATTGTTCTCGTTCATTAACACAATTCTTAAATATATTATATATATCTATTCATTTTAAATTGAAATCCGTCTTTATATATGAACATAGTTTTTTAACTTCAACTTTTTTAAAAGTATTAAATGCTTGCAGTTTGTAACCCCTTCGTATTTGGCGGTAAATTTGAATATTTATTTCAGATTCAATATTATCATAATAATATTTTTTCTGGTTAAAATTCATTTTATAGTTTATGTAAGTATTATTAATAGTAGTTTATATTCTTGCCTTAAATATTTATTATTACATTTTTAAATTATTATTTGCTTTATTATTATGTACGTATATACTGGGAAGTAAAAAATGAATTAATTGAATTAAATTGCGTTTATTATGTTTACAATATAATTCTAATATTATTTAATTTTGTAGGGTAAATGCGGGTAATTTCGGACAGTACCGATAGTCGGACACTTTCAGTTTTGAAGTTAAATAAATAATTATTTACTATCGGAATCTTCTCACAAAGTTATTTTATCAAATTTGTCAGAATTATAGAATATAAAAATTACCTGCAACGCCCTCTGGTGATTTGTAAATTAGTTAAAATGCAACAATAATTTACTCAACAGCGATGTTTTGACATTTTGTCTGATTTGTTATTCCAGCCGTTAAGGAGGTAGAGATTTTTATTAGTACGAAATAAGGTTTTGTAGGTTGTAATTATGTTTGAAAATGTTACAAAGTGATTATGAAAACTCTAATTTTATGTTTAAAAGTGAAAATAACATTAAAATGACTTTAAATTTACAAATAATTGACGTAATTGACGTGTCCGACCTAACCTGTCAGATTTTAGAGTGTTTGTGTATAGTCGGACACTATATTACTTGTATTATATCTCTTATTATTTTAGATGCTGAAAAAGTAAATACCATAAAAACAACTACTTATAACCTATAAATTTGTTAACCTAAAATTTTATTTTATACGAATTCCTCCTTTTCACTGAAGGATCACAACAGAACTTGACAGATTGTCTTCAAATACCATAGTGAGGTATAAAATTTTAAAACTAAAAAACTTTCTTTTTTTATTTAAGATTCACCACATGGGTTTACGAATTAAACTCGTGCTGCCTGAGGATTATTTCTGTAACTGAATTTGATAGATTTTATAACATAAAAGCAAGAAATATTTTATTATTTTAAAAAAGAAAAATGTCCGACTACTGATACAGTTGTGTCCGACTTTACAAGCAAGTGTCCGACTACTGCTGATATTCAGTTTTTTTATTAAAATAGCTATATTTTATTAAATATTGACATGTTTGTAGCAAATTTATATGAAAATTAATCATGGATGACTCATTTAACGGTTCATGCAAAGCAATATGTTAAAATACTTTTCAATTTTAAGAAAAATATCATTATTTAAGATCGAATCCTTAAGTGTCCGACTACCCCCGCATTTACCCTATACAATAATATTTTATCATTAATTTATTTTTTGATTTGCACTGTTTGCAAAACCAATCAACAGTCTTTGGCGATTTATTTATTAACAAACAGAAAAATCCGAAATTTTTCATTTTATATAAAAGTAAATTTTTTTTCTACTGATGTCTATAATGCCAGAGGGACTAGTTTAGTTTCTAATTAATGGTATTTATTTTCTGTTTGTGTACAATCAGAATACTGTTCGTCTATTTGTTCGTTGACTATTTTGACTTTAAAAGGTCATTATTTCCTGAGACCGTTGGGCGTCGGTTGTGTTTCAATCAGAAAATTCCTACAAATTTTTGTTGTTATCTTTTTTCATTTTTCTTGAAAAAATGAATAACGTAAACGAAAAGACAGGTAAGTGAAATGTTTCTAAAAAATATTAGTTTCAATTTAATCAAGTTATTTGAATTAATAATTAAGGTAATTATAACTATATTTTAAATTTTAATTTAGTCAGTTAAAAATTTTCTTTTTTTTAATGCAGTAATTTAAAAATAACTCAACTGGTTTCTTTCAATAGTCTTTAAATAGTGGCACTTTGTAAAACTTATACTATAATTTATGAATTCATTATTTATTATTAAATTTTATTTCTAAAAATATTCAGTGCACGTGATAAATTTGAAAGTTATCGTTTACTAATAACCGTTAAATAGAAAAGCATTTTCTTATTGTTTAAAATAAAGAATTTTTATTAAATTATATTTTTATCTTTAAAAATTATTATCATTTTATTTTATTTATTTTATTTTCCTCAACACTTCATTACTTTATATTATTATTTTTGTTAAAGCTGCATTTTATTTTAGGAGAACAACCTGACCTGTTTCAAAACGAAACAGCTTAATTAAAGTGAGAGACTCTGTAACTGAAAACAGAGGGGAAAATATGGGAAAAAAAGGTCCTTAAATCTGGGATTAAATATTATTCTATTTACTATGTTTGCAAGCATGGAGGCAGAGATAATGTAAAATCAAAGTCTACTGGTAAACGAAAAGCAAAATGAGTTATCAATGTTACATAAAGTGTCAATTTTTTTGAAATTCAATATGGCAGAATTAATATGGATGATATAGAAACTAATTAAGGAAATGTTTTTTCTTTTTAATTAGTTAAAATGCGAAGCAGATTTCACAGTCGACGTGTATCGTGTTGGAAAATTATTATTAAAATTTTTTTATTGTACGCTTTCTGCTTTTTTAATTATTTAGGTACAATAATTTTCAACTATTTTCAATATTTTTCAAATATGTTCTTAATTTTAAATAATTTTTAAAAAAAATTTTTTTATTGAAGGAGTTGTATGACTGTATGCCAGAAAATAGAAGGTTAAATAAAAAAGAAAAGAAAATGGCTGCACAGCAACTGAAGATGGGTGCAAACATGAAAAAAGTAAAGCATCATTTACAATCCATCACTGAAAAAAAAGGTTTATCGAAAGATTTATCGAACTTAACTGCTCGGACGGATAAGGGAAATAACAACTTGAGTAAAACAGTGAGAATAATGCAGGATAATTATGGTACGTGTATTTTACCAACATTTTTTCGGATACTTGTTTTCTCAAAAACTAAAATTTTTTATAATTTGATTTGATAAAATTTCATTGATTCAAGTTTCTTTTAGTTGAATTTTAATTCTTTGTATTTGTTTTAATCGAAATGTCAGTACGGCCCTTTTTTCTTCACTACAAAAAATCGGTTATTTTGTAAAACATTTATTAAAAATATAAGACGGTAGTCCCGAATTCATTGCCATAGATGCAACGTATAAATTATTAGATTTAAGGGCTCCTCTCTATTTAGTTGTAGTAGAGGATTCCCAGGGCTATACAGAAATTGTTCGCTCGGATGCATCCTAATGCATGAAAGCAAAGATAACATGCAATGGTTTATATATACATTTAAAACAAAACATCCCACTTGGAATAAAGTAACCACCGTAATGGCTGATAAAGATCTCAATGAAAGAGATATTATTAAAAAAAGCTTTCCTAATACTAAAGTATTGATTTGCATCTTTTACACAGAAAGAACTTTTAATAGAGAGATCACTACCGAAAAATTGGGAATTACCAGTGGTCAAAAAGATGCGGCCAAAATGATTATACGTAGTATGATTTATAGCAAGAGCGAAAATGAATACTTTGCTCTTTATAATAGACTAAAAGCTGAAACGCCAATTTCGGTGCAAACTTATTTTGATAAAAATTGGCATGACATCCGAAAAGAGTGGACAATGAGCGGCAATTTTTTTTAAGTTATCGTTTCTCAATACAACGAATAATCGGTTGAAATCCCTGAATGGTAAAATAAAATTTGTTGCTGCCAGATTTGCAAAACTAGAACAATTTATTATTGATTTTTTTATTTTAATATCAACTCGAGAGACTGAACACGACGTCACTGCTGCATATTCAAAATTAAAAAAAAAATTCTGTGCCTTTTAAAGAAAATAGTACTGAATTATTTTATAATTCTATACTAACTGACTACGCATTCAAATTTGTTCTTTACGAACTAGAAAAACGGTCAGGTTATACAATTGCTGGTATAGCAGACGATTTAGCCGCATTAATTGTACAAAAAGGAAATAAAGTATCCAGAAACGTTACTGACAAGTCATGTGATTGTCAGTATCACGTATCAATGGGACTTCCATGCAGGTATATTTATTTTTATTATTTATTTTATTTATTAATTTTTAATTCCATTTTTTGTTTTTTAATTATTTTATTCAACAAGCAAAATATCCGCGATTAGTTTTCCATATGTTTTAGAAATTAAACTATAATAATAAATAAAACAAATTGATGAATAATATTTATCTAATAAGGAAGGCTGCCAGTGGACTTGCAAATTGAAAATAGTGAAAAAAAGACTTTTTAATTTAAAAAAGTGAGTAAATTATGAGTTTTTAAGTGAAAAAAGTGAGTTTTTAAATTAAAAAAGTGATTAAATAGTAAGTTTTTAAATAAAAAAAAATGAATAAGCTGTAATAATGTAATTAAATGAATTCTAATCGGAAATATGATTTCCTCCAAATATTACATACTACTCAAATTATTCAATTTAACCGCACCAACTTCGCCGACCAAAGGGAAGTTCTGCCGATGAGACCATTATCACGCCGACCGAGCAACCCACGTGGAAAAATACTTACACTCTATGCCTCGTACCTCGCTCCTCGTCGACCACGTGCTCCCGCCGGTTTCCACACGCTGTTGGACTCACGACCTCGAAATTAAAAACACTAGGGGCAACTCCTGGACAACCACTCCAATTAAACAAAATACAGTTCACTTCGTCCAACGTTATTTATTCAACACCAGGGTGTAACCGACGTCACACTTACAAGTCCAATGAATTAGCACTCACTACAATTCAAATAGAAAAGAATACTCGGCGCACGTGCTCTTGTCACAAGATATCCCACGGAACTGTGAAATCACCGGCACCTCACGCGCGCTAATCGTTTAGGGGTGGTGGCCCCGCCCATCGTCTCCAAATCTCCGCGCTCCGTCTCTCCCGTACGTAGAGCCGTCCGTCCTCGTCCCTCTCATCGTCTCATCGAACGCGGGAAAATGCGGAAAATCGCGCGAAGCACATTTTCCACCAATCTGGCGTCTGACCACCCCACACAATCTCCAAAACGGAATTATTCGAGGGAACTGCGACGAAGCGGAAATAAAGCGCCAGTCAGGGCCGTAATTAATTAACGGAAAAAGGCACCTGTGCAGCTTATACTTCCCACAACTCAAAAATAAAAATTAAAACTTAACAATTAATCTCGTCAGTGACGAAACGCTTCGTCACAAAGCAATATAGAGTTTGATATTACTAATATTAAATTGGAGGGCGCCAGCAGGAAAAGTCATTCAAATTTGAAAAAAACAATTTAAAAATCGCAAAAATAATTGAAATGTGTAGAAAATAATTAAATAATGACAAAAATAATTCAATTTGAAAAAAAACTTGTAAATGACAAAACTAATTGAAAAATTAATTAAAAATAAAAAAATGATGACAAAAATTGAAACGAAATAGTTGGAATTTGAAGTAAATAATTGAAAAGTTTCAAAAATAATTGAAGTTAGAAAAAAATAATTAAAGAATGACAAAAATAATTAAAAATTGAAACAAAAGTTTGAGACTGGTTAAAAAAATTTAAAGTTTCAGACAATAATTGAGATATTGAAAAAATAAATAAAATGTACAGAAACTAATTGAATAATGACACAAATAATTGAGGCAGTTGGTGCAGAAACCGCACAAGTCCATTTTTTTTCGAAAATCACTTTTTTATGGAAAATTTATCTTTAAATGAAGCTCTACGATCTAGTAAAATATTACATATGTTACTAAACTCTAAACTCTTTAAAATAAATAAACAAATTTTTGTTTCGTGCAGAAACAGCACAATCCATGATACCAAGCTGCGCACAAAGATGCGCAATGTATGAAATAATATTTATTTGTGATATTTTTAAAGTGTTTTAGACGTTGTTAAATAATTTATATTAAACAGTTCATATTATAAATAAAATGCACTGAAAGCGAGGCAGAAAACAATAATAGTGAATTATGTGATAATTGTTAAGAAAATGTTGGAAAGTGATTTTTAAAAAATGTTTATTAATTATAAAATGCTAATAAAAATTATCCAAATTAAAATTTTTTAATAAAAGTTACTAAAAATTTTCTAAAACTGTCATACTTCACTTGATTCAATACATTTTCTGTGTTTTCCATTTCATTTTGTGCAGAAACCGCACAAGTCCAAAAGTTAATTTATTTTTTTTATACCCTATATTAATTAAAATATAAATGAATCATATTGGATTTTTAAACTTATAGGTTAGTAGAAAATAATACGAAACGCAGAATTAAACAAAATTTTCACATTTACAAGAAAAACAGTTTTTATTGATTTCTGAACAATTACGATTTACGGACTTGTGCGGTTTCTGCACCAACTGCCTCAATGATAAAAGCTGGTGTAAAAATTACCCTTTTTAGACAAATAGTTGAAAAATTGAAAAAAATAATAAAATTTTCAAGAAAATAATTGAAATTTGAAAAAAATAATTTAAAAATATCAAAAAATATATATGTGTAGAAAATGGTTGAATAATAAAAAAAATAATTGAAATTTAGAAAAAAAAAAATGTATTACCTTATTTGAAAAATTGTATAAAAGAATTGAAAAATTAACGATATAATTAAAATGTGAAGAAACTAATTGAATAATGACATAAATGATTGAAAACAGATCTTCAAAAGTTAATAAATTCATGATAATAAGAAGATTAAAGAAAATTACATTTAAAGAAAATAATTCCAAAATGTCAAAAATATTTGAATATTGACAAAAATAGTTGTAACTTAAAAAAATAATTGAAAGATGACAAAAATAATTGATAATTTTAAAAAAATTAAAAATTTGAAGAAAATACTTGTAAACTTGCAAAAAGAATTGAAATATTGAAATAAATAATTCAAAACTGATGTAAAAATTAAAAAATTATAGACAATAATTGTAAAGTAAAAAAAAAATTATAAGTTTGAGGGAAATAAATAAATAATTGAAAGTTGAAGAAATTAATTGAAGTTTGAAGACAATAATTGCAATTTGAAGAGAATAATTCAAAAATGGCTAAATAATTTAAATATGAAAAAAATAATTAAAGTTTGAAGAAAATAATTGAAAGAGGTGTGAAAAAATTAATAAATTCGTAACAATAATAAAAATAATGATGAAAATAATTGAAAACAGGTGTAAGAAATTTAAAAGTTAATGACAATAAAAAAAATTGAATAAAATAATTGCAATTTGTAAAAAAATATTCTAAAATGGCAAAAATAACAAAAATATGAGAAAAATAATTGGAAAATAACAAAAATAATTGATTAATGACAAAAGTAATTAAAATTTGAAGAAAATAATCAAAAAATAACGAAAGTGAATTAAACTTGTGTAGAAAATTTGGATAGAAATTTGGATGTAGGTTCTAATTTCTATAGAAAATTATCTTTAAAATAACACGAAGAACATAAAGAGATCTTTATTATTTTAAAAGTTATTAAAAATTGAAAAATACGCTGTAATTGACACTTTTTTTACAATAAATTTTTTTTAAAGTGAACAAAACGACTTCATCCTAAGCTAATTTTATTCAGAATGTAGTTACTTTTGAAACAATTACAGAGAAAATATTTTATTGTAGAATTAGATCGAAGAAATTATTAAATGGTTACGAAATTCTCATGATTTAATCAAATGTAATTTCAATTTTCATTGATTGATTTAATAAACATTAATATTCATGTTATTTGAAAAACTTGTGTTCTTTGAAAAAATAAAAAATTGTTTTTAAACAAAAATTATTTGTTAGGGAGCGTTCATAAACTACGTAGACCAATTTTTGTCACTTTTTGACTCTCCCCTCCCCCTAAGTAGACTAGCGTAGACTTTTGCTAAACCCCCCCTCCCCCCGTGTTGCACGTAGTTTTTTTTTCAAAATGCATTTTTACTGCATATTTAACTATATCCACATTACAAGTAAGTCAATTAAAAACAGACAAATATTCTGAGTACAATATTTTATTCTTTGCACATAGAAACATTTAAGGAGGTTCTATCGTAAATAGAAAATAGAATTACCATTTTAAGCAAATTTGGTCTACTGGTAGATAATGGTTTTATTATGATGTGGTTGAATTTTTGAAACTTGTACTTGTGAAAAAAATTATAAAGGTTTTAGTTTTTAACATTTTACATTGAGTTTTATGAGAATTGAGTAGTTAGTTATATATATATATTTAGATATTTACATGTATTTTTAAAAGTTCCTTGAGGTTTCAAAAATTTAACTACATTATTATAAAGATATTATCTACCAGTGGACCAAGTTTGATTAAAATGGTAATGTTAATTCTTTTTACAATAGAACCTCCTAAATAACCAACAAATAAAAAAAATTTCAATAAAATTTAAAAAAATTTTAAATTCTTTAGAAATCTTCGGTAAACTGCGCAATTTCAAAAGACGAAAACAAATTAATTTCAGTTTCTGTTAACTACGTAGTAAGAGTCGACCTCCCCCCTCCCCCCACGTAGACTACCGTAGACTTTTGCTGAACCCCCCCCCTCCCCCTTAACATACTACGTAGTTTATGAACGCTCCCTTATTTAATTTAAGCGTTATCAAATTTCTTTAATTTTTGTTATTTTATTAAGTTATAACTTTTTGAGCCTAAATATGTTTATGTAATTAATAATTAAAAATAAATATTAATAACTAATTAATTTACTATTAACAATTACCTAACTGTCAATTTTGTATCATGTCATTCTAAAAATCTTTTTACAATTATTATTATAATAAATTGTATCATGTCATTCTAAAAATCTTTTTAAAATTATTATTATAATAAATAACTTTTAAGAATTATTATAATATAAATAATGACATATTTAAGTGGATGTAATCGATAAGCTTCAATTTTTAAAATAGGTATAACAATTCATAAAAATCAGAATAATTTAAACTCTATTTACCTTTTTAATTTTTATTACTTCAAGTTTTAAAGCATGGACAGAAAAAAATGAATAAATACAAATAGTAACTAACTTCAGGAGTTTACGGAGATTATTATTATTTAATATTCAGTCATTCTTGCCTTTTCTCAATTATGAATTATTTTTTTGAAATATCGATACAAAAAGCTATCGATACTAAAGCGGCAGGGTTGGATGGGATGGAGAATGAAGAGCTGAAGTATGGAACAGAAAGGGTTAGGGAGGAGTTGTGGAGAATAGTGAATGGGGTATGGAAAGGGGAAGGTTGGCCGGAGGAGTGGAAGACAGGAGTGATTGTCCCTATACTAAAAAAGGGGGATGGGAAAAAGGTAGAGGACTATAGGGGTATTACTCTAATGCCAGTAGGGTACAAAATATATGCGGAGGTGATACGGAGGAGATTAGAGAAACAGGTAGAAGAAATATGTTTTATCCCACATAATCAAACTGGATTTAGGAAGGGGATGGGTACGATGGATAATATATATGTGCTAAATTATTTAGTAAGTAGAAATTTAGAAAAGAAGAAGGGGAAACTAGTGGCAGTATTCGTAGATTTCAAGGCTGCCTTTCCATCGGTAAACAGGGGAATTCTATGGAGGATATTGAAAGAGAAAGGAGTGGAAGAAGGAATTATATAAAGGATTAAGGAAATATATGAGGAACCAAGAGTGAAAGTAAGAGTAGGGGGGAGAGTGGGAAAAGAATTCTGGCTAGGAAGAGGGTTAATGCAGGGGTGCCCGCTCAGCCCGTTGCTCTTTAACTTGCTGATAGCGGATATCGATCAAAGCTTATGGCGGAAAGTGAAGGGAGTAGTAGTATTAGGTAAAACTAGAATCTATACCCTGGCATATGCGGATGATTTGGTGTTGATAGCGGAAGAAGAATGTGGAATGAGATTGTTATTGAGAGAGTTTGAAGTATATGTGAGGGAAAGAGATTTTAGAGTGAATGTGGATAAAACGAAAGTGGTAAGGTTTAGGAAAAGAAAGAATGACGTGCAAGAGATAATAAGACTGAATGGGAAAGAGGTGGAAGAAGTGAATGAGTTTTGTTACTTGGGTTATTGGTTTGCGAGGAATGAAACGAGTAAGTTAAATGTTAGGAAGAGGGTAGAGAAAGCAAGTAAGATAATGGGACAAGTGCGGGGGATAGGAAAAAGAAGGTTTAAGAATGATTGGAAAAGGAGAATGTGGATGTTTGATATGTTGGTATGGTCGGTGCTGTGTTATGGGGTAGCAGTGTGGGGATGGAAGGAAAGAGAGGATGTGGAGAGATTCCATGAAAGGTTTATAAGATGGGTGATGGGAGTGAGTGGAAAATGTCCAGGGTATATGATTAGAGAGGAGTTGGAAAGGGACAAGATAATAGTAAAGCAGAGGAAAAGAGTATGGGGCTTTGAAGAGAAGATGAGACAAGAAAAAGGGAGCAAGTTAGCACAGATGTGTTGGAGAGCAGTAAAGGAAAGAGAGAAAAATGGGACAGAGAGTGAGTTTGGATGGGAGAAGGAAAGATGGATGGTGAGGAAGGAGGAAAAAGGGAAAGGAGTGGAGAGTTGGACAGAAATAGAAAAGTACATAAAAGAGAAAGAAAAAGCAGAAAGATGGGCTAAAATAAAGGATTCGAAGTATAACAGATGGTATGGGATGGTAAGAGAGGAAGGTCTGCCGAGATATTTATGTGAGCTTAAGAAGGAAAAAAGTGGAATAGGGTGCTGAGGTTCAGAATGGGGGAGGGAATGAGAGAATGCATGTACTGGATGGATGAGCAGGAAAAGTTGTGCAGAGTGTGTGAGTTTGGATTGGAAGACTGGGGGCATGTGTTGGATAGGTGTACGGGAGAAAATGAGGAAAAGAAGGGAGTAGGAGAATGTGTGTGTTGGATTTTAGATGAGAATGGGAAAGGGGAGAGGTGGATGAGAGAGTTGGAGGAGCGTAGGGAGAGAATGAGAATAGGGATTGGCCAAAGAAATGAAATAGAGTCATGTAGTGTAGATTCGTAAGCTCGACAATGAGACCAGTGGTTTAGGAAACGGAAGCCCTGGCACTGGAGGTAGTTAGGTAGATGGCGTAATATTAGTTAGTGAGTAAGGATATAGAGTAAGTTAGTTAAGTAAAAATGTAAATAGGTTAAGGTTATGTAAAGGGAACGGGAGCCCTTCGAGCCCGTAAAAGGGAGAATAAACTTTATACAATATACTTATACACCTAAGAAGCAAAAAATCGATTTTTGGATTTTGATAATATTAGGTTAATTAAATGTCCCTTTTTCATTATCTGAAGTCAGAAAACATTTTCGTTAAATATTTTTCACGTATTTAAGACTCAAGCATCAGCGATTTGTACAGAATCCAATGGCGCTCGCGCCGCCTCTTTTCACTCTCCTGTAAAATTTCCGTTTGGCTTCTTAGGTGCTTTTCTTTGCGACGCATCACATATATTAATTTTCTTTTATTGTTTATTGATTTTTTTAAACAAAAAAAATTAAAGAAACCAACATCATTCTTTTATAAACTTTCCTGAATTATAAACTTTAAAAAATAGAAAATCGATTTAACAATTGTCTTTTTTACCCTGTATACCTCATCTGCATATTTTATCTGTAAACTGAAACAATTTTAAATTTTCCTGGTAAAGAAACAGGGACTAACTTCACTATGGATTTTAAAACGCGGACAGAAAAAGATGAATAAATATAAAAACTAACGACCAACTTCACTTCAAGTTTTAAAGCATGGACAGAAAAAAATGAATAAATACAAATAGTAACTAACTTCAGGAGTTTACGGAGATTATTATTATTTAATATTTAGTCATTCTTGCCTTTTCTCAATTATGAATTATTTTCTTAAAATATCGATACAATTGTAAAAATTTCCAATTGATTTCGCTAATTCATTCGCAGAAAACAACTAATTCAGATTTGGGGAGTAAAGATATATATTTTTCGTTTTAAGACACATTTTTGCAGCTCGGGAATATTTAAATGTTAGTCTCGCTGATGATACTCTATGTCTAGAACGTTGGACGCAGGCGTACTTCATGAAAAACCATCGGGTATTCCAGAACTGCATGGGAAAAGTATCGCAAGAACCGACATTACACATTGATAAAAATGAAACTAAGAGTTCAAAAAAGTTTAAAAACTTAACTGAGGGACAAAAACTACGCATGGGAAAAATACAATTTTCTGAAATGAATCAACTACTTTCCGAATTGTCAACTCAAAAATTTCATCAACATATGGGATTTTTTGATGAGGTCAGTTTTATTTATTTTATCGTACCGTCAATTTTTTACTTCCTCTCAGATAAATTTTCATCTAATATACTTTTTTATTAATTTGTTGTCATTGTTTCCATGCTTATGTATATTTAAAAAATTAAAAAAATTTTTTTTTAAATTGCTTTTTAACGTTTCATATTTATTTTTATGATTGATTTGTTTTCTTTATTTTTCCGCAATTTTCGCAATTTTGGATTATAAAGAGTAAACAATTTTTTAAAAAAAGTATTCATGAATTGTCTGATTTTGACTAAATGTTTTTTTATTTTTTATTATTTCTTTTTAAATGTTCTCAGTTTAAGAAATAAACTACTTAAAGATAAATATTTGAAAATTTTATATAAGCATAGAACGAAATCTGATTTAAATATTTCAAAAAATCGAAGAAACTTTTTTTATATGTAAAAAGGCGGTTATTATTTAAACAACCTCTTTACTTAATGACTGTGAATGGCAACGATAATTTACCAGAAGAAACTAGCTTTCAAGAAGACACTTTAGAATGTAGTAATGAATCTCTTTCAGAAGACCTGGTATCTGTTCCAGAAGATTTGGAATCTTCAACGAGAAATTCAGATGAAGGTTTACATCATGGAATTTTACAAGCTAGCAGTCAATCTCTGATATTTATTCCTGACGACGACGTTCTAACTTATAAAAATGACGAAAATTCAACGTATGAGCTTTTTAACATTGATTGTAACATTATAAATGTATCGTCTCTAGATGAAAATTCAAAAATAATTGACCAAACAAAAGGACATAATTTAGAAAAAATCGACATAAGTCAAATGAAAAATATTAAGATGCCACCACCGCAAAAATGCGGGGACGACCGAAACACTCCACGCGGACTACACCTATAGGTCTAACAAAAAAAATAAGTAACACTTCTACTAAAAACGTTACTTTTATTAAAAAAAGGGTCGAAGAAAAAGTGCGCCAAATGTTAAACTGGTTCGTTGAAGTACCAGTAGCAGAAGAAGCCTTCAAGGGTCATCGAATAAATGAAAATTGCATCGAAATGAGACCAGAAAAAGTTACCTCAGCAATTTTGGATGACCAAGTGAACTTGGAAATAATTAGACAATATTTTACTGAAGAAGCTTGGGCAGCTGTCAAAAGTTTATTTCATTTTAAAGAAGAAGAACGTATTTGGTACTGTAAATTATGTAACATAGATGTAACCGAACCAGCTGAACACTTGCCAAAAAGTAAGAGCACTAAAAAAACCAATCATGATCGATCAATTTGATGTGACTCGTGTCTTGAGTGGTTTCACCAAATATGCGCAGAGTTAAATAAATCACCAAAGACTGTTGATTGGTTTTGCAAACAGTGCAAATCAAAAAATAAATTAATGATAAAATATTATTGTATATAAAATTAAATAATATTAGAATTATATTGTAAACATAATAAACGCAATTAAATTCAATTAATTCATTTTTTAGTTCCCAGTATATACGTACATAATAATTTAAAAATGTAATAATCAATATTTAATGCAAGAATATAAACTACTATTAATAATAATACTTACATAAATTATAAAATGAATTTTAACCAGAAAAAATAATATTATGATAATATTGAATCTGAAATAAATATTCAAATTTACCGCCAAACATGAAGGGGTTACAAACTGCAAGCATTTAATACTTTTAAAAAAGTTGAAGTTAAAAAACTATGTTCATAAAGAATGATTTCAATTTAAAACGAATAGATATATATAATATATTTAAGAATTGTGTTAATGAACGAGAACAATTATTACTTACGATTTTGAGTTTTTTGACACATTTGTAACCTAACCTCAATTTTTCATTTTTATGTTTATTATGACACCTATTATTTTCTCTTTTAATGTCGAAATAACATACTCATCTTAATTCACGAATCCTTTACTATTTATTTTTCGTTACTGGCAAACTAATTTGAGCATTTTAAATATCCAGTTTGCTGTCTGGCAGAATAATTTGAGCACCTTAAATCGCCAGATATCTGGCGAAATAGACACAGCGTTAAATTTAAATATGAGATCGACTGAAATGGAAAATTCGACAGTTGCTAAAATCCGCGATCAGCTTAAAAAATATGTGGATGTAGGATTAAATAAAATCATTGATACACTCATTCAACGTATAAATGACGATCGCTATGCTTTCCAAACGCAAATAAATTAGCTTGAGAAGGAATTGTCAGGTATGAATTCCAGAATGGCTGCTTTCGAAGCGCAGACCCCATATTCACGGAATACGGATACCCTATCACGTCTTGAACAGGTTGAATTATTAATTAAACCAAATAACCAAAATGGTTCTATTAAGTATATTAATCAACAGCTTGTTAAACTCGCGAATTGGTTTAATAACCATGAGCTATAGATATAGAAAAAATAACCTTTTAATCAGTGGCCTTGAAGTGCCGAGAGATAAAGTGAAGGAAGAAGATAATGTTTTTCTTCTTTCTGAAATGTAAAAAAATCGCTATAAGTGATCAAACTGCTCTCGTGATGGTAAATTTACAATTCTTAATTTAAAGAAAGAAAAAATAAGAGATGTTCGTTATTCATTACGATTCGAATGTCTGTAAATGAAAATACTGCATTTGAATGTTCATTTGATAATTCGATTAAATAATCGAATTTGTGTGTTCTCTTTTTGTTTTTATCATTTACGTCAGATTAGAAAATGTGTTTTAAAAGAAGGTTGTGAATTATCATTCTATTTTATGTTTGAAAATAAAATGGCTTATTTAATTGGAAATCGAGTTTCAATATCAATACTGTACATGGTACTTCGAGTCAGATCTAGCCAGGGAACCGCGTTAAAGCTAGTTTTTCATGGAGCGACTACTCGCCGCGATTTAATAAGAAAGAAAAAAACCGAAGTATGCTCTGTATTTTATTTTCGCATTAAATCGCGGCGAACAGTCGCTCCATGAATTTAGACCTTAATTAATTTATTCGAATTCAACATTGTTTTGTCATGACAGGAATTTTCATAACCCAAGTGACAGTGAACATTTACAAAACAGTATATAGATTGTGACAATTACAATTTCAAGATTTGTTTACGATGAGTGTAGAAGAGTTTCGCAGCAAACGAGAGTACGTAAAATAAAGGGAAACTCATACGAATCGGGACTTTCGTTGAAAATGTTCAAAACAAAAAAGTTGTTCCTGTGCTTCAAGATGTTTTAGTGCGCTTGGAAATGCTGGATACAATCGACAATGAGTTTCAATCTATTAGGGTAACTACCCCAGTCGTTTGCACCTTTAGCCAAATTTTGACTTTAAGAATTAAATTAACATAGAAAAAATAAAATAATAAAATACATATGTGACTGTCCATGACAAAACATGCCTTGGCTCCAAAAAATAAATTTTGATTTTTTAATGCCAATCGACAGGTTTTTATTTGCTCTTTCATTTCCAAAAATAAAAATTATTGTTTTAAAGAAATTTTGGTGTTATTAAACAAGAAGCATAGGCACGTTACATTGGTTTCAATGCATTGCTGCAACTTTAAACGCTAACCCTGTAAAGTTGACGTTGGGGAGCTAAGGCATGTTTTCTCATGGACAGTCACATATAATGATATATGTATTAAAAATTTAATGCAGAATACAATAAAATTACTATTTTTTAATGAAAAAGCACGAAGACTTTGAAATTATCATATAATTGTGTGCTGACACAATGCCCTAGTCGTTGGCACTGCTGCCATTTTACAGCACTAGTCATTTGGCACCTAGCACCCAGACGTTGGCACCCCATACATAACCTTCAAGACCTCAAAATGAAAATGAGAGGATTTTGCTCAAATTTTGTAAATGAACAACTAAGTTCAACAGAAATGTTCTCCCAAAGTTTTATTAAGCCTTATAAGGTTCTTTTTTATTAAAAAAATGTTTTAAGTTAACATGTGGTCTTATGCCCGGTTGTAAATCCGTGTACAAGATCATCTACTGAACTTGTATATAATTCTGGATAAAATCATGCACAGGTGCATTGACTTGTCTTGTGAATGGACAGCACGTGAATTTGGAACAACAAGCGTGTACATTTTCATGCACCCACAATAAAATCTGATACAAGAACATGTGCATGAACGTGCAAATGTTCAAGCACATAATTTTCTATACTTTAAATGTTATTAACAAATGTTACTTGTTTTATAGTGGTCCTGTACCTTTTATAGCCATTAAAATCTACTGCACAGCCTTCACTCTCATAGATAACTAATGCGCAACGTTTAAAGTTTAATAAATAATTATCCCTTTTCGTGTACAGATTCATGTGCATGTGCGTGTGCATGTTCATGCACATGAAATTATTTTTCTTTAGAAGCGTTCATGAACATGTGCATGTTCTTTTGCACGTTTGTTGTTCCAAATTCATGTGTTCACCATTCGCAAGTTCATGCACAAGACAAGTCAATGCACTAGTGCATGATTTTATCCAGAATCGTGTACAAGTTCAGTAGATGATCTTGTACACGGATTCACAACCGGGTGGAGATATGCTGCTTTGTGGCTAATTCTGCATACAACTGATCACACTTTTTCTTTTCCTGACATGAAAAATTAGCAGAAATTAATTATTTTTAAGTGTATTATTCTTTAATATTTCATAATTATATTCTCAAAGTTTTATCTAGTGTTATAAAGTTTATTTTCAAGAAAATGTTAAATAATGCAGGAAAAATCTACAAACGCAAATGCGCATGCTATCAATTTGCGCGTGTGATTTGAAATAGTTTCAAAATACATTATTTCCAAATAAACATTTTGTACTTAAATAGGTTTATTTTAAGACAAATAAGCTTTAAAAATGTATTTAATGAAAATATTGCATTAATATATATTTTAAAATGAATTATAAATAATGAATGTGACGCGCTCCGAAGAAAGGTACTTAAGAAGCAAAAAATCGATTTTTGGATTATGATTGATTTAACTTCATTTAATGTTCCTTTTTCATAATCAAAAGTCAGAAAATGTTTTTATTAAATATTTTTCAAGTTATGACACTTCAAACATCAGCGGTTTGTACAGACTACAATGCGCACTCGACTTTTGTTTTCGCTCTCCTGAAAAATTCTCGTTTTGCTTCTTAGGTACCTTTCTTCGGAGCGCGTCACAAATGTTTAAAAATTATTTCAAATTAGAGATGCATAACGAGAATCTGTCCTTTCACGAAAGAAAAAAGATAGGAGTTGTATCTTCTTTTGTTTTCAATGCATTTTCCTGCGAGATTCTCGTTCTCGTCGAACAAGTTCTCGCTCAAATGCATCACTATTTCAAATACACATGCGTATTTCGACTAATAACCACAGTCGGTTCAGGGCAGCCAGTCTTGAAAAATGAAACTTTTAAACGCAGCCTCTGCAGTTTATTTATGTATGTTAATAAAGTTAATGTTACAAGACTCGAAAATTTTATACATATTTTTGTAACAATACAATTCATAAATGCTTATTTTAATGACATTCACCTATGTTGGAATTAATAAAAAGTACTTTTCAATGTAAATATTTTACTTTTTTAGGTTGATGCATACTAACAGGCAAAAGTTAAATACATAAATATTTCATTAAACATTAAGGGGTCTGTCTCATACAAGAATTTCAAAAAATAGATTTTTCAAAAATATATTTTTTATTCTGTGTTACGTCTAAATAGAAATAACAAACCAAATTATTATTTATTTAAAAATCAGTCGGTGGACAGAGTGGAGGGTAAGGTGTACGGAATAAGACACTGGTAAATTCTCAATAATTCGAAATGACCATTTATTAGAATTTTTACACAACAATTTGAAATTCGTGAAGAGGGATGGAATCTTGAGAGAATTCGTTTAGCTAGAACAAAAATGTATAAAATGAATTTCTCTTTTGAAAAACAGTTTCTGGAGTGAAATAAGGAAAATATGAATTTCTTACCTTTAAATTTTATAATCAGAAGGATGAACCAAGCCGGTCACTGGACTCTGAGTTTTCAATACCCCTGCGGGTGGTCCGCTGCGACGAGTTCGGCTGGCAAATTTGTAGGAGACTTAGACTCCTAGTTGGTAAACGTGCACAGGTGACAGGCACTGTTTTTAAAGTTCTCTCTCTCTCTGTCTCTCTCCCGTCTTCTCGAGATGGCGAAACAAAGGATGGTCTTTCCGAATTTAGAAAAGGGTGATTTATTGTGACATACTATTAGAGTCACTTAGATGTCGGTTTTTCGACACGATATACAATATTCTATTTCGACAGTTCGAATAAGACTGAATGTAAAGGGTTATCAAGTAAATTTAACAGGTGGTACTAACAATAGAAAATAGATAAGGTTACAAAGGTTTACGTGGGGATTATTTTTTAAATAATAATATAAAATGTAATTAATTATAAACAATACTTAGTTAGACTAATTAACGGTTTGAGGGAATATTCAGTACTAATTAACGGTTTGAGGAAATATTCAGTACTTCGATTTAGACTGACTTTTATGCCAAAAAATCTACGAATTTATAGTAAAAATTTAACATAATTAACATAGATGAATAATTCTAACGGCGCATCAAATTTTGGCATTGCAAGGGGATAAACTAAAAACTTTAATCGTGTTTTCTCGAAACATTGTTTTTTGACACAGTTGACACGATTTAAAAAATCTATTGCATCGATCGGGTTCAAATTTTGAGAACTTCTTCTACAGTACCGGCCGAATTTGTCAGTCCACCCATTTTTTAAAAGTTGAAAAACTTCTTTAAACGTACAAAGTATAATTATTAAATTTTTTTTATATAATACCTTGCGTCAAGAACTCTACTAAAAAGTCTGTTTTTAGAGTTCTAGAGATTAAAAGGAGGAGAATCCTACTTTTAATCACAGTTATCCCCACCAGCAACGCCATTCAAGCACGCTTGCCAACCTAAATGTCAGCTGACGCGTCACGTGTTAGAATAGCAAGCGTACTTGAATGGCATTGCTGGTGGGGTTAAACTGTGATAAAAAGTAGGATTCTCTTCATTTTAATCTCTAAAACTCTAAAAACAGCGTTTTCAGTATTATCTAAAAGTAGATGAAATTCTGAAGAAAATAGGACCTGAAAGAAGTGATTTAGTCCATTTTTCATTGAAATATATTTAAAAAAATGGTATTTTTGGTGGGGGATTATTTCTCAAGTGTCACAGGTCCGAAAAGCAAGTTTATTCAATCGGGCTTAAACTTGGAAAAAATGTTGTCCTATTGAATAGTAATGAATAGAAAAAACATCTTGACTATAGAAAAATTATTTAGCGTGAGGGAGGGGATGAAATTTTTGATTTTTTTAAGGAAACTGCTTACTTTCATAATTTGTTATTCTTTTAATTTTGATTAAAAACAATTTTGAAATACCAGTTTCAATAGATTTTTTACGCTCTTTCGATTGGTCATATTATTTTTTACAAGAAAAAAATTTTTTGACCCCTAACAATGAAAAATAAAAATAAATTTTTCTTCAAAAAGGGCTGGATTTTTTTATTTTTTTAAAAGAAAGCTCTACTTTTTTCTTATAAAAAATCTGTAGAGTAAAAAGTTGGATGAGAACTTCTAGTCAACGAAAATAAATGTTAAGTAGAACCTAACGCCCATGACGCTCGCTGCCATGCCACTAGCACCGCAGCGGCATACAGTTTGGCCTAAAGCACTATTTTTGGACAAAAGTCTGCCGACAATTCAAATATGAACCAATTTTAATTTTCTTTTTTTTTAAATTCTCAGCAATGTTTGTCTTTTAACGCTTAATTGATAGATAATTAGGATTTTCTTTTTTTAACAAAAATAATAACTTTTAAAAATTAAAAAAAAAATGAGTTTTGAGGAAGTAATTTCAAGATCCTTCGATGACAGAAATTTTATATATATGGGCCTTTTCACGTCAGAAATATCAAAGTTGTCAAAGGGTTCATCGATTTTCTTGAAACTTCGTGGTATTATACTGCCATATGAGAAACTTTTTCCCTCCAAATTAAAAATCAATTTTTAATTCAATTTTTTATTTACTTACTCCTCTTTGACAGAAATTTTATTAATATTTTTATATTCCTTATGAATTTACCTTTAATTTCCCTATATAAGATCCGAAAATTATCAGAGAATATAACATCCAATAATTTATTTATAAAAAATATTTATTATTATTTTTTAGATAGTTTTGTTTCAATATTATGGATTTCGCAACTTTTTTTGCTTAAAACAACCAAAAATAAACAGTTACATTAAAATTTATTTATAGCAATTATTTAAACAATTTATTGTACTTATACGTCGACTTATGATACAATTAAGTGAAAGCCTTGCAATTTTTTTTAAATTCCGCAATCTACTATGCTTTGAACGGTCAAAAGTTGATAAATAACAATAATAAATTGTTTAAATAATTGTTATAAAAAAATTCTAATGTTACTGTTTATTCTTGGTTATTTAAAAAAAAAAGTTGCGCTAGTGAGAAAAAGTTACAAGTCATCTTGGTTGTTTTAACCCTAGAAGGACTAACTGGGGTCGTTTGGTACCCCACGCGAAATTTAAAGAAGGCTCCTGACCCATACAATGGCAATTTGGGTTGGGGACCCTAACCATAATTCAATTTAGTAACCTGACAGTAGATTTAAGTAGGTTAGCGCGAATTGCGTGCGCAAGTCTCTCTTCAGTAGATAGATAGATAGATAGATTCTTTATTTTGTCTTAAAATTCCATGAATTTATACAAAAAGAGTTTCAAGAATTTTGAATACAAAAGCTTCCTTATATAATTTATCTAAATTGATTTCTAGAACGAACTTTAAGGATCTCACTAATAAGGTTAGCAAGGTCCTTAAGTTTACGGACGTCATTTGTCGCCAGCAGATCTATCCAAAATTCTCCTGGTTTTTCTACCGCTTGCTGACAGCGAAAATATTTTAATCTAATATCAGAATATGCCGGACAAATCGCTAATAAATGAAAAGAGTCTTCCGGAACCAGCAAATTGCAAAATTCGCAGTTTTTATTGCTATTGAAATTGGCAATGTTATCTTGACAAATTATTCTGTAATTGTCATGCATAAAAAAATGAACCTGAGCAATAATTTAGTGAAACAGATTGGCATCCTAACATCTAGGTATAGGGCTTTCTCCAATCTTTGTTCGAGATGTGGGTAGATCTGCAGGCGAGACGACCTTAGTAGCCTTTCTCGATCGGCGGGATTTTTACATGACCCTAACTCTCTCAACCACATTTCTTTATTTCTTTCCAGCGAGGACAGGGTCAGTTCGTTCCAATCAGCTGCTCGGTTAATTTGTTTAAAAAAATCTTCTACTTGTAAAAACCAGCTGTATTTATTTTTACTTGTTGTCGATTTAGCTAATTCCTTATGCCTAATAAAGCACATTTTTGGGTACCGGTCGTCCGACATCGACAGTAATTTACCTATCCACGCGAGCAACTTTTTAAAGAGATTGCAACTGACGGGATTTCTCCCAGTTTCTATTCGAACTGCATAGTCCGGGGCATACGGTGGAAGCTGTAAGATTCTTTTAAAATAATTATTTTGTACTTTTTCTAATTTCTCCACATATCGTACGCCCCAGACCTCTGCATTGTATAACAAACATGAAATTATAATACTGTCAAGCAGTTTATCTTTGGCGTACCACGAATCTGACCTCGACCTCGCTAAAACGTCCAAGACTCTACCCATAGCCACCTTAGCCGATGGAGGCGCATGAATATTCCCTAAATCTCATTTAGCTTAAATCCCATTAAGCCTAAAATCAAAAAGCCTAAAATGCATTCAGCCAAAATTCCATTTAACCTAAATTGCATTTAACCAAAATTTCATTTAACCTAAATCGCGTTTAACCTAAATTCCTTTAAACCTAAATTTCATTTTACCTAAATCCCATTCAATCTAAATTCCATTTAACCTAAATCTCATTTAACCTAAATCTCATTTTACCGAAATTCCATTTAACCTAAATTCCATTTAACCTAAATTCCATTTAACCTAAATCCCATTTAACCTAAATTCCGTTTAACCTCAATCTCATTTAACCTAAATTCCATTTAACCTAAATCCCATTTAACCTAAAACGCATTTAGTATAAATTCCATTTAACCTAAAATGCATTCAGCCTAAATCTCACTTCACCTAAATCCCATTTAACCTAAATCTCATTTAACCTAAATTCCACTTAACCTAAATCCCATTTAACCTAAAACGCATTTAGTCTAAATTCCATTTAACCTAAAATGCATTCAGCCTAAATCCCATTTAACCTAAATTCCGTTTAACCTAAATCTCATTTAACCTAAATTACACTTAACCTAAATCCCATTTAACCTAAAACGCATTTAGTCTAAATTCCATTTAACCTAAAATGCATTCAGCCTAAATCTCACTTCGCCTAAATCCCATTTAACCTACATCTCATTTAACATAAATTCCACTTAACCTAAATCCCATTTAACCTAAATTGCATTTAACCTGAATCCCATTTAACCTAAATTCCATTTAACCTAAAACGCATTCAGCCTAAATCTCACTTCACCTAAATCCCATTTAACCTAAATCTCATTAAACCTAAATTCCACTTAACTTAAATCCCATTTAACCTAAAACGCATTTAGTCTAAATTCCATTTAACCTAAAATGCATTCAGCCTAAATCTCACTTCACATAAATCCCAATTAACCTAAATCTCATTTAACCTAAATTCTACTTAATCTAAATCCCATTTAACCTAAAACGCATTTAGTCTAAATTCCATTTAACCTAAATTCCATTTAACCTAAAACGCATTGAGCCTAAATCTCACTTCATCTAAATCCCATTGAACCTAAAACTTTACTTGATTCAACTATATTTATTCTTAAATTAAAAAAATTTTTAGGTTCAATGGGATTTAGGTGAAGTGAGATTTAGGCTCAATGCGTTTTAGGTTAAATGGTATTTAGGTTAAATGGAATTTAGACTAAATGCGTTTTAGGTTAAATGGGATTTAGATTAAGTGGAATTTAGGTTAAATGAGATTTAGGTTAAATGGGATTTAGGTGAAGTGAGATTTAGGCTGAATGCATTTTAGGTTAAATGGAATTTAGACTAAATGCGTTTTAGGTTAAATGGGATTGAGGTTAAATGGAATTTAGGTTAAATGAGACTTAGGTTAAATGGGATTTAGGTGAAGTGAGATTTAGGCTGAATGCCTTTTAGGTTAAATGGAATATAGGTTAAATGGGATTTAGGTTAAATGGAATTTAGGTTCAATGGGATTTAGGTTAAGTGGAATTTATGTTAAATGAGATTTAGGTTAAATGGGATTTAGGTGAAGTGAGATTTAGGCTGAATGCATTTTAGGTTAAATGGAATTTAGACTAAATGCGTTTTAGGTTAAATGGGATTTAGGTTAAGTGGAATTTAGGTTAAATGAGATTTAGGTTAAACGGAATTTAGGTTAAATGGGATTTAGGCTGAATGTATTTTAGGTTAAATGGAATTTAGACTAAATGCGTTTTAGGTTAAATGGGATTTCGGTTAAGTGGAATTTAGGTTAAATGAGATTTAGGTTAAATGGGATTTAGGTGTAGTGAGATTTAGGCTGAATGCATTTTGGGTTAAATGGAATTTATACTAAATGTGTTTTAGGTTAAATGGGATTTAGGTTAAATGGAATTTAGGTTAAATGAGATTTAGGTTAAACGGAATTTAGGTTAAATGGGATTTAGGTTAAATGGGATTTAGGTTAAATGGAATTTAGGTTAAATGGAATTTAGGTTAAATGGAATTTCGGTAAAATGAGATTTAGGTTAAATGAGATTTAGGTTAAATGGAATTTAGATTGAATGGGATTTAGGTAAAATGAAATTTAGGTTTAATGGAATTTAAGTTAAACGCGATTTAGGTTAAATGAAATTTAGGTTAAATTCAATTTAGGTTAAATGGAATTTTGGCTGAATGCATTTTAGGCTTTTTGATTTTAGGCTTAATGGGATTTATGCTAAATGAGATTTAGGGAATATTCATGCGCCTCAGCCGATGATACTGAGTTTTCATAGGCTTTTAAAAAGACACCGGAATTTGAAAAAAGCACCCCCAAATATTTGTATTCTTTAACTACTTTAATTTGTTCTTTGTCTATAAAAAATGTAGGGTGCTTTCTCTTTCCGCCCTTTTGAAATATGACAATTTTGGATTTGGAACAGTTTACACACATTTGATTTTCTTTACAGTATTCCTTTATAATATTTATTTTGTTTTACATATCTCTGCCCGAATCCGCCAATATAACAAAGTCATTGGCGTATGCCAATAAAAACAATTCCGAACTTGAGTTTGGCCACGGGCACCGTGTTTAAGAAAGTATTCTTCTATGTCGCTGATGAACAGAGTAAAAAGAGATGGGCTTAAGGTGTCCCCCTGTAAAAGTCCCAAGGTGACATCTGTAAAATCTGAGAACGCACCGTTTAAATCCACAAAAAAGCGAATACTTTTCTTTTTGGAAGTCGCAGATGAATTTGAATGATTAAATTTAATGTGAAAATATTGTCCATACAACTGCGACCTTTTCTAAAACCAGCTTGGAATTCTGGCGCATTTTGTGTTTCCACAGTCCATTCTTTTATTCTTTCATTTAGGATCATAGTGACAAGTTTTGTAATTCCATTCAGAGATGCCAGCGAGAACCCCCATCGACAACTGCGCATGCCTCCCAAACGTAACCTTATTGGTCCAAATGAGCGGTCTAGTTTGAAATGCTTAATATTAAGACTTTTCTAACTAGACCGCTCCTTTGGACCAATAAGGTTACGTTTGGGAGGCATGCGCAGTTGTCGATGGGGGTTCTCGCTGGCATCTCTGATTCCATTCATTAGAGCGATACATCTATAATTGGAAGGAACCGATTTTTCTCTCTTTTTGTGAATCATAAAAGCTAAAGATTCCGCCCATTTGTCAGGCATTACTTCACTCTCCATTACTTTATTAAATAAACTTTCTAAATAACTTATCCATTTTCCTGAGAGATTTTTTAGGAACTTATAAGTGATTTTATCCTTGCCTGGGGCCTTACCATTTTTACATTTTAATAAATTTGTTTTAATTTCGTAAAAACTGATTTCTTGATCTAACAGAGGGTGACGTACATCGGTGAGCGGTATTTTAAAAAAAATGCGTTTCGGATATAAACTTTTTAAGTAAACATTCCACTTACTCAAATTTACACAATCACCTTGGTTAATTCGTATTTTAAATTTATTGATTGCGTTTCAAAAATCTGAAGGATTTCTTGAAGAATATAAAGATAATAATATATCAGTTTCGAAGGCTTTACGTTTATGATTTAACATATTTTTATAAATTAATTTTTCTTTTTTATACGTTGAAAATTTCTCCTCGTTAAATTTCGATTTTTTGCAATATTTCAAATGTTTTTTAAGAATTTTTTTTTGAGTAACGCAAGCCTGGTCAAACTATGGCTTTGATAGAAACACATTTCCTGATTTACATTTTTTCATCCCTAAATATTCCTTGATCTTTAATTTATTTCTTCAAGTCTTCATTATTTTCTTTTCTCAATTATTATTTTTAATTTGAAATCCCAGTCTTCAATTTTTTTATTCAATATTCAGTAATTCTTACCTTTCTTCAATTATCAATTATTTTTTCAAATTTGAATTTAATTCTTAAATTTTCATTTTATTTGCTAATTTTTTTATTTATTTATTTAACAATTTACGGGCAGTGCCCTTTCATACATTATTATTTTCTTCAAATTTTAATTTTTCAGTTTTCAATTATTTTTTTCTATATTCTACAACTTTTAGCTTTTTTAATTACTTTTTTTTAATTTTTAATTATAATCTTTAAATTTCAATTCCATTTTTAAATTTTTAATTTTTTTCGATTTTCAATCCAGTTGTTCAATTTGTAATTATTTCCAGCAATTATTCCTTTAATTTTTTTAATTTTTCTATTTTCTTAATTTCTTAATTTAATATTTTTTGCATAATTTTTCAATTATTTCTTTTATTTTTCTATTAATCTGATCATTTTTCGAATGTTGTTTTTATTTGTCAAGTTTTTGGTCACTTTTCATAAATTTTTTTCAATTTTTCAATTATTCTCGTCATTTTTAGGGTTCCGTACACAAAGTGTCCAAACGGAACCCTTATGTTTTCACTCGTTTGTCCGTCGCCCAAAACCATTACCCCCCCCCCCCCCCCCTAGCGGCCAAACTATTTGAGATAGAGAGTTGAAATTTGGTACACTTATGTATTTTCACGTGTAGATTACAGGAAAAATATAGCGAACATGATTGAACGTGATGTTCATAGCGTTGTCAAGGAAATAACAAGATTTTTTTCAAAAAATGCATTAAAATGCCTATTTACCCCCCCCCCCCCTTATCTTCTAAACTATTTGACCTAGAGTATTGAAATTTGGTACACATATGTATTTTCGCGAGTAGAGTTCAGGAAAAATATAGAGAACATGATTGGAGGTGATGGTCATAGCGTTGTCAAGGAAAAACTTTTTTTTTCAAAAAAAACGTGTCCCCCCCTTATCTTCCAAACCATTTGACCTAGAGGTTTGAAATTTGGTATATCTAGGTATTTTTACGTGTAGATTACAGGAAAAATATAGCGAACGTTGATGGACTTAATTTTCAAAAGTTATTAATGAAAAGTTGAAAAATGACAAAAAACCCCTATGCTAGAGCTCAGCGTATTTGTCCTGAAAGGTTGGGAATTGGTTAAAAATGTGTAATTTTATGCAGAATTTTTTATAAAACCATAAAAATTGTGGTTTAAATTTATTATCATAACATTTTTTCCAAAAAACTAAAATTTTACCAAAAAAAAATTTTTTTCTTCTAAACAGCTACAATATTTTATAGTTTCAGATTATTTTTTTGTTCAAAATGTTTATGTTTATGTTTAAATTACTTTAAAAGTTGAAAAATAAAAAAAAATTAAAAAAAAAAAATTTTTTGGCTTTAAAATTTAAAATTATATAAAAAAGCTTAGTCTATTTAATTGGAAATTTTTAATCTTAAAAAAATCATTAAGTTTATACTTAAATTTCTTTAAAAATAAAAAAAATTATTTTAATTTATCATTATTTAAATTATTATTCAAATAATCTCTGACTCATATAATTGAAAAAAATTAGAGCGGTACGGAATCCTTCGACTTGGTACGAGTGTAACTCGTACTTGCCCGATATTTTTCTATTATTTCTTACTATTTATTAGTTATTTTCTTCGATTTTCAATTGTTTTCCGAAATTTTTCAATTATTTCCTGAAATTCTTTCAATTTTCAGTTATTTTCTTAAAATTTAATAATTGTTCTTGGTTTTTTTCAATTTTTTTGTTCGGCTGTGTATTAGTCTAGCCATTTTTTGAATTTTGTTTACAATTGTTCATTATTTTCGTCATTTTTCAGAAATTTTCTTTAGTTTTGTAATTATTCTCGTAATTTTCATTATTTATTGCATTTGCAAAAATTTATAGTTTTAAATGACTAAAAACAATGCTAAGTTTTTCGCGCCATTGGGTGCGTGTTAATACTGCTACTTATTTTATATTTGGTCATGGAATTTGATGAAAAATGGTCTGGATAACCTGGAAGTCATTGAATATTGAAATTTTGAAAGCGCAGCAACCCTGTTTTAAACACATTCCAATTTGTTGTTTATTATATTTTTTGTCACCTTTTCCAGAGAAAAAATTCATTTTTTCACCTTTTTTGAAGATAAAAGGTACTGTGATGCCTGAAATTTATAAACAGATTATTGGATGGTATTCTCTGAACGTTTTTGAAGAGAATCAGAGTTATCAGCTTATCAATACAATTTGTACTGACTTTGAAAATATGAGTCAAAGATAGTTTTACAATGTGAGATTTATTAAATTTTCTAGAATAAATCTAATATTATAAGTGCGGAACGTGTATATTAATATTTTAAATGTAGTTTTGAAAAATTCCTTTCTTTATTAGGTTTCTATTGGGATAAAGCTTAGAAAAGAAATACTGCTCTCTTAAAACATTTAACTTTTGATTACTACGTCATCATGTCGTGTTAGCTCAGTTGGTTAAAAGCGTTGCGTCGAATGCGTTAGGGCGAGGGTTCGATTCCTCTAGAGCGTGCGGTTTTTCATTCGTAATATATAGTGTAAAAGGGAGGTACCCCATAGTTGTTAAATAAATATAAATGTATATAAGTAAAATAGAAATGTAAAAAGCTTAAAGAATGAAATTAGGCTTGTTTTGTTTTATAATAATAGAAATATTTGTTATTTATTTTTTCAAGACAATATGTATCCAGAAATCAACAGAAAATAAGTGGTCAGAAATAATGAAAAGTATGTCAGAAATCAACATAATATTGTGAGAAATAATCACATTTAAGCACAATGCACACAGGAATCTTCAAAAATCATCAAGAATAAATGTCGATAATGATTTATTGCCGTGGTCCTAAGAAAGGTCGGAGACAGTAATAAAACATCTAATGATTTTTGACGATTTCCTGAAGTTTCTTCTTGCTTTCTCATGCTTTTTGACAGTAAATGCAACAATTACTGTCAAGAATCAAAAGAAATTCTAATTTTTTTCTGATGTTTTCTCATTATTTTTTTAATAGGGTACTTTTCATGTAAATAAAATTCACAAGAAAATAGATTATTTTTCTCGAGTAGTTGCTGCTCTCGAGCAGAAAACTGATTCACCAACTGTTTTATTAATCTGGATGTAAAGGAGAAGCAAGTTTTGTTTTGTTATTTTTATTGTACACTTATGATACATATTTGTTATAAAATATAAATATATAATATAGCATAACAAAATTATGACATAATACTATTTATAATATGTTATAAATAAATAAGCATTTTAATTTTGTTATTATTGAGAGCACACTTGTAACAACGAACGTGAAGTGATTTGTGTTGATACACGTCGATTAGGTATATGCAGTCGGTGACGCAAATATGCTTTCTTTTTTAGGAGAAGACATGGAAGGAAATTCATGTTAACCCCATTGGCGGATCCAGGGGAGGCCACGGGTGCTTGCCCCCCCCCCCTCTAAAAACCTTGTCTGGATCCGCCATTGGTTAACCCGAAAGTGTTTAAAATTTGTTTATACATCAGAATCACTTTATCAAACGTAAGGAAAATAATAGAAGTTTCTGAAGTTTCTCTCCTTTAACATAACCTCAAAATAGAATGTTATTTTTCGACCCAAATAAAAATATTAAAATTGATTTTACCGAATTTTAAAAATCTAGCTGTACATTTTTCTAAATAAAAGTAGGTTGAACCAAAGTTTATTGTCAGATAATCATTATTAACCATAACGTGTGTTATCTTTAAACTTACACTTTAAAAAATTCCAGAGTAACTTTACAAAGTCGAACGTTAGAAAAAAGTGACCACACGTCCAACGTGGTAAAATAATTCATATCTCGTTGTAAATTTCAATCTGTTTTTATTTCATAAATTGTTTTTGTTTTATAAATATACAAATCAATTTAAAGTTAAAAAAGTACATTTATTTTACTGATTTAGACATTTAAAAAGCTCAAACAAACAATTTATAAATTAAAATACATATGTCATTTACATTAATTTACATTCCGCTTGTAATTTTCCAACGTTGTACGAATTATTTTACCACATTGGACATGTGGTCACTTTTTTTCAAAGTTCGACGTAAAATTTCTCTGTCATATTTACAGTATAGTGGACATTTATAATTTTCATGCAATTTAATAAATAATAGCTCATTTTGCTCTATGAAAATGTTCTGTATTTTAATTCTTAAATTTGATTCAACAATATTTTGTTTAAAAAAAAAAAAATATGTAGGTATTATATTGAGGCATTTTACGTGTAATGTCCCAAGTTCAAAATTCATCTCCACTAAAAACCAAAAAAATTACAAACTTGTGGAATTTATTGTCCTTTCTAAAATTGGAAGGGGTAGAGGGGGGGGGGGGGGTCAATTGTTTTATCACATTTACTTGACAACTTCTTCTTCTTTATCAATTTTCTGTCTTTACATGTAATAAAAAAAATTTCGTCAAATATATGTCTTAAAGAGTTTTTGATGCTCTTTTCATTAGTGAACTTTAATTTTTAAATATTTTAAAAATTTGATCTTAATTTTTTATAATCTATATTTAATTTGCTATTTTCATAAAAATTGTTCCGTTTAATTTTAAAAGTATTTTAAACGAACGCTGATGTTTTTTCCAATTGATACAGAAATTATCAGAATGCCCTTTTTTATATTATTAGATGCCAAAAAACGGATTACGGCGTGCTGCGACGCGGTCGCCTCGTCTCGCTTCGCGACTAACAGTGGGGCAAAATGTTGTTTTTTTATTTATACCACTCTACAGATCTTACTTCTAATGCAAATTAAACAAACTTTTTTTAAAAATCTTGGTGATTAAATTTCCTATTGATTTCTTAAGCTGAGTTTTTTATTTCTCTATTTATTTCTATTAATTTTTTCATAGCAATCTATAAAATAATCAGAACTTTGCAGTCAATCTATTTTCTACTCTTTAAAAAGTCAAAGATTGCATCGGAAATCATATAAAAATATTTTGGATTATTTATAATATATAAAATTTGTATAATTTTAGATTAGTTAATTAAATAATAATTTAATTAACTAAATTATAAAAAAACCGGATATCCAGTAAAAATTTAATTTATTATTTATTCCTTAGTATTTTGGACCAAAAGTTTAATAAATACTTGAAAGTTGTATTTTCTTACATAATTTAAAGCATTAAACAATTGTTTAAATAATCTCTTATTGGTCCTTTTGTATGAACTCAAAAATAATCATACGGAGTGGCCGGTTTTTTTTAATAAAAACATTCTATTTAAATAAAAATATATAAAAAAAATTAATTAATATAAATAACTAGAGAAATAAAAAATTCAGCTTAAGAAATTGATAGGGAATTTAATCACGAAGATTAAAAAAAAAGTTGGTTTAATTTGCGTTAGAATTGAGTGATATAAATAAAAAAAAACTACATTTTGCCCCACTGTGTTTTGCGGAGCGAGGCAAAGCGACCGTGTCGCAATCCGTTTTTGGGTGTCTAATATTTTAAAAATAAAAAAAGAGCATTCTCAAAATTTCTGTATCGATAGGAAAAAAATCAGCTTTCGTTTGAGATACTATATTTTAAAATTTTTAAGGACCGATTTTTATGAAAAAGCAAATTAAATATAAATTATAAAAAACTAAGGTCAAATTTTTCAAACATTAAAAAATAAAATTCACCAATAAAAAGAGCATTAAAAACTCTATAAAAAAATGACCTCCCTCCCCACTCTACCCACTCCAATTTTTTAAAGAACTCAAAATTTTTTTTTGGAATACATTGGCACTAGATAGGGCAATAAATTCCCCAAGTTTTAATTTTTTATTGGAGATGAATTTTAAACTCGGGACATTACACGTAAAATGCCTCATATATACATAAATCAAATTTTATTCATTAAATCAGTTTGTAGTAAAATACTATTTGACTAAATATAACAGATAAATAATTATTATTTGACAATAAATTTTGACTAAACCTTATTTTTTATGAAATACAATTTACAAATGGATCTTTGAATAGTTGATGACATCAATTTTAATAATATTTTTCTTCGGTGTGAAAAAACTACTTTCTATTTTGAGGTTACATCTAAGTGTAGAGTATCTTCTTAAAGTTTCAATATTAATTTTCAATTGTTCATTGTTTCGCTTAATTTCTAATTTGATTTGCAATAAGATAATAACGGACCAATTAAAATATAAAAATATTTTAATAAGTTTTATATTTTAACACAATTTAAACATTATTTTTATACATTTGATGAACTGATTTTAATCTTTAACAAAATTCTATTGACATGTACTAGATATCTGCAAAAAATTGCGAAAAGAATGTTTATTTCATGAGAATCCTTGGTTTGAAAGCTTCTATTTACAAAAGGAATGGCATATTTTACGTACTTACAGGCATGTTTAACAATTTCAATTTTTTTTTCTAATCAACTTCTTAAACAATAAACTTTTTTAAACTTGTGTTTATTAACTAATTTGCACAAGTCTATAATGTTTCTTTTATTGTATTGGTTTCTCGTATATTTTTTGCACTGTTTGCGATGCTAGGGTCCAAAACTTTTTAGCGCATTCAGGTTTAAAGTTGAATAATTACTATGAAATTTCTACCCCACCAGATTCTTCTGGAGGGGATTTCACCACCACTTTTCTCAAAACCTAGAAGTGCTAAGCGACTTTTAACCCCAGATTAATGTTCAGCGCCCAAAAATAGATTAGTAACTAATCGAACATAAAGTAAACTTACTTCTGTAGACATGCTCTATTTGTCATTTATCAATTTGAGCTACTATGTATTTAAAATCATAAAAACAGACATAAAAAATTTATTGAATTTTATTATTTTAAAATACAGCTTATCAATAAATTGAGAATAATTTGTTAATAAACATAAATTTTAAAGTTTAATTTTAAAAATTTATTTGAAAAATAAACTGATTTCATCCCAATAACTTGAATCCATGTTAGGCACCATCAAGCATTGATATTTAATTTCTCCTTTCGATCTGAAACTACCCAATAGACTGCATACAATAATGTACTCGAATCTATGCCAAGATTTACTGTTAAATAACAAAACTATAGTTCAGTCATTTTGTATTTGTAGACAAAAAATCTCCTAATCCATACTTTTTTTGCTTAATCGCTTCATTTTGACATTTCAAAAAAGGTTCTAAATTTTCTTCAGCGATTTCAACTCGGAATTCAAACTTTTTTCCAAAAAACCAAGGAGCGGACAATTTTTTCCAATAAATTCTCTTTTTGCGAAACAAATGACTAAAACATTAAAAATCAAAAATTTACATTTATAGGCATACTCGATACAATTTGGTATGGATTAGTTCTGTGCTAATTATGCTCGAATGTTCAAGTTTTACTGCCAAATAACACTAAACTAAAAAATATGGGTTATTTGCACACTTGTCAATACTATTATCATGCAGTATTTTGAGTATACATAGGCACACATACACTGATGTATGCTGAAACTTGCAATATTACTCTCCCAATATTATGTGCCAGGTTTTGCCCTTAAATAACAAAAACCAAAAATTAACAGTTATAAGCAAACTTAACACAAATTTTCTTGGATTAATTCGTAGCACCAACATACTAATTATGCTCGAATCTATCAAGTTTTACTGCTAAATAACACTAATAAAAAAAGTACAGGTTATTAGCCCACTTTTCTGATTAAAACTTGTAAAAAATTATTATTTAAAAGACAAGAACACTACCGAATTACAGAATATAAACAAAATGTTAATTCATATGCGAACGGAGGCATGAACGGTATATACTGTGTGCGCCATAAATCATAAATGTCGATTCTCGACATTTATTTATTGTAAGCCTTTAAAGCCATGAAGAGCAAATAAATGCAGAGATTTACATTTTTAAAGCTCTAAGTATAATAATACTCTTCAATTTTGTGTCAAGTTTTACTGCTATATAGGGGAGACCGGGGCTAGTTGACTTTAAGTATTCGACTATTTTTTATCTTTAGAACCATGAGAATAGATAAAAACTACCAGTAGGCTACTAGAAAGCATAATAAGAGATTTTTTGTAAATGCGTCAGTTTTGACAGGTAAACAAGGAAAAATGAAATTCATAAACTTTGATTTTTTAATACATAATATTATTTTATTATCTCTATTTTGAGCATAGATATTCTAAATACATCTGTCTTTACTATGCAATATTAAATTTTACTGAAAATAACAAAATAATATTAAAAAATTCAATTAACCTAACCTTCGTGCTTTGGGGCAGGTTGTAACAGTTTCTTGGGGTTAGTTGTAACATGCTTCGCGAGCATAATGTTTATATTTGTGTAACTACCTGGTAAGATTACATGAAATAATGTTAATATTTTTAATTTATTTCAATTCCTAATTGTGAATTTATAATAAAAAGAATGCAAGGAAGAAAAAATTCAATTCAATTCAATACTTTTTCTCACAGCTCCTTCTATGTGTCAAACATAACCTTAAATATAATTAAAAATTAAGAGTTCTAACTTTTAAAACTTGATACGGAAAAGTGAGAACATCAAAATCGGAAAAATATTGCTTACAGCTACATTGCAACTTAATAGAAAGACTTAATTTATTAATTTTTATAATTAAAACAGTTAATAAAACATAAAATTTTTTATTGTTTTCTTACCTACGTTGAAATTGGTGATTTCGATGTTAAATAATAAAATAAACCTAATTTCAAGATTTTCATCCACAAATTTGCCATAAATAGATAAGAAATAGTTAAAAAAAATAAGATTTGATGAGAAATAAAAAATTATTAATTTGACAGGTTTGATTTTATGGTATATTATTATTAATTGGCAAGTTAAGGAGGTTTATCCAAAAAACCAATTTCTACAGATTCTTATAAAATTTTTATGACATATTAAATGCATTACTTTACATGTACTCTTACAATTTTACTGAATTTTACCGTTCCGTTTTTAAGATATAAATTTATAAAGTTGGTACTTTTACATGGAAACAGTAACAAATCGCGCAAAATAACTATATTTTAATTAATTATAAAAACACGGTTCTACAAATTTTTTAAAAAAACTAATATATTTTCAACTGTAATATAATACAACTTTTACAACAGTATTTAATTAATTTACCGTACCGTTGTTAAGAAAATGCTATTCAAGGGTAGTATTTCATCACTTTTTAGAAATAATCAGGAAGAAAAAATTTTAATAGCTGGAAATTTTTAACAGAAAATTTTTTTTTCAATAAAATTTTTTTGTGTAATGATTTTAGCTACAAAATACTATTTAGAAACTAGATTATAAGAAAAAATAAAATTAAAAAAATATTGACTATCATGGTCCGATAGAATGAGAACCACTTGAGGGTATAAGCGTCCTTAAAAGACGGTAAAGTGTTTTAATACAGTAAGACGTTGTAAAAAACTTATTGTGGTACTTATTTTTCGAGAACAATAAGAAAATCGTATGATTTTATTATTGTTACAATGTGCCCCATTGGTGTTACAACTAGCCCCAGGGCGGGGCTAGTTGTAACAGTCAATTTTTTTTTAAAAAACATTAATTGTAAGAAAAAGGTGTACTTTTAAATATTTTTTTTGCTATGATTTGCTGCATGAATAACTGCATTATCGATAAAAGCAATAATAGTTATAAAATACTTGATACATTTCACAATATATACAGTTTTCTGAAAATTGTTACAACTAGCCCCGGCCTCCCCTAACTAATCTATTACTAATCTATTACTAAATAATAAGTATACGTAGATAGATAGATAGATAGATAGATAGACACATAGATAGATAAGTAGACAGATTGAATAGAGATGTGGGGTTTTTGTACTCACGAAGTAGAAACAATTTTTTGCAGCAAAACTCGACTATTTTGAAGTTTGTTGACATTTGTTTATGCTCCAATATTGTTCGTTTATACAACCACTGCATTATCTATAAAATTTTAAAAACTTGTAAGAAACTGAAAATTTTTAATACAATTGTAGTAAAAACATTTTAGTTAAATTCATTTAAGGCTGATAGATAGATAAATAGACAGTTTGAATGGAGAGGTAGGGGTTTTCGTTAAAAACTTGTAATAAATTGAAAATTTTTAATACAATTATTGTATTAAAAACATTTTAGTAAATTTCATTGAAGGCTAATAAATTCTAAATATACTACCGTCGTAAATTATCTGTCCGATTTCTAGGAGTAGATCTTATAAATTGATGTATATTCAAATCAGTAGATCTTGGTCAAAAAAGAAGATAAGAATTTAAAAATTACATATTTGGAAGTCTTATAAAACTATGCTTTAAATAACATAGGCACAGGGAGCAAAAAATCTTACTTTTGTAGCATGAAACTAACTTGTTCTTTTGTAGTATGCGTCTTTGCTTTGCTATTAGGTACAAATTTTTAGCTTTTATAGCAAAATGCTTTTGCCTTTGGAGCGTGGATACTTCTAACGCTATAAAAGCTAAACATTTTACTATAATCGCAAAGCAAAGGCGCCTGCTACAAAAGAACAAGTTAGTTTCATGCTACAAAAGTAAGATTTTTCGCTCCGTGCATACAAAAAAAAAAAAATTTATCCGAACAATGTGCTAGTGTTTTTCTACGTATTTTTCTCCGCCGAATCCGAAGTCAGAATAATCAATTTGACTAAAATTTTAAAAATAATTTCAAAAAACTGCTAAAAACACGAAAAAATCGATTTTTTTTAAGATTATCTAAAAAAATTTAGCCTATCTAGCAATTTTGACTTCGGATTCAGCGGGAAAAAAAACGTAAGAATATACTAGTGTAATTTCTCGGTCAAGAAGCTTTTTTTTATGTGCCTGAGTAATCTATTCATAAAATTTTTATTAGTATTTGAAAGCAATTATAAATGAATAAAGAATTATAAGTAATTATATTAATTGATAAGATATAGAAAACAAATTTTCTGATTTTAAAATTATCGTTTGACATGTTGTGTCAAGCAACTTTTTTACTCTTATGCAATTTCATTATTATATTCTTCAGGTTTTATTAAAATTTTGCTTCAAAAATTTGTCTCACGTTGTAAAACTTTTTCCTTTTTTTTTAATTGTTTATATTATATATTTTTTAGACGTTTTATTCGTCTTCTTACATTATCTTTTTTAATTTAATTTATTATGCTAAATTATATTGTAATAGATTTTCTATCACTCATGCACGAAAACCTCGTGTTTTTGTTCGCCTTAAGCGGGGCAGAACTCACAGTTTTCAGGTTAGACGTTAGGTTGGACGTTAGAGGTAAAAAAACTTACGAACAGTGAAAAAACACTCTCCTCTAACGTTCACTAACCTCAAAACTGTGAGTACTGCCACGCTTAACGCGTACAAACCACGATTTTTTCGTACATTTAATAGAAAGTAGCATATGCACCTCGGGAGTCCGAACATTTGTGCTCGACAAAAAAACACGGCCTTCCCTCCCTTGATCCATCAAGCGCAGATCGAGTTATTTGATCCGGACGCTCAGTTTCGGGCTGTATCATTTTGACACAAAATTTTTCGTAGTACATGTTATATTGTTCAACCTATGGAAATTTTATATTCTACTTCTACTAAAATCAAAGATTTTTAGGTTTTAATTATTTAATAATTGAACTTACTGGATGAATTGAGTCTTATTTTGATATTAATTTAATGTATTGAAATAAATTATTTAATAAATAAGATTTAAAATCTTCAATTTTAGTAGGAGTAAAATATAACATTTTCATAGGTTGAACAATATAACAACATGTACTACGAAAAATTTTGTGTCAAAATGATACGGGCCCTCAATTTCTATTTAACCGACATTTTATTTAACGAAATCCCCATTTATAATCATTTTAATTCAAAAGTATTTTTATTATTTGAATTTTAATTTTACAGAAGTCTAATTTAGTTGAATTTTTATTTGAAAGAATTTATATGCATGTACTTTTTGTTTAGTATAACTTTAATTTAACTGAATTTTTAATTACTTTATCTTTTTCTGCGACGAAATTTTTAGTGAACCAAGCCTTCAAATAAAAGCATTTCTGTTAAACCCAATTTTCATTTGGCAGTGGCGTTTCCAGACTCGGTTTCTGGAGGGGGTCATACATGAGAGAGAAAGAGACAACACTATAGTGTTGTCTCTCTCTCTCTCCCATACAAATCATCCATTACCTTACTTAATCGATGTTGACTCCCTGCTGCAGCCGACAATTCTCCTCTGGGTGTAACCCCCGGTCGGAGATGAGGAAACGGAGGCGGTGTTGTTCTACATCCTCTACCCAACACAATACAGTTTCCTTCAATTCGTAAGGTCGACTTCTCCCCTCCTCCGGATGCTTCTCCTATTCCAGTAGAACTTGATACTCTGGTTGGCGGTGTCGGTGCAATAGGAGAGGTTAACTTTCTATGTCCCCACCCCCTACCCTTACCGTCCCAAACTGGCATCTTCTCTTCACACCTAAAATCAAAATATCAATTAGTCTACCTTACCAAAACAAGATTAAATGGTCAAACAACATTATTATTTTCGAGGAGGATTTAGCCGAAAACTTTTTATTCGCATCAGATAATTTATGCGTTCTCCACAACCAGGGCCGGCGGAACAAATTTTTTCGGGGTGTGGAATTGTCAAAAAGATTGGGGAGGGGGGAGGTGAGACCAAAATATTAACAAATACTTGTAAGTACTTTGAACGATTCGGGGTGTGGAATTCCACACCCCGAATATTTTGGGGTGTGGAGTACTCCACACCATCCACACAGTTCGCGCCGGCCCTGTCCACAACACTCGATCCCCTACAAAAAATTCCGCGCCTCTCTTATTTCGATTATAATAAGCGGTTTGCCTATTTCTCTCTTTATCTATGAACCTCGCGATTAAATCTCTCAAGGCAACTAATCTCTTCAATCGATCGTTCCACACCTCAGGATCAATTCTCTCGACAACTGTCCTCCCCTCTACCTCTCGTCGAAGACTTTTGACTGGTTTCGGGTTCCGCCCATAATTAAGGAACGCGGGCGGGAATTTCGTTTTCGACTGGACAGCAGTATTCATGGTATGACGAAACTCATGAACATGCTTGTCCCACTCTCTATGATCCTCCCCTATAAAGGTCGCCACCATAGTTTTAAACACTCGGTTACTCCTCTGGACAGGATTTGCCTGCGGATGATAAGGCGGCGCGGCGTCGTGAGATGCTGGACCCCATACTTGCTCAGGACTGATTTTAGGAATTTATTATCAAATTCCTTACCATTGTCTGTAAACAAAAACTCTGGAGTCTCCCACCTGAACAAAATTAACTCCTCAAACGCCCGTGCAATTGACTTGCCATCCGCAGATCTTAAAGGCTTGACCTCCACCCAGCGAGAAAATAAGTCTTGAAGCACCACTAGGTAGCGGCACTGACTCTTGCTTAGAGGGAATTCCATGCAGTCAGCTGCCACTAGCACCCAAGGTCTCTTAACTATCCTCTGCCCCATAAGGCCTTGAGGACCTTTCTGTGAGACCTTATGGTACTGACATTGAGGACACGCTCGCACGAATTGTTGGACATCGTGCCACACCCCCGGCCAATAATATTCTCTCGCTACTCGGTCGTAAGTCTTCTCAATTCCTACGTGTCCTGCCGAGAACTCTGAGTGCGCACTCTTGAGCACTCTTTCCCGATACTCTAAAGAAACCACCAATTTCCACCCCTCTTCATCCCCTGTTTATGACAATAATAATGGATCATCTCTGAATCGATATAAACTCCCCTCTAGAACTTTCCAACCTGGAAATCTGTTAGGAAATTTCACCACCAAATCGAGTCTTTTTAAGTACCAGGAGTCTGAAATCGTTTCAAACGCCGCCACTTCTTCAAACTCATCCTCGTACATCCTAGATAAGGCATCCGGAACATGATGGTGAATTCCCCTACGGTGAACAATCTCAAAGTCCCACTGTTGCATCTCGAGGGCCCAACGCGCCAATCGACCTGTTGGTTCTTTTAAATTTCGCAACCATTTGAGAGCACTGTGGTCCGTAATGGCCGTGAATTTATACCCCTCAATATATGGTCATAATTTCTTAATTGACCACAACAACGCCAAACACTCTTTCTCCGTCACACTATAACTTCTGTCGTGAACAGAAAGAGGTTTGCTCACCAATACTATGGGATGTTCACCGCCTTCCCCCTCTTGCGTCAAAACTGCTCCGATCGCGTACCCACTTTCGTCACACTGAATTGTAAATGGCTTCGTAAAGTCTGGTCTTGCCAAGTCTGGTGCAGAAGTCAATTTATTCTTCTGTGTCTGAAACGCCTCTTGTTGTTCTTCCCCCCACTCCCAAGCTCGGCCTTTTTGCAACAATCTTAAAAGTGGTATTTTTAATTCGCTATCATGCTCTATGAAGCGTGCATACCACCACCCCATACCTAAAAAAACCTAAAAAAACCTAACATAAAACCTTTATGTTAGTTGGTGCCGGATACTCAACCACTGGTGCGATTTTCTCTGGCTCCGGTCTTAATCCTTGACTGTCGAGTACATATCCTAAGTATGAAACTCTCGAACACTCGAACTCGCACTTTTCCGGATTTATCACCAACGCAGCCTCCGCCAATCTCTTAAGCACGATTTCTAACCACTCTAGATGTTTGTCATAATCATCAGTGACGATGATTATGTCATCGAGATACCCAAACATGTAAGGCTCGAACTCAGGTCCAAATAACGAATCAATTAATCGCTGGAATGTCATCGGGGCATTTGTGAGTCCGAATGGCATTTTCTTAAACTGCCACAATCCAGAGCCAGGGATAGCAAACGCTGTATATTTGCGACTCTCAAGGGACATCGGCACTTGATGGTACGCCTGCTTGAGATCTATTTTGGAAATATAACGAGCCTTCCGTAATTTATTCAAAATCGAGTTTTTGACGATAACTGGAGCTGTCCCGGTTGTCCCTGAATCCACTTTACCCTCTATTGTTCCCCTCTCTACCCTGGATGTCACAGGGTGGACTGAATTCTCCTTATTTTTCTTATTTTTCCCCTTTTTCGTAGGGACAGTACGGACTGAACCACTTTCTTCCCCGCTTGTCTCAGAACCCAAAACCCCCAGCAGAGCATCTACTTTTGCCTTTCTTAAATTTCCCCTCGGAGCCGCGGACGGAATTCTCATCTTGTCAACTCCTCAATATTGTCGAATTCAGAATTCGACAATTAACGTCGGTACTCCGGTGTCAGCCCCTTGAATATAATCCTCAAAAAGGATTCTTGCGCGATGGGACGTTTCAGGTGTCCCACAATAACCCTTATGTTCAAAATGAAGTCTAAAATCTTTTCGCCCTTCGCCTATGTCCTGGCTCGTGCCTCATCTACGATATCGTCGTCCACCAACGCTACTGAGAATTCTCGTTTAAAAAGTTTCTTAACGTAGTTGTTTCAAAAATCGAAATCATAGAGAACGTAATAAAACTTTTAGCAAAAAAGTTTAATGTTTAATACGTATTTCTATAAAATATAAAATGAATTTACGGCTTATATTATCTTCTGAGATATGATTATTTAAAAGTCACTATTTTTACACAGGTGTAGGTTAAAATACATCTTTTTGGTAACAATTTTTTTAATATCCAATAGATAAATCATACGCATCAAGTTGAAAAACTAGATTTCAATAATTAACAGTTTGTAGATTACATAAATTTAAATTTTAACTTATTTCACCGCAAGATAAAAAAATAAAATTAAATAAATAATTAAATTTGTGACGAACCTCACAATTGCACATGACTTTTAATTCCGCTTGATAATTTATTTTGCAGAAAAATAAATTAAACTTAACTTTGAGGTTAAGTTACACTCTCGGCTTATTTTTAAACTGTCAAAACGTGGTCTAGCAGAAATATTTGCCAGACAGCCGCGCATCCTGGCACGCATATCGCCGGAAGATGGCGCGGAACGCCAGACACAGCGCAGATGGCGCTAAGTATTATGATCGCGCCAGCCCCTACCATAAGCTGCGTCTATATATCGACCTGCACGCCTGTAGATCGGGGAGTCGGCCCCAAGGGGCGAACCGAGTAACATCTCGGGACAAGTCTCTCTGACTCCTCCAGATATCATAGTGTTGGCCCTTCAAGAAATGATATCTGGAAACCGTTCCGGAGATTTTAGCATTGGCCCTTCAATGAAAAATCAAAGGAAAACTTTTGCTTTCCTCTAGCCAGGATCGTCCTGAGATTTGTCATGGTCCACCGTGAAGTCTCAGACACGATAAAATTCTGGACATTTACTTCGTAGACTAAGGAATCCTGACTTGAGTAAAGTTACTCCGTGACGAATTCCTGATCATCGTCGTGGTCCATCACGAATGATCAGAGAATTCGAGAAAAATTGCTAGAACACTTATGACGTAGGAAAGTGTTCGAAACAATTTTAAAATCTCCCGCGCCGGATCATTGACGTAGATTGTCACATGGGCTTTTCCCAGTGCTATGTCATTGGAGAATAGACTTTGCTAGGTGAACACCCGCGTTGTTTAACTGTTCTCCAGATAAATTCACCTCGCTCCTGAAATTACGCGTTCAGATTTATTTGATTTTTTACCGGACTGAAGCGCGTAATTAACGTAGTAATGAATGAATGAATTTTTTTTTGTCTTACCTGATAATTAATGTCATTTTACGTAACCGCGAATTGATCACACGTGTCTAGATGGTCAATTTTATTTAACATCACGGTGAATGACGGCGGCAATATTTTTTAGCGGTTGGTCAGTAATTTATATTGTTTTGGAGACGGAGTTTACCGACTTAATCCGCGACCGAATATACCGGATAATGCTAGTTGAATAAAATATATATTATTTTATTTTTGTAATCTACATTGTATTTTTTTATCTGTTTATAGATTCCGGAAAATCAAACTCAAAAAGAGTTTTGGCAGGACGAAGTCCTGATGTAAACAAATGGATTTCTGTTATATTTTGTTTTGTAAACGCCGGCTCTTCAAGCATTTTTATTGTATTTTATTTATTATATTTTATTGTTAAATTCCTCATTTGTTATTTATTCTTTATCAGTCAAATTTACTTTATAATATATTTTTTTTGTACACTTTTATTTTGAACAATATATTCTTTTATTATTTCTTACTAATAGAAATCCTGTGAGTTTTACTGACTATACCTAACCTCAAAGCGACAGTAGCAAATTAAGTAAAATATTTATGGTCAAAATCTAGTTGTTCCAGCATAAGTGAATATAATCCGAGAACCTTGGTTCCGGCGAGCAAATTCGGAGCATATCAAAATTTCACTTCGTTACAAATTTTTCAAGTTTTATTTTTGTTTTATCAAAAGTTTATACATATGGCAACATCGCTTTTTTAATGATTCAGAAATTATTTTAAAATTTTCATTCTTAACCTCTTTGTGTGACATTTGTAAACATTTAATGGTTACTATTAGTACAAAATAATTGAATGTAATTTTGAAGTTAATCTCTTTAAAAAAGCAACGTTGCCACTATAAACTATATGAAAATTACATCGGTAATCAAATTAAGTTTATTTTTCACACTTATTTTTATTTAATTAGTTTTTCATTTTGAAAGTTTATCATTCAAGTTCAACAGATGTTTTTTAATATTTATTCACTAACTCTAAATGTATTTCTGATTACCTTTTTATCCAAAAAGCAATTTGACTAGCAACGTTGGCTTATAACTACGTTAAACGAGTTCCAAGAACACAGGTCCCTACGCACGAGTCGGAACCACCGGCTCGCATTTTTGCGTAAAACACTCGGAAGGGCTGTCAAAATCTCCGAATCACTCAAAATGATTGCACTCTTTGCAATCCTCGACCCTCTCTAAACATTCCTCCGCATCCTCTTTCTCCCCTCCAGAAAACTTAATGCCCCAGTCCTTTAAAATTTTGACAACTTTCGACCCCCCACTAAAATTCGGATAAAAACGCTTACTTCCGTAATTTTTATTCGAAGTGGAATCGGTCTCAGTTTCCGTCCTGCTTGATGATAACAAGACACACAGTGGGACGAAACGCTAATTTTTCGTTCAAAAAAGTCTAGAGCCCACAAATCTTGAGCGATTTTAGAATTTTTTTTTTAAATTAAAGGGTATAAAATTCTTAAGAGGACCTTGTCCGTGATTTTTGTTAAACAAATTTTTTTATTGTTTATATTCTTCTGCAATTGACTAATTGTTATGAATTGTTACTAATTGTTATTAAACAATAAAAAAATGTTTTCAACAAAAATCACGGTCAAGGTCCTCTTAAGAATTTTATACTCTTTAATTTAAAAAAATTTCTAAAATCGGTCAAGATTTGTGGGCTCTAGACTTTTTTGGACGAAAAATTTGCGTTTCGTCCTACTGTGCGACGTTGGCAGGAAACTGGCAACCAGCCAGCTGAATAATTGATGCAATGTTGGTTGAAAACTGGCAAATTACTGGCAACCAGACAGCTGAACAATTGATTCGATGTTGGGGGTCGTCCATAAATCACGTGAGCCAACAAGGGGGGTGGGGGTCATGAAAATTATCACGGTTCATCACCTGGGGGGTAGGGGTTTCCCTCTGATCACGTGATATTTTAACTGCAAATGTTTACTAAATACAGAGACTTTTTTAATTCTTCCTAATGGGGAATCCTGCGGATTATTTTCATTCAAAGATTAGATATGCTTGGAATAATTTTTTTAAATCTTTATTGCAGCATAAACATACGTGTTTTTGTAGTTCGTGGTCTGATAAAGATAATAAAAGATATAAATTATTATTGAACTTGTTTTTCTCCATTAATAACTTTTTTAGCCCATTACACGCATTCTAGAGGTGAATTTGAGAAATATATAAAATAAATATATAAAAAAATATTATATTAGGCATTCTTTCTCGATTCGACCACCCCTCTGCGCATTTTAATTAATTAGTAAAATTAATCAATAAAATCTAATAATATTTTAATTTTCAAGATAAAAGACTTTACTATAGTTTACAATTTTCGTCAAAACATCAATTTTTTGATGTCGTTTGGTGTTTTTTATTACCAGCTTAGGGTTGAAAAATATCACGCATAAACGCTTAAAACCTCCAAAAAATATAAAAATTGTGCGAAAAATAAATGAAAAACTAAAAATTATTAGTCTAAACAACTACGAGATTTACATAAAATATTTAATCGCATTAAAAAAAAAAATCAAACCTTAACAAGCGTTATAATAATGAAGGGATGATTTTAAAGTGTGGTTTTCGATGCTAATAGGGGTAAATATCATAGGTATTTATTCTTATTGAATTTTAAAGTTTCACAGAAAATTGTTTTGGATCAAATTAATCTGCAACGCTCTTTTTTTAATACCAAATTGACTTTAAATAATCTGAAATTGGCTTAAAACAATCGCGCTGCAGTTCATTTTAATACATAAAAGTTTTCAGTGTTGTGAATCCTCTAAATTTTGTTTAGAGGATTTTTGTTTACTTGTTTAAGAATATTTGTCATTTTTTGTGACAAAGTTTGTGAATCCTCTACGTTTTTTAGAAGTTTTTTGTTTACCTACTTGTTTAAGAATATTTGTCATTTTATTAATTCGTGTTTAAGGGATGATTATGAAGGGTTGTTCCTTATTATAAAGCTTGGTAAGGTTTGATTATTTCTTTAAATGCGATTAAGTATTTTATTTAAATCTCGTAGTTATACGTATACCATACGACATCAAAAAGTTGATGTTTTGGCGAAAATTTTAAGCTACAAAAAAGTCTTCTATCTTGGAAATTAAAATTCACAGAGGAGTAGCCGAATTGAGAAAGAATGTCCCATATAAGCAAAAATAAAGAATGTAAAACGGCCTTCTAATGTAATTGTACGAGAAATTAGCAATAAACAGTATGTGAACTTATTGTTTATATGCCTTCAGTATTTTAAGTAATTTTTATAATTATTCAAAGTCACGTGATAATCAAGGGGGGATGGGGGGTTACAGAGAACATCACGGATGCTCACGTGGGGGGGGGTCCAAAATTGGCATAAAACCTATCACGTGATTTATGAAGGACCCCGTGGCTCAATATTGGAGAAAACTGGGAAGTTTCTGGCTCGAAGATTGATGCGTTGTTTTTGAAGATTATTATTATCAAAATAAACTTCATAGAAAATTGACAGTTTGTCAATTTAACAAATCGACGAACAGAGTTTTTGTTTAAATCAAACTTGGTATAAAGAAATTTGACAAACGTAGTTTCGGGGTTTGAATTAGACTGACTTGTTACTTGTAGAGATTGAAGATATTTACAGGTTCCGGGGTTGAATTAAACTGATACGAAGATTTTATAAACAGAGTTCCGGGGTTTGAATTAGATTGGTCTTCTTCATTTCGCACAGTAATTTATATAGTCTTTAGTAATCGATAACATTTCGAGACTTTTAGAAAAGTTCTATCGATTACCAGCTTATTATAAAGCTCCTTTCATTTTACCTTATATGGTATGAATTTGGGGTGTTTCTCTATTTTGTAAAATCAATGCGGTGAGAAGAGTCATGATAAACGTTATTGATTTACATTTTTTGCTACCCGTATCCTTATGTGTTATAATTCATGGTAAAAATTCAGGAATATATATATGAGTCAGAATTAATAAATTATATGTATTCATATAATAATATTAATAAAATTTACATACGTAACAGCTGTTTGATAGATATATAAACGTATTTTTCCCCCTAAAATATTTTTCAAAATTTGTATTTATTTTGGAAATAAACGGGGGTTAAACTTTTGGGTAAAGAATTTTTCTTTAAATCATAACTCGGAAACGGATAAAGATAATTGAGCTTTCTTTTTTTTTAATTAAAGGTTAAAAGTTGTACTTAAAACTGCAATTAAAATGATTGTTGTAAAAATAAAATTTATGATTGTTATAAACAATTTTTTTAAACAATTGTAATTTCAAACATGTTCTCAATGTCATCTAAACATTAAACTATGCTCATTCGACGCGCAATATTCTAACGAGTAAATTAATAAAAAAAGTTAGGAACCTCCGATATTACAGAAGTTATGCATATTTTTCTGCCGGCGCGAAGCGAGCAAGCAACACCTAACTTGCGAACGCGCGGGAATACGTTCGCCACTGACTGTCGTGGTTCAAAAAATGTACTTAATATTTAATTAAAGGAAAGAATATGAACAATAATTATAATAATTTAAGTATTAATTCGATGCTTACTAATTTATTAGGATTTTTACCACTGAAGTAACCAGTGGCGGATCTAGACAAGAGTTTTGGAGGGGGTACTATATGAGACAGAAAGAGATGGCACTATAGTGTTAACTCTTTCTCTCTCACATAAATATAAAACTTTGGGAGGGGGCAAGCACCTGTGCCCTCTTCCCTTGGATCCGCCAATGGAAGTAACTTAATACAATTTTTAAATTAAAATATAATTGTAGGGAATGTCGAAAAAAAGTTTCGTTCCAAAAAAAATATCAATTTCTTTAATATTAAATTAAATTATCTATATATGCACTTATGAATTTATATATATATATTGTATATATTTTTAATTTTTAAAAACAGGACGTAAATTTGAATTTAGTATAAAAGAAATTGATATTTTTTTAGAACGAACCCTTTTTTCGACATTCCCTACAATTATATTTTAATTTAAAAATTGTATGAAGTTACTTCCATTGGCGGATCCAAGGGAAGGGGGCACAGGTGCTTGCCCCACCCAAAGTTTTATATTTATGTGAGAGAGAGAGAGTTAACACTATAGTGCCATCTCTTTCTGTATCATATAGTACCCCCTCCAAAACCCTTGTCTAGATCCGCCACTCTACTTCAGTGGTAAAAATCCTAATAAATTAGTAAGCATCGAATTAATACTTAAATTATTATAATTATTGTTCATATTCCTTCTTATTATTAAATATTTAGTACGTTTTTCGAAGCGCGACAGTCAGTGGCGAACGCATTCCCGCGCGTTTGCAAGTTAGGTGTTGCTTTCTCGCTGCGCGCCGGCAGAAAAATATGCATAACTTCTATAATATCGGAGGTTCCTAACTTTTTTTTATTAATTTACTCGTTAGAATATTGCGCGTCAAATGAGCATAGTTTAATGTTTAGATGACATTGAGAACATGTTTTAAATTACAATTGTTTAAAAAAATTGTTAATAACAATCATAAATTTTATTTTTACAACAATCATTTTAATTGCAGTTTAAAGTACAACTTTTAACCTTTAATTTAGAAAAAAGAAAGCTCAATTATCTTTATCCGTTCCCGAGTTACGATTAAAAGAAAAATTCATTACCCAAAAGTTCAACCCCCGTTTATTTCCAAAATAAATGAATTTTTTGAAAAATATTTTAGGGCGGAAAAATATGTTCATATATCTATCAAACAGCATAGATAACTTGCAAATCGGAAATAAAAATTTTTCAAGTGGCCCATTTCACTTATTTTGACCCAATATCGTAATAAAAAATTATAATCTTTATATTTCAATTTAAAAAAGAATTAATAACAAAATTATTACATTATTACATTTGATTATTACATTTATGCCATTTTTTACTATAATTTTTGTATTCAACTTATTAAACGTAGGAATAAAAAGTTTTATTAAAATTATAGGTTCAACTTGTTCAAAAGTACACCCAAATTTTTTATTAAATAAAGTATATATTACAACAAAATTTAATAAATAAAATTGTACAATTTATTTTCAATTTTTTACTTTTTTTTAATTGTCAAAGAACAAAAGGAGGAAAGCGGAACATTAAAAAAAAGTTTTTGAAAATTAAACCGATATAATTTTATAAATTTCATTCACCGCAATGTTGAAAGTTTCAAAAAAAAAAATTTTTAAATAGTTGTAATTAAGCTACCAAAAACAATATAAAAAAATTACGTATTTTTTTTCAATAAAGAATGAAAAAAAAAATGTTTGACCGAATTTAAAATTTGCATGTACATCTCACCTGAAATCGCCCATATATATATATATATATATATATTTTAAGAATTAAATAATGTTATAATATCTCTAAAAAAAAACTCAAATTCTTTTATAATTATAATATTATATATAAAAACGCCTTCAAATTTAAAAAATCTCCCCTACTTCGTCAGAATTCTATTATTATAAATAAAGACGCCTTAAAATCTAAAAGAATCCTTCTATACCTCGTGCAAATTATATTTTTATATATGAAGACGCCTGCTTTAAATCTACAAGAATCCTCCCATAGGGGATAGTTAGGTAAGTTTGGCTAAAAAGAGTTTAGAGTAAAAAAAAAAAAATTTATTGATAGTTTTTAAATGTACTAACCATATCACAGTAAATAATCACCCTTTAAAAATTAAATGGGATAATTATTTAAAGTATTTATTAATGAAAACATTAAAAAAATTATAATTAAAATATCGAAGTCAAAACTGACGAATTCGTCAGAGGTGCGGATAAGTTCTATTAAGTAGGACGTAAACTGTACGTATTGTTAATTTTTACAAATATTTTTTAATTTATAACCGTGCTTTTGATATTTGAAGCATGGTTTTACGAAGCAAATTGCTTTACAATTGCAATACCAAAAGATTTATCCAAATCTTTAAATGATAAGTATATGTTTTCGGAATTTATAAAAAATTATACTTTGGAAGCATGAATTTGACACTTATTTAATATTTATATAAATATAAAACAAATTTATCCAAAATTTTGTATAAATCATAGTAATATTATAACGCTCCCTTATTAAAAACCATTTAAGTATATTATTTGTTTTAAACAAGATTATTAAAAAATTTATTTTAATCTTAATAATATTAATATTACTAATTAATAAAAAAAATCTTAAAACAAAATTATAATATTTATATATAATTTTCAAAAGATTTAAAAATAACAACAATAAAATAAATGGTAAGTTCATGAGAGTTTTTAATATTTGAAGGGTCTGCGGTCTAAACCTGTTAAGCGACACTTTTTCCGAAATTGACTTTTTTACATTTTTCAATAATTCTGAAATATACTGTTAATATCCCGCAGCGAAAACTAGACAATACCGTTTAGTTTCTTTTTTATGGTGTTTTGAAAATCACATTTCGCTATGAGCGGCATAGGAAAATGACAACGTTTTTTCTCCGTCCTGTAAAATTTGTAAAATGACGCTTAACAGGTTTAGACCGCAGATCCTTCATTTAAACTTAGATAAGCAATTTCTTTATCAATAAATATAATTGAGCGAGCGTTAGCGAACGAATTAACATCGTTAGTAACCAATTAAACAACATAATTTTGCATACCAATACGGAAAGACAAGATGATTTTTTTTATATTGTACGATTTTTTGCTATTTTGATGGTTTTGACTTCTTTTGACTGCTTTATACTCCTAAAATGACAATTTTAAGATCTAATCAGTAATCAGCAATCTAGAAACTGCATATAAAAAAGTAAAATAAAGATTTAAACGACATAATTTTGCGTATCAGTATGGATAGATAACACGAATTTCTTTTATTTTACGATTTTTTACTATTTTGATTATTTGACTCCTTTTAACTGCTCTAAACTCCTAAAATGACAATTTTAAAAGCTAATCAGTAGTAAACGTTCTGAGAACTACGTATAGAAAAGAAAAATAATTATTAAAGAACATTATTTATTGCATGTCAATACGGAAAAACAGCATGAATTTTTAATATTTTACAATTTTTACCTATTTTGACGATTTTTACTAATTTTGAGTGCTCTAAGCTTCTAAAATGACAACTTTAACTTCTAATCAGTAAGCGTCGATCTAACAACTGCATATTAAAAGAAAACTTACTAATTAAACAACACAATTTTACACAAAAATGCGACAAAACAAATTTTTTTATATTTTTTAAGATTTTTAGCTATTTTAGGTGCTTTAAAATTTTTAATTGTACAATTTAACTTCAGATCCTTAATCTACGATTTAAAAGGCACCTTATAAAGAAGCAAAACCATTAATTATAATATTTCTAAACGCAAAAATAATTTTAAATAATTTAAAAAATATGTAAATAATATTATTGATTACATCATTATTAATTATTTATTATTTAAATTTATATACGATGTAAATAATACTTTGATTTTGAATGAAAAATATTAAAGATTGAAGTTTTTAATTTCTTATTCTAATTGCCTGAAACGCGTTGGGCAGTTAGTAGCCTAGGTAGTATGCAAACTGCCTAGACAGTTGGCTTAATGACAGTCAAAATCCATTTTAATACGGTCATTCTACTAACTGTCCGCACTTTGTAAACTGCCTAGGCAGTTTGCAAACTGATGGATTATTCCATCTGCCTACGACATATATAAACGTTAATTTATTTGATCATTATTATTATTATTGAAGAGACTATCAAATATATAGAACAATAAACGTAGGAAATCGGTAATTGTTGTTTGTTTTTCTTTAAATTTTGTCTGATAGTAAGAACTACCTATTACATTATGATACATTTCTTTTGTTACTTCACAATCCTAAGAACGTATACCCAGTCTATAAAAATTTCCGACGTCATCCATGTTCTTCGATTGTTTTTATAATCCACTGGTAAGGACCGTACATTCTTAAAACATCTTGGGTTTTTAGATTTACCAATAACTAATAGTATATTTCGTAACATGCGTGACAAGCAGTCGTTTCTAAAACGAGAGCAATGTTTTTGCAACGAGTGAAACGAGTTGCAAAAATTGCGCGAGTTTCAAAACGACTGCTTTGTTCACGCAGTTACGAACGATACTTTTCATAACAAAGTCATAAAAGGCGTGATTCGGTTCTTTGTATAGATAACCAGAAAGTTGCAGCATTAAGAATAATTCACTATGTCACGTCAGAGTGTACACAAATACAATCCAAATTGAATGTCTCACACTTTTTTACTTGTCAACACGCCGCGCTAGTGATACGGTCAGGTTAGATTTTAAAGCGGTACTACTCACGCTAAAGATATCGACTCTGTTCTGTTGGTCAAACAGTGCGTGCAAGAAAAGTAGAAAAGTGGGGGACATGCAATTTGGACTGTACTTGTTTGCACTCTGACGTCACATAGTGAATCGTTCTTAAATCTGCAACTTTCTGGTTATCTACAGAGAACCGAAACACGCCATTTTTAAGACTGCGTTATGAAAAAGTTTTTTTTTAGTTGAACCACTCATATTCGATGCACCATCACAGTTATCTTTTCTTTCTACAGCTTACCACCCGCACATGTTTCTCCTTCAAATTTTAAAGTTTTGTCTGGTGTTAATCTATAAAACAAACCGGTCTAATCTGCGATAAAAATTTGCTCGTCAGTATATTGTAAACGCAAATTTAGCCACACTTTTTCCAACCAATCACTTACATCACTTCTATTAACTGATAGTGAGTCCCCACTAATTTAACCGGCAACAATATTGTGTCTCACTTTGAATCTATTAATCCAAATCATTGAGCAATTAAAAATCAAAATATTCAACTTCTTCAATTGAAAAACATTTTCTACTCTTAGGCAATGTCATATTTGTGCATGTTAATAGCGAAGCTTCTTAATAAACTGTCAACGTAATACTGTTTTCTTAAATGAAATGAATATATTTGGAAAAAGAAGACAAAAGAAGGTATGGCTCAAACCTATCTATTGTTTGTATACAAAAGTAGGATTCGTCGTTATAAGCGAACCTCGGACCAAATAAATCTGAAAAAAGTCGTTGCTATATACGTATGGTCGTTATAACCAAAGTCCTTATAAGCGGACGCGTCTCAATAGTAATTTCAATGTAATTCTACTGTAATTAATTTCGAATTTAATTCAAACTATTTGTTTATTAAGCTAGAATATCAATTTATGATTGATATAGTAAAATTCTCATTAATTTATTAATTCGATCTTAACACTTGTTATTTTCTATTTCAGGTTAAGGTGATGCATAAGCAATTACTTTTATTCCACAATGCAGTATCAGCTTATTTTTCGGGTAATCAGTCAGCATTGGAAGCAACTTTGAAGCAATTTAACATAAAAGTGAAATCACCAAATTCATCGTTTCCATCTTGGTTAGAACAATAATTTTATAAACAAAACAGCGGTTTTTAATTTATTATAATTCTGCGAACAGATATTAATAATCCCAGTTACATGTTTAATTTTAAATGACATACACTTCATAGTAGCGTTAAAGTTTTAAGTAATAACGTTATACTTAATAACTTTTTAATATGCTATGAATTTTCTTCATATGTGTGAGTGAATGGAACAAAAAATAAACACTAATTTAATGCAAAAAGTATTAATTTTCTTTAATGTTGTTTTGAACTTTAAGATGTAAATCCCTGTTAAAAATATCGATGTTGGAAATTTGATCTTAAGGTCGCGACACACTATGCGCGCCAAGCCTGTAATGTAATGCTCGCCGAACGGTGGATATTTTTAAAATTGATCGGATTTATTTAAAACTTGCTACTCTGGGGTTTTCGGGGTCCCTGATTGATTGGCGGTCGATATTTTTGAAATTGATCGGATTTATTTGAAAGTTTACAATCAGGGACCCCAAAAACCCCCGAGTAGCAAGTTTCAAATAAATATGATCAATTTTAAAAATATCCACCGCCATATTGAATCCATTAATTTGAATTTTTGAAATCTGACTTTAGATTCACAATCAGCAACCCAAAAAACATTTAGGTACTCATTTTCATATAGATATAAAGAGAATTAAAAGAAATGTCCACTGGGTGTCAATTTTTTCAAAAAAAAAATCTGTCGTTGCCATTTTGGATCCGCCATTTTGAAATTTTGAAATGTATGGTCCATCACTTTGACGCATGGATATTGCAGACGCGATATATTAAGGTGCAAAATTTTTCTGTTCACTGATTTCATGGAAAAAAAATCATTTTTGAACCAAAAATATCAACATTTTGCATTTTTTTCCAAAAAAAAGTAGCCATAGCTTTTTAAAATTTAATGTTTTTGCGATTTTGATGACCGATTTTGAAAGAGCGATAAAAAATAAGTAAGAAAATGTTATTCTGAACACTTTTTACATGCTTAATAACAAAAATAATTAACGTTGTAAATGCTTTAAAAAAGCATCCGTTTTGGCGTTAAAGGGTTAAGCATAAATATTAAGTATACATTTGAAATCTATTCTGCACAATTTTTTTAAGTTCATAAATAGTCATTATTTAAATTATCTAAATTTCAAAACATAGTTAAATTTTATTAACTTGGAATTATTGATAATTTGCCTACTTAGATTAGTTGTGTGATTAATTATATAATTGCTTAAGAATATTGTAAAATGTGTAATATTAATAATTGTAACCTAAATTCATGAAACAAATAATTTTTTTTACCTAAAATACTTAAATGTGAATGTCAGGAATATTAGCAGTGATAATCTAAAATTAAATATCTGATAAAGCTAAATTTAACTACGTAGACTTTTAGCTAGGCTTGCCCTATAGTTAAGTGCCGGCGTGCGCAGCGATCCCATTCACGTTTTTTATCATTACTCGAAAAGTTACCGCCATCCCTTAACGAAACTTACACAGATTATTGTTCATAGTCTAGACTGTAAGCAACAAGAAATCAGAACAGTTTTTGGCGGAGAGTTTTTCAAAAAACAAAAAAACAAATTTTTTTCATATTTTGCAAAAAAATTTATCTTAAAAGTACATTTTTTCTGAAAAAGAAAGATTGGCAAAATATTGAAAACAACCAGAGATATCTCAATTCAATAAAAAATATACACCATTTTTCAAATTTGAGTAATTTCCAAAATTTTTGAAATTTTTAAAAATCATCTACAGTTTCTTACTTACTACTAAAATAACTAAAAGAAAAAAAAGTTTGGTCAAAATCGCTGACAATAACGAAAATTGATCGATTACGTCAGGTGGAAATGCTCATATAGGAACATGTTTTTAATCTATGGAATGAAGTGGATATAGAAAGATTTGAGTGGATTCATCTTTTATTAATAACTGTTAATGATAAATATTAAAATAGTTGACGCAGAGAAAGAATCGGTTGACGGATTGAAAACTGCGGTTTCAGACGGATCAGCTTTTATACTGAAAATATTAAAGCGGATAGAAAATTATTTAAACGGATAAAGGAGGATAGAAAATGAAATAGACTTTAACTTTATATTCATTAAATTGTATTTGTAAAAACTGTCACAGTCTTAGATGGTCCAGTGGCTTGCAGCAGTGATGATAGACTTAGACAAAGAAAATAGTACATTATGATACAAGTGCGGTAATTTGGCGATTCCTAGAGTGTGGTAGCTCACACTCTTAGGAATCGCCAAATTATCCGCACGCGTGTCATACGATATTTTTTCGCACGCTATACGGAAAGTTAGCAGTTCTCGCTGTACGAGAATTGATTACTTTTCGTATAGTGTGCGAAAAAGATAGATATTCCAAAATATTTGGGATGGACTGAAGGATTGAAAGATATAGAAAATAATAGAAGTGGTCGTATAGATCAAAGACAGGAAGAGAAAAATTTTTAGGAATGCAAATCGCGTACTTTTCGGACATAAAAAATTCCGTTTTGTTTCTATCACTTATTTTCTATCTCTTTCTATTTTTTTACTTTCAGCAGGGTGTATTCTGTCAGCAAAAGTACCATAAAATTCTGAAGAATTAGCAAAAATTTTTAATTTAAGCAAAAAAATGGGTTTGAGGGTTTAAATACTCTTAAATTTTATGACACTTTCTCATAAAAATAGAATAGGACAAAATTTATGACTGGTTCAGTTGATGGGTCCTAAAGCAGATAGGACCCCAAATCCCTTGGAGCGCGTATAGTATAGTGCAGGCGCTGGGTGGACTTGAGTACGAAAAATATGAGGGCGGGTATTTGACAATTGGAATATGTAGAGGACCTTCCCCCAAATCAGAAAAGCCATGTTGCCCCTTAAAATTTTGGTCGAGTTAGCCGCCATTTTGATTTAAAGTTTGAAATTTGTTTTTTAAAATATTTCAGTAATTAACAATATAACAAAATTTTTGTATAGACATTTTTTGTAGAAAGCAATGTGGTATACAACTTTTAAAACAAACTTTTTTTCATAACTCGAATTATAAAAAAGTTATAACAAAAAACAGGTAAAAAAAAGGGATGAAATTGTTAAAACTTATTTTACGCTTTTATTAATAATTTTTATAGAAAAATAGTTTAGATAAACTTTAAACAGTATTTTCTAACGATTCATTTGAGTGATATAGTTTTTAAATATCTTTATTTTTGTAGATTTTACAGAGCCGCAAAGGCAGTTAAGTTTGAAAAAAAAGGCTATCAAAGGCACGTTTGCCCTAAAAGTCTGACAATATACAACGCAAAACGTACGAATATATTTTAATCCAAATATGAGGGCGGATATTTGACTATTGGAATATGTAGAGGACCTTCCCCCGAGTCAAAAAAACCATGTTGCCCCAAAAAATTTTGGTCGGGTTAGCCGCCATTTTGATTTAAAGTTTGAAGTTTGTTTTTTAAATTATTTCAGTAATTAACAATAAAACAAAATTTTGGTACAAACATTTTATGTAGAAAATAATGTAATCTACAACTTTTATTTAAACCTCTTTTTCATAACTCGAATAATAAAAAAGTTATAAATAAAAAACAGGTTAAAAAAAGGAGACGAAAATCTTTAAACATATTTTCCCATTTTATTAATAATTTTAATCGAAAAATAGTTCAGATAAATTTTAAAGAGTATTTTCCAACGGTTTATTTGAGTGGTATAGTTTTTAAATATCTTTATTTTTGTAGATTTTACACAGCCACAAAGGCAGTTAAATTGGAAAAATAAGGGCCTTCAAAGGCCGTTTACACTATATGTTCGTGGGCCTTTGTAAACGGGCCTTTGAAACCCCTTATTTTTGCAATTTAACTGCCTTTGTGGCTGTGTGAAATCTACAAAAATAAAGACATTCAAAAACTACACCACTCAAATATATCGTTAGAAAATACTCTTTAAAATTAATCTGAACTATTTTTCGATTAAAATTATTAATAAAATGCGAAAATATGTTTAAAGATTTTCATCCTTTTTTTTAACCTGTTTTTTATTTATAACTTTTTTATTATTCGAGTTATGAAAAAGAGGTTTAAATAAAAGTTGTAGATTACATTATTTTCTACATAAAATGTTTGTACCAAAATTTTGTTTTATTGTTAATTACTGAAATAATTTAAAAAACAAACTTCAAACTTTAAATCAAAATGGCGGCTAACCCGACCAAAATTTTTTGGGGCAACATGGTTTTTTTGACTCGGGGGAAGGTCCTCTACATTTTCCAATAGTCAAATATCCGCCCTCATATTTGGATTAAAATATATTCGTACGTTTTGCGTTGTATATTGTCAGACTTTTAGGGCAAACGTGCCTTTGATAGCCTTTTTTTTCAAACTTAACTGCCTTTGCGGCTCTGTAAAATCTACAAAAATAAAGATATTTAAAAACTATATCACTCAAATGAATCTTTAGAAAATACTCTTTAAAGTTTATCTAAACTATTTTTCTATAAAAATTATTAATAAAAGCGTAAAATAAGTTTTAACAATTTCATCCCTTTTTTTTATCTGTTTTTTGTTTATAACTTTTTTATAATTCGAGTTATGAAAAAAAGTTTGTTATAAAAGTTGTATATCACATTGTTTTCTACAAAAAATGTCTATACACAAATTTTGTTATATTGTTAATTACTGAAATATTTTAAAAAACAAATTTCAAACTTTAAATCAAAATGGCGGCCAACTCGACCAAATTTTTTAGGGGCAACATGGCTTTTCTGATTCGGGGGAAGGTCCTCTACATATTCCAATTGTCAAATACCCGCCCTCATATTTTGCATACTCAAGTCCACCCAGCGCCTCGTCTAGTAGGAAAAACCGCCAATCGGCGAATCGGCTGCGAGCAGCTCGCCAGCATTTTACGAGCTGTGCTTGACACGGGCAAATCAAGCGAGCATTCGGTAAAAATTTGGACAGTAACATTACAAGGCCTGGGCGTCCAATTTGTACAGGGCGAATGCTGGTCGAGCATTACATTACAGGCTCGGCGCGCCTAGTGTGTCTCCACCTTTACATGATGTCGTTTATGACGTCGCGTCGTAAACCACATCGTAAAATGTGATGGTGTTCAAAGTCGTTTACGATGTGGTTTACGATGTCGAATACGACGTCGTTTCACACGTATTTTAGAATGTAAAGTACAACGTATATTAATTTTTTTAAAAATAATTAAATCATTGTACTACACTGAAAAAAAACTTTAAGATTTACTTGAGTTTTTACTTTTTTACTTAAGCAATAAAAAAAAAATCAGAAATTGCTGTGAAACCAGGCAATTTTTACTTTGTTTATGAAGGAAAAAAAACAATTGGCACTTTTGAAGCAAAATTTGACGATTTTGTGTCAAACTGTTAAAAATGGAATTTTCAATACGTTCCGGAAGATTTAATAGTGTAAGAATAAATAAAAGTGAGTAGAAACGTTAATTATTCTTCAAAAAGATATTGCACATCAGTTTTATTTCAACAGTCATTTATTTACAATATTTCGTCATTTTTTAAAAACATATACATGTTTCGTTCACCATACGGTGAACCTCCTCAGTTTTTACTATACACGTAATCCTTACTAAAAAGAAGTTATATGCAAATGAGTTACCAAGGACCGTTAGATGAGTTAGGAAGGGCCGTTAGACAGTAACGCTTCTCTTTGGAGAGAGTGAGAAGCAAATATTTTTGCAGGTAATGAGAAAGAGAAAAGCAAATTTTCTCTCTTTTCCATTAAAGTTCGAAATTTTTGCCTTTTTTTCTAAAGCTATTAACCCTTATTATGCAAGGGTTCGTTCGGACGATAATTGGCCTAGCAGGAGGTCTATTCTTTGTATTTAGAAATAAGATTTAAATTTGAAGAATATTCCCAGGCGGCACACAGTAAACTAACCGTAAACACCGAGGGTCTTTACCAGGACATATGTAAATGAAAAGAGCGCGCATCGCGCGCCATTGTTAGTGCTAGTAATTATAATAATATTATAAGTTATAAATGTTCTATTAGAGAATTTCTTGCATGAATACATAAACATACAAAACAAAATAATAAATAAATATACTCACAACGTTAAAATAACTAAACAATAATAAATAATTAAATAAGACGATTGCACATGTTGTTAATTATTAAAAATATATATTTGCTAAATTGCAATTGTCCTTACAATTTGGATTGTTATGACATGTGGTCATCTTATGTCAGAGCTCAATAGCTCTTTGCTTTTACATATGATATTGTCAGGGCTGGATGCGTTGCGCGGTATCTAACGTTATATACGTAAGAGTCGTAGGGGCTTTTACTTAAAGTTACATACTAGATTTTTATAACTACTGTGAAGTGAGTTCGTGTCATTTCTAATGTTCACAGTCTTTTTAGTTTTATTTATATATACCATTTCTATAAATTCTCTTTTATTTTTGTTTTCTTCCACAGATACAATTTCAGTTTCCTTGAATTTAAAAAGGTGATTCTTTTCATGTGAATGTTGAATTAAAGCGCTTACATTGGTGTCCCTACTACAACTTGTTTTATGTTGGTTCATTCTAGTTCTTAATTTATTACTTGTTGGACCAATGTATACGTGGTCGCATCCTCCACATGGTATCTCATATATAACATTAGTTTTGTCTAATTTTTCGACAGGATCCTTCATGCTCCGGAAAAGGAGTAATGTATGGTATTGCAATCCTTTTTATGTCTTCTTCTGCTATATTTCTATTATTTTGAATATTACTATTTATGTTTCTACTAATTTAGTTGATTCTAACACTTATACACTTATTTACAAACTCGGTAGGGTAATTGTTCTCTGTTAAGGTTTTACTAACTAATTCTAGATTTTCTTAGTGGGATTTCTTCTCTGATAGCTTTATTGCTCTATCCACTAAGTTGTTTAGGACACTAATTTTGTGTTTTATATGTGTGTTAGAATCAAAGTTTAAATATCTTCCAGGCCATGTCGGTTTCCTATACCAATTTGTTTCAATTTTTGATCCCACTTTAATAATTTTGATATCTAAAAAACTGATTTCGTTTTCTTCCAACTTTATGGTAAACTTAATTCTATCATTGTGCTTGTTGAATTCATTAAGTAAATATTGAACTTTATTTTTTGGAATGCATGTTATAATGTCATCAATGATAGAAACGTTAATTGCATATTAATTTATTGTTGATTTTTTTTAATTACCTCAAACATTGTTTTAAAGAAAAATATGTCAAATTTGTTTTAAAATTGACATTTTGTTTTCCTTAGAAAACAAAGTAGGTTTCACTTTTTTTGCACTGCTTGAGTTATAAAGTAAATTTTACTTGACATCTCAAGCCAATATTATATTGTTTTTTTCAGTGTAGGTTTAATCGGAATATTTATTTCAAATGTATTTTATATTTTTCTATACATGTCCTTTGATGGAAAATACCTTATATATTATATCTTTTTTGTCATACATTTTCAAGGGAGATTGCAAAACAGTTCCACAAGTAAGTAAATCTTTCAATAAACAATCATCTATGTCATTCTTTCTGTTTATTTCGCTAGTCATCGCGACGAAATGTCATAGTTTTCCATAAAGGGCACCTAAGAAACAAATTGCACTTTAATGCTTATACAATAATAAGAAAAATCTTATTTTTCAGAAAATTACCTTTAAAACAAGCATACTCGAGTCCGAAATAACATCCTACTTAGATCCTACTGATTCTTAATAGAACATACTATAGTCCTATGGGGACGTCCATTAAATACATAATGTGTTTTTTTGAAAATCTAGACCCCCCTCCCCCTTGGTGAGATTTGGTGAGATTTTGTGGAACCCCCACTCCCCTATCGTGAGATTTTAATTTTTTTATTAAATAAGCAAAAAAAATTATACTATGTTAAATAAACCTTTTTAAATTTTTCATTCTAAGCTGTTTGCTTTTTAATAAATGTTTTAAACTATAAATTTACTAATTTAATATTATAAGCCTCAAAAATACTTCTATTCTTATGAAGGAAGTATTAAATTATATCTAACAGTGATTAAAATAATTTTATTGTAAGGTAACTGCGCCAATAGTCGATGGAAATCTTGCATCATGTGAATAAGATTGTTAATAAAACTTAATTAATTTCAAACGAGTAATTAGTTACCCAAGTAGTACGTAATACTAGGTGAAAATCGTAGTAATATTACATTTAATATTACTAATATTACGGGATAATGTTACAGTGATATTGACGTGACATTAAAATGTCCGCGTCAAGGTAATATTACGGGGTCATGTTAAAGTAATATTACAAAGTAACACTGAGTTACTTCAAATACTAATAATAATTGGTCTCTAAATTTGATAGGCAAAATTATCATTAACAAGTTTCTCAGTTTTAAACTTGACAAGTGAACTGAACAGTTTATAGTTGTCAGTCACTAAGAATTTTAAGCATGTAACAACTGTTAATTTTAATTTTGTTGACATTCTTGATCTTTTTCAAGTAAAAATTGAGTTATGTGCCAGCCCTAATAGCATCAAACGTTTCATTAACGTTGCTGCAACGTTTCCGTGTAACGTTGCAAACGTTGCATTGCAACGTTACCAGCCAAGAAAAATAACGTTGCATATGTCATGGGACTAGAAACGTTGCAGGGAAACGTTGCGGAACGTTAATTTGGAACTTTGAATAGGCATTCGGAAAATCGCAGTGCGGGTTGCGGAAAAATGTTGCAGAAAAGGCTAAATTTTTTTTTATTAATATTATTCGATGTTGATAATATGATAGCTTCTGTAGAACAATGGTCACTAAAATCAACTGCGCAGCTCTAATTGCGATAGAAAACTACTACGCACAATATCAACATTATTAATTTTTAAATGGTCATTCAAAGTTCCAAATTAACGTTCCGCAACGTTTCCCTGCAACGTTTCTAGCCCCATGACATATGCAACGTTATTTTTCTTGGCTGGTAACGTTGCAATGCAACGTTTGCAACGTTACACGGAAACGTTGCAGCAACGTTAATGAAACGTTTGGTGCTATTAGGGAGGATTACATAATAAATTATGGATTATATTGATATTAGGTAATAGTTCTCTTCTATTAACTTAGGTATTTTATCAAAAAAAATTGTAAAATTGTAATTGAACCGTCCGCGATCAAAAGGGCATATGAACGAGCGCGCAGGTCCCCTGGCGCAGCCGTAGACTCGCTGTACGAGAGGCCAACGAAAGTCACGTGTAAGCCCTTTTGATCGCGGTGGGTTCAATTTTGTTATATTCTGTTTTATTGTGATTTCTAATTTGTCTTTAATTATTGACAGTATTTTTATGAATGTTTAGTAAAATTTTTATATGTATATTTTATATTATATTATAGTTCCTGCAGAGGAGAACTGTTCGTTCTCGAAACGTTGGACTTCTTGTAAATAAACAACCAAATTTCAGTCTGAAAGTGTCGTTTTATTAAATCTATAATATTCTCGGACGTAAAAGGATTAAAATAACACTGAGTTAATATTACAGTAATATTACTAAGTAACATTAAGTTAATATTACAGTATTATTACAAATCTTCCTGTAATTTTATAAATATTACGGTAAAATTACAAATATTACAGTAATATTATAAATATGTCGTAAAATATGAAGAGCACTTTCTGAAATGTATTTAAACAGCGAAATAGCCGAGACGTTTAAGGCGTCTACTTTCTTCGTCAGTTGGTTCACTCAAAAAGGTTCAAAACTCGGCTGACCAAATTTTTTTATTTAAAATTTTAAAATAAAATTTTTTCTCTGTTATTGGTTTGAAAGTATCTAAAAAATTCTAAAAAAATAGGCCCAGGATGAAGTTTTTTTGTCAATTTCTTTAACGTGTATTTTAAAATAGTGTATTCGCAAAGTTGTTTGGATTTCTAAATAACTTATGAAATAATAAAGATTTTTTTTATGTTTTTGGTCTCATTTAGAAGATAATTTGCTATAGTATGTGACAATTTTACCACTAACGTTGGACAACTTTTTTCTCACATTATGAAAAAAAGCTGAAGTGAGAACAAAAATTTTAAAAAAATTTAGTTTTTTGGTCGGTTTAAAAAACTAATATAAATCAAATAAGTAAATATTTTAAAGAAATATTTATAAAAACTGTGCAACAATTAGTTTAAAATATTTTTATCAGTAATAAGGTTATTTCAATTTTTTATTAATAATACCAATAAAACAGCCCACTAAAAAATAAAGTATTTGGCTTAAGCGTATTGTATTTGGGTTAGCTTAAGCCAAACACGGTTTCGCGTGTAAACCGAGATCTGAGGTTACGCCAAATAATTTCTGTTTGTCTCAAATACTTACCTCTTCTTTTATTTGAATTGACGTTGATTGACTGGAGTGTATAGCGTGCGAAAAAATATCGTATGACACACGTGCGGATATTTTGGCAAATCCTAAAAGTGTGAGCTACTGTGGTAGCTCTGACGATTGTAAAAATGACGTAAAAATGACGTAAAAATGACGATTGCGTAAAGGAAATATAAAATTTTGTTAAAAGGAGAAAAAGTGATATGTCAAATGTTACTGACAGAAACCACTGAATTTGAATATTACCATTTGATTTAGTGTGTTTCTGTCGGTAACATTTCATAGATTTCACTTTTTTCACATTTTAACAAAATTTTATATTTCCTTTACGCAAACGTCATTTTCACACTTCGGAACATTCAATTCTTTTAATTATATTGCAAACACCAGTCACTCAACGTCAATTCAAACAAAAAAAGAGGTAAGTATTTGAGACAAACAGAAATTATTTAGCGTAACCTCCGATCTCGGTTTACACGGGAAACCGTGTTTGGCTTAAGCTAACCCAAATACAATACGCTTAAGCCAAATACTTTCTTTTTTAATGGGAGTCGAATTTTATGAAAAATTAATTTTAAAATAAGACCAAGAACATAAATTTTTTTTTTAATTGATGAGTTATTTAAAAATTAAAAAAACATTGCGATTTACACTATTTTAAAAAACACGTTAAAGAAATTGACAAAAAGACTTCATCCTGAGACTCTTTTTTTCAGAATTTAGATAGCTTCAAACCAATAACAGAGAGAAAATTTTATTTTAAAATTTTAAACTAGCAAATTAATTATTTTGAAACACTTAAAACAGGTGTCCACTAAATCATGTATATGAGGCATTTTACGTGTAATGTCCGAAGCTCAAAATTAATTTCTTTCAAAAAAATTGAAACTTAGGAAATTTATTGTCATATCTAGTAGTAATAAAACTCAAAAGAAAATTTTGACTTTTTTGGAAAATTAAAGGGGGTAGAGGGGGGTGAATTTTGTCAAGTTTGCTTAATACCGCCTTCTTACTTAATTTTCTCTGTCTTGGCGGGTAATGAAAAAAATTTCTTCGAGTATGATTTTTAAAGGTTTTTTAATGCTCTTTTCATTGGTAAATTTTATTTTTTAATGTTTTAAAAATTTGACCCTAATTTTTTACAATTAATATTTAATTTGCTATTTTCACCAAAATCGATTCGTTTAATTTTAAAATAAAGTATTGCAAACGAAAGCTGAGGTTTTTTCCTATTGATATACAAATTTTTAGAATGCCTTTTTTTTTGTTTTTAAGATATTAATCCTCAAAGAACGGATTGTGGCGGGCAGCGCGCCGCGACGCGGTCGCCTCGCATCAAGCCGCGTCAGCTACTCACTCTTACCAAAAGCACTATTTTTGGACAAAAATCTGCTGACAACTCAAAAATGATCCGATTTTAACTTTCTTTTTTTAAAATACTCGAGAATGTTTGTCCTACAACTCTGAACTGCTAAAAAATTAAGATTTTTTTTATTAACTGATATAAATGTTAATAACATTTAAAAATTAAAAAAAATTATTTTTGAAAAAGTGACTTCAAGGTCCTTTAATGTCAGAAACTTTATATACTTATATAAATACACACAAAACTTATCAAAAGTATTTTTAAATGTTTCTTAGTTAATAATAATCAACAATTTTCAAATTGATTAAACAATCTTAGTTAACAAATTAATAACTTTAAAAACATTCATTCCTGAGATTCCGTTTCTTTTGTGAAAATTATAAATTACTATTTACTTTACTTACGTTTCGTGTCTTTTGTAAAATTAATAACTATTGGCCTAGAATAATGAAAGAGTTAAAGAACGTTCACAATATTTTTTGAATTGTTTAAACAATCTTAGTTAACAAATTAATAACTTTGAAGTTAACAATTGAATATCTTCGCCATTTTTCTTAATTTATATTTCGTTTCTTTTGTTTTTTTTATGATCTTAAAGGTGAAATAAAATTCTTTGCGTTTAGATTGCTTGAAAAACTCTAAGGAAATGGTAACAAATGTATCTCACAATAGGTACGAAATCGAAGCAACTTAAAATTTCGAGATTATTTATTTGCTAACTAATATTTTTAACAAATTTTAAAATATTTTATAAGGACCATAACTATTTTTAAAATCTGAACCGAAAATAATTATTTTAATTACTTAAAGAAGTGAAATCTAAATAAAGATAACTTTCAAAGTTATTATTTATTAACTAAAATTTTTGGAACAATTTAAAACAGTTGATAAATATTTAAACTACTTCATAAATTTAGATATAAATAGTAATTAATTAATTTCACAAAAAATCGAAATTTAAGTGAAGAAAAATGGCGAAGATATTCAATTGTTAACTAAGATTGTTTAAACAATTTAATAGTTGTTAGTAAACATCCGAAACTTCTATACAATACTCGGCCAATAGTAATTAATTAATTTCACACCAGAACCGGAATCTAAGGAAGGAAAACTTTCAAAGTTATTAATTTGTTAACTAAGATTGCTTAAACAATTCAAAAAATGTTTGTGAACGTTCTTTAACTCTTTCATTATTCTAGGCAAATAGTTATTAATTTTACAAAAGACACGAAACGTAAGTAAAGTAAATAGTAATTTATTAATTTCACAAAAGAAACGGAATCTGAGAAATGAATGTTTTTAAAGTTATTAATTTGTTAACTAAGATTGTTTAATCAATTTGAAAATTGTTGATTATTATTAACTAAGAACCATTTAAAAATACTTTTGATAAGTTTTGTGTGTATTTATATAAGTTTATAAAGTTTCTGACATCAAAGGACCTTGAAATCACTTTTTCAAAAATAATTTTTTTCAATTTTTAAATTATATTAACATTTATTTCAGTAAATAAAAAAAATCTTAATTTTTTAGCAGTTCAGAGTTGTAGGATAAACATTCTCGAGTATTTAAAAAAAAGAAAGTTAAAATCGGATCATTTTTGAGTTGTCAGCAGATTTTTGTCCAAAAATAGTGCTTTTGGTAAGAGTGAGTAGCTGACGCGGCTTGATGCGAGGCGACCGCGTCGCGGCGCGCTGCCCGCCACAATCCGTTCTTTGAGGATTAATATCTTAAAAACAAAAAAAAGGGCATTCTAAAAATTTCTTTATCAATAGGAAAAAACCTGAGCTTTCGTTTGCAATACTTAATTTTAAAATTAAACGAATCGATTTTGGTGAAAATAGCAAATTAAATATTAATAATAAAAAATTAGGGTCAAATTTTTAAAATATTAAAAAATAAAATTTACCAATGAAAAGAGCATTAAAAAACCTTTAAAAATCATACTCGAAGAAATTTTTTTCATTACCCGCCAAGACAGAGAAAATTAAGTAAGAATACAGTATTAAGCAAACTTGACAAAATTGACCCCCCTCTACCCCCTTTAATTTTCCAAAAAAGTCAAAATTTTCTTTTGGAGCTCTGACGTCCCAAAATTTTTGCCGCTGTTGCCTGCGCGTTGGGACGTCGCCTTTTGGTGCGTATGACATCCCAAATTTAGGTTACCTCAAGCACCAAAGCCAGTAGGACTCCAGAGCTCCCTCTGGCGGTGCAGCACTCGTTTCACACTTCTCTCAGTGTACCCTGTAATATTATTTTGACGCAGACATTTTAATGTCACGGCAATATCACTGTAACATCATCCCATAATTATGGACACAATAGTCGATAAAAAATAATATTATTAAATCAAGCAATAACCTGTCATATTGTAATATTTATCTACTTATTTATTAAAATATAAAACTGTCTGCTCCTTTATTATTACAAATTTCATAAATAAAAATATTTTAGAATTTCATAATCTCGAGGAGAGATGGATCACTTTTTCTGTTTTTTGTGTGCAGCCGCGAGAATTCGTGAAAAAATAAATTTTGAACACGTATAAGCCTTAGTTTAACTTCTTTTCAAAAAAGACATACGTATGAAAAGTCATTACTGTTAGCATTTCACACCATATAAGAGGTGTTTGGAAAAAATGAAAAAATTCGAGGAGAGATAGACCTTTCTAAGAGAGATGGATAAAGAAGCAAAAATAAGTGTTACTATCGTATTTCATACAAATATTGACTGTTAGTTACCTATTTTAATTTTTTATATACCGAAAAATGGTACAACGAAGCACATACAGAAACTGTTTGTGAATTTGAATGTATTTTGTATAATGTGACTGAGTAGAGTTACCATTATATATTACCTAGTATATAGAAAGTGAAAATGTAACTTACTAATAAGTAAAAATTTTACTTATTCATACAAGTAAAAGATGTTTTCACTAGAGATGCATTGCGATACGAGATTCTCAATCATCTTGCTCATGTTTGTTAAATAAATGACATTATCGAAACTGAGATTCTCGTTGCGTCCTTTGTTTTGCTCGTCTCATCTCATCTCGTTTCTCGGCAGAGTTCTCGATGAATAATGTTTTTAACATTGACATTAATAAGAATGTAAATATACTATAAAATGTCAAACAAAAATTGTGTTACCCAAAGTATAACCGAAACCAGGATTATGAATGAGTCGAGAAATTCTAGGTAAAAGTTTTCAGGTCACAATAATTTATATTATTTTTAAATGTTGTTAGTAAGAATATTTTAATATGTAAAGCAATTAACCTAAATTTATATTAATTATCAAAATTGTCAGCGAGAATAAAGAAAATGCAGGTCCGTCCATTAAAAGGAGAAAGAAAAATGGGAAATGTCTTGAAGAATATTTTGAATTTTCGGTTGTACAAAATGTAAAAACAGCAAAATGCAAAATATGTTTAGAGAAAAGTAATACCTCAATTTTTATTAAAATGACCGCCGGAAACACGACTGGAGTCAAACGTCATCTAGAAAAAAACCACCAAGAAGAGTATGAAAAAATTTATTTGATAGTCAAAAATTCATCATGCTCAGAAGTAATTTTGTTTTGACGTATACATTTTAATTTAAAAACCTTATTTTTAAGGAAATTTTTTCTAATTTCATAGAGTTTTAAAATTTTTTTATTTAGTAAGGATTTTATAGACAAGAATTATTCTAAATAAAAAGGTTTTAATATTCATTAAAAATTCAAATCCACCAAAACCTAATAAAAAAGGTTAAGTTGGCATTAATCAAAGTTTAATAAACTTTGCTCTCTTAATTCGATTCAACTAGTCTCCTGACAAATTTTATTATAAAGAAAATAAAGTTCAAAATCTAAAATATAAATCAAAGACAACATAATAATAAGATATTAAAAAAGTATTTTTTTGAAAAATCATGAAAGTAATGTATATATGTTTTATTATAGAACCTAGAAAATACAGTACTCTTTAAATCTGTTAAATTGTGAAATTTCACTGAATTTCAGTTACTCTTTTCTCACGTTTTTATTGATTAAAAATTAATTGCAAATCAGTTAAAAATGACTATCCTTTCACTGCAAAAATGCCTCTTAAATTTTGGTTAAAACAGCCAGAAATTTTGGTAATGCTCTGTTTATTAGTATTCTTTGGTTAACTTAACAGGATATTTTTTAAACGTTATGTAAATTTGGTCTTTTTTTTGTAAATATTTTATTATGGTAAATTAAACTGGGATTTTCAGTACCAATATTTGGAAAAATATTTAACCACAATATTTTAACAACAAAATTTTAACCAAAAATTATAACAGGGTTTTCTCGTGAATTTAAACGGAATTTATATAATTAAATAGCATAATTATTTTTAATCGTAAATGGTTTTTCAGTGTGTTTTTAAAACCGTGAAAGAAGAGTCACTGTTTTGATTTATAGAGAGTAATGGAGACATCAGGGGTAGTTGAGTTAGGTAGAGGTTGGACAATTGCAAATTTAATGAATAGACATAAAAAATAATTAAACTTGAAGATATTTCAACTTAACCTAACTAGATATCTTACATAAAAAAATTTCCAGGTAAAATAACCGGAATTACGATTTTCTGAACCGCATTCAATAGGGCCTTACTAAATACTCCGGTTTAAGATGTTGAAAAACACGATTTTTTAACCCGATTAAATTAAATAGCAATTTATATAACCAAACAACATTACAAAAAATACCTTTTAAATTCTGGTTAAAATAACCTATAAATATTGTTAAATATGACTTTACTGTAATTACTAATTATTTTGACAGGACGTTTTTCACAGTAAAGTTTATTATTTTTAACCGAAATTCTTTTTCAATCTATAGTAGCATTTTCTTAAAGGTATTATAAACTTCAATCTACATCAAATATCCTAATTCAAATTTAAATAATAGAGACGATAATATCGATCACTCTGAATTAGGCCAGAAAAAATCTAACCTGAGTATTTTTAAATGTTCGAAAAATTATTCTTTCTTTTATGTAATGCTAATATATTTTCAACAGAAAATACATTAAACTGTATACAATTTTGTAATATAAAAACTTTATGTTAAACATTTTGTTCAATAACTTTTGATATAATAATTATTTATATAATAAAATTTTTACTTTTTGAAGAAGACGGCTGTGCCATTGAAACGTAATAAAAATAATGTATTTATTTATTTTTTACTTGATTTGGAGCGATTGGTATCATTATATCCATTATTAAATACTACCGAGTGATAAATTCAAAATTAATTAAAATTTAAATATTTTGAATCCGATTACTTATAATTATATTTTGTATAGACGTATACTCCAGAACGTTGCTGTAAAAAAACTGTTGACTGGGTGGTAAAAAAATATCTGCCATATAACTTCTTCGACGATATAGAAACGCAAGAATACTTCCTTTTTTTAAATCCATCAGTTAAATTACCTAGAAGAAATGAACTCAAATCGTTAGTAACTACTCGTTTTGAAACAATGCAGAAAGCTGTGATGTCAATTGTTAAAAATAACAAATCAAAAATATCGTTTACACTTGATAGTTGGACATCAGTTGCAAGCAGATCTTATCACGTCATAACAATTCATTTTATTAATGATGTTTGGAATTTAGAGTCACTCTTGATTGATTTCTGCTCTACAAATGGCGAGCACACTGGACGAGACATGGCTTTGGTGTTTTATAAAGTAATTCAAAATTATGGTCTAGAAAATAAGGTTCAAGGGATCACGGCAGATAATACAGCAGCGAATACCACATTTATGAAAGAGTTGTCTCATTTAATCAATTATCGATTCAAGTCCTATGCTTTATTTCTTCATTCATTCATTTAATAATTAATTCATTCATTCATTTATTCAGTCTTTAATCACTACCCTCTTTCTCGCACACAACCTTAAATGTGCGTAAATGTATACATATTACCTGGGAACGACGAACGGACGGACGGGCCTTGGCCACGAAACCCTAAAAACGAAAAAGATTAAACCCTGATGGCACAATTTACTAGAAATTTCCATGCGAAGTTCGAAAGTAAATTAAGGAATCATTTGCGAACTTACTGGCAAATGTTCCAGAAAACTTACGGGGAGCTTTATTTAAAAAAATCTGTAAATGCTTTTCAATAATTCACTTTGAACACTTCCTGGTCTTTTCATTTAAAAACTTTCTAACAATTTTTTTGAGAGTTTTCTGTAAAATTTCTTTGTCAATTCCCTAGTCTCTTGCCTTATGAAATTTCTAGAGAATTTTCTTGGAATTTTTTTTAAGACTACCTTTAAAAACTCTCTGTAAACTCATTTGAAAACTTGCTAAAATATTTTTAAACTTTCTGGTCTCCTCTCTTAAAAAATTTCCTACGGGTTCTCGTTGAAACTATCTAGAAAGTTCAGTTAAGAAATTCCTGGAAACTTCTTTTGATAACTTCCTGAAAACTTCATTTAAGAACTTAGTCTTAGCTCTCGTTAAAAAATTTCTGGTAACTTCACTTGAAAACTTCCTTGAAAATTTTCATTGAAACTTCCTGGTAATTTCCTTTGAGAACTTTTTAGTAACTTCATTTAAAAAGTTTTTTTATAATTTCTTGATAACTTCTCTTGAAAAATTTACAGTAACCTCGCTTGAAAATTTGTCTCGGAAAGTACCTGGTAACTTACTTAAAAACTTCCTGGTACCTTGTCTTGAAAACTTTTTTTTGATAACTTCCTTTGAAAACTTTCTGGTAACTTTCCTTGAAAATTTTCTGATAAGTTTGTTTTAAAAGTTTTCTTGTAAGCTTCTTGAAACATTTCCTTAAAAAATTTCTAAAAAATTTCCTCTAAAACTTTCTGGTTGATGCTTTAGAAACATTCTAGTTCTAGTTAAAGTTTGATTGCTCTCCATTTGAATTAAATTTAGAAAAAATCGACCAGTTGGAGCAAGAATGTGTCTGGTTTTTTAAATTAAAAAAATTAAAAAAGACTAAACACTTTTAAAACAAAAATTTTGTTTTTTTGATCAAAACATTAAAAAACACTAAACACTTTTATAGCAAAAATTTTTTATTAAAAAAGTGTTTAGTGTTTTTTCATTTTTTAATTTAAAAAACCGAACACATTCTTGCTCAAAACTGATCGATTTTCTTTCAAATTTAACATTCTAGTCTATTTTCTTTAAAGCTTTTTAAAGAGTTTCCTTGGAAACTTTCTTGGAACTTTCCTTGGAATTTTGTTAGTATAACTTTATTGTTTTTAAAAATAAATAATAAATAAAAATTCAATTTTATAAATAAAAATTTTAAGTCTGTTTTCACACATAGTCAAAATTTTTTGCCTGTCTTATAAAATAAACTTTTTTTGAATTACAAAATAGTTTAACATTTTAATCTATTATTAGGTTAATATGGATACAAGAAGTGTAAATTCACAATCTGTTGAAAATTATAATGATAATGATCTTGACGTGGGCTCATTTTTCGACGAACCAAAACCTCGAACGCAAAAACAGGAAAGAAACAATTGGAAACTCGAATTGGACATGTATCAAATGCAGGAAAGAGCTGAAAAATCAATAAGCATTTTAGATTGATGGAAAAGAAACGAATCTCTGTACCCAAATTTATCGCGAATGGCCCGTGATCTGCTATCAATTCAAGCTACATCAGTCGCATCGGAAAGAGCATTTTCGCGCAGTTCACTCATAATTCGAAAGCATCGGAATAGGCTTAGTGATGAATCGGCTAGGCATTTAATGTGTCTTAACTCATGGGTTACATGTTCACTTTCAACCCAAATTCAGTCAGTACTACATGACCAGATATAAATATTAAGTGTTTGACTGTTGCTCTGTTTAATTGCGTACATAAGAAAATATTGTTTATTATTATCATTCTTGTTCTTGATTTTGTAATATAATAAAAAGAGATTTTGCGTCTAAATGATTAAAAATATATTTATTAAACATGCAATGGTATTTATGGTTATTTATGGTTAAATATTATTGGAATATTTAAAAATCTTTTGCACACAAACAATTAGGATTTTGCATTATACAATAAGTCCTCAAACAGCAAAAATTTCTTTTAACAAAACGTCGATTTTCAGGCTGAGCTGCTTGTAGACGATTTGCTAATTTCAAGAAACATTTAGTGCTTCTGTTTCTATTAAATTTATTAATATTTATAATTTTTTTTATAGTAATATCAATAATAATAGAAAATTGTTAACCGTTTGCCGGAGACTTTGTGAGAAAGGAGACACAGTGCCCAATAACACTTGAATTAAATATAGGGGAGAGTAGTCAGAGTTGGACAGTGGTTAGAGTTGAATCATCGCGTTTATTTTGTTTTATTACAGTAGATCCATATGTCGTTGTGTGTAAATACTTGTTAGCAATGCCAGCAAACTTTTTAGATGGATTGCAGTGAAGTGTGCGAACTATACAGACGTATTAAGCGAGTCCATGTTATACGCTCAACAAAAAACGTTTTTGTAGTTTCAAAATTAGATAATTAAATGTAGAAGAAATATGCTAAAGACAAATTAAGTTGACTAAAATTGTTCATTAAGATGTTATACGAAAATGTGGAACGTAATTTGGTGTTTGTATAAAGCGTTCATGGTGTGTCTGTGATATGAAGCTAAACGACGCTTGAGTCAAGGTTGGTACACCCAAAATTTTGCAATTCTGAAGCATTTTTGCAATGAAAATGAATTTGTTAACTTAAAAAGGTGTCCAAAACTTCATTTCTATTGAAAAGAAAGAAAATTCAAATTTTTGGTAATACTTTTTCACTTTCAGATCAATTTTGCGATACAAGAGGAAATATGATTTATTTCAATTTCGTGTTTCCTTTTGTCATTTCCAAATGTATTTGAGTGCCATTTTATCATGCGAAGGCAAAGATATTGTCATTTTCAATGAATTATCTTCATATTTTATTGATTTTCTACAGTGACCCAACTCTGACTACCAAGTTCAACTCTGACTACCTTTTTTTTTTTTTTTTTAGTTGCCTATAACTCCGAAACTTTTGGTCCAAATTTTTTGCAATGTTTATCAAAAACATTGCATTTTAGTAGAACTTTCCAATAATATAAGAGACATCGCAAAATTCGGCCTACAGGAGAAGTTATAGAGAAATGTCAAAACTATATCCAACTCTGACTACTCTCCCCTAAGTATTTGATCTAATATTAAAACAATTTCGAATACCAAATTATATTACAAGAAATTAAATAATTACTGATTAATTATTTTTTCATTCTATATCAAAAATTTGATTGAAACTAAACTATACAAAATTTAAATTGTTTTTTAAAAAGAATATTATTAGAAATTATCAATTTTAATATTATTATTATAGATAGGTCAATGAAGAATTATATGGTTATGTTAACTGTTTTGACGTTTTAGAACAGTTGATCAAACATTACGATTTTTTGAGAATCTCGTTACATTGAGACGAGATGAGACGAGATTTAAAACAAAATAACGATAGGTTTTCTCATTAATGCTCATTTCTCGATAATCTCGCTTAAATGCATCCCCTGTTTACGAAATTTGATAGGATTTGATAGAAAAGAATTTCTATCAATTTGAATCCGTTTTCTGAATCCAAAATTTTATGTACTTTGTATACGTTTCTATCAAACATTTGGATAGAATCTTTATCAAAATCAATACTTCGCATTTGATAGAATTTGATGGAATTTGATAGAAAGAAATTTCGATCAATTTAAATCCGTTTTTTGAATCAAAAATTTCAAGTACTTTTTATACGATTATATCAAATCTTTGGGATAGAATCTTTATCAAAATCAATACTTCGCATTTAATAGAAAGTAATTTCTATCAATTTCAATCCGTTTTTGAATCCAAGTTGCCATTTACATTGTATACGATTCTATCAAACCTTTTGGATAGAATCTCTATCAAAATCAATACTTCGCATTTATTAGAAAGGAATTTCTATCAATTTCAATCCGTTTTTGAATCCAAATTTTCATTAACATTGTATACGATTCTATCAAACCTTTTGGATAAGAAAGTATACGAATTTTCCGTCGAAAAGATTTGATTAATTTTTAATCCCAAAATTTGGATAGAAAAGTATTCGATTTTCCGTTTGATTAAATTTGATAGAGTTTCTATGCAAATGATTTGCTAAGATTGTATTTTCAATCCGTATTCTGAATCCATTTGAATAATTTTAGGAATATCCTAATAATATCCGTAGTTCATCCTTAGGATATCAACGGGAAATGCTCATCAGGATCCCACCAGACATCGTGAAGAGAGATTCACAAGACATCATTTTGAATTTCAAAATGGTCAAAATATTTTTCCGGTAGTTATATATCCACACTGAAAAAAATACTGTGATCAGATTAGACATTTGACTATGGTTAACAGGTTATGTAGGAGTTTGACATAATGCATCATCGGTGCGCCACTGTCGATTTTACCTAACCTTACAATGTCACTCGCGGTTTCACACAGTCGTATGGCTAAAACACAAATACGTATGGCAGTTCCCAAAACAGCAATAAAATATTGCCAATCTGCCCATAATTATTGCAGTTCCACGGAAATATTTTTTTCAGTGCAGGAAAGCAGGGATTTTAATATCCACTGGATATCTTAAGGATGCCCAAAGATATCTTTCTCATTACCTGAAATCAGAAAACGTTTCTATTTAATATTTTTAGAGTTATAACAATTAAAACATCCTGGTTTGTATAGACTACTATGTGCACTTGTCTTTTCTTTTCGCTCTCCAGTAAAATCACTAATTTGCTTTTAAGGTCTTCTTCTTCGGAGTGCATTACATATATTGTAAAATCTGAAACCCAGACCTCACTTAATCTGTATTAAAGAAACTGTTTTATTAATTCCGATCAATTTTTTCAATTCTTTACTAATCCAGCCTTCTTGTCGAGTATTTGTAAGTTTTATTCCATTGCTGCCACTACTGGCGCAGCAAATATATTGTTACTATTCCCTTCGATGTGTCATATTATTAGTTAATAATTTTATTATATTTAGATTTGAAGAGCAGGAGCGAATTTTTCCGTGGTGTGGACGACTTACTTAATGGTTTCAACTTTAAAGTCCAATTTCTGCAAACTTTAAATTATGTTATAACATGTTAAGTTACATAATGGAAATAATAATAATAACACAGGCGTAAAAAAGTAGAAACCTTTTTTCGCTAAGTATTGGGCCAATAATGGTTTACCCTTGGAAATCTGTCACTGCGGACAGTGAAAAAATACATATAGAAATACTCAGCCAATTGTCCAGTACATACATTTGCCAATAATTTGCTACCTGTTATCGCAGAATGAGGAATCATTGGTTAAATCTTGGAATGTAGACATCCGTGCCAATCATTGGCTAACAATATTGGTCCAATGTTTAGCCGATGTTAAGTTTCCGATTGACTGTTATATTCTGAAAATAATGATTATGTATATGTGAAAAAGTTAGTGGCTTTAGAAGCAAGTTTATTAAAAAGAAGAATTTTTTCTTTTTCAAATATTCATTCTCTAAACGTTTCGGCTCTAAATACTGATGGCCCTCGTTGGTAGAAAATAGATTTATTCTGAAATAGTATTATGTATAACAATATTAATATAAGGCTGAAGATAAATTGATGTGTTACGCATTCTCTTTTTTGTTTTTTAGTAATTAATTCTAAACCCAAATAATGCAAAAATCGATATAACCGAAAAATAAAATTTAAAGAACAACAGTATAATAATAACAAAACAAAAAAGAGAATAATACAACAATTTATCTAAAGTTTTTGCAGTTGTCTACTACATTATTAATACTATTTCAGAATAAAACTATTTTCCTTTAACAAGGGCCAGTATTTGGAGCTGAAACGTTTGGAGAATGAATTAATAAAAGAGTAAATTCTTTTTTTCAATAAACTTAACAGTGTAAAGTCACTAACTTCTTCATGCGTTTCTTTTACGAAGTTGACTGTTTGAAAATCAAAAAGATACTGACTGTACGCCCTTAGCAAAAGAGCACAAAGGAAAAGGTCCTGGCGTTGGAATTTTAGAGCCATATGTGTTTCCTTTCAGTTAGAAATGTGTTTAGAAACTAGTCTTGAGTAGAGTCAAGTAATCGCGTTGCATTCACAGATAAAATAAGATAACTAAGAAATAAACTACAATATTATATTAATTTTTAAACAGTTATATTGATATTAATATCTGATTTATTTTTTAATAAAAACATAAAAAAAGTTCGTAATGTCATGATCCAAATACGTTAAACAGTTGCTCATTTACTTCTTTAAAAAGCATTCTCTACAAATCCACTCATAAAATTTTATTTTTCATAGATAAGAATTTAATTATATTTTATATATTTGTATATGGATAAAATATTTTGTATAAAATTTTGTGAGTAAAATTAAGGATTGAATAAGCGGCCAAAAGTGAGACAAATTTTTCTAATTTCGAGAAAATTTAAGAAATACAGTTTTTAACGTAATCCTCAACCAATATGATTTATTATTATTATTTTTTTTTTAATGGAAATGAAGTCTATAAAAACTAATAAAACCTTATATCTATATATAATTAACTTTCACTAATATTAAACTGCCTTAGATATAAGAATCACTGTTATTTAAAAAACTTAGTATAGTTTTTCTAGTTTTTAATTAACTTTCAGGATTACGTTAAAAACTGTATTTCTTTAATTTTCTCGAAATTAGAAAAATTAGTCTTGCTCACTTTTGGCCGCTTATTTAATCCTTAGTTTTACTCACAAAATTTTATTAAAAATATTTTATCCATAAACAAATATATAAAATATAATTAAATTCTTATCAATGAAAAATAAAATTTTATAGGTGGACTTGTTGAGAATGCTTTTTAAAGGAACTAAATGAGCTATTGTTTAACATATTTGGAAAAAACTGCAATTGTTCATCAGATTTGAAAATAAAACATAAAACGTTAAATGAGTAGTTAAGAATAAACTATTTAAATCAATAAATTTTTTTTTGCAAATTGTGTGTCAGTAAATTTGTTAAAATATATTAAAATAAATTTTTCTTTGAATTTATTTTCATCCTTAAATCGTACAATTTTTAATTTCGAAAATACAATTTCATGACATAACGAACTTTTATATGTTTTTATTCAAAAATAAATCAGATATTAATACCAATATAACTGTTTAAATTTAATATAATATTGTTAGTTTATTTCTTAGTTCTGCTAAAGTTAAAAATTAAATTTTACCTTAAAACATTATTTCTCTTAAATTATTATTTTATCTATGAATGCAACGCGATTACTTGATACGATTCAAGACGAGTTTCTAAACACATTTCTAACTAAAAGGAAACACATATGGCTCTAAAATTCCAATATATATATAATCATTATTTTCAGAATATAACAGTCGAAAATTTAACATCGGCTAAACATTGGACCAATATTGTTAGCCAATGATTGGCACGGATGTCTACATCCCAAGATTTAACCAATGATTTCTCATTCTGCGATAACAGGTAGCAAATTATTGGCAAATGTATGTACTGAACAATTGGCTGAGTATTTCTATATGTATTTTTTCACTGTCCGCAGCGACAGATTTCCAAGGGTAAACCAATATTGGCCCAATACTTAGCGAAAAAAGGTTTCTTCTTTTTTACGCCTGTGTTATTTTTATTATTTCCATTATGTAACTTAACATGTTATAACATAATTTGAAGTGTGCAGGAATTGGACTTTAAAGTTGAAACCATTAAGTAAGTCGTCCACACCACGAAAAAATTCGCTCCTGCTCTTCAAATCTAAATATAATAAAATTATTAACTAATAATATGACACATCGAAGAGGATAGTAACAATAGACGCAGTGCTGCGCCAGTAGTGGCAGCAATGGAATAAAACTTACAAATACTCGACAAGAAGGCTGGATTAGTAAAGAATTGAAAAAATTGATCGGAATTAATAAAACAGTTTCTTTACAATATATGTAATGCACTCCGAAGAAGAAGACCTTAGAAGCAAATTAGTGATTTTACTGGAGAGCGAAAAGAAAAGACAAGTGCACATAGTAGTTTGTACAAACCGGGATGTTTTAATTGTTATAACTCTAAAAATATTAAATAGAAACGTTTTCTGATTTCAGGTAATGAGAAAAATATCTTCGGGCATTCTTAGGATATCCAGTGGATATTAAAATCCCTGCTTTCCTGGATATATAACTACCGGAAAAATATTTTGACCATTTTGAAATTCAAAATGATGTCTTGTGGATATCTCTTGACGATGTCTGGTAGGATCCTGATGAGCATTTCCCGTTGATATCCTAAGGATAATCCGAGGTCTATCATAAATAAAGATGCTTACAAAATTTAAAAGGTAGTTTGAATTAATTATTGAATTAAAAAATTTTCTCGTGACGTCACGTTTAGAACGTTCTTCCCCCCATCAACATGTTACGTTTTTTAACGTTTGATCAAGAGTCCACCCTCCCCCTTATAGCGTGACGTCATATGTAAATGCTCCTTATTCGACTTTTCTACGTATAGAATTTGATAAAATTATAATACAGAGCTCTTGATACCAAAGTATTTGATTTTTAGACGGATAGAAATTAATAGATTTTGCATACCAAGATTTTGATAGAATAGTATAAGAATTTTCCATCGATAAGATTTGATTAATTTTTAATCTCAAAGTTTTGATAGAAATGTATTCGATTTTCCGTTTGGTTAAATTTGATAGAGTTTCTATGCAAATGATTTGATAAGATTGTATTCGACTTTTCTACGGATAGAATTTGATAAAGTTTTAATACAGAGCTCTTGATAGCAAAGTATTTGATTTTGAAGCGGATAGAAATTGATAGATTTTGCATACTAAGATTTTGATAGAATAGTATAAGAATTTTCCATCGATAAGATTTGATTAATTTTTTATCCCAAAGTTTTGATTGAAATGTATTTGATTTTTCGTTTGGTAAAATTTGATAGAGTTTTTATGCAAATGATTTGATAAGATTGTATTCGACTTTTCTACGGATAGAATTTGATAAAGTTTTAATACAGAGCTCTTGATAGCAAAGTATTTGATTTTCAAGCGGATAGAAATTGATAGATTTTGCATACCAAGATTTTGATAGAATAGTATAAGAATTTTCCATCGATAAGATTTGATTAATTTTTTATCCCAAAGTTTTGATTGAAATGTATTCGATTTTCCGTTTGGTAAAATTTGATAGAGTTTTTATGCAAATGATTTGATAAGATTGTATTCGACTTTTCTACGGATAGAATTTGATAAATTTTTAATACAGAGCTCTTGATAGCAAAGTATTTGATTTTCAAGCGGATAGAAATTGATAGATTTTGCATACCAAGATTTTGATAGAATAGTATAAGAATTTTCCATCGATAAGATTTGATTAATTTTTTATCCCAAAGTTTTGATTGAAATGTATTTGATTTTCCGTTTGGTAAAATTTGATAGAGTTTTTATGCAAATGATTTGATAAGATTGTATTCGACTTTTCTACGGATAGAATTTGATAAAGTTTTAATACAGAGCTCTTGATAGCAAAGTATTTGATTTTCAAGCGGATAGAAATTGATAGATTTTGCATACCAAGATTTTGATAGAATAGTATAAGAATTTTCCATCGATAAGATTTGATTAATTTTTTATCCCAAAGTTTTGATTGAAATGTATTCGATTTTCCGTTTGGTAAAATTTGATAGAGTTTTTATGCAAATGATTTGATAAGATTGTATTCGACTTTTCTACGGATAGAATTTGATAAAGTTTTAATACAGAGCTCTTGATAGCAAAGTATTTGATTTTCAAGCGGATAGAAATTGATAGATTTTGCATACCAAGATTTTGATAGAATAGTATAAGAATTTTCCATCGATAAGATTTGATTAATTTTTTATCCCAAAGTTTTGATTGAAATGTATTCGATTTTCCGTTTGGTAAAATTTGATAGAGTTTTTATGCAAATGATTTGATAAGATTGTATTCGACTTTTCTACGGATAGAATTTGATTAATTTTTAATACAGAGCTCTTGATACCAAAGTATTCGATTTTCAGACGGATAGAAATTGATAAACTTTTGATACAGACGTATGTATACAAATGTATTTAACATTATTTAAGTATTAATTTTGATAGAAACTCTATCCACACTTATGATTGAAATTGATTATGTTGTTTAGAATTACAAGATTTGATACACTTTTTATACAAAATGAAGTATAGACATGTACTTGTCTTTAGTTCAGTATTAATTTTGATTTAAATTCTTTCCAAACTTGTAATTAAAATTGATTGAATTTAGTATTTTTGATAGAATTTGATAGGATTTTTTATTTTGTATACAATTTGATTAAAATTTGAAAATATTTGTGATAGAAATCCTATCAAATTCTATAATTTTTAATACATTCTTTAAACAGGGTCTCTAATCTCTTTGCCGAAGAAGAATATTTTGCTCATTTTGCTCATTTTGCAAATGTATTGGTAAACGATTTATACTATGACTTTTTTTGGATAAACTTTTACTTACAATTCTCCATGCTGCTTCTACTGGACCAACATATCTATTTTCTTCATAATCATTGATTTCATTATGATTAATAGTAGCTTCTCCATTACTATTTGTAATGATAATTGATAAAGCATCATGACCCTTATAAATATACTAGCCTTCGGGCTAGTATATCTAGTATATCAGGAAGCAGGATTGAAAATCAAAGTTTTAAGGTGAGATGAAGTCAGAAAGGAAAAAAGACTCAGGACAGTGAAAAAAAGTGCTGCGCAGCCGCTTCGCGTCTGCGCCTGAGTCATTTTTTCCTCTTTGACGTCATCTCACCTACAACTTTGACTTCAACCGCTTCACTCGTGCAAACTCAAGTTTTTCTGCATTTGTGAGAGAAAATAACGTATGAACCGCGGGTGGACCTCGTTTATTGACTCGCACAATATTTTCGTCAAAAAACTTGTGTTTTCCACCCTTGGTGCATACTATACTATTGTGACATAAATTATTTCCGAGTTAAACGTATTTGAAATAAACTTTTCTTAGCAACATAATTCTCTTCAAAAAGTTTTTATATTTTAATATCTTGTATTAAATTTCACGCCAAAATAAAATATTTTTACATGCAAAATAAAGATATAAACTTTTAGATTAACACAGATTTCCTATTTATTTAAAACTGCGTATACTTACATATTTTGATGCGCAAATTACGATATTATAATGTTAAAAAGTAAAAAACAAATACATTTTATGGTTTTTGGCTGTTATCTCATAAAATATTCTTAATTTCAAAAAATATTTTAGACAATAGTTGTACTTCTGATAAAAATGCTTAGGTCAGTGTCATAATAAGTCTAATTCTTTTAAAATGATGCAGGGGTTTGGTGTGCTATAAAAATTGGAATCTGTTTTTAAATCCAATTACACAGGTAACAATTGTTTTAGTTTACCAGACTAACGTTCAACAATAATACAACTACAGACTATTTTAATGGTCGTTGACACATTTTGGTAAAAAATGTATAAAACATGAAGTATGTATTTTTATAAGTGTTCAGTTTCCAACAATTTGAACACATTCTTTGGTTAAAAGGCCAATCGTAAATATTTCTATATATTTTTTTATAATCTACAACTTAAACAACATCTGCCCTTTTATCGTAAATTTAAGTAAGAAATTGTTAACTGTGCAAAGGTTTTGAATCTTCAATAAGTTACTGTTTTACAACTTAATTACTTAAGCTGCTAAAATCTCCGAAAATCACGTAGTCGTTCCAGCCCATAAGGCGCTAACTACTCAAGACTCAGGTAATTTTGCAGGACCTGATTTTACCGTTGAAACATAAAATGTGAACTTCAGATGTTTTTTCCAAAATTTTAGACTCTTTCGGCTACCTTCGGTATAAGTCGGAATTAAAACCCATTTTCGGGTTCCGAGCCTGCCGCACCATTTCCTTAAGAAATTCAGGCACTTGAGTTTCGACCATTAACCAGTACATTTCTAACACTGGTTTCAATGCACACTAGAAAACCTTTACTAAATTCACTTAACAGTATAATGTAAAATTTAAGGTTAATCAGTTATGAATAAAAAACATTGTTTATTTAGTGTACATAACTGAAGTGTTTCATTTATGGACCTTTATTCTTTTCCTACTTGTGTCTTACATTCAATATTTTTTCCAAGTGCAATACATTTTTTGGTCCTTTGAGCCGGATATCTTACATTAAAGGGTGAACTTATATCGTTGGAACAAGTACACCGCTCGTGAAAGTGTAAGATATTACATCACATTTCATCTCAAACTCAATAAAGTTTTAAGAGATTTGTGAATGAACCAGTGAACAAAAGACTACTAATGATTTCAAAATTAGTGATTGATAGTGAGACTCTGGTAATTTCAAAACCAGACACAAGTATTTTGTGAAAATTTAACAGTTCTAGTATTTTAAAAGAACTAGAACACAATAAGCTCTTTTAAATTTCATCAAATTATGTGCTTCGATAATTTATGTGACTTTTCAAATTCTTAAACATAAACTGTGATTTTAAAACAGTAGTGAAAACAAACTGTGATTTTAAAACAGTAATGAATGCAACTGTGACTTTCAAGAATACTGTTGACTATAAATTCTAACTTTCAATCAATTAAAAGTGAATTCAAATTCAGTAACTAACATTCTGATTTAGTGACTTCACAGCTACAAATCAAGAATAAAGATTAAAGGCTTTCTAATAATTTCAAGAATGAAAGCAGTATCTGTGAATTCTTAGTGATATAATAAGAAGCTGTGAACCTTTAAACTCTCGTGTGTTTGTGAAGTGACTTTAAATTCAATTTTCTAGAGGACTCTAAACTCTTGAAATTAGAAACTCATTAGGACTATCTATGTTTCGCCATTCAATTGAGTCAAACACCACAAGCTGCGGAGAGTAAAATAATGCAACAGTCAAAACAACATCTCGGATTCATCGCAGGTCTGAAATCGAAGTAGTAAGTTCAGTTTTTACCAATTTTCCTCATCCTTCACATTTTTATTTTCATATTATATTTCATTTCTAACACCGCAAGTGATAGTTGTCATAGAGAGTGATAATAAATTTTATTTTTTAATCATGGCTTTGACGGTGGAAAACTTAAAATGCAAACGCGGTAGTATAAAGGCGATGGTGACGAAATTTGAAACAGCGTTAAAAAGAATTACCAATAATACTGACTTATTTTCATTAGATTTAGAAGGTAGACTCGAGAGACATAAGCCACTTTGGGATGAATTCGATCACATTCAAAAGGAAATTGAAATATTATTGCCTAGTGAAGAATTTAAACAATCTCACGAAACAGAACGCTTAACGTTTGAGGATCGATTTTACGAAATAAGTGGGTTAGCTAAAAAGTATATTCAAAAGCGCGATTCATCATTAAGGTCCGCACAATCTACCTCGGCTAATAATCCTTCTCAAGGTGTTGATCCTAATCAAGTACAATCTCATAGATCAATGCACCTCGTCTCGCAATCACATTTTCAACTTCCAAAAATTGAGACTCCGGTTTTTCGTGGCACATTCGACACGTGGCTCTCCTTTTCCGACTCATTTAAATCTATGTGTCACGATAATAAAGAAATTCCAGACATTAGCAAATTTATGTATTTACGAGCATGCTTACGAGACGAGGCGGCTAAAAGTCATTGCTTCGCTCGAAACGACAGCTGAAAATTATTTGATTGCTTGGGAGCTTCTGAAAAGTCGTTATGATAATCGCAAATTCATTGTAGAAAATCATATCAAGGGATTATTTGAGATCCCTACGCTTTCGAAAGAATTTACAGTTCGATCAATGCTAGATAATGTTCAAAGGCATATTAGGGCTTTAAAGGCACTTGAACAACCTGTTGATAAGTGGGATAGTTTAATTATTTATTTAATAAAACAGAAATTTAACCATTACACACGTGAAAGATGGGAGGAAGCGACAGGGACGACGGAACTTCCCACCTTCGTTGATTTCATTTCATTTTTAGAAAAAAGGTCAGTGATTGAAGCAAATCAGTCATCTTTTAAACCAGTTAATTCAGCAAAAAATTATGTAAAAAATGCGTCTACTACACGACCTAATTCTCGGGCATCTTCAGCTTGTTTAACAACCACAGTTTCAAAAAAGGAAAATAATGTGTCGTGTTATCTTTGTTCACAAAAACATCCCCTTTATTCATGCACTCAGTTTTTAAATATGTCAACACAAGAGAGGTATGAGTTTGTAAAGAAATCCTCAATATGTCACAATTGTTTTCTGCAAAATCATCGTACAATTGATTGCCGAAAACAACCGTGTCAAAAATGTAAAAAAAGGCACAACACACTTTTACATTTTGAATCAAAGATTCAACCATGGTTGAATTGAACCATGTACAACTGCCGTCACTTTTCACTCACAAAGTCCATCTCATGTAATTTTAGGAACGGCAGTAGTTGAAATTTTAGATAAAAATGGTCAGTATCAGAAGTGTAGAGCTCTTCTAGATAGTTGCTCTCAGTGTAACTCAATCACTAGTAAATTTGCTACAATTCTCGGACTCAGTAAAAAACCAGTTAATTTTCAACTCAATGGCGTCGAAAATTTACACACGAAAATTAAATATTCCGCTTCAACAACTGTCAAATCACGCGTCAGTGACATTAAGCGTAAAATGTCGTTTCTTATTTTTTCGGAAATTTCCAGTCAAATGCCCTCGATACCCATTGAGAAAAATTCATTTCACATTCCAAGTCACGTTTTTCTTGCTGATCCAGAGTTTTACAAACCATCAGAAATCGACATATTAATAGGGGCTGAATTTTACTATGAATTTTTAGGTTCTGGTCAAATTCGAGTGCCAGGACAAACAGCTGTTTTACAAGAAACAAAGTTAGGTTGGATAGTCGCGGGTAGATACTCGAATTCAAAACTTAGCAATTTTAATCCTATGCAAGCTTCATGCAATTTAATTAAATTTCAAGAATTGCCAATTTTATGGGAATTGGCACCTGATGATTCCTCTAAAAAACGTTCAAAGGAAGAAGAAATGTGTGAATTACATTATTCTGAAAACGTTTCGCGAGATGTTAACGGTTATACAGTGAAACTCCCTTTTAATGGTAAACAATGTGATCTCGAAATTCTCGTAACGCAGCTTTACATCGCTTTCATACGTTGGAAAGAAAGTTCGAGAAAAATCAAAATTTAAAAAGTCAATACACAGAATGTATTCAAAGTTATTTTGACGAAGGACATGTTACTGAGATTGATGACAATGTGAGATCTGATCAGGGGTATTATTTACCACATCACGCGGTAATTAAAGAATGCAGTCTGACTACTAAAACAAGAGTAGTTTTTGACGGTTCATCAAGAACTTCAACAGGTATTTCATTAAACGACGCTCTTTTAGTCGGTCCCACTATACAGGAAGATCTATTTTCTATAGTGATTAGATTTAGATCATTAGAATTTGTGCTTACAGCAGATATTCAACAAATGTACAGACAAATTCGCATAAAGCCAGAAGACTGTATGTTTCAAAAATTTTTGTGGCGTTCAAATGCTTCTGAACCCATTAAAACATATGCATTAAATAGAGTTACATTTGGGATAGCTTGCGCACCATTTCTAGCAATTCGGTCTTTGTTTCAACTTGCTTCTGATGAAAGTAAATCCCATCCTTTAGCTTCAAAAGTATTAAAAAACGATTTTTATGTCGATGATATGCTGACAGGAGCTCGCACTTTTGAACTTGCTTTAAGTCTTAGAAACGACTTAATCCAATTACTTTCTAAAGGTGGTTTCAATTTACGTAAATGGGCCTCAAATGACCCTAATTTAATTAAAGATTTATCTTCAGAATCTTCAAGCCCTTATCAAGCATTAGATCCTTCTGAAATTATAAAAACATTAGGGCTATTTTGGAATTCAAATTCGGATTCTCTTCTCTATACCGTTAATTTAATAGATTTTAAAAAACCACTTACCAGACGCATTATTTTAGCTGAAATCGCTAAATTGTTTGATCCTCTCGGATTATTACAACCAGTTATAATAATAGGCAAAATTCTGATTCAAGAATTGTGGAAAACCAAACTGTCATGGGATGAACAGGTTCCTGCCGAGATTGAAAAAACATGGGTTCAATATACAAACGAGCTTCCAGTATTAAATACAATTCAATTTGATAGGTGCATTATTCTTTCTAAAGCAATTGAATTTCAGCTTCATGGATTCTGCGACTCTAGTGAGAAGGCTTATGGATCTTGTCTCTATTTGAGATCGACAGATAAGCAAGGTAATCATAAATCAGTTTTAATTTGTTCCAAATCACGAGTTGCTCCATTAAAAAACGAAACGTTGCCCAGATTGGAATTATGTGCCGCCACTGTTTTGGTCGACTTATATAATGTTACAAGAAATGCCTTAAAAATGCAATTTTCACAGATCTTTTTTTGGTCAGATTCAACTATTGTCTTAAATTGGATAAACACTTCACCGCATACACTTAAAACGTTCGTGGCAAATCGAGTTGCTAAAATCCAAGACAGGACAGAACCAAAACAATGGCGACACGTGCCCACAGCAGACAACCCTGCAGACCTTATTTCAAGAGGTCAACGACCTCAGGATCTTTTAAATAACAAGCTATGGTCTCAGGGTCCTACTTGGTTGGTTGAAGATGAAAATTTATGGCCGCAATTTTATTTTGAAAAATGCGAAATTCCAGAAGTACGAAAAATTAAGCCAATATTTTCATTAAAAATCAATCAAGGACAATTAGACATTTTAGAGAAATTTAGCACATTTCAAAAACTTCAAAATGTTATTGCTCTTTGTTTTCGTTTCTGCAATAATTCTAAAACATCAAATAAAATTGAAAGAGAAATCGGACAACTCTCAGCTGCAGAACTTGATAAATCAAAAAACGTGATTTTAAAACTAACTCAAGCTGAAACTTTTTCTGAAGAATTACATTCTTTAAAAAACAAGGGAACAGTCGATAATAAAAGTAGTCTTTTTAAACTAAATCCTTTTTTAGATCAAGATCTTATCAAGGTGGGAGGAAGACTCGTTCATGCAAATATACCGGATGCGCAAAAACATCCTATTGTCCTTCCAAAACATCATAACGTCACAACAATGATTATTCGTCACGAACATTTAAAACGGTATCATGCTGGTGTTCAAGCGACCTTATACGGGATTCGAGAATTTTATTGGATCATTAATGGTTGTAACACCACAAGACACATCATCCGGCAATGTATGAAATGTTTTCGAGCGAAACCTCCTGAGACAAAATATTTGATGGGAAATTTGCCTAAAGATCGCGTGTCTTTTACGGCACCCTTTGCCCACGTAGGGGTCGATTACTGCGGACCTTTTTTTATTAAATAACACCGTCATCGAAATCGAACCAAGGTAAAGACTTATGTTTCAGTTTTTGTTTGTTTTGCTACCAAAGCAATTCATTTAGAACTTGCAAGTGATTTGACATCAGATGCGTTTATAGCATGCTTAACGCGCTTTTTTTCTCGTCGCGGTATAGCTAGTTCAATTTCGTCAGACAACGCTACCAACTTCGTCGGAGCGCATAATGAAATAAAAGATCTGTTTAAAAATCTCAGAGCTCTGGAAGAAAGTATAGAAGTTCAAAATTATTTAAGAAAAAAAGAAGTCACTTGGCATTTTATCCCTCCCAGAGCTCCACATTTCGGTGGGCTTTGGGAGGCCGCAGTAAAATCTTTCAAAGTTCATTTTTTACGAACAGCAGGAAATTCACTCTTAACTTATGAACAACTTCATACGTATGTGGTAGAGATCGAAGCAATCCTAAACTCTCGTCCTCTCACACCTTTATCAACAGATGAGGCAGCATTTCTGGAGTCGATGGTATAAGGAGTACCTAAATGAACTGATTTCCAGGAGTAAGTGGCAGGCTGCCACTGATCAAAGTAATATCAAAATCGGTACACTTGTAGTCGTCAAGGAAGATAATCTTCCTCCAATGGCATGGAAGTTAGCTCGGATTGCTGCTACCCACCCAGGAAAGGATGGAGTTATCCGCACTGTTACTTTACAAGGTGTAAATAGTGCTTATAAACGACCTTTAACATCAGTGTACCCACTTCCAATGAACATTTAAATTAAAATTTAGTCTTTGAATCAAATTGGCGACCATCAGAAATAATGTGTAAATTGAATTAATATTTATAGTACGATTTCTTTAGTTATTGTTGGAATATTTCTGTAGTCTTTATTTCGTGATATTCTGTAATATATGTAAATTATAAGTTACATCTTATTTACAAAAACTCACTGACATATAGTAGAGTCATACTAAATCAACAATTGTAAACGAAATTGATTCGTTACTTGTTAACTATAATTCTTTGAACTTAGACAGTTCAAAGAGGCCGGCATGTTCAGTTTCCAACAATTTGAACACATTCTTTAATCAAAAGGCCAATCGTAAATATTTCTATATATTTTTTTATAAACTACAACTTAAACAACATCTGCCCTTTTATCGTAAATTTAAGTAAGAAATTGTTAACTGTGCAAAGGTTTTGAATCTTCAATAAGTTACTGTTTTACAACTTAATTACTTAAGCTGCTAAAATCTCCGAAAATCACGTAGTCGTTCCAGCCCATAAGGCGCTAACTACTCAAGACTCAGGTAATTTTGCAGGACCTGATTTTACCGTTGAAACATAAAATGTGAACTTCAGATGTTTTTTCCAAAATTTTAGACTCTTTCGGCTACCTTCGGTATAAGTCGGAATTAAAACCCATTTTCGGGTTCCGAGCCTGCCGCACCATTTCCTTAAGAAATTCAGGCACTTGAGTTTCGACCATTGACCAGTACATTTCTAACACTGGTTTCAATGCACACTAGAAAACCTTTACTAAATTCACTTAACAGTATAATGTAAAATTTAAGGTTAATCAGTTATGAATAAAAAACATTGTTTATTTAGTGTACATAACTGAAGTGTTTCATTTATGGACCTTTATTCTTTTCCTACTTGTGTCTTACATTCAATATTTTTTCCAAGTGCAATACAATAAGATCTATAATATCTTTCATTAAACTCCACAATGAAAAAAAACCATTTTCAACTCAACATAATAAATAATAGAATTTGGTGTAAAAAAACTTATTTTTATAATCACATGTTTACACTGAAAGAAATTTTAAAATAAAATTTAATATAAGATTATTAAAAGGAGACTATTCAAGATCTACTGGAATAACTAATTGTTTTACTTTTAAACTGTTACAGTAAAGAAAAGAGAATTTAGTAGAGACTATATTAAACACTAAAACGAAATTTTGAATATTAATATAGTCACTATTAAATTTTCTTTTCGTCAATGTAACAGTTTAAAAGTAACCCAATTAGTTTTTTCCAGTAGATCTCTATTAGTTTCCTTTCAATATATTCAATATTAAATTTTAAAGTGTCATTTTTAAATATTATTTTATAATTTCTTTCCGTGATACTCTTTTCTTTATAATTTCAACCTAATTTCAACGCGTAAAGGAGGAGTTCAGCTGCCATAATAAGTTGAATTTTTTTAACGAATACAGGAGGGTTGGGGTGCTCTAAGAAATTAAATTTTTTAAACAGATGCAGGGTGGTTGGGGTGTCATAAAAAATTGAAACTATTTTTATATCAAAATACACAGATAACATTTGTTTCAGTTTTCAGGCGTATCAGACTGTTATTGTTCATTGTTCAGAAATAATACATCTATAGACTCTTTTCATCTTCCTTCACACTTTTTTGTATTTCTTAAGAAATTATTAACTGTTAGTAAAAAATATATACAACTTAAAATGTGTATTTTCATAAGATCTACAAATTTTGTCTATAATCTTTTTTATAATTTCGAATATTTTATGAGATAATAGCGAAAAGCCGTGAATCATTATAATAGTTTTTTATGAATTTTACTATAATTACCAAATTTGCGCTAATTTTCACTGTCATTTTCTTCCAAAAGTGAACAGCTATATTATTATTTACAAACTTACTTATGTTTTAAAACATTTTCTGAACAAAAGTGTACAAAACTACATTTTTTGTTTTTGACCTTCTAAGGCCCAATTTTTATTTCAGATAAAATATTAGTTACCGACCTATAGTACACCCCTATACACAAACCATCAACTATTTTTTTTTGAAATGTTTATAAACACACTGTCACAATGACATAAGGTATAGTATATGATTATAGAAAAAAATGAAAGTTTTAAGAAAACTGCATCGTTCCAATTTTATAAAACGGTTTACAATAAATTTAAAAATTTTTGATTTGTGATAAAATTAAATTAAGTTATTGCTTTTGTTTTAGATATTGTCTAACCTAAAATCATAAAAACTGTCTTTATAAGGCCAACATTTGAAAAATATATTGCGATGTAATAAGTTGTAAAAGAACATTTTAAAAATGTTTCAAAATACTGAAATAACTTTTTTTTTAATAAAAGATTTTAGATTATTGTATCAAACATCACTGCAAAAACATGGTGTCTCAAATTGGACAAAAATGTCTTAAATTAAGATACTTTTGGTGTCTAAGACACGAAAAATGTCTTAATTTAAGACATTTTTGAACAATTTAAGACACCTATTTTTGCAGTGATTTTACACATTAGGCAATATAAGGCCCAATTTTAATTTTAGACCAAAAAATCAATTGCGACTTAATCTTTTACGTGTTTTTTGTTTTTTTATAAAAATTTGTAAACAGAATTGTGTCGAACTGCTTTTTTATTTTGGGTCTTATAAGGCCCCTCTTAACGGAGGTGAAGGAGGCGTTGATATTCCATAATTAGTTGGGTTATTTTACAGGGGTACCGGGGGGTTGGGGTGCTATAATAAACTGAATTGTTTTTAAACTAATACAGGGTGATTCGGGTGTCATAAAGAATAAAAACTGTTTTAAAAAAAATTGATAGGTAGACTATTCATGTAGACTATTTTCATCAGCGTTGACACGTTTTTGTATTTTTTTTTAGAAAACTGTTAACTTTTGGTAAAAAATATATACAACACAAAACGTCTATTTTTATTCGATCTACAACTTCTGTCTGAAATATTTGAATTATTATAGTAGTTTTTTTTATGGTTTTTATCATAATAATCAAATTCACGCTGATTTTCACTATTATTTTTGTAATCAGGTTATTAAGATACATAAGCGTATCAAGTTTCATTAAAATGCTAGGTACTTCATCGTTTTCGAAAGTACACCTTCTACTTCTTTTCTAACATTTTCTAATTTTGAACATATAAGTGTGCAGAAATGAATTTTTTATTTTGTGCCCTATAATGCCCAATTTTTATTTAGAGACAAAAATGAACAGCTGTATTATTATTTAAAATTACAAAATTGAAAAATTTCTTATATTTTAAAAGATTTTCATGTCTGAAGTGTACAAAACTACATTTTTTATTTTGGGTCTTATAAGGCCCAATCTTTATTTCACTTCCAAAAGTAATTTGATATACTATTATTTGCATATTTTATGATACTGAAAAAAACTTTACACTTACAACACAGGAGAATTTTGTATTTTTAGTCCTGTAAGGCCCAATTTGTATTTTAGGGCCAAAAATAAACAGCTCTGTTATTAGTTACAAAATTTCTTATGTTTCAACAGATTTTCAGGTCAGAGATGTACAATCATTTTTTATTTTGGGTCTTATAAGGCCCAATCTTTATTTTGGGCCCAAAATGAACAGTTGTATTATTAGTTACAGAATTACAAAATTTCTGATATTTAAAAAGATTTTCAGGTCAGAAGTGTACAAAACTACATTTTTTATTTTTGGCCCTATAAGGCCCAATTTTTATTTTGGGCCTAAAAATGTATTTCAATATTAATGAACAACAATTATACGAAAATGAACACATTTTTTGCAAAACTTCAAAAAATGATTTTCTATGCATGTGTATGTGTACTTATGTGGCACTGGCATATCTTAGGTTCTAATTAATATTTTTGAAGTCTGTAAATTGGAGATCCTTAGTTGGGCTAATAGACATTTGCACACAAAATTTCACTTCATTCGGTTTTGGAGCCGACAGACAGACAGACAGACAGACAGACAAAAAATTTTTTAATGTCATTTTTAGAGTTTTTGCAACTTGAAATGAAAAATTAAACATGAATTTTCAAAGTCGAAGCAATGTACAGACAAAACTTGGATTTTATAGATATAGATAGATTTATACAAATATTTCACGGACTTAATACTCGATACAACTTCAACATTAATATGACAATTGAATGTTTGCGAAAGTTTAGGAGAATAAGGTACAACAAAACGATTATCAACAATATATTCATTAGGTCTTGTATACGTTTTCCCTGTATCTCTTCTTCTATATAGCACATAGCAATTGTCTTCAACAGTAGTGTCCTCTTGTAAAGGTTTAGGAAAATTTTTCGAGCATTTTCCGTCAACGAAACACCAATCTCCACAAGGACCGTGTATATTGTTTGACATAATAATTTCATGTAATCTAGAATTAACCATCTGATCTTGTATTTTAGCTGAAATATGTCGATCGACACTTTCTGGTGTTAATATTTTTGAATTGGACATCAATATAATCAATAAATGAATATGTGGTAATCCCCTTTTTTGAAACTCTATAACATAAAGATACGACTTGACATCTCCAAAACATTTCTTCTTAACAATACATTCTATCAAATGCTTTACTTTTAAAGAAAAGACTCTTGCAACAATATCAGGTCTATCAGCTGCTGTTTGATTCGGTAATAAATTTTCTACTATTTCTTTCCACTGTGGATTACATGTCATTGTTATAAACAAATCCGGTTTACCATGTTTTGCCACAATAGCCATTGAATCTTGATATAGTTCCATCATATTACGAGGTGAATTGATAAATGTTGATGGTAACACAACCAATTTCCCTACAGGTGTATCATTGCTTTCCGCTACATCATTAAGGTGATCTATGAACCCTCTGTAACTTTCACTTCGTAATTGTGTTTGATGATTTGCACAATACTGAAGTCGATCTTTTTCCATTTTTACATAATTGTCAACCAGCCACTGTTGAAATAATCTTCCACCGCATAAAAACTGATTAAAAATATCATCTCTAATTGCCATTTTATACTTTACATAACATGCCCTTGATATTCTATGTTTTTTTAATCTTTTATCTGTATCATTTCGAAGCATATCAATGCAATAACCTTTTTCTCCAAAAGGATAAAATAGAGGATATATGAATGGTTCTACACAAGGGTCCGAACTACTAACTAATTGTAATTCTTTACTTGTTTTGTTGTATACAGTGACATAAGAATCAGGTACTTCACCTTCTGAATTTGAATTAAAAATAGCAGCTACTTCATTAACTCTTTGAAAATTAAATCGCCGTGAATCTTTTCCTTTTTTTAAAGTAAATAATAATTTTAATTCTGGAATTTCCTTATTATTTTTGGTCGCTAACTCTGTTTCTATTTCTATAACTTCTTTCATCATTCTAAACGATCGAGTGAACGTATTATGATTTCTCATAAAATTCTTAATTCCTCCTACAATACCTTTATCCAATCTATCATTTTTGTTTAACCTGTATTCAATTGCATCATCAGGATCGTAAATAAACAATTGTCCATAAGATGGATCATCACCGTTTTCCGGGAATAAAGCATTATCCATTTGATAATATATTTGACCTTGCATTTTAAAACAATATGGTCCTCTTCATCTACCATTAAAGTTAATAACATTAGCATTAAATGACGCAAAAGCAAATGAATTATTGTAACATCCTATATTCTGCTGAAAATGCCTTGATTTCTCATGTGAACCATCTAATAACGCTTGTAATTGAGATGGATAGTTCAAGCCTTTTAATTTAATACCTCCATGGCTACAACAACCAGAGTAAGAATAAATTTTTTCATCACCTTTTTTCTCCTTCGAGAGTTTAGCATCAGAATGAGTATCCGTCGCTTTGTACTTCATGTGAATGGAAAATAGATGAAGAAACATCATCCTCATAGTAATGTTGATAATGTACTTGTACATTTCGGGAATGTGAAGGTGTCTGAAAGGATGTTGATAATATTGAATTCACAACAAAAGATTCAGAATTTGCATTGCAAGTTTCTGCTTTTCCCTCTTTTAGTATATAACTTTGCAATCCCTTTTTCTCTTTTAATTTCTCACGATAGGACCTCATTCTTTCTCTTTGGAATTTTCGAACTTCCATTTGTTTCTCTACAGTTAAATTAGCGCAATAAGACCTCAGCCTTTCTCTTTCCAATTTTCAAATTTCCATTTCTTTTTCTACAGCTACATTTGCACGACGACACTCAATTCTTTTCGTACTAACAATATTTTTATCAACTTTTTTTAATTCTTCTACTTCTTCCTCGGTAAATATTCGTTTTTCTTCAAATCGTTTCCCTTTTGTTAACGTGGCACTACAACTTTGCATTCTTTTCTCTGACAAAGTATTAATCTTTTTTAGGGTTTCGTACACCACAAGTGTACGCACGGAACCCTATTGGCAAGACTTTGTCGAAAATCGTATCCCCCCCCCTAGCCGCCAAACTATTTGACTTAGAAAATTCAAATTTGGCCCACATATGTATTTTCATGTGTAGATGAAAGGAAAATTATAGAGAACATGATTCTAGGGGTTGATCATAGCGTTGTCAAGAAAATAACAAGATTTTTGAGAAATTTTGATATTTTTTGGCTGATAACTTTTGTCATTTCTTTGACAGCGCTATCACCACAACGATCTCTATAATTTTTCTGTAATCTACATATGATACTACATTTTTGTACCAAATTTGAACTCTCTAAGTCAAATATTTTGGCAGATAAGAGGGGAATACGGTCATTTTTTCGAAAAAATACGTTTAATTTGTACCATTCCTGCCCTTTATCTGCCAAATTATTGTACTTAGAGTGCTGAAATTTGGTACACATATGTAGTTTGACGTGTAGATTACAGAAAAACTATAGAAAACCTTGTTGCAGGCTGTTATCATAGCGTTTTTCAGCAAAAAACAACGATTTTTTTTTAAAAATGCTAAAAAATGGTCGTATCCCCCCCCCCTGAACTTCCAAACTATTAGACTTAAAGAATTCAAATTTGGTACACAAATGTATTTTCACGTATAGATTACAGGAAAATTATAGAGAACATGATTGTATGTGTTGAACATAGCGTTGTCAAGAAAATAACAATATTTTTGAGCATTTTTTAAACATATGTGCCATAATTTAGTGTTATAACTTTGGCAGCGCCATAATCATCACTTTCTCTATAATTTTCCTCTAATCTACACGTAAATCTACATACGTGTACCAAATTTCAGCATCCTAAGTCAAACAGTTTGGAAGATAAGGGGGGGGGGATACGGTCATTTTTTTAGCAAAAATGCACTAAAAGTGTACAATGCCACCTCAATATCTGCCAAACTATTGTACTTAGAGTGCTGAAATTTGGTATTCATATGTAGTTTGCCATATAGATTACAGAAAAACTGTAGAGAACTTTGTTGCATATTGTTATCATAGTGTTTTTAAGCAAAAACCAACGATTTAAAAAAAATGCTAAAAAATGACCGTATCCCCCCTCCCATAACTTCTAAACAATTTGACTTAGGGCGCAGTCCCATGATGTGGAATGGTAGAATAGTGGAATAAATTCCTGCCAATCAAAATTTGGTGTCTAGCAGAAAACATTACTTTACCGCCAGAGACTAAATTTTGATTGCCTAAAATCTATTCCACTATTCTACTATTCCACATCATGGGACTGCGCCCTTAGAGAGTTCAAATTTGGTACACAAATGTATTTTCACGTGTAGATTACAGAAAAATGGTAGAGAACATGATTGTAGACGTTGATCATAGCGTTGTTAAGGAAATAAAATGATTTTTGAGTATTTATTATGGATATTTGCTAAAATCTCTTGATTTTTCGTTGACAGCGCAATCACCATCACGTTCTCTATAATTTTTATGTAATTTACACCTGAAAATACATTCCTGTACAAAATTTGAAGTCTCTAAGTAAAATATTTTGGTAGATAGGGGGGGGGGGGGGGGTGGTCCATTTTGTATAAAAAATTCATTATATATTATATTTTATATATTATATTATATATAATATGTATAATATATTTATATATTTAATAGTATCAAATATATTAAAAATTATTTTGTTTTGTGTACGGAACCCTCGATTTTAGTGCTTGCCCGATTTTTTTTCTTTTCTTGTAATATTTTTGTTGTTCCTATTTCGTCTATTGGATGCAACATAATGAAAGGTTTTTTTGTGCAATTATAGGGATCTGTAAATCAATAATTTTCCTTTTACTTTTTTCTTTTACTTCAGTACCCTGTAATTCGTTTTTTATTGATTTACTGTGTTCTTTTAATACATCTGCAGAAAAACTCTCAGAAATATTAACATTATTATCAGTAGTAACATTAGTGACTAATCTACAACACTTTTCTCCTTCGTCATTCGAATTCTTTGCAATTTTATCATTCTTCAAGTCATTTAATCCGTCACTTTCTACTTCATTTAAATGGAAAATAAATGCAGAAACAACTTCCTCAATGGAATGTCGATAATTTACTTGTACATTTTGGGAATGTGAAATTGTATGTAAGGATGTTGATGGTACTGAATTCTTAACAACAGATTCGCAATATATATATATGGCAAGTTTGTTTTTTCACCTCTTTCGATATATTACATTGCAATGTCTTTTCTTCTTTTAATTGAGCACGATTACACTTCAAAGGGAAAGCCCTTTGCAATTTTCAAACTTCTATTTCTTTCTCTTCAGATAGAAACGCACGATGAAGTTTTACCCTTTCTGTGCTCACATTTTTTTTGTCATTGTGCGGTTTCTCGATCTTATCAGGCATTTTATTTATATAATATAAATGTGTCAAATTGTAATAAATCTAATAATATCTGAAATTTGAAAAGCTAAATTTAAAAATGTCAAAATTTGTAATGATGAGTTTCAGAATTATGTTAATAGCCATTTTAACAGTTCCCAATTATCTAAAAAGAAATGTACAAAATGCCGATAACGAATTTAATAAATTTCTAAGAATGAAATATTTCTAACATAAACGTTAACATTCAAATTTTTCAATTTTATAACTGTTACAGTTCGCCTCTTTCCACGGTTTTCTGTTTTTCGAGTATTTCTTATAATACTCGAGAAACAAGAAAATCTAAGAAAAATCGGCCTTAAAGATTGCATTGTGACTTGCCCCGGGTTCCCTATACTTTTAATTATTAATTACTTTATTATTTTTTATCTCTATTTTTAATTAACCTTATTTTTATTATTATTATTGTTCTTTTTAAACTTATTTAGCTGCGCGACAAACAACGCGCGCGAGTATTCGGCAGCGCCCGGTCACCACTACAGGAACACGCCAATGCACATATTACCGTGTACACACGTATCAACCACTATGTGTAAGACGGAGAGAGAAAACAAGTCCCGGCGTCGACCAATCCGCTGCCTTCGTTTTCGCTCTCTCTCTCTCTTACGCTCCGTGGCCCGGCCCACGGCATCCCCACTAACGCTCGCGCGCGCTTCCCGGATACTCGTAACCGTTGATTTTCGCCTTTTTATCAATATTTTCAGTTAGGATAGACCGATTTCAATATAAATTATATGTATAATCTCAGTTTTTAATGTACTTTACGATTATTAAGTTTAAAATTTACTTTTTCACGTATTACTAAAATTAGCATAATGTAGTTTCTGGCTCGCCGCTAGGCTCGCAGGTTGGCTACGCTTGGCCACGCCAGGCTGCGACTCACAGTCGAGTTAGCGCGTAGCGTAGATATAAGGTCGAGCGTGCGACGATTCTGTACCACTCACCGGTCTGTAACTGTTCATCGGTCTGCACTCCGCACAGGTGCAAGACTTGTTTCTTACGAATAAAGAACTTGTTCTGTATTCCACTGTGTGTTCTATCGAAATCCTCACTCCTCCTTTCAGGTCGACGGGGTCTGACTTATAGATAATAAGTCAGGGTGTTTTTTCTTTCTCTGAAACCTGCTTTAGGTCCGGGAGAGAAATTACTAGGGTTGTCTTTCTCTCTCTGTAACCTGTTTAGGCCCGGGGGAGAAAGTTCAGCAGGGTTGTCTTTCTCGACAACGGTAGTGCTGGGGACTTCGTCTCTTATTTGACTACCGTCGGAGGATACTCGTGGCTACATTTCCGCCTCGTAACCGCCCCCCATGCCCCGTGTCCGGAGTCAGCGGAATCGGGAGCAACGGCGCGCTCGCGGTCGGCAGTTCAGGCAGGCCCAGAAGCAGCAGCGACGTCAGCAACGCCAGTTAGCCGCCAGTGCCGGCCCAGCACCGGCGGAGGGTCGTCCGCACTTTGAGTCCGAGGATCAGTTGCAGCAGGCATTGGAAAGCCTCGAGTACGTTGCCACCTCGCCAGCATTGGTTCTATCCCCCCCTCGACCGTCTTTGGTTCTACCTCCGCTTTGTGTGACCCCAGTGATCCCCCCTCCACGACGCCAGTACGCCAGAATAGCGTGGAGAACCCCAACAAAACTCGCGCTTTCCCCTCCTCGCCGGTATACGGGTCGAATTCCTTTTTTCGATCCCAGGCGAAAACCCCCTCTCGCTCTCACCGAGCCACCACAAGCGGCCCCAGCCCGCCGAGTCTCTGAGGACGACCCGGATGTTCTAAACATCTCATCTGGCTCGCTCGACGAGTAACCCACTCTCCCGAAATCACTCTCCCCCCCCCCTCCGACAGGGGGGACATCAGAATTCAAAAATAAATCGCCCCCCCCCATCTTTGAATCGATACCTTCTTTGCTCACAGAGGGGATCGGTAACAAATTGGCGCCAACGTGGGGCCACGAAACATTTTTTTTGGGTTTCGACTGCTGTCGAAACGGACTCCCCCCATAATGAGATGTCTCAAGAGCTAGCCGAGACTACCATAAATACTAAAGGTCACTACCTCCGCGACCTGCCTTCTCGTTGTACCGGTTGCCTTTTCCGTACTCCCCCAGGAGTGCCCTTTGAGCCTCGAATTGAACAATCTGAGCGGGGGTCAATTTCCAGTGAAACTGATTTTTTAGGTTTCGGGCCCCCTCTTAACCCACTTGGGGAGGTTCCAAACGAGGTTGAAAATCTTCTTCTCTCCGACTCAGATTCTGAGAAAACCCTTCCTTTTATCACTTCCGGGAGTGATCGTCAACACCCGGTGGCGCCCAACTCAAATTTCTTTACCATGGCGGATTCCAGAAACGAAAACCAGGGTACCGGAAATGCCCCCCCTCCACCTAACATGAATGCTCCTAACCAAAACTCTCAGGAAACTGAGGGGCCACCCGGCACAAAGTTAGGGGCCGGTTCCAGTCAAGGGTCGTTTTCGAACCCTGCAGGGACGTCTGCGCCCCCCCACAATGCCGATACCGTTGCCTATACCGGCATACTTGTCCTTCGATGAGTGCCTCACCCTCATCCGGGCTTATCAATCTCCGGCTCCTCCATTCCCCGAATTTGGGGGACTTAACCATGAGGACCCGCAAGTATTTCTCACCAATTGTGAGAAATTTTTTTTCCAAGCCCGAATCGAGGAGGGTCAAAGGACCCAGCTCTTATCGAGGGGTTTCCGAGGGGACGCCAAGAGATGGTGGGATCCCTTCAACAACTTAAGCCTTTCCTGGGGAGAATTTAAGGATTTGTTCCTTAAAAAGTACTCAGGGGCCACATGCGTTATGAGGCTCCAAGCCTCATTATATTCCCAAAAACAAGGGGAGAAGGAGCCAGTTGCCGTTTTTCTGCAACAAAAGTTCCTTCTGGCTAAGCGCCTCTGCCCCACGCTCCCGACGGCTGATCTCACAGCCTTGCTTCTCGAATCCCTAAAACCCACTTTACGCCGATTGGTGCGACCGGCTGCCCCCCAAGATTATCCCGAGCTCCTTGAGGCCGCCATGAAGGCCGAACAGGACGAGCTCGACTGTGCTCCAAAAAAGGTGCCTACATCTAAAGAGGAACCGCCAAAGAGGAACCCCCCAGAACCGACAACTCATCGAAACTATCAGCCCCCAGCTTGCCACCATTGCCCAGAGCGACATTTTCATAAAGATTGCCCAGTCCTGGCGCAACGCTTTCAGCACAACCAGGGAAACTGGCGAGCTCCGGCAGCTCCGAATCCAAATCCGGCTGCCGGGCCCCAGACAACCCCTCCATAAACTCCATTTATTCCCTGGCGCAGGACCTGCCTCGTACTCGGGTCCGTCTGGGGGACCGCGAAGTCGTGGCAGAAATCGACTCCTGCGCCTCTCACAACTTTGTAAAACTATCCATCCTCACGGAAGCCGAACGAAGTTGCCTACAACCAGGTCCAGCGCGAGCTGACCTCGCTGCCCAAGGAGCTTCCATGCAGTTGCATGGTACCCTCCAACTAGAGCCCGTCTTAGGAGGCCATGTATACCCTGGCTCCTTCCACGCTTGTGGTGAGCTCCGAGCGGACCTTATCTTAGGCCGCTCCTGGCTCAAAGACCATGACGTCCACCATGAGCATCGGTCGGACTGTCTCTACCTGGGAGTCAAGGACCGTCAACGACTATTCCTGACCCCCTTACCCGCCGCCGAGGTCCCCACCTCGCCGGCCCCTGAAATTGATATAGGCCCATCTGTCCCAACCGAATATGCCGACCGTTTCCGAAGAACCTTAAAAACATACAAATCTGTGTTCCACCGGGGCGGTCCCCTTCGGCAAACGCTCTCGATAAACCACGAGATTAAACTGGAATCTCCCAGACCATTTCGGGAGCCCCCACGACGTTTTTCCGATCTCAAGAAACGGTTTATCGACGAGCAGACTCGAGAAATGCTCGCCGATGGCATAATCGAACCCACGACGTCTCCCTGGAGTTTGGCCATTGTAGTCGCAAATAAAAAAGCCGGCGAATATCGCTTTTGTGTCGACTACCGTCGCCTCAACGCTCAGATGGTCGGAGCTCCCCAATGCCTTCCTCGTATCCACGAGGTCCTTAAAGACATTGGTAGGGCCACTGTCTTCTCCACCCTTGATCTCAAGAGCGGATACTGGCAGATTCCTATGTCTCCGGAATCCCGACAGTATACTGCATTCTCCACCCCTGACGGAGGACAATACCAGTTTCGAGCCATGCCCTTTGGCCTCAAAAACGCCCCAGGGACTTTCCAGAATCTCATGCGGACTGTCCTAGCCTCCTACTGGGGAAAGTTTTGTATCGCCTACCTAGACGATATCATCATATTTTCCTCCAGCTGGGAGGAACATATTCGACACGTTGCCCTGGTCTTGGAGCGGCTCCAAACCTTTGGACTTACCTGCTCCCCGACCAAATGTCTCTTTGGGCAAACTAGCCTGCCCTATCTGGGCCATTCCATTACCTCCGATGGAAATCAGGCCCAACCCGGCCATGTAGAAGCGATTTTAAACGCTGAAGCCCCTAAAAATCGCAAGCAGCTCGCCTCCTTCATCGGAACTTGTAACTGGTTAATGGAGTATGTTCCTCGATACTCAGAGTTAGCCAGTCCATTAACAAGTCTTCTTTCCCCCAAAAGGCCCTACAAATGGACCTCAGAGCACCAACTCGCTTTCGAGACCCTTAAGGAGGCCTTTCGTAATCCGGCTCCGCTCAGTCGTCCGGATACGAACCTGACCTTCATTCTCCAGACTGACGCCAGCGCACTCGGCATGGGAGCAGTCCTCTATCAAGAATCAGAGGATGGACGCCGCCACATCATTTCATATGCCAGTGCTAAGTTTAGCCCGACCGAAAGCCGTTATCATTGTAACGAACAAGAGTGCCTGGCCGTCATTTGGGCCATCAAGAAATACCGTCCTTATCTTGAAGGCCGCCATTTCATCCTCAGGACGGACAGTAAAACCCTGACATGGCTTGGGTCCATGAAGGACTCAAGAGCCAAACTGGCACGCTGGCACATGTTTCTCAGTGATCTTGATTTTCGAACGGAACATGTGCCCGGAAAAGAAAACGAACTCCCAGATGCCCTCTCACGCAACCCCGACACAACAGAGTCTTCACCGGGAGAGCCCGATCTCGACCGGATGACCTTTCCGTCCCAAGTGGGACATCACTCAGCAGTTCCAATCATCAAGGCCATCTACACTCCAACTCTGGCGGAAATCATCTCAGACCAGCAACAGATGGATCCAGTCATTAGTGCCCAGATGGCCAAATGGCTCCAAACCGAGCAAACTGGGTCCACTAATGCGTCAGAACAACATTTCCTCGAAAATAATGTTCTGGACGAAGTTGGCCTGTGGAAAATCAACCTCCATAACAACGACCGTCAGCTCCGTGTTCCCACCGCCCTTAAGGATCGTGTCATGTGGGAATATCATGACGCCCCCCTCGCCGGACATCCAGGTGCTGAGGAAACTCTCCGAAGTATCCAGGCCCGCTACTTCTGGCCAGGGATGAACCGAGAGGTTGCCCGATATGTTTCTCAGTGTCATCTTTGTCGCTGCACAAAACCGGTTCACGGAAAGATCGACCCAGGACTACGCCCCAGGATCCCACGAACTTCTTGGCAAACTGTGGCCGTCGACCTGATGGGTCCATACCCCCTAACGACCCGCGGAAACCGCTACATTCTGGTTGTCACCGACCTCTTCACTCGGTGGGTAGAGGCTTTCCCTCTACGCAACTCAGAGGCTTCCACGGTCATTCGCACTATAGAGGAAGAAGTCTTCTTCCGCTATGGTTACCCTCGACAGCTCCTGAGCGACAACGGTCCACAGTTCCGAAGCAACGCTTGGGCCACGGCTTGTGACCAATGGGACTGCTCCCTCTGGACCACCCCGGAATATCATCCCCGGGCTAACCCAACAGAGCGTCGCAATCAGGAAATAAAAAAAGGATTGCGCATTCGTTTGAACGGTGGGGATCAGCGCTACTGGGACCGCCAGCTCCCACAGCTCCTCTTGACCTTACGTCGGAGGCGCAATGCTGCTACCGGAGTCACCCCCGGCTATCTGCTTCTCGGCCGGGAGATTCGTCGTCCCGGGGAATTCGACGCCCACCACGATCCGATACCTGCCCTGCAAGTCGAGTCAGCGGAACAACGTGAAGAAGAGGCTCGCCACCATCAACGCCAGTACCATCAACGCCAGTACCAACAACGCTTCGCTGAGCCCGTAGCTGAGCCGAGACATCAAGTCGGGGATGAGGTCTACGCTTTAAACCACAAGCTCTCAAACGCAGCAGAGCGCTACAACGCAAACCTCGCCCTGACCAGGACCGGACCCTATCGGGTACTAGAGGTAGTCTCCCCGGGAGTCTACCGGATTCAGAAGGAAGACGGACCACATAAAGTTCATCAGAGCCAACTGGTGACGGCACCAGGTGTCCCACACCGACGGGTGCTCCCAGCAGGGGCCACTCCAACACCAGATTCCGTTCCAGGAGGAACGAAACCGCAGAAGCACGTGACTGAACAAGTTCGTGCCTCAACCTCAAAACAAACTCAGCCAAGTTTGTTCCCAACGAGTTCCGTCCCAGCAGGGGCCACTCCAACACCAAATTCCGTCCCAGGAGGGACGCCACATCAACAACCGCACGTGACTGAACAAGTTCGTGCCAACACTGACGTACAAACTCAGCCAAGTTTGCTCCCAACGAGTTCCGTCCCAGCAGGGGCCACTCCAACACCAAATTCCGTCCCAGGAGGGACGCAACATCAACAACTGCACGTGACTGAACAAGTTCGTGCCAACACTAACAAACAGACTCAGCCGAGTTTTCCCATAACGAGTTCCACCCCAGCAGGGGCCACTCCAACACCAAATTCTGTCTCAGGAGGGACGCAGCATCAATAACTGCAGCATGCGACTGAACAAGTTCATGCCTGCCCTTTGGAACAAACTCAGTCGAGTTTTTCTCAAACCGCCGCCCCAGCAGGGGCCACCACAACATCAACGAATTATGTCCCTGGCGGGACACAACAACGGACGAGCCTAGTTGCGCCACCTCAGGAGAGGTTTGCGCCTGACGATGATGGACCACAGGATGACGCCGGAGGGCGCTATCCACGACGCGTTCGACAGGGTGTCGACTACCGAGATGCCCGGCCCTACGCTCCACGTCGAAAGAAGACCTAGTTTTAATTAAGGATCACCCCGTGCAAACCACAAGGATCAATTCTCTAAGGGGGCCAATTGTTACAGTTCGCCTCTTTCCACGGTTTTCTGTTTTTCGAGTATTTCTTATAATACTCGAGAAACAAGAAAATCTAAGAAAAATCGGCCTTAAAGATTGCATTGTGACTTGCCGCGGGTTCCCTATACTTTTAATTATTAATTACTTTTATTTACTTTATTATTTTTTATCTCTATTTTTAATTAACCTTATTTTTATTATTATTATTGTTCTTTTTAAACTTATTTAGCTGCGCGACAAACAACGCGCGCCAGTATTCGGCAGCGCCCGGTCACCACTACAGGAACACGCCAATGCACATATTACCGTGTACACACGTATCAACCACTATGTGTAAGACGGAGAGAGAAAACAAGTCCCGGCGTCGACCAATCCGCTGCCTTCGTTTTCGCTCTCTCTCTCTCTTACGCTCCGTGGCCCGGCCCACGGCATCCCCACTAACGCTCGCGCGCGCTTCCCGGATACTCGTAACCGTTGATTTTCGCCTTTTTATCAATATTTTCAGTTAGGATAGACCGATTTCAATATAAATTATATGTATAATCTCAGTTTTTAATGTACTTTACGATTATTAAGTTTAAAATTTACTTTTTCACGTATTACTAAAATTAGCATAATGTAGTTTCTGGCTCGCCGCTAGGCTCGCAGGTTGGCTACGCTTGGCCACGCCAGGCTGCGACTCACAGTCGAGTTAGCGCGTAGCGTAGATATAAGGTCGAGCGTGCGACGATTCTGTACCACTCACCGGTCTGTAACTGTTCATCGGTCTGCACTCCGCACAGGTGCAAGACTTGTTTCTTACGAATAAAGAACTTGTTCTGTATTCCACTGTGTGTTCTATCGAAATCCTCACTCCTCCTTTCAGGTCGACGGGGTCTGACTTATAGATAATAAGTCAGGGTGTTTTTTCTTTCTCTGAAACCTGCTTTAGGTCCGGGAGAGAAATTACTAGGGTTGTCTTTCTCTCTCTGTAACCTGTTTAGGCCCGGGGGAGAAAGTTCAGCAGGGTTGTCTTTCTCGACAACGGTAGTGCTGGGGACTTCGTCTCTTATTTGACTACCGTCGGAGGATACTCGTGGCTACATTTCCGCCTCGTAACCGCCCCCCATGCCCCGTGTCCGGAGTCAGCGGAATCGGGAGCAACGGCGCGCTCGCGGTCGGCAGTTCAGGCAGGCCCAGAAGCAGCAGCGACGTCAGCAACGCCAGTTAGCCGCCAGTGCCGGCCCAGCACCGGCGGAGGGTCGTCCGCACTTTGAGTCCGAGGATCAGTTGCAGCAGGCATTGGAAAGCCTCGAGTACGTTGCCACCTCGCCAGCATTGGTTCTATCCCCCCCTCGACCGTCTTTGGTTCTACCTCCGCTTTGTGTGACCCCAGTGATCCCCCCTCCACGACGCCAGTACGCCAGAATAGCGTGGAGAACCCCAACAAAACTCGCGCTTTCCCCTCCTCGCCGGTATACGGGTCGAATTCCTTTTTTCGATCCCAGGCGAAAACCCCCTCTCGCTCTCACCGAGCCACCACAAGCGGCCCCAGCCCGCCGAGTCTCTGAGGACGACCCGGATGTTCTAAACATCTCATCTGGCTCGCTCGACGAGTAACCCACTCTCCCGAAATCACTCTCCCCCCCCCCTCCGACAGGGGGGACATCAGAATTCAAAAATAAATCGCCCCCCCCCATCTTTGAATCGATACCTTCTTTGCTCACAGAGGGGATCGGTAACATAACTTTTAAGAAATGATTGGTATTAAAAAACCAATGTACTTTTTAACTAACTTCCAAATTTTCCACTTCACAAATGTTCTGGTATTTTACTAATTTTCAAATTTTTAACTATGCATCTTTCTAATGTTGTACTTTCTCAATTGTCCATTTTACCAATATTTCAAATAACCAAATTTACACTTTGTCCATTTTCCAAATTTTACATTTTAATAATTTTGCAATTTACCAATATTCCAATTTACAAATTTTCCAATTTACCAATTTTCCAATTTTCCAATTTACTAATTTTCCAATTTTTCAATTTACCAATTTACTAATTTTCCAATTTTTCAATTTACCAATTTTCCAATATACCAATTTTCCAATTAACCAATTTTCCAATTTACAATTTTCTTCATGTACCAATTTTTCAAAGTATCAATTTTCCAATTTACCAACTTTTGAAATTACCAACGTCGCAGTTTAAACAAAAATGAAAATCGAACAACGCCGAGTAAATATTAAATCTTGCAGTAACTGAGTTTTTAATTAACAATAGCGTGCTAAACGCACAGGGATTTCACAGTTTGTGGTTCTAAAGCAAGAGAAAATAAGGTTACCTGGGATAGATAAAGACAACAATAGCGTACAAAACGCGGGTAAAGTTTACACTTTATGGTTCTTTCTTATATTCTCGAAATTCGAGACTGAGGTATAGGATTTACGTGGGATAGATAAAGACAAGAATAGAGTGAAAAATGTAAAGAGAGATGCAGAATATGGAACAGATAAGGACAACAATAGCGTAGAGTGATGAACAGCAAGAGACAATAAGGTATAGATGTACCTTGGATAGACAAATGGTGTTTACGGTATTTCGCTCCAAGAGCACTTGGAGCTCAGGGCTGGTGAACCATACTTAGAAGAAGACTGTATTCCGTTTTTTCTTTAAAACTAATCAATTAATTACAATTTAGTAAAATTGAAAAAAAGAAAACTAATTTCAACATATTTTTAAATATATGTAGTTAAAATTTATTGAACAAAATTGATTTAAAGTAAGAGTGTTTACATAACCTAAATTTTAACCCTTCGAGCCCGGACCTGGGTCGTTTTCGTCCTGTCGTGGTTACAGGTAGAAAAAATGCTTAAAAAAAATTGAAAAAATTCATAGATCTTTATCAATCCTTCTAGTTGAAGTAACATTTACGTTTTTTAAAAAAAAAAAATTTTTTTATTTATTATTATTATTAAAAAATAGAGTTACCTACTAAAAAATTACTTCTTCACTTAAAAAATGATAACTTTGAGCCAAATGAAGATATCAATAAGTTTAAAAAAGGAAATTAAAGGTGAAGAGTGTGCCTTTCAGAAAAAAAATAGTGCATTTTATTTTGTTTAAAAAAAAAGCTTAATTTTTTGACATAAAAAATGGTAAAAAATTACTTTAAAATTTTCAATTAAAAATTATATTGACTTTTTTTAATGAAAAAAAACTATTTTAAAATGGGTATAAATCAGTAAAAACTCAATATTTTAGTTGTTAATAACAATTTTATTTGTTTAAGCAATCCATACAAAAAAAAACAAAGTTTAAAGAAAAAAAAAAAATTATTTACACTTTTTGCACCTTCCGAGCCCGGACCTGGGTTGTTTTCGTCCGCACGCAAATTGTCGCACCTCTCCTGAAGGCACAAGGGACACTATTGCTCTGCTATTCGGCAGAGGGGTTCAGGCAAACCATAACTTTTTTTACGGATGAGTAGTGACGCCTTTGGCAGTCGTTTTTAGAAATTACAGCAATTTGAAATTTCGCCTGGGTCGAAAACGACCCAGGTCCGGGCTCGAAGGGTTAAAAATTTGTAAAAATCGATTTAATTGTTTATTAAATGAAATAAATTGATCCTTAGCAGATAAAGCATAAGATGAATCTTTTTTGCAAAATAATTGTTTATTTTTACATGTTCTTTTTTTATTTATGTTAACAGAAAAATTTAAATTTACTTCTCTTCCATTATTAAATCAAACATTGCTGTCAATAGATGTTTTAGCCATAAAGTTTCAAAATTTTCTTCCATAATTAGTAAAATCGAGGCATGTTGTTTCGCATTCGCTCGGTCCTAGGAGACGGAGCACACATTTAGAGCTCAAAAATGGTTATTTCGCACCGTTTTTGGTAAAAACATACATTAAGCTTACGAAATAAAAAATTTCATCACACTGTTCGCCTTTCAACCAATCGTAGTCTTCAAAACTGCCTTGTAGTTTCCCTAGTATGTTTGCTTGTAGCTAAAAGTTATGTCAAATAGAGGTTGTCCAATCCCTGAGCTCCAATCGCTCCTGGAGCGAAATACCGTAAACACCAAAAGTTAACCATAGCGTCAAAATGGTTTAAAATCAACTTTCGATGAAATTGAGCTAGAATTCTCTGATTTCTTTTCCATTTACATGTAGCAGCCATAAAGAACTTATTTATTTGTAATTCGCAGTGTATATTCAATTGTTTAAAATTTTTTAATTTGTTTAAACAATTTATGTTTCTTATATCTTCGAAATTAAATATTTCTTTTAACAGCTGTCGATTCTTAAGTAACAATTGACAGAAAATTTGTTTCTTAAATATTTATTGTATTTTTTTAAACAATCTAAATTGTTTGAAACAATTTTTCATTAAATTCTCTTAAAAGTATATCGCTTCCGACTTTCTTCATTCAAAAAATATCACGAATTTTTCCAATTTGCAATTTTCAAGATCTTTTGATTGTTTAAACAATTTATATATTTTCGACTTTAAATACTTTTTTTAACAGCTGTCGATTCTTTAGTAACAATTAAGAGAATGGACAAAAAATTTGTTCATTAAATATTTATTTTATTTCTTTAAAGAATCTAAATTGTTTAAAACAACTTTTTATTAAATTCTCTTAGAAATATTTCCCTATTGACTTGCTTCATTACAAAAATATCACGGATTTCTCCATCTGCAATTTTCAAGATATTTTGATTGTTTAAACACTTTTTATTTTTGGAAACAATTTAATTTTCCCACATTAGACGCAAAATATCATAGTCAGTGGCGTAACTCTTAAGGGGCAAAGTGGGGCAATGCCCGACATTTAATTACGCAAACTTGCATTTGCCCGAACGTTGAAATCACTGAGTTTGTATTTGTCCGAACTTTGACATCACCGAATGTCATAAACATAAATCCTCTAACAACTTATCACCATATATGTAATATTTGATTTTCTTCTACATAGTTCCATTGAAACTGTTTAGTTTATTTTTATTTTAAGTTAATTACAACTTCACATCTAATGTGTACATCAATTCAATTGTGAACTCATCTTAAGTTAATTGCAACTTCGCGTCTAGTAAGTGTACCAATTCAATTGTGAACTAAACACCAATGTATTTTGTGCCCTCGTCTTTGCACAAATACCATACCTTCGCATCATATATCTCTCTAAATTTCGTATGATTCTTGTGAAGATAAGTAAATAATGATCTATTTCACTCTTTATTTTTATTAGATACATCATTGCTAACCTGGATAAATCATTAATAAAAACAGATATAAACGCATCCTTTGAGTTAAAATAAAACATTAGTGAAAATTAGACACGTGACACTAGAATAGGTGACCTGCACAAGAGCAGCTACACATCTATGATCACCAGAAAAAGGAAATTTACCAAATCTAAAATTCCAGCTAATTTCAATTCACCAACTGTCAATCATCTCATTAACTTTATCTCATTACTTTTTAATGTCTATTTTCTCAATGTAATTGTCTCATCTCAATGTCAGGCTCTTAAACACTCAACTAAAGCATGACCACGTCTGATACGTCACAGTACAGAACTTGCAACTTTGTGAAATCTCAGACTATTAAGCAAACTAAAATACTTCCCTTCACTCACCTCTAAATTTTTCAGTTCATCCATATCATATTTGCAATCACGAATATTCACATCTAATTCTAATTGTTCATTTTCGTAATGCCGATCAAATCAAGAATGTCTTGATCTTGGCTTGAGATTTCAAGATTCCTACACTACAATAGAAGCAAGAAATCTTCCATGATAGCTCAAGTGCTAATAAAAGCGAATAGCTCATCTATCAAGAATTTACTCTTTTATTCACATCTAAACTCATTTCTAAATTCTGCTGTTATTTTCGTACGAAAAGCACTTTTCATCAAAATATTGAAATTGAAAATCAAAAATCTTTTCATTAAGATTTCAGTCAAACCAAGCAAAAATCGATTGAGACAAAATCAAGCAAAAGTAGAAATAATTACTCGGTATTGTATTAGGCATGAAAAATCTCGATCGACTACATCACTGGTTCATATTAAGTTTTCCTTTTAATTTTTAATTTCTCATCAAATTTACTAGATTTTCATTTACAGTTTAGATTTTCTTTTTCTATCTCATCTATCTCATCTATTATAATCCTTTATAATCTATTAAGATCTTTGTATACTACTTAGGTAATATATATTTATTGGAACATAAAATTTCTTTGTCGTTGTTCATACTTAAATGTATTTTTTTTATTTATCATTAATTTTGTAATCCAATACTGTTACTTATACACGTCAACTAAAATTGTAGCATCGGATAAGGATCAAAAACATAATATTTTTTGTTTGTTTTAATATTATCTGCTTAATTACTTGCACCCGATTTTATAAGACATAGGGTTAAGTGATTTTCCTTTACAGTATCTGTAAAGATCATTCGCCAAATTTAAACATTCTCTCATCTTTTAGTTTGATTTAAACATTGCTTACTCCCTCCGTTCTTAGCTCATCTACATTTCATCACAGCTATCTTTTTTTTTTTATTACATTATTTGAACCAAACTCGTCTAAATTTTGAATATTATTCTGGAATTTGTCAAATGCTTGGTTACTCTCGAATTAACCAATATAATTTTAATATCATTCAAATCACAAACAATAGTGTACAACTCTCGCTGGTAGTCAACTCGTCAATTCTCAATCTACCTCTACCATTACAATTATCTCGTCTTTCTTTTTGAACATAATATATTAATTGACATTCCAAATATTAATTTATATATTTTTATTTATTTTTCTTTTGAAGTTTCCTTATCATACATTACTTGAGTAACTTGATTTGAATTGAACATTCGACTTACCACATTTAAGGTTGTCTTATTAAAAACTCATCCTTTTAAAGTATTCTTTAAGCTGAAATTGATCATTTTTGTCAACAACTATATGATTCCGAAACTATTAAATTTACAATAAAGGAACCTTTTCTCTCTATTAAAACAATAAATTAACTCCTGCACGTCCAGATGCTTGACATTAATAACATCTGATATTTACTTTTTTTACATTAAAATGAAATCCTCATCTTTCTCATCTTATCACTTTTTGATTTTCTCTTAAACTCATCCTCTAATTCTAGTAATTTCGACATATAATATTAATTAATAGTTTGCTTTCAGTATTTATAGAAACAAGTTTGATGTTGCTTATAGACTTATAGTTTGTATTGAGATCGTTATGGCATTAAAGAGATAATTTATTTTCTGTATTTTGAAAATAAAATCGCATCTAGAGGTTTCTCAAAATTTAAGTTAACACAAAATTCACCTAAAGTTGATTTACCAATAAGATAATATTATTTACAACTTGCTTGTTGTAAATTTGTTTTCTCACCATATGAATTTACGTTTACTTCACATCTTTTTAATATCTCTAAATTTTCTCAATATCTCAATATATATATAGGGGAGAGTCGCTAGTTGTGAGACGGGTTTTATTTTTGACCTATAAATTGAAAATAGGTAAACGAAATCGTAAATAAAAAACACCGTTCAAAAAGTAACTTAAATACGCAACTTTTATTCATAGAAAGTGTAGTGTTCAGATGAACTCGAAAAATGTTATGATCAATTTTCCGAGCACATCTTTTTAGTTTAAAAAGAAAAAGGTGTCCAGTTGTGAGACACTTATAAAAAAATGCTAAAATTTAAAAAATTTGACATGAATCATTATGATTAATATAAATAACTAAATATATTGATAATACATATTATTATATACTAAATAAAAATATTTATTCTTTAAAATATGACTATCAGTTTTCTTCATCGAAATCGCTGTCGCAATGTAGGCAAATGAAATAACTTGTGCGCATGTTCCCACACTTTAAATAATTGTTGTGTTATCAAATGTACGTAACGAACTAAACTGAACAGAGCGCTTTATGCTGCATAACGAAAAATATAGGCTATTCCAGATGGGCTGCGCCACCGTCTCACAACTGGTGACTTGCTGTGTCTCACAACCGGAAATTGGCGCTATTTTGAAAAAGGAAAAAAAAAATATTTCCAACTGTAGTTTGAAACAATGCAATATTGCATTACAAAATAGAAGGAAAATACTAAATAAAAATGCATAGCATTTTGCTTTTTCAATTAAATAACTTAAAAAAAGTACCTTGCACATATTGAAAAAAAGTGTTTTAGTCGATTTTCACACACAGTGTTGTCATCTAACACAAACAATACATATATCCGCTTTGGTGTACACGCAAAAGTTGGCTCGTATAAAAAGAAATGTTTTTATGTATACCAATCAGCCTTTTTATATTTCGTGTTAAAAAAAATAGACTGTCTCACAAATGGAGCCGTCTCACAGCTGGCAACTCTCCCCTATATATATATATTTTTTTTTAAATGCACGATTTCAGAATACTAATTCTCATGCAGATGATTCATCGAATATGTTTCTATCTTTAAAGCATTATTTTGAAAGCATTTTCTCATCTACTACACTCGTCCCAAAATTCTTATCTACAATATGCAACAATATTAATTAATCTTTAATTTCAAAGTTTTATTTAAACTGTATTTAAAGGGTAAACTTTAATTTCACTACTTTCAAGTTTTTCTTGTACAACAATAGTAATCACATCTTTTAAATTATTACTATTATTATTTACGTTTCTCGTCTGATTTGTTGTTTTTCTTAGTTTCCTCATCTTATCGTTTTTCTATTTCATCTTTACTCTTCTAAAACTCATCTCTCGCCTCTTTTTATTTATTTATTTATTATTTTTTTTTTTAATTAATTACTAATAATAATTTCGTTGTGAATTTCCCCTCTGTCTTTCACAATCAAAATTACTATTACCTGTTTCACATCTTTCTTAACATCTTTTATCAGAGAGCTTAGATTTTTGGAAACATCCATTTATAACAGGTAAAATTTATTTATCGCGCCAATGAGGATGTGTAATTACTCTTCTGATTGTTTTAAAAACTCATTTATTCAATACAAAATTAAATTGATCAATTTTGGCCTTTATTTTATTTGTTTGCTTACTTTATCAATAACAGCATTTTTAAAACGGGAGTTTATTTGAGGTATTTAAATTTTTTTAAAAACATTAGTTTACCTGCTGCTATGTAAGCTATGTTATAACTATCACATCTTTTAGCTCACTCGTCTTTTTCACATCTGACTCATCTCTCCTTCATCTCATCTCTATTCTTTATCTCACCTCTCTTCTTTATCTCATCTATTTCTCCTCTATTCACATCCACAATTTCTCCTCCACTCAACTCTTCTAAATTCTCATCTATTTCCACAATTTTACTTTCCATGGGAACCGAGGTAGTCAATGGTGGCTTAAAAGCTGAGTGATCGAAAAGTATTATAACTACTCCTTATATTATTTTGAGAAGCCTCCCTTTGAACTTCCGATATCATTTGTTTCTTTTTAAACATTAACTTTCATGTTTATAAAACGATATGCCAAAGACTTTTGTCTCAAAACCAGTTTACCGAACAACAAGCATCACTAATTTCAAGACGAGTGTGATTGCAAGAAACCGAACAACAAGATCACTTACAAACACACCCCAGTCGACAAGGTCACATCACCGAACAACAAGCATCAGTTCCCAAGTCAACCTCTCGGAATTATATATAATTTATACGTTATCCCCAGAATGAGAATTTTTAATATCTCAAAAATGTTATGACATTTATAAATATGCACTTTCATACACTTATATAGATACACATATTAAGGTTTATATACTCACTTCCATATACATAAACACATCTTTGTCTACTTTATTTTAATATTCAATATACTTATTTATTTATTTTAAGCGCTGTTTGTCTCACCAGAATTACATTTATTTAAATTCAAAATAACATTAATATTAATTCACAGATTTCTTCAACTCATTCTCGTCTATAATATTTTATTTTTGTTATACTTTGCAAAGTTTGTTTCATAAATTTATTTTAGTTATAATTAAATTATAATACAATTCATGTTTCTCTCCTTTGTTTAATAATTACAATTATTTACTCATCTTTTACTGTCTTTGAATATTCAATTATAATTTAACAATTAATTCACGTCTCAACATAATGCATTTCAATTTTCAGACATTTTCTTTTCGCGCACTTTAGGTTAGAAAGAGAGACGGAATTTCAGTGCGCGTCTAACTCTGTCTCTGTCTCTCCACTCTCCTTCCTGATAGCGGAGGACATTTTGTGGTTATTCCACTCGCCGCTACGACTCCACTTTCGCACATGTTTTTCACTGGCCAGTTTTCAAACTCGTATCCTTCATGAAATAATTATAAATTTGCTTATTAAGGAAAGCTTAATTTTACACTTGTTAATTATTTTATGTATTTGTTAAATTCTCTCACCAACTCGTCTTCACTTTTTTATAAAATATACACGTCAAATGGTTTCTTTACGTACCGCCATTTACATTTTCTTAGAAACGGCAAATTATCTTTTTCTCGTCAAACTCACCCGTTTTGCTCGTCTTCAATTTTATTTTATGTCATGACATTATTTACTCATCAGATTTTAAATAACTTTAATTTCATTGCGGCACGAACTCTCACACAGAAAATTAGTACTCACGATTTTCTAGACACATCTAATCACTTTTCCTCTTCTTCTTACCTTCTGCAGATTTGCTTTACACACACATCATTTTTATTTTAATCACTTATTTTCTTCAAAACACTTTTAAAACTTGTGCACAGTGCAAGTGTGGGTGGGCACATAACCTATTGGATAGGGTGAAATAAATATAGTACACAGATTCGGGTAAAACACATCTATTTTCTGTGAAAGGGACATGTTGACTCTTCTAGAGACTACACAAGACTGACTCGACGCGTCGCTTAGTCGCGCACGTTGACAACGCCACACACTCATATATATGCATGACAGGACCTTATCAAGCGGTATAAGAAAAAGGGATTGGAGTGTACGCTAAATTTCCAACACTTATAAATTTTATTTTTTTCATAATTAAATTCTAATTAATTTATTAATTAATATAATTTAATTTACATTTTATCATTGTTAAACTTTAATTAAAAATAATTTTAAAATTATCATTGTGGACTTCTTTTAATTTTACAAATATTAATAACAATATTAACAATTTCTAAATAAGTTTATATTAAATTGTAAATTAAAATTGGTAAATTATATTTTTTAAATAAAAATATTGTTATTAATTTATTTTATGTGTAAATAAAGTCTACATAATTATAAACAAATGTTAATAATATAATAATAAATATATTTACGGTTTTCCTTATATGTTTTAAATTAAAAAAAGAATACTAATAATAATAATAAGTAAGATTTTATTTACGTTGAATTTGAAATTCATGACTTCTTTTTAATTTTACTTTAAAATTATTTCAAAATTATTCTTCTTTTATTTTATTAATTTTACAAAAAGTAATATTCACAATGAATAATAATAATGATAGTAATACTAATAATTTTGAAATATGTAATTTTAAATTACCTACACTTCAAATTTGTATTCTGAAAAAAATTTTAATTTAAAGTAGAAATGAATTTTGAATTATATATATTTATTTGTTAAAAGACATCAGTCTATACAAAGAGGTTGCGATCAAACAATTATTCTTTCTTTTCTTTTTTATCTATTATTTCTTTGACAAACAGGTACAATTTTTTCACCAAGTCCCCTTGCGGGTTACAAAGTATTTCAACCAGCGCGTTCTTCTTTGAAACTTCTTCACGATCCTCATCTATAAAACGTTTCCTTTCTTCATCATAAAAATTACACTCAATCAATACATGGTATCCTTCTTCATTATAATAGGAGCCACAGCATTCACAGATCCCCTCACCTCCCATTTCAAGCGATTTATTGTCAATTGTAATTCTATTGCGATGGTTGTTTATTAATCTTATTTGTGCTATTATATTAATATATTTCCTGGGCATTTTTAAACAAAGATATCTCTGTAGGCCTTCACATAATGGTAGGTGAGGTAAGATCTGCAAAAACGTTGACTCCTTTAGGTGCTCTAAGTCATCATCATAAAACAATTTTTCGTACTCTAACACCCAGGAGTTTTTACATCTCTATATTAAATCTATAGTAAGATTATCTAATTCAGATTTCCTGTTTATAGATGTAAATATTTTTTCTATCTGCATATACCAATTGAATTTATAAAGTTTTTCTTTTCCACTTTCTGCTATTTTTTTTAATTTAAAAAAACATATTTTAGGATATCTGCAGCTGTCCATCAACAGAATTTTTTCGATATAATTTAAAGCTAAACGAAAACATCCTACCGCTAATTTACTAGAACTCGTTTCCAATCTTATAGCATAACCAGGAGTAGCAAAAGGTACATTCAAAATTTTTTTGTAGAATTGAGTTTGAATTCTTTCGATCTCATTCATATATCTGATACCCCATACTAGAATTCCATACGTTAAGACGCTTAATACAAAACTGTTAAATAATTTTCTTACTGGTAGCCAAGAGTCCAGCTTTATTCTGTTACTTAAAGAAATCGTGGTATCTAGAGCCATGTTTGCATTGAGGATGGCCGAATTTGCAGCCCTTACAAATACCGATGAGTTGAAAAAAGGAATACCCAGATATGTATAATGTGAGACAATTTCAATATTACACTCTTCTCCGTAAGCAAAAACACCATACCCTCTATCATGAGCATGTCCGCCCTTTCTAAAAATCACAATTTTTGTTTTGTTTACATTAATTTCGAGTTTGTTTAAAAGGCAATATTTGTATAGTGCCCTTAATATTTTCCTCATACCCGTGGCAGAATCCGCAAAAATGGCTATATCATCTGCATAAGCCACTAGTAGGATCTCCACCAAATGATCGACCGAAACACCCCTGATACCTTCTTCAATTAGAAATTTTTTAGAATCCGCGATAAATAGACAAAACAAGATCGGGCTCCATACTTCCCCTTGTAAAACTCCCCTTGTTATCTCTATGTAATCCGAGATGCTCCCTGATCCCTTGACCGCTATTTTGGCTTTTGCATATAAATCCTTTAATACTCCAATCATTTTTTTCCCTATTCCCAATTTCCGAATCTTATACCATAGCCGGTCATGTGCTACTGAAGGGAAAGCATTCCGGAAATCCACAAAGAGAACAAAAAGTTTCCCTCGATTTAAACTCAAACGATTTTGGATCATTGCATTTAAAGTGAAAATGTGGTCAGTGCAGCTTCGATTCCTTCTAAAGCCAGCTTGCCACTCATCTAACAGATTATTTTCTTCAACCCATTTACTCAGTCTTGCTGCTATTATTTGCGTAAATACCTTTGTTATACAATTAACCAGGGCTATCGGTCGATAATTAGATGGATCACTTCTTTCACCCTTTTTATATACCATTCTGAATAGAATATTTTACCAAGAACAAGGTACTTCTTCCTTTTCCATAATTCTATTAAATAAATAAGTCATATGTTCTATATAATTTCCAGGAAGGTTTTTCAAAAATTCAAAGGTGACCCCATTCGAACCAGGAGCTTTATTATTTTTACATTTATTAAGACTTACTAATACTTCATCTACTGATATTCGTGATTCTAGAATGGGGTTATTGGCAGTTAAAGCTAAAGGATGGTCTACTCGTATTAGAGAGAATGTCCCATTTTTCGAACTCATCGACTTGAAAAAACTATACCACTTATCTAAACTTACATGCTCTTGAATCTTAGGACGAATCCTGAACCTATTTACAATTTTCCAAAAGGTTGCTGAATCCCTGACTACCAACAACTGACTCATCAATATGTCGTAGAATCTTTCTTTTTTAATCTTTTGTAACTCTTTATATTCTCTTTTCTTATCATTATAAATCTCTAGCAGGTTGGTATCCTCAAACCTATTTTTTTACATTTTTTTAAATAGTTCTTTTACCGTATTCTTAAAACTAAGACATTCATAATCAAACCAAGGTTTTGACACGCCACTATAATAATTCAACCTCTTAATCATTCCTAACTTTTTTGCATTGTCTGAGATCGATGCGATTAGATCACTTTCCAGCTCATCAATAGAAACATTATTTACCTTAATTTCGCATATTTCCATCAATTCAAAATATTCGTTTTTTAAATCATCCTTCCACTTTAACCCTTCAATAATTTTTTTACTCGATTCTTTTTCATTATTAATTAACGTTAACACCGCTGGAAAATGATCCGATGAAGTTATAAAGTAAATGATCCGAAAATCAGCAATCTCATTAATGCCCATAATATTAGACCAGAGTAAATCAATAGTTGACTTTCCGTTTCTACTGACAAAAGTGTAATTCGCCGGGCTATCACTCAAGGATCTACCATTTATTAGTATATAACCATTGCTTTCCATAGTAGCCGCTAATTTTACCCCTCTGTCATCAGTCTTTCTATCTAAACTGAACCTCTCAGCTGAGAAGTTTTCATTATTTAGAACTGATTCATCGGAAAGTTGATTGAGAGTCCCTACTTTGGAGTTAAAATCCCCACCAATGTATATAGGCCAATCCGGGAATCTTAATGACAATGTATTTATTTGGTCATTTAACAATTCTAAAAAATTTGCAAAGTCAGAGCTTGGGCTCGCGTAAACAAATCCTACTATAAATTTATAATTTCTGTGATTAAATTTAACAAAAATAATTTCTTCAGATAAAAATAAACATTGAGAGATGTATTTACTTTTGTGAAAAGCTACAAGTAGACCTCCTTTCGCTCTCCCTTTCTTCGCTGTCCTTGTTGCTCGACTGAAGATGACTTCGTATTCCGTAAGACAATATGAAGTAATTGTTGTGGGGTCATCTTTAGTCCAAGTTTCACATGCACACACAATGTCACTCTTATTAATCACTGGCAGCAAATCTAGTGAATTCTTGAGACCGTGAACGTTCCAGAACAGAATTCTTCTTTGATTAGAGGCTAGTTATGCAGTATCATTATTTGTCCTGATTTCCTTGGTTTCTTTTACTTCCGGTTGGGTTAGATATTTACCAATGGATCCATTGTTAAGCTTGCTTCTAATATTTCTAAGTATTTTTTCTGGAGCAGTTTTGGATCCCGGGGGTCTACCTCTTTTTCTGCTTCCTGTAGATAAGGCAGAAGTTGTAGAGTCATCACTATCCCCGTATTCACTATTTTCGTTATATGATGCGCCGGCAATGTGGGAGCAATATTTCTGAATCATATTCAAATCAAATGACTTATTGTCCATAATAATATGTTGCCCTTTAATATATGCATCCTTTCCTTGTTTTTCCAGAGATTGTTTGCACTCTACTAGTTTTTTAAAATGCATCTTCTTTTTTTCTCTAAGCTCTTTCGATAAATCATTTGCAATACCAATATTCAATGGGCCAAAATTTTTAATTTTTTTGAAAATTTCCGTTTTACAATTCTGGTTATTGAATTTTATCAAAATGGGTCTTGATCCAACTACAGACAGTACCAAGCAAATCTTCATTTTCGTTTGGAGTGTCGTTAACTTTAAATAAAATGATGTTGTTAACTCTGTCTTTATTGAACAGGAGCTCAATATTTAATTCACACTTTTCCAACTGGCTTTTAAGCATTTTATTTTCCTTCTTTAGTGATTTGATCGCCTCATCGAATGTAGAAATATCCTTTTTCAAGGAAGCATATTCACTTCTTATCACCTTTATATCACTTTCTACCATGTCCATTTTAACATTAAGATTTTGTGTACTTTCTTGAATCTTAACTAACAATTCTTTCAGATCTTCGTTAGACGTCATTTTACTTTATAAAATTTTATTTTGTGAATAAATAAATAAATGCTACTTAATTAAAATAAATTATATTTGCTGCCTTTCTTATATTACTTTTTTGAATAATTATTCTGAAGTAATTGTCAATTAAATTTCAGATAGAAAACTTTTTAATAAAATAGACATATTAAAATTAATTTAATTTAATTTATGAATAAATCGTAACTAATTAAAATAAATTTTATAAATATAATATATTATATTTGCTACTTTTTCTCAATGTTTTAAATTAAAATAATAATAATAAATCAAGTTTAATGTATTCTAAAATTTTTTATATTTCTTATTTTAATTTAAAATTATTTCTAGTGCCTGTATATTTTTTTATTAATTTCAAAAGTAATTATAATCATTTTACTAACAATAATTTTGAAATAATTTTAAAATTTTAAAATTAAGAAATTGAAATTGTTGAACAAAAAAATAATTTTAAAACAATTTTTATATTTTAGAAATTTAATATCTCCTAAACTATTGACCACCAAATGACCACCAAACGTATCCAAAAAGAAAATTTAGAAAATATAAAATTCTGCACTTTTTTCATTTTCAACCATAAGTTTAATTGCATAAGTTTTCAATATGTTGAATTTTATTTTAAAAATTTTAGTATTATTTAGTATTATTTAATTACACAGTCTAATTACTCGTTTGAAACTTTCTGTTCGTGTTTATATTAATTAAAACATTTGAATTTGCCTCTTAGAGTGCGCAGTCTGTTCTGCGCATGTTGAGAAAAATATTTTAGAAATTTAATATCTCCTAAACTATTGACCACGAAATGTTGAAAATAACCACCAAATGACCACCAAACGACCACCAAACGTATCCAAAAAGAAAATTTCGAAAATTTTAAAAAGTGTTGTGCAAGTGTGAAGTTAGCACTGCAATTTTAAAAATTCTGTAGTTTTTTTATTTTCAACCACCAAACGCAAAAAATCACCTCCTTATGACCACCAAACAACCACCAAACGATTGCAATAAAAAAAGTTTGGATATTTGATGGTTGCAGCGCTAACTTCACGGACGTGGAATCCACATGTGTCGATTCAGGGTGAAAGGGACCTTAGCTGCAGAACTGAGTTTTACGCGTACGGCCGTTTGAAGTTGAGCCTCCCTATGTTACTGTTAGGTTATGGCTATGCTTCACCTCTAATAACACAAAAACTAATAGACATAAACAAGTTTTGATTTATGTATGTGAAAAAGCAACTCAAATTCTATCAATTCACATTAACAATTAAAAATCAAATGTTTTGAATTTTACAAGAAGGAAGTTTGAACTTGTGCCTGCCTATGTTATTGTTAGGTTATGTCTATGTTTCATCGCTAATAACAGAAAAACTAATAGACATAAACAAGTTTTGTTTACTGTATGTGAAAGAGCAACTCAAATTCTATCAATTCATAATAAAAATTAAAAATCGAATGTTCTGCAGCTAAGGTCCCTTTTACCCTGAATCGACACATATAGGTTCCTAATCGGATCCCATATGGAAATTCGCAATAGGGATGTTAAGTGAATCTTTATTGTTAAAAATATATAAAGGTAAGTTGGTTTGTTTATTAATAATATATTTTTTACTCTTGTTTATGCATTCAGCTTAATTAATGAGCTAACTTTATTTAAACAGTGAACGTGAAATATGTAATTGTAAAACCTAACCTTAATTTTGAAATAGTGTGAAAATAATTGTTTTTCAGTTACTATTACCAAATCCAAAATAATTTTAACTTCTTCTAATTTTAGATTTATGAATTACTTATTAATATAATATTTCGTAACAATAAAATCGAATTTTTGACAATTGAATTGAAGTGAAGAACTTGATTTTAATTTTGATTTTTTCAATTACTAAATAATAAACATATTCTTACAATTTTATATAAATGTACAAAAAAGTTTATGCAATTCTTATAATTGAAATAAAACTTCAAATCTGTCATAATAATTATTAGGTAGAACCTGTGGGGATTTTCGGGTAGATCTCTCCTTTTAATATAAGTAAAGAGCGTTCTCGCTCGCTCGTGATAGAGGATAGAAGATATTCGCTTTTTCGTTTTGTGCGGATATTCTTTAAGCTAGTCAGGTGGAAACCACGTATAGTATAAGTCGCATTTTAAAGACTGAATAAACTAGTTGACTGAATTAAATTAATTTATTTATTTAATTAACTGATCACGCAAATTAGTTGGGAAGCCTTCTGAGGAGTGAATATTATTAACCAACTTCCCACATTGGTGACCCCGTTAAGTAAAAAAAGGTGGTTTCGGAAGAGGAAAATTGTGCTTTCGAACATGTGCTCGAGCGGAAGGATCGCCATGTTTTCACATTACGCTACTTCAGACCTCATTTTCGTCGGAAAACAATTTGGAAAATAAGCGGAGCATCTTGTGTTCATTGAGCCAACGGAGCCGCTTTCTTGGTACCTTTTTTTTCCATTGAAAAGGAGAAAATTCCTCACCTGGGTTCTAAGTATATTTTTTCTCTCATTCAGTAAGAAATCAGCAAAAGTATATACTTTAGTGAACCGCGGGCGGAAGTCATTGCAAATAGTTTGGAGCATACCCTTTCTCAACTTCCTCTTTTTCCGTGGAAATCATTTTCCTTTTTCCTACCTTCAGTGACTCTCTTCCTATTTCCAGAGTCACTAAAAAAAATTTTTTTTTTGTTTTCGACAAATCTTTTTCTAAAGTCAAAAAAGGTTTTCAGTGGTTCTCAACCCGACCATTGGACGAACATCTCTAAATAAAAAGGATTATTTCATGGAATTTTACATCCTGGAATTGAGATGTGGCTGAGTATTCATTGATGTGGACCTGATCATCAACTTCCGGACATTCGTTTATCGGAATCTTACCCCTACCGCCGTGGAAGCATCAGGGTCGTATCAAATGTCGGTTCAGCAAATCTTGTACCTTATTTGTAAGTAATTTGTTGTTTTCAATTAGCAGTGGTTTCCAATTAGGCAGGTTTACATTCTATTTGTTTTTTTAATAACGATTTTTCTTTACTATATAAAATTTTGTTTTTTCCTATTCTACCGGATACGATCAGGTTATTTAAATTTTTATTTTATGCAAAAAATTTGTTTTCTATCATAGAAAATCGGCGGTTTTTGCTTAGCTTATTTTTCATTGAAAAAGAATTCGTCCATGATTGTGTAGTTAAATATTTTGAGTTTCTCGATTTTAAAAATTTGACCTTGACAGTATTATGTTCTGTACCTACTTATTTGTCGTTGACACATTTGTACAGGCGTTCCAAGGATTTTTTGTGGGCATTTATTTTGCTTTAAGTAAACTTATTTAATTTTACCTAATAGGTGTATGTGGTAATATTTTTTTTTTATTGAGACGTTTGCAAGCTTCTTGATGTGAAGAGAGAGTATTGTGAATTAGCTTTCGAGTTTACATTTTCCTTTTTTTTCTTTTTTCTCGTTTTTAGTTTATCGGGTCTCTCTTTTCGAGTTGGGGGTTTCTTTTCTCATTTGTGACACACATATCCGCCTTTTTGCAGTAATATTGTATGCTCGCGAGTCTTATTTGGGTGTTTTCTATATTTAGTTTAATTTTCGTTTTGCTTGTTTTTTGTAAAATGCCCGTGGACAACGAGAAGGGTGCCCCGCCGGGGAATGTACCTGGTGGAGGGGGGGCCGGTGATGGTGTTGCGAATCTTGGACATGTCGACGCCGTTTCATACCGGATTCCTAAGCTTCCCGGATTTTATAGACCAGAGCCCGCGATTTGGTTTCCTCAAGCGGAGCTAATGTTTAATTATGCCCATCTCACTTCTGAAAGAGCTAGAGCCGGGGCAGTTATATCTGTTCTCGACTTCGATGTCGTCATGACTATCAGCGATTTAATCCAGGCCGATCCTCCTATAGCCAATTTGTATTCTGAAATAAATAGCGATTGATTTCTAGTTTCTCGATTTCTCCTGAAACTCGATTGCGTCAACTTTTAAAGGGGGATGTGCAGAGTGAGGGTAAACCTTCACTATTATTAAGTAAAATTCGGAATTTGAGTCAGGGCAAATGTTCTGACGATGTGATCAAGGCCGTTTTCCTGGATCAGCTTCCAACTGCTTGCAGAGCGACGTTAGCTATCAGTGATATCACTGATTTAGCGAAAATAGCCGAAATGGCTGATCGCTTTGTCGAAGCATCCTTTTCGGCGAATTCTTGTGCCGCTGTCGCTTCATCCTCAGATAACATCGATCAACTTGTCAATAAAATTGAAACTCTCGCACTACGCGTAGATGCTCTGTTTTCTCAGAAGCCACAGAACAATTCCACACCCCAAAACCGCTACAATGGTCAAGGTCGTCCTTTTTATAAAAAAGGTAATAAAAAATTCAACAAGAAAAATTCAAAACCTGCAGGTGAGGACAGTAATCTCTGTTTTTACCATGGGAAATTTGGCGAATCTGCGTTCAAATGCATTCCACCCTGTAGTTTTATTAGCAGAAAAACTTCGGGAAACTAGATTCGCCGCTGCACGTTGATTCAATTCTCGATTCGAGAACTAGTAAAAGGTTGCACATCAAAGACAGAGAATCTGGGCTCAATTTTCTCGTCGATACTGGCTCGGATGTATCTTTAATTCCGGCCAACGCTAGGACAAAGTGTCTTTCCCCCCAATATGCGCTTTATGCCGCGTATAATTCGCATATAAACGCATATGGGGACCAAAGACTGATCCCCAACTTTGGTCTTAAGCGTTACATGCCATGGAACTTCTGTATCGCATCCGTTCCTTATCCCATTCTAGGAGCCGATTACCTATTCCACTACGGTCTTTTAGTTGACTTAAAAAGACGAAAATTGATAGATTCTCTTTCCAATATGGATTCTCAATGTTTTTTAAAAAGTGCCCCTATTCACAGCGTCAGTTCCATCGACAAATCTCTGCCTGTTTCACATATATTGAGCAAATATCCAGAAATAACCAAACCATCACAATCATCGACCTTCCTCTCTCAGGAGGTCTATCATTATATTGTGACGTCTGGTCCTCCTCTGGCTCAACGTGCCAGACGCCTGGCACCAGATAAACTCAAGGCAGCAAAGGACAAATTCGGAGAAATGGTGGCGGCGGGTATCTGTCGACCTTCCTCCAGTCCATGGGCATCACCAATTCACTTAGTGCCCAAAAAAGATGGAACTTGGAGAGTATGCGGCGATTTCAGCCGTCTGAATACAGTTACTCTTCCAGACCGTTTTCCGGTCCCATTTCTGCATGATTTTGCAGCTAATCTTAGGGGTAAAACGTGCTTCTCTAAGCTTGACTTGCAAGCGGCTTATCACCAAATTCCCATGTTTCCTGATGACATCGCTAAAACGGCCGTCATCACACCTTTTGGCCTATTTGAATTTTTAGGCATGCCATTTGGTTTGCGCAATGCAGGTTAAACCCTGTAGCGTTATGTTCTTAGGGCTTTAGGCGACCTTGATTTCGTCTTTGCCTACGTCGATGATATCCTCGTTGCTTCCGCGAATCCCGCAGAGCACGAGGAACATCTGAAAATCGTTTTCGAGCGACTGAGTAAATTCTGTCTTCGCCTGAATTTAGAGAAATGTATCTTTTCGGTTCCTACCATTGAATTCCTTGGGTATATGATAGACCAAAATGGAATCACACCGACTCAGGAGAAAGTTAAAGCCATTGCTGACTTTGTTAAACCTCGAACTATTAAAGAGCTCAGGTGTTTCTTGGGCTTGGTAAACTTTTACCGTCGTTGTCTTCCCCATGCGGCCCAAATACAAGAACCATTATATTTCTTTTTGCGAGATACGCGAAAAAATGACCAGCGTGAGGTCAAATGGTTTCCTGCTGCTGAAGAGGCGTTTGACAAAATTAAAGACGAATTACAGAGGATTACCATGTTAGCTCACCCTTCTACCGATGCTCCTACACGCCTTGTTACGGATGCTTCCGACAAAGGCATGGGTGCGTCGCTGGAACAATATTTGGATGGCACATGGAAGCCTCTAGCCTTTTTTTCAAGAAAGTTTTCTCCTGCTCAAATTAAATACAGCGCGTATGATCGCGAGCTCACGGCGATTTACAAGTCCGTCGAGTATTTTCGTTATTTTCTAGAGGGCCATCAGTTCAAGATCTGCACAGATCACAAGCCCTTAGTTTACGTATTTCAAAAGAACTCAGAAAAGGCTTCCCCTCGCCAACAAAGGCAAATTTCCTTTCTTTCCCAGTTCACCAATAAAATCGAACATCTTTTCGGTTCAGATAATGTCGTCGCGGATTATTTGTCTCGAGTCGATGCTATAGTTCTGCCCATTGAATTCAATCATTCTGAGCTTGCGCAAGCTCAGGAAGAGGATGAAGAATTAAAGCTTCTCGTTAGGGACAATAACAGTTCTTTGACCTTGAAAAAGTTCGCGTGGGGTTCTGATCAAACCCCCATTTTTTGCGACATTTCAGGCGATACCTTGCGTCCTTTCGTACCAAAACCTCTCCGCGAACGTGCGTTTCATCTTTTTCACGATTTATCTCACCCCGGTGGAAAGGTCACAGATAGGATCATACGTAAACGTTACGTGTGGCCTTTGATGAATAAACAGATTAAGGAATGGTGCAGAGTTTGTTTGGCATGCCAAAAAGCTAAGATCACCAGACATACTACTCTACTAACCTCTCATTTCGTGGCCCCGACAGCCGCTTTCGTCATGTCCACATGGACATTGTAGGACCGCTTCCGATATGTGAAGGTTATCGTTACTTGTTAACGATGACGGACCGATTTTCGCGATGGCCGGAAGCCGTGCCACTCAAGAATATAGAGGCTGTAACAATTAATAGAGCGTTCGTCGATGCGTGGATATCACGCCATGGTGTTTCTGAGATTGTCACTTCTGACCAGGGTAGTCAATTTGGTTCTCAGGTTTTCGCAGCCTTATTAAATCTGATCGGTACACAACGGATTAGGACGACTCCCTACCATCCAGCGTCAAACGGGTTAATCGAACGCTGGCATCGCTCACTAAAGGCCGCTCTTATGTGCAATTCAGATCGCGATTGGGTTCGATGTCTTTCAACCGTAATGCTGGGGTTGCGAACTAATGTCTTCGATTCGGGCGCATCACCGGCTGAGTATCTGTTTGGTACCACCCTTAGAGTATCGGGAGAGTTCGTCTTGCCGGAGGATTTTGCTGAGGAGAGACATCCTTTTCTCGAGGAGTTTAGAGAACAAATGAGGTTAGTTAAACCAGGGACTGACACGAAAACCGAAACAAAATATATTTTATTTTTGTTTCGTTTCGGTTTTGAAAAACTGAAACAAAATATCAATTTAATTTTGTTTTGTGTTGAACTTGAAACGAAAAGGCTCTGAATTACGTTTTCGTCTCATGCCCGAAACGAAAAGGCTTCGAATTTTGTTTTCGTTTCATGCCCGAAACGAAAATCCGCTCCGAATTCCGTTTTCGTTTCTCATAAAAAAGGCTCTAAATTTCACAAAAACAATTTTAAACACAATTCTTTTCTTGCAGGAGACGAAAACGAAATTCAGAATCTTTTCGTTTCGGGCATGAGACTGAAACGAAATTCGGACTTGATTTTCGTTTCGGGCATGAGACGAAAACGTAATTCAGAGCATTTTTGTTTCAGACGCAATACAAAACAATATTGTTTGTACATTTTTGTTTCGTCACAAGGTCTTGAATCGAGTTTCGGACCGTGTGTACGAAATCGACGTAAATGGCGTAAAGAAACACGTCAGCGTTGAGAATTTGAAACCAGCGTATTTTCTAAATAACGAGTATGACGCAGGTAGTAGTTTTGTAAATGTTAATCAGGACATTCAGGTGCCTTCAAAATCAGGGTATCACGCTAAGACTGATTTTTCTCAAAATAAAGTGTTCCGCACTTATGTAAATAAAAAAAAATTTCCTGCGGAAACTAAAAAATAATAATTATAATGTGAGCTCATTTTTCAATTCATTCCGAAGTTTTATTCAATTTTATTCACGCGTGAAAAAATGTATATCTTTTTTATATCGAATATTTTATTTTTCTGACAACGTTATTTTTGTGTAATAATGATAAATTTGTCTTCTTTTTTTCCAGTCACTTCGTGGTTTAATACAATTTAATGTGTAATTACTCTAGACTTTTATGCTACCTTTTCCTTTTTTTTACAAATAATTATATTTTATTAAATTCGACCATTAAAAGCTCTTTTTGTGGTAGCAAGCAAGTGCATTGTCTGCATTGTATATCGTTGCACTTGGGGGGGAGTACTGTGGGGATTTTCGGGTAGATCTCTCCTTTTAATATAAGTAAAGAGCGTTCTCGCTCGCTCGTGATAGAGAATAGAAGATATTCGCTTTTTCGTTTTGTGCGGATATTCTTAAAGCTAGTCAGGTGGAAACCACGTATAGTATAAGTCGCATTTTAAAGACTGAATAAACTAGTTGACTGAATTAAATTAATTTATTTATTTAATTAACCGATCACGCAAATTAGTTGGGAAGCCTTCTGAGGAGTGAATATTATTAACCAACTTCCCACAAACCCTGCGCCGCTGCGTCACGTCGACGCCGCTGCTCATTTACTACGTACACCAGCGCACCGCCATTGAGTATCGGCGTGTCGGCGTTCATCGGCGTTGTTTTGTAAAAGCTTAATTTGAGATTTAAAATATTTTCATACGTCATAATTGATTTTTTTCTTAGAATTTAAAACTCAAAAGAAATCATTTAACAATTTTTCTCAGTGAAGACGAATCTGTTGTCAAAAATAGTCCATAACGTCAGGATTTTGAGTAATTCTACGTCAAATGTCCCAAAAATGTCTATTCTCGAAATTTTTGTGAACTTTTTTTTGGAAGACCGAACTTATTACTTCTTTAATTTTCTATATTGGCTTCATATAGTACGCACTCGAAGATTTAAAACCCTTTAATAAAAATTAATTTAAAATTATTTTGAAAGAATTTATGAATGTTTGAATTTGTGACATTTATAACCACACTAGCGTCTGAAATCAAAAAAATCGTAGCCTTACTGTGTAATATTACTACAAGTAGAAACATTTTTTTTAAATATGGGAATAGGGTTTCTTTACGTTTTTAGGATCGCCCTACAAGCTTGCAGGCTCAGATTTCATTTTTATCCATATGCAAAACCAATATGGCGGCTTGTTTGAAAAATGTACAGATAGATAACAACTTTTTCTTTTATAATCATTATTTCTTACCGAAAACATTTTTTTAATGTGTACTAAAGTAGCACAAAATGGCACAAACAAAGAAGTAAAAAATTAATATCTGTTGGACTAATCTTTAAGCTTAATATTAAAATTAATGAAACTTGGTACATAGGATTTTTTGGTTCGCAGATTACAAAACTGTTAATAGTTTTTTAAAATTCAAAATGATGGATCCAATATGGCGGACGATATTGCGAAACTTTTGCCCAAATTTATGAAACTTAGTATATAGGGGTTTACGGGGTCGATTATTACGAATCCAATTATAATATTTTAAAATTCAAAATGGCGTATCAAATATGGCGGACGAAAATTCAAAATTATTTTCAAAATTTATCAAACTTAATAGAGACGCTAATTCCGATTAGTTCAAAATTTCATTTGACCGAATTCCATTATTCAGAAATTTCTTGTAGCCGAATTCACATTTCATCGAAATAATGTTTGACAGAATTAAAATATAACCGACCTTTTATATATTAAAATTCATATATACCCGAAGTTTCATTTGAGAGAATCCATATTTCATCGAATTTTCATTTAACAGAATTCACAGTTGATCGAAATTCTATTTTATAGAATGTCTGTTTAAAAGAAGCTTTAAATGAGTAAATGTATCTTTAACAAAAATTCTACATATTCGAATCTTTATCAAGCCGAAACAGTATTTGATAGAACTCATTTTTCATCGAATATTTATTTAGTAGAACGTACAGATGAGTGAAGTTTCATTTAATAGAATTCATATTTGGTCGAATTTTCATTTAACAGAAGTCTCAAGTGAACGAATTTCTATTTTATAGAATCGATCGATTCTATAAAATAGAAATATGAATTCTATCAAATGAAACTTCACTCATCTGTACATTCTATTATATAAATATTCGATGAAAAACTTCTATCAAATACTATTTCGGCTTGATAAAGATTCGAACATGTAGAATTTCTGTTAAAGATACATTCTAGAATCGATCGATTCTATAAAATAGAAATTCGTTTACTTGAGACTTCTGATAAATAAAAATTCGACCAAATATGAATTCTATTAAATGAAACTTCACTCATCTGTACATTCTACTAAATAAATATTCGATGAAAAATGAGTTCTATTAAATACTATTTCGGCTTGATAAAGATTCGAACATGTAGAATTTCTGTTAAAGATACATTCACTCATTTAAAAGTTCTTTTAAACAGCCATTCTATAAAATAGAATTTCGATCAACTGTGAATTCTGTTAAGTGAAAATTCGATGAAATATGAATTCTCTCAAATGAAACTTCAGGTATATATGAATTCTAATATATGAAAGGTCGGTTAAATTTGAATTCTGTCAAACATTATTTCGATGAAATGAGAATTCGGCTACAAGAAACTTCTGAATAATGGAATTCGGCCAAATGGAATTTCGAACTAATCGGAATTAGAACATATTCATGCGTCTCACTTAATATATAGGGACTTTTGGCGGCGCTGATTACGAATCCGTTAATATCGAGTATGAAGCGAATCCAATTACCTTTTGAAAAATCTTTCGCCATTTTGGGTCCGCCATTTTGAACTTTAAAAAAGTATTAATCGGCGTGCCGGCCCGCCGCCGTACGCCGGTTGTTTTTTAGCTCAACGCCGCCGCCGTTAAAATTTTCCTCGGCTCAGGGTTCTATTGGCAAAGAAAACTACCACCGCGGACAGGGAGGCGCCACTTATATCAAAACAAAGATAGCCGACGTCAGTGTGATTTTTTAAAGACAGTGCAGCCGTAGGTTTTCGACGCTTATTTTTGCAGTAAGTTAATATTATTTTCTAATTGTATGTGTTATAATTAGAAAGTATGTTAACTTTAAGCTTAAATAGTTTGTTTTTTTCTGCAAACCTACTCCGTCAACTAGGAATATGATAGAAGTTTAAAATGTAGTTAATTCTTGCACGATAATATTGTGCGGAATCAGTTATAGAACTATGGAAAAACTTTTTATTTATTTGCTGTGCCTTTAAACTAGTACATGATGTTCAAAACCGCACACAATTGTAGGTTCTTTTTAGTTAATAATATAAAAATTATTATAATTATGAATAATCCTATTCACTTACAGACTTTTGGAATTTTTGTTCAAATTCCATTATTTTCGCAGAAAAAGAATAATTATCAGCTTTCTAAAATTATAATTCACTTCTAAAAGGACTTCAAAATCTTGTTTTTTTTACAAAAATACTAAAAGCAGGTGTATAAACATTGTCAATTTCCACTCTGATGTCGGCCATATTTGATAGTTCCCAAAATGACCGATAGAGGCGTTTTGTAAATTTAAACTGCCAATTATTAGGTCGTCGAAATAAATTTGTATAAAACTTATTAAATGGTGTGTAATAATTGAAAAAATCAAAATTAAAATGAAGTTGTTCACTTCAATTCAATCGTCAAAAATTCGATTTTATTGTTACGAAATATTACATTAATAAGTAAACCATAAATCTAAAATTAGAAGAAGTTAAAATTATTTTCACACTATTTCATAATTAAGGTTAGGTTTACAAATACATATTTCACGTTCACTTTTTAAATAAAGTTAGCCCATTAATTAAAATGAATGTATAAACAAGAGTAAAAAATATATTATTAATAAACAAACCAACTTACCTTCATATAATTTTAACAATAAACATTCATTTGCATTCACTTATTATGAATACGCAGCACGCAGAGCGCCGGCTTCACGCAGACCCGTTCAACTCAATGTTTAAATTGTGGCCGCAAAGAGTGCCACATACCACCCTTTAGAGTAACCATACTTTAAACCATGATTGTGTGTGTACGCGTATATGTATACATCAAAGGTCTATGTGTATACAGGATTTATGTTAGCTAATGTTAGCCATACCCTGGAAGTATGAAATTAAATTCGTATTTAAACATATGGTGGTCAAAAAATACATGGGAAAAACAAAAAGTTTAAAATGTTTTGCTCTCACCCGCTAAGATTGTTCTATATCGAAAAAAAATTACCCCTATTTTTTTGTTTTTTTTAATATTTAGAGGTCGCTCAAAGTGCTCAAATTTTCCCATGCAAAATGCATGGGAAAAAAAAACTTTTCCGAAGAATTGATATAAAATCCATGAAAATTAATATTTCTTGATCGGATAATGCTGCTTCTCTTCAGGAGAGTTCAAAAAACAAGATCCAATAATTTATTAAACAATTTTTTATTATTAACTATTTTTTAAAGGTCCTTAAAAAACCCCATAAAATGAAAAAAACGTAAATTATGGGGTTTTTTAGGGACCTTTAAAAAATAGTTAATAATAAAAAATTGTTTAATAAATTATTGGATCTTGTTTTTTGAACTATCCTGAAGAAAAGCAGCATTATCCGATCAAGAAATATTAATTTTCATGGATTTTATATCAATTCTACGAAATTTTTTTTTTCCCATGCATTTTGCATGGGAAGTTTTGAGCACTTTGAGCGACCTCTAAATATTAAAAAAAATAAAAACAAAAAAATATGGGTAATTTTTTTTTCGATATAGAACAATCTTGGGGGGGGGGGGGGGTGAGAGCATAATATTTTCAACTTTTTTGTTTTTGGACCACCCTATTAAACAATAATGTTCATTCTAATTTTTTATTAAAAGTAGTAATACATTCTAAAATTAGTGATTAATAAATTTCCTTTTGTCATGTTATATGTAAGTACAGAGATTTTTTTATTAAAATTATAAATCTCTTGAAAGTATTTAAAATTAAAAATTATGATTTTAGTTATTATTTTATTTTTTTGTATTTTTGTGCATTTGTATAAACCAGTGTAGATTAATTTAAAATTGTTTGATCAATTTTTCAAGTATTGTCTTTAAATTTTTAATTTTATGCACCAGTTATCAATCATTTTTTTTCAAATTACAATTATTTTTGTAATTGTTTAATTATCTTCTTGTAATTTCAATTATTTTTGAAACTTTTCAATTATTTTTTTTAAATTTCAATTGTGTTCTTCAATCTTCAAATTATTGTCAGGAATATCTAAATTTTCTACACAAGTTCAATTTAATTTCGTTATTTTTCAATTATTTTCTTCAAATTTCAATTACTTTTGTCATTAAGCAATTATTTTGTTAGTTTCCAATTATTTTTCTCATATTTTTGTTATTTTTGACATATTTTAGAATTATTTTTTACAAATTGCAATTATTTTATTCAATTTTTTTATTGTTATGAACTTTTAAATTTCTTAAACCTGTTTTCAATTATTTTCATCATTATTTTTATTATTGTTACAAATTTATTAATTTTTTTACACTTCTTTCAATTATTTTCTTCAAACTTATTATTTTTTCCATATTTGAATTTTTTTGAACTATTCTCTTCAAATTTCAATTATCGTCTTAAGACTTCAATTAATTCCTTCAACTTTCAATTATTTTCCTCAAACTTATAATATATTTTCTACCACACATGCACGAAAACCTCGTGTTTTCGTTCGCCTTAAGCGGGGCAGAACTCACAGTTTTTAGGTCAGTGAACGTTAGAGGTAAAACTGAAAACTGCGAGTGCTGACCCGCTAACGCGAACGAAACACGAGATTTTCGTACATATGTGATAGAAAATAGCATATGCACCTCGGGAGGCCGATTTTTTGTCTCGCACAATGTTCTCCGAACTCGTTTCGCACTTGCTACGCTCGTGCTACACTCGTTCTTCGAACATTTGTGCTTGACAAAAAAACACGTACTTCCCTCCCTTGATGCATAATATACTATTTAAATTTACAATTATTATCTATAATTTTTTAATTTTTATACCAGTTTTGAATTATTTATTTCAGAATTTCAATTGTTTTGCCAAGTTTTCAAGTATTTTCTTCAAATTTTTAATTTTTTCAAAATGATCAATTATTTTTGTTATTTCTCAATTATTTTTTTAAGTTACAACTATTTTTGTCAATATTCAAATACTTTTGACATTTTGGAATTATTTTCTTTAAATGTCATTTTCTTTAATCTTTTTATTATTGTCATGAATTTATTAACTTTTGAAGATCAGTTTTCAATTATTTATGTTATTTTTCAATTAGTTCCTTCACATTTTGATTATATCCTAATTTTTCAATTATTATATACATTTTTTCAAATAATGTATTAAATTTTCTATTTTTTTACTTCATTTTTTAATATATTTCTCATTTTCCATTAATTTCTGTTATTTTTATCATTATTCAACCATTTTCTACACATGTACATTACACAGCCACACAAAAAAAATAAAGTTCCATGGCCTGGGTATGAGACCCATATTTTCCTATGTATTTTGATGCGCTGAATCTGAATCCGTCATCAGAATTGGCTTGGCACGTCTAGGTTTGACCCTAACCTTAAAATCAATAAAATGACACTTTTTGTTAATTAGAATCTGAACCCGACTTAACTTTAATACATGTCTAGGACCAATAGAAAGCTTGATTTATGACCTTTAAAACGCTTTTTTAAAAATTGTTCTACGGTGATTTTTCACAAAGTTATGATGTTTTACTTAAAATCATTTTTTTCCATTACACCATAACACATCAATAATTGATGTGTTTTTAACATTTGGAAAACAGTCATATTTTAAGTAAAACATCATAACTTCGTTAAAAACCATCGTAGAACAATTTCTAAATAGGCGTTTTAAAGGTCATAATCTAACTTCTCAAAAATGTAAATTTCTATTTGAAGAGGTTATGTTTTGTACTGAATTTTTGTTCAATAATACTTTTTCACGTTTGATGGCAAATATTATAGAAAAATTTATGGAACCCCTATGGGGTCTCCCATTTCACCTTTATTTGCGGATATTGTAATGGATGATCTGGAAAGAGATTGTTTGCATATTCTAAAAAATAAATATAACATTATTCCTCTCTTTTACTTCAGATATGTGGACGACACCATTTGGGGCTTGAAAAAAGAACATGTTCAACAGGTCATTGATGTATTCAATGCCAATGACAAAAAGTTAAAGTTCACTTTTGAATTGGAAGAGAAGAATCAAATTAATTTCCTTGATTTAACGTTGATTAAAGAAAATAATCGTATAATCACAAATTGGTATAAAAATCTATTTCCTCAAATAGATTGATAAATTTCTTTTCAGATCATCCAATTCAACAAAAAAAGAATATTGTTTTTAATTTGGTAGACAGGGTGATTAATTTGTTCCACAAAAAGTTTCATTTGATTAATTTAAAAAGAGTTAGAAACATTTTAATGATGAATGAATATCCTTTAGAGTTTGTTAAAAAAATATAAAAACTCGATTGAATAAAATAAAATTTTCAAACAATACCGACGTTCAAAATATTAGATCGAGTTTATATAGACAAATCCCAAAGATTTCTTTTCCATATTGTAAAAACAATTTTTTCATAATATAGGTGAAACAAAACGTGCACTTAAAGAACGGTTAAAAGAACATAAATCTAGAAAAGGAACTATTATTGATAAGCATCGTCAACTTGGTCACGATTTTGATTATGATAACACCGTTATTTTAGATACTGAAACTAATTGGAGAAAAAGAAGAATATCTGAAATAATCCATATTAAATCGTTTCCATGCACGATTAATATAATGGAAGATGTTTTTTCATTAAGTAAAATTTTCTATCCATTAATTAGACAATACTAAATCTAATTTTAAACTTTTTTATCTATTAACGGACAAAATTAAACAAAAATTAAAAAACTGCAGGTTACTTTCAATTTGTCAAAAAATGAAAATTCAATCAACCTTTGCATCGCCAAAATATTTGGCAAAATACACTAAAAAATTTTTAGGCCAATATCAAATATTTTTCATAGTTCTAGATCTAATTTTAAACTTTCTTATTTATTAACAAACTAAATTGAACAAAAAATGAAGATCTGCGCGTTACTTTCAACTTGTCAAAAAATGAAAATTTAATCAATTTTTCCTTGCCAGAAATAGTTGGCAAAATGCACTAAAAATTTTCAGTCAAATATCTATTATTTTTCATATTTCTAGATCTAATTTTAAACTTTTTCATCTATTAAAAAAACAAAATTGAACAAAAGTTAAAGCACTGCGCGTTACCTTCAACTTTTTAAATTAGGAAAATTCAATCAACTTTTGCATCGCCTAAATATTTAACAAAATACACTAAAAAATTTTCAGTCAAATATTAATTATTTTATTTATTTCTAGATCTAATTTTAAACTTTTTCAACTATTAACGGACAAAATAGAAGAAAAAGTGAGCCACTGCGCGTTACTTTAAACTTGTCAAAAAATGAAAATTCAATCAATTTTTCCTCGACAGAAATATTTGGCAAATTACAATAAAAAATTTTCAGTCAAATATCAATTGTTTTCCATATTTCTAGATCTAATTTTAAACTTTTTCATCTATTTACAAACAAAATTGATCAAAAATAAAACACTGCGCGTTTCTTTAAACTTTTTAAATAAAGAAAATTCAATCAACTTTTGCATCGCCTAAATATTTGGCAAAATACACTAAAAAATTGTCAGTCCAATATCAAATATTTTTCATATAGCTAGATCTAATTTCAAACTTTTTTTATCTATTACCGAACAAAATTGAACAAAAATTAAGCCACTGCGCGTTACTTTCAACTGGTCAAAAAATGAAAATTCAATTAATTTTTGCATAACCAAAATATTTGGCAAAATACACTAAAAAATTTTTAGTCCAATATCAAATATTTTTCATATTTCTAGATCTAATTTCAAACTTTTTCATCTATTAACGAACAAAATTAAACAAAAATTAAGCCACTGCGCGTTACTTTCAACTTGTCAAAAAATGAAAATTCAATCAATTTTTGCATCGCCAAAATATTTGGCAAAATACACCAAAAATTTTTAATCAAATATCAATTATTCTCCATATTTCTAGATCTAATTTCAAACTTTTTCATCTATTCACGAATAAAATTGAACAAAAATTAAAGCACTGCGCGTTACTTTACACTTTTTAAATAAAGAAAATTCAATCAACTTTTGCATTGACAAAATATTTGGCAAAATACACTAAAAAATTTTCAGTCAAATATAAAATATTTTTCATATTTCTAGATCTAATTTTAAGCTTTTTCATCTATTAACGCACCAAATTGAAATAAAATTAAGCCACTGCGCGTTACTTTCAACTTGACAAAAAAAAAAATTCAATCAATTTTCCCTAGCTAGGAATATTTGGCAAAATATACTAGAAAATTTTCAGTCAAATATCAATTATTTTTCATATTTCTATATTTAATTTCAAACTTTCTTATCTATTAAAGAACTAAATTAAACAAAAATTAAAGCACTGCGAGTTACTTTCAACTTGTCAAAAAATGAAAATTTAATCAATTTTTTCTCGCCAGAAATATTTGGCCAAATACACTAAAAAATTTTCAGTTAACAACACAGGCCCACAAAAAAAAAGTTTTGTGTACAGCAGACCAGATTAGTCATTCCCTATGTATTTTGACGCGCTGAACACGAATACATGCCTAGGGCGAATAGAAAGCTTGGACCTTTGAAACGCTTTTTTAAAAATTGTTGTTCGATGATTTTTAACGAAGTTATGATGTTTTATTCAAAATCATTTTTTTCCATTACACCATACCACATCAATAATTGAAGTGTTATTTACATTTGGAAAAAATTTATATTTTAAGTAAAACATCATAACTTCGTTAAAAATCCTAGTACAACAATTTTTAAAAAAGCGTTTTAAAGGTCACAATCCAAGCTTTCTATTCGCCCTAGGCATGTATTAATGTTAAGTCGGGTTCACATGCTAATGAACAAAAAGTGTCATTTTATTGATTTTGAGGCTAGGAAAAAATCCTGACGTGATGAAGCAAAACTGACTTCGGATTCGTGTTCAGCGCGTCAAAATATATAGGGAATGACTAGTCTGGTCTGCTGTACACGAAACTTTTTTTTGTGGGCCTGTGCAATCAATTATTTTCTATATTTCTAGATCTAATTTCAAACTTTTTCATCTATTAACAAACAAAATCGAAAAAAAATTAAAGCACTGCGCGTTAGCTTGAGCTGACAAAAAATCAGAACTCAATCATTTTTTACCTCTTCTGATTTTTCCAGAAAAATCACTAAAAATTTTTTCAGGCAAACACCAAATATTTTTTAAATTTCCAAATCTAATTTTAAACTTTTTCATTTATTCACAAACAACATGGAACAAGAATTGAGCTACTGCGCGGCAGGTTTTTTTAAAAGTTGAACCCGAAGCGCGGTCGCTCAATTTTTATTTAATTTTGTTCGCTAATAGATGAATAAGTTTAAAATTAGATCTAGAATTATGGGAAATATTTTATATTTGACTGAAAATTTTGTAGTGTATTTTGCCAAATATTTCTAGCGAGGCAAAAATTGATTGAATTTTCATTTTTTGACAAGTTGAAAGTAACGCGCAGTGGCTCAATTTTTGTTTAATTTTGTTCGTTAATAGATGACAAAGTCTAAATTAGATCTAGAAATATGTTAAATAATTGATATTTGACTGAAAATTTTTTTGTGTATTTTGCTAAATATTTCTCTCGACGCAAAAATTGATTGAATTTTCATTTTTTGACATGTTGAAAGTAAAGCGCAGTGGCTTAATTTTTGTTCAAATTTGTTCGTTACAAGGGGTTACATGGGTTTTAAAGCTTCAAAAAATCAATCTTAAAAAATTTTTTTATTGAATAGTATAACATGTCAAGAATGTTTTCCTTAAGTTTCAAGTTAATCTGATTAAAACTCTAGGTGAGAGAGAGAGAGAGAGAAAGAAAGAGAATTTGGAATTTTGTCTCATTATATTCGACTGGCACACAATGGTTTGAAATCGAAAAACATCGTGCCTATCACTCTAAGTTTAGAAATTTATAATTTTATCTTTCTAATCAGCAAGTATCAATTGATTATTTTTTATGGATAAAAAAAATCCACTAATGAAGCTATATGGAATTATCATGTCCACCGCAAAAACATTTTTTCCCATATAACGAGATTTTTCTAACTTTTTAATTAATTAATTAATAAATATATTCTAATACTTAAAATCAAAATAAAACCTCGTTATAATTTTTGCCTTTAAAATTGTCTCGATGCTTTTACCTGGGAAGGCTCATAATTTTCAAAATCTACGACTTTACTTGTTTTTCTCGAGTGCGCCAGGCAATGATCAAAAAGATTTAATCATTGCCGCCACAAATTTATCAATAATGCAAATTGAGCCTCAAAAGCACCACCAGCTAGCTCATCTGGTGTGGAGAGGGGCGTGAGTCAGCGAACGAACGAATTCTCCGAAATTCTGCCATGCTGCCTGGAAAACTTCTCGCCCTCTTGAGGGAAAACAAAATACAGGCTCGAAATAAATTAACACCTTGCTTTTAATTATAAAACAATATAAATAATATTTATTAAAGAAAAGTTGAGGAAATTTAAGATAATGATTTACAAAATAGTCTATCAAATTACTAAATAATAATTGTAAATTCCTCAGAGGGAGGTTACTTTAATACTCGCACATTTACTACTCATCTCGAGATCGTTTTGTAAGGAAAAAGTCTACTTTACGAATTAGCTTGAATTAGCTTGCACATGGCAATTCCAATTCTTTTTACAAGTAAAATAATAGCGAGCCGCTTACCATTGGATCGACGACTCGCCGTGGCAATCACCAATAACTCTCAACACTAATTTTACAAATAATACTTTTTATAAAAGTCCGCCATCAGGGCGGTGAAAACTTAAAACGAATAAACTGCGTGGACTTAATTCCACGACCACTCAAGACGAAGGCACAACCAGGAAGGAAGATGGTGGCGATAATTTGGGGGCTCGTCATGTGTCTTCCCCCTTCTTTCCCCTTGAGTCATCCTTCCTTCTAATCGGTGATTAGCAATCAAACTTATTTTTGATTGCGGTTGATGTCCTTTGCTGTGTGATTTGGCCCCTTTGCTTTTCGCCAAGAGAGTCTCGAAGAGCGGGAATTTCATCCGCTCAACGCCCTCGTTGTACAGCCCTTGGCCGCGCTCTTGGCGAAAACTGGCGCGACACTGGCAACCTTCCTTGGACCACCTCACCAGATGTTGGACGGCATATTGTGATAAAAATAACAAAAATAGACATTTTTAGTAAACGGTTTTCCAGCCAAAACGACCCCGGAAGAGCATGTAAATTCGAACAGTTCGCCCACCCCTCAGAGAGGAGCAAATGATAACAATAATTTTCCTCTAGAATGCGAAGCTTTTGCTCCCTGGTTGTGCGAATCCGCGACGAGCTCCTTTGATCCTTTTATAATTTTTTACTGGAATTTATAAAATTTATTCCTCAAGTATTGTACTTTTATGTGATAAAAGGACTCAATAAATTAATTTGTTTATTACATAAAAAAAAACTATTAAAAAAATGCTTTTTTTTGCCTTTAAAAGCCATGTAACCCCTTTCAATAGATAAAAAAGTTTGAAATTAGATCTAGAAATATCGAAAGTAATTAATATTTAACTCAAAATGTGTTAGTGTATTTTGCCAAATATTTCTGGCGAGGAAAAATTGATTGAATTTTCATTTTTTGACAAGTTAATAGTAACGCGCAGTGCTTCAATTTTTGTTAAATTTTGTTCGTTAATAGATAAAAAAGTTTAAATTAGATCTGGAAATATGGAAAATAATTGATATTTGACTGAAAATGTTTCAGTGTACTTTGCCAAATATTTCTGACGAGGCAAAAATTGATTGAATTTTCATTTTTTGACAAGTTCGAAGTAACGCGCAGTGGCTCAATTTTTGTTCAATTTTGTTCGTTAATAGATGAAAAAGTTTGAAATTAGATCTAGAAATATGGAAAATATTTTATATTTGACTGAAAATTTTTTAGTGTATTTTGCCAATTTTTCTGGCGAGGAAAAATTGATTAAATTTTCATTTTTTGACAAGTTGAAAGTAACGCGCAGTGGCTTACTTTTTCTTCCATTTTGTCCGTTAATAGATGAAAAAGTTTAAAATTAGATCTAGAAATAAATAAAATAATTGATATTTGACTGAAAATTTTTTAGTGTATTTTGCCAAATATTTTGGCGATGCAAAAGTTGATTGAATTTTCTTAATTTAAAAAGTTGAAAGTAACGCGCAGTGCTTTAACTTTTGTTCAATTTTGTTTTTTTAATAGATGAAAAAGTTTAAAATTAGATCTAGAAATATGAAAAATAGTAGATATTTGACTGAAAAATTTTTTGTGCATTTTGCCAAATATTTCTGGCGTGGAAAAATTGATTGAATTTTCATTTTTTGACTAGTTGGAAGTAACGCGCAGTGCTTCAATTTTCGTTCAATTTTGTTCGTTAATAGATGAAAAAGTTTGAAATTAGATGTAGAAACATGAAGAATAATTGATATTTGGCTGAGAATTTTTTAGTGTATTTTGCCAAATTTTTGTGGCGAGGCATAATTATGAAGGGATGTACCCATATGTATAATTAACTGACAAAATTATTATTTTAGAGTATGTTTTACCATTTTAGATATTTTTTAGAATTTTTTTGCTTAAATTGATATTTTCCTTTTTAATTTTGTCCGAATGTTATCATTTAGGGTGGCTTTTAGTGGTTGATAATTTTTGTTATTAATTCACAAAGTTAGGGTGTATATTTCTGAGTATGTTTTACTCTTTCTGATTGTGACCTGATTGTTTTTTGTGCGAATTGCTAGATTCCTTTATAGTTTTATCAGAATATATTCCTTAAGGGTGGTTAATAACATAATTCCCCTCAACCTTGGAGGGCTTGAAACGCACTTCCGCTTCCATATTGGAAGGCGGAAAGAAAATCTGTTCTACCACAGAAACTGAATTCCCCTCAACCGTGGAGGGCGATAAAAGTACTTCCGCTTTCTCATTGGAAGGCGGAAAGAAAGTCTATGGTTCTACAGGAACATAATTCCCCTCAACCTTGGAGGGCTTGAAACGCAGTTCCGCTTCCATATTGGAAGGCGGAAAGAAAATTTGTTCTACCACAGAAACTGAATTCCCCTCAACCGTGGAGGGCGATAAAAGCACTTCCGCTTTCACATTGGAAGGCGGAAAGAAAGTCTGTGGTTCTACAGGAACAGAATTCCCCTCAACCTTGGAGGGCTTGAAACGCACTTCCGCTTCTATATTGGAAGGCGAAAAGAGAAACTGTTCTACCACAGAAACTGAATTCCCCTCAACCGTGGAGGGCTATACAAGCACTACCGCTTTTACATTGGAAGGCGGAAAGGAAGTCTGTGGTTCTACAGAATTAAAATTTTTCTTAACCTTAAAAGATTTCCCCTCATCCTTGGAGGGCTTACCAACAGATTCCCCTCTACTTTGGAGGGCTTGCGGAAAAATATCCCCTCTACCTGGGAGGGCGAACGGAAAGCCTTCCCCTTTCTAATGGAGGGGGAAGAAAAAGCCTGTCTTTGTACGGGGTCTGCAAAGCCATTTGATTCTAAAAATTCTCTTTCCGTTGAAAAAGAAAAAGCCTGCGTTGCAGCAGGGTCAATTTTCCCTTCTAAGTGAGAAGGCGAAAATGTAGTCTGATCTACAACAGGATCTAATAAAACTTTTAAATTATTTTTATTTACAATTGTTTTCTTATCTAATTTACCCTTTGTTTTCAGTCTACTATTGGAAGGATTAGAAATTTTTAAATTTTGATGTCCCGACCGTATTGTTCCTTTATTGCATTTTGGGCAGTCCCTTTTAATGTCATTGTCAAATCCGCAGCCAAAACAAAATATTCCCCTTCTTTTAACATTACAAAATCTAAAACTATGTCCCTCTTTTTTACAATTAAAGCATTTTGCTTTCTTGGGGCAAGTTTTCTTATTTCCGGTCATTTGACATTGTTCACGGATTCCAGATAGTAAAGCCATTTTAATATCTGTAAGCTGCTTTGATAAAAATATTTTGAGCTCTGTTAAAAAGGTGACTTGGAATTCTTCAGGGTTAATATTTGTTGGGGTGTTGCATTTTGGACGCAAAACAGGTGCTTGAAAAAAAGTTACGTTAGAATCGTCGAAATCTAATAAGTTATTGGAAACGGAAGCTTGTCTAGTATTTGTTTGATACCCGTAACATTGTTTGACCTGTCTTCGTCTTTAGCTGTCCAAACTGTAGTACTGTCACTTTTTATTTCCAAGTACCTACACATCCTATCCACGATTTCATCGCGTGTTCCAGTACTATTCATAAAATGACCGTTCATTATACTTCGTATTTCATCAGTGTTCATTGTTAGTAACTACTCGAAAGATTGCGCAGTCATGTTTAGGATTTTAATGGTAAAAGTATCAGTAATAAATTATTTATTTATTTATTTTATTTTATTTTAATTGTTCATTAAATTTTTATTTTTAGCTTCGTCAACTAGATTAATTTATTAGGATTTTAGTTTTAGTAATTCAAAGTAAAGTCGACTTAATTAATTTTTATTTTAATCAACCAAAACAAATTTTTATTTCAATAACGTTTTATATTGAGGTTAATTTCGGATTTATAGTTTTAATTCATTTGGAGCATTAATGAAAAAGACATTCTATTCTGCAATATAAATGTGATAGAATTTACTGTTTTTAATTTTAGTAAAAAAAAATCTAAATTTACGGCATAATCAAGGTTTCTTTTTTTTCAATAAAATTTTAACTAATAAAAATTAAAAAATTTTTATTCACTTTAATTTATTTGTTTTATACTGAATAAATTTTTTTCTACTGAGTCCAAAACTAAGTAATATTAATTATTTAATAAATCGTTGGTCGGAAAGATTTTATTAATAATTTTTAATTTGTTAATAATGAAGGGTGGTTCGAGAATAATATTATGTTTATATAAAAACGGCTTTAAAGTTCGGTTTTGTTCCGTAACTAAGAATAGAAGCAATGCAAACAACCAATTTTCAGTAATTTTCAAAAATCGTTTTATTTTATTTAAATTTTATTTTATTTTATTTGTTTTGTTTATTTAATTAATTTCAACTAAGTTCCGATTGATAACAAATCGTATATGTTTATTTAGTTTAATTGTAACTTCAGTGAATTTGCTAAGATTTAATCGTTAAACTTTATAATTAAAAATTAATTTTATGTGGTTGATTTGTCTTTACGGGAAAAAAATTTCGGAACGAAGTAGTTTTTCATTCGAAATAAAGTAATTCTCAATTTTTATGTTTGTTTATTAACGGGTGGTAGAGAAATCACAAAGTTTTTATCTCAAAAAAAAGTACACCAATGACATGAAAAACATGATTAAATTGTCTGTAAAAAGAGGTATTCTGTTGTTATTCTTTAATATTTATTGATAGTGGGTGGATTATTTTTCAAAAATCGGAATGAAAACACGATTTGGTGGTCGACCTGTTACTTTTGCCGCGAGTAGTGATACACAGTATGACATTAGCCGTCGCACACACTCAGGCTGTAGTAGTACCGCGGAAGAATACACTACCGCGTCTCGAGTTGCCGTATGCACACTTCTGCTTGGCTTACGGGCAAAATTGTTACACTATGCGAACAGCTGAGAGTATACCGGGCAAATATGCACGTGTTTTAACTTTTTATGTTTTTAGCCACTGTACACTTTTCGAAATATGATCACGTTTAATTTCAGGACAGGACTTCGCGTGAAACCGTATTTTGTATTTACACTAATTTTGTCAGCAAGAAAACAAAATCTGAAAACACTTGTCTCGGTCGGGTGGGGAAAAAAAAAACACTTTTTTTTACTAATTATCACTGAGCGAACCTTGTTTAATCCTATTAGTGTGATTGTTGTATTTCCTTTAGATGGTTCAAAATACTTTATTTAGTTAATTTTTTCTTAAACTCGTGTATTCTGATATTTTTCCTTGCAGTATCGAGTTTGCTTTCGACATTCTATTTATCTGTATTATTATAATTCTGTGTACAGCCGAAGTACGTCGAGTCTTTACGGAAACAACCGATCTGTCATTTCACTTAGATTCAGCACTAACGCACTATAGGACAATTTTGTCTAATTTTCTAATTTAGGGAAATGAATAAATTATTGAGAAAAATGTTTATAATTTAAAAAAAAACAAATGATAACAGTGTATTTTGGATGGTATTAAGGGATAGAAATGCCAGTCAGGAAATAATTTCAGCCTTCCATAAGAATTAAATTTGACATTTAAAATCTTTTAAAAATAGTGAATAAATTTTCTAAAATTCGACAGTTTGTCGACTTAAACTTTCTTACTTAAAATCTGACATCTTGCTGAATTCGTTCGCTCGTAGACCCGTATCGTTGTGAAGCCATTTATAACGAGATTTTTCTACTTTTTAATTAATTAATTAATAAATATATTCTAATACCTAAAATCAAAATTAAACGTCGTTATAATTTTTGCCTTTGAACGTATCTCGGTGCTTTTACCTGGGAAGGCTTATAGTTTTCAAAATCTACGACTTGATCATTACCGCCACAAATTTATCAATAATAAAAATTAAGCCTCACTCTGCTTTTAATAAAGAAAAATAACACAAATGATATTTATTAAAAGAAAAGGTTGATGAAACTCAATAATTCGTATACAAAAAAAAAACATCAGTTCTAACAAAAACATAATTGCAAAATCCTCAGAGGGAGGTGACTTTAATACTCAAATATCCGATGCCCATCCCGAGATCGCTTTTGAAAGACAAAAAGTATTTTAAATTATACAATTCTGATTAGACAAAATTCCGACCTGCGTCGGGTAGAAGCACATGGCGATTTCAAATTAGTTATCAATACATGATACAAAAAATAATAGCGAGCCGCTTACCAAGAAAACGAAGACTCGTCGTGACAATCACCACTAATTCTCAGAATATACTTTTTAAATAATACTTTTCTTAAAGTCCCCCATCAGGGCGGTTAAAACTTAAAACAAATAAAACTGTGTGGACTCAAATGCACGACCACTCAAGACGAAGGCACAACCAGGAAGGAAGATGGTGGCAATAATTTGGGGGCTCGTCATGTGTCTTCCCCCTTCTTTCCCCTTGAGTCATCCTTCCTTCTAATCGGTGATTAGCAATCAAACTTATTTTTGATTGCGGTTGATGTCCTTTGCTGTGTGATTTGGCCCCTTTGCTTTTCGCCAAGAGAGTCTCGAAGAGCGGGAATCTCATCCGCTCAACGCCCTCGTTGTACAGCCCTTGGCCGCGCTCTTGGCGAAAACTGGCGCGACACTGGCAACCTTCCTTGGACCACCTCACCAGATGTTGGACGGCATATTGTGATAAAAATAACAAAAATAGACATTTTTAGTAAACGGTTTTCCAGCCAAAACGACCCCGGAAGAGCATGTAAATTCGAACAGTTCGCCCACGCCTCAGAGAGGAGCAAATGATAACAATAATTTTCCTCTAGAATGCGAAGCTTTTGCTCCCTGGTTGTGCGAATCCGCGACGAGCTCCTTTGATCCTTTTATAATTTTTTAATGAAATTTATAAAATTTATTCCTCAAGTATTGTACTTTTATGTGATAAAAGGACTCAATAAATTAATTTGTTTATTACATAAAAAAAAACTATTAAAAAAATGCTTTTTTTTGCCTTTAAAAGCCATGTAACCCCTTTCAATAGATAAAAAAGTTTGAAATTAGATCTAGAAATATCGAAAGTAATTAATATTTAACTCAAAATGTGTTAGTGTATTTTGCCAAATATTTCTGGCGAGGAAAAATTGATTGAATTTTCATTTTTTGACAAGTTAATAGTAACGCGCAGTGCTTCAATTTTTGTTAAATTTTGTTCGTTAATAGATAAAAAAGTTTAAATTAGATCTGGAAATATGGAAAATAATTGATATTTGACTGAAAATGTTTCAGTGTACTTTGCCAAATATTTCTGACGAGGCAAAAATTGATTGAATTTTCATTTTTTGACAAGTTCGAAGTAACGCGCAGTGGCTCAATTTTTGTTCAATTTTGTTCGTTAATAGATGAAAAAGTTTGAAATTAGATCTAGAAATATGGAAAATATTTGATATTTGACTGAAAATTTTTTAGTGTATTTTGCCAATTTTTTCTGGCGAGGAAAAATTGATTAAATTTTCATTTTTTGACAAGTTGAAAGTAACGCGCAGTGGCTTACTTTTTCTTCCATTTTGTCCGTTAATAGATGAAAAAGTTTAAAATTAGATCTAGAAATAAATAAAATAATTGATATTTGACTGAAAATTTTTTAGTGTATTTTGCCAAATATTTTGGCGATGCAAAAGTTGATTGAATTTTCTTAATTTAAAAAGTTGAAAGTAACGCGCAGTGCTTTAACTTTTGTTCAATTTTGTTTTTTTAATAGATGAAAAAGTTTAAAATTAGATCTAGAAATATGAAAAATAGTAGATATTTGACTGAAAAATTTTTAGTGCATTTTGCCAAATATTTCTGGCGTGGAAAAATTGATTGAATTTTCATTTTTTGACTAGTTGGAAGTAACGCGCAGTGCTTCAATTTTCGTTCAATTTTGTTTGTTAATAGATGAAAAAGTTTGAAATTAGATGTAGAAACATGAAGAATAATTGATATTTGGCTGAAAATTTTTTAGTGTATTTTGCCAAATTTTTGTGGCGAGGCATAATTATGAAGGGATGTACCCATATGTATAATTAACTGACAAAATTATTATTTTAGAGTATGTTTTACCATTTTAGATATTTTTTAGAATTTTTTTGCTCAAATTGATATTTTCCTTCTTAATTTTGTCCGAATGTTATCATTTAGGGTGGCTTTTAGTGGTTGATAATTTTTGTTATTAATTCACAAAGTTAGGGTGTATATTTCTGAGTATGTTTTACTCTTTTTGATTGTGACCTGATTGTTTTTTGTGCGAATTGCTAGATTCCTTTATAGTTTTATCAGAATATTTTCCTTAAGGGTGGTTTTTATGGGTTGATCAGTTTTGTTATTAATTTAAATAATTAAATTGTATATTTCTTTGTATGATCAACCATTTTAGATTTTGATTAGATTTTTTTGTGCGAATTGATTGTTGTGCCCCAGTCTGCTACTACCTGTCGTACATTTTAATTTTTGTTATCTTATTATATCAATTTTATTTTTTGTGTAATTGAAGTTTTATTTTTTTAATTGTTAATTTTGTGGCAGATAAATATTTTAATTTTATTTTTATTTGGATTTAATTAGTTTACTTTTTAATTTAATTTAATTAATTGTAACATTTTGTTCTTAAGAAATGAAATAATTATGCTTTTAATAATAATAAGAATTAATTGATCGATTATTTTTATTTAAATTTTTTATTTTTGCACTTATATATTCTTTAAGTCAACAAGAGTGATTTGATTTTCGTGCGGAAAAGCACGTGACCCCCTTTGATTGGTGGTCAATGTTTGCAGGTTAGTTGGCTTAAACAACTTACTTATTTTCGCTATTCTTACTATTAATTTGCCAATTTTTAAAGATTGTGCAAGTTCAATCTGATAGAGGAGGCCTCCATTAATCATTTGCAATAATTTTGAAGTCATTTTATATTGTTGTTTTGCGTTGGATTGAAGAGAAATCAAACGGTGAGCGAACGGGAAGCGAATTCGATTTTCCTTCCATTTTTGCCTAATTGCAAGGGTTGGAGTGATTGATTAATTCATCCTACTTATGAAAGTTAAGTATTATTTTTAAATTTAAATTAAACTCTTTAATTATTACGTAAGTATTAATTATTAAATTATTAAGTAATTTAATTAATAATTCAATAATTTTTTAACGCTTTTTGATTCTAATTAAGAATTACACGCAGAAAAATCGAGAATTCAAGAACTATATTGAAGCCTAAATTAATTGCACTAATTAGTTGGTTAACTATACTCAATACTGTTATACTTGAATGATTCCTGTTACACTGGACTGAGTCATAGTAGTGAAGCAATTCATTTGCATCACAACGTTCCCGAAATCATACATGTGCGGACTAGCAGTGAGTCCCAAACTTTTCACCTTTGAGCGCAAGTGGTATATAATTCAGTGCTTTTTAACTGTAATGAGTTCCAAATATACAGCACTGTTTTTCTATAATTCGTGATGGAAATGAATTGCTACGCTAATACTGCCTTACGAAGGAAAAACTTAGTTAACTCATGTTTTGGCGAAACATGAGTTTTTGGTATCAATGGATTCGTAAGAAAAAAACGCGTCTGATTGTATTATTAAAAAAAAAATTTTAATTATTTATTGCAAAAAATAATTATTAAAAATCGGCGGAAACCCAGAGAATGAAGAAATGCTGAATAAAAACTATGTTAACTGGAGCTAAGGAGTCCAAAAATCTTTGGAGGCAGTGAGCTAGCGTGGGAATTAAGTAACAAAAACTCAGTCAAGTCGACTTAGGCAGTTCTGCACTCAAACATGTAGTCGAGTTTCAGCCTTGGATTTGAAGCGAAAACCTTAAGTCGAGTTAGCATAGTTCTTATTTCTTTTCGTAGGCTCGAGCTCGCCTACCTAGTAGAGAAGCACTCCTTAAATTAGCATTGTTTAACATTGGATTTTCCCACCTCGATGCCAGCAGGAGTTAGCATAGTTCTTATTTCTTTTCGGCGGCACAAGCTCACTCCTTAAGTCGAGTTAGCTAAGTTTTGCTTATCAAAAAAACTACTTAAGTCCGTTTTTTGATATAATTTGTTTAAATAATTAATTTTTGACTGCAGAATTAGAAAGAACGCTATTAATTTACCTAGGAAGTGAAGTTAGATTACAGAATTATTTATATTATATTAGGTTTTTAAAGACAAACAGTCTTTCGACGTTTTCTCAATTTTACGAAAATATGACTAACGTAAGTTTTAATTTCTTACGACAGAATAGGACTCAGTACCGTTTTTTTAAACTCGATTTTTCTGCGTGTAAAAGATCAATGAAATATTTTCTTAAAGATTTCATATTTTAAATAATTTTTTAATTGACCCCCTCTTCCATAATTGGTGTGGGGATTCGTAGGCTCAACGTTTCCATCCTTGCTTCCCGCGTTTGTAGCATATGATGTTACCCTAAAGCGAGAGACGATGTTTCCGCTCCATGGTTGAATGAGTGGTAGAATTGTGTATGTATGCGTGAGGACTAATTGTATGTGTAATCATGTGATTCCTTATGATATCGATTAAATTAGTATTAATCCGGCAGTCACTTGTGAAACACTTGTTCACTGACATTTTATATATAATTTATGGGTGATTCTTCTGAAATAGACCTGTTTTTGTTTGAAAAAGTAAAAAATGAAATTTTTAAATTTTCTGAATTATGTTTTGTTATAAAAGTTCCAAAGAGATTCAAAAAGAAAAACATAAGTTGCGCAAAATTAATTTGCAAATCTACGGCCTACAAAAGCATTTTATTGTCACATACCTTTGAGGTTAAAAAAGACTAACTCCGAGTCAAGTCTTAAATTTTTTATTTTAATTTTCTAGATTTATAAATTATAAATCTTATACAATTTTATTTTTCCCGAAGTTGAGTATCAAAAATCCTCTTTTCATTATTTTATAAACAAATAGCACATTTTACTAAAGGTTAGATTTTTCAAAACAATTAATAGCCTAAAGCACAACGAATCGTAATCGCTAATCCTTAATCGTAATAATAAGAGAAAGCAGGACAGAGATATATGTCTGTCCTACTTCCTCTCATTCTTACGATTAAGGATTAGCGATTACGATTCATTGTGCGTTAGCCCAAGTAGCACGTAATATTACGTAAGTATCGCAGTAATATTACATTCAATATTAGTAATATTACAGGTTGATGTTACAGTAATATTACTGTGACATTAAAATGTCCGCGTCAAGGTAATATTACAAGGTAATATTGAGGTAATATTACAAAGTGATATTACAGTAATATTACAAAGTAATATTACAGTAATATTACAAAGTAATATTACAGTAATATTACAGTGTCATTATAGTAATATTACAATTAAATATAATGTATAAAAAATTTTGGGGGACCGAGTCTTGAACCCTTGTAAGCTGACCATGTAGGTAGATACCTTAAACCACTCGGCTACTTAGCTCTTAGAATATATTTTAGAAAGTCTTCTACATATTGCACTACATATTTGTAATATTAATGTAATATTACAAGGAGATTTGTAATATTACTGTAATATTAACTCAATATTTCTTTGTAATATTACTACGTAATATTACCTCAACATTACCCTGTAATATTACCTTGACGCGGACATTTTAATGTCACAGTAATATTACTGTAACATCAACCCGTAATATTACCAATATTGAATGTAATATTACTGCGATACTCACTGCGTAATATTACGTGCTACTTGGGAGGCTAATCCTAAATCAAAAACAAAACAAGATCGTCTCATAAATTTAAAAAAGGCTTCGGAGATGAAAAATTTCGTAAAAAAAATGCACATTTTTTAATATTTAAAAATATAAATTAAGACATGAAATAATATTTTCGGGTTATATTTTCGTTCATTTTGAAGTAGCTTCCATATAATGTTTCAAACGTTTAAAAATATGCTTTTATTAACGAGAAAAGGAGGCTTCGGAGATGAATCTGAATTTTTACTCGCACTGATAATACAACTTTAATTAATAATTTAAACAACATTTTCAATATTATATGAAACAAATATAAGTGAAAAATAAACGTTAGATTCTGACCTTTAATTTCTTATATAATCATACTAAATTAACATTTTTGAAATAAGGTTAAAATAGAATCGTAAAATGCTTAGTAGTTTTAACAAAAACTAAAAGACAAAATACAAAAAGTTTTTTTAATAAGAAAAACTTGTACTAGAATTTTTACAACAACATATAAAGATACATAAATTTACACAGATTAATAATAATTTTTTTAAAAATTGCAAATTAAAGGGAATATCAATAAAAAACTATTGTAAATGTTGAAACTCATGATGGAGACACGTGAAGTGATCCCTTTCAGGAGAATCACCCTTATATACTTATGTAAATTCATTTTTGTTAATAATAAATAAGGTGTTAAATTAAATGTGGAGTCAGAATTCAGTGGGATTACCTTCTGAAACCCAAGATTATAAATAATTGATCATTATTTCCCACATTGGTGACCCCGACGTGATCGTGATGTAATGATGTCGTCGAGCACGTGTCGAGTGTAAAATTTTAAATCGAGTTTTATCTGTAATTTTACCGGCCATCCAAGGATTTCTTGTGGAGAAATGAAAACAGAGGAATTTTTTATATTCCTGGACACCAATATTTTTTGGAATTTTTAATTTTTTTCTCACATATATTAATGTGAGTGTTTGTGCCATGTGGTCACTGACGCTGTCGGCATTTTTACTTATGGACGAAATTGTTGAATTTTAACACCTTCCATTGACCGACCACACATGTTCTGGTCCTGACGGAATTTTTTTTGTGATGTCTTTTTTGTCTGCTGCCATGGATTTTATTGCATTTTTCTGGATTTACCATTTTCCGAGTGTTCCAGACTTCTATTTTTAAACAAACGCTTTCATTGAACGGCGCATGGGCAGAACATTCTTGCCCATGTTTAAGGTATTTATCTTTTTTATGCCTTCTGCAAACTAACAGTTCTTTGAGCTGTCAGCTGTCTCTTATGAGATCCCTTTTTTCATGCGATCCTTGGCCATTCCTGTGAGAGTTCATCGCCGCCGTGGTGTATGCAGGGACCTGCCAAACTGTAAGGATTGCTGACGTAAGGTTCTACAGGACATGGAGTTCGTCGTCCGATTCACCTGCCGTGTCTTCTCCGAGGATCGTCTCATCGCCTACGGAATTTTTATGATTTATGTCTGTGCACTTGCATATATGTTGTTGTAAGTCTCCGAAAAATTTTTTTTTACGAAACATTTTTTTATATATATTTTTTTCGAATAGTTTTTTTAGAAAAATATTTTTTTTCTCAAACTATTGTTTTTTGAAATTTTTTTTTGAGAATGATTTTTTATTCGAGACGACATTTGGAATTTCTTTTAATTTTGACAAGAGAAAAATAAAATCTTTTATTTGTTTTTTTTTGGGTTTGTCGACGAAACATTAATACGAACATTCTTTTTTCCACGTTTGTTTTAAAGAAATATTTACGAATTTTCGAATATTTAAAAAATTGTTTTCTTAAAGCTTTTAATTTTTGATTTTGCGTTAAGCGCATGAATTTCATTGCCTGATTTCAGATAATGTTTAAATAATTCAATAACAAGTTTATTTTGATAAAAAATATATTTAATTTTTTTTATATTTTGACATGAAATTAAAATGCGGATTGTACTGACAACGCCAGTTTTCGTCGACAACTTCGTATGGTTTTGTGTATTTTATTTTTTTACACGCTTCCTTATGTTGTCATCCTGTCTAATCAAAATGATTTTTAATTTTTTTTTGGATTGTAAGAATTTTTAATTGAGTACACGTCGTGAATGCGCGCGAACAATAACACAGGCACACAAAAAAAAAAAAAGGTCAAATACCAGAGGGCAGACCAACATATTCCTAGGTTTTTGGGGTCGCTGAAACCGAATATGGCCATGAAAATATTATCTGCTTGCCCATTTTCCCCCTAGCCCCCCCCCTTACACCCCTCGGGGGGTGACATTTCAGTTTTTCCAAAAACGTCAAAAAGGCAGTCTATTCCTATGTTTTTTGGGGCGCTGAATCCGAAAAAGACCACCAAAAGCCAATCCCCCCCCTCCTGCACCCCCTAACACCCCCTGGGAGGGGGTTGGAATTTCGAATTTCACGAAAAGTCGAGTTCGGTGGCTATTTCTATGTTTTTTGGGGCGCTGAATCCGAAAAAGACCACGAAAAGAAAATTCCCCCTCTCCTTCACCCCCTATCACCCCCTGGGAGGGGGTTGGAATTTCGAATTTCACGAAAAGTCGAGTTCGGTATCTATTTCTACGTTTTTTGGGGCGCTGAATCCGAAAAAGTCCACCAAAAGCCAATTGGCCCTCCCCTTCACCCCCTATCACCCCCTGGTAGGGGGTTGGAATTTCGAATTTCACGAAAAGTCGAGTTATATTGGAATAGACTCTAAACTCGATTTTTCATAAAATTCGAAATTCCAACCCACTCAAGGGGATATTAGGGGCTTAAGCGGGCGGGAATTAGCTTTTGGTGGTCTTTTTCGGATTCAGCGCCCCAAAAAACGTAGAAATAGACACCGAACTCGATTTTTTGTGAAATTCGAAATTCCAACCCCCCTCCTAGGGGGTGATAGGGGGTGAAGGAGAGGGGGAATTGGCTTTTGGTGGTCTTTTTCGGATTCAGCGCCTCAAAAAACATAGAAATAGACACCGAACTCGACTTTTCGTGAAATTCGAAATTCCAACCCCCTCCCAGGGGGTGATAGGGGGTGAAGGAGAGGGGGAATTTTCTTTTCGTGGTCTTTTTCGGATTCAGCGACCCAAAAAACATAGAAATAGCCACCGAACTCGACTTTTCGTGAAATTCGAAATTCCAACCCCCTCCCAGGGGGTGTTAGGGGGTGCAGGAGGGGGGGGATTGGCTTTTGGTGGTCTTTTTCGGATTCAGCGCCCCAAAAAACATAGGAATAGACTGCCTTTTCGACGTTTTTGGAAAAACTGAAATGTTACCCCCCGAGAGGTGTAAGGGGGGGGGCTAGGGGGAAAATGGGCAAGCAGATAATATTTTCATGGTCATATTCGGTTTCAGCGACCCCAAAAACCTAGGAATATGTTGGTCTGCCCTCTGGTATTTGACCTTTTTTTTTTTTTGTGTGCCTGTGTAATTGTCAGGTTTTGCGGTAAATTTTGTTGCTGATTTTCGGTGCGGACATTCAAGCGATTTTTTTTTGGGAATATTTTTATTACTCCGGGATTCTCATTGTCTTTGTTTTTTTGGAACTTTCATTTTTTGATTAAAACAAAATTAACACTAATTTTTTTTGCTTAAAAAATATTTCACAATGGTTGATCAACAGGAGGTTAAGACGTCCGCCGATGCCGGGGCTAGTGGGGCTCCTCCGGCCATAATGAACGGGGCAGCCGGTGGTGCTCCTGCTGTTGAGGCACATGTTGATGATTTGCGAAATGTTAAACTTCCTTGTTTTTTTCGGTCTGACCCAAAGCTTTGGTTTGTTCAGGCGGAACTGATGTTCGAATGTAATCGTGTTAAAAGAGAACGCCAAAAGGCCGGTGCCGTTGTTTCGGTATTGGATTTTGAAATTGTCCAAACAATTAGTGATTTATTAACCGCGGATCCTCCGAGACCAAGACTTTATTCGGAAATTAAAGATCGGATTGTTAATAATTTTAGTATTTCTCCTGAAAAGGAGCTTCGTTCAATTCTTCGTGGTGAGATTATCACTGATGGGAAGCCATCTTTAATCTTGAGTAAGATTCGGCATTTGAGTCGCGGTAGTTGTTCCGAAGAGGTTAATAAAGCGGTATTCTTAGAGCAGCTTCCGGAGAGTTGCAGAGCAATTTTGTCCTTGTCGGAGGTTGAGGATGTTTCACGTTTGGCCCTCGTAGCCGACAAAATTGTAGAAAACATTTCATTGGCTGGGAGTTCGGTTAGCGCGTTTTCCGCAGATAACGAAGTTTTAAAGAAAATTGAGGCTCTCACTGAGAGAATCGACGCGATGTCAACTCAATCCCATTTTCAGAACCAATCACGTTCGAGATCATTTTCCAGAAATCGTTTTAATTCTCAGGATCGTTCTGCTAATTCGCGCAGTCGTTCGAGGGACAATCGCTATAAGGGTAAATGCTATTATCATTTTAAGTTCGGAGAGAACGCTAGATTTTGTAAACCACCCTGCTCGTATAAAAAGAAACTGGAACCTAATTTAAAATCAAAATCGGATGCGGGAAACTAGGCTCGCCGCACCGAGTCGAGACTATCGATGCTACGGCCAATCAAAAGCGTCTCTTTGTCAGAGATCGTAATTCTGGCATAAAATTCTTGATTGACACTGGATCTGACATTTCTCTTGTTCCTGCCGATGGTAGATCTAAGAGAGGGCCAGCCGATTTGGTGCTTTATGCGGCGAATAATACGCCAATAAACACATTCGGTGAACGTCGACTTTCACTGAATATCGGCCTCCAACGTCCTATAATGTGGAATTTTTGTATAGCATCAGTCCCCTATGCAATCATAGGAGCTGATCTATTAAGCCACTATGGACTGAATGTCGATTTACGTAATCGAAGAGTTATCGATGCTCTTTCTGGTGTTGGTTCGGTATGCGTTCTTGGTTTCGATTCGTTCAACGGTGTTAGCACCGTGAACAGATCGAAATCATACGCAAAGATTCTTGCCGAATTTCCCAGCATTACTGGTTTGGAACAAGTTTCCTGTGTTGCAGCACGTGGTGTTTTCCACCAAATAGAAACCACAGGTTTTCCAGTAGCTGAGCGTCCTCGCCGTTTATCACCAGAGAAATTGGAGATTGCAAAGAAGCAATTTAAAGTTTGGTTGGATACGGGGCAGTGCAGACCAGCGCGAGGTGCATGGGCATCGCCATTGCACATGGCCACTAAAAAGGATGATAGTTATAGACCGTGTGGTGATTACCGTAGACTTAACGCGCAAACAATCCCTGATAGTTATCCGGTACCTTATTTACAGGACTTTACCGCAAATCTTCACGGGAAGACAATTTTTACCAAATTAGACTTGCACGCAGCATATAATCAGATCCCGGTTGCGCCTGAAGATGTCCCAAAGACGGCGATAACAACACCTTTTGGTTCGTTTGAGTTCCTTGTTATGACTTTTGGTCTTAGAAACGCGGCTCAGACTTTCCAGCGTTATATCAACCAGGCGATGCGTGATTTAGATTTTGTTTTTGCTTATATCGATGACATCCTCATTGCGTCATCCAGTGTGGAAGAGCATGAGAGTCATCTGAGGCAAGTTTTCAAGCGGTTGAAGGAATTTGGTCTTCGACTTAACCTAGAGAAATGTTCATTTGGTGTTATCGAACTTGAATTTTTGGGACACATTGTAGATGCCAATGGTATTAGGCCTACCGCGGAGAGAGTTAGGGCAATTGCTGAGTATCCGAAACCGACTACCGTGGTCGAGTTAAGACGTTTTTTGGGTCTGGTGAATTTTTATCGACGTAGTTTGCCGCATGCGGCCGAAGCTCAGCGTCCATTGAACGCTTATTTATGTAGTTCAAAGAAAAACGATCAGACGAAGATCGATTGGTCCCAGGAGGCTTGAGAAGCTTTCCAGAAGGTCTGCCATAGTATCACTGATGCGGTTAGGTTGGCACACCCTGATCCAAAGGCTCAGACCCGTTTGGTCACTGATGCATCCGATTCTGGCATGGGAGCTTCAGTTGAACAGTTCCGAGATGGTACTTGGAAACCGTTGGCCTTTTTTTCTCGCGGTTTTACCCCCACCCAGCGGAAGTATAGTACGTATGACCGGGAGTTGACCGGAGTTTTGAGTCGGTAAAATACTTTAGACATTTGTTGCAAGGCCAACAATTTAAAATAATCACGGATCATAGACCTCTCATCTATGCTTTTCAGCAGAAATCGGAGAAGGCATCTCCTCGCCAGCTTAATCAGTTATCATTAATATCTCAATATACCACCGATATCGAATATCTACCCGGAAAAGAAAATGTCGTCGCGGATTCTCTGTCCCGCGTAAATGCTGTCATTTTTGCGTCTGAAATTAGTCTGGCCGAGATGGCCACAGCCCAAAAGGACGATCCAGAATTGAAATCTTCACTGGAGGGGGGCAGTAGTTCTCTCAATTTAAAAAGCATTAGATGGGGTACTGATCACACCGCCATTATTTGCGATCTTTCGGGAGAAGTTTTACGCCCTTTCGTCCCTGAAGCGCTTCGTAAACGCATTTTTCAACTTCCGCATGATCCTGCACATCCTGGCGCCAAGGTTTCGTGTAGGGTAATTTGCAAGTCATACGTGTTGCCGGGGATGAACCGGGATATTAAAGAGTGGTGCAGAGGCTGTTTGCCCTGCCAAAAATCCAAGGTCACGCGTCATACCGTGACGCAAATGTCTCATTTCGTGGCACCTGAGAGTAGATTTCGACATGTACATATGGACATAATTGGTCCACTTCCGGTGTGTGATGGATTCCGGTATTGTCTCACCCTTATTGATAGGTTTTCTCGGTGGCCAGAGGCCATTCCTATGAAGAGTATTGATGCAATCACTGTCTGTCGCGCGTTCTTTAGTGGTTGGATTTCTCGTTTCGGTTCACCTGAAATATTAACAACAGATAAAGGAAGCCAATTCGAGTCTCAGTTGTTTTCGGCTCTGCTTAGGTTCACGGGTTGTCAGCGTGTCAGAACTACAGCGTACCATCCTGCCTCTAATGGTATGGTGGAGCGCTGGCATAGAGTGTTAAGGCCGCATTGATGTGTCATTCGGACCAGCAATGGACGGAGGCTTTGCCTGTGGTTATGTTGAGATTGCGCAACAACGTTTTACAGTCGGGAGCATCACCGGCTGAATACATGTTTGGGATTCCGCTTAGAATTCCTGGCCAGTTTGTTTTGCCGGAAGATTTTGCACCAAATCCTCAGTATTTTCTAGAGGAATTTAGAGAGCACATGCGTCTGATTCGACCGGTACCTGTTGATCATCATGATAAAAGAATAATATTTGTTCATAAAAGTTTAAAGTCATGCTCACACGTTTTTTTGAAAGCAGCGTTCACTAAGAAGTCGCTTGAGTGCCCGTACTCTGGTCCACACAAGGTAGTGAATCGCACATCTGAAAAAGTTTTTGAAATTAATGTGAACGGCGTAAATAAGCAAGTATCCGTAGAGAACTTAAAGCCTGCCTTTTTTGTTCGCGACGCCGCAGATGTTGCAAATGAGCCTGTGATCGAGCCCGTATCTGGTGTTCCGTCGAATTCTTCGTTGCCTACTCGTATTACTACGAATCCCGAAACAGTATTAAACGTTAAACCAGTATTAAAAACCTATGTTAACAAAAAAAGAAAAGTTATATTTAACTTACCTTAGATTACTCAAATTAAGATCTCAGTAGTGTTTAGATTTTTTTATTTAATTTAAATCAAATACTTTATGATGCGTATTGTAATTTTCTATTTATGATTTTAAATAATTTAATGAATATTATGTTTTTTTAACTTGTAGGTTTTTCGAATAAGTTAATTGTAAATGTATTTAAGTACAATGTATAAAGATAGTTCGTCCTAGAGAAGCAAATATTAGACTATGTAATTTTAAACTGGATTCTTTTCTTGCGTATGAAAATATTGTGATATTTAAATTTTTTATTTTTTTCCCGCCGATATTTATTCGTTGTCACTAGGAGGGAGTATGTGGGGATTCGTAGGCTCAACGTTTCCATCCTTGCTTCCCGCGTTCGTAGCATATGATTTTACCCTAAAGCGAGAGACGATGTTTCCGCTCCATGGTTGAATGAGTGGTAGAATTGTGTATGTATGCGTGAGGACTAATTGTATGTGTAATCATGTGATTCCTTATGATATCGATTAAATTAGTATTAATCCGGCAGTCACTTGTGAAACACTTGTTCACTGACATTTTATATATAATTTATATACTTATGTAAATTCATTTTTGTTAATAATAAATAAGGTGTTAAATTAAATGTGGAGTCAGAATTCAGTGGGATTACCTTCTGAAACCCAAGATTATAAATAATTGATCATTAGTTCCCAAATTGGAATTGCACGTGGCGCTACTTACCACACTTCAGCGAACTAATGGTGACTTAGGTAAAAATTCCTAGGCTTCACGTTTTTCTATTTTATATACCAAATACATAGAAACATCTCGCCGGTTCCTCGTTTTTGTCCAATTCACGTCAAAAGCCCAAAGCACAACGAATACGGTTACGGGAGCAGGTCATGAGATAATAAAGGACAGAGACTGTTTCTGTCCTTTTCTGTCTCATGCTCTGGTCCCGTAACCGTATTTCTATCTGCTTAGGCCTACCCAGGTACGAATTGTCCGTCGGCCCATGGTCAAGCCAACCTTGCGGCGGTTGGTCCGACTCTGCATGCCGTAGGTCGGGCCAACTAGCAAAATGATAACGATTCGCCGACCAACGGTATTCATAGTCGGGCCAATTACTGCTCCCGAAGTTGGCCCAACTACTCATCCCAAAGTTAGGCCAACCTATGCACCATAGTATTACTGATTGCAATAAGAAATTATAAATCAACTATATAGCTTAACTCATTACCGCCTATTCTTAGAGAGACTGAGATATTAAATAATTGAATACTGGAATGATGACCATGGACCAAATAATGATTTTTGACGTTAATAATTGTTTAAAAAATAATTTGTTTAAACGAATTGTTATAAACAAATAGAAATAAGATGAAAATTATTAAAAATAAATCGCGGCAATTGATAGTAAAGAAAAATTTACTAAAGGAACAAAGTGATTTTTTAAAATTTCCAATTCTGTATATATTAAATAGTTAATAAATAATGACAATCACTCTGTACTCATCTCAGCTTACGCTTAGGAATACAGTGATATTAAAAAATGATTATTGGAAAGAGGAGAATGGAATAAATGATGACTTTGAAGTTAAAAATTGTTTGAAAATTAATTTGTTTAAACAAATTTTTATAAACAAATGGAAGAAAAATAAAAAAACCAGGGCTGCTACTGATTTACCACTTTGATTTAAATCATCGCATCATCATTTATTATAAGATTACAACATTCAATAAATAAATGTCTATTTCTTTGTAAACTTAATTATTCTTTCCTAAACATTTTTGATTTTCAACAATTTCTTAAAATTGAGTTTAGAAGTGTTTTAAAACTATTATTATTAAAATATTTTTAATTTAATTTTCCTAAACTTCTTATTGTTGAAAGATTTCTACATTTCTTCTGTAGACTTCTTTTTATCTATTTAAATTTAAAAAAAATATTTTGATACTTTTTAATAATGCTAAATGAATTAATAAATGACATTTTTAATGTTTCTAAAAGAAATCAATGATTTTCTCCAACGGTCGGGGAAACTCTGGGCAAGGTTGGGCCGACCTCTAAAATTAAAGTCCCCCAAACTTTGTTTTATGGAGTTTTGCCAATGGTCGGCGAAACTCTGGGAAACGTTGGGCCGACCTCTAAATTTAGAATCTTTTTACCTGTGTTTTACAGAATTTCCTCAACTGTCGGGGAAACTTTGGGCAAGGTTAGGCCGACGTCTAAAATTAAGGTGCCCCAAAATATGTTTTACGGAGTTTTGCCAACGGTCGGGGAAACTCTGGGCATGGTTGGGCCGACCTCTAAATTTAGAGTCTTAAACTGTGTTTTACAAAGTTTCCCCAACGGTCGGGGAAACTCTGGGCAAGGTTGGGCCGACGGTCGGGAAAACTGCGAGTGCCACAGTTGGCTTGCAGAGTCGGCTCAACTTTGGGAACTTGAAAAAAAATATAGTTAAGCCAATTCTGGCAGACGTAACTACGCATGCCAGAGTTGTGTCGACCTTGGCCCGACGGTCAAACTCTGGCTGCCGACCAAAATTCGCACCTGGGTAAAAACATAGAAACCGCGAAACGGCGCCACGGTTTGGCAGTTTCAAGCATGAAAAAACCGACTCGCCAGTGGGTTTTCGCCTGCTTGCGAGATGGCGCATACCCAGGTGCGAATTAAGGTTGGCAGCCAGAATTTGGTCGTTGGCCCAAAGTTGACCCAACTCTGGCGGACCAAACTACGCATTCCAAAGTTGGGACAACTCCGCCATTTTTAAGCACCCAAAGTTGAGCCAACTTTACCCGCCAACGATGGGATGCAGAGTTATGCCAACGGTTGGCACAACTCTGGCCGAAGTTGGGCAAACCGTTGGCAAAACTTTAGGAGCCATAGTTCCAAAAACCTTAATAATTAGGTTGGCACAACTCTGGCCAAAGTTGGGCCAACCGTTGGCAAAACTTCGTAAGCCAGAGTTCTAAAAACTTAATTTCTTTTGGTTGGCACAATTCTGGCCAAAATTGGCCCAACCGTTGACAAAACATTGTAAGCCAGAGTTCTAAATACCTTATTCAGATTGGTTGGCACAACTCTGGCCACACGGAAAAAATTATTTCAGTATATTTTACACAACTAATTTCGGAACAGCCGACGCAGAGAAGAAGTTAGTATTATTTAAATCAGTCTTTTTAGGAAAATGTAAAGAAAATATCCGTATAATTTAAAAATATAGGTAATTTAAATTTTGCTTTATCTGGTCAGACGTATTACTACAAGAGTTCTGTAATACACTGGAGTCTCGATCGAGGCGTATGATTTAATTTTTATTTATTTTATTCCGTGGCGAGAGGGCGGGCGAGGAAAGAGGGGAGTGTGACGTTAGAGACCAGGCTCGTAAGAAGCAGACTAATCTGATGTGCTCACAGTACCCCACTACATTTATTGTTGTATTATGACTTTTAACATTGTTAATGAATAAAACTTTTATCTTTATAAAATTTTATATTTAAATTAAATGTAAAAAATCAACTCTCTGTAATTATTCTGCAAAATTTTCAAAAAATTTTCTTTGAATCATAATATTAATAAATTGATGTTTTATTTACATATTTACCTACTGTTAACTTTTTAAATTATTTAATTGATTAGTTCTTTATTTATTATCGTTGATAATTAAGTTTCTATGAATTTAAAATTTGAAAACTGTGAAAAAAATATTTAACATCATAAGTCTGGGAAAATTAAAATTAAATTTATATTAAATTCATTATTCAGTAACTCTTTTATTTATTTGCTTGTTCCAAACAATAAAAATGATATGAAATCTTTAATTGTGGGCTATGCATAAAAAAGTTTGTACGGTCCTGATTGTATACGTGACTTTGCTTCAAGGACAGTCTCGATCGAAGCGGGCCCACCCCCGAGCTCCCGCCTCGATCGAGACTCTAGTGTATGTGTTGCCTAAAGCACCCTTGACCGTGCGGCTCTACCTATACGTCAAATCAATTTCTCTTAAATAAAATCAATTGTTTAAAGTTTTGATATTAAAATTTCAATAATTATACCTATAGGTTAAGTATTGTCAATAATTGTGTTTTTTAATAAAAATTCAATTAACTGCCTTATTCTGTGCGACCACGCGGCCTACAAGTATCACGTGACATTATACAACGTGATATAGAATATTACAGAACTGTTATGGAACTGTTACGGCAGAAATCATAGTGCAAATTCAAACAGTCTCAAACATAGTTTGTACTAAATATTTTCAACATTTTGTCATAAATTGTTCTGTATGAAATGGGCGATTCTTACCCTGTAATAAGAGGGTTATTGAGCAAGCGTTTTGGCTAGTTGAGCAAGCCCTCTGCTCAATTGTCCTAACGAAATATGGACAATTGGGCTGGTTGCTCATTCACCCAATGCATTGAGTCCAATAATCCACAAGGTATTTCGAGCTTAAAACTGGAGAAAAAGCGACTTAATATTGATAAAACACTAAGAAACGTTAAATTAAGCATAAATACACAAAATTAGATAATATAAATACGTATATTAAGAATAAATAACATTTTCGAAAAGACGTGATTTATTGACACTCAGGGAGCAGAACACCTGACTAGCAGAATAGACGTAGCCAATCAAAATCTTTCTACCGCGAGAGACTAAATTGTGATTGGCTACGTCTATTCTGCTAGTCAGGTGTTCTGCTCCCTGAGTGTCAATAAATCACGTCTTTTCGAAAATGTTATTTATTCTTAATATACGTATTTATATTATCTAATTTTGTGTATTTATGCTTAATTTAACGTTTCTTAGTGTTTTATCAATATTAAGTCGCTTTTTCTCCAGTTTTAAGCTCGAAATACCTTGTGGATTATTGGACTCAATGCATTGGGTGAATGAGCAACCAGCCCAATTGTCCATATTTCGTTAGGACAATTGAGCAGAGGGCTTGCTCAACTAGCCAAAACGCTTGCTCAATAACCCTCTTATTACAGGGTACGTAACTGCCCTACTTGGCGGCGTTGAAAAAACACACCTAAATTAAAAATATATTCTGAAGTGTATTAGTGAATTTTAAAGGTATATATGATAGTATCTGAAAACCAAATATACATAATTATATATATTATAACTTCTATTATATTGCACTATAACTGCTGAAATTTCAGTTCCGTGGCGTGTCCCTTTTGCAAAATGTAAACTTTAATTTAATAATTTTCGGTGAAAATATCATTATTATAACTCAGCCTTTTTCAAGCATAAAGTGTCTATATTTATGAACAATTTAGGTTTATATTGCACTTCATAATACCTTTTTCATTCTTAAAAATCTGTAAAAATATTTTGTCCCTCAATTTTTCCAATTTTGGAACGCAATCTGTAGACTTATAATTAAGGTGTCATGTGTTTAGTTATTACGCCTTCTAATAAGTTAAATCTCAATTTTGATCCATTAGCACTAAATCACATGTGAAAAAAGTTTTAAAAAAGAAAAATTTTTGCTTAAAAAAAAATTATTTTTGTGAAAATCGCATGAGTACAAAAAAAGCGTTCACCCAGGTGCGAATTGTCCGTCGGCCCACGGTCGGGCCAACCTTGCGGCGGTTGGTCCGACTCTGCATGCCGTAGGTCGGGCCAACTAGCAAAATGATAACGGTTCGCCGACCAACGGTACTGATAGTCGGCCCAACTACTGAGCCCAAAGTTGGGCCAACCTCAAAGCCCAGAGTTCCGCCAACCAAAAAGTCGGCTTAACTACTGACCCCAAAGTCGGGCCGACTACTGTTCCCAAAGTTGGCCCAACTATTCATCCCAAAGTTGGGCCAACCAGCAAAATGATAACGGTTCGCCGACCAACGGTATTTATAGTCGGGCCAACTACTGCTACCGAAGTTGGCCCAACTACTCATCCCAAAGTTAGGCCAACCTACTACTTTATCTGAATTTTATCATTAATTAAAGTACATATAATTACATAATACAGTTTATAAATTCAGTTACATAAATATTAATAGTTTAAATTACATATATTATTAGAACCTGAAACAGAAAAACTTTTGTAGCCACGAAGATTCGAACCCTGGTCCTCCAGCTGACAGTCCAGTACGCTATGCACCATAGTATCACTGATTGCAATAAGAAATTATAAATCAACTATATAGCTTAACTCATTACCGCCTATTCTTAGAGAGACTGAGATACTAAATAATTGAATACTGGAATGATGACCATGGACCAAATAATGATTTTTGACGTTAATAATTGTTTAAAAAATAATTTGTTTAAACAAATTGTTATAAACAAATAGAAATAAGATGAAAATTATTAAAAATAAATCGCGGCAATTGATAGTAAAGAAAAAATTACAAAATAAACAAAGTGATTTTTTAAAATTTCCAATTCTGTATATATTTTAAATAGTTTATAAATAATGACAATGACTCTGTACTCATCTCAGCTTACGCTTAGGAATACAATGATATTCCTAAAATCATATTAAAAATCGATTATACGAAAGAGCAGAGTGGAATAAATTATGACTTTGAAGTTAAAAATTGTTTGAAAATTAATTTGTTTAAACAAATTTTTATAAACAAATGGAAAAAAATAAAAAAATCAGGTCTGCTACTGATTTATTACTTTGATTTAAATCATCGCATCATCATTTATTATAAGATTACAACATTCAATAAATAAATGTCTATTTCTTTGTAAACTTAATTATTATTTCCAAAACATTTTTGATTGTCAACAAGTTTTTAAAATTGATTTTAGAAATGTTTTAAGACTATTATTATTAAAATATTTTTGGTTTAATTTTCCTAAACTTCTTATTGTTGAAATATTTTTACATTTCTTCTGTAGACTTCTTTTTATTTATTTAAATTTAAAAAAATATATTTTTGCTACTTTTTAATTATGCTAAATAAATTAATAAATAACATTTTTAATGTATCTAAAAAAAATCAATGATTTTCCCCAACGATCGGGGAAACTCTGGGCAAGGTTGGGCCGACCTCCAAATTTAGAGTCTTTTAAACTGTGTTTTACAAAGTTTCCCCACCGGTCGGGAAAACTCTGGGCAAGGTTGGACTGACCTTCTAAATTTAGAGTCTTTTAACCTGTGTTTTACAAAGTTTCCCCAACGGTTGGGGAAACTCTGGGCAAGGTTGGGCCGACCTCTAAATTTAGAGTCTTTTAACCTGTGTTTTACAAAGTTTCCCCAACGGTTGGGGAAACTCTGGGCAAGGTTGGGCCGACCTCTAAATTTAGAGTCTTTTAACCTGTGTTTTACAAAGTTTCCCCAACGGTCGGGGAAACTCTGGGCAAGGTTGGGCCGACCTCTAAATTTAGAGTCTTTTAACCTGTGTTTTACAGAGTTTCCCCAACGTTCGGGGAAACTCTGGGTAAGGTTGGGCCGACCTCCAAATTTAGAGGCTTTTAAACTGTGTTTAGTGCTTCACGATATCAAGACGATACGATATTTGAGCAATATTGATATTGATCTCGAAATTTCTCGACTATCCAAATATCGTATCGATATTGTTGACAAAAATGTCGTCTTGAGTCGATAATATCGTCTAAAATAAATTTTTTTTGATGAGTTATATATTATGTATCAACGTGCTTATACGCTCAAATATCACTTTAAATGTTACTGTTCAGTCTATAAAACATAGTAAATGCATTAGTATAAAAAGTTTTAGAACACTTCATTCACGTTTTTCTTTTAATTTGACAAAAATATTTTTCACAAGTTTGATTTGTTCACCTATTTTGAATATCAAAGAATTTTAAATACTTAGAGGTTTCTATTAGTATTTCTTAAAACCACATTTTTCAAACTGGCTGGTAACTTTTTTCGCACAATTTTTGACCGATTTACTTAAAAATTGGTGTGCAACTACATTATAACATTCTTTATGCAAGTACATAGGGGGTTTTCTCTTATCAAAAAAAAGAAAATTATTAGCAATTATCTATCGATTTTTTACCGAAAAACTTGAAATTTTGATTTAAATGTGTGCCATTTTCACGGCACACTTTTTACTTTTCCAGTTTTTGAGTTGCAAATTCATAAAAATGTTGGGTTTTGGTTCCAGATCAAAAATTGAAAAAGATTTTCTACCGGTCGTAGACCTAAACTTTAAAAAATGAATTTTTTAAATCAACCATCTAGACCGCCATTTTTACTTTTTCAAGATAGCAAAATAATTTTCTTATATTTCAATAGATACCTAATAATAGTATATAAATCGGGATTAATTCATTTTATTCTGCACCTTTAAAAAATCTTAAAATTAGGTCTAATTTTCGTGCTTTACAGTGGTGAGTAGCACCTGACTAATACCCAACGCACAATGAATACGTGAATTTACTAATTTACGGTAAAAGTATGTTATATTCTAAATAAAACAATTCTTTAAAAGATCAATATGTTTTTCAAACCATATTTTTTCTCAATCTTGAATCATTGAGATCAATACTACTTTCTCATTAAAGTCGATATCGATAATATTGAAAATCTCGAAAGTCCTTTATTGATATTGTATCGAAATTTTTTTTAGAATATCGTCTTGATATCGTCTCGAATTTCAAGACGATATCGAGACGATATCGATATTATATCGACATATCGTGAAGCACTAACTGTGTTTTACAAAGTTTCCCCAACGGTCATGGAAACTCTGGGCAAGGTTGGGCCGACCTCTAAATTTAGAGTCTTTTAACCTGTGTTTTACAGAGTTTCCCCAACGGTCGGGGAAACTCTGGGCAAGGTTAGGCCGACCTCCAAATTTAGAGTCTTTTAAACTGTGTTTTACAAAGTTTCCCCAACGGTCAGGGAAACTCTGGGCAAGGTTGGGCCGACCTCTAAATTTAGAGTCTTTTAACCTGTGTTTTACAGAGTTTCCCCAACGGTCGGGGAAACTCTGGGCAAGGTTAGGCCGACCTCCAAATTTAGAGTCTTTTAAACTGTGTTTTACAAAGTTTCCCCAACGGTCAGGGAAACTCTGGGCAAGGTTGGGCCGGCGGTCGGGAAAACTGCGAGTGCCACAGTTGGTTTGCAGAGTCGGCCCAACTTTGGGAACTTGAAAAAAAATATAGTTGGGCCAACTCTGGCAGACGTAACTACGCATGCCAGAGTTGTGCCGACCTTGGCCCGACGGACAAACTCTAGCTGCTGACGAAAATTCGCACCTGGGCAGTTCCATGTCATTACTATTATATTACTGTAACAACTATTTGATAGTATTGTTACCATTTTCTTTAAGTTTTCATGTGAAAAAAGCGATCTGCAGAAGGAATAGATTTATTTTGCAATATTGTAGAAGTGAGGTTAGAATAAATGTCAAATTTCAGCTCCATGGTATCACGTAAAATTTCAGCTCCCTGACCTATATGAAGTGTTCAGTGTGCTTCATGCAGAGAAACTTTTTTATCTGTGGTGGTTATTTTAAAATATTATTCTATAAAGTAGTTTAGCAATGCCGGATTACACTGTTCAATCTCGATTTCAAATTATCCAAAAAATAAAACGAAATATTCATTATTAAATATTGTATTTGCTGTTCTTTTATAAAATTTTATATATGTTAACTAATATCTAAAATACTGTTAGAATCCCTACTAGAAGTAAAGAGATAGAAATCTTATCACTTTTTATCTTTTCTTATCCCTGTTATAGAAAGAGATGCAGAAAAGCTATCATTTTCAAACTCGACTCTATATCTCCTTATATCTTTCTATCGACCCCAATCTCTTTTAATCTCTACCTTAATCATAATGACCAACTTATCACCATTAATCACCTTTTTCCTATAACTTTTAATCTCTAATCTATACCTTTCTATCCAGTCCTATCCCTACCTTAATAGATATAGCGAGTAATCGCTTTTAATCACCATTTTCTATAACTTTCAATTAATTTCTAATACCTTCATATTATTTCCAAATCCCACCTGAATGAACATGAGCTTTCCCTTTTAATCACTTTTCATCAATACTTTTCAATAACCTATAACATATTTACATATTTTTTGCTATTACACTCTAACCAGCATCATCAGTTATCGCTTTTAATCACCTTTCTTCTATAACTTTTAATCTTTCACCTATCTCCTTCTATCCCTTCCTATCCCTTTCTATCTCTTTCTATCTCTTTTTATCCCTTTCTATCCCTTCCTATCCCTTTTAATCTCTTTCTATCCCTACTTAAACTTTCCCATCACCAACTGAAAGAACATGATCACTCACTAGATTACTGAAAGTAATGAAAGGAAAGTGATTAAAAGCGAAAAATGATCATGTTAATACAGGTGGGATAAGAAAATATAAAAAGGGATAGAAAGGGATAGAAAAGGATAGAAAGAGATAGAAAGGGATAAAAAGTATTAGGTCAAAGATAAAAAGTTATTGAAGGAAAGTGATTAAAAGCCATAAACTGATAATGCTGGTTAAGAGAAGAATAGCAAAAAATATGTGTATATGACATAGGTTATTGAAAATTATAGATGAAAAGTGATTAAAAGGGAAAACACATAGTGTTCATTCAGGTGGGGTTTGGAAATGATGTGAAAGGATTAGACATTAATTCAAAGTTATAGAAAAAGATGATTAAAAGCGATAATTTGCTATGTCCATTGAAGTAGGGATAGGGCGGGATAGAAAGGTATAGATTAGAGATTAAATGTTATAAGAAAAAGGTGATTAATGGTGATAACTGATCATTATGATTAAGGTGGAGATTGAAAGAGATTGAAGGCAATATAAAGGGAAAGGATGGTAAATATTAAAGATTGAAAGTTATAGGGAGAAGGTGATTAATGGGGAAAACTGATAATTATGATTATGATAGAGATTGAAAGAGGTTTGAGGTCAATAGAAAGGGTTAAGAAGGTATACAGTCGGGATTGAAAATTTTACGTTTTCTGTATCTCTTTCTGAAACAGAGATAAGAAAAGATAAAAAGTGATAAGATTTCTATCTCTTTATTTCCAGTATGGATCTCCAAAAATATAAATACCATGTGGGATAGAAAAAGATAGAAGAGGAAGATTAAAAGAGATGGGAGTAAGAGTGATAAAAGGCAGTCAAGTAAAGGAGTGTTCTGTAGTGTATCGTTCGTTAGCTCAGTTGGTAGTGTGCTTAGATAAAAAAGGGTGTAGTCTCGTCAACTACAGCTCCGTTAGTCGTATTAAATCTTTATAAACACGAAATACACAAATGTTTAGTCGACGAGTGACCTTATATGGTCCGTTTTTCGTTATGAGTTATTCGACAAAAAGCTGCTTGCGGCTGAAAGGTGTCTATTGTTATATGGCGTTTGTTTGCTCATTTTTAGCGCCACATTGTTAATTGTATATGGGTTGTTGATAAATAAATGAATTTAAAAAAAAAAAAAAAAAGTAGTGTGCTTAGATTAATGCGCACGAGGTTAGGGGATCGCTCCATCATAGCTGACGATTTTTCAGTATACGCGTTAAATATCAGATTAATTTCAGTATATATAGATATATACCATATAAAATAACGAAAGCAATTGGGTATTAAAAATGGTAGATAAGCGAAAAGATAGATGGAGATTAAATTTTTAAAGAAGAGGATAGAAAGGGGATAGAAAGAGATTCACTTTTTATAGAAAAGGAAAAAAAAAGGGGATAGAAAAGGGATAGAAAGAGATAAAAATAGTTGATGGACGAAGAGATAGAAAGAGATTTATTTATTTTAGAAGATGATAGAAAGGGAATAGAACCGGATACATATTCAAAGCGAATACAGAAAAGATATAAAGAGGTAGAAGTTTAGAGATAGAAAGATATTGTTTTTTGGGAATGCAAAGTAGATATATGGAAGGGATAGAAAAAGTGTAATCTCTTTCTATCCTCACATTTCTTTCCCTTTTTATTTTTTTACTCTTAGCAGGGATATTAAATAATTTATGAATTTATTATTTATTTTCGTTTTAGCAAAATATCAAAAAGAAATTTTTATTTTGTACAATATATTTGCAATAAAAGGATGCGGTTCAGCTCCACATGGCTCCAAAAATTTGCTATTATTTTCTTATAAATATAGTTGTAGTAAAATCGTTTAAAATATACTTATATTACACCCTAATAAGAAAAATAAGTGCAGAGCAACATTAAATAAAAAATTTTTTTTTTACCAAAACTTATCTTGAAATCGGGCAGTTACGCAAGAATCGATTAAATAAAAAACGCTTTAACACTAACATCTATTTCAAAAATTACAAAACTATTTACAGTTACTCCTAAAATGTTTCGCTTTAAATAATGAAAGTTTCTGAGATTATAAAAAACTTCGTTCTGGAATCTTGTATATCCGCAACTCCTATATTAGTTCTGCAAAATATACTGAAATAATTTTTTCCGTGCAAAGTTGGCCTAACCGTTGGCAAAACTTTGTAAGCCAGAGTTCTAAATACCTTATTCAGATTGGTTGGCACAACTCTGGCCAAAGTTGACAAAACTTTGTAAGCCAGAGTTCTAAATACCTTATTCAGATTGGTTGGCACAACTCTGGACAAAGTTGGCCCAACCGTTGGCGAAACTTTGTAAGCCAGAGTTCTAAATACCTTATTCAGATTGGTTGGCACAACTCTGGCCACATTTGGCCTAACCGTTAGCAAAACTTTGTAAGCCAGTATTCTAAATACGCAATTTCTTTTGGTTGCACAACTCTGGCCAAGGTTGGTCCAACCGTTGGTAAAACTTTGGAAGACAGAGTTCTGAATACGTAATTCATTTTGGTTGGCAAAACTCTGGCTACTCTGCTTGTAAGGCAATATTGATACGAAACTTGAGAATTTATTTTATTTCTTCTGAAATATTGCCTAAATATTGCATCACTGAGAAAAAAATACTATTGAATCAATGACATCTGTCTTTGATTCATTCAATAGTGTCATTGCGGGCTGCCATTAGCATATGCTATTAAATCTAATGCACTGCTTTTATGATTCTACAGTGTCGTTTCTGTTGTATCAAACCATGATTAGTTTCATTATCAGCAAATTGTTTTGAAATATATGTATGTATATGCTGTAAATTTAATAAAATAAGTTCTATTGTATCAATAAGTCATTCCTACAGAAGAATAGTTTATAATGTTACCCTTAAAGTAGCAGTTTGTTACATTATATACAGATGCTTTCAATTTGATAGCATGGTGCTATCAAATGAAAAGTATCTGACTTTGAAACAATAACACCATACTTTTGAGAGATAAATATAATGAATCAAAATAAATATTAATTCTCATTAACTGGTAACATCCTATCAGTTGTACAGAATCTTTGTGTTTAATTATTATATTTGATATCTATTGTTTACACTATTTTATAAAAATTTTACATTATTTTTATACATATAACATATAAATCTTAATTCTAACGCACAACTTAGAAATTAAAATATTTGACGCTGAGAGGTCTCGAACGCGCGACCCCTGGGCCTAAAGCCCGACGCTCTAACCTCTATGCCATACGCTCGCTGGTAGCCGTTTCACGAACTGCCTTTATAAGCTATAATCCAAGAGGTGGGGGAAGAACATTGCCAAGACCTACGCGCTAATGGGCCAAATACAGTGCCTAAGAATCTTAACCATTTAATCACGCACGCACGCTACGGTGGCTTGCATGAAACTTGAAGGTATTCTTGCTAACTGTATTATGCAACTAACATGAGTGCAGTTAACGTTACTATCTAAAGTAGTAAAATTTACTACTTATAATAATTGTTATTAGTATATTCTTTTAACTAATACTTCTTGAACTCTATAACAAACATTACATAAAAACTTACTTAACTATTAAAAGTGGTCAAATTTACTACAAAAAAATAGTTATCTCTACATGAAAACTCTCGTTAAAACCTATAAAATTACTTTAAGTAGTAAAACCTACTACTTAACGTAGTAGTTTAGATGGTAAATTAATAATTAATGAGACATTAAAATGTTGTTGATGCCTAACGAATCACTTTAAGTAGTAAAATCTACTACTTAATGTAGTAGTTTCAATGAGAAAATAATTGTTGAAGCCTGTCGAATCACTTAGTAGTAAAATGTACTTCTTAATGTAGTAGTTTTAATGACAAAATAGTTGTTGAAGCCTATCGAATTACTTTTAGTAATAAAATCTACTACGTGATGTAGTAGTTTCAATGAGAAAATAATTGTTGAAGCCTATCGAATCACTTTAAGTAGTAAAATGTACTACTTAATGTAGTACACTGAGAAAACTGGAGTGTTAAATTTTCATGGTTAAAAATTTGTTTAATTAATCCGACATTAAACGTTATATCACTTACACTCTACTATATTTTTCCTTTTGTAAACAATACACATAATTTATCATTTCTTTTACACTCCGGAGAGTTAAACTGATGAGTCGTATGTTCAATTGTATAATATTTGAGTGTAACAAAATTTTTAAGAATAAATGAATCACGATAATTACAATTTGTCAGTTTGATGGGTTAACATTTTTTCTTTATGTTATAATTAATAAATAAACAAAAATATGGTTATTAATAACCTCATAATAACTTAAATGTTTAACTGTTTTAATTTTGTATTCAATTTTATTTATACAATCCCAAAATTATAAACCTAATTCTTAGTGATTTCAGTGATCCTATAACGTTTTTAATTGCTTCTAAAGTTTTTTTTTCACATCAATTTATAAAAACTGTATAATTTAAATTTTAATATTTTCAGTACTTCAAACTAACTCCTACAAAATAATCATTTTATAAAAATTGTGTTTTATTTTTATATTTATAAAAATGTATTTTAGGTACTGGAATACTTGTAGGGTTATAAAAAATTTATAGAATTTGTGAGACTTGTTTTTATTCAAAATTAATTTTAATAATTAATAGACAATTAGTGTGTCTTTAATATTTGGATTTGGACGTTAAATTTGTTTGAATAAACTATTCTTTTTTAAACTAAGAACCATTTCGCAACGTAAATGAAATATTTTTGAATGTTTGAATTAATATTCTGTATCAAAAATACTTCATTTTTAATAGTTTCGGCAAAGATAGTATTATTTATTTTTATTTTATTTATTAAAATACAAAGTTCATAGGGCTAATAAGCCCATCGAAGAACATAATAAAGCCTAAAGGCAATAAATCAACAGTGTTCATGACAGAATAAGATATGAGAAGTATTAAAGAATAAAGAAAAGACTAAAGATAATAATAAAAACAGAAAACTAGAGTGAATAACATCTACAAAAAATACCCTACCAGTATGTAATTTCAAATAAATCGCTTTTTGCTTCAAATAGAAATTTAAAGAAAAGTTTCCTAAAAATAAAAGAAGATCTTGAATCTCTAATATAATTAGGAAGTTTATTCCACAGCCTTGAGCCCCGAACTATAAAAGATCATTGGAACTTAGAGGTACGATGCGATGGAATCATGAGTATAGAGCTTCTATCTCTGAGCTGACGTCCGTTCTCCCCTTCTTTTGTTCTAGGAATAAATAAGTTAAAAAGATATTCAGGTATCCCAGATTGAAAAAGTGAAAAAAGAAAATTACCCGTGAAAAATTGTCTCCTTTTGGCAACCACAAGCATCCCTGCCTTGACCCTGTATGGATATAAATGGTCACTCCTACTCAGGCCATAAACAAATCTAATACATGCATTAAGGGATTTCTCTAATTTATTATTTAATTCGTCAGTGAGATCATCATATACGATGCATCCAAAATCAAAGTGAGGGAGTATAAGACTCATAACTAAAAGTAATTTAGTAGAAGTAGGTAAAGACTTTCTATTTCTGTATAGCTGCCTAAGAGACATGTAAGTTCTTCTACAAATACCCGCTACGTGCTCCCCCCATCCCAAAGATCTAACAAGCACCAAACCCAGATCTCTAACAGACTCCTCAAACAGTATATTTAAATTTCCAATATGTAGAGGTGGATATTTATTTAGAGTCTCCGCAGAAGGAACACAGGAAGAACTGAAAACAATAGCCTTGGTCTTAGAGGCATTAAGAACAAGACCACTGCTCTCAGCCCATTCAGCCACAAGGTCAATATCAGATTGCATCTTATCAAACATCTCCGGTAGTGAAGACAGAGGGCCCGACTGATATAGCTTAAAATCATCAGCAAACTTATGCCGCTTACTATGTTGAAGTTGATTTCCAAGCTTACTAACATAAATGTTAAAAAGTAAAGGAGCTAACGAGGAGCCTTGGGGTACTCCACACTTGACTGTGGCCCATCCTGAACGCTCACCCCCACTATTAGTCACCCTTTGCCAGCGACCATTGAGATAGGAACAAAACCAACCCACAGCAGAGTTAGAGAGTTCATTGTCACGCAGCCTCTGTAATAAAAGAGTATGGTCTACCAGGTCGAAGGCCTTGGAAAAGTCGAAGAATACCGCCAGCGTAACCTCTTTTGAGTCCATGGCATATTTGACATCCGTTGTGAATTTGAGGGAGTCTGTAGCAGTACTATGTCCGACTCGAAATCCCGATTGCATCGGATCGAGAAGGTTATTGGTATTGAAGTATTTTGTGAGTTGTTTATGAACAATGCGCTCCAGGGGTTTGGAAAGTGCATTGAGAATCGAGATTGGCCTAAAGTCTGCAACCGAGTTAGCCTTAGAAACTTTGGGAATAGGCCGGATTATTGCTTGCTTCCAGATATCAGGAAAAACACCTGATTGAAGAGAAAAGTTATAGATGTGAAGAAGAGCAGGGAAAATGACTGGCAAAGCCAGTTTAATAATTTTTATGGATATACCATCTGAACCTACTAAATTAGATTTAATTTCAGAGATGGCGGTGGCCAGGATATCAGGGGAAATATTATCAAAAAAAAATTTATGCTCATCGAAAGTATCGATTGCAGCATTTGGGGGAGATAGGTTGGGTGGTAAAAGAGGTGAAATTGAGAAATGCTTAAGGAAATCATCAGGCGGAAAAGGAAGATCAACGGCAGAATCACTCGTAGGTATAAGCTTAAGTTTTTTAAGTGTACTCTAAACAATGGTACAGTTATTTGCGTTTTTGATTTGCTGGTAATTGTACCTATTAAGGGCATCTCTCATTTTGGTTTTGGCTAAGTTCCTAACTTTACAATAGTCAGAGTGAATCTAAACATTTTTAGTACGTTTGAATAAACGATATAGTCTATTTCTCTGCTGTTTAAGGTTTCTTATTTCATTAGTCATCCAAGGCAAATTACTTTTCCTAGTTTTCGGAACATGCAAAGGCGCGAAAATATCTAAAGCAGTGATAAGAAAAGAAAGTAATTTGTTCACTTTATAGTCGATATCAGTATTAGTGAAAAGGCTTACCCAATCTTGTCCAGATAAGTAATTCAGAAAGCTTGTCTCATCAATATTTTTTAAATTCTGAATAGGTTTAATAAGACATGGCTGAGTCTTGATACCTGAGAAACAATATTTAATATAAATCAGGTCATGAGCAGAGAGAAAAGTTACCGGGTGCTGAGAGTACCCGAGGAGCTTGTCTAGCTCATCGACGATAAATAAGTCAAGTCTAGTACTTGTTGTGGGAGTATGATGTGAGGACAGATGAGGAACAATAGACAATCCAGAGGAATAAAAAAGAGATGTAAGGTATTTGGATTTAGGATTGCATTCATTTAGGTTAGTGTTAAAATCCCCAGTTACTATAATATTGTTATAATTGGAGGCAAGATTAGAAAGACTGGATTCCAAATCATTACCAAACGAAGCGTTAGGTGGTTTATATACTACCCCCACCAGAGCTCTGTCAGTAAGAGACTTCACATCAATAAATAAGAATTCGGCGGTGGGGCGTTGACAATGTGGACTTGTCTCAATGAACGTGGCTCGCAAACTGCAATGCACATAAATACATACCCCCCCTCCTCTACGGTTCACCCTATCTCTTCTAAAAAGCAGATAATTTTCTAGTTTGACCGAGTCAGAGGAGTCATCAGGCGTTAACCATGTCTCTGAGACAGCTATAATATGATAGAAGTTTTTCAGAAAAAAAATTGTTAAAATCAAAATAATGGGCCAAAAGAGACTGAGCATTCACGTGGCACAGAGTCAAGGTTTCCATGGGAAAAGGTAAATAATAAAACTAGCCAAAAAGTAACTGGAACACGGAAAGAGAAACCTAAACATCCTATAGATCATTATAAATGAGAAGTTGCTAAAATTATTTTCCATAGAAACCAGGTCAGAGGCAGAAAACTCCAAATCAAAATCGAAAAATAGAACATCGCCATATATAAGAAAAACAAGAAAATAATTTAGAAAATAATTAATCAAAAATAATAAGTTGCAGATGACCTTAACTACAATACTGTGGAATAAAGAAATTAAATAAACAATTTTTTCAGTAGAAAAACAAAAATAAAGTTTACATATATAAAATTTTAAACAAATAAGAGTAAGAAATAACAGTCCAAGTTGATACCGGAAACAGGATGTAGAGTAGATAAAACCCAATTGCTATTTCAGCCTCTGAACATCTTGCAGTGAAGTAAGCTGGAGCCTGAGTGCACCGTCTTCACGACGGCAGAAAATCTTCCCACCTGAGATCCAGAGGTATTTAATCTTATTATTTTCCCTCAATAAGCGAGCAGCAGAGTATATCCTCCGATTAAATGGTGTGAGTGGCTCCCGAAGAAAAATTAAATGTTTTTCCTTCGCTGGCCAGCCCAAATCAGTTGTCGAAAAGTCTGGTTTCAGTTTCCGTTGTTTAAGAAGTCTATCTCTAATATCCTGTTTGGTAAATTTTACCGATATTGCAGGAGGATATGATGAGTTAGCAGAGTTATCCCTTCGAATAATTCTGTACATATGGGAAATATCGCCCCTCTCAACAGGACAGTCCAAGGCGTTAGTTAAATCTTCTATAATTGAGGGAAGCGTTTCATTGGGTTTAAAAGGCAGCCCATGGATTTCTAGCGTAGTCTGCAATGATACCTGTTCCAAATAGTTAAGGTTACGCTCAAGAGAATCCACCTTGGTTTGCAGATTTTTATTTTCCTTCTTTGCTTCCTCCAACAACTCAGAATGGTTTTCGGAACTTTTTTCCAGAGACTGAATTCTATTAGTATTTCCAGCAACATCAGTCTTCAGGTTTTTAACTGACTCCCTAATTTCTGCATTGAATTTACTTTGTGATTCAGTAAAGTTCTTAAATAAAGTCGTCAAGTGGTCTTTCAAATCAGAGCTGGATGCTCTTTGCCCCTCCGCCACTGCAACCCTGATTGCTTCAGTGATTGCTGGTGAAAGAACTTCTTGATGGTAAGTAGTATTAGCAGGCTGCGTCGAAGGCGAGACAATTTTACCACTTGTACCGGCACTTAATGTCGCTGTATTACCCATAAAGGTGTCGCCAGTTGTTTTAACCTTACAGGTTGAACAATTATAATCAGCTTTACCTTTTTTAATTTTATCAAAATCACTTTTGGAAATATTAAAGTTGATGCATTGTAGATGCGTAAGTGCCCCACATTTTTTACAGGCCACTGTCTCCGTGCCCCTTAAAACCGGCTCTTTACACTCAGGACATGCAGTCATGGTAGAGACACTGACACAATAAACTGATGAAATAGTCAATAAAAAACAAATAAAATAGACTCAAAAGTTCACAATAGATCAGTCACAGTACCAGTTACACTTAGCACCCCGATCAACAAAATACGTATGATATTATATCGAATAAAACTTTAAAAGGAAGGAGCGAGCAAAGAAACACTTGTGTTTATTCCGCCATGACAGTTTTTTAACTTTTCTTATTAATTAAAGAATTGATACAAGAATTAAAACTGTCTTGAGTAAATTATTTGAAAACATAAAAATTTCTCTAGATTTAATATTTTCATCTCACAAATAAAATATTTTTAAATTTTTAAATAAATTTACTTAAAAACGTAAAGTTGAACCTCCAGGATTGTCAAACAGATTTGACACTCTAAAGATAATAACCTTCATATAATAGAGTGTTGTCTTATAGTTAACACCAAAAAATTGTTACGTTTGACACTCTGCGTGGTAATTTTTATTATTCTTTTTTCTTAGTGTAGTTTCAATGACAAAATAGTTGTTGAAGCCTATCGAATTACTTTAGTAAAAAAATCTACAACGTTATGTAGTAGTTTCAATGGCAAAATAATCGTTGAGTAGACATTAAAATGTTGTTGAAGCCTATTGAATCACTTTAAGTAGTAAAATCAACTACAATCTTAGTTCCTTTAACTACTTTTATAATAGTAGAAACAAATAGTTAAATTCAGTGCAGGACCTATTGAACTACGGAGAGTAGTTAAAAAGTAGTCAAATCTACTACTTTTTCTTTTCAGTGTAAAAAAAAGGTTGTGGAAACCTATCCAATTACTTCAAGTAGTAAAACCTACTACTCAATGTAGAAGTTTACAATATAAATATTATAGAAGCTAATGTTATAATTAAATGTCGAAAACTAGTACAATTTACTACTTAACTTTTATTCAGTTCTACAGTTGACGCCAATTTAACTACTTATTGTTAACTATTCAAAAGTAGTAAAGTTTACTACACATAAAAAGTTTCCATTAATAAAAAATGTAGTCCTTTTTACTACTTCACACAAAACCTAAAAAGCTCAAAACGTTGCATAATGATACCGTTTTTTCGATTTATTTTACAAATTGAGCTAAAAAATAGCATTATTATGCAACGTTTTGAGCACTTCAAGTTTTGTGTGTTTCTATTCAACTACCAACCCATAGTTAAATTTACTATTCGTATAATGTTGATTGAACTATTTGCTTAGTTGCTTTTACTGTTTTACTGCACTGAAAAAAATACTGTGATCAGATTAGACATTCGACTATGGTTGACAGGTTATGTAGGAGTTTGACATAATGCATCGGTGCTCCACTGTCGATTTTACCTAACCTTACAATGTCACTCGCGGTTTCACACAGTCGTATGGCTAAAACACAAATACGTATGGCAGTTCCCAAAACAGCAATAAAATATTGCCAATCTGCCCATAGTTATTGCAGTTCCACGGAAATATTTTTTTCAGTGTGTGGTCAGTTTTTACAACTTATTCGTTAGTTACGGTTCAACTACATATTTACTTTAATTCAACTACTAATTTTTAACAACATAAAAGTACTCAAGTTAACTACATAAAGATGGTAAGACCGACTAGGAAAGTAGTTACACTTACTAATTTCCTGTCAACTAACCAACAGTAGTTGAATTTTTCAGCTACATTTTTTTCAGTGTATATTTTTTCACAGAATTTTCTAAGTTAAAAAATTGTTACATATCGTCAATTTGCGAATATTTATAGATAATAGATATAGCTGTAGTTTTCTTACCTTGTTAAGTTTTTATTTTGAAAGCATTAAAGTATTTAGCAAAACTAACCGTTGCTACCATTTAAAATTGTTTAAACAAATTTATTTTTAACAATTAATAATTCTTTACAAATGCTCCTAAAAAGACAACTTTTTCCTATAATTTTCCAAATTATTTTTTTATATATGAAAATGTTTGGTTTAATGTAGATATTATTATTTAAATAAATTATTATTATTTTTATTATTATTATTATTTATTTGAATTATTAATGAACTGTTTTTATTAGATTTTAATTATTACACTGAGAAAATTATATCTCTAACGATTACTGAACTGCTATGGTACTGCTCGGACGAAAGGCCACCTTCAGTAAATAGTAAATAAAATGATCTTATAAAAAAAACGAAATTGTCTCATACTATTTAATGTTACAGAAACAAAGAAATTAACGTACGTAGTGATAAAATTACAGGACAAAATATACTTAACGAGTATTAAAGAGTCTAAGAAATCCTTAAATTATAACTTGGAAAAAGATATAAACTCACCGTGAAACGTTACAACACAGTTCTGTAATTTAACCTGTTCACATATAAAAAATTTCTCTTCCAGTTTTTCAGTTGTTCTCTTTCAGTCAATTTATGTACACAACTCGCACGTAACCTACACTTATTTACTGATACACCCTCCCTCCTGTTGCTTACAAATATATTTTTTTAACTATTTGAAAACAAATTCGCATGGTGAAAGATTCGAACTCGCGCGACCCGACCCTATCACGAACACGCCTTAACGACCACAGCCATCACAGCACATATCAGTTAGTTTTGACCCGTCTTCCGTCTATATGAACTACAACGTCGTGTGTAGCGTCGTCTGTTGCCGAGTAAAGCCGTAAGATGCCGGAAGAAGCCGAAAGCTGCAGAATGTTACCTTCTTTAATGTTGCGTACGTAATGCTTACAGAGCAGTTCTGTAAAATTATCTTGCCTATACTGCACTCTTTGCCTAAAGGAACCTTACAGCTTTATATAATGAGTTTTGTAATAATTAAACTTTCTTTTATGACAGACCACTGTATTTAAAAGTTAATTTTTTTCCTCCTAATCCTATAATAATAACAGAACAAAAATTTGATGCGAAGTATAGTACAGCTTATGACAGATTACAGAACGTTTTGTAAAATTAGCTGACATATTCTTAAGAACAACAAGGTTAATAAGTAAATAAAACAGAAATGGTCATTTCGTCCGAGCAGTACAGGTTAGTTCTGTAATCATCACAGATAGAATTTTCTCAGTGTATTTAAATAAATTACTGTTAAAGATAAATTTTGAAAAAGCAATTATAACAGCAACTATTTGTTTAAATAATTTAAAAATAATAATTAATAGTAAATAATTTTTATTTTTCTAACCAGAACTCATTAATTTGTAAAATTAGAAAAAACTTGGGTCTTTCTTGGTTTATTTGTAAATAATTAATACTTATTAACAATAATTTGTTAAAAAAAAACAAACGGTAATTGCAGTTAATTTTGTTGAATATCTTATGGTCTTAAATATAAACAATTAATAGATTAAAAAAAACCACAACTCGCTAGGTGTTTTAGGATAAAATTTATAAATTAACAATAATAAATTGTTTCAAAAAATGGAAAATACATAAAAATATTTATAAACATTCGCAAATTGACGATATGTAACAATTTTGCTGAAAAATCCTAAAGGAATTATTAATTTGTTATTTAAAAAAATTATTAGTTTCTTTGAATTTATAGGTGTTGTTTATAACCCTATAAAAAATAGTTAATGACCGAATCCATTTCAAATCATGAAGGCAGTCCGATGGTGCATCGAGAATTAACTTTATATGAAAGTATGTTTTTCTGCTTGAAAAATAAAGGGACACGTTTTTTTTTTAAATTTTCATAACATTTTTTTTTTTGAATTTTTACTGTTTTTTTTCAGATTTTAACAAAAAAAAAAAGATTTTTTATACATTCTTTCTTCAAAATCTCGTAATTTTCACAATTTTCAAGCTTTTTAGTTGCTCTTTGGCTTATTTTTTCCCATTTTTTTTTCTAGTATGTTATAATAATAATTAATAATGTAATAATAATAATTATTATTATTATTATTCATTTTTTTTGCGTGGGATGTGAAAACCTGCTCACAGGTACCCTGTAGCCCATACTACAGGGTTACATTAGTTCTGTGAAACGAATTATATATACCGATGTGGAAATTTTATATAGTAGCAAATTGATTACATCCAAATAGCTAAATTTTATAAAATTCAAAATTTTTCAATAAAAAGGTCTTCAACTTAGAAACAGCATTTCCGTTTTTCCAAGAAAGTTGGATAATATTGCTATTTATTAGCTGTTATTACTTTTTATGATATTTTTAAAAGAGCATTAAAAATGTAAACAAAGGGCCCAAGGAACGATTTTCAATCTTGAAAATTGGAAAATTTAGGAGGTTTTTACGAAATAATAGAAAATAAGTTTTTTCTCCCAAGAAACAAAAAAATACCAATTGAAATTTTTGTGGTGATTAGTACACTTAAGTAGCTATAAATTCTGATAATTTCAAGAAAAAAAAAGGTGGCCTTTTTGATATAAAATTTTTTTAGTTTTTTCAAAAAATCAAAGTAATTTTTTTGTTTATCAATATTTTTTACTTATCTTGATAAATTTTTAGAAAGCATAAAAGATAGAAAAAAATGAGCCAAAGAGCCCAAAATTTTTTTTTCCGCAGTGAACATATAAGATGTATTGTTTTCAAGAAGTAATCTTCTAACTTCACTGTTCTGTAATAAATAAATCATTTATTATTCATATAACCATTCGAGTTGTGTCAAAATTTTTATTACCTAAATAAAAAATCAAAACAGACCCGAGTCTGTTTGTTTTTTTCGAAGAGTTGTGGAAAGAACAAGCAGATACGGAAATAATGCTTCGACAACTCTACAGATTGGCCAATGAATACGGAAAGGTTTAGTGAAAAGAAGAAGAGAAATTAAAAACAAAATTTTAAACAGTGTTCAGCAATATGAGTCTTATTTACAGCGAAATGATATTTTCAATTACTTAAAATCAGTAGGCCATCAAATTAAATTCTAAATTACTTACAAAATTTTAAATTAACAGTGTTAAACAAAATGCAAAGAAACGATTTTTTATATAACTTTTATAATTTTTTTGGATATAGTTCCGAAAGCGAGGTACCTCCGATTTTTTTGACACTACGTATACTTACGTATTTTGATGCGCTGATTACGAATATGATAATGAAAATTGGCGCAAATTTGATTTTCATGGTAAAAACCATAAAAAACCCATAAAAATTCGGTTTTTTGCAATTATTTCAATTAATATTAAAAATGTTGAAAAATTTTTTTAACAAAAGTTGTAGGCATTCCAAAAATACATATTTTAAGTTATTTGATTTTTTTTTATATCTCTAATAGTTTGGGAGAAAATCGTTGGTGAAGTTGCTGGTTCACCAGAAAGAGCGGACATTATGACATTAATGCAAAAAACTGAAAATCAATAATAATAATAACAATAAAGGCTAGGGGCTTCGCCCCTAGCCCCGTCAGAGGGGTGGGGGAGGGGGTAACCTCCAACCCCCCGTATTATATATTACACGACATGAAGACCACATGTTGCGCGGCCTGCGGCCGCGCAAGGACCAAAATACCGGGGGGTAGGGGTGCCACTGTTAGTGGCACCCCAACCCCCCCGTATTTTGGTCCTATTATATATTATATATTATATATTATATATATAATGGACCAAAGTCGTAAGTCAGAATAATACGTATTTTACATAATGTAGAAAACCATGTATTATACGTAGAAAACCTCGAGTTTTCTACATTTACCCATCTCTGCACAACCCGGATAATATTTACAGCTGTCAAAGTAAGACTTGTAAAGAATTACCATTTAATATTGATATAATGTGGGTATTTCGTCACATTTAGGTTAATTTATGTTTTTTGCAATTATATCGTAAACTAATTGGTTTTAGTAAAAAATGCACTCGACACAAAATATGTATTTTTGGAAGACCTACAACTTTTGTTTAAAAAATTTTTCAAAATTTTTAATTTTAATTGAAATAATTGCAAAAAACCGAATTTTTATGGGTTTTTTTTTGTTTTTACCATGAAAATCAAATTTGCGCCAATTTTCATTATCATATTCGTAATCAGCGCATCAAAATACGTAAGTATACGTAGTGTCAAAAAAATCGGAGGTACCCCGCTTTCGGAACTTCACCCATTTTTTTATTGTAATAATATTTAATGGAAAATAAATCGACGCCCCCGATGATAAAATTTTTATTCAAATAACAGTGCAATAAAACGTTAATTCAGAAAGTTGTGCTATATGGCTTCTTTTGAAAATGTTATGCTACCTAATTTTTATTCCATTGTTTTTGCAATATAGTGATGATTCAAATTACGGTCAATACAATTTTAATTTAATCGTTAATTCAATATGATGGTTATTCAAATAAATTATATATATTTTTTTACAACTTTATGAATGAAAAATGCATACAGCTATAATAGTAATTTACACTAAAAATTTTAAACATGAAATAAGGAAATATTTTTAACCTTGAAGTAATTTAAAACTAAATTAATAAATTTAAAAATTATTTCTTCTGACTGAAATAGCCATTTAAAAAGTTAAATTTGATTCTTGATGGGGAAATTAATTAATTTAATAATAATTCAAATAATGTCTAATTAAATGGTCTAATTTTTCGCAAAAAGTATAATAATGCCTGATTTGAATCGGAAATTAGTTTATAATTCCGTGGAAAATTCCCAATAAGAAATATTAATTTTTTTTTAATTTTACAAGCAAAGTATTATGAAATTAAATATTTTAAATTAATTAATTAATTTATTTAAATAGGCTTCCGTTTCCGGTACCGTACAGTAGTGCACGCGTTTGTGAAGGGTAAATTGTTTTTTGGAAAATTTGGTTATTATTAGTTAAGGGTGGGTAGTAGTGTGAGTGAAAAGTGATGTGCAAAGTAAGGTGAATGGTTGAAAAAGAATGTAAGTAGAAAATAGTGTGAATGGGAAAGATAAAGAAGGTAAAAGGAAAGCGTGAATTGTGAGGTTAGGTGGAAAGAGTGGGGCGTGAGTGCGAGAGATAGAGTGAATGACGAGGAGAACGAATGAACTGTAGGTAAGGTAGGAATCTAGAATGGCGAAATTTGACTCAAGTAGTATAAGCGGGAAAATATCGGAGATACGAAATATTATAGGCGAAATAAGAAAGGGAAAAGACGGGGAAATTATGAAGTGTCAGGACTGCATCGACTTACTTGAGTTTGTCAAGTTGTTGGTAAAAAGGTTCGATAAAGAATGGATAGAGGTGTGGGACAGAATAGAGATTGATAGGGACATAGAAGAAAAAAGAGATAAGCAGACAGAGGTAATAAAAAAGGAGATAGAAGGGATGGAAAGGAATTTAAAAAAGTGGGAGGAAAATTGGAAAATGTAAAAAGAAAATATGTGGAAGAGAATGAACAAGTTAGAGAAAGAAATATCGGATTGGAGTGAGGGAGATGGGAAGAATGAGAAGGGTGGATTGGAGGTTGTGGAGATAAGGGAAAAGGAAGGAAGTAGAGAGAAGAATGGAGAAGTAAGGGATGATAATTTTGAAAGGAAAATGAAAGTGTTAGCGAGTCAGGTTGAGTTGCTCGAAAGGGAAAAAAGAAAGCGGAACATCGTGATTAGAGGTTTGGAAGTAGGGTGTAGGGAAGGCGAAGAGGAAGTAGAAAGATTGCTTACAGGAATTGGGGCCAAGGTAAAAATTAAAAAGGTTACAAGAATTAGAGGAGTCGATCAGGGGACAATAAAATTGTGGATAGTGGAGTTGGAAAATGAGGAGGACAAATATGAAGATGCAAGAAAAATGACAAACAATTGAGAAAATTCTTTAAAAATAAGAAAAAATAAGGAAATTATTTAAGGATATTTAATATTGTGTGTAAGAATGGGGAGAGATTGTGTCTGGGTGGATGGAATAAGATGGAAAGTGAGGGAAGAGACAGGAGAGGTTATAAAAGTGCGATTGTGTGTAGGTATGGAGTGCATGGGTATGTTAGGAATGGAAGAAAGTGTGGGGGTAAATGACGAAAGGGGAATAAATGGAGAAGTGAGAAAAAAGAGTGAATAGTAAGGAGTGAGTGAGAGAGTATAGTAAAAGGTAAAAGGGTGGTCGATAAAAGGGATAAAGACAGATTTGTCAAAAGGAACGGGAAATGGAAGCCCAGGCACATGGCGAATAATAGGTTAAAATAAGTTAAGATGGCGTTTAGATTTAAGTAGATTAAGATTGTAAAAAGGTAGTTGTAAGAAATATATTGTAATAAAAATGTAAAGGAAGTGGAGCCCTCGAACCCGTTAAAGGGAGAGTAAATAAAGTATATAATTAATTTATTTAAATAATTTAATAAATTTAACTTATTATTAAATTTATTAATTGTTTAATTATATAATTATTATATAATTATTTAATTTATTACATTTATTATTATTTATCATTATTATGAAATAATAATTTATTGTATTAATTTAATAAATTTAATTTTATAATATACTTTGCTTTTGATTTTTAAAATAATTTAAAAAATCAGCGGATAAAAGAATCTTTCGAGAGATCTTTTTTTAATTACACTTGTGAGTTTTTTACGCAAAAATGAAAAAAATTGGTTTTGATGATTACATCACTTGGTTTTAAATAGTCTAATTTTGTCCAAAAAAATATAAAAATGCCTGATTTTAATCGTAAATTAATGTAGAATTCCATGGAAAATTTCCAATAAGAGACAAATATTTTTTTCAAATTTTACAATCAAAGTATTATAAAATTAAATTTATTAAAGTAATTAAATAAATTATTAATTTATATCAATCAATTAATTAATTTAAAATATTTAACTTTATAATACTTTGCTTGTAAAATTTTAAAAAAATTAATGTTTCTTATTGGAAATTTTCCATGGAATTCTACACTAATTTCCCATTAAAATCAGGCATTTTTATATTTTTTAGACAAAACTAGACCATTTAATTAGAAATTATTTGAATTATTATTAAATTAAGTAATTTTCCCTCCAAAATTAAATTTAAGTTTTTAAATGACTATTTCAGTCAGAAGAAATAATTTTTTAATTTTTTAATTAAGTTTTAAATTATTTTAAGGTTAACAATATTTCCTTATTTCATGTTTACAATTTTTAGTGTAAATTACTATTATAGCTGTGTGCATTTTTCATTCATAAAGTTATAAAAGAATATGTATAAATTATTTGATATCGTCGGGGAGCGTCGAAATGAAAATATATTCATTGGGAAAAAAACCCATTGGGAAAAACGACTCGGTATTGGGAAAAGTGATCATTAGGAAAAACGTCCATTGGGAAAAAAACTCATTGGAAAAACGGATTGGGAAAAGCGTCTATCAACCAGAAAAAGAGTTAATCGTTTGACATCGTCACCTACTTTTGCCTTTTTATCCTTTTCAAAAAGTACTAATTACACTATCAAATATAGTGCAATTAAGATAAATAAAAGTCATCAATTACTTAACTTTTCTCTCATTTTTCGTTAAAAAAAAGTTGACGATTTGTTAACATAAACAAGTCATCTATTTGATATCTTTTTGGGAATTCGAAAAGTTATTAAAACGAATAACTGCTTCTTTTCACAAAAGTGACATTTTTGGGCAGACATTAGAAGAGTTTTAGGAATACAAATTCCTTTACGAAAAGTTGACTTTTTGGAAACTCAAAATTTTAACAGTTAAGGGGCCATTCATTAATTACGTAAGCATCCCAGGCGGCACACAGTAAACTAAAAGGCATCAAAATGCCAACATTGAAACGTTAACTATTAACATTTTGAGTTTCCAAAAAGTCATCTTTTCGTAAAGGAATTTGTATACCTAAAACTTCTCTAATGTCCGCCCAAAAATGTCACTTTTGTGGAAAGAAACAGTTATTCGTTTTGGTAACTTTTCGAATTCCCAAAAAGATATCAAATAGATGACTTGTTTATGTGAACAAATCGGCAACTTTTTTATAACGAAAAATGAGAGAAAAGTTAAGTAATTGATGACTTTTATTTATCTTAATTGCAATACATTTGATAGTGTAATTAGTACTTTTTGGAAAGGATAAAAAGGCAAAAGTAGGTGACGATGCCAAACGATTAACTCTTTTTCTATCATGTCAGACATAACCTATAATAATAATGACCATAATAATAAAGACATTTTACCGTAATATAATGTTTATATATTTTATTTCTTATATTTTTTCTCTTTTTGTATTACCTTATTTATTGTCTTTTATAGTCATTATGGTCATTATAATTATATTATAGGTTACCTCTGACATGATTGAAAAGAGATAATCGTCTGGCATCGTCAACTACTTTTGAACCCTGAAACAATAAACAATTAATAAATTAATGCAAATATAGTTGAAGTTATACTGTAAATTTTATTAAAATCACATAAACACATGAAGCACATGGAGAATATGTAGAAACTATAGGCACATCTTCAGGTTAACATAAAAAAATATGGCGTGTGGAAACGATATGTGCACGCATTTTAATAACTGCCGTGCGCTCACGTGCGCTTTTGATGTGTATTTCTGTTAACTTTTTGCAAATAACTTTAAGGTAACAAGAAATGATTAACAAAATAATAACAGAAAATCGTTTAACAAATGGTGATTGTAAAATGTTATCTTTTTAATAACTTAAATAACATTACAAAAATGTCAACTTGAAAATGTTATCTTATGGATAACCTTTAAATTGTTATTCATTTTGTATGTATCTTTTTAATAACTAAATTAACAATACAAAAATGTCAATTTGAAAATGTTATCTTATAGAGAACCATAAGTTGTTATCCATTTTGCATGTATCTCTTTAATAACATTTTGTTAACATCTGTAACTTTTCAATTTGTTAACAAAATTTCGATAACTATTTTTTAACATTTTAAAGTTAACATTTTGATTATTACATTTAGTTAACTTTTCGTTAACAATTTACAATACCAAAAAGGTTACTTGAAAATTGTAACTTAAATGTTATCAAAACGAGAAGTGTGCCGCTTGGGATGATATTAGCTAATTTTGACACCCCCCCCCCAACTCCCCCATGTAAGCATACATAAGATTTGTCGGACCCCCCCCCCCCCTATTCTTACGTAAGATTTTTGTATAACTACCCTTAAATTCGTTTAAAAGTATATGCTTTCTCATCAGAAAAAATTCAATTGCACTGAAACACATCATTATTTGATATAATTTAATGATTTTTATTTTTTAAAAAATAATAATTCAGTCTTTGCAAAATAGATAGCAAAATTGAAAGTAAGATTTCTAAAAATCTTAAAATGGAATACTTTGCGTAATCCAATAAACTGAATAAATGATTATATTGAAAACGATCTTAAAGTAGGTAATTTAAGCACGGTACTGGCTGTAACGCTGTATCAGTACTGCGCCAATATTGATGTCCAGTATTGGCAGTCAGTATCAGCCCAATGCTGTCGCGGTACCGCGGCTGTTGTTTCTGCCAAGGGCTGTCATAGAAATTTTTTGACAGAGTCGTTACGGTACTGGCTGTAAAGCTGTTTCAGTACTGCGCCAATATTGATTTCCAGTATTGGCAGACAGTACCAGCCCAATGCTGGTGCGGTACTGCGATCGTTGTTTCTGCCAACGATTGTCAAAAAAATTTCTTAACAAAGTCGGTGCTAACTATAAAGCTATATCATTACTGCGCAAATACTGATACCCAGTATTGGCAGTAAATATCGACCCAATACTGGCGCAGTAAAGCGGCTGTTGTTTTTGCCAAGGTCTGTAATAAAATTTCTTGACAGAGTCGGTGCAGTACTGGCTGCAACGCTGTATCAGTACTGCGCCAATATTGATGCCCAGCATTGGCAGTCAGTACCAGCCCAATGCTGGCACGGTACCGCGCTTCTTATTTCTGCCAAGGGTTGGCTTGCCAGAGTCGGCGCGGTACTGGCTGTAACGCTGTATGTGTACTGCGCCAATATTGATGTACTGTTTTGGCAGTCGTTTTTCATTTTCGATTATTTTAATTGTTGTTGTAGTATTTTATTACTTAAAAAAAATTGAAGCACGTTATTCTTATAGATTAAAGTATTTTCAAAATTGTTTTTTTTAATAATATTATTATAATTTTTAATCTTTATTGTTGTCAATAAAAGTTGCCATATATAAAGATTTAAAAATTAGATAATTCAAAAGTGAATCCTCAAAAATGAAAAGTTAGAAAATTCTGAATTCTTTATATAGACTAAAACTAGCACAACTTTAATTGAATGTTTAATTTTTATGAATATTATTCAAACAATTTTTCTTATTAATTATTTAGACAGAGTTTACTACAGTTTAAAAAATATTTATTAAAAAAAATAAATGGTCCTCTCCATAACTGATCTGAAATTCAAATATTGGTTTTTGTAAATATTAAACTAAGCCAGCGTGGCTGTGGAGTTTAAGCGTATAACTTGCGTCCGAAGCTGCACTCGAGTTGCGGCAGCGGTCACAATTCTAAGCGGCAATAGGGGAAGCTCTGTTCCCCCTCTTCTGCCTACCGAGTGCAGAGTTGCGGCAGCCTCCCCTCAACTACGAGTTGCGGTAGCTTCCCCTCCACTATACGTTCTTCTACTCTGCCGTATGAAGCAAAGACTTACATTAGATAAGTCATATTTTGCCGAAAAATCAATTTTTAGTAACAATGAATTTGTCAGAAGAAAACGCGTCTGATACTGGAAGTATGCATACGCACAATTTTTCCTTTACACTTTCCCCAGGCTTAGGACTGGCAGCATCTTCAACTTATTTAAAAAATTTTTTATTTCTGGCGTGTTTAAAAAAATGTGGGCCACGATTGTATGAAAATTTAATTTTTTAACAATTTTTTTACTAAAAAAAAAAAATGGTTAAATTGATTAACTCTTGCACTTCGATTAATATCCGCATTGTCATGTAAGCAATTATTTACTTTTTCAATTATTTTTTTTTTGCATTTAATTTAATAAAAGAATTACACGTTTTTTTAGAACACACCCACCTTTCAATATTATTTTGTAAAATATTTTTGAATCGAAAACTACACCCATCAATTAAATAATAATAATCTCCGTAAACTCCTGAAGTTAGTTACTATTTATATTTATTCACCTTTTTCTGTCCACGTTTTAAAATCCAGAGTGAAGTTAATTCCTGTTTCTTTTTTTTATTAATTTTGATTCTCTTTATCAAAAAACTTTAAAACTGTTTTAGTTTACAGACAAAATATGCAGATGATGTAGCCTTAATGACGAGATATTAATTATAAATAATAGGTACTAATTTATATATTACACAATTATATGAATTTCAATAATATTTAATAAATCTTGCAGGGTTGCCATTATTGTGCCAATTTTCAAGTATCTTTGCGATTCTGAATTAAATTTTTTCAAATATCAATTATTCTTTTCAGTCTTTAAATTATTGTCATGAATATTTAAATTTATTACACAAGTTTTCATTTACTTTTGTCAATTTTCAATTTTTTTCTCAACATTTCAATTATTTTTTTCTATCTTTTAAATTATTGCCAGGAATATTTAAATTTTTAACACCAGTTTCTATATTCTACTTTTGTTAATTTTCAATAATTTTCTTAAAATTTCAATTACTTTTGTCATTATTCAAGTATTTTTGTCATTTTACGATTATTTTCTTCATATTTGTATTATTTTTTCAATTTTCGAATAATTTTCTACAAATTTTAATTATTATTTTATTCAAATTATTGAATGCGACCTATTAATATTTAATATAGAAATTATTATTATTGTTGTATCAAATTTTAATTTTATTGTTACTTTAAATAAATTTTTTAATTTTATATTGTAATGGGCTTTTTTCCGTAAATAAATAAATAAATTTATGTTTTTTATTGCCATGAATTTTTAAATTTATTATATTAGTTTTAAATTATTTTCTACAAATTTCAATCATTTTTTTAATTATTTTTATTATTGTCATGAGTTTATTAAATTTGTACATTTTTTTCAATTAGTTTAAAAAAATTTCAATTATTTTCTTTAAACTTCAATTATTATCTATAAATTTTTTATTTATACACCATCTTTCAATTATTTATGTCATTATTAAATCAGATTCCTAAAATCTCAATTGTTTGGTCAATTTTTCAAGTATTGTCTTTAAATTTTTAATTTTATGCACCAGTTTACAATTATCTTGTTATTTCAATTATTTTTTTAAAATTTCAATTGTGTTCTTCAATCTTCAAATTATTGTCAGGAATATCCGAATTTTCTACACAAGTTCAATTCACTTTTGTTATTTTTCAATTATTTTCTTTAAATTTCAATTACTTTTGTCATTAATCAATTATTTATGTCATTTTTTAATTCTATTTTTCATATTTTTGTTATTTTTGCCATTTTAGAATTATTTTTTACAAATTGCAATTATTTTATTTAATTTATTTTATTGTCATAAACTTTTAAATTTCTTACACCTAATTGGTTTCAGTAAAAAATGCATTAAACATAAAATGTGTATTTTAATAAGATCTACATCTTTTGTACAAATTTGTTTTTTATATTTGCAATATTTAAAGAGATAAATGCAAAAAACCAAAATCTTTATGATTTTTTATACATGTTTTTTACCATGATAATCAAATTTGCGCCAATTTTCACTATGATTTTCGTAATCAGCGCATCGAAATATGTAAGTATACCAAGTTTCATAAAAATCGGAGGTACGCTCTATTCGGAAGTACAACCCTGGAATTTTATGAATTAGGGGTAATAGTGGAATTATTAAACAAGAAAAACTTCTGTTTTTTCTCAGTGTGTGACACTACAAATTCAAACGATCGTTGCCGTTTGTTTTATAAAACACTAGACACTTTTATACAGGAAAATTACTTTCTTGACAAACTTCGCAAGGAATGGGGAATTTGGGAAACACAATTTCACCACGAGCGAGAAAATTATCTCCACGTTCGACATCAAAACTGACAGATTGTAAACAGAGTGCAGAGTCCATCTTGTCATAGCTCGAGTGGAATCCATGGTAAAGGTGACGCTACTTCCGGCCTGCCATATGATTAGGTGACGTGGGGCGGCCATCTTCTACAGAAAATCTGTCAATGTCAAAACGGGGGATAATTTTGACGCTCGTAGGAACACCGATTCGAGTAAAACAAAGGTTTAAAAAATTCCTTATCTCAAATACTATGGTAAGTCAGTGCCCTTTTTTCAAAAAAGTGTCTGGGTTTTTTTAACCCTTTGCGTCATGATGGGTCTCCCAGAGACCCACTTTGATTCTTGATGTTTTTTATTTTTCAATTGAATTTTTACCAATAAATATCCAGTGTTTTTTGTTCATAACATCCTTCGGACATAAACAAGTGATAAAAAAAATTGTTTAATCATTAATTGTTAATAACAACAGTACTGTAAGTTAACAATAACTAAAAATTAGTGTTTTTTTCCAAAAGAAAGCAGTTTCTACTAATTCATTGCAAACTTTGAGACCAATTTTTTTTTAACTAAGAAAAGGTTGCTCATAACGAATATTAAGTCAATTTTCAAAAATTCAAAATAGTGGATCCAATATGGCGGACACAATTTTAAAAAATTGTTCGATTCTCATAAAACTTGGTATCTAAAAGTCTTTAAGGGCGCTAATTACTAATCTGAAGACAATTCTTAAAATTTCAAAATGGCGGATCCAATATGGCGGACACAATTTTAAAAAATTGTTTGATTCTCATAAAACTTGGTGTCTAGGGGTTTTTGGGGGCGCTAATTACAAATCTGAAGTCAATTTTCAAAATTTCAAAATGGCGGATCCAATATGGCGGACGCATTTTTAAAAAATTGTTTGATTCTCATAAAATTCGGTATCTAGGGGTTTTTGGGGGCGCTAATTACGAATCTGAAGTCAATTTTCAAAAATTCAAAATAGTGGATCCAATATGGCGGACACAATTTTAAAAAATTGTTCGATTTTCATAAAACTTGGTATCTAAGGGTCTTTGGGGGCGCTTATTACTAATCTGAAGACAATTCTTAAAATTTCAAAATGGCGGATCCAATATGGCGGACACAATTTTAAAAAATTGTTTGATTCTCATAAAACTTGGTGTCTAGGGGTTTTTGGGGGCGCTAATTACAAATCTGAAGTCAATTTTCAAAAATTCAAAATAGTGGATCCAATATGGCGGACACAATTTTAAAAAATTGTTCGATTCTCATAAAACTTGGTATCTAAGGGTCTTTGGGGGCGCTAATTACTAATCTGAAGACAATTCTTAAAATTTCAAAATGGCGGATCCAATATGGCGGACACAATTTTAAAAAATTGTTTGATTCTCATAAAACTTGGTGTCTAGGGGTTTTTGGGGGCGCTAATTACAAATCTGAAGTCAATTTTCAAAATTTCAAAATGGCGGATCTAATATGGCGGACAAATTTTTAAAAAATTGTTTGATTCTCATATAACTTGGTATCTAGGGGTTTTTTGGGGCGCTAATTACGAATCTGAAGTCATATTTCAAAAATTAAAAATTGCGGATCCAATATGGCGGACACATGTGCTTATTGCAGTCTCAAACCATAACAGAGCAAGGTACATTGCTTAGTGAACCGTCCTTTTGCTTTCAATTCACCGATCTTGGTGGAGAAGGATCAATGAAGTTGGACATGAATGAGGCCGCTCGATTATCCTTCCATTTTTGCCAACAAAGGCCTATGTAAAAAGTTTTATATTCCATCTCACCTCGAACCATTTTTTTCTGACATCTGATCTGATCATCATCGTCTGAAACTGATTCACCATTAGAATCGCATAAGCAGTCAACAGACTCACAATCACTTGGAATTTCTAAAATATCTAATTCTTCTATTGTTGATATCATAAATAAAAATTAAACTTCACGAAATAAAATGAAACTAAAATGTAGTTAGCTAGTATCAGTGGAAAAATGAAATACAAAATTTAAGAACATCAAAAGTTGGTGTACTGATCTTCAGTTCTCTTGGCAGTTGCTAACAAAAGAATGTACACTGTTATTCATAAATGTCTTGCTCTCAAGATACAATTTGATTTTTATGTTTGGGCTACAGTCGTTAGTGCTGTAAACGTAGCTAAATAGTAAAAGATATCGGGCAAGTACGAGTTAAACTCGTACCAAGTCGAAGGGTTCCGTACCGCTCTATTTTTTTTTCAATTATATGAGTCAGAGATTATTTGAATAATAATTTTGATAATGATAAATTAAAATAATTTTTTTTATTTTTAAATAAATTTAAGTATAAATTTAATGATTTTTATAACATTAAAAATTTCCAATTAAATAGACTAAGCTTTTTTATATAATTTTAAATTTTAAAGCCAAAAAAATTTTTTTTTTAATTTTTTTTTTATTTTTTAACTTTTAAAGTAATTTAAACATAAACATAAACATTTTGTACAAAAAAATAATCTGAAACTATAAAATATTGTAGCTGTTTAGAAGAAAAAAATTATTTTTTGGTAAAATTTCAGTTTTTTGGAAAAAATGTTATGATAATAAATTTAAACCACAATTTTTATGGTTTTATACAAAATTCTGCATAAAATTACACATTTTTAACCAATTTCCAACCTTTCAGGATAAATACGCTGAGCTCTAGCATAGGGGTTTTTTGTCATTTTTCAACTTTTCATTAATAACTTTTGAAAATTAAGTCCAGCAACGTTCGCTATATTTTTCCTGTAATCTACACGTAAAAATACCTAGGTAAACCAAATTTTAAACCTCTAGGTCAAATGGTTTGGAAGATAAGGGGGGGACACGTTTTTTTTGGAAAAAAAAGTTTTTCCTTGACAACGCTATGACCATCACCTCCAATAATGTTCTCTATATTTTTCCTGAACTCTACTCGCGAAAATACATATGTGTACCAAATTTCAATACTCTAGGTCAAATAGTTTAGGAGAATAGGGGGGGGGGGGGATAAATAGGCATTTTAATGCATTTTTTAAAAAAAATCTTGTTATTTCCTTGACAACGCTATGAACATCACGTTCAATCATGTTCGCTATATTTTTCCTGTAATCTACACGTGAAAATACATAAGTGTACCAAATTTCAACTCTCTATCTCAAATAGTTTGATCGCTAGGGGGGGGGGGGGGGGGTAATGGTTTTGGGCGACGGACAAACGAGTGAAAACATAAGGGTTCCGTTTGGACACTTTGTGTACGGAACCCTAAGAAACATATATATTGCTATTTCTCAACAGTTCTTTATCTTTATATTAATTTCTAGAAAATGCAATAGTAGAATATAGAAATGTTTACAATTAAAAAATTTAAACTCCTATTTTCTGATGTTGCAGCAATATTGTATATGTTTTGCAGCAATACATTTATGGCGTTTCAATTGAAAAAGAATTTTTGATTTCCCAGAAATTTTCTGAATTTACAAGAATATGCAAGATAAAAATACTGCAACATTATTGCATCATTGCTGTATATGCATTGCACTTTTATTGCACCAATTATGTGACATTATTGTACTATTGCTGCAAAATTATTGTACCATTGATGAACAGTATTGTATTGTATTGCTGCAAATTGCAGCGTTGCATTAATGATACAATAATGTTGCAGCATGTTTTTCTCGTAATATTCACAGAATATTTCTGAGATATCTTAGATATATAGCATCAATGGTACAATAATTTTTTACAGTAATAGTATAATAGTGTAACATAATTTCTGCATAAAAGTATAATACAAATGTAGCAATGGTGCAATAATGTTGCAGCATATTTTTCTTGTAATATTCAAAGAATATTTCTGGGATATCGAAATTTCTTTTTCAATTGAAACGTCATGGATGTATGATTGCAACATCATTGCTGCAAAACAGACATAATATTGCTGCAACATCAGAAAGTAAGAGTTTAAATTTTTTAAATGATAAACATTTCTTTATTCTATTGCATTTTGTAGAAATTGATGCAAAGATAAAGAACTATTGAGAAATAGAATTTTTTTTTTAAACTATTTAGCTACGTTTACAGCACTAACGACTGTAGCCCAAACATAAAAATCAAATTGTATCTTGAGAGCAAGACATTTATGAATAACAGTGTACATTCTTTTGTTAGCAACTGCCAAGAGAACTGAAGATCAGTACACCAACTTTTGATGTTCTTAAATTTTGTATTTCATTTTTCCACTGATACTAGCTAACTACATTTTAGTTTCATTTTATTTCGTGAAGTTTAATTTTTATTTATGATATCGAAAATGGAAGAATTAGATATTTTAGAAATTCCAAGTGATTGTGAGTCTGTTGACTGCTTATGCGATTCTAATGGTGAATCAGTTTCAGACGATGATGATCAGATCAGATATCAGAAAAAAATGGTTCGAGGTGAGATGGAATATAAAACTTTTTACATAGGCCTTTGTTGGCAAAAATGGAAGGATAATCGAGCGGCCTCATTCATGTCCAACTTCATTGATCCTTCTGAACCAAGATCGGTGAATTGAAAGCAAAAGGACGGTTCACTAAGCAATGTACCTTGCTCTGTTATGGTTTGAGACTGCAATAAGCACATGTGTCCGCCATATTGGATCCGCAATTTTGAATTTTTGAAATATGACTTCAGATTCGTAATTAGCGCCCCAAAAAACCCCTAGATACCAAGTTATATGAGAATCAAACAATTTTTTAAAAATTTGTCCGCCATATTGGATCCGCCATTTTGAAATTTTGAAAATTGACTTCAGATTTGTAATTAGCGCCCCCAAAAACCCCTAGACACCAAGTTTTATGAGAATCAAACAATTTTTTAAAATTGTGTCCGCCCTATTGGATCCGCCATTTTGAAATTTTAAGAATTGTCTACAGATTAGTAATTAGCGCCCTTAAAGACCCTTAGATACCAAGTTTTATGAGAATCGAACAATTTTTTAAAATTGTGTCCGTCATATTGGATCCACCATTTTGAATTTTTGAAAATTGACTTCAGATTCGTAATTAGCGCCCCCAAAAACCCCTAGATACCGAGTTTTATGAGAATCAAACAATTTTTTAAAAATGCGTCCGCCATATTGGATCCGCCATTTTGAAATTTTGAAAATTGACTTCAGATTAGTAATTAGCGCCCCCAAAGACCCTTAGATACCAAGTTTTATGAAAATCAAACAATTTTTTAAAATTTTGTCCGCCATATTGGATCCGCCATTTTGAATTTTTGAAAATTGACTTCAGATTCGTAATCAGCGACCCTAAAAACTGCGGAAAGTGTCAAGACCCGTAAAGTAAGTTAGAACAAAAAATATATGACTGAAAGTGTTAAAAAAATTCATAAATTTAAGTTTTTGACCTGCGGAGGGGAAAGTGTTTGAGGACCACTGCAAATTTCCTCCTTCCAACAGCCTTAATAATTTCAAAAAACAATACACATGTTCATGTGCATGAACGTATGCATGAACGTGTACACGTTTATGCACACAATTTTTTAAATTACTGAAAAATGTTTAACAAGGTAACTGTGCCTATGGTATTTCTCCACCCTTGTTCCTGAAAAACAATTGCGCAGCCATATTTCCCATAGAAAACTACTGCGCAATGTTTGAAGTTCTGCAAAATTTTAATCATGTTCGTTTACTCAGCGTTTGTTGTGACCAAACTCGTTCGGTTGTTACAAACAAACTGTCTGTTTAGGGAGTATCGTTCGAAGGTACCTTTAATACCGGAATGTACCGTTGATTAACGACCTTTAAAAGTTACAAAATTTCAACGTTAGATTGCAAAATATAGGGTTTAATTTTGGATGCCGATATTGATCCAATATTATTATTATATATCCTTTTTGTAAGAACTTATCACCTTATTTAGTGTATATGAAACATTACTTATATTGTTGTAATAAAGAAATATGTTTATCCCGATAAAAAAATCCCACTATTTCATAAATAATTAAAATCAAATCAACAGAGAAACATCAAGGAAATTTATATTTTACAGTATGGGATTTGGGTTTGTTTTTACATACATATTCAATTCAATTTGTTGTATTGTGCTGAAATTACATTTGATTATTAATTAACATTTTATTCATACCTTAAACGCAACTAAACGCTTACATACGAAATTTTTGAAAAATCCTAGCGACGCTGAGATTCGAACGCACTAACCCTAACGCTAAACGCAAATACGCATATTACGATACGAGCGCCTAACCATTAAGCCATCTTGGTTATGAAATTCTCTTTTCAAAGAACTTGGTGATCTCAAGTTTCGTTTGGTCGCCACGTGCAGATGAACCCCCGCAATGGCATCGCCCGTCAACAATACCCAAGTAGCACGTAAGATTACGTGAATATTGCAGCAATATTGCATTGAATATTACTAATATTGCGGGTAATGTCACGGTGATATCAACGTAATGTTAAAATGTCCGCGTCAAGGTGACATAAGACGGTAATATTAAGGCAATATTAAAGTAATATTACAATGTAATATTAAAGTAATATTACAATGTAATATTAAAGTAATATTACAATGTAATATTAAGTTAATATTACAGTAATGTTACAAATATTACTGTAATATTAAAATGACATTGTGGTAATATTACAATTAAATATAATGTAAAAAAAATTTTGGGCCTTTGGGTCTTGAACCTTTGTAAAGTGAACCAACTGACCAAGTAGGTAGACGCCTTAAACCACTCGGCTACTTAACTCTTATAATATACTTCAGAAAGTCTCTTCATGTTTTACTACACATTTGTAATATTACTGCAATGTTACAAGCAGTTTGTAATATTGCTGCAATATTACAAGCAATATTACAAGTTTGTAATATTACTGTAATATTAACTCAATATTACTGTAATATTAACTTAATATTACATTGTAATATTACTTTAATATTGCCTTAATATTACCGTGTAATGTCACCTTGACGCAGACATTTTAACATTACGTTGATATCACCGTGACATTACCCGCAATATTAGTAATATTCAACGTAATATTGCTGCAATATTCACGTAATCTTACGTGCTACTTGGGTAGACTCTCATAAATTTTGGTCCCATGGTTTAGTTAGCATTACTGGCATGTGACACTCAAACATATTTTCACCAAAAGGAAAATGACAATAAATTCCTTCCGACAATTTTTTTGTGAATCCATTATTTTGAAGATAAGGACATGTTTTTTAAGAAGAATTTTAAGAATTTTATCGAAATAAAAATTTTAAATACTTTATTGAAATAAGATAATATGTATTCGGAGAAATTTTAATTTTTTGTATAATCTGTATATATTATTAAGAAACATTCAGAAATAGAAAACATTTCTAATATTCAAGTTTGAAATTTTATTACAATCATTACTAACAATGTTAACTTTTTTCCGAATGAAATTAACATAAGTTTAAATTTATCTAGTAAATTACACAGGCCCACAAAAAAAAAGTTTCGTGTACAGCAGACCAGACTAGTCATTCCCTATGTATTTTGACGCGCTGAACACGAATCCGAAGTCAGTTTTGCTCCATCACGTCAGGATTTTTTCCTAACCTCAAAATCAATAAAATGACACTTTTGGTTCATTAGCATGTGAACCCGACTTAACATTAATACATGCCTAGGGCGAATAGAAAGCTTGAATTGTGACCTTTAAAACGCTTTTTTAAAAATTGTTGTACGATGATTTTTAACGAAGTTATGATGTTTTACTTAAAATATAAATTTTTTCCAAATGTAAATAACACTTCAATTATTGATGTGGTATGGTGTAATGGAAAAAAATTTCATTTATTGCTAAATTGCAATTGCGTAGTTTGCTCGACTCACTTTTTGATGGAAGAACTTAGACAAACGCCATGGGTTTACAAGCATCCCAGGTACGAATTGTCCGTCGGCCCACGGTCGGGCCAACCTTGCGGCAGTTGGTCCGACTCTGCATGCCGTAGGTCGGACCAACTAGCAAAATGATAACGGTTCGCCGACCAACGGTACTGATAGTCGGCCCAACTACTGAGCCCAAAGTTGGGCCAACCTCAAAGCCCAGAGTTTGGCCAACCCAAAAGTCGGCTAAACTACTGAGCCCAAAGTCGGGACGACTACTGTTCCCAAAGTTGGCCCAACTATTCATCCCAAAGTTGGGCCAACCAGCAAAATGATAACAGTTCGCCGACCAACGGTATTCACAGTCGGGCCAACTACTGCTCTCGAAGTTGGCCCAACTACTCATCCCAAAGTTAGGCCAACCTACTACTTTATCTAAATTTTATCATTAATTAAAGTACATATAATTACATAATACAATTTATAAATTCAATTACATAAATATTAATAGTTTAAATTACATATATTATCAGAACCTGAAACAGAAAAACTTTTGTAGTCACGAAGATTCGAACCCTGGTCCTCCAGCTGACAGTCCAGTACGCTATGCCCCGTAGTATCACTGATTGCAATAAGAAATTATAAATCAACTATATAGCTCAACTCAATACCGCCTATTCTTAGAGAGACTCAGATATTAAATAATTGAATACTGGTATGATGACCATGGACCAAATAATGATTTTTGACGTTAATAATTGTTTAAAAAATAATTTGTTTAAACAAATTGTTATAAACAAATAAATAAATAAGATGAAAATTATTAAAAATAATTCACGGCAATTGATAGTAAAGAAAAAATTACAAAAGGAACAAAGTGATTTTTTAAAATTTTCAATTCTGTATATTTTAAATAGTTAATAAATAATGACAATGACTCTGTACTCATATTAGCTTACGCTTAGGAATACATTGATGTTAAAAAACGATTATTGGAAAGAGGAGAGTGGAATAAATGATAACTTTGAAGTTAAAAATTGTTTGAAAATTAATTTGTTTAAACAAATTTTTATAAACAAATGGAAGAAAAACAAAAAAATCAGGACTACTATACTGACTTATCACTTTGATTTTAATCATCGCATCATCATTTATTATAAGATTACAACATTCAATAAATAAATGTAGACATTTGTTTATTGAATGTTGTAAACTTAATTATTCTTTTCTAAACATTTTTGATTGTCAACAATTTTTTAAAATTGATTTTAGAAGTGTTTTAAGACTATTATTATTAAAATCTTTTTGGTTTAATTTTCCTAAACTTCTTATTGTTGAAAGATTTTTACATTTCTTCTGTAGACTTATTTTTATCTATTTAAATTTAAAAATTTTTTTTTGCTACTTTTTAATTATGCTAAATGAATTAATAAATGACATTTTTGATGTTTCTAAAAGAAATCAATGATTTTCCCCAACGGTCGGGGAAACTCTGGGCAAGGTTTGGCCGACATCTAAAATTAAAGTCCCCCAAACTATGTTTTATGGAGTTTTGCCGACGGTCGAGGAAACTCTGGGCAAGGTTGGGCCGACCTCTAAAACTAAGGTCCTCCATATTATGTTTTACGGAGTTTTGCCAACGGTCGGGGAAACTCTGGGTAAGGTTGGGCCGACCTCTAAATTTAGAGTCTTTTAAACTGTGTTTTACAAAGTTTCCCCAACGGTCGGGGAAAGTCCGGGCAAGGTTGGGCCGGCCTCTAAATTTAGAGTTTTTAACCTGTGTTTTACAGAGTTTCCCCAACGGTCGGGAAAACTGTGGTCAAGGTTGTACCGACCTCTAAAATTAAGGTCCCCCAAATTATGTTTTTCGGAGTTTCCCCAACTGTCGGGGAAACTCTGGGCAAGGTTGGGCCGACCTCTAAAACTAAGGTCCTCCAAATTATGTTTTACGGAGTTTTGCCAACGGTCGGGGAAACTCTGGGTAAGGTTGGGCCGACCTCTAAATTTAGAGTCTTTTAAACTGTGTTTTACAAAGTTTCCCCAACGGTCGGGGAAAGTCCGGGCAAGGTTGGGCCGGCCTCTAAATTTAGAGTTTTTAACCTGTGTTTTACAGAGTTTCCCCAACGGTCGGGAAAACTGTGGTCAAGGTTGTACCGACCTCTAAAATTAAGGTCCCCCAAATTATGTTTTTCGGAGTTTCCCCAACGGTCGGGGAAACTCTGGGCAAGGTTGGGCCGACCTCTAAATTTAGAGTCTTTTAAACTGTGTTTTACAAAGTTTGCCCAACGGTCGGGGAAAGTCTGGGCAAGGTTGGGCTGACATCTAAGTTTAGAGTTCATTAACCTGTGTTTTACAGACTTTCCCCAACGGTCGGGAAAACTGTGGTTAAGGTTGTACCGACCTCTAAAATTAAGGTCCCCCAAATTATGTTTTTCGGAGTTTCCCCAACTGTCGGGGAAACTCTGGGCAAGGTTGGGCCGACCTCTAAATTTAAAGTCTTTTAAACTGTGTTTTACAAAGTTTGCCTAACGGTCGGGGAAACTCTGGGCAAGGTTCGGCTGACATCTAAGTTTAGAGTTCATTAACCTGTGTTTTACAGAGTTTCCCCAACGGTCGGGAAAACTGTGGTCAAGGTTTTACCGACCTCTAAAATTAAGGTCCCCCAAATTATGTTTTTCGGAGTTTCCCCAACTGTCGGGGAAACTCTGGGCAAGGTTGGGCCGACCTCTAAATTTAAAGTCTTTTAAACTGTGTTTTACAAAGTTTGCCTGACGGTCGGGGAAACTCTGGGCAAGGTTGGGCTGACATCTAAGTTTAGAGTTCATTAACCTGTGTTTTACAGAGTTTCCCCAACTGTTGGGAAAACTCTGGGCAAGGTTGGTCCGACCTCTAAATTTAGAGTCTTTTAAACTGTGTTTTACAAAGTTTGCCCAACGGTCGGGGAAACTCTGGGCAAGGTTGGGCCAACGGGCGGGAAAACTGCGAGTGCCACAGTTGGCTTGCAGAGTCGGCCCAACTTTGGGAACTTGAAAAAAAATATAGTTGGGCCAACTCTGGCAGACGTAACTACGCATGCCAGAGTTGTGCCAACCTTGGCCCGACGGACAAACTCTGGCTGCAGACCAAAATTCGCACCTGGGATGGCGTTTGCGTAGTTTTTATTTCGTAAGCAGCGCTCAGCTTCGACCACGTTTTCGATACAAATAACACGCTAGGGACTTTGCCTAAGTTTTTCCTTCTGATCTTATACCCGAGCTCGAAGCCTCGTACGATTTTTGGACTACGCAAAACACTTTGCTTAAGTTTTTATCAAATATTCTTTCTTTTTCTAGAGTTTCTAAGATTTTTAATATTAATTTTTTACAACAAATAATTTTAAAAAATGATTTAAACTATAACTAACAGATGCAGTTTTTTCAACGAATCCATTGATACCAAAAACTCATTTTTCGTCAAAATGTCGTTTGCCTAAGTTTTTCCTTAGTACGGCAGTGTACGTGTTCATGTACATTTTTTTTAACCGGGGTGTCACCTAGCTGGTACTGGGGTATTTCGGAGACGTCAATTTTTACATTTTGGGGTTTAGTTCCTTGAAGAAGTTGACCGGAAATGACATGGACATCGTTTGGGTACTTGTTTACTTCTAAGAAGTCGATTTTCAAAATTTGAGGTTAACTTTCCTGAAGAAGTTGACCGGAAATGACCTAGACACGGATCAGTATTTTGGTACTTCAGAAAAGCCGGTTTTTACATTTTAAGTTTAACTTCCCTGGAGAAGTTGACCAAAAATGAACTAGACATTGGTTGGGTACTTTGGTACTTCAGAGTAGTCGGTTTTTAAGGTTAACTTCCCTGAAGAAGTTGACTGAAAATTACCTGGACATTGGCTTCATACTCGGGTACTTTAGAGAAGTCGGTTTTTACTTTTTGAGGTGAACTTCCCTGAAGAAGTTGACTGGAAATGACTTGGACATCGGTTGGGTACTTATGTGTACTTCAGAGAAGTCGATTTTCACATTTTGAGATTAACTTCCCTGAAGAAGTTGACCGGAAATGACCTGGACAACTATCGGTTACTTAGTTACTGTAGAGAAGCTAATTTTCACTATCTGAGTTTAACTTTCCTGAAGTAGTTGACCGGAAATGTCCGTAAATAGTTGACATTTTTAAAAGAATTATGAACTATTTTATAATTGTGTTGTTTATTGAACTTTTTCTTTATTTTTTTTAATAAAGATCATGACATTTTTTATTTAAAAGAAATTTCTCATTTTTTTAATTGATTGTAGATATTTTTTTGAAATTTTCTCATTTATTTGACATAATTTATTTGATTTTGATTAAATGTATTATTATTCATTATTTATTCTTATTAAATGTTCTCAGTTTGAAAAATAAACTACTTACAAATAAAGATTTGGAGAGCTTTTTATATACTGATTGCATTTAAAAAAAATCCATTTTAATTTCTTAAAAAAAAGTCATGATTTTTATCAGTCCTGACTAACTGAAATTTACATAAATTTATTTGTTCGAAATAAATCTGTTTTTAAAATCCACAAAATCCATTTTCCTTAAACTTTTTTTAAACATTTGAAATCACGAAAGAACAAAACTTGTGATTTTTAAAAATTTATTAAAATTTAAAATAAGAATTTTAAAGTTTATAAGTTTTGTTAATTTATGATTAAGAATAATGAAAAAAAATTTACGCAAGATAGGCATCTAGCGCAAAACCGCACTTTTGAATAATTTTTAAACTTCCTGGAACGTTTTTAAGTTTTAAAATTCATGCCCTCCTTCTAACCAAAAAATTGCATATTATTAAAATCAAAGGTTTTGTTTGTATGTGATTTAAAATACTTGTGAACTTTTTAATTAATACATTGGAATGATTTTAAAAATAAATTCTTAAATATTTCGTAATTCTCCTACAAAATTTTAAGAAACTTTAATCGACTTTTTCTGTCACAGTAAGTATTAAATGTTCGAAACTTTGAATCATAGTAGAAAAATTACAAAATATAAATCAAATTATTTTGAAAATAATACATAAATCTTCTTAAATAAGAATTAACTGTGATAAAAGCAAATATTTTATGACAAATGTTTAAATACATAAAATATGTAGTGAAAACGTTTTTAAATAAGCCCGCCATTTCGTCAGCCAATAAAATCACTTGCACCTCAAGAGAAAGATTTTGCTTCCTATCGGCAGTCGCTTAGGTAGCTTAGTGGTTAGGTACACTGAAAAAACTTTGGGCCGGCAAACCACTCAGGGCTGGTCGCGCTGCCTTCCACACTTGAGAGAGCTCTGACGCACTATTTTTGGTATCTCAGACGTACCACACTGGTTAGGCTGAGCTCTCACAGGCAAGGGTAGATGCACAACTATCATTTTCCCGTGCCGTACCAATGAAAAGGGATTGCTGCTTGCTCACATTGGGTCGTCAGCTTACCCACATTAAGAGCTCTGGCGACCCAAACAGAGGTGAGCAGGTGTACTTGATTTGGTAAGGCAGACTTACTCGCAGGTACGTCTGCCTGCCCAAATTTTTTTCAGTGTAGTTAGTTTGTGTGCGTCGAACCCGGGTTCGAATCCTCGTCCCCCCAAATTTGTTTTTAAAATTTTCTCCATAATTTCAGGTCTTCACTATGAATTAAGGTAATGTACAATCTGTATTTACTAATATTCAAACGCTTACATTAAAATAATTTTTTTTAAATCTAGAGGTTCTTTTGAAGCTTCTCTGAAGCTTCCCTGGAGGTTGGATTGAAGCTTCGCTGGGTTAACTTTCATGTAGTACACACAAAAAACAAAGTATTAAAACGAGTCTAAATTTTGGAATTCTTTTAAGGTGTAAACGAAAGAAGCCGCTGTGGGCTGAAATTCAGCAAAAGAAAATAACTTGAAAGCAATACACACAGTGGGCTGAAACAAAGCAACACTAAAAACTAAAATTTATGCTGAAGCCAATAAATGGGCTGAATTTCAAACCTTATACTGTATTATTCTATTGTCAATTATTAAGAAAGCTAAAATTAAACCTACATTTGAATTAAAAAATAGTTATCAAATCTTCTGGATTATCTAATTATGGCTGTAAAGGTTAGGAATAAAAGCATGTTCATATTTTAAAAAATCCTTCTTAAGAACTTATGTGTGATTTGGTATTATATTTAAAAACTGTAAATTAACTACAGTTTTTTATAAAATCCCAAATATCTTGTGAAATTATATGATATTTAACAGTTTAACTTAGCAGAGATGTGTTGACAATTTCACAAGATATTCTGAAATAAACTATTAGAAGTTTGTTTGTACATATAATCACAAATCACGCACAAATTCATTGTTCTGAAGAAAATTGTCTACATCAATCAAACAAATAAGCACCACAAACACAAAAATTCACTACAAAATTGTTAAAAATTATCGCGTCGCGAAATTTCTATACTGGACGCATCGCCATTAGCATATGATGTTTGCTCATGCGCAAGACCCTTCTGGTGAGGTCAGGCGGTCAGGACTACTTTTAAGCCTCCGGAAAGGCTGAAAAGTATCTTCGTAAGCATATTGTGATAAAACAGCTCAACTGTGTCTGGTTTTAAGCATCAACAACTAGAAACCAGGATATTTAACACTTAATTTCCACTTTAAGACTCCATATGACTGTTATTTAGATATTTTTGCACTTCAATTCAGTTTTGGACTTAATTTAAGTCAAATCTTAAAAGTAGCCAATCATGATTTTAAGACTTTGTTTTTTGTGTGTAGATGTCCACATTAAATTAAATTTATGCACTGATGTTTAAGGTAGTTCTCTATAGATTTTCTTTAAATTGTGAGAAAACGTTATTTTGTATGTGCCTTCTGTCTGGATAAAATTTCAATAGCCCTTGCAATGCTCAAAATTGAGATATTCAGGTTAGTCCAGTCAAATTGTCGTTCAAAAAGCCTCAATAAAACAATAATTCCGATATGGCCAATTTTTTTTGGATTCGATAGGGGCATGTTTGCTGAGCTTAAATCTAAGTTTGTGACCTCTGGGGGAGGTAACTTTGTCCGCCATCTTGAAAAAAGGGGTGAAAATTTGTTTTCAAAATAATCCAAAATCTATGCCATTAACGAAAAAAAACTAAAAATACAAATTCATAGTAAATAAAATTGCCTATCACTTTTGTTTAGAACATTTTTTTCCAAGACTTTTATTTCTCGCTAAATATTGCAAAAAGTGAAAAAATAAGAGTTTAAAAAATTTAATTTTGCATTTTTATCGACTATTGTTCAATTTGTTGTAAAAAAAACTTATTATAAAAGATGAAGATAACTTAAAATTGAACAACTTTCGATTAAACTTTTTTTAAATAAAATTAATAGTTAAGGCTGGAGAGTTCAGCAAAGAGCGCAAATGCCTAAATTGCAATGCATAACCGTCTTACCAAGTGGATCTTTCAATCTCATTTTTGAACGGAATGCATTATTTTAGATCACAATTTTATTTTTTTATTCTATAGGGAGATGTTTACTGGGCTTAAATCCAAGTTTGTGACCTCTGGGGGAGGTAACTTTGTCCGCCATCTTGAAAAAAGGGGTGAAAATTTGTTTTCAAAATAATCCAAAATCTATGCGATTAACGAAAAAAAACTAAGAATACAAATTCATAGTAAATAAAATTGCCTATCACTTTTGTTCAGAACATTTTTTTCTAAGACTTTTATTTCTCGCTAAATATTGCAAAAAGTGAAAAAATAAGAGTTTAAAAAATTAAATTTTGCATTTTTATCGACTATTGTTCAATTTGTTGTAAAAAAACTTATTATAAAAGATGAAGATATCTTAAAATAATAATAACTTCTAATAATAACTGATAATCTATCGCATTTATGAAAGAAATTAAAGAATATAAATTAATTTTAAGACCAAAATTTTTATATAAATAATTGTCTCGTTTTTTCTACGTGCGTACCAACAGCAATGCTAACAAATAACTCTCTTTTTTATTCCAGAAATAAAAAGTCGAATAAAAAACAATTATTTCTATAATATCTTACCGATTTTATTCTACTAACATTAAATATAACTTTTACATAAATTAGTTTTCTAAAGTAACGCATTAAGACAAAAATTCTAAAAAAAAATATTTGATAAGTCGAAAAACATTGCAATTGTATTTGCGATTGTGGGTATAGTATTTCCACAGTTAGGAGAGCTCTCCAGTCATAACTGTCTATGTTATTAAAAAATTTTTTTGATTTAAAGTTGTTTATTCTAAGGTTAAGTTCATTTTAATAAAAAGATTCTTTACAACAAATTGAACAATAGTCGATAAAAATGAAAAATTTAACTTTTGAAACTCTTATTTTTTCACTTTTTGCAATAATTAGCGAAAAATAAAAGTCTTAAAAAAAAATGTTCTAAACAAAAGTGATAGGCAATTTTATTTACTATGAATTTGTATTTTTAGTTTTTTTTCGTTAATGGCATAGATTTTGGATTATTTTGAAAACAAATTTTCACCCCTTTCTTCAAAATGGCGGACAAAGTTACCTCCCCCAGAGGTCACAAACTTGGATTTAAGCTCAGTAAACATCCCCCTATCGAATAAAAAAATAAAATTGTGATCTAAAATAATGCATTCTGTTCAAAAATGAGATTGAAAGATCCACTTGGTAAGACGGTTATGCATTGCAATTTAGGCATTTGCGCTCTTTGCTGCGCTCTCCAGCCTTAACTATTAATTTTATTTAAAAAAAGTTTAATCGAAAGTTGTTCAATTTTAAGTTATCTTCATCTTTTATAATAAGTTTTTTTACAACAAATTGAACAATAGTCGATAAAAATGCAAAATTAAATTTTTTAAACTCTTATTTTTTCACTTTTTGCAATATTTAGCGAGAAATAAAAGTCTTGGAAAAAAATGTTCTAAACAAAAGTGATAGGCAATTTTATTTACCATGAATTTGTATTTTTAGTTTTTTTTCGTTCATGGCATAGATTTTGGATTATTTTGAAAACAAATTTTCACCCCTTTTTTCAAGATGGCGGACAAAGTTACCTCCCCCAGAGGTCACAAACTTGGATTTAAGCTCAGCAAACATGCCCCTATCGAATCCAAAAAAAATTGGCCATATCGGAATTATTGTTTTGTTGAATGTGTAATTTGACTGGACTAGGTTCTAAATTCCAATTTTGAATGGAAAATGATAAAAAATGAAATTTCGAAACTGAATATCTCAATTTTGAGCATTGCAAGGGCTATTGAAATTTTTACCAGATATAAAGCACACATAAAATAACGTTTCCTCACAATTTAAAGAAAACCCATAGAAAATCGATTTTTTCAAGTATAACTGCCGGAGAACTACCTTAAAAGCATTTTTTTTAATCCTAATATTTCTGGTCGAGCTGGAGCCTGCCATTTCGCTATTTCGCCAAGGTACTCGACATATAAAATATGGGAGCACTCCTGGTCAGGAGCCATCTAGATTATATATTAATATATTAGTGTTGAATCTAAAGATTATTAATTTTTTTATAAACAAAAGAATTTTATACAAAATCCAAACTGAATATTCTGTAGAATTTAACATTGCGTTGGCAAAACTTTGTAAGCCAGAGTTCTAAATACCTAATTTCTTTTGGTTGGCATATTTCTGGCCAAAGTTGGCCCAACCGTTGGCAAAACTTTGTAATCCAGAGACCAGAGTTCTAAATACCTCATTTTTTTGGTTGGCACAACTCTGGCCAAGGTTGGGCCAACCGATAGCAAAACTTTGTAATCCAGGGTTCTAAATGCCTTAAGGCTTAAGGGCATGTCCCAGATCTTGGGACCACTTGATACACACGTACTTAAGCCTAAACTAGCGAAGATATCGATTTGAAATTTTGGAAATCGTTTTTGAAAGTTATAAAGTGTGTCATAAATGTTCGACTTATTAAAAATGTTGAAAAACAATTAAATTATTAATAAATTAAATATGGGAGATAAGATAGAATTCTACATTTTAGTCTCAAGTGGTCCCAAGATCTGGGACATGCCCTTAAGCAGATAGAAATATGGTTACGGGGCCAGAGCATAAGACAGAAAAGGACAGAAACAGTCTCTGTCCTTTATTATCTCATGCTCTGCTAGCGTAACCGTAATCGTTGTGCTTTGGGCTTTATTTGTTTTGGAATTTTGGCTTACAAAGTTTTGCCAACGATTGGCCCAACCTTGGCCAGAGTTGTGCCAACCTAGTTATTTAGGTTTTTGGAACTCCGGCTGTCAACCGTTTGCAGTTTCTGTCCTTTTCTGTCTCATGCTCTGGCCCCGTAACCGTATTTCTATCTGCTTAGGCCTATAGTTGGCTGGTAAAGATGGCCCACCTTTGGCATGCGTAGTTTGGTCCGCCACAGAGATCGGAAATTGACATGTCATTTTATATTTTGAGGTATAATACGTAGGAAACTGTAAACAACCTAAGTAATTTACAATTTCAACATGGTGGCAGTAGAAAAAAACGTTTTTTTTATAATTTTTTGATTCTATGAATGTCTTTTATTAATTTTTAAGGGTGTTATTATATATTTCGGCTAGTTTTAAAACAAATTATGCAATTATTTTGGTTTTAGATTTTACTTTTAGGTTATGTTGCATACGTATTTTTGTAGATCACGTGATATATTGAATATATTGAACAAGCGTATTGGCTAGTTGAGCACGTCGCCTGCTCAATTGTCCACCTGGACATTTGACAATTGGGGTGGTTGCTCAATCATCCAATGCATTATGCCCGATCATCCTAAAGGTATTTCGAGCTTAAAACTGGAGAAAAGCAACTTAACTTTTGAGAAAACATTAAGAAACGTTAAATTATGGATAAATGCAAAAAACTGTATAATCAAAATACGTATATTAAGAATTAATAACATTTCAGGAAAGTCGTGATTTATTGACACACAGGGAGCAGAACACATGACTAGTAGAATAGACGTATAGCCAATCACAATTTATTCTCTCGCGGTAGAGTACGGAAGCCCCTACGCGCCACCTTGTAGGAACTAGGTGCAATGTTCTGTTTGGTAGTGTAAAGTCGGAAGAATATAGCAGTCTATTCCTATATGCCTGTGTTCCTGTGTTCTTCGTCCTTTGATGAAAACAATGTAGAATTGTGTAAATGTTTGTTTTTTCTAATTAAAACATAAATAAAGACATTTTAATCATGGAAATTGATTCTAATGGATAGTCAAATTTGAAAAATCAAAGAAAAGTGTACAGTTTAGAAATAAAAATAATTTTTGGGTTAGGTTATAATCACAAAAAAATGTTTATATTGATATTTAATTAAGGCCTATAATAATAAATTGGAAGTAAAGTAATTTAACTCAGATTTATTTAAACCGTTTTTAAAATTTAATTTTTTAGTCAAAAGACAAAGGATATAGGAAGACACCGGCACACTGAGCACCGATATTCCCCATACTTTCGATATTTATAGAGAAACTATATATTTTTTTAAGTAATAATTACTTATATTGAGAATATTATATATTTTTAAATGGTTAAATAACTTCAAACCTAGGTTTCATATTTAAGATAAGACATAATACGTATAAAACCTATTTCTCTCAGTGATATAATTATTATTATTCAATATTGTAATGCCTATTCGAAAAATAACGTTAAATAAGCATGAGTTAAACTTATTTACTTACAGTTTCTTATTATATGCCTTAATTTAATATCAGTATCAATAACTTTTTTTTGTGTTTACATAACCCAAAAATTATTTGCATTTTTAAACTGTACATTTTTCTTTCATTATTTAAATTTTACGAGCCATTAGAATCAATTTTCTTTATATAAAAATGTACTTTATCTATTCTTTAATTAGCAAAAATAAATATTTAAAAAAGTCTTAATTATTTTCATCAAAGGACGAAAAACACAGGAATAGAGGCATACAGGAATACACTGCTATGTTCCTCACATTTTAAACTAACAATATTCATGGAAATTTCTATATTTTTTTTAAGTAAAAATTAATTATAATGAGCATATAATATTTTTACAGGTACTTCATACCTAGGTTTTATATTGAAAACAAGAAATGATGTGTAAAACCTATTTTTCTCAGTACTATAATTATTATTATTCAATATTGTTATACCTATTTCAAAATAACGTTAAATAAACATTAGCTAAAATTCTTTACTTCCAATTTATCATTACACTGAAAAAAATACTGTGATGAGATTAGACATTTGAGTATGGTTGACAGGTTATGTAGAAGTTGAACATAATGCATCGGTGCGCCACTGTCCATTTTACCTAACCTTACAATATGACTCGCGGTTTCACACAGCCGTATGGCTAAAACACCAATACGTATGGCAGTTCCCAAAACAGCAATAAAATATTGCCAATCTGCCCATAATTATCGCAGTTCCAAGAAAATATTTTTTTCAGTGTATAAGCCTTAATTTAATATCTGTATCAACACCTTTTTTTATGTTTGTAATCATAACCCAAAAAATATTTCCATTTCTAAACTGTACACTTTTCTTTGATTTTTCAAATTTTACTAGCCATTAGAATCAATTTCCATGATAAAAATGTCTTTATTTATGTTTTAATTAGAAAAAACAAACATTTACACAATTCTACATTGTTTTCATCAAAGGGCGAAGAACACAGGAATACAGGCATATAGGAATAGACTGCTATGTTCCTCCGACTTTACACTACCAAACAGAACATTGCACCTAGTTCCTACGAGGTGGCGCGTAGGGGCTTCCGTAGTAGAGAGATTTTTATTGGTTACGTCTATATTCTGCTAGTCTGCTGTTCTACTCTCTGGGGGTCAATAAATCACGACTTTTCTGAAATGTTATTTATTCTTAATATAGATATTTTTATTATCCAGATTTTTGCATTCATCCATAATTTAAAGTTTCTTAACGTTTTCTCAAAATTTAAGTTGCTTTTCTCCAGTATTAAGCTCGAAATACCTTTAGGATGATCGGGCATAATGCATTGGATGATTGAGCAACCACCCCAATTGTCCAAATGTCCTGGGCACGGATTCTCTGAAGCGTCAACGCTATGTAGCCCTGCGCTACGTAGCGCTTTCAACTATATTCAGATGAAAGTAATTTTTTAATGACAGGTGACTAAAATAAATATAGTTAATTGACATGCTTAGGTTGGTAAAAGTGTTTCAAGTGAAAATCAGTGAAAATGTAAAATAGAAAACTGCATAAATGAAATTATTAATTTGAGAATTAATAATAATAATAATCGTAAACTTTATTCTTTAATTCTTTCATTCTGTCCACACCTGAAGTTTGGCACAATAGATGTTTTTTGTTTTAAATCAATAACTTTTAAAAAATGTATTTTTATATTAATTATAAGATTTCTAAATTTATTTATTTAATTATAAATTCTCCTGAATGTAATTTTTAAATCAATTGACAAATTTATATTTTATTTTGAATAATAATAATGTATTACAATACAAACGTGTCTTATTTAAATTTACTTTACCGATTTTAATAACGATTCAAAACACTTTAAACATAATATGAAAAATAATGAATATTTTATATTATAATTTATAATAATATATGAATAATATTCAAAATAATATTTATTTTTTAATTACTTCTAAAAAATACAATATAAATAAGAATAAAGAATGAAAAATCATTATGTAATTGGTAAAAAGCGAGCACGGTTTTCAAATATTTTTTAAGACTTTTAAAATGCCTTTTTTATAATTTATTATTTTTTTAACCATATTTTTTTTTAATGTCAAACTTTCTTCCCCATTTTAAATAAAAATACGTACCAAATTTAGTTTCTTCAAATAAATGTTGTATTTAAAGGTTTATAATAACTCTAGGAATTGATCAAATTCGAAAAATTAAAAGTAAAATAAAGTAATAAAGTAATAAAATAAAGTAAAATAATCGTTCTTTTTGTTGTAGAAAAAACAATATATACTATTTTTTCACTTTTTTGTTCAAGTATAGAAAGTTGGTAAGATTAAAATCATTTAAGACTATTATAAAAGAAAACTGGATGCAAATTTGTAAGGTGTACTGTAACACACATTCACCTATAGCTTTTACGAATCTTGCTCTCCCAAAATGGCATTTAGGGGGTTGAAAAGCTTATAAAATAAGGATCATTTCTAGGTAGCTATGAAAAAGTTCCTAGGGGGGAGTGTTGGTCAAAAATTAAAAAACAAACATTTTTTTGCATTTTTCTTGTCAAAAATAAAATTATAAAAATAATGAGTAATTTTATTTGAAAGATTGGGAAATTCTGCACAAAAAACACCCATAAGATTTTTAAATCCATTTATCCGGTTAAAAGTTATTGGCAGTTGAAAATTACACTGCAACTTTACAGGATGAGTGTTTAAAGTTTTTGCAATGTATTGAAGTCAATGTAACGTGCCTACGCTTCTTGCCTAATAACACCAAAATTTCTTTAAAACAACAATTTTTTATTTTTGGAAATGAAAGAGCAAATAAACATCTGTTGGTTGGCATTAAAAAATCAAAATATATTTTTTGGAGCTAAGGCACGTTTTGTCATGGACAGTCACATATTATGTTTAAAGTGTTGTAAATCTTTATTAAAAACTGTAAAGTAGATTAAAGTAAAACCTCGAGTAAAACACGCATTTATATTTTCTTAAAAATTTCTTTAAATATTTTTCATTTTTCCAAATTAAAAAATTCCCAACTTCTATCGATTCAAATTGAAATTATTTCAATCTTGAATTAATCAAAATTGAAATATAACCAAAGTTTTAAGATTTACAACTCATTTCTATTTTAATCCCTAATGGTGGGAACAATTATTTCAAACTTTTACCTTTACAAATTAAAATAAATTAAAAATTTTAAACTTGATATTATCAATATAAATTTAAATTGCTTCAAACATTAGTTAGTATATGAACTATGGATTATTTAAATTTTAATAATAATAAACTTAAATTATTTAAAACTTTTAATTTTTCGAATTTGATCAATTCCTAGAGTTATTATAAATCTTTAAATACAACATTTATTTGAAGAAACTAAATTTGGTACGTATTTTTATTTAAAATGGGGAAGAAAGTTTGACATTAAAAAAAAATATGGTTAAAAAAATAATAAATTATAAAAAAGGCATTTTAAAAGTCTTAAAAAATATTTGAAAACCGTGCTCGCTTTTTATCAATTACATAATGATTTTTCATTCTTTATTCTTATTTATATTGTATTTTTTAGAAGTAATTAAAAAATAAATATTATTTTGAAAATTATTCATTTATTATTATAAATTATAATATAACACCCATAAGATTTTTAAATCCATTTATCCGGTTAAAAGTTATTGGCAGTTGAAAATTACGCTGCAATAAAATTGGGCCCCTGATAACATGGCAACTACGCATTACACAGACCTAAGAACCTACTTAAAATTTTTGTTTTTTGACTACATATCATTGACCAAAACATTAGGCAACTTTTTTTATGGTAGCTTTTTGTTCAGAGAATGCCTCATAAGTTGAAAAATAGTTTTTAAATTTGCAAATGATTTCAGGTTCCATTGTTTCCAATTATTATAATATTTTTAGACTTCAATAGTGAAAATTGTAGTCATAAAGTTTGAATTGATTTAAGTTTTGATACTATAATACACATTTTTTATAATTTGAAAATTTTAATATTGGTTGAAGTTTGAAATTCCTAATTTAAATATGCATTGTAAAAATTAAGAAATATCTATAAGTTTATAATAATTTCAACATGAATTGATTAAAACTTGCACCATTAAAAGTTTTAAATAATAATTGAAGTATATTATTATTAAAATTTGAGTAATTCATAATTCCTACATATCTCATTTTAAGACGCTTTTTGCGCCTCAGATACAATCAAAAATACCAAAATATCATAGTTTAAGACACTTTCAAAACACTTGTTTTTAGAGTATATTAATTAAAATTTTTAAAACAATTTGAATTCGTATTAATTAAATCAAGTTTAAAGTTTGTAATTTAATTGAATTTGTAAAAGTTAAAGATTGAAATAAAATAAAATGAACTTATTTTTATTTTAATTCCTAATGGTGGGTATCACAAATTATTTCAATCTTTCACTTTTACAAATTGAATTAAATTTAAAATCTTAAACTTGATTTATAAATCTTAAAACGTTGGTTATATTAAAATTTTGATTAGAATTGAAGTTTAAAATAATTTAAATTTGAATTAATAGAATTTGGGAATTTTTTAATTTAAAAAAATTAAAATTTATATTGATTAGAAATTTTTAAGAATGGTTTTTTTTTACTAATTTTCGTATCTTTTAAAGAAAATTTAAAAATGATTTCATATCAATAGAAGTTTAAAATAAATGAAATTTGTATAGAAAATTGTAATAATTGTATTAAAAAAACATATTTTGTTAAAAAAACTATTTAGAAATATATTTTAACTTTTTGTAACGTATTATAAAAACTTTTTATTTTCAACTTAGGAAGAAAATCGGTGTTATTCTCTAAAAATTCTATGTATTTGTTAATTTATAACACATTTGAACAAATTCACAAAATTTAATTATAATTATAGTATAATTAATTTAATCTAAATAAGTTCAGTTTATTTTTTGTATTGAAACTATACAAGGCAATGAAAAAAATAATTCTCGCACGCTTTAGTGCGCGTATTTTTGGCTAGTATTAATAAATTACAAATTTTGTTTACAATCCTACATCATAATAACAGTTTTTATGGGAATTTTTAATACTGTACTCTATGGAATATTTATATTATTCGTCGCATAATCTCTTAATCCATTCTTATTAAAAGAAATCTTTTCTCTCATTGTCATAATAAAAGTCTGGTTGTTGTTAATTATTGCTATAAAATTTGAATAATTAGTTTCAATTGTAGATTTTTGATTTGTGAAAATCTTAATATGTATATATTTCAACATTAATGTTAAGGGGGCATAGGCCGTCACAATATTTAAAAAATCGATTTTTGGAATTTATTTTTTATTAAAGTACAGCATCTTAGAAATGTTGTCTGAAAATTTCAAGTCGATGCGAGCAAAATTGGAAGAGAGAGAGCGCGTTTAGTGCGTCTTTTATAAGGCCCGTGACTGTCGTGTCGTTTCTTGTAGCGCACAGTGGTTCGAAATCAAAATTTGATGTTCAAATTAATCTCACAAATCTCTTAAGAATTTATTACTAAATGTTTAAAAAAAAAATTGACAATCCATGCACCCGTTCTCTCTAAAAGTTAATTTGAACATCAAATTCTGATTTCAAATCTCTGAGATAGCGACAAGGTCAAACGCGTTTTTCTCAAAACCACATTTTCAGAGTCGGTGGACACTATATCTTAAAAAATTATGCATCGATCATTTTGCAATTTTTTGCACATCTTCTATACATATTTAGCTTGTACTTGAGAGGAAGACTTTTTTTATAACGTTTACAATTTGTTTGAAAAAATAAAAATGGATCCTATTTTTAAGCAAAAATCACGATTTTTAAAGTGCTATAAAAAATTAAAAATTTTTTTTTTCAAATGTGCTTTGCTCAAGTACTAAAGAAGCTAATATACTAACGAAAAATTTCTGGTATTTTGATTTTAGGTGATCCTGTCAGGACTTATGATGTCCACCACAAAAAAACTTTTTTTTTAGGAGACTGAATAAATTTATTATAACTTTTATAATTTTTATAATTTTTTAATAAATAAATTCAAAAATGTTCTTTAAATATAGATTAATTTCATGTAAAAATTTAAAATAAAAAACCGTCATTCGTTTTCCTTAAAAAGAATCGAGAAAAACCGTATATTGAAGCGTCCCTGACTGCCTATGCCCCCTTAACAAACAAATAAATAAAAGTCGTCTGAAACATAAATAGCAAACTATTTTTTAATAAAATATGAACGTAAAATAAGAATAAATTTCAATTTGCAATTTTTTTTAAATAACAAAAAAAATGGAAATGGATAATAAATTTTGACCTTTCTGTTAGTGGAATTTTTTCAGCCTTTAAAATTTACGAATACTCAATTTATATTTGCTTATATATTTAATTACTTTTATTTTAAGCTGCAAATGCAGTAAATCGAAACAAAAATTGATAAGCTGTGAGTTCTACCAATTTGAAAAACATGGTTTTAAAGGAACCGCGTTTAAAGTTTTAAAACAAATAGGTTTTAGAACAGAATCGAATCGAGAACCCTTTCCTAGTGCGGAAAAAGGGGATCATTCTAAGGCGTTATATTATTTTACTAAATTTCTTTTTTGTTATGACTTTTAGTCCATGAGATCCGACACTGTTTTAGAATTTCTACTTTTTAACTAATTGCATAACATGGACCTTTTTTTGAAAAGTATTAGATTTTCCTAAGAAAATTAGGCAAAGCATTGAAGTTTCAAATAAACTTTCGAACAGAGAAGTCTCTTCTTCGAACAGGCTTGTGAGAATAATAAACATTAAAATGAGGTGAGAGTATTTTTGTTCACAAATTCCATTAACCTTAATAGAAAAATTATTATTCATTTTGAAACACAAGTTTTGGTTTTTTTGAAAAAACGACATTAATTTAGAATGAGAAGAAACTTTTAGCCCTGTAAAATAAGAAGATCAAAATTAATTCATTTTTACGTACAGATATTGTAAATTTTGTAAATTTTAAACTTTAAATTCAATTTTTGCGCAAGCAACTGCAGACCGTGAGACCGGGTTGTAAAAAAACTTTATTATATTTGAAAGCGCTTTATTAAATATTTTTTGTTGGTTTGTTATTTTGAATTTTGTTTAAAAGACAAAGAAATAGCTTTTTTTAGCAATTTTTTTTGTCCAAGAAATAGTTTTGTAAATTTAAAACTTTAAATTCAATTTTTGCGCAAGCAACTGCAGACCGGGAGACCCCCACTCCAACTACCGCGATGAGCGTAAATGTGGAAATCAGTTTCACCTCTTTTTCGCCCAATAAAAAATGAAATTAGGAGGTTGTTGATTTTTTATCAAAGGCTTTAAACATTCTCACTTAAACATGCTAATTTTCGAAGAAAAATATTAATAAACAAAGTGTCATGAATTTTACAAATATATGTATTTACCCTCCTCCTTGATTTAAATGCATTTTTTTAAACTTGCAGAAAAACTTAAGGAATGCAATGCATTTCATCCGGATTAAATAAAATGAAAATGTAATACGATATGCCTAATCGTTTATAGGTAAAAATTATCTTCTTTTAACACAGTTTTATTGCAAAAATCTGACTTCGCGCTCCGTCACATTCTCATCGCGCGCTTCGCGCGCAGGGCTCTCTTCGCTCGCTAATTTCAGCACGCTTCGACTACTTAAAGAATGCTCTTCGTTATCAAAATTGCATACTTTCCCTACGACATGAACCAGTTTAATCTTACCACTGTTTAGCGCTATTCTAAATTGAGGGAGACAGTATCATTTTGACACACAACTTATTTTAAAGATTGTTATATTGTACAGAATGAGAATGTTATTTTGTACAACTGCTAAATGTTATTTTGTACAATTTTGAAAAATGAATTTGTTATTTTGTACAATTATTAAAAAATGGACTTAATTGTAATCCCAAAGGTTTTTAGCTTTTTTAGAAAATTGAACAAAATAACAAATTCATTTTTCAAAATTTTATAAAATAACATTTAGAACTTGTACAAAATAACATTTTCATTCTGTACAATATAACAATCTTCAAAATAAGTTTTGTGTCAAAATGATACTGGCTCAATTGAGGTATCACTTAAAAAATAGAACTTTTTTGTCTTAAATTTCTACGCTTTAAAGGAATACATTCTTATCACGGCACTCGCACTTCGCGCTCGATACTAATACTTTCCGGAATATGCAACATACTGGAGCAAAAAGAAAAATTTTAGTTACTCAAATTCTCAAAGCAAAGAACTGTTGCACCTAAATGTCATTCAAAAAACACTAAAATTTCTGTTTAAACTTATTGATATTAGTTGACTCCTGCCTCGACACAATTACATGATTGAGTAAGATTAATCTTCAAATCAATATAGTATTAAACTCAAACTTAGAACACAGTTAAGATCAATGCCTAACAAACAGAAAATGCACGTTAGCACAATATATCAGTAAGTATTAAATACTTTAAACACGCTTTTTTTCCTTAAAGTATTGCTATGTATTTTTTTTTTAATTTTAAAATAATAAACTGTTAAAAATTTCCACTGGAATTTTCTGTTACCTGTAACAGCAATTTTTTCTTGTCACATGTGACAGAAAATTCTGTTACCTTGTCAGAAATTTAACATAACTTTATTGATTCTGCGCATGCGCGAAGAGGATTGTAACAGAAGTTTCTGTCACACGTATCAGAATTTAATTTCTGCATCGACGTTTTAGAAAATTCTGTTACAAATGTAACATAAAAGTTGACTAAATTTCAAAATATTTTTAACAGTGTAGGCACTTTATTTGCGCGCAGTATAATAATTTACAGGCACCCAAAAAAATGTCATGGCCAAGACACTACAGTACTGTATTCCTATGTAGTTTTTCGTGCTAATACCGAGTCTGGAGTTAGAATTGTCAGATTGCACAGTGGTCCAGAAAGGGAAAATTTCTGGCAAAAATTATTATCTCTGGAAGTACATAAACTTTATAAATTTAAATTATGCTACCTACTGTTTTTGGGGTTTTTGATTATGAATCTGACGTCAGATTTTTTAAATTCAAAATGGCGGATCCAATATGGCGGACACAAGTTTTAAAAAACTATCGTATTCGGTTAAAACTGGTTACATGGGGGATTTTGGAACATCTAATCAAGTTCTAAAATGTCGAAAAATACTCAGAAATGTGACCCCTAACCTTTCCAATTGATAACCAGAATTATCATCCCTTAAAAACCACCCCTGAGAAAAATAGTCAAAGAAAATATTGAAAAAGATTATCATTTTCTACCACAAAATTCTAATGAAGTTCTGAAATGGCGGAAAATACTTAGGGATTGGCACCTTAATTTCAACAAATGATAACCAGAATTATCAACCCCTAAAACTATGCCAAAAAAAAATCATCTTAAAACAATCCTTGAGGAAAACAGTCGAAAAAAATAGAAAAATATTATATTGAAGTTCTAAAATAGTGAAACATATTCGAAAATAGTTCCCTCAATATGCACCTTAATTTCTACAATTGATAACCAGAATTATCAACCCCTAAAAACGATGCAAAAAAATAATCTAAAAACAATCCTTGAGGAAAAAAGTCGAAAAAAATAGAAAAAAATTACATTGAAGTTCTAAAATAGTGAAACATATTCGAAAATATTTCCCCTAATTTTTTCAACCATTTTGAAACTTTACATGTCCGTCATATTGGATCTTCCATTTTGAATTTCTAAAAATCGACATCATATTCGTTATCAGCGATCCCAAAAACTCACATGTAACTAGTTTTAACCGAATACGACAGTTTTTTAAATTTTGTGACCGCCATATTGGATCTGCCATTTTGTGTTTCTAAACTGACAGTGGATTTAGATTCAGTTAGTCAAAATAACATAATGTATGTTATCCTGGTCAAGAAAATACATTTTCGTCTTTTTTTATAAGAATTTTTGTGGTAAAAATGTATTTTCTTGTGTTTTTTCCTAATCGAACCGACATTTTGAGGTTATGTTTAACGATTTTTGTAAAACACTAGACGGTATTAAAATGTAGACTTCATAACAAAAATTTTGATGTATGATAAAGTACTTTTATCGCAAAAATTAAAAAAGTCATCGCGCTATGCATCAGTAGTAGACGACGTTCCACAACGTGCGCTAAGTACTGCGCACACACGTTTTGCTTGATTTCTCACGCAAATAAAAAAAGCGCAAAAAGGTGCAAATTTTTCTTGAAGAGTACATTTCAGAAAATAGATCCATGTAAATTAAAACTCAATATCTGGTGGAACGTAGGGGAACCATAATTCGAAAATAAGTGCAATATTAAAAATCACGTTTATTTTTGGAAAATATAATAGCAAAAAATACATTTACGACTATTTTGAAAATTATGAAGTATTATTTTAGACTTACATAACATAATTAATTGTGGTAAAACAAAAAAAAAACCCTTTATATTATAGAGAAATAAAAATTGATTAGTACTTGAAAAAATAAATTTAACTTAATCTGCGCAAAATTTTTCAATACATCTCCTTGTCAACAACGTATTTTTTAACTTAATGCTTTGAAACTTTATAGTAAATACTAGTTTAATATGTCTTTATTTAAGACAACTAATTATGTTTTTGGAATTCCGAATAGTGTCTTTTGCCAACTTTTGGTCCTTCCCGGCCCACTGTGGATTGGCTTGATTTGTGAGTTTAGATCCAACAAGTGCTCAAAAACACGAATTTAAGCAAAAATAGGAAAATAAAATCGCCGAGCACTAGTGATATATAACTACGTATATATCCCCTCTGAATCTAAATTTAAAATAAGAATTGTCAAATTGGCTTGATTTGTTAACAATACCTAAAAACAATGCTTAAAAAAACACGAATTTGAGCCAAAATAGAAAAAAGAATTCGCCGAGAGACTACACTAATGAACAAATTGACTAGTGTTAACAACTTGAGCCAATCTCACAAATCTCACTTCAGATATAGAAGGAAAAAATACATAGGAATACACCAGTGCAGTGTCTCGGAAAAGACTTTTTTGTATTACGGCTCTAATTCGTGTTTTTGAGCAGTTGTTTGAGGTAGGGGAGACCGGGGCTAGTTGGGTCACTTTGCACTCTTCGTTGTTTAACTTCGTTAATATCCAATTTATGAAAACCTTATCGTACAGAAAACTTGTTCTAATATTTCAGCTTCCATTTAAAAAAGAAAAAGTCCCATTATTATTTTTAGTTTTTTCTGGGGAACATTGTTTTTGGAGAAATCCAAAGTGACCCAACCCGCCCCGACCTGGGGCAGATTTGGTCATGTTGAAAATGTTACAGTTTAAATGTTAAAACATTACTTTATATAATAAACTTAGTTTTTAGGGTTATTTTATAACAAAAGGAATTGAAAAATTAATATACTTAAATTAGAGCAGTGAAAGTATACGATTATAAAAAAAAAAAAAATTGCTCATATTAAAAAAACGAATTTTTTAATTCCTAATTGTTAAAAAGTATAATAGGTATAATCTGGATTATACCAATTATAATATTTTAACACTGACGGTGAAACAATTAACAGGATTATAAAACAACTCATCCTAGTATTATAGTTTTGAAATTATACCTGATATTAGTTTGGCTTATAAAATATGAGTTAGTTTATTTATTAATCAGTAGGATTGAACATCTAGCAACAAAGATAACTTTAAATACCTACTAACTATGGTTAACGGTAATAAATAAAATAATAATAAAAAACCCGGGGAAGGGTGCCCCACATGGAAATTAAAATAAAAAATTTGAAAACTTATTTTTGTTAACAAATATATCGTCTCAGGATGACCCACTGGAGGTCATTTCTATATGGGGAGGGGGTCGACTTGCACCCACGTAAAAATTCAAATCAAAGAATTGGAAACTTATTTTTATCAACAAACATCCCGTTTCAGGATAATCCGACGGGGGTCATTTTTATGCGGGGGGAGACTTGTACCCATGTGAAAATTAAAATAAAAAATTGAAAATATACGATATACTTGTTGACAAAAATAAATTTTCAATTTTTTAATTTTAATTTTCACATGGGTACAAGTCTCCCCAGCATAGAAATGACCACCCCCCCCGGATCATCCTGCAACAGGATGTTTGTTGACAACAGGGTGAGGAGCGAAAAAAAAAGTTTTCAATTTTTTGATTTTAATTTTTACGTAGCCCCATGTGGATTTCAATTTCCCTGCCCCGGGGAGAGGTGCCCCACATGGAAAATGTCCCTGACGTCATACTCCCGAAGTGGTTAATAAATTAACTTTTGAATTTTAGTATTAAAGTATATAATAAAAAAATAGTATTTAATTAGTTTTTAAAAAATTAATTGTTTAGTTTTCTAAACTTCATAAATTTCAACTTGATTTAATGTTAAGTTATAGTTAAGTTGTATGTTAAATTTAGACTGTTAATAATCTGGAATTGTACATCAATTGAATTTAAATTATAATTCTTATAATCCATTATTTATACTTGGTATTATTTAAAAACAATAAAAAGTAGATTATAGATTATAAATGGTATAATAGAAATTATATTCAGTATGATATTTCTTTTAATAATCCAAGACAATGACTTTTGTATAATCCATTTTTCTCCGTGAATTATTATTGGTGTTAATTGACTAAAATAAATTACTCATAGTGAAATTTAAATGAATTAATGTAGTTTATTAATGTAGAATAAGTATATAGTAGATTCCTAATGCATTTTGTCGAGCCAACTAACCTCGGCCAAAACGACCCCACTGACCCCGCATGTGTTTTTCAAATATTTGATTTTTTCTATCGATACTGCAAATATAAATTAAAATCTCTTCATTGCCCTTTAAAAAAAACTATTCAAAGATCAAAATTTGATAATTAAACTTTTTTTAAAACTATTAACCAGGAAAATATAACAAAAAAAACAAGTAAGTAAAAATTTACTTTGGAGTAACAAAAATAGTTTTTCTCACATTTACTCCAAATAAATGATGACATCATAATGAAACTTTACATAAACTTCCATCTCACAATGTAAAATATTTTTTGTGTAGAGAGGAATTAATTCGACTAATAACATTTGAGTAAACTGCAATTACCCACTCTACCGCTGACCCAACTAGCCCCGGTCTCCCCTACTCTTAAAAATTTTAGCAAATCTGACACTTCTGACTTAAAAATCCGATTCAGCGCAAAAAATCAAATAGAAATACACTCGTATGTATTTCATTTATCTGCCTGTGTCGTTATTCCCATTATGCAGAAATTGTTAATTTCGCATATTCATTAAATAAAATTCCTTCTCATTATATTACTAATAACGACATAATAATATTTATTCAAAAATGTATTAATTTAAAAAGAACTTTACACGGAGAAAAATGGATTATAACAACTATAATCTGGATTATACCAATTATAATATTTTAACACTGACGGTGGGACAATTAACAGGATTATAAAACAACTCATCCTAGTATTATAGTTTTAAAATTATACCTAATATTAGTTTGGCTTATAAAATATGAGTTAGTTTATTTATTAATCAGTAGGATTTCACATCTAGCAACAAAGATAACTTTAATTACCTACTAACTATGGTTAACGGTAATAAATAAAATAATAATAAAAAACACGGGGAAGGGTGCCCCACATGGAAATTAAAATAAAAAATTTGAAAACTTATTTTTGTTAACAAATATATCGTCTCAGGATGACCCACTGGAGGTCATTTCTATGTGGGGAGGGGATCGACTTGCACCCACGTAAAAATTAAAATCAAAGAATTGAAAACTTATTCTTATCAACAAACATCCCGTTTCAGGATAATCCGACGGGGGTCATTTCTATGCGGGGGAAGACTTGTACCCATGTGAAAATTAAAATAAAAAATTGAAAATATACAATATACTTGTTGACAAAAATAAATTTTTAATTTTTTAATTTTAATTTTCACATGGGTGCAAGTCTCCCCCGCATAGAAATGACCCCCTGCGGATCATCCTGAAACAGGATGTTTGATGACAACAGGGTGAGGAGCGCAAAAAAAAAGTTTTCAATTTTTTGATTTTAATTTTTACGTAGCCCCATGTGGATTTCAATTTCCCTGCCCCGGGGAGAGGTGCCCCACATGGAAAATGTCCCTGGCGTCATACTCCCGAAGTGGTTAATAAATTAACTTTTGAATTTTAGTATTAAAGTATATAATAAAAAAATAGTATTTAATTAGTTTTTAAAAAATTAATTGTTTAGTTTTCTAAACTTCATAAATTTCAACTCGATTTAATGTTAAGTTGTAGTTAAGTTGTATGTTAAATTTAGACTGTTAATAATCTGGAATTGTACATCAATTGAATTTAAATTATAATTCTTATAATCCATTATTTATACTTGGTATTATTTGAAAACAATAAAAAGTAGATTATAGATTATAAATGGTATATTACAAATTATATTCAGTATGATATTTCTTTTAATAACACAGGCACACAAAAAAAAAAAAAGGTCAAATACCAGAGGGCAGACCAACATATTCCTAGGTTTTTGGGGTCGCTGAAACCGAATATGGCCATGAAAATATTATCTGCTTGCCCATTTTCCCCCTAGCCCCCCCCTTACACCCCTCGGGGGGTGACATTTCAGTTTTTCCAAAAACGTCAAAAAGGCAGTCTATTCCTATGTTTTTTGGGGCGCTGAATCCGAAAAAGACCACCAAAAGCCAATCCCCCCCCCTCCTGCACCCCCTAACACCCCCTGGGAGGGGGTTGGAATTTCGAATTTCACGAAAAGTCGAGTTCGGTGGCTATTTCTATGTTTTTTGGGGCGCTGAATCCGAAAAAGACCACGAAAAGAAAATTCCCCCTCTCCTTCACCCCCTATCACCCCCTGGGAGGGGGTTGGAATTTCGAATTTCACGAAAAGTCGAGTTCGGTATCTATTTCTACGTTTTTTGGGGCGCTGAATCCGAAAAAGTCCACCAAAAGCCAATTGGCCCTCCCCTTCACCCCCTATCACCCCCTGGTAGGGGGTTGGAATTTCGAATTTCACGAAAAGTCGAGTTATATTGGAATAGACTCTAAACTCGATTTTTCATAAAATTCGAAATTCCAACCCACTCAAGGGGATATTAGGGGCTTAAGCGGGCGGGAATTAGCTTTTGGTGGTCTTTTTCGGATTCAGCGCCCCAAAAAACGTAGAAATAGACACCGAACTCGATTTTTTGTGAAATTTGAAATTCCAACCCCCCTCCTAGGGGGTGATAGGGGGTGAAGGAGAGGGGGAATTGGCTTTTGGTGGTCTTTTTCAGATTCAGCGCCCCAAAAAACATAGAAATAGACACCGAACTCGACTTTTCGTGAAATTCGAAATTCCAACCCCCTCCCAGGGGGTGATAGGGGGTGAAGGAGAGGGGGAATTTTCTTTTCGTGGTCTTTTTCGGATTCAGCGCCCCAAAAAACATAGAAATAGCCACCGAACTCGACTTTTCGTGAAATTCGAAATTCCAACCCCCTCCCAGGGGGTGTTAGGGGGTGCAGGAGGGGGGGATTGGCTTTTGGTGGTCTTTTTCGGATTCAGCGCCCCAAAAAACATAGGAATAGACTGCCTTTTCGACGTTTTTGGAAAAACTGAAATGTTACCCCCCGAGAGGTGTAAGGGGGGGGGGCTAGGGGGAAAATGGGCAAGCAGATAATATTTTCATGGTCATATTCGGTTTCAGCGACCCCAAAAACCTAGGAATATGTTGGTCTGCCCTCTGGTATTTGACCTTTTTTTTTTTTTGTGTGCCTGTGTAATCCAAGACAATGACTTTTGTATAATCCATTTTTCTCCGTGTAATTTCTTCAAAGATATGAATTTCAAAATATTAATAATGTTTTTACAGGCTGAGAGACGAATTTCATATTTTCCTATAAAGCAAAACGCGTGTAGCACTTATAAAAAAAAACCCGTTTTTTCGGAATCAGGAGGTCTCAAAACGTCGAGAAATGTGGGTTTTAGAAAAAGTGAAAAATCGCACAAATTTAAGACCTTCTCATTTAGGATGAGCATGTAAAAAGAAATTTTTTCAAAATTTCCAAAATTTCTTAGAAAAGTCAGTATTTTTTTATGCAGTTTTATTAAGGGTGATGAATTAAAGTAAATAGGAAGATAAACCGGGAGTTTATTCATTTTTTTGAAAAATAATAGTGTTTCTGTATATGATTTACCCAATTTATGTTCAATTTTTTGCATGTATAACGTGTATTTTGAGGATTTTCAAGGTTTTTAGCAGTTAAATAGATAGTTTCTTGTTAATTTCTACTTTAGTTGAGTAAGATAAGAATGCGTCACCAGATTTCTGACCGATATTTACTTCCCCCTCCCCCCTCTACTCGCCAAACAATACTTTTACACAACTGCGAAACTTAAAAAAATCATATCTTTTTAAGTTTGCATTATATCGGACACTTTTATTAACGAAATTTGTTTGATTTTACTTGTACTTTAAGAAAAAAATTAGAGGAAATTTTTTTTTCAAATTAAACTTTTTTTGAAAAAAAATGTTCTATTTTTGATAATTTTGGACGTAAATAGCTAGCTAACGAACTTGACCTGTATTTTTGTTCCAAGAAAAAGTGTACCAAAGATGAACTTGATCCGACAATTTTAACTCAAGTTATCCGACGACAAAATTTTTTTCACAACAGACAGACAGACAGACATTTTCGTAAAACCCATTTTTTCGGAATCAGTAGGTCTCAAAACGTCGAGAAATAAGGGTTTTAGAAAAAGTCAAAAATCGCACAAATTTAAGCCCTTCTTATTTAGGATGAGAATGTAAAAACAAAATTTTTAGCGGAACATGAAAAGAATGAAAAGAAAACTTATAAGGTGTAAAATATCTAGGTACAAAAAATCTAGAGATTTACAAAGAGACAAGTTTTTTAATAAGCAAATAAAATATTGCAAAAACTATTGGTCACCCATTAATCAATGAATGTTTAATTTCTTCAGAATCACAAGAGCTATTTAAAGTTTTAAATCCATCTAATTAATAATAAATTTGATTAATTAAGATTACACTTGTTAAAAATGTGTTACTTAGTTCACTATTTAGGTTTTTTGATAAAAAAATTTACATAATTTAGAAAATTAAAAAATTTTATTTTAACTGATGAAAAATCTAAACAACCCAGGCGCGCAGGGACGATGATTTGAGGCTTTATAAAGCTTGACTGAGGACTGATCAATATTGATTGAGGATTGGTGAGTCGGAGGAAGCAAGACTCGTCCAAGCTAGAATGTAACAGCGATTCAAGCCTGACGCTCCAAGCTTGGTTGAGGATTGGAGTCCAAGACTCAATCAATGTTCGGAAGTCCGATTATAGCTTCGTCAAGCCTGATTCCACTGTCGCTTACAGAAGACAGAACGTTAAATAATTATTAATATAATAATATTCTTGTTGTATTATGTTGTTAATAATGATAATTCTTATAATAATAATAAAAATAAAAATAATAATATTATTATTATAATTTTTTCTTAATTACTGTACTGCTGCAGATTATCATAAAATTAATAAAATAAAAAAAATTTTTAATGTTCATCTATAATTATTTAAATTGATATTCTTCAGATTGTTTTTTTTATAATTTAAGATTAATTGCACATTTATACACTTAATTATTATCGACCTAAGATTAATTAACAATTTTAATACATATAAACACTTAACCTATGAAATAAAATTTTGCACGCTCAAGGGGGGATCGAACCCACGGCCCTATAGACGATTTCGCTCGCGGTGAACGCACGCTATTAGTACCACTCGGCTACGACGGGTAGTTGAGATTCAATACAAATAACTTTGTGAGGTTCAGACCTGGATTATATGCTATATACATTTTAATAGTTCTGGAACATATTCATTATCAAAAATAAATGAATAGAATTTATTTATCCTTCGTTTATACTGATATACAGTTTATACAATCCAATCTCCTAACTTATTAATATTTTATAAATAAATATTTTTATACAATATTTGCAAAATATGTAAACAAAATTAACTGATAATGATTAATTATTATACAAATTTTTACGTCTTTCCAAATTATTATTATACAACAAAACGAACAAAAAGGACATCTATAAATAAATTTCTTCAATTATTCAATTATTTCAGCTTCGAAACGTTAATAATTGAAGAAATTTATTTATAGATGTCCTTTTTGTTCGTTTTGTTGTATAAGATTAATTATTATTTAACTATTTATAACTTTAATTTAATATTATTATTTAAAAATTAAATATTATTTAAATAAATAGAATAGAATTTATGTATCCTTTGTATTTACTGATATACAGTTTATACAATCCAATCTCGATCCTAACTTATTAATATTTTATAAATTAATATTTTTGTAAAATATTTGCAAAATATGTAAACAAAATTAACTAATAATTTATCATATTTATTTATAACTTTAATTTAATAATATTATTCAAATAATTAATTTCAATAATATATAATACAAAAGTAAATTATAAAAATTGTTTATATATAATGTATTGAAGGGCACTTTTATTTAAATAAAGAAATTTATTCAATTTGTATAATTAAAGTTTTTTTGAAATGAATGATTTTACAAAATTACGCTATCGAGCACGTAATCATATCTTCAATATTTTTCAAATTTGAAAATTGTCTTTAAATTATTTCGTTTGGTTATGATTCTTTGAAATTTATTTTTTTAAAATAAGAAAATAATTGTTTACAAATTTAATTTACTTCTAATATATTTTACAATTAAGTAAAATTACATAATTTTTGTTTGTTTATTTATAGTTTATTTTATATAAAATTAATAGTAAATATTCATAAAATTACTAAATCTGCAACAGTTGTAATATTTATTATTTAATTAATAATACTTTTTATATGTATATACTTTAATATATAAAAAAATATGTAATATGATAAGTTGAGCAATTGTGTCACAGTTGATTCAAGCTTGAATCTAGATTGGATGTTCAAGCTTCGCGCATGAGGATTCAAGCAGTCTTGAATCAAGCATGGAACGAGCATTGGTGTCCAATCTTCAACCAATATTGAACGACAGTGATTTAAAGACTGTTCCCAGTCTCGATTACCCACTCTGGGTGTCAAAGCTAGAATCAAGCCTCCACCTAGCGTCAGCATTGGTTTCTCGCGCCTGGGAATAATTTAATTCACTAGAAAATAACAATCATAAACCATCGAAGATGAATAAATAATACATTTAATAAGACGTAAATTACTATTTATATACAAATTTTAACCACTTAAACATTTAAATGATTTCAATTCAAAATTCAATCAGAATCTAAATATATGTTTATTATATTTTTTATCAATTTTTAATTTAATCGATTTAATTTTATACTTCTCCAAATTGTAATCAATTATAAACTTTAGTTAATTGATCCAAAATTAAATTCTAATTTTTATTGATAAAATGTAAATCGATTTGAAATTTATGTTGTCAAAATTTAATGTAATTTTAATTTTAATCTATATTAATAAAATCAGAGTTTTGTCTGTACATTGCAGAGAACTTGGAAATTTGTGTTTATTTTTTCGTTTCAAGTAGTAGAAATTCCAAAAATGGTGATTAAAAAACTTATGTATGTTTGTATGTATGTATGTATGTATGTTCGCGATATTATGTCCAGGCATCACTTAAAAACGGCTCGACGGAATGAAGTTAAATCTTGCAGTCTGTTAGATATTCGTGTAACTTAAATTTATAGCCAAACCCCATTAAAAAATATTAATTTTAACGGAAGTTATAACATTTTTTGAATAAAATAAAAAAACCAAAAAATTTAATATTTTTCATTTTTTACGTAATACTCTTAAACTGTCTGTACCTAGAGCTTTTTATTTCGACAATAATTAATAAGAAATTAATAATTGAATAATGATTTTTAGCCAAACCCTATTAAAAAATATTTTTTTAAACGGAAAATATGGCACTTTTTCAAAAAAATCAAAAAATAAAGAATTATGATATTTATCATGTTTTGACGGATCACACTAACACTCTTTGAACTTAGCTTCTTTTATTTTAATAAAAATAATTAAATTAATTCATATTTTAACATAAATAATAAAATGGAAAAATAAATTACAAATTTGCCTTTCAAATTTTTACAAAATTCAAAAAAGCAAAAATTTTTTGTTTGTTGAAACCACATTTGACAGAGTGTCACACTGAGAAAATTCTATCTGTGATGATTACAGAACTAACCTGTACTGCAGGGACGAAATGACCATTTCTGTTTTATTTACTTATTAACCTTGTTGTTCTTAAGAATATGTCTGCTAATTTTACAAAACGTTCTGTAATCTGTCATAAATTAATTAATTAATTAATTAAATTACCTTTAAATACAGTGGTCTGTCATAAAAGAAAGTTAAATTATTACAAAACTTATTATATAAAGCTTTAAGGTTCCTTCAGGCACAGAGTGCAGTATAGACAAGATAATTTTACAGAACTGCTTTGTAAGCATTACGTACGCAACATTAAAGAAGGTAACATTCGGCAGCTTTCGGCTTCTTCCGGCATCTCACGGCTTCATTTGGCAACAGACGACGCTACACACGACGTTGTAGTTCATATAGACGGGTCAAAACTAACTGACATGTGCTGTAATAGCTGTGGTCGTTAAGGCGTTCGTGATAGGGTCCGGTCGGGTCGCGCGAGTTCGAATCTTTCACCATGCGAATTTGTTTTCAAATAGTTAAAAAAAATATATTTGTGAGCAACAGGAGGGAGGATGTATCAGTAAATAAGTGTAGGCTACGTGCGAGTTGCGTACATAAATTGACTGAAAGAGAACAACTGAAAAACTGGAAGAGAAATTTTTTATATGTGAACAGGTTAAATTACAGAACTGTTTTGTAACGTTTCAAGGTGAGTTTATATCTTTTTCCAAGTTATAACATAAGTATTTTTTAGACTCTTTAATACTCGTTAAGCATATTTTGTCCTGTAATTTTATCACTACGTACGTTAATTTCTTTGTTCCTGTAACATTAAATAGTGTGAGACAATCTCGTTTTTTTTATAAGATCATTTTATATACTATTTACTGAAGGTGGCGTTTCGTCCCACCAGTACCATAGCAGTTCTGTAATCGTTACAGATATAATTTTCTCAGTGCAGGTCTTGAATCAAGTTGGGTTTATACATTTAAAAAATTAAAAAATATTAATAACAACGGGAGATATACTATTTATTCGGAAAATTCAAAAAATCAAAAATTTTTCTAATTATACATTTTTTGATGGACTGATTTTAAACTTTCTACAATTGAGTATTACATGTGATTTCGTCACATTTTAGCAGAATTTTGCAAAACTATTATTCTATAACTGAGATAAAACAGAAAATTGCTATCGGGATAAAAAAAATACAAAAAAGTATAATTGTAGCAATTAACTTTGAAGCATAATTAAGTAGTATTGTTGAGGTCTTTGATTAAGATTTTGATCTAGAAGGATATATTTCAGAATTACAAATTCAAAATGTCAATAAATGTACATAACTTCTAATATTTGTAACTAATGTGAAATAAAAATTTTATTAAATAAAATTAATTTCATTTAATTTTAAAGTTGGAATTAAAACAGATTTACATAATATATATTATAAATACACTTATGATAAATATAATATAATGTAAACAAAACAATACAAAACTATTAATTTTCGTAAGATTTTTGCATTTTTGGTTCTTTTTAAGTAAATTATATTTATGAATATAAATTATTCTATAATTTATGGACTCTTACGAGATTTTAAAATTATTTTTTAAGATAAATGATTGGTTACTTTTTGACGTGACACATCTCAGAAACAATATCGTAGAAAATAAACAAAAACAAAATAAAATAAAACATAATTTCATAAATTGTAAAGAAAATTTTGAGTTTTTGAGCAATCTAAAGACAAAAGTTGAAATGTATCAGTAGGAACTAAAACCCGTCGAAGACGGGTAAAAATGCTAGTTAATTATAAATTGAAGCTGTCCCGAATTTCAAGTTATTTAATATATTTAATCGTTCTATCTTTAACTCTTATAACAATTGAAACAATATAAATTCTCAACCATTCTAATTTATCAATTTTAAAATTTAATCTTTCCTAATTCTTAGTAATACAATTTTCGAGGGGCTTTTCACAGAGGAAATCTTGTAATCAGAGAATACTAGATTCCGATTCTCGCCATAAGATTCTTAAAAATCTGTATATTGATTCTTACTGATTCCTGAGATTCTAAGATTTCCTTGAGATTCCTAGCGACTGTCAATTGTCGTGACTGATGGCAGGGGCGGCCATGCGCCCGTGGGACCCGGTCAACTGCGGGGCACCAAATTTTTGTCGCAATGCAAAGTAAAAGAGTGAGGAAAGGTGCTGTTAAATGACACAATTAGTTTACCCAGATAAAAAGTGTACCTCGGTCAGCCCCTGACTGACGATAATATCAAATTCTTAAGAATCGGTAGAATTCGGTGAAGCTTAGCTTTTAAAATGTTTTGTGTCGCATAATATATGAAAAACTTAAAAGTATTAAGTGTTTTTTGTAATCAATAAAATTATTGGATAAAGTTATTTTTTGAAACATTTATATTAAGATTAATAAATAGTTCGTAATTACTATACACTGTCTACGGTAAAGCAATAAAAAGAAGATCAAAGACCCATCGTGAATACTTTTAAGTAAAATTGAAATCTTAAGAATTTAAAAGTTTGTTAAGAACAAAAGGTTTACCTTTATTAGAAACTTTTGAAAATACTTACTCTTAAAATAATATTTATTTTTCAGAAGATAAGTGCGAATAAATGCACAAACAATTTTTTTCGTGTACTAATGAAAAATTCATTACAAAAGGAAGAAAATTTTTAAAAAATAAATCAAAATGGTTATTTATTGTGAAAGATTTAAACATAGGTAAAAATAAAAAAGGCATTTGTATTTAATATAAAACTTATTAATTCTTTATATTTTATAAAATTTTTGAGTGATTATGCATTTACATCTTTAAATAAATGAAATAGACTCTGTTTCGTCTTAAAAGTAATAATATAACAGTCTTTTTACTTATACATATAAACAAACCATTTCAAAATTCTAACTTAAATTTTTTAGCATCACGTGTTATTGAAAAATAAAATATAACGTTATATCAGACTGACTTAATATTACACTTAAAACCTTATTTTATATACATAAAATAATTTATGCTATTTTATGCATTTATATTTTTAAATAAATAAAATAGATTTTGTTTCGTCTAACAACCAATAATACATAGTCTTTTTACTTATACATACTATAAATTTTTTCAACTTTATAACTTAAGTTTTTTAGCATCACGTGTTATTAAAAAATAAAATATAACGTTATATCACACTGACTTCATGTTACACCTAAAACCTTATTTTATATATTTTTGCCAATTTAGTCATTTACATTTTTGAGTAAATAAATGAAAGTCTGTTCGTTTAACAAATGACTTAACGTTTTCAGCATTACGAATTAGTACAAAACATAGAATAACGTTATATAATACTGTCTTTATTTTTCATTTAAAATCTTATTTTAAATATTTTAGACAGGTTATGTATTTATATTTTTAAATAAATAAAATAAATTTTGTTTCGCCTAACAACCAATAATACATAGTCTTTTGACTTACACACACTATAAATTTTCTTAAATTTAAAACTTAAGTTTTTTAGCATCACGTGTTGATGAACAATAAAGTATAACGTTATATCACACCGACTTTATGCTACAGAATCAACAATTAAATAATTTTCTTAAAACAAATCTTTGATCTTGATGTACATATATTCTGAAACAGCTAAACCCAAGTCAGTAATGACAGGTGCAGATATTGTCATCTTATACTTATTAATTTTTATATATCCGTGTGCGAAATCATTTATTAATGTTAAATAACCACTATTGTTAAGTCCGAACCATTGACAAGATACTCCAATCTCTTTTTGGTTTCCTTGAATATTTGCATACGTACTACAGTACTCCTTTGTTTTTCGAGTTGTGCCGTTTAAATATCCAAATCCAAGAACAAGTCCAATGAGACACTTATTACTATCAATCCGATTAAAAATTGTCCAATCGCCAATGTTAATTTTTTCACACGCTTCGGCGAAATCCTCAGAAAGATTTACATTATTTGTCCTACACGAGTCATATTCTGATTGACGAACTCTCTGTAATCGATCACTACTTAATTTTCCTGAAAATTGATTCAACAACCAACAGATTGACGATTTCCGTACTATATTTTCTTTTCCAGTAGTATCTGTAACTACTGTAAAAGGACTTTCTTCATTTAATTTATTCGTTAAACCTGAATAATCTTTTAATTCTAAATGACCTTGTATTGTCGATAATACTGTTAAATCTGTTAAAAGGTCTAAATTAGCATTTATCTCTGAATCATCGGACAAACTGTCTACATTTATCTCAAAATTTTCATCTCGGCTTTCATTAAATTCATTTTCAAATTCAATTTCTACATCGTGCAAGTCTTTATCGTCCGAATTATTGCATTGAAAATCCATTTTTTCCATGACATTTGGATCCACTTCAACTCCTAAACTACACATTATGTTATATGCGTCTTCTTTTGCTTTATTCATTATGCAAATAATTTCGCTATTGCTTGGAAGAACAGTATTACTATTACAAATGAAATTTTCGGAAGATATTTCTTTATCTTGAGATTCAAATGAAGCATTTAAATGTTTCACTCTCGGAAAGCTAAACATATTGCCATCCGAATACTTTTGCACCGAAATATCAGATTGGAGTTGGATTCTCGAAACTCTATGGATGCAATCTAACATTGTAAAATTGACCATAGTACAGTAAGTAGTTGTCATAGATCTTAATTGGCGAAAGAAACTCTCACAAGGCTGACTGCTAAATAATAGTGGTAGAAAAAATTCTGGAATTTGTTTGTCTCTGCACAGTACGATTGCACTTATCAAACTGTGGGCATTTATTTCGGTGCATATATAACAGTTTCTAGTTATAAAATGTTCAGTAACTGAATAGTTTGCAGTTGCTTTTAGCCAAGAACGCCACATTCGCAAAAAGAAAACAGAATACCAGATGTAATAAATTCTGTCAGTTACACTGACCGCTTCAGACAAGTATGAAGTTAGAACATAATGCATTATTTTCAGATATGCTCGTGTACCTTCACTTGCAGGCACATATTTCTCTAATAATACCCAAATTTTCGGATCCGAAATTTTTATGACCGATTGAAAATTCATTTTATCTGAATTAGAGACGTCTTTCTCAGTTAATTGGTGTTTGTCTCTGGAAACAAGCTTCATTAGGATTTTGATGTGTGTAGCAGAAATAATAAAGTCTCCAATTGGCAACAATGCAGTATCTTTTAAAAATCGTGTTCTGAATTTTCCTCCTAGGTGAATTGTATCTTGACAGGAAATAATAGCCGGTAAAAGTTGTGCACAAAATCCTGGAAAAACTATATCAAAGCCCATTCCAGTTACAATTTTAGGATCATTTACTCCTAAACAGCTTTCAATTGACATTGCTTTCAATAAGCGACTGTCTCCATCAGACGATACTCCAAGGACTGTTACTGAAACATTTAATAATTCTTTAATAATAAAATTCCACCTATCTCTGACAGTTTTTGTATCAAATTTATTATCGGTTCCATACAAGCATAGGCAAAAAGGCGGACTATCCTTAACTAATGGCTGAGCCATTATCGCGTATAAAAGTGAAGCTGTTTTATTCAAATGAAAATTATCTTCAATTGCTTTTGCGGAAGTCGCAAGAAATGTTTTAGTTTTAGGCATACCATTACTGCCTAAGGGTAATACAAAACCAACCAACTGATTTGTTTTTGGATCATATTGGATTCGATTTATAATTCGGGTTGCATCCTCACTAAGCCAAACGTAAGGAGGTAGATTCCTAGAACTTAAAAATAATTTTAATTCCTTGAATCGACATTCTCCCTCGATTATTAAAGAACTATATTTTGAAATAGTTCGCATGATAGTACTTGTTGATGGAAGTGGTAAATTAGCAGCAAGTGTTTCATATGCAATTCTGCCTCCAGTCATATATATATAGCTTGAAAATTGTTTTAACGACTCGTCATATTTATAACCTCTCTTAGCATTTATCAATTTTCCTTGCGATGCTTCATTCAACTTTTTTAAGAGAGTAAAAGAGGATTGGCGTTTTTCTTCATGTGGTCGAACATTTGTCAAATAAACAGAATGATTCGTTCGGTAATCACTCTGACTACTCATTCCCCCTGATGTAGAAGATTGTAAGAACTGCTTATCAATCCATCACAACTTGAACTCCGCGTTGAATCCATTGTAAAATCTGAATCTTGTTCTGAAAGATTGGCATTAGTTGTTTTTGGTGTCGAGTTTGGTGTACTGTGGTTGTTAGAATATGGAAAAGAATCGTAAGATACAGAATTTTCTAAATATGTGTTAGGTCCAGTTGTAACACTATTATTAAAATCTAGAGACATTCTGTTTTGATCCAGATCATGCAAAATATTTTCTTCAGTTGTTGGTGGTGTCGAGTTTGATGTACTGAGGTTGTAATGCTGTGGATGAGAATCGTAAAAAACATTATTTTCTAAGCATGCATTAGGTTCTGTTGTAATTCTGCTATTAGAATGCAAAGACATTCTATTTTGATCCAGATCTTGCAAAATATTGTCTCTTTCCCCTTGAAAAATATTTTGTTCTCTTGAATGTGTCAAACTAACATTGTTTCGGGATTTTCCTTCAGATTTTTTATTCGACTCATTTTTTGATTTTTTGATATGACAATTTATATGTCTATAAAAATTCGACAGAAGCCATTTACTAGTTCCATTTTTTTGTATTGTTGTAGAAACTTTAAATTCACAATCACATAGAGGACACGTTATCTGAGATGAGTAAGTAAATGATGTTAAAGGATTGTTTGGATCTACTAAACTTGTAACTTGAACTTTCATTTCAAGAAATTTCTCTTGTAATGTTGAATCATTCAGTTCTTTTGAACTTTTTACATATAAAAGAATTAAATTATATATTTTCTTTTTTTCTCCTTCAATATCACAGTTACTTAACATAATTGGATTATTCGACGTATTACCAGGTTGCACATTTACCAAGTTAGGCTCATTTTCATTTTGACGCATAGTAGTAGTCGTTGAAAATTTAATTTGAGGTTTACCCATTTTCTTATTCCAATGTTGAAATTTTACTGACTTTACGTAATCAATTATATTATAAATATTAGTTTTAACGCCAGCCATGAAACGAAAAGTTTTTGGGTTCTTGCGAAAAATTCCAAAATAGTTTTCCAAATTATCGTTTTCGTCCAAAAGTAAGGGCAACTCATTTGAGACAAAGTTTTCAATATCATTAATTTCTTTTTCTCCGACTTCACGTAGAGAAAAAGGATTATCCATATGATGAATTTTCAAAATTGTTTTTACGTATGACGGAAGTTCAATACCTGTGTCAGTTTTCACTATATTCCAAAATTGTTCTGCTGTGGCCACTTCAGAATATTTTTGTTTTTTTTCTTGGCAATTAATACATTTTTCTCTATCTTCAGCAAAATCAGTTTGGGTTGCTTTTGAGACCATTTCGCCTGAAGAATTCATCAAATCCATTATTGCTGTATTCCACCTAAAAATGTAAATGGAATTTGAGAGTTATGTAAATAAATGCAGATTGTTCTACGTGAAAAAAATACAATTGAATTTGAGAATTCTTGTAACTGTTACCCTAAATTTAATGAAATAAAAATGAGAGATAGTACAATAAATACAATAATACAACAAATCCATAGTTAAGATAGATAGTTCTCCGGCAGTTATACTTGAAAAAATCAATTTTCTATGGATTTTCTTTAAATTGTGAGAAAACGTTATTTTATATGTGCCTTCTATCTGGTTAAAATTTCAGTACTCCTTGCGATGCTCAAAATTGAGATATTTATGTCCGAAATTCCTATTTTTTATAATTTTCCATACAAAATTGACATTTCCAACCTGAATATCTCAATTTTGAGCATCGCAATGGGTACTGAAATTTTAACCAGATAGAAGGCACATATAAAATAACGTTTTCAATTTAAAGAAAATCCATAGAAAATCAGTTTTTTCAAGAATAACTGCCGGAGAACTACCTTAAGCGACATAGAAATATATTTTACTTGAAAGCAACATAACCTCAAAGTGACATCTGAATGGAACTATCTACGACTACTATTTAAAGTGTATCCCTAATTGTATTTTATAAATTATAATAATTTCGAAGTAAATTATTGGAATAATTATGGTTTTAATGTTAAAAATTACCAAACTAGACATTCGCTATTCAAAAAAACTTTGATAAAGATCCACGCAGCACCTGACTTTGCTAAATGTGACAATATTTGCTAATGTTTTTAAACTGCCAGCAAAGTTACTAGAAGTTTCAAATCTTTAAGAAGTGTTTAAACAATTGCATAAAGATGCTTTTAAGTACTGTGTGAAAATTAATATATTCACTGAATTAGATTTGTGGGATTTTTATATTGATTAATTATTCACAAAATCGCTCGTTTTCGTTATAAAAGAATTTTCCATTCAGACAAAAAATAATAAATATTTCTACTTACGAAGGGTTAATACTTCATTTCCAAAACATGTGTTAACACTGGATAAAAACTGATAAACTGTTCAACATATAAACTCGCATATAAACATCAACATTTCATCATAACCTGAAACTTAGGACGCGGGAGCGGTAAAAGCTTTCGTTAAAATTCGTACCAACACGTTGATTGTCGGCTTTCGGCTACCGTCGATCAAACCCGAATGCCTATGAAAGCTAATCGTCAGTGTGTGTGTGCAATACAGAGAGAAAACTTCTATTAGATTTCTACCCTGATTCCCGTATGTATACCAAGGATTCCTAATGATTCTCAAAGATTACTAAAGATTCTCAAATATGGCTGTCGAGATGTCATATGATTTTCCAAAGACGTCTTAGATTCCTCTAAGATTTCTTTAATGCTAAAATAAGGAAATCAATGATTTCTTCAGTGAAAAGCCCCTCGACAATTTTTTAAGGTTAAAAATTTCAATCTCATTTTTGACAATTAATTTTAATGTCAAATCAGTATGAGATAATTTAAATCAAGCTTTAATCCAGCGAAATTTCTATAATTATATTATATTATTTCTTCTATTTAATGAAAAAAGATCTTGTGGTCCCTGCTAAAGCCCACACTGGAACACATCTTTGAAGCAGTGTCGTTTTTTTGCACTATCAGCATTTAGAGATGTTTAAGGAAGTTCTACCGTAAATCGAATAATCAAACATATTTTGATAAAACTTAGTGTACTGATAGATAAAGTTTCTAAAATTTTGTAGTTAAATTTTTGAGACCTGTAGGTTCTTGGGAAAAAAGTTATGATCGATATATTTTTTCACTGTTTAACCTGTTTAACATTGATTCTTATGAGAATTGATTACTCTGTCACATATATTTTCGTACTAAAAATTATTAAATGACCAGATAGTGATCAAAGTTTGTATAGTTAAACAGAGATATCTAATGAGGCAATATTGTATTTAAAAAAGGACAATGGGTTCTTGTGAGAGTTGCAATAAATTAATTTGTAAAAATATTTCATGTTTCACACGATACAGTTCAGACGTTCTGACATTTTAAAATGTTGATTTTGATCGCACATGAAAAATAGTCATATTTAAAAAGTAAATAAAGTTAAAAAAGTTAATAAATACAATTATTTAATTATATATTAGTAAAATTAAATTTAAACCTAGCCTCAAAATAATGGTGTCTGTTTTGACTAGTATTGTGATACGATAGAACTTCCTTAAAAATATTTACAGATAATTTAAGAAAATTAGTTTTTTGTTAAGAATTTTTATATACCTATTAAAATTGTAAAGGAAATTAATATTTAAGTAATCGCGTAAATCATTAATTTTATTTATACCTATATGAGAACTACATTTTTTGACAAAGTTAAATTCGTACTCAGGCCCGGATTTACCAAACATGGGGCCATAGGCAGACGCTGGTGGGGGCCCATGCGAGGAATGGATTTTTCCAAAATATTCTCGAAGTCAAAAAAGCAGCTTCACAACTTGTCCCTTTTTAATAAGCAGGCTTTTTGAATTTCTTAAAACTTAAAATTATTTTTTAAAAAATATTTTTCAGATTTTTAAATGTCTAAACAAAATTTTTGAAAGTACTTTTTGTGGAAAATAGTTTAGCTGGTGGGGGCTCTTGTTGGTGGGGGCCCCTAGGCAGTTGCCTAGTTTGCCTACATATAAATCCGGCCCTGTTCATACTACTAATAAGTTATATATTATTAAATTCTCCTAACTTAAAATAAGTGATGTTTAGTATTAATTTATACAAGCTAGTTAAGGGGTCTGTCTCATGGTCGAGTCCATACCAAGTGATCACACCAATTTCAGTCATATTGAGTAATATTTACGAAATTGATATTTTGGGTTCCTTTAGGAGTAAAAAAAATAAATTTTAATTATTTTTAAAAAATTCAAAATATTTTCGAAAATATTCAAATTCAAAATTTTGAGTACTATTTTTTTTGTTTTATCATAACTTCTGTAATTTTGAAGCAATTAAGATCATTTTTTTTTAAATTACTCGTATTTAAATACTCTTTCAAGAAAAATTATAATAATTAAGAAATTGTTTATAATTAAATTTTTATTAAAAAAATTAAATTATTTATTTAAACAAAATCTAAAGTATATCATCGATCTTTTTCAAAAAATTCATAAACATAGCCTATAATGTGCTTAAAAATTTAAGCCAAAGAAAAAGATGGTATGTATTATAGTTTTTGAGAAAAAAATTATTAAGTTATGCTAGCGCGGCGCAGACCGGTGTCACCGCTACTCAACGCGTAGTTCCGTAGTAACCGAAATGTATGTATATTATTACATAATATAAATACAGTTAATCGTCATGTTTATTTTTTTATTTTACAAATTGTGCTGTGCACAGAATTTGAAAAAATTTTTGTTTCAATTTTATTCTCAAGGGGTACGAAGGAATGAAATTTTTGTGTACCTTTAATGGTCATAGCTTGATTAATTTTCTCTAAACTGGATTTTGCCCACTCGTATAAGTCAAGAGGAGTAACAATTTGATTGTTTAATGGTCGTTGTAAACTTGCTTGAGCCGCTAATCTTTTGATAGTGCCACCAATGCCATCACATGGTTCCTTACCATGTGATGTAGCAAAAAAGTGCCATTCTGCTTCAGAAGCAAATTTTATGTTTCATACTTTATGTTTCAAATTTTTAATCATTTTTCTCCTTATAAAATTTTGTCATCTTTTAAATTTATTATAGTTTTCATTTCTTTCAACTATTTTCAAACTATTTTTATCATTCTTTAAGGGGAGAGATAGGTGAAATTTTAACTCAACAAAATTTTTGATGCTCAGAGGTGTCATTTTTTTTCTTACATCAATTAAGATGTAGAATTATGGTATTACATAAAAATTAAAAAACAATATTTTTTTGGTCATTTTCGAAATTTTATTTTTCAAAATCCATACGATGAATTGTAGAAAATCATTTAAAAATCCCACAAAAAAATTGTCGATGGAAAAAATGAAAATTGTGAAAGAGGTTTAATTTTTAAAATTTAAGTTTTTCTTAGAATAAATTTCTCAAACTCCGCAAATTATTTGTGTCTCTATTTTTGACATTACCCCATAATTTTAGGTCTAAAATTGCATAAGAAAAAAAATTAACACCCCTGAACATCGCGAATTTTGATAATTTTACCAGTCCATTATTTTTCTTTCTTCAGTTTTAAATTATTTTAATTATTCACTTATTTTCACTTATTTTTACCAGTTTTTAATTATATTAATTATTTTTCAATTGATTTAACAAATTTTCAATTATTATTCTTAAATTTTAATAATTTTCCCAATTTTTAGTTATTTTTATTATTTTTCTATAAATTACCAATTTTTTATTTACTTTTTTTTACTTTAATTATTTTCTCCGATTTTTTTAATTCTAAAGTTTGATGTCCATGTACTATGAAAAGATCAGTGTGACTTTCTGAAGCTTATAATTTAAATATAATACACTAACTATATTTACATTATGTAAAAATATACATACATTTCGGTTACTATGGAACTACGCGTTGAGTAGCGGTGACACCGGTCCGCGCCGCGCTAGCATAACTTAATAATTTTTTTCTCAAAAACTATAATACATACCATCTTTTTCTTTGGCTTAAATTTTTAAGCACATTATAGGCTATGTTTATGAATTTTTTGAAAAAGATCGATGATATACTTTAGATTTTGTTTAAATAAATAATTTAATTTTTTTAATAAAAATTTAATTATAAACAATTTCTTAATTATTATAATTTTTCTTGAAAGAGTATTTAAATACGAGTAATTTAAAAAAAAAAGATCTCAATTGCTTCAAAATTACAGAAGTTATGATAAAACAAAAAAAATAGTACTCAAAATTTTGAATTTGAATATTTTCGAAAATATTTTGAATTTTTTAAAAATAATTAAAATTTATTTTTTTTACTCCTAAAGGAACCCAAAATATCAATTTCGTAAATATTACTCAATATGACTGAAATTGGTGTAATCACTTGGTATGGACTCGACCTCATACAAAAATTTCAAAAAATCGATTTTTTAAAAATATTTTTTTATACTGTATATGTATGTAGAAATCAGGAAAAAATAGTTATTAATATTTCCGAGCACAGGAACAGGGCTTCAGAAGCCAAAAAATAGTAGGGTGTCTCCGTTCAACGGAACCAAAATGTAATTTACCATTCAAAAAGGTCTAGATAAAAAAGAATGTCCGCCATATTAAAACCGCTACAGTCGACCATCCCAGTAAACCTGCCAAGCGCGGAAAGGAGAAGAGCTTTTCGCGGAACTGAGGTTCCTCCACTATAGGCACGCTCGCTCGCTCGCTGTCGAGCGTAGTTAAACTTTGCTCGAGTTTTTCAGCACATGTGTAGGGCAAAGAGGGGGTACGAGTCCCGCGTCAAGTTGGGGAAGCGGCGTTACTGGGATGGTCGACTATATTTTGAAAATCAGACTATGGATTCGTAATAAGCGACCCAAAAAACATTTACATATGCAACGTCATGAGAAACCATTTAGAAATAGCTTTGGCATTGCAAATGAATAAACTAAAAACTTTAAACGCGTTTTTCTCGAAACCGTGTTTTTAGACACGGTTGACACGATTTCAAAAATCTATTGCATCGATCACGTTAAAATTTTCAGGACTTCTACTACACATAAGTGGCTATCGCATAAACTAGGATTTTAATTTTTCATTAATATTTACTAATATTTTCAAACAGTTTAAGTTGTAAAAAGAAGGTAAAAAAATTAAAATGGCCGCCATTTTGTTTTGTTTTACCCGATCACAAAAATTCTAGTTTATACGATAGCGACTGATATATATTTTAAGAATCCGTTTTATTTTTTAGTTTTACATGCAGCCTTCCAAAGATATCGTGTCAACCAGAAAAAAGTGGTATAGTTCAAGCAGTGATTTCTCGGAAAGAAACCTCAAAAAAATCAATAAACAAAGTTTTTTCTTATAATTTAATATGTGCATTTTGATGTATGTAAACATAAATCAGTTTTATAAAAAATTTATAAAAAAAAAATCTTGAAAAAAAAATCTTGAAAAAAGTTTGTTTGTATGAGACAGACCCCTCAATTGATGAATTTCTTATATTTTAATAAATGTTTATTAGAACTATAAGTACAAACTTATATAATTGTGTACTTCTACAAATCATTAACAATAGTTTGAAAAAAATTACATATTTATTCAATTTGATTTTATTAATAATAATTGATTTACGAAAATATTAAATTTTTAAAAACCATTTACTGTCAATAAAATTCGAAATATTAAGTTCTATTCATTAGGTTATATTTTCTTCTAAATCAAAAATATTTAAAAGTATGTGACATTTTATTTTAAATTTCTTTAAATTCAATAATTTAAACATATTCTTAAAGGTTCATATTAACGTATTCACTTATAAAAGTCCTCAATTTAAGTAATCATCCAAGTTTTGTAGGAACACTATTTCTACAAAATATATAATAAAAACATTGACAAAAAGAAATCATGTAAATAAGTCTCAATAAAAGAATTGTTAGAGTTAGTACAATTTTTGTATAGTTTATTACTTTTTTATATTAATATTTTATAATTTCTTACTTTCACCCTACAAAATAATAAATTTTAATTAATTAATTTTACAATGCCTTTATTATTTTTATAAACTTTTTTCAAAGAACTAATCCATTTTTCCAAGTTAAATTAACATGAATAAGAAACTAAGCTACAACTAAACCGTCTTGGCTTCTCGAAAGATTAAATTTTAATTAGGTATATTAATCATTTAATTTTAGTTTTAAAAATTCAATTTAAAAATATGCATTTTTATATTTTATTGTAGGGGAGACCGAGGAGGAAAGTAACAAAAATCAGTTTTTTGATGCTAGCATTAACATTATTTGTCGGATAAGTTCTGTAAACATATTAATCGAAAGCTTGGACTTTCACCTATTAAATAAAATTGAAACTAAACATTAATAATAATTTAATAGTTCACTGCAGGTCTTTTTAACCAGCTCTTTATTTGTTACTTTCCTCCTCACCCCTGAGGTGGAAAGTAACAGCACGAAGGAGGAAAGTAACACTTTAAAATTACGGCTAGCATTTCAAATATTAAACTGCTATTAATTTAAATTATTTTTATTATGAACATATAAAAAGACAAAGTGATATTAACTACATTTTGTACATAATTGGCAAATATTTTGCACTTTTTTGAAATCAAGTTTTTTTGATCTATTTAGTATTTGTTGAATAGCAATGACATTAAAAAAGAATCGTTTCGTAAAAATTCAAATCAAAAGTCGAATATTTAATCTTTAACATATAAAATAAACATATAAAATGACATAGTTATAAAAAGGATCAGGTTTATAAAAATAAAACATTAGATGAGGAGGAAAGTAACAACGTGTTACTTTCCACCTCACCCCTCTTTTCCTTGGATTTCAAAAAACAAGTTTAAATTACACAAAAGTATTTCGCATTTTTTAATTATGCACTAGCACGATTTAAAGATAAATAAAAAAGCTTCAAAAAAACCAAAAGCTTATTTAAAATATCTATAAAATCAAAAAAATATGATATTTTGAAAATTTAGGCAAAAACTTACTTTTGACGTAATTTTTGCACAAAATGTCTGTATCAAATATATAGCTTCCGGTAGACCCCTAACATAATTTGGGGGAGTCAGAGGGAGCAAAATAGACTAAAAATTATTTAAGCACTATGTCTGTCCGCTCATTGGTTTAGAAGTTATAAGCGTTGTTACTCTCCTCCTCGGTGACCCCTACTCAGTTTATCCCAATAAACAGACTTATACATATTATTTATTTAGTTCATAATATAATTAAGTAATGTATAAATTTATAATTCAGAATAGTAAAACTTTATAAAAATTATAAATTCATTACATTTATCAAATATACATAATTATAGTTTTTAATAATAGCATTATTTAATTATAAATATACAATTATCAAATTAATAATATTATTTAAAGAAAACCAATATAAGTACATTATTTATTTCTAAATTAAAAGAAAAAAATTAAAGTAAAATAGTATTTTTAGTATAACTATAGAGTAAAAATATTAGGATACACTGTCTTTTAATTTTCCACCGACAGTTGGTTCACATAAAATTACACAGGAGTGTCCTGTGAATTTTCATAAAAACGTAGAGTCAAAGTCACAACACTAGCCATGGAATTTTTACAACATTATTGAAAATCCACAGGACCGTTGGTCGAAAATTATTAGGACTCTCGTGTCAATTTTCTATAGGTTAGACTACCTTATTTACGTTAGCCTATTAACTTCATAATAATTATAATTGTATTTACTACTCGAATTCTAATTTATCGTGACATCTTGTATAATCTGCTTTTTTCCAAGCAGTTGTCAACATGTTTATTTTCAACTACTGCTACGAAAAGTTGACGATCATAAGCTATGTTAAATGATTTTCATAGCTATTCATAGCGTTTTGACTAAATATTTATGTCAAATCGCTATCTTGTGGGGTTAAGTTCAAGTTTTTTGTATTAGTACAAGGGTGTATTCGCATTTTTTTTTTAAAGTCAAAGCATATTAGTGTTATTTACATTACTGTTGATGCATTTCAGCTTACATATCCCAAAATTATATAGTACAAAGCAAACAGCGCTACCGTAGCGCTGGTGCTACAGAGAATCCGTGCCCTGGTGGACAATTGAGCAGGCGACTTGCACAACTAGCCAAAACGCTTGCTCAATAACCCCCTTTTTACTGGGAATTTACATGTAAACAACTATGTAGATTACCTCAAGTAATTTACGTTCCGATTCCTGGTCCGCCAGAGTTGGGCCAACTTTGGGCCAACGACCAAACTCTGGCTAACATCCTTAATTCGCACCTGGGTAGTAATATAGTAATAATACAAATAATTGTACCAAAAATATTTTAACAATAATAAAAATAATAATAACAATAATAATAATAATAATAATATTAGTAACAGTAATAATAAATAAACACAATTAATTTTAAATTTGTTTTGAAAAATAAAAAGAATCTTATTTAACTACTATTTTTTTAAGTTCAATTTATTTATTTTTTATATCCAGGAGTGTGTTTTTTACTTAATTGATTAATTTTTTATATTTAAATATTTTTTACAATTTTAACGCCACACAACACTTATATTACCTAAACGTAAACATACACTTAAGAATTAAAATATTTGATGGATAGAAGATTCGAACCCTCAAAGCACGCACAAGAATTAGGCACCCAAATAGCACCGAAGTTTGCGGAAAGCTAACTGGAAACTAACCGTGTTAGGTTCGATAGCTTGCACTGTTAGCTTCCTGTTAGTTTCGAGGAAGCTATAAATGTCCTCCGTTTTATAGTTTCCGATGTTAGCTCCCAGAAAGCTATAAATGTAATTTTTCCGAATGTTATTTTTGGTAACTTTACACAAAATTTTTATGAGAAATTAAAAAATCTATTTACATACGCAGTCGTTTTCTACTGCTTTCTATAGCAGTTAGGGCTGCGCACAACTTTTGAATAACCTTTACTACTTATAAGGTATGCATGTAAAAAAATTTATACACGTTAAAAAAAAAATTTTTTTTTTCATTTTTCTTTTTATACGAGAAAACTTTATACAAACTTTGTGCAAACTTACTAAAAAGGGAACGTTCACATATGACGTCACGCTATAGAGGGAAGGGGGGAGTCTTGATCAAACGTGACAAAACGTGACTTAGGGGAAGGGGGGGTCGTCGTAAACGTGATGTCACGAAATTTTTTTTTTATGTTTAATATGAAGTATTTAATACTTAAAGTTCGAGGTATATGATTTGAAACAGTCCTTAATGCAGACCTGCACAAGCGAGAAGCTCCGGAGCACGCGTAAGGGGAAGCGGTCTCCCACCATGCGTACGTTCCACCCTTCGCTCTGCCTCTCTTACCTCCGCACATGCCTATCCGTCCGCATGGTAGGAGACCACATCCCCTTACGCGTGCTCCGGAGCTGCTCGCTTGTGCAAGCCTGCCTTAATGTATTTGTTGTGCAAAAAATAAGAAAATTTTTTAATCACAGTGTATACTCTATTTATTAACCAAATATCAGTAATAAACCCAAATGACTGCAAATTTAGAATAATAAAACCAATTGAAAATTATTACTATTGAATTTTTTGTTATTAACGTTGAAAATGAAATTATCATAAAAATAGGGGGGGGGGGGGCAAGAAACGTGACGTCCTTATAGGGGTACGTGTTTACTCTCACGTGACAGAGCGTGACAGGAGGGGGGAAGGGGTCAAAAAGTTGAAAAAAATGCTTGACGTCATTTGTGAACGCTCCCAAAGACTTTCGGAAAAATTAAATTTATAGCTTTCTGAAAGCTAACAGAGCAAGCTATCGAACCTAACATGGTTAGTTTCCCGTTAGCTTTCCGCAAACTTCAGTGCTATTTGGGCACTGTACCACGCGGTCACGCAAGTATTAGGAAAGCAAGGTATCCGAAATCATCTGAATTTTGTCTGCCATTAATCCGGTAGCAACGGAAATTGTTTATAACAATTTTTATTATTTTATTCTACACCTAAACAATTAAAACTATCTAACGAATTAAAAATAGCACGACCTTGGGATTCGATCCTGGGTCCCTTCGGACGAAAATTCGACGCTCTAACCCCCATACACGATACGCTTAGTAATTAATCTGCAAACTCCAATACTCGAGCAGAAAGGAAAACTGTCCCGTGCTCTCTAAATTTGAATTAGTCAAAATTTGGCTAATGGAATTAGTAGCGTCAGTTTTGACTGCTGAATTAGTTATTTCATCTCTTTCTACGAAAAAAAATAGTCATATTCCTTTGCTAAATGAATTAGTAGTGATATTCTACTAATTTATTTTGTCGTCATGTATTACAAATTGAATAAGTCAAAATAATAAAACATAACCTTACATTATAATACATAATAGACATTACTTTTTTCAAGTAATCTTGTAACACAATACTTTTCTTTATGTGATAATAAAGTATTTAATTATTATTTAAAATAAAACAAGCTATTACATGTAGAATAAATGAATTAAATTTAATTATTCAGTTATGAATTAAAGTTTATTATACCATTTTTTTAAACTGTGACTCAAAATGTAGTAATAAAAGAATGTTTTTTTGAGAATAAAACTCAATAATAAATTCAAGATAGATTTTTTAAATTAACTTTCTTTAAAATTTATCGAAATTTAATTTAAAATATTATATTTTTACTAATTCAATCACTAACAAATGTGTAACTAAATGAATTTATAGCTTTAGGTACTTAATGAATTTGTAGACTATAAAATATTAATCATCTAAGACATCGTCGTGGAATTGCATCAAACGAATGTTGATAAACTATTCCCAAACTGTAATTAAAAAATAAATAAATAAATTAATTTGGAAGCCTACAAACAGTATTAGTATTAGACTCCTTAACTAATAATCAACTACCTAACAGAAAAATCCCCTGTCGCTGGGAATAGAACGCACGACCCGAACACTAACAGTCCGCAGCCCTAACCAACTATCTTTTTTTTTTTTTTTTTTTTTTTCATTTATTTTTTGTTTAACAATGTACATAAAATATGACGAAACAAATGAACAACGTCGTGCCAAAGCGAAATAAATCTCGCCGATAACAACCATCACAATTATGCCGAAATATACGTGCCTATAAGGCCACTCGTCAGCTACTTCTCTCATACATAAATAAATCTTTTTAAATATACTCTAGGTAAGCGGTGTTTAGGACGAATTCAATCCTTTAATATTGTTTTTGCCAGTCCGGCGATAATACTTTTTCAAAACAGAAAGCACCCATCGAGTGAAAAAAAAAACTGTTCTTGCATTTAATTTTTCGACTCTCGCGGCAGTCGTAAGGGGGGGGGGAGCGTGGACAGGATGGAGGATGTGGGAGGGGGGAGCAATTAATGTAGTTACGCCTTGGCGTGTGACATTTTGTGGTCTCTTTTGAGACTTTTTGCTATTTGAATTATACAGTTTTGCCCTGAGCTCGAATGCAACTCTTTTCTCTATTAGTCGCTGATTAACGCTGGGTTTCAAAACATATTCGGAGGTATTCTGAGTCAGTATATATCTTTATCGATTACAGTGGGCTTTATTATTTGCTCTCTACAATGCGATCAGATCATAATGGTAAGATTGAAAACAAAAAATTATACAATGCGACAAAATTCAGAAGTACATTTAGAGTACAAAACTTTTGTAGATTCTAATCAAAATTTGTATTGTTTTTATCTGAGTTTAACCACCAGTATTTGTCACTTTTTGATCTGTAGTTCTTTGCGTTTTTATTATGGAATGCCTCGGTGGAGTACCTCAGCGAGATTCCCGGGTCGCTCCGGACGGCAGGCGCATTGTGTTTTATTGTTCTGTCTCGAGAGTGTCTTGCGACATGGTACAGGATCACGCGGTTGTTTTCGTCCTGTACAAACTCACGTCTGTCCAGGAAGGTGAATGCCTCGGTAGACAGGTATCCCTTATCCACTATCCTCTCCAGACGCTCATCCCCTTTTTGGAAAGGCAATGATACCAGAGAGTTTGCCGAGTTCTTGCAGGCCTTAGCGATATGATCTCGGATAAGGCCCACAACGAACTCGTCGACTCTTGGCAATCTCGCTGCATCATATAGTTTCCTATTGGGAATGAACGTCCTGAAGTCTGTGTTCGGGTCTCTGTGCATACCGAGGCAAGCCCTTAAGCATACCCTTTCGAAATTTCTAAGCTTTTCCATGGTTACCGGGGCGATCCCGTACCATATCGGACATCCATACGTTAGTATGGGCCTTATCAAAAGTAAATAACAAATTAATTTAACTCTTGGATTGAGTTTAGTAGAATAAAATAAATTTTTGTGCATGAAAAAGGCTTTTTTTGCCTTTGTTAGTGCTGATGTGACATGTAAAGTAAATTTGAGCCTGTCGTCCAGGACGATACCCAGATACCTGACCGACCTTTTGTGTTCCACCTCAGTTTCAATCGCATCATCTGTTTTTATTTTAAAGTCCTTCCATATTTTTATGTATTTTTTACCCGTGTCGCCCACGGGCGGCCTGAACAGAATTGTCTCACATTTCTCGACATTTATTTTCAGCTTCCAAGCTGCGAAGAACGATATAATTTTTCTGAATAATATTTGGAGCTCGGATTGCGCCTCGAACATGCATTTTTTTATCAGATAGATAATCAAGTCGTCGGCGAATCCGAGACCTTTTTTATCGGTTTCAACGTTCATTCCGTACGCTTTTAATAGATCGTACATAAACAAATTAAAAAGAAGAGGTGAGTTTACTGCTCCTTGCTGGAGACCGTTTAGTATTTCCACCGGTTCACTGTCCAGGCCGTCCGCGGACGGCACGAATAATTTTCTGCCCTTTAGCATGCTCCAAATCAATTCTAGCAGGTGAATGGGAAAATTCTTTTTTATCAGTTTAAACATTAGGCCCTCCAGCCATACCGAGTCAAACGCTTTCTCGACGTCAATGAGGCACGCAGCGACAAACTTGTTGTCGCTGAGCGCCTCAGCGACGTCTGAGCTAACCAACTATCCACGCAACGCACGCTGTAGGGTTTGATAAGAAATTTGAAGACATTCTTACTATAGACCACATATAAAGTAACACTGTCAATTATAGATAGTTAGTTTACAGTGTGTTTTACTAATAAATTGAATTTAGTAAAATAATCCAGTCTTTCATTTTTTAATTTTAAAATCGCTAATTTATTAATTAATGCAAATGTAAGGTTAAAAACAAAAGATACTAATTAGGAAAGCTGATATGTTTATACTAAATTATGTGTACATACAAATCAATATGCTGTTATTTACCAAGTTTTTATAAAATAATAGCTAAAAATTATAAGCTGTACAACCAGATGCAATTATGTAAAATAACAAATTTCGTAATAAAAAAATATAATATTTTAAATTAAATTTCGATAAATTTTAAAAAAAGTTAATTTAAAAAATTTATTTTGAATTTATTATTGAGTTTTATTCGCAGAAAAACATTCTTTTATTACTACATTTTGAGTCACAGTTAAAAAAATGTTATAATAAACTTTAAGGAGGATGGCGACTGTCTTTGAGGGGCAGGCGGTAGGAGGGGTTTTTCTATGCTTTTACATGAGATTATAACATCTGTCACCAACTGTTTAAATATGAACTTCATAAATAAAAAATCAAATATTTAACATCTTGGTCATCAAAAATTATTTTTTAATATCTTTAATTTACTTTTTTTTATAAATATAATTAAAGAAAATCATTCAATTGTCTGAAAAATGTTGTTAGAAAATTTGTTTGTAAGGTTAGAAATTATAGTAGTACAATGTTGGTTACACTGTTTCGGATTTGAATTTGATAGGTATAATTGATTTTTTTCGCTGATAATTCCAAAAGTTTTAAACTTTACGACCGTAAGTTTTTGAAAAATAGTTTATCATTTTATCACAAGTTATAATTAAAATAGAGTACTTGACTGAGTTTTATCCATAAGAGCCCATGTAAATACCTGCAACTTTGATATTTAATTTCTAAAAAACGGGACAGTGAAAAAATAAATTGTTCTGGCTTCCAAATATTCTCAAAAACTTATTTTTATGAATTTTAGAATGATCTTATCATTTTTGTTTTGGTCACCATCCTCCTTAATTCATAACTGAACAATTAAATTTAATTAATTTATTCTACGTGTAATAGATTGTTTTATTTTAAATAATAATTAAATACTTTATTATCACATAAAGAAAAGTATTGTGTTACAAGATTACTTGAAAAAAGTTATGTCTATTATGTATTATAATGTAAGGTTATGTTTTAATATTTTGACTTATTCAATTTGTAATCCATGACGACAAAATAAATTAGTAGAATATCACTTCTAATTCATTTAGCAAAGGAATATGACTATTTTTTTTTCGTAGAAAGAGATGAAATAACTAATTCAGCAGTCAAAACTGACGCTACTAATTCCATTAGCCAAATTTTGACTAATTCAAATTTAGAGACTGTCGGGTGAAAGCAAATTTCTTTCTTTTATATATAGATATACCTATAATTTTTATTACAGATTTCGGATTATTTCGGACGAATTACGGATTCTTTTTTACTACTGGACTTTTTTCTGATTCCACCGGACAAATTTCTGTTTTTTCTTAGATATGATTTTTACTTTGGACTGATTCCGGATTATCATTTAGTGCCGGAACATTTTTTGATTCCCCCGGACAAATTTCTGTTTTTTATAGACATGATTTTTACTTTGGATAGATTACGGCTTATTTTGAACGAATGTCAGATTTTTATTTACTACCGGACAATTTTCAGATTCCACCGGATAAATTTCCTTTTTGTCTTTTATCTGAAATTTTTATTTCGGACTGAATTGGGATTTCTTCGAACAAATTTCGTATTTCAAAATTTCGCCGAACTCTTTTCGGATTCCACTGGACAAATTCCCGTTTTTTCTAAGATATGATTTTTACTTCCGACAAAGATTTCAAAAATTCGTCGGACTCTTTTCGGGTTCCACCGGACAAATTTCAGTTTTGCCTTTGATCTGAAATTCTTATTTCAGATTAATTTCTGATTTTTTTGTACAAATTTCGGATTTATTCGGATTGATTTCGGACTTAAAATTGTTTTCGTACTACACTGAAAAAAAAAAATTAATTGAAAAATATTTACTTGGTTCAAATATTTTGTATTTAGATCTAAAAAATATATATTTGATTTAAATAACTTAAATTATTTGAATGACACTTATTTGAATCAAATAAATCCTAATTGAATCAAAAAAATAATTAATTGAATCTAATAAATGAAATTATTCAACATAAATAATACTTTATTTAAAACAATTGATTTATTTATTTTCCTCAAATCTTTGGTTTTTTGATATAAATAAAAATTATTTCACACAATAATTTCATTTTATGTATTCAAGTAAACTAAATTATTTGAAACGAATAATGATTTATTTAATGCTAATACATTATTTTATAAAAACAAATCAAAAATGCTTCGATCAAATAAATATTTAATTGCAACTATAATAGTGAGTTATTTGTAACCATTAATTTATTTATTTCAGCCGAATATTTGTTTGTTTAGTACAAATAAAAATTACACAGCCCTGCATCGGTTTTGTCGAATGAATGTGATCAAGTGTTTCCGAAGGGAATTTTTGCGCTGAACACGAATCTGAAGTCCAAAATGTTGCATCACGTCAAGTTTTCGAAAAAAGGGGGGTTGAAACCCTAAAAAATAGCGTTTTAGGCAGTTTTTGAAAAATCGTAGTACCAAAATTATAAGTATCAAAAATATCGCTCTTATCAGAAATTAAAGCTTGAAATATGCCCTTTTAAATGAACTATGGGCGAAATTAATGGCATCAACCCTTAAAGAAGGGGGTGTGTTTTTTATAGGGTGTTTTGAAAAAATTATTAAACAAAACTACCCAAGTAAAAAACACCGATATTCTTGCAACTTAATAAACTACAAAAATAAAGAAAAATATTTAACACGTGTTTTTACCCTCAAAACTCAAAAAACACTGTCTTGATTAAAAAGTGTTTTTTTTTTATTCTTAAAACGCAAAAAACATCCTTATTGTCAAAAAGGATGTTTTTTATCCTTAAAACGCAAAGCAGCTTTGAAAAAAACACTTGCTAAATATTTTTCTTTACGTTTATAGTGTAAGTTGCAAGAATATCCGTGTTTTTCACTTGGGTAGTTTTGTTTAATAATTTTTTTCAAAATACCCTTTAAAAAACACACCCCCTTCTTTAAGGGTTAATGCCATTAATTTCGCCCATAGTTCATTTAAAAGGGCATATTTCAAGCTTTAATTTCTGATAAGAGCGATATTTTTGACACGTATAATTTTGGTACTACGATTTTTCAAAAACTGCCTAAAACGCTATTTTTTAGGGTTTCAACCCCCCTTTTTTCGAAAACTTGACGTGATGCAACATTTTGGATTTCAGATTCGTGTTCAGCGCAAAAATTCCCTTCGGAAACAATTGGTCACATTCATTCGACAGAGAAAAAGTTAAGATTTGAAGGGCTGTGTTATTTAAGATAATAACTTCATTTTATGGATTCAAGTAAACTTAATTATTTAATGCGAATAATGATTTATTTAATACTAATACTTAATTTTATGAAAACAAATAAAAAATACTTCGATCAAATAAATATTTAATTGAAACTATAATAGTGAGTTATTTGTAACCATTAATTTATTTATTTCAGCCAAATATTTTTTTGTTCAATACAAATAAAAATTACACAGCCCCACAAAAAAAAAAGTGTCATGTACTTTTGACCGGAATACCTTAGCCCTATGTATTTTGACGCGCTGAACACGAATCCGAAGTCCATTTTGCTCCATCACGTCAGGATTTTTTTCTAACCTCAAAAAACATGTCGGATTTTGAGAGGTAGGCGATTTTTTAAAAAAATTTATGGATTTACTTCAAACTTGGTATCTGGGGGTTTTTTGGGTCGCTGATTATGAATCTGAAGTTAGATTTTCAAAATTCAAAATGGTGGATCCAATATGGCGGACGAATTTTGAAAAAATTTGAAGATTTACTTCAAACTTGGTATCTGGGGGTTTTTTGGGTCGCTGATTACGAATCTGAAGTTAGATTTTCAAAATTCAAAATGGCGGATCCAATATGGCGGACGAATTTTTAAAAAATTTGAAGATTTATCAGGAATAAGATGCAGAATGGAACAATGTACTTTCTTATTTGGCTTCTGCACCAAACATATCCAATCTGTTACCAAGGAATATTTTATGATAAAATTGTAATAGAAGTCATATTTGAAAATGTGAGAAACTCGCTTCGAAATCACACTCAGCAACTTAAAAACCTGAAGATACCAAATTTCATAAAAATTTCGAAAATATGACGTCAGATTCGCAATCAGCGACCCAAAAAAACTCCAAGATACCAAGTTTGAAGTAAATCTTCAAATTTTTTCAAAATTCGTCCGCCATATTGGATCCGCCATTTTGAATTTTGAAAATCTAACTTCAGATTCGTAATCAGCGACCCAAAAAAACCCCAGATACCAAGTTTGAAGTAAATCCATAAATTTTTTTAAAAAATCGCCTACCTCTCAAAATCCGACATGTTTTTTGAGGTTAGAAAAAAATCCTGACGTGATGGAGCAAAATGGACTTCGGATTCGTGTTCAGCGCGTCAAAATACATAGGGCTAGGGTATTCCGGTCAAAAGTACATGACACTTTTTTTTTTGTGGGGCTGTGTTATTTAATACAATAACTTCATTTTATGGATTCGAGTAAATTAAATTACTTAATGAATTGAATTGCTATTGTTCAATTTTGATTTAAATATTTAATATAAGGGTAATTCTCCACGTAGCGCACAAATTGTTGAAAACAATTGTCAAAAATTTTTTTATCAATATCATAAAAGTTAATATAAATTATTCAAGTTAAAGTGTCTGAAATGAAGTGTCCATGATGGGCCGGACAAAATATTTATAATTTTGGTATTTTTTTAAAACAAATTACTTGTAAGCACCCAAGCAGCACGTAATATTACATGAATATCACAGTGACATCATATTGTAATATTCGTAATATTACGGGGTGATATTACTGTGATATTGACGTGATATTGAAATGTCCGCCTCAAGGTAATATTACAAGTAATATTACGGTAATATTACAAAGATTTATTTATTTTAATATTTATTTTACATTAAGAAGGACAGGTTCACGACGGTAGTCAAGATAACTATTTTTTTTTTAAATGTTCAAATATGAAATAAATTTTAATATGTAAATTGAAAGATCATTTTTTAAAATAATGTTGTGTACATTTTTATGTAAAAATCTGTAAATAATTAAAATTTTAAGAAAAAACAGTAATATTTTGAAGAACGTAGTGCTTTGCAGTTAGAGATCTGGCAACATGGCATGAACAGCTGATGCGAGCGCATCAGCTTTATTTGAATTACCGCGCTACTCCGCTTCTCCCACCGTTCTCTTCCCACCGCTTTCAACAGTTGCGATGTTGCCACGCTCTCCGCGTCACTCACGTCAAAAAAAAAATTACAAGTAACTTAAAGTTTTGGATAAATAATACTCTGCAACTAAACAGACGATTTCGTTCTCTTTGAAGTATTATGTTCCTTAAACATTGAATTAATTTTGCTCTAATTTTGAGTTGAATCTCTCCGCTGTGTCAAAAGTTATTAACCAAGTTGTTATTTTTTTTTTTCATTTTTTTTTGCGGCCATTAGCTCAATGCTAAATAATGAGAAAAATAGTGAACTTTGGCCGTCAATATCTTGAAAACTATACAGTCAAATTCGCTCAGATTTAACAATAATATGCATTAATATGTCATTTAATTTTGCTGCAAATTTCAAACGAATCTCTATGATTCATGATTTTGAACTAACCTCCTTAAATAAAATATTTAAAAAAAATCCGGCTCACACGGGGTTCAAACACGCAACGTTCGACACGACGTGAATACGCCTTGTACCTCTCTGCCATCTAGCTCTTGGAATGTAGTTCAGAAAGTGTTCTTCATATTGTACCAAAGAGAATTTAAGGTACTACATGAAGAACATTTTCTGAAATAGATTCCAAGATCTAGATAGCCGAGAGGTACAAGGCGTATTCATGTCGAGTCGAACGTTGCGGGTTCGAACCCCGTGTGAGCCGGATTTTTTTTAAATATTTTATTTAATGTAAAATAAATATTGAAATAAATAAATCTTTGTAATATTACCTTGAGGCGGACATTTCAATATCACGTCAATATCACTGTAATATCACCCCGTAATATTACCAATATTACAATATGATGTCACCGTGATATTCATGTAATATTACGTGCTGCTTGGGCACTTATATGTACCTTACGTTAAAAACTGTGTATGCAAATAGATTCTATAATGAAAATTAAAAACCGAGTGATGAATTCATTTTCACAAAAATTAAAAACGCTTTCTGTTAAAAATATTTTTTTCGGTAATTTATGGAAATTTATGGAAATTTTTGGGAATTTACACTGTAATTTATGGAAAGTTTCGCAGTAATCTATAAAAATATGTAAAACATAAACCACGATTCCAAAATTTGAGTTTGGTAATTTATGGAAATTTATGCGGTAATTTATGGAAATTTTCGCGGTAATATATAAAAATGTGTAGGGCATAAACCACGATTCAAAAAATTGATTTTGGTAATTTATGGAAATTTATGCGGTAATTTATGAAAATTTTCACGATAATTTGTAAAAATGTGTAAGAATCAAATCGCGATTCAAAAAATTGATTTTAGTAATTTATGGAAATTTATGCGGTAATTTATGGAAATTTTGGCGGTAATTTATAAAAATATGTAAGGCACAAACCACGATTTAATAAAGTTATTTTGGTAATTTATGGAAATTTTTTAGGTGATTTATACAAATTTGTGTAATGTACAAACCACGATTTAAAATTTTAAGTTTGGTAATTTATAGAAATTTTAGAGTTAATTTATAAAAATGTCGATGTAATTTATAAAAATGTGTAAGCAACACACCATAATTTAAACTTTTTATTTCGGTAATTTATAAAAAAAAAAAATGAAAGCACAAATCACAATTTAAAATTTTGATTTTGGTAATTTATGGAAATTTTCGCGGTAATTTATAGAAATTCTAGAGGTAATTTATGGTAATTTTTTTGGTAATTTATGGTAAACTTACTTGTACTATGGCAGTTTATAAGAACTTTCAATTTTATTGTTTAATACACCACACGCCGAACTTACACAAATTTGTTCATGTTATACCAATGCCGGTCGAAAATTTGAGGTTGATGGAGACGGTGGAGACGGTTGAAACTATTTCGACAGGCATTATTAATTCCCTTGTTTTTTAGAAAATCATCATTAATTTTTAATTTCTCTCGCATGGATTACTTTTATATGGTCAAAAATAATACAAATACACTTTATTCAACTTTTATTATAAATAATTTTCAAATTTATTGTAAAATATTCAACGACCGGTCGAGGTTGGTGGAGACGATTTTATGAGGCCCTGAACAAATTTGAAATTTGAATTGAAAAAAATGAATAAATCAATTAGGAAATTGATTGCTTTTTTCATGTATCAACTTAAGGAAGTTGATTGTTACTTATTCCAAAGTAGAACTATGTTAAAAATTTATTTTTATTTATGAAATTTTATTTTTATTAATAAAATAGAGGATAATAGAAAAAACTGTAGTCAAAGATAAATAGCAAAAAAAAATCCAAAAAAATTTTTTTTGTATTAAACGTTTTTTTATTTAATTATAATAAATTAAACAATACTATATGCCAATATTTATTGTACTTATTAGTGAATATTGGTACAAATATTAATTTTTCTTTTTTAATTTCTTGTGGGGACAGGTCAAATAATTACATTTTTAGCCTTTTAAACCGTTTAAACGAAAAAGTATTATATTATATACAAAAGTATCTGTTGGTTTTTGTTTATAAATATAAAAGTTACCTTTTCACGTTGAAATAATAGAAGAAGACAAAAATTATTTGGGATAATTCTTTCAAAACATGGAGAAAGTGAATTTGTGCGCTACGCGGAGAATCACCCATAAGTATTTTTTATTAAATTAGTTATTTCTCAACTTTTATTGATTTCGGACACAATCAATATTAGAAAGAATTGTTTAATTTGTAAATAATAGTATTTAATGGTTTCTTCATAAATTACTATTTATAAAAAGTTTAATATGGTACTAAACATATCACAAATTAAAAAACGAAGCACCCCTTACAGACCTGACGTACCAGTAGAAGATTTTGATATTTCTCACCAGAGCTTGCGTGTACTAGTGCTTAAGCGTTTGATTTGCGTGCGTAGCGTTGAGGGTTCGAATCCTCTGTAGGTGCGATTTTTAGTTATAAGTATATAATTGTTTATATGTGCGAAATATGTTGTTTAAAAATTGTAAAAACCTTTATAAAGAATGAATTTAAAGGAATAAATAACATAAATATTAGAATAATACCTTAAATAAATAGAAAACCAGTTACAAATAAAGTAGAACTCAAGTATGAATAATAATTTAGAATTAATTTTATGATTTTAAAATTATTTTTAAATATTTTATTAGTTTCCTAACATTCTGGCACTCGAGAATTTTGAATTAAATAAGAAGTTTACTTGAATTAGATAATTTATAATTAGTTACAAATAATTTATTCACTTAATGCAATTAGACATTTACTTGAAATAAGTAATTCTTGATTTAAGTCAAATTTAAATTTATTTAAATCTAATAATTTTTTCACTTGACGATGCAAATAGATTTCATATTTGGGCTTAATAAAAAAATATTTGACGGAATTAAAGGGATTTTAGTCAGAATTAAAACAATTATTCGTGATAAATAATTAAATACTTGATACAAAAAAATGTTTAGTTCTTTCAAGAAAAACATTTTTTCCATGCAAATAAATATTTATTTGAATTAAAAAACATGAATTATTGAATCAAGTAATTTTCATACTTGATTTAAACCACTATTTATTAGTTTTAAGTATTCCATTTATTTGGTTAAAGTAATTTTTATTTGACGCAAATTACTGTTTATTTTATGCGATAAAATAAAATACTTAGGACCATTAAATATTTATTTGAGTCAAATACATATTTAATGGATAATAGACAAGTAAATGATTTACTTGGATCAAATAATTTTTATTTGATTCAAATAATTTTTTTTTCAGTGTACTTTCGGACTTTACCGGATTAATTTCAGACAAATTTCGGACTAGTTTTGGACAAAATCGGATTAATTAATCCGAAATATCTCCGAAATTCTGAGCAGGGATAATACATAACCACGTAATATCTAGTAATATTCATTAATTTAATTAAAACTACAAGAACTACAACACTTAAATTACAAATAATACTGTTTTAAATTTATTTGATGAAATATCTTATTTTGATAATTATTTAGCTTTAAATTTTATTTTGGCAGGTCAGTTTTCTGTTTTACCTACTATTGATTTATCATGCGTTCGTTAGTGTTTTGATTTTGTAACATGTTACTACATAAAAAATTTTATTTGTGATATTTATTCTATTTATTATGTTTAAATTTAAAAAACGACATAACAAGTGATTTTAATTGTACATGTGATTTATAAATGAAATTCTGTTAGTTAATTTGAAATATAACCTAAAAACTTGATTTTGTCGTTCTGTGACACAAGTGATACAGTTGTTTTTGGTTTATTTCTTAAATTATTATACTGATTTTTATTCGTTTTCTTTTTTAAATAAATGAAATGTTAAATTAATGGTCTGTAGTAGGATCTACCATAAGAATTTTTTTTAGTGTAGCAATTTTTTTTATTAAATTCAGAATTTTAATTAAGCTTTAACAAAAAATTAGCGGTTTTTTGTCAGGAACTAACCTCCCTTAACGGTACATATATTAACCACAGCCAACTGTGTTTCTCAGTGTGTGTATAATATTTTTATTTGCATTTCAGAATTATATTTTAGATGCGATTTTAGTAATTGTGATGAGTTTGATTCTAATGTGAACTTACAGTTTCCACATAAAAATAGTTTAATCACAAAGAAAATTATCATATGCAATGGAAAATGGTCTTGTTTCATATTAAAAACATATTGAAATGTTTTGTTTCATGGATTAGAATTAAAGTAAGAAGTAACTTTTTGGTGCTGACTTTATTTTAAGACGTGGAAAAAGAATTACTTTCAAAATAAGTTTCTAAGTTGGTCGAGTTAGTCCTGCCTTGTTAAAGAATTCTAACTACAGCCCTATTCGCTGCTATTCGTGCTCAGCGGTCAGAGACACGAGAGCGTTTGCGCAGAGGTAGGGGAAGCGGTAATGGAGAGAGAGAGAGAGGCTTTGCCATGGAACTTGTGAGTCGGGGAAAACTTTCTTTGGTGTTTGAACCATTGGCTAAGGGAAGAAGCGGGGGAAGGCAGAGTTGCAAGCATTTCCAAGCGCACATGAACGTTTGTCAGGCATGCTTCGAACATTAAACATGCTCGTAGCTCCTCAGAAAAGTATATTGTCGGAATTCGCGATCCTTCGTTATGAACGGTGGTTCACAGCTACGTTTCAGCTATTTTCTCCAAATATTGAATAGGTCTTAACTAAATAACAAAATGTTACAAAGGAAGTTTATAAATGAAGAATGTCTTTCGTTTTTTTAAATATCAGCTTCTGTCTAAATAGGGGACAAGTTTCAGAGTAATAAGTGAAAGCGTGTGTGGTATTAAAGTGTACTTCAAAGTGTAATTCTTTTCAAAAAATGATAGTGACAGTAAGAAGACATGGAAAAGTAGTAGGATATTCAACTAATAATTTATTTAAAAATTCAAATGTTTATTTAAACATTAAAAAAAAAAATTGTAAGTGCCTGTAATTTCTCCTCCTGTGTAATCGTCAGTGAATTGCCAATTAGTGGGTTACAGGCAATAACACCTGGAAAAAGTTATACAAGTTTGAGAGAAAAGGATTAAATTATATTCAGTGAACATGAATACCTGAACGTAATATATGTGGTGAAGTAGGAGTTTATTTTTCTTTGAAAAGAGGTACGACTAATATCTGACTAGTGTTAAAAAGTGTATGTTAAAAAGTTTTTGTTAAAAAGTGTCATTGGTTAATCAGTGTTGATTTTATGTGAGCTTCAGCTATCATGTTAACGGTGGAATTCCGCTCGAGAGGAATCTGAAGGCGGGGACTCTGACGTCACTCCTCTCATGATAATGAGGTATTCATGATGGCGGATCAACAGGAGCGTAGTGTTGGCAGGATTGTTCTTGACATTTTAAACAAATTTACACACTTGAGAAATCACTCAAGAACAATGATTTGCCAACTTTTACTTCTGTCCAAATGTTTAATAATTTTGCTTGTACTTTACATTTTTAATAAGAATACGAGTTCTAACCAATTTTCTTCAATTGCAATTTCTCACAAACCTTTTGATTTTACACAAGTATTTTAATGGGTTCTATTCCTTAAAGCAGTTTGCTCAACAGATGCTTACGTGCGGCAAAGTACATGGAAATTAATTTTTTGTTGCTAATTTATATATATGTATAATGCAAAAATACGACGTGAGTGTTTCTGTCATTATCATGTTATATGTATTGGACAGTTGTCTAAACCGGGTATACTTGTATAGTCTCAAAAGTCTAAAAAGAATAAATTAAGGTCATGATAATTATATATCTCTCTAAATCTGAATTGGTTAAAAATAACTAATTTGAATGCAGAAAGTCAGCCACAAATTCAAATAGTTATTTTCCAATTAATCATTAAGTAAAAAATAACTAATCAATAGTTAAATTCATTTTTAGTTTATGTAAAAATAACTAATATTTTAGTGAACTTTTATTTACTAATTCAATTAGTCAAATTTTAATTGATTTTTTAGTTATTTTTGTACTAATAATTATTTATTTTTCCCTAATTTCTGAAACAAAAAACCAGGCTCAAATTTACCAATAATTAGTTATTTTTAACTAATTCAGATTTGGAGAGTGTGCAATTTTTACAAAAACTTAGAATCAGATATAGTATTTATTATGAAAGAAATATGTATTTTAATCAGAATTAAGAGGCGCATGCATTTTCTTTAAAAACCAATTTAACCTAATCTTTTTATATCAGATCAAAATTATCCAGACAAAATTTTAATTACGAGAAAACCGGGTAAATTGCACATAAAAAAGCTTTGAGTAGAAAAATTTAATTACTATCAAAGAAGGCTATCTTAAGGATGTTCTATCGTAAAAAGAATTAACATTACCATTTTAATCAAATTTGGTACACTGGTAGATAATGGTTTTATAATGATGCAGTTAAATTTGTGAGAACTCAAGGTACTTGTGAAAAAAGTTATAATGGTTTTCGTTTTTAACATTTTACATTGAATTTTATGGAAATTGAGTCGTTTGTCATATATATCCATATATTTATATAATTTTTCAAAAGTACCTTGAGGTCTCAAAAATTTAATTGCATCATTGTAAAACTATTATCTATCAGTGGACCAAATTTGATTAAAATGGTAATGTTAAATCTATTTGCGATAAAATCTCCTTAAGCAAAAAATCGTTACTTTTTTAATCAATGCTTCATTAAAATTCAGTATTTAATAAAAAAAATCGGGCCAGTGCGAGTCACACTCGCCCTAAATCCCAATGGTTCCGTACACTGAGGGAAACAGATATTCAGACTTACTATCCTGGATATTAAAAAATACTAATTTTAATATCTGGATATTAAGTTTGAATATCTAAATACTTAGTTTTAATATCCGGATGCTAAATTTGAATATCCACGAATATCCATTTTTCTCAGTGTAATTATCTAATTTTTATACTGCATGAGCTACAGATCTAAAGTTGTTTGCTAAGGGAAGGCATAGATATTTTAATTCAATTTAGTAAAAGATCCAATCATATTTTCTGTATTTTTCGTATTATATGCATGTGATACAATATCACGCAGAAAAATGGTTGGCTACTGCATCATATTTTTATTGGATATTATTGGTTGTTACATCCCTTTAGTTGGTTCTGCCATCCAATTGTGTTGGACAGAACAGCTGATTCAATTGGCGACTGCCCTACGAGCAGTCTGCGCCTGCGCAAAACTGTTCTTTTAAAAGTTTGAGGTGAAATTATACAAAACACCCAAATTTTTTAACTTAAGCACTTTTTTTACTTATATGATTCTTTTAGGAAACTACCCGGCAAGAAGCCTTGAAAAGAAAAGAATTACATTTATTTGACATTTACTCAAAATCGCAATGATTTCTTTTATATTAAATACTTGAATTTTCCTCAAATACTTACTTCCAGAAATAGAAAAGAATATTTTTGAAATTGATTCTGCTTTATTCTAAAATGATTTTGTATTCCATGCATCAGAATAGAATTAACATGTTTTTAATTCCAAAAACTTCTTCTATTCTGTAAAACAGCATACGCATTCATGATTTTTCTATTCCCAATAATTCCTTCTAATTTGAGTCTACAAAATATTTAATTCCGTAATAGAGAATACAGTTGACATTTTTTCTTTCCCTAGCAATTCTCTTCACACATTCAATTCAAAAGGCTCATTTATGTTTGTATTTTCAAGTCACGTGTAGCTCAGTGGTTACTTTCGTGGACTTGTAACATAAAAATTGGGGATCGATTCTTATATTTATTAAAATTTTTTCAAAAACTGAATAATAAGGAATAGAATTTTGTTATTTTTAATTCATAATGCAGAATCATAAAATGAAGGAAAATTCAAGTATTAAGTAGAATTAATAAAATTAATTCTAGGTTATTCCACCCTTCTTGACGGGTAATGTTATTGAAAATTAGATTTTGACGCAATATGTGTACTAGGGTGTTTCAAAAAAAGAAAATTTTTGAAAATCGTTTAAAGTCGCACGGAAATCGACTAAAAATAGGAAAAAAAATTACCCCTATTTTTTTGTTTTTTGATCTGACAATATTAAGGGGTGCCGCTTGCACCCCCTATTTTTCCATTAGAAGTACATGGGAAAAGTGTACTTTCTTAAAAAAGTGTTAAAATTTGTACATAATTTTATCGAAAAAGGCTCAGAAGTTTATGAGACCTCGATAAATGTCCAAAGTTAAAGACACTGTGGATTATTATTATTTTTTTGCAATTTGACCCTCTCTAGGGGTGCGTTAAATAACCACCCCTAAACATGAATTCAGCATTTATAAGTAAATCGGTCTAAAATATTATTTTTTTACGTCGCTTTTTTTTATAAATAATTTTACTGAACAAAATACAAAGCTCGCTGCATTCTTAAATAAAACTTTAATTGTTTAAACAATTTTATTCATGTCTTCTGTTTGTATTAAATATCTTTAAAGCTTACAAGTTCTTAATTAGCGTAGGGAGAAACAATTTAATTGATATAATTTAATTAATTTAATTTAATTGATTGTTTAAACAATAAAAATTGTTTAAAATGAACTGTTTATCAAATTTACCGGAAATCATGTGGTTTTTTACAATTTTCATTGAAGAACCATAAGGAAGTTAATTATACACAATTCGCAATATACATTCAATTGTTTAAACAATTTTAATCTGTTTAAACAATTTAATTTTTTTATAGTTTTGAATTTGAATAATTTTTTAAAGAGCTTTCTATTCTTTATATAGTATATATCACGAATTTTTTCGTCTGCAATTTTCAAGACTTTCCAATTGTTGAAATAATTTATATTTGCATAAACAATTCACTTTTCGCATATTTTAAGGGTTTAACTAATTTTTTCAATTACTCATAGAGGAAGGTTTTTAAATCTCTTTTAACTTATATTTACCCAAAATCTACTAATTTCGTTTACTTTTCATTAATAAACCTATACGTGTATATATTATGTTGTAATAAAGCTTGATATAATTATTATGACGCATGTTTAATTGAATGTATATTGTGAAATATGTATAAATAATTTCTTTATAATTCTTCAATGAAAATTTAAAAAAACCACATGATTCTAGCTGAATTTAATGAAAAGTTGTATTTAAATAATTTTAATTGTTTAAACAATGAATTAATTAAAATAATTAAATTAATTTTCCATTCGCTATTTAAAAAGTTGTAAACTTTCAAGATATTTAATTAAAACAGAAAGTATAAAGTAATATGTTTAAATAAATTTAAATTGTTTAAACAATTAAAAAGTCTTGAAAATTGCAGACGGAAAAATTCGTGATATATCCCTAATGAAGATAACAAAAAATGAAATCCTTCTAGAAGAATTTAAAGAAAAATTGTTTTCAACCATTTAAATTGTTTAAACAAAATATTTCGTGTAAGAATGTCCTAACAATTGTTACTAAAGAATAGACGGCTATTTAAAAAAATATTCAAATTCAAAAATATAAAAAAATTAGTTTGTTTAAACAATATAAAATTGTTAAAACAATTGAATTTATATTGCGAATTGTGTATAAATCAGGGACTGACACGAAAACCGAAACAAAATATATTTTATTTTTGTTTCGTTTCGGTTTTGAAAAACTGAAACAAAATATCAATTTAATTTTGTTTTGTGTTGAACCTGAAACGAAAAGGCTCTGAATTACGTTTTCGTCTCATGCCCGAAACGAAAAGGCTTCGAATTTTGTTTTCGTTTCATGCCCGAAACGAAAATCCACTCCGAATTCCGTTTTCGTTTCTCATAAAAAAGGCTCTAAATTTCACAAAAACAATTTTAAACACAATTCTTTTCTTGCAGGAGACGAAAACGAAATTCAGAATCTTTTCGTTTCGGGCATGAGACTGAATCGAAATTCAGAGTTGATTTTCGTTTCGGGCATGAGACGAAAACGTAATTCAGAGCCTTTTCGTTTCAGGTTCAATACAAAACAATATTGATTGTACATTTTTGTTTCGTCACAACAATTCAAAACAGAAACAGAATTCGGTTTTCGTGTCAGTCCCTGGTATAAATAACTTCCTTATAGTTCTTCAATGAAAATTGCAAAAAACCACATGATTATTATAGGTGAATTTAATAAAAAGTTGATTTTAAACAATTTTTATTGTTTAAACAATCAATTTAATTAAATTAATTAAATTATATTAACTTAATTCTTTTTCTCTTATGTAATTAAAAAGTTGTAAGCTTTAAAGATATTTAATAAAAACAGAAGATATGAATAAAATTGTTCAAACAAATTAAAATTGTTTAAACAATTGAATGTATATTGCGAATTGTGTATAATTAACTTCCTTATGGTTCTTCAATGAAAATTGTAAAAAACCACATGATTTCCGGTAAATTTGATAAACAGTTCATTTTAAACAATTTTTATTGTTTAAACAATCAATTAAATTAAATTAATTAAATTATATCAATTAAATTGTTTCTCCCTACGCTAATTAAGAACTTGTAAGCTTTAAAGATATTTAATACAAACAGAAGATATGAATAAAATTGTTTAAAGAATTAAAGTTTTATTTAAGAATGCAGCGAGCTTTGTATTTTGTTCAGTAAAATTATTTATAAAAAAAAAGCGACGTAAAAAAATAATATTTTAGACCGATTTACTTATAAATGCTGAATTCATGTTTAGGGGTGGTTATTTAACGCACCCCTAGAGAGGGTCAAATTGCAAAAAAAAAAATAATAATCCACAGTTTCTTTAACTTTCGATAAAATTATGTACAAATTTTAACACTTTTTTAAGAAAGTATACTTTTCTCATGTACTTCTAATGGAAAAATAGGGGGCGCAAGCGGCACCCCTTAATATTGTCAGATCAAAAAACAAAAAAATAGGGGTAATTTTTTTTCCTATTTTTAGTCGATTTCCGTGCGATTTTAAACGATTTTCAAAAAATTTCTTTTTTTGAAACACCCTAATGTTTACCCTTAACATCTGGATGTTAACGCTTAACATATTTATCACTTAACATAGGGACAGCTATCTAGATGTTAAAATTTAATATCTTAGATGTTAACCTTTAATATTTAGAGGTTAAGCGTTACTATCTTGTTTTAAGCATCTAATTCTAAACATTCATTTTTCTCAGTGTTCTCAACCAAATCAAACCAAACAGAAAAAAACCAGCCTTTCTCTTTTTCGAACACAAATAAAAACTAAATTACGAAAAACTAGCCTTTATATCAAATCTAGCAGATGTGGTCAGACAAAAAAGTATTATTGCAGCATGAAAAACGATGAGCCTGTAACAACACCTGGTAGACGAAAAATATTTCTAAATCATTTTAACTTAAACTAACTGTTTTTTGTTTAACTGTTTATGAATTGTAAACAAATTTAAGAAAACCGGCCCTTTATATTAAATCTTGAAGATTTGATCAGCCAAAAAGTATATTTTTCAAACATAAAAAGCAACTAGTTTCTAACAACACTTTTGGTGGACGAAAAATATTTCTAAATTTTTTTAACTTATGCTGACTGTTTTTTCTTTAATTATTTATGTATTCGAACCAAATTACAAAAAACCGGGCCTTTAAATTAAATCTAGAAGATTTAATCAACCAAAAAGGGTGTTATTCAAACATGAAAAACAACTATTTTCTGACATAACTTTTCAAAAACGAAAAATATTTCTAAATTTTTTTGGCACAACCTGACTGATTTTTCTTCAATTATTGATCTATTCGAACCAAATTACAAAAAACCGGGCCTTTAAATTAAATCTAAAAGATTTAATTAGCCAAAAAGTGTATTTTTCCAACATGAAAAACGACTAGTTTCTAACATAACTTTTCAAAGACGAAATATATTTCTAATTTTTTTGGCTCCACTTGACTTTTTTTCTTTATTAGTTTGTGAATTCCAATCAAATTACAAGAAACCAGGCGTTTAAATCAATCCTAGAAGATTTAATAGACCAAAAAGGGTGTTTTTCAAACATGAAAAACGATTATTTTCTGACGTAACTTTTCAAAGACAAAAAATATTTCTAAATTTTTTTGGTACAACCTGATTGCTTTTTCTTTAATTGTTTATGTATTCGAACCAAATTACAAAAAACCGGGCCTTTAAATTAAATCTAGAAGATTTAATCGACCAAAAAACCTAAAAAATTAACCGAGTTGTACAAATAGCTCTGTTAAAAGAAACATATTGAAAATGACATACACGGAAAAAAATGTAATTGTAATGATTACAATAGAGTACAGTACAGCTCGGATATGTGACCACTTTTTGCGATGAATACAAAAAATGTGTTATACATTAAAAAGTTGAGCAGGAGCGATTACTATAGTAGTTTGTAAGGAGTGCATGCACTGCAGTATTCGGGATAATATTGACTTTTTGGAATCATTACATTTCTAAATGTACAGATTAAAAGAAAAACTGTACTTATTCACGTATAAAATAGTTATGATTACAGCCCAGGCGCGCAGGGACGATGATTTGAGGCTTTATAAAGCTTGACTGAGGACTGGTCAATATTGATTGAGGATTGGTGAGTCGGAGGAAGCAAGACTCGTCCAAGCTAGAATGTAACAGCGATTCAAGCCTGACGCTCCAAGCTTGGTTGAGGATTGGAGTCCAAGACTCAATCAATGTTCGGAAGTCCGATTATAGCTTCGTCAAGCCTGATTCCACTGTCGCTTACAGAAGACAGAACGTTAAATAATTATTAATATAATAATATTCTTGTTGTATTATGTTGTTAATAATGATAATTCTTATAATTATAATAATAATAAAAATAATATTATATTATTATATTATTATTATGAATTATATTATTACATTATTTATAATTATAAATACAATAATAATATTATCATTATCATTTTTTCTTAATTACTGTACTGCTGCAGATTATCATAAAATTAATAAAATAAAAAAAATTTTTAATGTTCATCTATAATTATTTAAATTGATAATCTTCAGATTGTTTTTTTTATAATTTAAGATTAATTGCACATTTATACACTTAATTATTATCGACCTAAGATTAATTAACAATTTTAATACATATAAACACTTAACCTATGAAATAAAATTTCGCACGCTCAAGGGGGGATCGAACCCACGGCCCTATAGACGAATTCGCTCGCGGTGAACGCACGCTATTAGTACCACTCGGCTACGACGGGTAGTTGAGAGTCAATAGAAATAACTTTGTGAGGTTCAGACCTGGATTATATGCTATTTACATTTTAATAGTTCTGGAACATATTCATTATCAAAAATAAATGAATAGAATTTATTTATCCTTCGTTTATACTGATTGATATACAGTTTATACAATCCAAACTCCTAACTTATTAATATTTTATAAATAAAAATTCTTATACAATATATGCAAAATGTGTAAACAAAATTAACTGATAATGATTAATTATTATTTAATTATTTATAACTTTAATTTAATATTTTTATTTAAAAATTAAATATTATTTAAATAAATAGAATAGAATTTATGTATCCTTTGGATTTACTGATATACAGTTTAAAGTTTATACAATCCAATCTCGATCCTAACTTATTAATATTTTATAAATAAATATTTTTGTAAAATATTTGCAAAATATGTAAACAAAATTAACTAATAATTTATCATTTTTATTTATAACTTTAATTTAATAATATTATTTAAATAATTAATTTCAATAATATATAATACAAAAGTAAATTATAAAAATTGTTTATATATAATGTATTGAAGGGCACTTTTATTTAAATAAAGAAATTTATTCAATTTGTATAATTAAAGTTTTTTTGAAATGAATGATTTTACAAAATTACGCTATCGAGCACGTAATCATATCTTCGATTTTTTTTCAAATTTGAAAATTGTCTTTAAATTATTTCGTTTGGTTATGAATCTTTGAAATTTATTTTTTTAAAATAAGAAAATAATTGTTTACAAATTTAATTTACTTCTAATATATCTTACAATTAAGTAAAATTACATAATTTTTGTTTGTTTATTTATAGTTTATTTTATACAAAATTAATAGTAAATATTCATAAAATTACTAAATCTGCAGCAGTTGTAATATTTATTATTTAATTAATAATACTTTTTATATGTATATACTTTAATATATAAAAAAATATGTAATATGATAAGTTGAGCAATTGTGTCACAGTTGATTCCAGCTTGAATCTAGATTGGATGTTCAAGCTTCGCGCATGAGGATTCAAGCAGTCTTGAATCAAGCATGGAACGAGCATTGGTGTCCAATTTTCAACCAATATTGAACGACAGTGATTTAAAGACTGTTCCCAGTCTCGGTTACCCACTCTGGGTGTCAAAGCTAGAATCAAGCCTCCACCCAGCGTCAGCATTGGTTTCTCGCGCCTGGGAGTAGTCTATAGTAAAAACGAATTGCGCTACAGGGCGACGTAAATTAAAGTTTTGTTAATACTGATTCCTATTTACTTTATTATGATTACTGTAGTCGTTTGTAAAGGCTCCTAAAATATATATATCACACTCCGCTCAACGCCGATGGTTACCGATGACTAACGAAGATAACCGAATCTTTAATTCGTCAGTCTTCAACACATTATTTACTTTGCAAAGCTTTTTATTATTTTCGTATAATAGATTTAAAGTTTTAAATTGAAAGAAACAATGAACAAAAAGTAATAATATTATCAAAATAAATAAAAATTGTAATATTTTTATAGAATATCATTTATAAAACAAATTCGGCGTTATTCTGTTCGTTTATGTTCGCATTATTGAAGTTATTTTTGTTTTATAATTTTGTTTATTTTCATTCCATCTGTTCGGACTTGTAAAGTTTGACTTTTTCCTTGAATTTCATTCTTTATATCAGTGATTTAAAAATTATTTTGGAATTTAAATATTTAGTAAAAAGAGATTATTTTAAAAAAATAAATATGTTTGTTATTTTTGATTGAGATATTAATTATATTAGAATAATATATATTTAGAAGGGATTAAAAATTAAATTAATGATTATTATAACCAATAAAAAATAGAATTGATTAAAAATTGGATTGTTTGAAACTTAAATTGAATAAAATTTAGATTAAATTGAAAAAATAAATTCGAATTGTAATAGATTAACATTTGTAAAATTTAAAATTAAAAACAAATTAAATTTGGAAAAAGTAAAATTTAAATTGATTAAAATTTAAATAAATTAACAAATTAAAAGAATTAACTTTAGAAGCGATTACAAATTTAATTTTTATTTATCATTGTTTTGCATTTGACCAATAAAAAATTAGGATTGATTAAAAGTAGGTTCATTTAAAATTTAAGTCCAATTAATTTTGGATAAGTTTCCATTTTAAAAGATTAAAATTTGTATAATTTAAAATTCGAATAAAAATAAATTTGGATAAATTGAGTTTTGAATCAATTGAAATTTACATCGATTAAAATTTGAACAAATTTACTATTTATACGAATTAAATTTGCGTAAGCGATTAAAAATTTAATTAATTAATATGAATAATTTATAAAAATTAGGATTGATTGAAAGTTGGATTGTTTTAAACTTAAACCGAATGCAATTTGGGCATATTAAAAATTCAATATATTGAAAAAATAAATTAAAATCTTGATGGATTTTTTTTAATTTAATTTGGATGAATTGACAATTTAACTTACGATTGTTTTGACCAATATAATTTATAATTGATTAAATATTACATCGCTGGAAAAGTACATTGAATGAAATTTGGACAAACCGAAATATACACAGAAAAGAATTTGAATAATTGAATTTTTGATTGTATGTATTGAAAGTTAAGCAGTTAAAATTTTGAGATACTTATAAACAGCAGAGATGATTTATATAATATTTTAGAATCAATTTCCATTAATAGGAAAAAAGAATAATTTTAATTTTTAAAGTTTCGAAAAACAGCTTTCCTAAAGTTTTAAATCCAGAAAAGTGAAATTAAAAAATTTAAATTAAATTTTTCTAAATAAAGTTAATTGTTCTGTCTCTCAAAATATTTATTTCTTTTTATTTAAATAAATTTTGGCATTAAACATGTTTTATTAATATTTTAGTCGAGATTTTAGTAATTAGAGATAGGAACTTTGTGCTTTAGCATATCAGCACAATTTTGCTCGAAAATTTTTAAATGTTATAAAACGTCTAAAAACCATATAAAACATGTTTTTAAATAGAAAATTCTTTAAATTAAATCAGCACAAAAAAGCACAATTTTGTCATTTAAGCAGCATAATTTTGTTCGGGTAATTGTGCCGCATAATTAGCGATTTTCAGTATATATTCAGCACATATTTAGCATAATTCGTATAAATTTATATTAATTATTAACGAAATAGTCATATAAAAATTTCAGGAAATTTCCGTTGTTTATGTTTTGAAGCAGATTCGCATAAAAGAATATAAAAGGGCCTTAGCAGAATGAAAATTTGAAATCATAAGGAGTGAGATAGAAAAGGACATACATAAATATGTCTGCCTTTTCTATCTCATTCTTGCGATTTGTCGGTTTCGATACAAAAATATAAGAAAAATAAATTGTTTATACAAATATAAATTGTCTAAATAATTAAAAAGTCTTGAAAATTGCAGACGAAAAAATTTGTGGTATTTCTTTAATGAAGAAAGCAAAAAACAAAATACTTCTAGGAGAATTAAATAACGTTTTATTTTAATAAATTTAAATTTTTTAAACAAATAAACAAACAATTTAATGAAAAAATTTTCTGTCAATCGTTACTGAAGAATAACCAGCTATTAAATAAATTATTTAAATTCGAAAATATAAGAAAAATAAATTGTTTAAACAATAGAACGTAGATTGCGAATTATGAATCAATAAATTTTTTTTAGTTCTTCAATGAAAATTTCAAAAGATTAGATAATTCTAGCTGAATTTAATAAAAAGTTGAGTTTAAACAATCAATTAAATTAAATCAATTACCTAAACTGTTTTTCCCTTCCCTATTTAAAAAGTTGTAAGCTTTTAAAATACCTATTTAATTAAAGTAAAAAATATGATAACACTTGTTTAAACAATTAAAAATGAATTTAAAAATGTAGCAAGCCTTGTATTTTATTAAGTAAAAAAAATTATAAAAAAAATGACATAAGAAAATAATATTTTAGACCTATTTACTTATAAATGCTGAATTTGTGTTTATTCGTTTTTAAGGCACTCCTAGAGAGTGTTTATTTGCAAAAAAATAATAATATTCGACAGTTTCTTCAATTTTGAACATTTGTCGAGGTCTCATAAACTTCTGAACTTTTTTCGATAAAATTAAGAACAATTTTTCGCAATTTTCTTAAAGAAGTACAATTTTTTCTTGTATTTCTTATGAGAAAAAGTGACGGTACCACTCAATATTGTTGGATCAAATTTAAAAAATAGGGGTAAATTTCTTTTTTTTATTTGTAGTCAACTCTCGAGCGCCTTTAAACCATATTTCAAATTTTTCATTTTTTGAACCACCCTACTAGACAGAAACGTCGAGTATTATAGAAAAAATAATTTTAATACCTCAAAGTATAATTTAGACTAAAAAGAAATCAATTTTTCTATATATAAATAAACTGGAGTGTTAAAATTTCAATAACTACTAACCTTCCGTACATAATTTTAGTTGAAACAAGCAAATTGCCTTAAAATTAAGTAGCACATTTAAAGCACATATGATAGCCAATAAAAGCATAATTTCAGCACAATTAGGCATTTTATTTTAGCATAATTCGACCTATTAAAAAAGCACAAAGTTCCTATCTCTATTAGTAATATATTTAAAATATTTTTAAACGATTAATAATTTTTTCATGCATAATATGCAAAAATTTAAAGAAAATTTCTGGTTTTTACTGTTAGAAAATATGCTTTATGTATAAATATATTTAAAAAATTGTTTAGCATACTTATTTCAATAAGTAAATTTAATTAAAGAGGATTCTTTTGACTTTTTCATAGTTAGAATAGTGTATAAAATGATGCGTCGTTTAGGTTTTAAATCGTATTTAAGTAAGGTATAGATGTATAAGCGAAATTATGTATAATTAGGGTTTAATACAGTTGTCCAGATTAAAAATGTAATTTTTAAGTTTGAAGTTGCACTGAGAAAAATGAGTTAGCTACTATATGGATAGCTAATTTTTAGCTGTGGTAGCTAATATTTAGCTGTTTCAGCAAACAAAATTAGCTGTGAAAGCTAATTAATAGTTGTGTTAGCTAAAAAATTAGCTATCCATATAATAGCAATTTAAGGTAGCTATAAGTCTTAGCTTTGGCTGCTAATTTTTTTCACCGTGTGGGAGCCTTGTAAAGAGTGAATTAATTTGTGTATAGTAGTCGAACTAAATAAAAAAGTTTTTATTATTTTTATTAGATAAAAATTTGCTTCTTCCGTTTACAACAGTCTTTGAGAAGCAAAACTATAAGCTACCTTAGCCAGTACAAAGTACTATAGTAAAATAAGAAGGCCGCTTCAGGTCATCTTATTTTACTCTAGTGCTGCTGTACACACAAAAAACAAAGTCTTAAAATCATGATTGGCTACTTTTAAGATTTGACTTAAATTAAGTCCAAAACTGAATTAAAGTGCAAAAATATCTAAATAACAGTCATATCGAGTCTTAAAGTGGAAATTAAGTGTTAAATATCCTGGTTTCTAGTTGTTGATGCTTAAAACCAGACACAGTTGAGCTGTTTTATCACAATATGCTTACGAAGATACTTTTCAGCCTTTCCGGAGGCTTAAAAGTAGTCCTGACCGCCTGACCTCACCAGAAGGGTCTTGCGCATGAGCAAACATCATATGCTAATGGCGATGCGTCCAGTATAGAAATTTCGCGACGCGATAATTTTGAACAATTTTGTAGTGAATTTTTGTGTTTGTGGTGCTTATTTGTTTGAGTGATGTAGACAATTTTCTTCAGAACAATGAATTTGTGCGTGATTTGTGATTATATGTACAAACAAACTTCTAATAGTTTATTTCAGAATATCTTGTGAAATTGTCAACACATCTCTGCTAAATTAAACTGTTAAATATCATATAATTTCACAAGATATTTGGGATTTTATAAAAAACTGTAGTTAATTTACAGTTTTTAAATATAATACCAAATCACACATAAGTTCTTAAGAAGGATTTTTTAAAATATGAACATGCTTTTATTCCTAACCTTTACAGCCATAATTAGATAATCCAGAAGATTTGATAACTATTTTTTAATTCAAATGTAGGTTTAATTTCAGCTTTCTTAATAATTGACAATAGAATAATACAGTATAAGGTTTGAAATTCAGCCCATTTATTGGCTTCAGCATAAATTTTAGTTTTTAGTGTTGCTTTGTTTCAGCCCACTGTGTGTATTGCTTCCAAGTTATTTTCTTTTGCTGAATTTCAGCCCACAGCGGCTTCTTTCGTTTACACCTTAAAAGAATTCCAAAATTTAGACTCGTTTTAATACTTTGTTTTTTGTGTGTACTGACTACGGTTGAATACAGTAAATGTGAAATATAACTTTTTGACTTTCTTTTAACGTAGACTGTAGTAATCACTAACATTTGTTTTGTATTTATTCTTAATAAAATCGTAATAAGTACATTTATCTTATGGAATAATAACAAACCAAGCTTTTTAATCATTACAAAAAGTGGCCACATATCCGATCAGTACTGTTCAACTATTGTAATCATTACAATTAAATATTTTACGTGTAGGATTTCATAGTCGGCTCCTCTCGTAACTACTGTCAACGTCGGCGCGGTACTGAATATCCATAAAGGCACAACTTTTGCCCAACGTCACGTCTGTAAAGCTGGCAGGGATACATCGGAATATCAAGGCAACCTACCCATCAAAATTTAGGGCTAAATAAGGGCTAATTAGGGCCGCATATCTCGAATTTTGGGCTCTTTAATTTTTTTAAAAAAATGCGTTCCCCGCTGGCTTCAACATGAAGCTAGCCGGGAACGCGAATAACTCCTACACTATCAGTCGTATTAACTTCTACATATCACCAAAATTAAGGGCTCATTAAGGGCTATTAGAATACCCTATACCCAATCTCAAAAAAAAAAAAATTTTTTTTAAAAAATAGATGACTTTAAAGACAATGCCTATGTGTAGATATTTAAAAAAGAAATTTGAGCAAATTATATACAAAGTTTTATTAAAATTAAAGACTATTTTTTCCTTCATGTCCGCCATATTGGATCCGACATTTTAAATTTTAAAAAATTAATTTCAGATTTGTTATCAGCGATACCAAAAACCCCTATAAAACAAGTTTTTTTAATAATCCAACAAAATTTTTTGTTTATGTCCGCCATATTGGATCAGCCATTTTGAATTGTAAAATTTTAACTTCAGATTCGTTATTGGCGACCTTGAAAACCTGAAACTACCCATTTTTGTGCATCTTTAATACATTTTGAAGTTTTGGCTAGGATTTCGCAGGTCCAGCCCAGTGTGTGCTTTTTTAAAACTTATTTTTTTTTTTTATTTTTTTTTTTTGTTGAGATTAGGAATAGGGTATTCTAATAGCCCTTAATGAGCCCTTAATTTTGGTGATATTTAGAAGTTAATACGACTGATAGTGCAAGAGTTATTCGCGTTCCCGGCTAGCTTCATGTTGAAGCCAGCGAGGAACGCATTTTTTTAAAAAAATTAAAGAGCCCAATATTTGAGATATGCGGCCCTAATTAGCCCTTAATTAGCCCTAAATTTTGATGGGTAGGTTGCCTTGATATTCCGATGTATCCCTGCCAGCTTCACAGACGTCCCAACGTCGGCATATGTAGACTTTCAAAACTGGCGATCAGTACTGAATGTCTGTACTCTGCCCGTACTGTGCGAGTACCGTTAATGACAAATTGCCAGCGTTCCTAGTAGATTTATTATTAAATTAAAATTATTTAAAAATAACTATCCGGTTCTAGAAAATAAAAATAATAAATAAAAACTAACTAAATAAACAGAACTGTCATGCATTTTAGATAATTTTAAAAGTTATTTAAAACCATTTCTTTATTAACTTTTTATTATTAATTATCATTATTTATTTGAGTAAATTTAGAAAAAAAGTTACATTTTATAAATCTAATTATTATATTTTTGTTACTAGCAGAATACAACTTTGTTTTTTAATTTCATTTCAATATTTCTATTGATTACTTAATTTAATTGATTGTTTAAAACATTTTTACATGCGCATTACCTAGACCTAAACAATTAATATTATCTTAAATAACTAAAAATCGCACAACCGCTGGGATCAAAACGCGTGACCCTTCGGACGCAAGTCAGACGCGCTAACCCCCCGTTCCCTCTCGCTTAGTTACATATTTACAAAAATCCAATATTTCAGTATCATTACAATCAGGGGTGAACCATTTACTTTTTTTAGAAATAACTTTTGAGCCGTACTAAAATTTGTCTAAATAATAAAAAATAATCATTTTTAAGTACATACTATTTATAAATCTTAGACATTGAATTGAAATATTATTGATGTTATTATAAAAAATTCCAAATTCCATCACTAATAGCTAACTTTATTGTTTATTTATTTATAGTTTAAGTCTTTCTAAAAGTTTTCATTCCTTTAAATTTTTGTATCTTTATTTGTAATATTTAAAATAAAACTACTTCTACAAATAGAACCAAAACCAAAGAAGCTTGCAATTATTTTCCCTAAATATACCTATCTTTTGCATTATAAGTACCAAATATCTATTTTTTATAATAATTCAATAATTATATATCATACTTGATTGTAATAACAGTTGTAAACAATTCCTAAAAATAAACTACTTATTTCAAAATAAGTTAATAAATAAATAAATTTAAAAAACACTTGTAAAATCTAAATTTCATAAAACTATAGTAACAATAAAAACAATATTTTTTAAATTTCAATAAATAAAAAATTAGAACATTTTAATATTTGTAAATAACAAATGTTAAAAAATAAAAAATGTTTTTGCAAATGTAAAAAACTTTAAAATATAATTTTTAATAATATAAATTAAAAATCCAGATATAAAATGATAATATTAAGCAAAATAATCAAGACTACAAAAGTTTTTGCCATGACTTGGCAAAGCGTTGACAGAACCATCGGTTCTGTTTTGCGCCTAAGTTAATCTGCCAGCTTTGGCTAAACGTAGACAGAACCATTGATTCTGTATGCGCCGAGAATTAATGTTGGCACAACGCAGACATTTCCCTTTGAGTAATCTGCATGTAAAACATCGCAAACCATAAAGAAAACCCACAAATTTATGGATAAATCTTAAAAATTTCAATTTTAATATTTTAATCTTTATAAAATTTAAAAAATTGTGCTTATACAGATGATCAAAACATCTACGATTTACAAATTTTTGGTATGTAGATAGCAAAAAATACACTAAGAAACAAAAATTGCTCTGATAGCAAACTGAATATTGTTAATATATAGCGCGGGCAAGTTTTATTGTTACTATGACAAAAAAATTTGCTAAGACAGCAAATCATTAGATAAGTTAGCAATGTCTCAATTGTTAAATTAGCAGATTAACTAATTTTTGTTGTTCTTTTAACAATCCATTTGCTCACTTAGCAAATCTTTTTGTTATAATAACAAAAAAAGTTGCAGACGCTATATTAACAATTCAGTTTGCTATATAATTGCAATTATTTTTTCTTAGTGTAGTATTAAATTTTTATATATTTAAGTCATTACAATTTAAATAAATTCCAAACGTCAATCAACTCATATTCCAATCAATGTATTCAAACTTAAATGCATATTAATCAATGCAAAATAATTCAATAATACTACCAAATTATTATTTTCCATATTCTCAATAATCCTTTTTTTACTTCTTACAATATTTTTAAGAGATATTACTTTTTTGAAATTGTTTAATTTTTATCTTATAATTTCTTAGTTTTACAAAATTTTAAGATTTCTTCTTCTTTTACGTTTGATATTTTTTTTTGTTTTTGTCTTTTTATTTTAGAATTTCCTTTAATTTTCTTCTTTTTATGCAAATTATTTAATATTATATTTTACAAAATTTTGTTATAATAACTATAATAAGATTAATTAATTGTTATAATAACTAAACTTTTTATTTCGTTAATTTTTATAATTATTTCCTTATTTTTACAAATAAATACGTCTTTTTTTTGTATATTTATTCAATTTGTTTTCACATCTTGTCTATTTTTTTGCGAGATTTTCTGCAAACTTACTTATTCTTTCCTAAAATTTTTAGATTTTCTTTAATTTTTCTAATTCCCAATGAAAAATTGACAACTGGCCAGTATTATGCGAGGCTGGCGCAGTACTGTAACCCAGTACTGGCGCAGTATTGACTTAACTCTGGGATGATAACGCCATTCAGTACTGACTGCCAGTACCAGCGCAGTACTGCCTGCCAGGGCTGGCGTAGTACAGTATACCAGTACTGGTACAGTATCGAATGCAAATACTACTGCAGTACTGGCTGCCAGTGCTGGCGCAGTACTGACCTAACTCTGGGATGATAACGACGATCGGTACTGACTATGCCATAGCTGGTGCAATACGGCCCTGCCAGGGCTAACGCATTAATGGTGAACAGTATAAGCGTATATTGCCAAGGAGAAATTCGGGCGGAAAAGTGGAATCAAATAACCCAAGGGGTTATTATTTGTTATTAATTTACTATTTATCATTATTATTGCTTATGTGAGCAAATAAAAAATAAAATTTATATTTTTGAAATACAACTATTATGTACAATTATTTCATTAATCGAATTAAAACTTCGTCTTGCAAATTTTATTTTGAGATTTTATTAATTAATTTAATTTGTTTAAACAAATTTTAGCATATATGATTAATATTCGCTATACCTAAACAATTATAACTATTATATAAAACGAAAAATCGCACGCTGGTTGGGATCGAACCTGGGACCCTTTGGACGCAAGTTATACGCTTAAACCCCACAGCCACGCTGGCTTAGTTTAATATTTACAAAAACCAATATTTGAATTTCAGATCAGTTATGGAGAGGACCATTTACTTTTTTTAATAAATATTTTTTAAACTGTAGTAAACTCTGCATAAATAATTAATAAGAAAAATTGTTTGAATAATATTCATAAAAATTAAACATTCAATTAAAGTTGTGCTACTTTTAGTCTATATAAAGAATTCAGAATTTTGTAACTTTTTATTTTTGAGGATTCACTTTTAAACTATCTAATTTTTAAATCTTTATATATGGCAACTTTTATTGATAACAATAAAGATTAAAAATTATAATAATATTATTAAAAAAAATAAATTTGAAAATAATTTAATCTATAAGAATAACGTGTTTCAATTTTTTTTTAAGTAATAAAATACTACAACAACAATTAAAATAATCGAAAATTAAATACGACTGCCAAAGCAGTACATCAATATTGGCGCAGTACACATACAGCGTTACAGCCAGTATCGCGCCGACTCTGGCAAGCCAACCCTTGGCAGAAATAAGAAGCGCGGTACCGCGCCAGCATTGGGCTGGTACTGACTGCCAATGCTGGGCATCAATATTGGTGCAGTACTGATACAGCGTTGCAGCCACACTGAGAAAAATGGATGTTTACCCTTAACATCTGGATGTTAACGCTTAACATATTTATCACTTAACATAGGGACAGCTATCTAGATGTTTAGGGTTAACATCTACATATTAAACTTGAATATCTAGATGTTAAAATTTAATATCTTAGATGTTAACCTTTAATATTTAGAGGTTAAGCGTTACTATCTTGTTTTAAACATTTAATTCTAAACATCCATTTTTCTCAGTGCAGTTCTGCACCGACTCTGTGAAAAAATTTTATTACAGACCTTGGCAAAAACAACAGACGCTTTACTGCGCCAGTATTGGGTCGATATTTACTGCCAATACTGGGTATCAGTATTTGCGCAGTAATTATAGCCAGCACCAACTTTGTTAAGAAATTTTTTTGACAGACCTTGGCAGAAACAACAATCGCAGTACCGCACCAGCATTGGGCTGGTACTGACTGCCAATACTGGAAATCAATATTGGCGCAGTATTGAAACAGCTTTACAGCCAGTACCGTACCGACTCTGTCAAAAAATTTCTATGACAGCCCTTGGCAGAAACAACAGCCGCGGTACCGCGCCAGCATTGGGCTGATACTGACTGCCAATACTGGACATCAATATTGGCGCAGTACTGATACAGCGTTACAGCCAGTACCGCGCCGACTCTGGCAAGCTAATCCTTGGCAGAAACAACAGGCGCGGTACCTCGCCAGTTGTAAGCATCGGCATAACCCAGAAATTTTTCATTGGGTTTTATTGTTAGACTTGTTGTAAGTGTAATATTATAAAACAATTTTTGGTTTGATTTACCTAATTTTTTGGGCCCGTATCATTTTGACACAAATTTTTTCGGGCAACTTGTTATATTGTACTCCCGAAGATGAATGTTATATTTTACTCCTTCTGAAATCAAAGATTTTTAAGTCTTATTTAATAAATAATTGATTTTAATACATTAAAATAATATTAAAAGACTTAATTAATCCAGTAAATCCAATTATTGAATAATTAAAACTTATAAATCTTTGATTTTAGTTGGAGTAAAATATAACATTCTTCTTCGGGAGTACAATATAACAAGTTGCACAAAAAAATTTGTGTCAAAATGATACGGGCCCAATTTTTTTATTTTTAAAGGATTTTTAAAATTCTTTTGTGGAATTTTTATTTATCTTGATACATATATTTATTAATTTTATTTTTATTAATTCTCATTTTTCAGTAGATTCGAACTAAATTTGGTTATTTTTTGTACTTCTTACATTTTTTTACAGTTTGTTAGATTAAGGAAAAAAACATTTCTCCATTTTCTTCCTATTTATTTAATTTTCTTAATGTTTTACTATTTTTTCAGTCCTACCTTGCGTTTTAAATAATTCTTTAATTTTTGTCATCATTTTTCCATTTCTTAGAAACATTTTTCCTTCTTCTAAATTATTTAGTTTTTACTCTATAATTACGAAATTTTGAAAACATTTATTTGATGCTTTTATCTACATTTTTTAAATTTCTCAATTTTCTACTTTTTTGAAGGTTTTTATTCTTTTATTTTATATTATGTAAATTTAATCTTGTACTAAATATTCTAATTTTAAAATCGTTCTTCTATTTCATAGAATTTCTTTTCTTTTAAATTTTTTTTTAAATTTTCCAAAATTGTATTCATTCTTTTTTTATTCAATTTGTAAAATAATTCTCTAATTTTTCTAATTTTAAATTTTTGTTCTCTTTAATAATATATTTTAACGTTTTTTTAATTATCTAACTTTTAAAAAGAATTTCTACACGGAAGAACTTTTGGTTTTAATAGTTAATACTTAATATTATAATATGTATTTTTACAAAATTTCGATTGTAAATCAGGATATAACTGTAAAATGGTATTTTATACTACAGGACTAGAAGAATATACTTTTTTAACAGTTAATATTTATATATTTTAAAATTAAAATTTACTATTGAAAACTGGAAAGATTGCTTTTTTTAAAAGGAAAATGAAACTAGGAAAAAGTATAATCTAAAAAAAATAATTAAAATTATTTAATTTTTATTAAATAATAATTTTTATAAAAATATTTACTAAAATAGGTTAAAAATATTACTATATTCAATAGGAAGCAACAATAAAATAAGTTCATCTTGAACATCTTACTATTAAAAAGATTATATTTCAAAATAATGCTTTGTTGAAATTCCATTAACTACATCAGAGACTCGATTTAGTGGACCTCGATTTAGTGGACACTTAATGAGCTCTCCGAGAAATCCCACTTACTTTCAGTAGCGTACACACAAATCCAGCCCCTTAGTCATGTAATTCCTTGAAAGATTATTATGTATGCTCAATATAGTGTGCTTGATTATAATTATTTATTAAAAAGAAAGTATAAAGACCAAAATTAATTATGATAGTAACTAAATAAATGATTTTTATCATGATTGTACATGATCATTTCAGGGCACCGCTCCCAGAGATGTGCAGGGTTGCACCAATCAGAATGCTCGTGACGTCACGCTCGATTTAGTCACATAGAACCAAACTGTCCATTAAATCGAGTCTCTGGTGTATTGGAAAATTGGCGGCCATGACAGTTTAACCATTGTGCGCGTCTTGTGACTGTTGATTTGCTTATTCGGATTATATAATTTCTCTCTTAAAAGAAACGATTAAATCATTAACGTTATCGTAAGGTGGGTGAAAAATAACACAATAAATACGTTCTACGTGATAGTTTTATTCAATATAAACCGGTTATATCATGTAAAAACTTTTAAGTGGATTTTGAATTTGGCGGATGTCAAACTTCAACTATTGTTCACAGATGGAAACTTGTGATTTTTGTGGATTTTTTTCAAAAGTGGTAATGTATTATGTCGATTAGTATATAAGAAAACTTTTCCCTTCAAACATTATATGTATTGTGCGATTCGTTAAGCATATATATGTGCGTGCGTATTATCGTTAGTGTTTAGGTTATGTTAGGATTTTGTTTGTGACGGTGATTTGTGTTTATATGTATATAAAAGTGTTAAAAATATATGGAATGTCAATTACCACAGGTAACCTATAATAATATAATAATCATGAAGATCGGTTTATTTGCCTTTTTATAGGAATTACTTATTAATCTCGATTTTACTAATTCCAAAACTCAATAGCAATTTTCCCAACAAAATGGCGATTCAAGTTTCTTTTAACATTTCCTATCGAAAATAGTAAATATTAAATAGAAATAGTAAATTCTGAAAATATAACGATATATCCTGGTTTCCTATCGAAATTTTGTAAAAATAAATACTATAATATTAAGTATTAAAGTCGAAAGTCTTTCCGTGTACTTTTTTATATAGGGGAGAGTGGCTATCAATGTACCGGGTTTTTTTCAAGGTCATAGTACTTATTGAATTTCACCAATTTCAAGCACTTCTTTGCATCAATATAAAACTACAACACTTATCTAGGTAATGCACACATATTTTACACGATTTATTTTGATTAAATAATAAAATTTAGGATTTTTCGAAAGTAACAAGCTATTTTCATTTTCAACAACCTGGGTACACAATGAACCACCTCTATAAAAATACTAAAAATGTTCAACAATAATAATATTGCAATTTTCACTTTGTAAAAAAACTTATTTTCTATCAAATACTATAAAAAATTGTTACTTAACACTTTTTAATTGATAATGTATAACATAAATATACCTTAAATTTAAGTTAACTAGCTAAAATGTCATTTTAGTTTTGCTATGTTGAGAAAAGTACTGATAACAATCGCTGTAACATGCTGTACGCATGCCTAGTTGTTTCTGAGAAAATTGAAATGGTTCATTGAAAAAACTGGTACATTGATGGCCACTCTCCCCTATGTGACAAGCTCCGAAGAAAGGTGCCTAAGAAGCAAATCGGTTATTTTACAGGAGGGTAAAAACAAAAGTCGCGCATGGTATTCTGTAGAAACCAGTGTTGTTTGAATTGTCGTATATATACTTTATTTACTCTCCCTTTAACGGGTTCGAGGGCTCCACTTCCTTTACATTTTTATTACAATATATTTCTTACAACTACCTTTTTACAATCTTAATCTACTTAAATCTAAACGCCATCTTAACTTATTTTAACCTATTGTTCGCCATGTGCCTGGGCTTCCATTTCCCGTTCCTTTTGACAAATCTGTCTTTATCCCTTTTATCGACCACCCTTTTACCTTTTACTATACTCTCTCACTCACTCCTTACTATCCACTCTTTTTTCTCACTTCTCCATTTATTCCACTTTCGTCATTTACCCCCACACTTTCTTCCATTCCTAACATATCCATGCACTCCATACCTACACACAGTTACACTTTTATAACCTCTCCTGTCTCTTCCCTCACTTTCCATCTTATTCCATCCACCCAGACACAATCTCTCCCCATTCTTACCTCACCCCCTTTTCTTCTTTCTGTCCACGCTTTCTCTTCCAAGAACCACCTTATCCTTCTCTCTCTCCATGTTCTATCTTCATCTATCCTCTTCCCACTCCCTCTCAACCTTCCCCTTAATTTCATGACTTCATATTTGTCCTCTTCATTTTCCAACTCCACTATCCACAATTTTATTGTCCCCTGATCGACTCCTCTAATTCTTGTAACCTTTTTAATTTTTACCTTGGCCCCAATTCCTGTAAGCAATCTTTCTACTTCTTCTTCGCCTTCCCTACACCCTACTTCCAAACCTCTAATCACGATGTTCCGCTTTCTTTTTTCCCCTTCGAGCAACTCAACCTGACTCGCTAACACTTTCATTTTCCTTTCTAAATTATCATCTCTTACTTCTCCATTCTCTCTACTTCCTTCCTTTTCCCCTATCTCTACAACCTCCAATCCACCCTTCTCATTCTTCCCATCTCCCTCACTCCAATCCGATATTTCTTTCTCTAACTTGTTCATTCTCTTCCACATATTTTCTTTTTCCATTTTCCAATTTTCCTCCCACTTTTTTAAATTCCTTTCCATCCCTTCTATCTCCTTTTTTATTACCTCTGTCTGCTTATCTCTTTTTTCTTCTATGTCCCTATCAATCTCTATTCTGTCCCACACCTCTATCCATTCTTTATCGAACCTTTTTACCAACAACTTGACAAACTCAAGTAAGTCGATGCAGTCCTGACACTTCATAATTTCCCCGTCTTTTCCCTTTCTTATTTCGCCTATAATATTTCGTATCTCCGATATTTTCCCGCTTATACTACTTGAGTCAAATTTCGCCATTCTAGATTTCTACCTTACCTGCAGTTCATTCGCTCTCCTCGTCATTCACTCTATCTCTCGCACTCACTCCACCTTCACCCTGTTGCATAATAGTTATGATTTTTCAAAAAATCCCCTCTTCACACTTGACCAGAATCTACAACCCCCTCCCCCTTCTACAATTTTTATTAGAATTTCATAATAATTGCGTGGCTTAAGTGCTGTCATACAATACTACATTTTGTGGAAATATTAGCCTCGAAAGCAATGACCTTTTGGAAAACTTGGAAAACGTGGATTTATTACTTTTTTGATTCACTACTTGATCAAAATTTAGTTGACCGGCTGAGAAAAATTTTTGGGGTATATTTGACGTATGTCCAAAAAAAATGCCAAAAGTAAGTTTCTGACCGATATTTTGAATTGTCGTAACTTGAAAAATATTCAATAAAAACAATTTCTGACTTGATAATGATAAAGGAACCTTTAGTGAAGTTAAACCAATCATAATCCAAAAATCGATTTTTTGCTTCTTAGGTACCTTTCTTTGGAGCACGTCACATATTTTTATGTCAATGTTTCATTTTTGTATTGGTTTTTTTAAATTTTTTCTTCATTTTTTTAATAAACTACTTACAAATAAACATTTGGAGATTTTATAAACTGATTATATTAAAAAAAAATCAATTTTTGATTTAAATAAAAAAATCGGATTTTTTTAATTTTTTGATTTGAAAATCATGATTTTTATCAACCCTGCTTTTAAGAATAAAGCAAAATTTTATTTTATTTTATTACTTATAATAAAAATTTTATGTCAGGGAAAAGTCAAGGAAATTTGTAAATTGAGTTTTGTGGCCACCCTGTATAAGTACGCTACGTTTGATCTGAATCAAATAAAAGTAGGAAATTTCTATGATCACTTACCATGGAAATGCTCATTTCTTTTACCTAGAAGGAATTTTTTGTTGCGTAACCTTCTTTTGGTAAGATTTTTTGAAATTGACTTTTTTTTGCATTTAGTAATTGTTTCTTCTTTTTATTCAGTTGGTTTAATTTTTGTTAATTGAACATTCTATTTTTGTTTAGTTTATTCGTTATTTTTGATTTAATTAAATGTTTTTTTAATTTCAATTTTCAAAGAATTTAGTAGGGGAGCGGGCCCCAAGATAGACAGAGTTTCGATTCAGGGCCGTGTCTAGGAAAATGTTCACCCGGGGCAAAACTTTCAATCGGTGCCCCCCCCCCCCTCCTCATCTATTTTCCCAATCCGAATAAAATTTTGTTTTTAAATTTTTACATTTACTCACCTTATTAAAAACAAATATTTTATTTTATTTAGATAAAACTGTACACTATACACTACGAAAAGTTGTGCAGTGAATTTTGCATTAAAATAATTTAGAGTCGGGATATCTTGACATTTTTGTGAGAGATACATGTTTTAAATAGTTTCTAAAATTCTAGATTGAAAATATGCAGTCTATACAAATTAGAATTTCCTTTTTTTTATTTGTAAAACTTAAGAATGAATTTAATTTAAAAGTTTTTTTATAAATTGAAGCTTTAAAAGCGTTTTCTTAGTCTATGGGTCAAAATTTATCAAGTGTAGGGGAGATCAAGGTGAGTTGAAACGATTTTTACATTATCGCGTATAACTCAGCCAAAAATAGTCTTATTTTTATGAGCTTTATAATTTAAGATAGCTGTTTTTATGTAGTATGTAAATCAAAAATAAAAAAGTTGAAAAGTTATAAGGGTCTATAAAAAAATTGCAAAATCTAAAACAGTTTACCGCGTTTCAACTCACCTAATACCGAGGTGAGTTGATACACAAGCCGAGGTCAGTTGGAACAGTTGTGAATTTTAGGATTTTAAAAAAGAAAATTTAATTTAAATAATTCTATTAGTTAGTAAATAAATTTTATTTATTACGATGAATTTTGTAATTGTTTAAACTATTTATTATTGCAAATTTATAACATTTCCAAAGCTAATAACAGAGTGAGTATCAGACTTCAAAAAAACTTGTGAAGTTTTAAGCATTACTCTGTACTTAATCATTAAATTATTTAAAATATTGAATTAAAATAGTTATCAAAATAAATAAAAAGTTGTTTAAACAAATTATTATTGTTATTTACCAATTTTTTATTCAGTGCTCCTAGAGAGATGCAGTTTTTTTCCAATTTTGCAGATCATGTAACATTACACAATAACAGTTAAGGATAACAAATGAAACTATTATTTAAACAATCTTTTTAAACAAATTATTATTGTTATCTGCCAAATTTTTATTCAGTGTGCCTAGAAAGATGCAGTTTTTTTGTAATTTTGCAACTAACTAAACATTATACAATTTCATTAAACAAATAAAATTGTTATTTAAACAAGTTTTAAACAAATTATTGTTATTTAAAAACTTTTTTTTACTTAGTACATTTAGAAAGATGCAGTTTTTCTCAAATTTTGCAATTTACCAAACTTCTTATAACTACGGAAGATTATACTTAACAATAAAAATTTGTTTATAAGTTGTTTAAATAATAACATCAGTTGTATTCTTTATCCAACATTGTATAACGTTCGGTTAATTGCAAAATTTAGAAAAAAAACTGCATTTTTCTAAGTTTAGTGTGTAGGAAGTTAGTAAATACAACAATAATTTGTTTAAACAAATGTAAATTCATCGTAATTTTTTTAAAAATATAATATTTTTTGATACAGATCAAAAACTTCGATGATTTTAATCATTATTTTACAATGTACATGTACATGTCATAAAACATTTAAAATGCTTCGAGTTACCTTAGTAGACAACGTACATATACATTTACAAATGTTATCTTATATAAACAAGAAGAAGTGTGAAAAAAAAACTTTTTTTCTTTAATTTTTCAAAATTAAATAAAAATTTGTTCAGTGACTTAAAATTGTAATTAGATTAACACAATACTTTAGAAGATATTACAATTCAAATATTCTCGTGTCTATCCGGGGTGTCGTCCATCCGGTAGCGAAAAGTTTAATATTTTTCTAACTTTCGACAATATAAAAGTGATTTTACACGAAAATTTGGAAAATTTGTAATACTTTTAAAGCTATAATATATAAAAATATACTTTAGCAAACAATTAAACAGTCACTATTCGATTAAAGCTCAATTTTGCGTATACCGAGGCGAGTTGAAACAACTGTTTTAACTCGCCTTGGTGCGTAAAATTGTGCATCGGTTCAAATAATGATCTTTTATCGTAAATCTCGAGACTGACAAAAAAAAAATGTCGAATAATAAAGTATCAAAATATCGGTCAGAAACTTACTTTTGGCATTTTTTTTGGACATACGTCAAATATACCCCAAAAATTTTTCTCAGCCGGTCAACTAAATTTTGATCAAGTAGTGAATCAAAAAAGTAATAAATCCACGTTTTCCAAGTTTTCCAAAAGGTCATTGCTTTCGAGGCTAATATTTGCACAAAATGTAGTATTGTATGACAGCACTTAAGCCACGCAATTATTATGAAATTCTAATAAAAATTGTAGAAGGGGGAGGGGGTTGTAGATTCTGGTCAAGTGTGAAGAGGGGATTTTTTGAAAAATCATAACTATTATGCAACAGGGTGGACAAAAATTTGACCTGTATGTTTTCGAAAGGTTTTTTTTTCTCTTTTCAATAGTGCACTGAGAAAATAAGTTGACTAAATATAACCAATTTTTGATTAAATTTAGCAGAGAGAGCTTGTTGATATAGCACCTGCAAAGCTCTTTGTTTATTATAAGCAGATTAAATGCTACTGTTAACCTTGAAGTTTGGTTGTGATCGCCGGTATCTTGTGTGTTTTGTTCAGAGTCTCTTAACCTAAAAATTGGCTAGAGGCTTATTTTCTCAGTGTGCAAAAAGACTTTTTAAATTTTCAAAATTTAACCTACTTATTCCAAAAATAAATATTTTTTTTACTTTTTTTTTAAACAAGGCATTTTTTTTCTTTTGAAATAAAGCTTAATATGTGCACTTTAAATACACTAAATAAAATAAACCTCCTTTTTCTTTGTTTTTGACCAGAATCTTCAACCCCCTCCCGTCAACTTATTTTCTCAGTGCACTATTGAAAAGAGAAAAAAAAACCTTTCGAAAACATACAGGTCAAATTTTTGTCCACCCTGTTGCATAATAGTTATGATTTTTCAAAAAATCCCCTCTTCACACTTGACCAGAATCTACAACCCCCTCCCCCTTCTACAATTTTCATTAGAATTTCATAATAATTGCGTGGTTTAAGTACTGACATACAATGCTCCATTTTGTGCAAATATTAAAATATTATATTTTTATGTTCCAAATTGAAAATTTGTTTTTTTTAAAATTGTGTAGTTCCAAATTTAGCGGCCCTAAAATCATGGTGCCCGGGGCGGTCGCCCCCTTGGCCCCTCCTCGAAACGGCCCTGTTTCGATTTAAGGAATTTCTTTTTCTCCATTGTTAGTTAAAGCAATGCCCATTTAAGTTTTCATTTGAGTCACGCAGTACTAGCGCAACGCTTGGAAACATTGCATTTATACTTCCCCCTTTCCGTTTCGTGTCGTCTGCAATTGCTTGCTTTAATTCACTTTAATTGCTTTAATTTTAAGAAGAGCATCTCACTTATAAATGTATTATTATGAATCTTTGTTGAATAAACAATTATATATACAATTGATATTACTTTCAAATTTCGCGCCTTTTCTACACCTAACCTGCAAGAATCAATGTTAACAAGCGTTCTGCTATGTATCCTGATTGATAAAATACGGTGCTTTTTTTAACAAAATAATTAATTTTTAGTCTTCTAGGTGAGGTTTGATCAATGTGTGTTCAAAAGTAGGTGAACATTAGTTATTTAACTTGATGTATAAAAAGTTGAATATGTCTATAATATTTCTTACAATTTGAGATTAAAGACCACGAAAATGTAGTTTCCCATGAGACACCGTGTAAAATATTAAAAAAGAAAATTGTTTATGGGGGATTATTTCTCAAGTGTCACAGATCAGAAAAGCAAGTTTATTCAATCGGGCTGAAACTTGGACAAAATGTTGTCCTATTGAATAGTAATGAATAGAAAAAAAAATCTGGACTATAGAAGAAATATTTACCGTGGGGGAGGGGATGAAATTTTTTATTTTTTTAAGGAAACTATTTTCTTTGATAATTTGTTGTTCTTTTAATTTTAATTGAAAAAAATTTTGCAATACCAGTTTCAATAGATTTTTTTACGCTGTTTCGATTGGTCATATTATTTTTTACAAGAAAAAATTTGTTGACCCCTAAAAATGAAAAATTAAAATTAAAAGAACTTTTTCTCCAAAAAGGGCTGGATTTTTTTATATTTTTATGTTTTTAAAAGAAAGGCCTACTTTTTTCCTATAAAAAATCTGTAGAGTAAAAAGTTGGATGAGAATTTCTAGTCAACGAAAATAAAGGTTGAATAGAACCTAACGCCCATGAGGCTCGCTGCCACTAGCACCTCAGCGGCACACAGTTTGGCCTAAAGCACTATTTTTGGACAAAAGTCTGCCGACAACTCAAATATGAACCAATTTTAATTTAATTGCTAGATAATTAGGATTTTGTTTTTTTACAAAAATAAAGGTTAATAACTTTTAAAAATGAAAAAAATGAGTTTTGAGGAAGTGATTTCAAGATCCTTCGATGACAGAAATTTTATAAATACTTAAATATTTTACACACAAAACTTAACTAAAGTATTTTTAAATGGTTCTAGTTAATAACCAACCATTTTTAATTAGTTTAAACAATCATACGCTAAATTGACAAATAAATAACTTCGAAAGTTTTTCTTAGGGATCATCCACAAAGCATGTGATACTTTAGGGGGCGGGGAAGTGACAGCAAAATATCACGCTACATGTAAATAATATATTAACGGTTTAAACGGGTTTAAAGTCAGTCCAATTTGTTTACAATGATGTTTGTGTACTCGTTTCGTCTCGGGCTTCGCCCTCGACTGTCACTCGTCCACAAACATCAGCGTGAACAAATGGCTGCCTTTAACCCCTTGTTGCTTACGATACTTTGTATTCCAAAAGCACAAACGGGGTGCTTTTAAGTGCCTGTAGGTTAGGGTCTAAATGCGTTCATCTGTTTGACCGTATGAAAATGGCGTCTATTTTTTCTCTAAGTTGGAAAAAATGCATGGATCGGCTGTTCATTTTTTCCCTAGGGAAAAAATGGACGCCATTTTCACACGGTCGAACTAATGAATGCGTTTAGACCCTGTCTACAGGCATCTAAAAGCGCCATGTTGTAGTGATGCCGTCGATCGAGATTTTCCAAGCCCAATACAATACCAAGCCAATATTTCTACTTTTGCTTGGGTTCATCTCGATCGAATTTTTCTTGGCTTGGTTGAAATCTTGGTGAAAGGATTCTTGGTTGATTCTTGACTTGATCTTGATTTTCAAACTCAAGATTTTGACCAGATCTGTTTTTTCTTTGAAAATAATAGCAAAACGGGTTTTGAAGTAATACTGGATGGATGGTGGGGCTGGTCCAGGTAGTTTCGGACAATAGCGCTATATAAAAAATTTACTGCTTCTATTGTGGTGTGAAAATCTTAAAATTGCAAGCCAATATCAATCCAAGACTCGATTTTTCAATCCTAAACCAAGCCAATACAAAACCAAGATTTTACTCTTGAAAATCAAGATCAACCCAAGAAAGTTACTGGGCCTCTCAAGCCAAGATCAGTAAATTCTTGTCTTGAACGGCATCACTAGTGTATTGAATTTCCGAAAATATGCATCACATGCTTTATGGACGGACCCTTACTTAGATTTCTTTTCTTTTGTAAAATTAAATAATTACTATTTATCTAGAGTTGTGATACAGTTTGGGATTTTTACCAATAATTATTAAATTGTTTAAACAATCGTAGTTAACAATTTAAGGGGGCATATACAGTCGTGGCGAGAGAAACTAGGCCATTTTCTCAATTTTTTTTTTTACAAGATAGTAATTATTTATTAAAAAACTATTTATACCATTCAATTGCACATGTTTTAAGGTAGAAAAAAATATTTTATTATATTAAATTATTTGAAAATAATGGACGTAAACGCTGTTTTCCTGAAACGCCTTTTTTTTAAGGTGTCTTGCGGTGGACATGATATGTCGAGAATGCTTCATCTGAAATCAAAATCCCAAAAAAATTTCAGTACACTGAGAGAAAAAAAAGGTTACTACAACGGAGGACACAAGTACGAATTGCCTGAGTGACTCCGGTAGTAGAACTCGAGTTAACGCAACTTGGGACTCCGGTAAATACTGCTTGGGTCTCCAATTACGTCGACTTGAGACCCAAGCAGTATTTACCGGAGTGCCAAGTTGCGTTAACTTGAGTTCTACTACCCGAGTCACTCAGGCAATTCCTACTTGTGTCCTCCGTTGTAGTAACCTTTTTTTTCTCTCAGTGTAGTATATTGCAATATCTAGGCGACGGTTTTACCAAGAAGTTCGATTTTGGACATTTTTAAATATTCGATTTTTTGCTCCTAAAATTTTATTTTTGTTTTAAATTTTAAATCCTTCGTCCACCCCCTAGTTTCTGATATAATTAATAAGTGGTATAAATTTGGTGTTGTTCGGGTTGATAGTTTTTGAGTAATCGCGTCCACCGCAAAGGTACTTTTGAAAAAACAAGATTCTTAGATAATCTCATTTAAAGTTTTGTAGTTTTCGTATTTAAAATTAATTTTTTTCTACTTACATCGAGTCACCGATTCCAGGGCCATATAATACTCCTTCTGTGTTCTCTGCAGACTCAAAAACATCGATTTGAAAATAAATGGCCCCGCTTATACCGACCAGCAGCTGCATGATCCGATTGTGGCTGCGCATGTAGTCTTCTTTAAATATTTATAACTACAGTTCTAATGCCCCGGTCATTATGAAATTTACTGAGAGCATTCTTAAGAATATATACTTCAAGGATATGCAATAAAAAAATATGCATTTTTTGGTCATTCACGACTGTATATGCCCCCTTAATAACTTCAACAGTTTTGTTTATTTAAATTCATATTCTTTGGTTAATTGAATTATTATTGGCCTATAGTTGTATTGTTGTTTGGAATGTTTACTAACAATTAGTTAATTGTTTAAATAATCTTGGTTAACAATTAAATACACGGAGAAAATGTTTCAGGTAAAGTTTACCATGTTAGCATGATACACCTCGGATCAAAGTGATTTTTAGAAAACTTTACCATTCAATTTATAATAGAAATTATCCAAGAATTAGAAATGTTTTATACAAAAATATGGATACACATCACTCTCCAGCATGGTAATTTGATGGTTCAAGGGCGATTCCTCGATTGCCAGAAAGTTGAGTAGTATTATACACAGCACGTGGGAAAACTTTAACATGCTGGATGACAAGGCGCTGAGCTCGAATTCTTGAGCTCAGAGCGCCTCGACAATGCTCTTGTCAAGGCTCCTGCTCACCAGCATGGTAAAGTTTTGCCAACTAGATGACCTTTTCTATTCAACCAAAAAATAAAAAGATTTCCTTCATATTAATTACAGATTTATTTGCTATCAAGATTACTTATTTCGCTAATTGTAATTACATTTAACGGTACAACCACGATCATAGTTTTAACCTTAATGATAGAACGTCCAAGGCTGCGTACTGCCGGTAGGACGCGCTTTCATACAGTAAACGTCCTTCCGGAAGGACAATTCATTTTTGTGAAAAAATATTTTAATTTCATATAATCATCATCATTATCATCACCATCATCATTATCATCATAATTCATCATCTTTATCATCAAAGGAATTGAGTTTATTATTACTTTTGTAAATATTGTTATAACTAACGTAATGGCGGCCGGTGGTAAATGGCTCAGGCGCGAGTTCCTCGGAAATCGCTCTATAAAATCAATATGGAAGCAGATAAGTATAAAAATGAATATATGGTTTTTTAGGTAATGAAACAAGCTTTCAGATGACGTAAATATCGATTTTTTAAATTTATGTACAAGGGCTAGGTAGTCTTTTTAAAAAAACGAAAACGTCCTGCCGGCAGTACCGCGCGTCTTCTTTCGTTGACTAAAAATTATGTGAATTTTTGGAAAATTTAACTTCTTTTAGCTACCAATCTTCGGGGTTCGAATTTTCAAGTTCCACGTTTACATGCGCTGAAAGCTTGATTCTTTACCATTCCAACGATATATACTACTTTTTGTTTATCTTAATCCATGTTAATTTTATAACGCGATTTCGTACGTACTCGCGGAAGGCTTTTTTGTCCTGCCGGAAGGACGTTGGACGTTCTATCATTAAGATTAATTTAATATTCTTTTGAACTATACAAGACGCGATTTACATAAACTAAACTTACGTCGCAATATACAAATATATATACACATTTACGCACACCGAACACGCTCGAATACATTTGGAATTAGAGATTCAAACTTTCCTTATATACTAACTGAGTAGAATTGTATCCCTTTATGAGAAACGGTTTTAATTCTTATATCTTTAGAATGAATAATTATAATTTAAAACAATTATGTATTAATTATTGCTTCCTTCCTTGATCAATTTTTTATATAAATCATCTTTCAAAATTTTGGTAATTTCTATTAAATCCTTCTTTTTTTTCTTACACAAATCTGTGAATCTAATTCAAAATGTTAATTTAGAACTTATTTTATATTTTAAATTCTAAAAAGTATGACCAAAATATTATATTCATGTAAAATAGGTAGTTTTTTAAATTGAAAAAAAATGTTATTTAATGTACACTGTAAAAATTTTTTCGGAAATATTTCCGAAAGTAGTCGGTCAGCTGTAGTTCCAAATAGTAAGGAAATTTTTCCTAAAAAAACGTTGGATATATTGCCGTCAAGTAAATGGAAAAAATTCCTAATAAAAAGAAGGAAAATTTTCCGAACAATTTGGAACTGCAGCTGCCCGACTACTTTCGGAAATATTTCCAACCTTTTAATCGGAAATTTTTCCTAACTATTTGGAACTGCAGCTGCCCGACTACTTTCGGAAATATTTCCAACCTTTTCATCGGAATTTTTTCCTAACTATTTGGAACTGCAGCTGCCCGACTACTTTCGGAAATATTTCCAACCTTTTCATTGGAATTTTTTCCTAACTATTTGGAACTGCAGCTGCCCGACTACTTTCGGAAATATTTCCAACCTTTTCATCGGAAATTTTTCCTAACTATTTGGAACTGCAGCTGCCTGACTACATTTGGAAAAATTTCCAATTAAATTTTTGGAAATTTTTCCATAAAAATACATTACCGACAATCAGATAAAAAAAATTTTTAATAAATAAAAAAAAATTGATTTTAAAAATATTTTCACAGCGGCTTCTTTATTTACTCATTGTTATTGACATTATTTATTAGTTAAACAAGTAAACGCACGCTTATAACGCTAATTAATCCTTACCGCTATTAAACGATTCGAACTCCTAAACCTAACCCTAACCTAAGCCTAACAGACGCAACGCATTAACGAACCCGGCCACGGTGCCGAGATAGGATGCTTTCAAGAAATCTTGGTGAGGTTCAACACTATATATTTGAAATGTGTTAGCAGAATAAAATGTATACACAGGGGCGGTTCTAGTCGCATCCAAGTTTCGGGATAAAATTCGTGCGGCGCTCCAAAATTGGAATGACCCCTTTACTGTATACCAGAATAAAAGTTTAGTTTTATTCACATTTTGTAAAGTTAACTTTTTTAATACTTTCTTTTTAATAACAATTTCAAAATTTTTCTACAAACTTTAGAGATAAAATTTATGATTTCTGAATGAGATTTCAGATCTAAAATCTTGGACAAGGATTTTATTAATTAAAAAAAATTGACTACATCTACAACATTTAAAAAATTTATTTAAAAAAAAATGTTTCTTCACCTTGTAAAGGTATCATAATTAAATATGATAAGAATGTGCATTAAAGCAAAAGTTCTGATGTATATAATAAAGTAAATGTTTTATCAGAAATTTAAAGAACCATTCGTAATTAAAACATCAAAACAGTGCTTTTTATTTATATTTTTCATTGGTTATTTGAAAAAAAATTAACACATAAAATCATTTTTATTCTTACATTATAAATTTTCTGTTTTTGCATTATTTATCAAATTAATTGTGAATTTCAACTTTCAAAAAAATATTCAACTTTTATTTCCCTATTATAAATTTTCAAGTTTTTTTTTATTACTTTCTCCATAATCGAGTTCATGAGAAAAATCATTTTGATGACGTGCAATAAAAATTCACTTTGAATACATAAAATAATTGACAAACACTCTTTACTAATGTCAATATTTAAATGTTTAATAAAAAAATATATTGTTGAAATAATTTTACAATTCGTATCTTTAATTATTATTATTAAATAATTTTTACAATGCCTTTTTTCGATAATATACACAATAAATTCTCTTTTAACTTATTTATTCATTTATTTTCATTCGACAACATGTTTCGACACACAAATTTAAAACAACAATTAACAATCAAAAATGAATAAAGAAACCTGCAAAAATTGTTAAATTTTAAATTATAAATCTAATGAATACATTATAACATACTACTTATAATTAATACATAATAATCTACTTAATACATTATAATCAATTATAATCTCCTACTTCTACCAAAATAAACTACTTACCTCCGTAAAAAAGTTTTTTTTTAAAAAACCTTAAATTAAAAATCAATTAAAAATTGAATTTGAAGTTCTTTTTAATAATGTAAATGTATTTTTTTTTCAAAAATTTCCTTATGAAGGTAAGTGGTTGATTTTGGTAGAAGTAGTAGATTATGATATATTAATTGGATTTATCATTTAACATTTTTGTAGGATTCTCAATTGATTTTGTTAATTGTTGTTTAATTTTTTTTTTAAATTTATGTTAGACAAAGACCTTGCAAAAATTATCTGCTAAAGAATATGTTGTATCCTTAGTGCACCAATTGTGGTTTTTGAGTGAATGAAATGTGTAGAAGTTAGTTTCGAAAATTGGGGAGGGGGGTCAATTATAGTTGGAAAATTTTCTAATATTTTTATAGGAATAAGTTCAGATTTTATTTTTAGTAGGTGGATTTTTCCGAACTACAGAATTATTTTCATCTAGACTTAGGATTTATTTCCTAACTTCTGGAAGAAAATCCATTGCGTTAGGAGAATTTTCCAAAATTTTGAAAAAATTCCAATTATTTAAAGAAAATATTATTTCTTAAAAAATTGGAATTTTTTCCACCAATTCTTGGGATTTATTTCCGAATTTTTGGGAAAAAATCAGCTGTATTCGGAAATTTTTCCAATCTTTAGAAATAATTTCCAACTTTTTTTTGGAAATAGTGGATTTTTCCTAACCTTAGGAAAAAAATCCACTAGTTCGGAAAATTTTCCAATTTACGGAAAAATTCCAATATTTCCTAAAGAGTATATACCTATTTTGCTCTGAACTTCTTAACTGTTCCGAATTTCGAAAATATTTCCAATAAATATTAGGATTTATTTCCACTGTTCTGGAAAAAAATCCATTGTCTTTGGAAATATTTCCTTCTTTCCGGAATAAATTCCAATGATAATTAGAAATATTTTTTCCATTAAAGTTTCGGAATTTTTTTCAGTATGAACTGGGATTTATCTCCTAATAATTGGAGTAAAATCCGAATATCTTGGCAAATTTTCCACTTTTTAGGAATAAATACCTATTTTCTTCGGAACTTTTTAACTGTTCCGAATTTCGGAAATATTTCCAATAAAAATTAGGATTTATTTCCACTGTTCCGGTAAAAAATCCATTGACTTTGGAAATATTTCCTTCTTTCCGGAATAAATTCCAATAATAATTGGAGATATTTTTTTCCATTAATGTTTCGAATTTTTTTCCAGTATGAACTGGGATTTATCTCCTAATAATTGGAGTAAAATCCGAATCTCTTGGCAAATTTTCCACTTTTTTGGAATAAATACCTATTTTCTTCAGAACTTTTTAACTGTTCCGAATTTCGGAAATATTTCCAATAAAAATTAGGATTTATTTCCACTGTTCCGGTAAAAAATCCATTGCCTTTGGAAATATTTCCTTCTTTCCGGAATAAATTCCAATAATAATTGGAGATATTTTTTTCCATTAATGTTTCGAATTTTTTTCCAGTATGAACTGGGATTTATCTCCTAATAATTGGAGTAAAATCCGAATCTCTTGGCAAATTTTCCACTTTTTTGGAATAAATACCTATTTTCTTCAGAACTTTTTAACTGTTCCGAATTTCGGAAATATTTCCACTGTTCTGGAAAAAAATCCATTGTCTTTGGAAATATTTCCTTCTTTCCGGAATAAATTCCAATGATAATTAGAAATATTTTTTCCATTAAAGTTTCGGAATTTTTTTCAGTATGAACTGGGATTTATCTCCTAATAATTGGAGTAAAATCCGAATATCTTGGCAAATTTTCCACTTTTTAGGAATAAATACCTATTTTCTTCGGAACTTTTTAACTGTTCCGAATTTCGGAAATATTTCCAATAAAAATTAGGATTTATTTCCACTGTTCCGGTAAAAAATCCATTGACTTTGGAAATATTTCCTTCTTTCCGGAATAAATTCCAATAATAATTGGAGATATTTTTTTCCATTAATGTTTGGGATTTTTTTCCAGTATGAACTGGGATTTATCTCCGAATAATTGGTATAAAATCGAGGGGCTATTCACTGAGGAATCGCATTGAAGAGATTGCTAAAGATGACTAGCGATCGCTAGTGACGTGCGGCGATCGCAAGAGACGGCGAGTGATCCCAACTGATGACACGGCGAGAGATCGCGTTGACGCTAAGCGAATATATATATGTATAAATCAGGGCCTTTCATCCTAGCGAAAATGTGCAAATCGGTGCAAATAGTGAAATCTAAACAACCTGTGGGGGGAAGGCGGTATAAATGTATATAAAACAGTATGTTTAAGTAGTTGGTTTTAAAACGATTTAAATTTTTTTTAACTTTTTCTCTTCGCTGTAATTTTTTTTAATTGAATTGATAAATGATACATTATTTAGACACAGGAATTTTTAAAAATATTCAAATAAGTTTTTCAAACACTTTTCTCGTCTAAGAATATTATTTTTCGATAAAAATGTTTTCGTGAAAAATATTTCGAGAACAGTTTAACTTAATAAATACAAAAGATCCTATTTCTTTTCTCAAAATAAGTCGATTAACCCACTCAATGTGTATATAATTAAATACAACTTTTCAAATAATTTATTATTTTTAATGTTTTCGACGTTTAAAAATTTTTTTATAATTTTTTATTTAGTCTTCAGAAAATATTTTGTATAATAAAGAATTAATCAATATCATATATTTTTAGAGAAATTAGTAAACTTTATTACCGTTTTTCTATCTCGTTTTTATTTTTTAAGATGTTTAATAGTGGCAATAATTTCAAAACATTTAGATTTAAATTATATTCTAATTGGGTCAAAACACTGACTTTCGACCAAAGGTGGTCGCTGACATATTTTAAAAAATATTAAAACCTATATTATATCTATTATTAAAGTATCTAAATTCAACTTCTGAAGTTGTTTTAGCTAAGTTTTTTATTTTTTAGCCGTAAATTGTAATTAAAGGAGCAAGTGTCACGAAAAAATGGCGTTCTTAAGGGGCACACCTAGTGTGAGTGACTGAAAAAAACGTCGATTTTTAGGAATTTTTTTCAGGGAAATTATTGCATCTAATTTTTTTTAAAGTTTTGTACATGTATATTTGTATAAATAGTGAACATTTTTTAATTTTTGCAAAGAAAAATATCTTTTTTTTAAAGAGTTATTCGCTATATCCAAAAAAAACCAGTTTCTCCACTGCTGCAGTTATTGCGGCCTTCTGAGTGACTGAAATCAAAAAAACCAAAAAGATTATTAAACTAGAAGATATTTGCCGTACCATGAGGCTCCAGTTTTTTTTTTTTTTTTGATGAAAAATAAAATTTTGGGATGCCAAAAACTATCGAATTTTTTAGTCGAAATTTATAATTTTTTTTCAAAACTCCGCCATTTTTTTGAAATTTAATATTTTTTTCCATCCGAGGGTCATAGTAGGGCAAATGTCTTCTAGTTTAATAATCTTTTTGGTTTTTTTGATTTCAGTCACTCAGAAGGCCGCAATCACTGCAGCAGTGGGACAACTTTTTTTTTACACTTGCGAGATGGGACATAACTTTTAAAAAAATATGTATTTTTCTTTACAAAAATAAAAAATTAATAACTGATTTACAGACAAATAAAGGTAAAAAAAAATTCAAAACATTCGACGCAATACATTCTTCAAAAAAAATTCCTAAAAATCACCGTTTTTTTAGGCGCTCACACTAGGTGTGCCCCTTAATGCTTATTTTAAACGCTTTTAATTCAGAAAAAAAACATTTACTTCCTGTGCTATAAAGAGAATACGTTTAATCAGTATCCAAATATTTATTTTTATTAATATAATTTTGTGTAAAATGAAAAATAATAGTAATAAAGTTAACTTAAAGTTGATAGAAAAACTGTCAATTTTTATCACTTTTAAAAGTCTATTTTTTAGAAATCTACTTAACAAATATTATTGAAACTTACCACAATGATTAACTTGTGTACTTTAAACGTATTTTCACTGGAAAGAAGACAAATATTTTTTTTATTATTAAATAATTCCGTCTTGAAATTTCAAATTTAACCATAAAACACGCATTTTTGAACTTACCTAACTTTTTTCTGGATGAATTTAAAAAATTAAGACTTTCCACATATCTAAGTTTTAATAAAATCTACAACATATTAAATTTTTGCGAAGGTAAGTTGCTCGGTTTATGAATTATTTAAGTTTAAACTTTAATGAAGGAAAGGTTTTTTTTTATATTTCAAAATACACTCTGAAGTTTGACAATCGATTATTGATTTTAAATTCAAAATTTTTATTTATATTATGTCAGTTTATAACGATTAGTTTAGGTAACCTATTAATCAAAACATTAATTAAATCAGTTTTAAATAGTTTAAAATTTTGTGCAATGAGAAGTGTGAGAAAAGAAAAAAAAGTGTTTTTCAACTTTTCGAGGAATTAATGGAAAATAATAAAGTTTTTTTAAAATTATATTGAAATTGTTCTTATTATATATTATTTATAATTTGTATAGTAATACATGTAGTACATATTTAAAATTTTGTATTTTATTTATGATTTTATTCAAATTCATAATTATTTTCATTAATATTTAATATCTATTAAGGTTTATTAAATTATTAATCAACGGAGAGAAATATAGAATAAAAAATAAAAAATATAGATTTATTTTTCCTAATTATTTTAACAAATTAACATTGCAAATTGAAAATGTTGCTTATCATTAGTTGTTAAGATTTATTTTATTAATTATTATAAACTGACAAAATATAAATAAAAATTTTGAATTTAAAATCAATAATCGATTGTCAAACTTCAGAGTGTTCTTGGAAATATAAAAAATAACCTTTCATTCATTAAAGTTTAAACTTAAATAATTAATAAACCGAGCAACTTACCTTCGCAAAAATTTAATATGTTGCAGATTTTATTAAAACTTGGATATGTGGAAAGTCTTAATTTTTTAAATTCATCCAGAAAAAAGTTAGGTAAGTTCAAAAATGCGTGTTTTATGGTTAAATTTGAAATTTCAAGACGGAATGATTTAATAATAAAAAAAATATTTGTCTTCTTTCCAGTGAAAATACGTTTAAAGTACACAAGTTAATCATTGTGGTAAGTTTCAATAATATTTGTTAAGTAGATTTCTAAAAAATAGACTTTTAAAAGTGACAAAAATTGACAGTTTTTTAATCAACTTTAAGTTAACTTTATTACTATTATTTTTCATTTTACACAAAATTATATTAATAAAAATAAATATTTGGATACTGATTAAACGTATTCTCTTTATAGCACAGGAAGTAAATGTTTTTTTTCTGAATTAAAAGCGGTTAAAATAAGCATTTTTCTCGACACTTGCTCCTTCAATTACAATTTACGGCTAAAAAATAAAAAATTTAGCTAAAACAACTTCAGAAGTTGAATTTAGATACTTCAATAATAGATATAATACAGGTTTTAATATTTTTTAAAATATATCAGCGACCACCTTTGGTCGAAAGTCAGTGTTTTGACCCAATTATGTTATTTGATTCTCGAACGTTTTTAATAATAAAAATATAAAAAATTAAATTAAATATAAAAGAAACAAAGACGATAAATTAGTTTGTAGTTTTTATTAGTTTGTTCTTTTCAAATTTGTTTATTGTTTGTACTATTCACAAATTTATTGGGTTTTTTAGCAAGCTGCTAAAAAACATAACCTCAAATTACTAACGAAAACTATATATTACCGTCCAGCGAGGCTATTTTGTGCACGCGAAGTCTTTATTGAAGTCTTTAATGCAGTCACATGATTTTCTGTGCGCTATCCAGCATGATTCTAGAAATGACTAGAGAAGAATAAGGAGACAACCAATCAGACGGCCGGAGACGACCAGCGACGGCTAGCGACGACAAACAGATTTCTTGAGATCACAAATCGATTGCGTCGTCTTTGGAATCTCTTGGATCCCAGTGAATAGCCCCTCGTATTTTCCGGAAAAATTTCCCAATTTTACTGGAATTATTGTGTTTTTCCGAAATTTCGGAATTATTTCCAACATTTTGGAAATATTTCCTGATATTTTAACGGATATATTTCCGAAATTTTTTACAGTGTATAAAGTTATAATTATTCAGTACATTAATTAAATAATATAAAATTTAAAGGTCTTGTTATAAAAATAACTTGTGGATATTTTAAAAATTATTATATATAATGTGTACAAATTTAACAATTATCTAAATTTTAAAAATAGGTATAATTTAATATAAAATCTTTGACTTTATCTTTTATCCACTTTAGATCAATTTCACTTGTGTTAATTTCGATTTCCGAGACTCCTGTAATATATAATTTTTAAATAAAGTAATTTAATAATTAGACAGAAAATTCTCATTTATCAAAATTTTAATTCTTACAATGTTTAGAAAACCTAATATTCATTTATTAAAATTATATTATATGTATTATATATATATAAAAATATTAATATAAATGTTATTTAATATAATAATTTTTATAGAAACAAATTTCTATTTTTCTGCATTAAAAGTTTAATAACCTAGAAAATCCAATCTGTTCTTTTAATCTAAATTAGTTAAAAATAATTAATTATTAATAAAATCGTGTCTGACTTTTTATATCATCAATTAATGAAAAATAGCTACTATAATTAATAAAAAATTACTATAATTATTAGTAAAAAAATAACTAAAAAAATATTAAATTTTGACTAATTGTACTAATAAATAATCAGAATTTTACTAAAATATTATCTATTTTGTTTTGATATAACTTAAAAATAAACTTAACTAATAATTAATTATTTTTTACTAAATGATTAGTAAAAATAAAGCTATTTGAATTAATGGCTAACTTTTTGATTTCAAGCTAGTTATTTTTTACTAACTCAGATTTAGAGAATTTGTTAAACGTTATTTATGAAAAAAAAAATTATTTTGAATAAGAATTTGAATAAATAAAAGTAATTACAACTAAAAATTTAAAGTAATGAATTAAGTAGACCTTATAAAAATATAATAAATAAAAAGTAAGAAAAATAATAATTTTAAAAAATGACATTTAGCTATTTAAAAATAGTAAAGAGTAAAAATGACCATAATTGAGAATTTTCTAAGCAAGAAAGAAACATTAAAATATAAAAAATCTTCCTTTAAATTACAAGAAATTTTTACTTAAAAAAAATGTACAAACACAGAAGTTTAGAAGTTGTAAAATATATGTTTGATATTTTAATTTTACTATGATAAAAAAATCAAGTAGAGCATTATATCTGAAATATATTTAGGTAATTTACTTTTTAATTAACGTAAAATACAAATATTGTTTAATTTATTATAAAATTTATCATTTTGGTATTAAATGTAAATAAATATTAAGAATTAAACTATTTATAGAAATAGCCAATTAAAGAATTAAACTATTATAAGAATTTAAAAAATAAACTAATTGAAAGAGTAGTCAATAAAATATGAAATATCTAACAAGTTTTCGTTTAAAATTTTTTTGTCATAGTTTCATGTTATAATTCAACGTAAGCTAGGCTAGCCTCTAATATAAGTATTAAAATTAATAATTTAAAAATCATTCTTCTTCGTTTTAATAGAAAGAGTTCTTGTGGAATTAACAGTCAAATGATATGTGATCGCATCTGCAAATTAAAAATGGAAAAAGAGGGGAAAAGTTTGATTTATCATGCGATAGGAATAAATTCTGAGTTTTGAGGAGAGTTTACCATGCTGGAGAGTCATTGGACTTGACGCTGAGCCCGAACTCCGATTACCCGCAACATGGTAAACTTCTGCACATTTCTCGGCAAACTCTTTTCAACTTTAATGCACATTTTACAGCTTTAACAGAGTAGTCTTTTTCAGTCTACTTTTGACTCTCAAGTACCACGTATATGGAAAAATTGTTCTTATTTTTTGAAAATAAATATCAGAATTTTGAACACAATATCTCAATTGTAACTTTGATCTGAGGTCCTGCATATAATATGGGAAAGATTACATTAAACGTTTTCCCCGTGTATCTTCGATAGTTTTCTTTACTTCCATTTCGTTTTTGTTTTGTGAAATTAATTAATTGCTATTTATGTGTAGATTTATGAAGTAGTTTAAATACTTACCAACTATTTTAAATTGTTTAAACAATTTTAGTTAACAATTATTTAACTTCGTGAGTTTAATTTATATAGATTTCACTTCTTTAGTTAAATAAAATAATTTCGTTTGGTTCAGATTTTTACAAAAGCTTTGGTCCTTAAAAAAAAATTTTAAATCGTTTAATAATAATAGTAGTTAACAAATAAATGATTTTGGAAGTTTTCTTTGCTTAAATTTCGTTCCTTTTCTGATATATAATAATTGAGGGTCTGGATGCAATACACTGAGAAAATTCTATCTGTGATGATTACAGAACTAACCTGTACTGCTCGGACGAAATGACCATTTCTGTTTTATTTACTTGTTAACCTTGTTGTTCTTAAGAATATGTCTGCTAATCTTACAAAACGTCCTGTAATCTGTCATAAGCTGTACTATACTTCGCATCAAAATTTTGTTCTGTTATTATTACAGGATTAGGAGGAAAAAAATTACCTTTAAATACAGTGGTTTGTCATAAAAGAAAGTTAAATTATTACAAAACTCATTATATAAAGCTGTAAGGTTCCTTTAGGCACAGAGTGCAGTATAGGCAAGATAATTTTACAGAACTGCTTTGTAAGCATTACGTACGCAACATTAAAGAAGGTAACGTTCGGCAGCTTTCGGCTTCTTCCGGCATCTTACGGCTTCAAACTCGGCAACAGACGACGCTACACACGACGTTGTAGTTCATATAGACGGGTCAAAACTAACTGACATGTGCTGTGATAGCTGTGGTCGTTAAGGCGTTCGTGATAGGGTCCGGTCGCGCGAGTTCGAATCTTTCACCATGCGAATTTGTTTTCAAATAGTTAAAAAAAAATATATTTGTAAGCAACAGGATGGAGGGTGTATCAGTAAATAAGTGTAGGTTACGTGAGAGCTGCGTACATAAATTGACTGAAAGAGAACAACTGAAAAACTGGAAGAAAAATTTTTTATATGTGAACAGGTTAAATTACAGAACTGTTTTGTAACGTTTCACGGTGAGTTTATATCTTTTTCCAAGTTATAACATAAGTCTTTCTTAGACTCTTTAATACTCGTTAAGTATATTTTGTCCTGTAATTTTATCACTACGTACGTTAATTTCTGTGTTTCTGTAACATTAAATAGTATGAGACAATCTCGTTTTTTTTATAGCATCATTTTATTTACTATTTACTGAAGGTGGCGTTCCGTCCGAGCAGTACCATAGCAGTTCTGTAATCGTTACAGATATAATTTTCTCAGTGTAAAGGGATATAGACGACTTTCGAAGTCCCCCGTTTCTGCCGGAGACTCGCTGTACGCGGGGCCAACGAAAGTCTCGCGTATCCCCTTATTGCATCCAGCCCCTCAATTAATATTTCCTTGAAGTTTTTCAAGTAAAATATATTATGCAAAGAATTTTATTGTCTCTTTGATATCAATTAATTAACATATGCCTACAATTTTTTAACTTTTCTAAAACGTGTAATGTTTGTTACATTTTTATTAATATAGATTTATAGATTATTAGTAAACATCCCAAAGTGTATTATAACTCTAGAACAAAAGTCACAAATTAATTTTACAAAAAAAACGAAATGAAAAGAAAAGAAAACTATCAAAGATATTTAATTGTTACCCAAGATTGTTTAAACAATTAACTAATTGTTAGTAAACATTCCAAACTACAATACAACTATAGGCCAATAATAATTCAATTCACAAAAGAAATGAAATTTAAGTAAACAAAACTGTTGAAGTTATTAAATTGCGAGGGGGTATTTACTGTTTGAGAAGGTGTACACTAGGGTGGTTCAAAAAATGGACATTTTTGAATTTTGTTTCCGAAACAAAAAAAAATCGACTAAAAATGGAAAAAAAATTACCCCTATTTTTTTTATTTTTTGATCCGACAATATTAAGGGGTGCCGCCCGCACCCCCTATTTTCCCATTGAAAATGCATGAAGAAAATGGATTTTTTTAAAAAATTTAAAAAAAATAATGAAAATATTATTCAAAAAATATCATTCAAAAACAGCCCTTGCAAAATGTTCAAACTTGAAGATACCGTCGATAATTATTATATTTTTACAAATACACCCCTTTGGGGGGTCCCTAAATAAACCACCCCCAAACGTAAATTTAGCATTTAAGCTTAAATAGGTCTAAAATATTACTTTTTTACGTTGTTTTTTTTACAGGCTTTATTAAATTATTAAATTACAGCACTCAATTGATTGTGAATTAATTTTTAATTGTTTAAACAAAGTAGTTTGTTTAAAATCTTAATTTATTCTGTTTAAATAAAATATGTTAATAGCTAACTGTCTGTTCAATAACTAAAGAGATCGAAAAAAATTATTGACTTATTCCTCATTTGTTTAAACAATTAAAGTTGTTTAAAACCAATTTTTCATGAAAAATTGTTAAATTTAATAAATTGTTAACTAAGATTGTTTAAACAATTTAATAATTATTGGTAAACATCCCAAACTGTATCGCAACTCTAGATAAATGGTAATTAATTAATTTTACAAAAGAAAAGAAATCTAAGTAAGGATCCCCAGGTGCGAATTAAGGTTGGCAGCCAGAGTTTAGTCGTTAGCCCAAAGTTGGCCCAACTCTGGCGGACCAAACTACTCATGCCAAAGTTGGGCCAACTCTGCCATTTTCAAGCACCCAAAGTTGAGCCAATTTTACCAGCCAACTATGTGATGCGGAGTTATACCAACGGTTGGCACAACTCTGGCCGAAGTTGGGCCAACCGTTGGCAAAACTTTAGGAGCCATAGTTCCAAAAACCTAAATAATTAGGTAGGCACAACTCTGGCTAAGGTTGGCTTAACCGTTGGCAAAACTTTGTAAGCCAGAGTTTTAAATACGCAATTTCTTTAGGTTGGCACAACTCTGGCCAAGGTTGGCCCGACAGTTGGCAAAACTTTGCAAGCCAGAGTTATGAATACCTCATTCGGGTTGGTTGGCACAACTCTGGCCAAAGTTGGGCCAATTGTTGCACAGTGGTCGGAATAGCAAAAAAGCTGGACAAAACCCAAAAATGCATTAAAAATTCTTAATAGGAAGAGCATAAAGATTTTTTGGGTTTCGAATAACGAATCTGGCTCTAAATTTCTAAAATTAAAAATGGCAAGTGAAATATGGCAGACGGTTTTTTTAAAAAAATGCTGGATTTTTTTGAAACTTGGTATTTAAAGATTTGTAGGATTGCAGATTGCAATTTTTTTATAAATTTTCGATTTTCAAAATGGCCGACACAGTATGGCGGCTGTTTTTTTTAAAAATGCTGCATTTGTTTTAAACTTGGTATTTAGGAGATTTTAGGGTTGCTGATTATTTTAAACTTGAGAAATTGCAAAATTTTAAAAAAATTGCATCTCTTAATTTTTTTTGTTTACAACAGATATTTTTTGTATCGGCCTACAATTGTCGTTAATAAACAAAAGAGGCAAATTAGGGCAAATTTTATTATTAAGTATAAGTTCTAGATACTTTTGTCTGAATAAATCTGCAAAAAAGGTCACAGCGGATGACAGCGTTTGCAAGTATTTCGATAATTAATCTAAATCTCAAATAACACTGCCCGATAAATAAGCTGCACTTTTTAACATGCTTTGTTTAGTTTTTGCAAACTTTTGTTTTGTTTTGGGTTTTTATTGGAACCCATTTTTTTTTATTTCACATGTACCTCAATAATAGCAACCCTCAAAACTCCTAAATACCAAGTTTATAACAAATCCAGCATTTTTTAAAAAAGCATCCGCCATATTGTGTCGGCCATTTTGAAAATCGTAAATTTAAAAAAAATTTGCAATCTGCAACCCTAAAAAATTTTAAATACCAAGTTTCAAGAACATCGAGGGCGAAGGCCCGAGACGAAACGAGTACACAAACATCATTGTAAACAAATTGGACTGACTTTAAACCCGCCCAGGCGCGCAGGGACGATGATTTGAGGCTTTATAAAGCTTGACTGAGGACTGATCAATATTGATTGAGGATTGGTGAGTCGGAGGAAGCAAGACTCGTCCAAGCTAGAATGTAACAGCGATTCAAGCCTGACGCTCCAAGCTTGGTTGAGGATTGGAGTCCAAGACTCAATCAATGTTCGGAAGTCCGATTATAGCTTCGTCAAGCCTGATTCCACTGTCGCTTACAGAAGACAGAACGTTAAATAATTATTAATATAATAATATTCTTGTTGTATTATGTTGTTAATAATGATAATTCTTATAATAATAATAAAAATAAAAATAATAATATTATTATTATCATTTTTTCTTAATTACTGTACTGCTGCAGATTATCATAAAATTAATAAAATAAAAAAAATTTTTAATGTTCATCTATAATTATTTAAATTGATATTCTTCAGATTGTTTTTTTTTATAATTTAAGATTAATTGCACATTTATACACTTAATTATTATCGACCTAAGATTAATTAACAATTTTAATACATATAAACACTTAACCTATGAAATAAAATTTCGCACGCTCAAGGGGGGATCGAACCCACGGCCCTATAGACGATTTCGCTCGCGGTGAACGCACGCTATTAGTACCACTCGGCTACGACGGGTAGTTGAGATTCAATACAAATAACTTTGTGAGGTTCAGACCTGGATTATATGCTATATACATTTTAATAGTTCTGGAACATATTCATTATCAAAAATAAATGAATAGAATTTATTTATCCTTCGTTTATACTGATATACAGTTTATACAATCCAATCTCCTAACTTATTAATATTTTATAAATAAATATTCTTATACAATATTTGCAAAATATGTAAACAAAATTAACTGATAATGATTAATTATTATACAAATTTTTACGTCCTTCCAAATTATTATTATACAACAAAACGAACAAAAAGGACATCTATAAATAAATTTCTTCAATTATTCAATTATTTCAGCTTCGAAACGTTAATAATTGAAGAAATTTATTTATAGATGTCCTTTTTGTTCGTTTTGTTGTATAAGATTAATTATTATTTAATTATTTATAACTTTAATTTAATATTATTATTTAAAAATTAAATATTATTTAAATAAATAGAATAGAATTTATGTATCCTTTGTATTTACTGATATACAGTTTATACAATCCAATCTCGATCCTAACTTATTAATATTTTATAAATTAATATTTTTGTAAAATATTTGCAAAATATGTAAACAAAATTAACTAATAATTTATCATATTTATTTATAACTTTAATTTAATAATATTATTCAAATAATTAATTTCAATAATATATAATACAAAAGTAAATTATAAAAATTGTTTATATATAATGTATTGAAGGGCACTTTTATTTAAATAAAGAAATTTATTCAATTTGTATAATTAAAGTTTTTTTGAAATGAATGATTCTACAAAATTACGCTATCGAGCACGTAATCATATCTTCAATATATCCAAGTTTCAGCCCGATTGAATAAACTTGCTTTTCTGATCTGTGACACTTGAGAAATAATCCCCCTTATAAGTTTTGTCGTAATCGACCTGACCCTCTAAAAATTTAACTATAATTTTTTTACACCATTATCTAACAGTTTACCAAGATTCATAATATAAACTGTCTATTAATCCTGTTTGCGAGAGAACCTCCTTAATGCTATAGTATTCAAACCAAATAAGATATATTAAAGTGTTTTATACCGGATGAGTGCAATATGTTGCGGGTAACTTATGGCCACAATGATTAAATACCTTCTTAAAAAAGTCTTGAAAAATGTGGTAAATAAAAACTAAACATTTTATTATATTTATCAAGAAGTAACATTTTTAAGAATTTTAATTTAATAATTAATAGCTTAACAGTAACAAAGTAATAAGATATCGAGAAATATCGATATATCAAATTCTCTAACGCAATAACATTACATTTCATGTCGGAAAATAAAAAAATGTCACTTAGATGGATGAAGAAATTATTGAAGAAAGTGTATAATCGAAAACATAAAAGTAAATACATTGAGAAGTGGTGTCTGTCCATCTTAGGAAAGATTAGGGATATTAGTAAAATTAGTTTAGAATATTATTATTAAAAAAAAACTGTAACAAAACTTTTTCAGATATAAAACCACGTGGTATGTGTAAAAGAAAAACGAACTGGTTTTTTTCCTTCAAATGTCCATCAAAAACTTCATCTATACAAACACCAAAATTTCAGAAAGCATAAGCGGCTGTTACCTCCCTGGCGAAAACGCTAAACCGAAATCTGACCGATTTTGGTCAGGTTTTGGACAAGTTTGGTTTAAAGCAAAAAATTGTAATTAGTTCGTGAAATCTGATGAAGAAAAAAAAAATCATGCCAAAGTAGTTTATATTTAGTTGATTTCAACAAGAATTATATTAAATAAAATTGTAATTAACAATTAATATTACTTATAAAAATCAGTTCTATTTATTATAATTTTTGCTGAAATCAACTGAATATAAATTAATTTGTCATGATTTTTCATTTCTTTTATCAGATTTCACTAACTAATTACAATTGTTTGCCTCAAACCAAACTTGACCAAAACCTGACCAAAGTCGGTCAGATTTCGGTCCAGCGTCTTCGCCAGGGCTTAAATAAAAATTTTATACGATATGTTCATCTTGGGGCCTTGATCGTCCTTCTACCCTAATTTGTTTTTAAGTTTAATTGATTTTTTTAAAATTTTTTGAGGACAGAAATGATGAAATCAGATGTGAAAAATGATATATAAAATTTTATAAATGATTACTCTCTAAATTTCTTAGAGTGAAAATTTCACTCTAATTTACACTGAAAAAAAAGAATAATAAAAGTTACATATTTTCGATTAAAGATTACTATTTTTGAGCAGTAGTTTTGAAACTGTTCAAAAATTAAATACTTTTTACTTAATTCAGTAAATGAATTATACTTTGATTGAAATAAAATTTACTCCATGGAATGGAAAATTTAAATGAAAATTATAAGTATTAATATGAATCTGAGGAACTATTGTATCATCCAGAATAAGAATTGCTTTTCAACGGAGTGGCGTTTACATCGCCACTAACGATATTTGCTCAGAAAATTGTAATTTTGCCCCTCCACTGCTCGCGTCACTCACCGATGTAGGCCTTATATGCGTGTGAGACGGGGAACGGGAGAATGAAATAATACAGAAAATAATATTTTCTTGTTTTTAATTCTTTATAAAATAAATCAATGCAAATAAAAATAAAAAAGTTTCTACATTATGAACTTTATAAATACACTTCAATTTATTAATTTACAAGTTTCATTCTTCTAATATACAAGTACTTAGAATTAACGAGTGAACATTTCGGAAAAATCTTAGAATTATACGGGATCGAACTACCTAACTTAAATATAAATACGCAATGTCGCAACCCTAAAAACGCACGCTTTCGCATTAAGCCTCTCGGCTATCGACGCAACTGACGTCATATATTTTTTAACTTATATGAATTACCGCAATAAAATAAATCATAAACCCCATATATTTTACTACATTATTGAAATTAAATGTAAATATTATTCAAAATAGTAGTAAATAGAATAATATTAGATAGCATAATATTAAATAAAAAAATTGTAAATATGTAAAAATAAATGAAATACTTATATAATCTAAAAAATTTTATAATAAAATATTATTAAATTTTTTTATACAATATATTATTAATAAATAATACTTATTAAATAGTTTAAAGCAAACTAATTTATAAAATAAAATAGCAAACATAAAAGTAAAAATTAATTTTAAAAATGTTTTAATATTAATATTGAATAATTTATCTGAATATCAAAATAAATTTAATTAATTATTATAACAAATGCAGTTTTTTGAAGAAAATAATACAAAATAATATGATTAAACATAAATGAAAAATGAAAAATTGTTTTTGTATAACACCTGAGTTACAAGAAAAAAATTTTTGAACTAGAAAATTCATTACTTAATATTTACCAAACAAATTCAAGTTTTATAAAAAAATTTGCAATGGTAATAGAATACATATTATTTAAAATATTTTTGTATCCTTAATGAGTAACAATATACTAATTAATTTAAAGAAGGAAACAATTAAATTCTCTAATTTAATACACATTTTGATATAAATTTGCTTATTATAATTTTTTTTAGAACAAAATATGTCAAAATAAAAGTATAAGATCCATATTAACAAGAGATTTGTTTAAAAAATATTAAAAATGTTTATGTAACAAGGAATTGAAGCATTTATTAAATGTACATATATTTCGATTGTATATGACTCGCGTATCGGTGAGAGGCGTGTAGTAGTATTAGTAGTAGTGGCACGGATTACTATTTCCTGAGCAAAAGTTGCTAGCAAATATTAAAAACTGATCCTACTGAAGTAATTGTTATATCACGCAGTTATACTTTTTAAAAATGCTTGAGCAATATTTAAAAAAGGACGAATTTAATAATTAATACTCGAAGTTGATAAAATTTATTAAGACAATATAAAGATTAAAAATATTAACAGAATTTTTAAAAACGACTAGAGTAATAATTACAATTAGTAAATTTTACTACGTAAAAAGTAATTTTTCTTTATATGAAGTACATTTTACTCTAAATAGTAATTTTTACTACAAATAGTAATTTTTACTAAATAATTACATTATTTACTATAAATCGAGATCCTCTTTTCTCAGTGTAGGAGTGGGATGTAAATCCACTCCAGAAGAGTAAGATCGATCACTCTAATGGAAAGATTGCAGAAATTTACTCTAGTGATTGAAGTGAATATTCACTCCAAGATTTAGAGTGAAACATGCACTCTATTTTGAGTAAACGTAAGCATGTATGCCTTATAACGGCAGATCGTAAGTTTGGACCAACGAGCGTATAGCATAGTGGTTAGAGCGGTAGGCTTTAGGCCTTGGAATCACACGTTCGAGACCCCTCAGTGTCAAATATTTTAATTATATAAGCTTAGCGTTAGTATAGTATTAAGTTTTATGTTGTATTTGTAAATATGATTTAAAAAAACGTTATAAAATAATATAAATAACAAATATCCTTGAGACTAAATAAATACGAAAATAACACAGTACTGACAGAATGTTACTAATTAAAGAGGTTAAACATTTATTTTTATTTATTATTATTTTTCAAAAATAAGATATTATTTCTCTTAAGTTATAATGTTATTCAAATTTCCAAAAGCTTTAATTAACCTAATCTAAAATAGGAGCAGTGGCGGTTTTACAGGGGGGCGAATGGGGCGACCGCCCCCCCCCCGAGAATCTTATATTTGTATAAGAGAGAGAGAGATAACACTATGGTGCTATCTCTTTGTATCCCATATATCGCCCCTCCCGAACACTTTGCCTAAAGCCGCCCCTGAATAGGAGTAGGAAATTCGATCTAAGTGAAATGAGCCGCAATTTTAAATCAGCTAAAAAATTCACTCTAGGGCCTTTTCACGTCAGAACTATTACAGTTGTCAAAGGGTTCATCGATTTTCTTGAAACTTCGTGGTATCATACTGCTATATGATATTTTTCATTGAATTTAAATCAATTTTACATTTCACTATCTCATAATACGTTGTTCTTTTAATGTTATATTTCTCTAAAATAAAATTCCTCGCAACACTCGCACTAATATCTTTTAACACTTCATTTTTTTCTTTAAATGTTAAAAATTTTCTCATCATTTTTGGCGACATAATAACTTCTGCTCAAAACTAAGCGACACTTAAACTTTTCGGCCCTGAATTTGATGGTACGCACACAGTCATAACTCTCACCGATATTATATTATAGAAAATACGCCATTTTGAATATCAACATTAATTTAACAAAATTGTTAATATCTCAAAATATTACAAATGGATTTTGATGAAACTTACACAAGTTTTAGGTAAAAATATATACTTTTAAATAAAAATAAAGTCAATAAAAAAAATGTATGCAAAAAAATTAAAAAAAAAATTTTTAATTGAATTTTTATTTACTTTCTCTTCTCTGACAGATATTTTATTAATATTGTTAAATTCCTTATGAATGGTCTGCTTTGGGTCTCAAAAGTGCGCCAAGAAGCCGAGCAAAATGTGCTCCGCTTACATAAAAGAAATTTATCAAAAGTAAATAAAAATGGTCATATTCAAAAGACCATAAGTCTGCCGTACTAAGGAAAAACTTAGGCAAACGACATTTTGGTCGACCTGAGAAAGTCAAGAAAAACTGTTTGCATTAAGAACCCTGATATAGACTAAAAAATTGTTCAATTTAACTTCACATACTGTTTAAAATGATAATGTCCTATTTAATTCTGAAATCAAAAGTTAGTTGTTTAAACAAATTATATGAAAAAATTGATTTGCGAGTTATTTTAAATACAAATACGAAGGAAGAAGTTCAGCAAAGTCGTTTGCGTAGTTTCTTCCAAATAGGTAGGCGAGCGCGGACCCTTGATCAGATGGAAGAACTTCACACAAAAAACAATGTCTTAAAATCATGATTGGCTACTTTTAAGATTTGACTTAAATTAAGTCCAAAACTGAATTAAAGTGCAAAAATATCTAAATAACACCCAATGGGAAATTGCCAATGATCACCATTGGCTAAATAATGGTCCCATGATTGGCGGCCAACAGTTTTTTCTTGGCAAACTATTGGCAACCAATATTGGACCACAGTTGGTCAATCCTTGGGATGATAACGGGTTTGCCAGTCATTGGCAGCCATCATTGGTTCAATATTGGTTGCCAATGATAATGCCAATAAATAAAATTTTTTTAATTAACAATAGTAAAATCTATATTTTTATATTGTTAATTTATTTATTGTTTAAAAAAATTTTTTTTTTAATAAATATTTTAATTTATTTATTAATGCATGTCAAGTATTGGTACAATAATTGGCTTTCAATATTGGTCCATCCTTGGGAGCCAATGAATAACCAACAATCTTATTTTTACAACTCTATATGGAAACAGAGTTGTTAATTTAATCTTCAGCCAATATTTGACAATGAAGATTTGAGTGTTGGACACATTAGAAATGTATTTTCAGAGGTACGGGATCAGGCCTTATATAAAAGAGCTGAAGAAACTCGATCGTGAGAGAGGCTGACCGATGCGCGCCCTATGCCAGTTTCCGAAACCACAAACGCGTGAGAATCCTCGGCGCGCAGACGCGGCATAGATGCGGCGGGAAACTTCCACTATTTGAATTTGAATTTTTTATGCATTTAATCAAAAACAAGAAAAGAAATATAATAATACAAAAACTATACAAATTCTTAAATTTGTATAGTTTTCTGATTGTTATTAAAAAGTAATACGCTTAATTATAAAGAAATACTTATAATAAATATCCTCCATAAATAATTGTTCAATTCTTGAAGATTTGAAAAACTCTTAAAGGTGTGTGCTAAGGTTAAAAATTATTGTTCTAAATCTACTTTAATCGATTTTCATGTTATAGAAATTATTTAAATTAATTAATTAGTTTTAAAGAAATCAGAAAGAAATTAAATTGATGAAAAAATAAACATTTAATATTAAAAATAATATTAATAAAAATAATCACATTAAAACTTTGCTTATAAAATAAACAGAACGAAAAATTTAAAATTAAAAAATTAATGAACAATTACAAAATATTAAAGAAGACTTTAATTTTATTAAAATGTAAACTTAAGTCACATAAATACAAATATTCATGTAAGTATTTAAATTTTAAATTCACCATTTTTTCTGTTTAAACTTAAAGTAAAATTTAACAAATTGTAAAGAATGATAGTTAATAAATATTTAACTTTATTTGTTATTCTTTTCGTTTTTCACATGCAAAAAATAATCATTTTTTTTTTATAAAACTAAGAAACAAATTCTCTAAATTTGAATACAAATTAAAAATGAAAAAAATTTAATATATGTAAAAAAATTTTAAATTTGAATCATTTAATTAAATAATTTATTTTAACAAAATGACTTTCTAAATATAACTATCCAGAATATATAAAAAATATGAGCAAAAAAAATCAAAATTGGTTTTTAAAAATAAAAAAATAAACTTTTTAAAGTTCAAAATAAATTAAATTTTTTTTAAATTTTGTTATTCTAAAATTAATATTAAACTTGAATAATAATTTTCAATACAATTACTTAAAGTTAGTTTTCAAAAAATTCAATTATCATTAAAATGAATCTTTCCAAATAATAAAACTTAAACAGAAAGAATTAATGGTTTCTTTTAAATTAAAGAAATAATAGATCATTAAACATAGTTAATTTAATATTTTGAATACTATTAAAAAAAATTTAACTTTAAAAAAATTAATGATATCAAAAATATTATTTTTCGATCCTAATTAAAAAATGTAACTTATTTCAATTTAGCTATTACAAAACGGCATTGAGTTTTAAAATTTAAATTTGTATAGAAAGGTTTAATTTAGTTCACCTCTTATTTCCAGTTTAACTTAAAAGTTTAAAAAATTTAAACAAAGTTTTTTCTTTCTGAGCACATTTTTAATAATATTCGAAATGTTTACTTTAAAATTTTAAAATTTTTGATATCATTAATTTTTTTAAACTTAATTTTTTTTTAATTTTATTCCAAAATTTTAATTAACCATGTTTAATGCTCTATTATTTCTTTAATTTAAAAGAAACCTTTAATTTTTTCTGTTCAAGTTTTACTATTTGTAAAGATTCGTTTTAAAATTAATTTAAGTTTTTGGAAACTAACTTTAAGTAATTATATTTGAAAATATTATTTAAGATTAATATTAATTTTAATATAACGAATTTTAAAATATTTTTAATTCAACTTTAAACTTTAAAAAGTTTATATTTTATTTTTAAAAACAAATTTTAATTTAATTTTAATAAAAGATATGGACATAAAAGATAATAGGATGTAAACTAATTTAAAGCTTAATACCTAGACACAAATTTTAAAATTTTAAATTTAAAAATCAATACTGTTTTATAAAGCTAAATTAATATGAATTTTTTTTTTAAATTAAGATCGAAAAATAATATTTCTGATGTCATTAATTTTTTTAAACTTAAATTTTTTTAATAGTATTTAAAACCTTTAATTTTTTCTGTTCAAGTTTTACTATTTGTAAAGATTCGTAATTTTAAAATTAATTTAAGTTTTTGGAAACTAACTTTAAGTAATTATATTTGAAATTATTATTTAAGATTAATCTTAATTTTAATATAACGAATTTTAAATAATTTTCAATTTAACTTTAAACTTTAAAAAGTTTATATTTTATTTTTAATAAAAGATATGGACAAAAAAGAAAATGAGATGTAAACTAATTTAAAGCTTAATACCTAGACTCAAATTTAAAAATTTTAAATTTAAAAATCAACACTGTTTTATAAAGTTAAATTAATATGCATTTTTTTTTTAAATTAAGATAAAAAATAATATTTTTGATGTCATTAAATTTTTTAAACTTAATTTTTTTTTAAAAATATTCAAAACATTAAATTAACCATGTTTAATGCTTTATTATTTCTTTAATTTTAAAGAAACCTTTAATTTTTTCTGTTCAAGTTTTACTATTTGTAAAGATTCGTTTTAAAATTAATTCAGGTTTTTGGAAACTAACTTTAAGTAATTATATTTGAAATTATTATTTAAGATTAATATTATAATTTTAATATAACGAATTTTAAAAAATTTTCAATTCAACTTTAAACTTTAAAATGTTTATATTTTATTTTTAAAAACAAATTTTAATTTAATTTTAATAAAAGATATGGACATGAAAAAAAATAAGATGTAATCTAATTTAAAGCTTAATACCTAGACACAAATTTTAAAATTTTAAAATCAACACTGTTCAATAAAGCTAAATTAAAATGAATTTTTTTTTTAAATTACGATCGAAAAATAATATTTTTGATATCATTAATTTTTTTAAAGTTAAATTTTTTTTAATAGTATTCAAAATTATAAATTAACTATGTTTAATGCTCTATTATTTCTTTAATTTAAAAGAAACCATTAATTCTTTCTGTTTAAGTTTTATTATTTGGAAAGATTCATTTTAATGATAATTGAATTTTTTGAAAACTAACTTTAAGTAATTGTATTGAAAATTATTATTCAAGTTTAATATTAATTTTAGAATAACAAAATTTAAAAAAAATTTAATTTATTTTGAACTTTAAAAAGTTTATTTTTTTATTTTTAAAGACCAATTTTGATTTTTTTTGCTCATATTTTTTATATATTCTGGATAGTTATATTTAGAAAGTCATTTTGTTAAAATAAATTATTTAATTAAATGATTCAAATTTAAAATTTTTTTACATATATTAAATTTTTTTCATTTTTAATTTGTATTCAAATTTAGAGAATTTGTTTCTTAGTTTTATAAAAAAAAAATGATTATTTTTTGCATGTGAAAAACGAAAAGAATAACAAATAAAGTTAAATATTTATTAACTATCATTCTTTACAATTTGTTAAATTTTACTTTAAGTTTAAACAGAAAAAATGGTGAATTTAAAATTTAAATACTTACATGAATATTTGTATTTATGTGACTTAAGTTTACATTTTAATAAAATTAAAGTCTTCTTTAATATTTTGTAATTGTTCATTAATTTTTTAATTTTAAATTTTTCGTTCTGTTTATTTTATAAGCAAAGTTTTAATGTGATTATTTTTATTAATATTATTTTTAATATTAAATGTTTATTTTTTCATCAATTTAATTTCTTTCTGATTTCTTTAAAACTAATTAATTAATTTAAATAATTTCTATAACATGAAAATCGATTAAAGTAGATTTAGAACAATAATTTTTAACCTTAGCACACACCTTTAAGAGTTTTTCAAATCTTCAAGAATTGAACAATTATTTATGGAGGATATTTATTATAAGTATTTCTTTATAATTAAGCGTATTACTTTTTAATAACAATCAGAAAACTATACAAATTTAAGAATTTGTATAGTTTTTGTATTATTATATTTCTTTTCTTGTTTTTGATTAAATGCATAAAAAATTCAAATTCAAATAGTGGAAGTTTCCCGCCGCATCTATGCCGCGTCTGCGCGCCGAGGATTCTCACGCGTTTGTGGTTTCGGAAACTGGCATAGGGCGCGCATCGGTCAGCCTCTCTCACGATCGAGTTTCTTCAGCTCTTTTATATAAGGCCTGATCCCGTACCTCTGAAAATACATTTCTAATGTGTCCAACACTCAAATCTTCATTGTCAAATATTGGCTGAAGATTAAATTAACAACTCTGTTTCCATATAGAGTTGTAAAAATAAGATTGTTGGTTATTCATTGGCTCCCAAGGATGGACCAATATTGAAAGCCAATTATTGTACCAATACTTGACATGCATTAATAAATAAATTAAAATATTTATTAAAAAAAAAAATTTTTTTAAACAATAAATAAATTAACAATATAAAAATATAGATTTTAATATTGTTAATTTAAAAAATTTTATTTATCGGCATTATCATTGGCAACCAATATTGAACCAATGATGGCTGCCAATGACTGGCAAACCCGTTATCATCCCAAGGATTGACCAACTGTGGTCCAATATTGGTTTCCATTAATGCGCCAATATTGGCACCATTGGCTCCCAATACTGGTCCATTAATGCGCCAATCGTTAGTTTCCCATTGGGCAGTCATATCGAGTCTTAAAGTGGAAATTAAGTGTTAAATATCCTGGTTTCTAGTTGTTGATGCTTAAAACCAGACACAGTTGAGCTGTTTTATCACAATGTGCTTACGAAGATACTTTTCAGCCTTTCCGGAGGCTTAAAAGTAGTCCTGACCGCCTGACCTCACCAGAAGTGTCTTGCGCATGAGCAAACATCATATGCTAATGGCGATGCGTCCAGTATAGAAATTTCGCGACGCGATAATTTTGAACAATTTTGTAGTGAATTTTTGTGTTTGTGGTGCTTATTTGTTTGAGTGATGTAGACAATTTTCTTCAAAACAATGAATTTGTGCGTGATTTGTGATTATATGTACAAACAAACTTCTAATAGTTTATTTCAGAATATCTTGTGAAATTGTCAACACATCTCTGCTAAATTAAACTGTTAAATATCATATAATTTCACAAGATATTTGGGATTTTATAAAAAACTGTAGTTAATTTACAGTTTTTAAATATAATACCAAATCACACATAAGTTCTTAAGAAGGATTTTTTAAAATATGAACATGCTTTTATTCCTAACCTTTACAGCCATAATTAGATAATCCAGAAGATTTGATAACTATTTTTTAATTCAAATGTAGGTTTAATTTCAGCTTTCTTAATAATTGACAATAGAATAATACAGTATAAGGTTTGAAATTCAGCCCATTTATTGGCTTCAGCATAAATTTTAGTTTTTAGTGTTGTTTTGTTTCAGCCCACAGTGTGTATTGCTTTCAAGTTATTTTCTTTTGCTGAATTTCAGCCCACAGCGGCTTCTTTCGTTTACACCTTAAAAGAATTCCAAAATTTAGACTCGTTTTAATACTTTGTTTTTTGTGTGTTAGGCAAACGACAATGACGTGAGTGACGTCACATTCTGTGTATTGCTAAATTGCAATTGCGTAGTCCGCTCGACTCACTTTTTGATGGAAGAACTTAGGCAAACGCCATGGGTTTACAAGCATGTCGTTTGTGTAGTTTTTATTTCGTAAGCAGCGCTCAGCTTCGACCACGTTTTCGATACAAATAACACGCTAGTGACTTTGCCTACACACAAAAAACAAAGTCTTAAAGTCATGATTAACTACTTTTAAGATTTGCCTGAAATTAAGTCAATAACTGAATTAAAGTGCTAAAATTTCTTCATAACATACATCGATCTTGAGTCTTAAAATGAAAATTAGTTACTGAATGTCCTGGTTTCTAGTTGTTGATGCTTAAAACCAGACAAAATTGAGTTGTTCTATTAGTATATCTTAGAATGCTTGAAAGTAATGCTTACGAAGATACTTTTCAGACTTTCTGGCGGCTGAAAAGTAGTCCTGATCGCCTGAAGTTACCAGAAAGGATTTGCGCATGAGCAAACATCATATGTGACTGTCCTTGACAAAACGTGCCTTAGCTCCAAAAAATATATTTTGATTTTTTAATGCCAACCAACAGATGTTTATTTGCTCTTTCATTTCCAAAAATAAAAAATTGTTGTTTTAAAGAAATTTTGGTGTTATTAGGTAAGAAGTTGACGTTTGGGAGCTAAGGCACATTTTTTCATGGACAGTCACATATGTTAATGGCGATGCATTCAGTAGATATTTCGCGACGCGATAATTTTGAACAATTTGGTAGTGAATTTTTATGTTTGTGGTGCTTATTTGTTTGTGTGAAACATGTAGAAAATTTTCTTGCGAACAATTAATTTTAGTGATTTGTGATTATGTGTATAAACAAACTTTTAGTGCACTTCAGAAAATCTTGTGAAATTGTTAACATATCCCGGCTAAACTAAACTCTTAAATTTCGTATTATTTCACAAGATATTTTGAATTTTATAAAAAACTGAGGCTAATTTACAGGTTTTGAATAGAATACCAAATCACACATAAGTTTTTGAGAAGAAATTTGTTAAAATATGCCTTTTATTCCTAACATGCAACCGTCATATAATTAGATATTTCAAATGTTTTGATAACTATTTTCTAATTCAAATGTAGGCTTAATTTCAGATTTCTTAATAATTAACAATAGAATAATACAGTGTGAGGTTTGAAATTCAGCCCATTTATTGGCTTCAGAATAAATTTTAGTTTTTAGTATGGCTTTTTTCAGCCCACTTTGTGTATTGCTTTCATATTATTTTCTTTTGCTGAATTTCAGCTGATAGTGGCTTCTTTTGTTTACATCTTAAAAGAAGTCCGAAATTTAGACTCGTTTTAATACTTTGTTTTTTGTGTGTAAATTTTTGCTTCTGATCTTATACCCGAGCTCGAAGCCTCGTACCATTTTTTGACTACGCAAAGCACTTTGCTTAAGTTTTTATCAAGTATTCTTTCATTTTCTAGAGTTTCTAAGATTTTTAATATTAATTTTTTACAACAAATAATTTTAAAAAATTATTTAAACTATAACTAACAGGTGCAGTTTTTTTTTCAACGAATCCATTGATACCAAAAACTCATTTTTCGTCAAAATGTCGTTTGCCTAAGTTTTTCCTTAGTACGGCAGTATTGGTATCGTCTCGGTTTGTTGAGACTATACGATACGAGACCGAGACTAATCTCGGTCTCGTGGGCAGCACTAATTTTTTCAATAAAATGTTTTAAAAAATGTTTTAAATGGATTACAAGTTGGATAAATTGACAAATTAGGATTATTAAATTTAGAAAGGATTAAAATTTAAATTAATGAATATTTTGACCAATAAAAAGTAGAATTGATTAAAAATTTGATTGTTTGAAACTTAAGTTAAATAAAATTTAGATAAATTAAAAAAAAATTCGAATTTTAATAGATTTAAATTTGTAAAATTTAAAAGTAAAAACAAATCAAATTTGGAAAAAGTGAATATTAAATTAATTAAAATTAATAAACAAATTAGAAGAATTACTTTCTAAATTTCTTAGAGTGAAAATTGAGCCACTCCATATAGAGTGAATGTTCACTCATTGAAAGAGCGAATTTATTCACTCTATAGATAGAGTAACGAGTTCACTCTAATTAGAGTGAATTTTTCAGCTGATTTAAAATGGCGGCTCATTCCACTTAAATCGAATTTCCCACTCCTATTTTAGATTGGGTTAATTAAAGCTTCTGGAAATTTGAATAACATTATAACCTTAGAGGAATAATATCTTATTTTTGAAAAATAAAAATAATATATAAAAATAAATGTTAAACCTCTTTAATTAGTAACTTTCTGTCAGTACTGTTTTATTTTCGTATATATTTAGTCTCAAGGATATTTGTTATTTATACTATTTTATAACATTTTTTTAATTCATATTTACAAATACAACATACAACTTAATACTAACTCTAAACATATATAAGGTATACGTGCTTACGTTCACTCAGAATAGAGTGAAAGTTTTCACTGGAGTGAATTTCTGCACTCTTTTCATTACAGTGAGCGATCTCACTCTTTTAGAGTGAACTTTCACTCTATCTGGAGTACATGTACATCTCACTCCTAAATTACAGTGAAATTTTCACTCTAAGAAATTTAGAGAGTCATTCTCTCAAAAAGAACAATTTCAGAATTAAGATTTTACGTGAAAAAATACTTGTAAAACTCTTATATAGTCCTATGTCAAGACATGGACCTAAATAAAACCATCAAATACTTTGTTATAATGTTTATGAACATTTTAAAATATACACGGAGCGAAAAATCTTGCCTTTGTAGCATGAAGTTCATCCCTGCCTTTGCAGTATACGCCCCTTCACGCTACTGGAGTAAAAATTTGTGCTATTTTCGCGTGAGTCCACGCTAGTAGTATAACTATGAGAGTACGAGGCCACAGTTCCGATTTTCGCCACCAGGTGGCGCCCTAGTCAGTTACCTGCAGTGGACTTTTAGCGGTTTTGTTGATAAATTACCGTCGGTCGGTAATGCAGATTTCGCGCGTGTTACCTTGTGTCGGTAATGCAGATTACTTGCTTGCTCGACGGTAAGGTAGATTTCCGAAGTCGGTTACCCTTAGTTGGTATTACCATATGTCGGCATTCTCTTGGGGATTCTCCTACGTCATTTTAAATTTTTACCCTTACTTTTGCGCTAGAATTTAAAGGTACCTCTACTTTCAGGTTTTTCAAGCGGGGGATTTCTCCATAGATGGCGCTGCAATCGAATCGCACCAAGTTTAACTTAAAATCTTAATCTTTCTAATTTGCATAAACTGTGTATTGTTGTTAACTTTTACCTTAGGACTAATTGCATGTGTTTATGACCTCATCCATCTGTAGAATTTGCATAAACAATAAATTGTTGTTAACTTTTATCTTAGAAATAAGTTACATGTCTTTGGTACTACCACCCACTGTCCACCTAGTATATGTTTTCAATGTATGTATCATATGCCTAACACCCCCCCCCCCCCGCCCACCAACCCGCCACCCACTTAGTATATGTTTTGACAGAAACTATTCTATTCCCAACACCACCCACCTACCAAACCCAAAATGTATTGGGACTTAAATTTTCAAAATACCGAGATTAGCGGGTAGATTAGGGGGGTGGGTCACGTTGGGCCTGATTTGACGTATGGTGCGCAAACGAGATGCGCGTGGCCAATGTGAACGAATACTCAAGCGATGTATATTCGGTCTAGCTTAAAAAAGAAAGGTCCACGATCCCCCTAAAGGCCTAAGCAGATAAAAATACGGTTACGGGACCAGAGCATGAGACAGAAAAAGACAGAAACAGTCTCTGTCCTTTATTATCTCATGCCCCGCTCCCGTAACCGTATTCGTTGTGCTTTGGGCTTAAGCCAAAGAGTTTTGCTATTTTTCTCTTCCTCTATCGCTGTTACTGACGCATGAAATAGAAAGGAACAAGGAGAGGAGGATGAAATTGCCACATCGTTTTAAAATTCACCTTCTTCTTTCAGTACAAATGTACTAAATTTTACAGTTGTAAAATACATAATTTACTCTCCACCAACAGAAAATGCATTGGAACTGTAAAAAATTTAATTGTATTTTGTATTGTGACACTATGAAAATAAATCGCTTTACGTAATACATAGTAAATTTTAACGTATTATGATGGTAATATTCGGTCCGATAAATAAATATTTCACTTATGAATTTCTTATTAGAAAGTAAAGGATTAGGTAAAGTAGTAAAAACACATTGACAGTAGTAGGGTTTATTTGAATAACACCTAGAATACATTCTACAGTTTCAATATATAAATTTAGAAAACAATTTCGAAGAGCTACTACATTCTTTTCAGCTCATTTATCGAATCACATACAATGGATTGTACATGTAATATTAACAATAAGTCTTTTTTAACATTCCTAAGCGCTGAGCAGTCTATATATTATAAATTTCATATCAACAATTATATTAAAAAAGAATTATCAAATATGCTGTAAATAATGATAAGTGTAATAATATAATGATATTATCGGTATTATAAAGCGTACAAAGCTGACCTTTTAGACATAACCTAAAAGATCCGGCCATCATAATTGTTTACATACGTCCTGGAGCTATAATGTCAAACGCAAGTACGCATGCTTTCATAATGCGCGCGTTATTTGAAATTTTTAGAAATTGAAGAAAGGGACCTAAGAAGGAAATTGGTTATTTTCCAGGAGAGCGAAAACAAAAGTCGAGCGTGCATGGTAATCTGTACAAATCGAGAGACTTGAATTGTTATAACTTGAAAATTATTAAATAAAAACCTTTTCTGACTTTAGATAATGAAAAAGGAACCTTTGATTAAATTAAAACATCAATAAACCGAAAAACGATTTTTTACTTCTTAGGTCCCTTTCTTCAGAACGCGTCACATTATTACTATCTTTTAACATATTTATTATGATTAAATAATTTTAGTTTAAGAAAAAATAAACTTCATGAAATATATTTTATATAAAGAAAGTATAAATACATTTTTTAAATATGTTTAAAATTAATTTATTAAAAGCATTTCTAATCAACGTGTGTATTTTGACCAATCGCACTTATGCCTGTACTTTATGTTGTCAGCAGTCAGGTTCGCCAACCAAAAAACAAAAAATGCTGCATTGCAGCACCTTTTTTTAATTATTCATATCCGAAAAGAATTTTTTAAAAACACTTAGGTTTCTTTTCCTTATATATTACAATATTTCTTATGACTTTATATTTATTGTTTATAAAAAAATCTATTCTAAAAAAAAAAAATACTGTGGTTAAGATAGCACTATTGTATTTTGTTAAGTTGGTGTATAGTAACAGCCAAAAGTTTTTTTATTTTACTAAATGTTTAAATTATATAATATTTATATTTTATAATTATAAATTTCTTTGGATAAAATAAATTTTTTTTTTTTTTCAGGAAAACTAATACCTAACCTTTTAAGATAACTCTTTATTAATGTTCACAAAAACACTCGATATGGGATTTACATGTTAATTGCATTTAACTTTTTCAAAAGTTAACTTTAACTTTTCCAAAAGTTAACTTTAACTTTTCCAAAAGTTAACTTTAACTTTTCCAAAAGTTAGCTTTAACTTTTTCAAAAGTTAACTTACATTCTTATGGGATTTACATGTTAATTGCATTTAACTTTTTCACAATTTAACTTTTTCAAAAGTTAACTTTAACTTTTCCAAAAGTTAACTTTAACTTTTCCAAAAGTTAACTATAACTTTTCCAAAAGTTAACTTTAACTTTTTCGAAAGTTAACTTTAACTTTTCCTAAAGTTAACTTTAACTTTTCCAAAAGTTAACTTTAACTTATTCGAAAGAAAACGCTAAACAATTGGATGCTTTGAGATTACTATATAGGTTGAATATAGGTTGATCTTATAAATTCTCATTAATTCTTCAAATTGCGAATTGTAAAATTCTTTACCTTTATCAGTTTGTAATTTCTTTGGAATGCGCATTTCCCACGTAATATACGTAGAAAACGTAGAAAGCTAGGTAATTTAAATGTCAAATGTATAATGTATATCTACCCAGATAACCAGCGTACAATACGTACCATTGCATTATACTACTACTATATAAGAGTATAATGATACCAGGGCCGGCGGAAGGTATTTTTTCTAGGGGGGGGCAATGCATATATATATATATATATACCTACACAGACATACATATATACACAAATATATATATATATACTAGGGGGGCTTCGCCCCCCTGCGCGCTTCGCGCGCCAACCCCCCCATTAAATTTTATATTTATTTTCTGGAAATTAAAAAGATGTTAAATAAAATAAAATGAAATATAAAATGAATATATTACTATATTTATTAAATATTAAATATTAAATTTAAAGTATTAAATTTATTAAATATTACTATATTTAAAATATAGTAATATTTTAAATATTTTTAAATTTGGTTGAAAAATACTTGAAACTCCTATTACATAAAATTGATAATTAGTTCATACTTCATTAATTTTATATTAATATTGGTTTTTAGCCAATTTCATTGAAATCGTTAAAATCTATTACTATTTTATAAAATGAATATTTCATTAATTAAATTTCTTATTATGTTTCAATGAATTTGCTACCAAGATACACTACGGGGAAGTAACCAATTTCGTATCTCAAAATCTAAATAAAAAAAGATTAGTTGAGGGTCCTGAGTCCATAAAGTGTTACGCGCGACTTTCGTTGGCCCCGCGTTCAGCGAAAACTCACTGAACACGGGGCCAACGAAAGTCGCGCGTAACACCTTATGGACCCTCAGTTATATTTTGTAAAGATTATATAAAATGCATTATTTAGAAAAATAAATATATCTTCTATAAAAGCATTATTTAGAAAAATAAATATATCTTCTATAAAATATTTAAAATTTAAAATTTATTTTAAATTTGGTTTATATTTGTAATTTTACACGAATTATTAGGATCCACGTAATGTTAAAAAACATTTTCAAAGAAATTAAATTTGTTCAGTTTTTTAGAAATTAAAAAAATTAAAACTATTTTTCAATGACATTAAATTGTTGTTTTAAATTAATTTGTTTAATTAATTTGTTAAAAATTTTAAATAAATAAAAAATGTTTAATATAAATGGTTATTTTCGATATTTGTCTCTAACAAAAATTTAATCAAAAATTTCGGTCCAAACAATGTTATTTATATGTTTTGGATCTTCATCATTATCATCATTACATTCAATAAATAAATTGTCTGGATCTGTGCATCTTGACAATGCCACATATAATTGACCATGAGAAAATAAAGGTTTATTAAAAAAAATACCCAATTTATGAAAACTTTGACCTTGAGATTTATTAATTGTTATTGCAAATGCCAAAACTATTGGGAATTGTTTTCTAAATAAAATAAACGGTAAATTTGAAAATTCTCCAGTGTCCAAAGTTATTCTCGGAATAAATGCAGTGGTACCTTGTTTACTTCCAGTTATTATTAAAACTTTTATATTAAATTTATATAACTCTAAAATTTTTAATCTGGTACCGTTGCATAACCCATCATTAATGCTTATATTTCTTATAAGCATTACTATGGCGCCAATTTTTAAAGTTAGTTTATGGATAGGTAGGCCAGGAATTTTTAAAGAATTTAAATACTCATTTGGATAATTTAATTGTAAACCTTCATCAGTTAGATCCATTCCCTTATTTTTTATATAATCTATACTGTAATAAATTTTCTCTTTATCTTTTATTTTTTTTAATATTTTGTTGTTTAATATGTTTATATCATCGTTATGACATGCCAGGATTGCAAATTTTGAAATATCATCTTCTTTTTTAATATCTGAGCCAAAAATTTTAGAACAAACATCATTTGTTTTCCATTCTTCAGGAATTGAAAATGACTTAATTTTACCTTCACCTATATTTAAAAGAAATTTTGAAAAATCAGCATTCGATGTTCTCATATTTTTAGTCAATTTAAAAATTTTAAATTTATTCCAAAGACTGAAAAATTTTATAGATTCTTGAATAATTAATTTTTTACATCCATTTTTTATCACTGGTAAAATTTGTCGAAAATTGTCAGAAAATTGAGTATTTTACCAAATTCGAAAGCCTATCCCAAACAGTCAAACGGACATTCTCCCGAAAGAATTCGAAAGCCTATCCCAAATGGACATTTACCCGAATTCTTGAAAATGTTTGGCAATTAGGGATTTCGAATTCGAAAAAAGGGGCATGTCCATTTTACCGAACTCGGGTAAATGTCCATTTGGGGTAGGCCATTCATGAGTTTTGATTTAAGATTTCGAATTTGGTAAAATGGACATTTTCCCGAAAGAATTGAGTATTTTACCAAATTCGAAAGCCTATCCCAAACAGTCAAACGGACATTTTCCCGAAAGAATTCAAAAGCCTATCCCAAATGGACATTTACCCGAATTCTTGAAACAGTTTTGCAATGTGGGATTTCGAATTCGAAAAAAAAGACATGTCCATTTTACCGAATTCGGGTAAATGTCCACTTGGGATAGGCCATTCATGAGTTTTGATTTAAGATTTCGAATTTGGTAAAATGGACATTTTCCCGAAAGAATTGGGTATTTTACCAAATTCGAAAGCCTATCCCATATGGACATTTGCCCGAATTTCTGAATCTGCGGCGGCGGCGGCGGCGGCGGCGGCGGCGAAATCTTTTTATAATATAGAGAGATACATAATCAGGGTTGCTACGCTTTCTAGAATTACTATTAAAGATGCTTACTTTTAAAAATTTTGAAATTGAATGAAGCATGTTTTATGCACAAAATAATCCTGGTTAATAGTATTTTTTTTTTTTTTTAATTATCCACTTTTTCGTAAATTACTATATCTTAGCGTTTCTTCACTGTCTTACACTGAGAAAAATGAGTTAGCTACTATTTGGATAGCTTTTTTTTTAGCGGTGAAATTAAACCAAATTTTTATTTAACAGAATTGTTATTGAGTAGAATTTTTCATAAGACGAATTTTTTAATTTTAGAATATCCATTTCACCAAATCTTCATTATTTATCCAATATTTTAGTTGCATTAATTGTTATTTAATATAATTAATAAAACGCTAAATTTCCATTTTTGTCGGATACCCTGAACTATTTAATATTTCGTCTTACTCAAACTTTTATTAAAAGAAAATTCTGCTGAATTAAAATTTGGTTAAATAGAAATTCTTTAAATAAGAAGTTTGTGTTAACAAAATTTTGTAAAACAAAAATTAAATTAAATATAAAATCGCTAAACTTAAAATTCTGTTAAGTACAAATCTAGATTTATTAAAATTTGATTAAAAACAGTCTCGAAGGATGATAACACAGCCTCACAAACAAAAATTTGTCTCAGATACTACAGTAGCTACTGTAGAAAAGTTGGGTGGGCGCCAGTTGGGCCCCATATGGGTTTCCCAAATTTAAGGTGGGCCCCAGTTGGGTCTTCCCACTGGGAAATTAGTGGGCTTGTAATGCTCAACCCGGTTAGTGTCAATTCACTAAAAAAGATCGTAAAAATGTAAGATCGTTAAAAAATATTCATTACAACTCTTAACAATATTTTCCACCAAAATTTTCTTTAATGATATAAAAATTAGTTAATAACAATTGTTGCATGTATTTTTTAATTTGTTTAAACAAATCAATATTGTTTATTTGAAACTTTTCATCTAATAGAGCTAGAAAGTTGTAATAATAAGTTGTATTAATAAAATACAAAAATCCACAATTATAAAAATTGTTTAAACAAATTAATATTGTTTATTTCTAATTTTTCATTTAATTGAGCTAGAGAGTTGAAACTTTCTCTTAATTTTGCAACTTTTCAAATCTATAAAAACTTAATATTAATAATAAACGAAAATCCACAATCAAAAAAATTGTTTAAACAAATTAATATTGTTTATTTGCAACTTTTTATCTTACTGAGCTTCAGATTTAAAATTTTCTTTTAATTTTGCAACTTTTTAAACCTATGAAAGCTTAATATTAATAATAAACGAAAATTCACAATTTTAAAAATTGTTTAAACAAAATAATATTGTTTATTTGCAACTTATCATCTAATTGAGCTAATTAAGCTCAATAAGCTAATAAGCTTAATATTAATAATAAACGAAAATCCTCAAACACAAATATTGTTTAAACAAATCAATATTGTTTATTTGCAACTTTTTATCTTATTGAGCTTTAGATTTAAAATTTTCTTTTAATTTTGCAACTTTTTAAGAATACCAAAGCTGAATATTAATAGTAAACGAAAATCCACAATTATAAAAATTGGTTAAACAAACTAATGTTGTTTATTTGCAATCATTCATCGAATTAAGCTAGAGAGTTTAACTTTTTCTTAATTTTGCAAATTTTAAGCCTATAAACACCCAAAACTTATAGTAAACGAAGATCCATAATTATGAAACTCTTTTAAATAAATTAATATTGTTTATTCGCAACTTAAATACAGTTAGGGAACTGTATTACAATATTGATATTAACAATATTAATTTGTTTAAACAATTTTTATAATTGTTGATTTTACTTAACAATTAATTTTGGGCTTTACTAAGATTGAAAAAGTGCAAAATTAATAAAAAGTTACAACCCTGTAACTCAATTAGATGAAAAATTGCAAATAAACAATATTAATTTGTTTAAACAATTTTTATATTTTTATATTTTAGTTTTTTTCTAATATTAGGATTTACTTAACTTAAATAGATGCAATATTAGAAAAAAGTTACAACTCTCTAGCTCTATTAGATAAAAAGTTTCAGATAAACAATATTAATTTGTTCAAACAAATTAAAAAATACATCCACTAATTGTTAGTAACTAATTTTTATGTAATTAAAGAAAATTTTGGTGGAAAATGTTGTAAAAAGTCGTAATGAATATTTTTTAACGATCTTACACTTTTACCGATCGAAAAATGTTAATTTTCATGGATTTTATATCAATTCTATGAAAAAGTTTTTTCCCCATGCATTTTGCACGGGAAACTTTGAGCGCTTTGACCGAATTTCATGAATTTTTAAACTGAAATGAAGGGAAATTGCAATATATAAAGCCCAGGCTGACCCCAACTTGCGCCCACGTACAAACTGGGAATTACTGGGAACTTTTTTACACGGGAGTGTATTTCTACTTACTTGTTTTCACTAAATAATCAGATTGGTTAAAATTTTTGAAATAATCTTTAAAAAAATTGATGAAAACACGAAAAAATCGCTTTTTTAAGATTATCTAAAAAATTTTAGTTAATCTAATCATTTTGACTTTGAATGCGGATTTAGTGTAGAAAAATATACGTAGGAATACATTAGGGTGAAGACTCGGACCTTTTGTTCTAAGTCATAGCAACCCTGATAATTACATTAATTTTATTGTATAAAATGTTATTGAACTTAAAACTAAGAAGATTGTACTTTTTTAAAAAGTTGTTTACATATTTATTTAAAAATTAAAATTATAAGTCAATTTTCAGAGGGGGGCAAGCCCATACATTGCCCCCTCGAGGTATTTCTAGGGAGGGGCATTGCCCCCTGTGCCCCCCCCGGCTCCGCCGTCCCTGAATGATACTGATTTTTGAAGTACTGATTCTAAACTATAATGGCCTGTTTACACCTTCGAAAAAAAATTTTTTTTTCTTATTGGAGGGAAGAGGACAGACTGTGTATGTGAACTCTTTACTCTCATGCAAAAAAAATTTTTTTTTTCGAAGGTGTAAATAGGCCATAATAGTGCCAGTATGTATGTACCTTTTTATTACATTTGTATGACGTACTTGTATAGTACTAGTATTACACTTGTATGTAATTCATAAAAACTTTAAGATTTTCAGTTAGTACGCGTACTAAATAAATATGGAGTCATACCAAAGTCGTACTAATCTAGCATCTTGAAAAATAATTTGAAAATTTGAGTACATATAAGATTATAATGCAAGTACAGGGCCAGTACATCATACTGTTGAAAAAAAAATAGGGGAGACCGAGGAGGAAAGTAACAGAGGTGGAAAGTAACAACGCTTATAACTTCTAAACCAATCAGCGAAGAGACATGGTCCCAAAGTAATTTTTTGTCCAGTTTTACCCCCTCTACCTTCCCTATATCATGCGCGAGCTGGTTTGGGAACCGTATGTCTGATATTGACATGTTGTGCAAAAATTACGATAAAAGTAAGTTTTTGCCTAAATTTTCAAAATATCATATTTCTTTGATTTCATAGATATTTCGTGCTTTTCGTTTTTATAAACATCCTCCTTTTTTATAACTATGTGATTTTATATGTTGATTTCATATTTTAATGATGAAATATTGAACTTTTGATTGGAATTTTTTTAAAAACGATACTTTTTAACGTCATAGCTGTGGAACGAATATTAAATAGATAAAAAAAGCTTGATTACAAAAAAGTGTAAAAATATGTGCCAATTATGTACAAAATGTAGTTAATATTACTTTGTCTTTTTTATATGTTCATACTAAAAATAATTTTAATTAATAGCAGTTTTATATTTGAAATGTTAGCCTTAATTTTTAAGTGTTACTTTCCTCCTTCGTGCTGTTACTTTCCACCTCAAGGGTGAGGAGGAAAGTAACAAACAAAGAGCTGATTAAAAAGTCCTGCTGTTGACTATCTAATTATTATTTATGTTTAATTCCAATTTTATTTAATAGCTGAAGGTCCAAGCTTTCGATTAGTATATGTTTACAGAACTTATCCGACAAATAGTTTTGATGTTATCATAAAAAAAACTGATTTTTGTTACTTTCCTCCTCTCCCCTATGCACATACTGGCACTGTATCAGTTTAATGCAAGTAACTAAACGTGATTAAATGTACGTGAACTGACCTATGCCACATTATGTAGAAATGTAGAAAGGTAAATTACATAGATAATATACGTTAATGAGAAATCGGACAAACATTAAAAAATGTCAGAAATTTTTTAAATTTTGAGAAATGATATTATTTGGTACAACAAAAAAGCATGCAAAATTTGAAAATTTTTTGCTAAATAATTTAGAAGTTAAAAAAATTATTTATTTATCATGGTCTCTTATGAAGAAACGGTAACCAAGGTACTTTGAAAGTAAATTTCTGATAGATATCGATGCCAGATTTTCTTGGGCTAATTGTATTTAATTTGGTCACCTTACCGATCATTTAAAAGCAAAAATGTTAAAAATATTCAAAAATTCTCAAGATTTTTCGAATTATTCAGTCTAGATGCGGCAACGCTGTAAAGCTCGTCAAATGCAGTAAAGAACGTAGGTTACGTAAGTTTGGTTTGAGTCAGGTAAGAAGTTCCGGCTACAAGCGCGCTAAATTCAAATTCATTAATATTAAAGTTTTTTCAATTCACTTACAGATTGTCAATTGTTATTTATTTATAAATATTTAAATATTATTCCACTTACAAATTTCTGTAGGCATGCTCAAACGCTGCTACCAGCCTTCGAAAAATAAAACTTAGATATGCCTTGTTGTTACGCTTTTTAGGTTACTTTGAAATTAAAAATAATAACACTTATATTACACTAAAATAAATCTGATTATTGTATATTACGATATATTTTAGTTTATTAAATATTAAAATACGCTATTTATCATTAAGTTAAAAATAAATATGGAAATAAATTTCCCCAAATTTTGTTTTCTTAGGTTTCCGAATCGTACAGTTACTGTCAAAAGTTTTGTTTTCTTCGGCCAAAAAAATGCTTATTTCTTATACTAAACATTAGTTTAATTAAAAAATGTTATCTTTAACTTTTCCGAAAGTCACCCTGAACTTTTCTGAAAAATGACTAACTTTTCCTAAAGTTACCTTGAACTTTTCTGAAATACATGTAAAATTAAGTTATACATATAAAGTTAAGCTTTTTTTAACGCTTTACGTTATTAGCAGTGACATGGTCGATCTTGCACTAACTTGCCTAAACTTGTTTACCTTCTGTAGAGAAGATTTGAAACTAATTTAGGACATACTGACACGCTTGTACTGTTGACACTGTATATTGTGTCAGCGCCAGGGATAGGTGCGTATTATACGTGATGTATTATACATGATTTTCTACAGTATAATACGTACGTATTATACGTAAAAATTTTGAAAATAAGAGGGAGTGGGGGGTTTTCTACGTATAATACGTATTTTACATAATGTAGAAAACCACGTATTATACGTAGAAAACCTCGAGTTTTCTACATTTACCCATCCCTGGTCAGCGCATATAAGATCACATGGTATAATATAGACCAATCAGCAACAGAGTTAGGAAGGTTTCAAATAGTGGAGGGGTTACATTGAAGAGAAAGACATTATTTTTATTAATTTTAATATTAATTAAATAGTAAAGTTTTCTTAAAGTAGCGCGTTTTAATGATTTATTTATTTATATTTATAATATTGTCAATAGGTCAATGTTTTTTACCTAAATTTGTTATTTAATTACTGCATTTATTGTCAAAAGTTACAAATAGAGTTTGAAAATTAATTTTTATTCAAATATTTCAGGACAATAATTTCTTTAGAATTTAATGCTTTTTTATATATATTTAGATTTATCTGCAAAAAAGTAAATACAATCCATAGAATAGGTTATATTTATTATTGACAAAAATAACAAATGGGACTGTTTTAATTTTATAAGTACTAATATATACCCTTTTTGAATGGTTTAGAAGTAACCGTTACTTTACTTTTTACATCACAACTACACAACGGCTGTTTAGTAAGTCTCACTATTAAAGTCGCCTTTTCTGTCCACTTTTCTCCGTGTAATTTAAAATTTTTCGCATTACTTTTCTAGAAAATGCAGCCCACCAAACTTGAAAAATTAAAATACGAAAAAAACGAAAAATTCACCTGTCTTTCTCAATTTCAATCTCCGTTTCTATTAATGAAAATTATGAACATTTTAAAGGGGACATGTTTTAAATACCATTTTTGTAAGCGGTCCCACAATTTTGGCCGCTAGCGTATTATTCAAAATAGCGACTGGCTGGAATACAAACAGTGCATTATAGTCAATATGACGAAATCAGTTTTTTAAAATAACTTTTTAAAACAAATTTTGGAACCTATGTTTATTAACAAACTAGCTGTCGTACCCGTCTTCGACGGGTTTTAGTTCCTACTGTTACATTTCAAGTTTTTTCTTTACATTGCTCAAAATCTTCTTTACAATAATTTATAAAATTCATAAATTTTATTCTGTTTTTGTTTATTTTCTACGATATTGTTTCTGAGATGTGCCACGTCAAAGTAAGCAATCATTCATCTTTAAAAATAATTTAAAAATCTCTTAAGAATAGTCTCATATTAAAGGATAATTTATATTCATAAGTATAATTCACTTAAAAAGGACCAGAAAAGCAAAAATCTTACGAAAATTAATAGTTTTGTACTGTTTTGTTTACGCATTATGTTTATCATAAGAGTATTTATAATATATATTATGAAAATCTGTTTTTAATTCCAACTTTAAAATTAAATGAAATTAATTTTATTTAATAAAATTTTTATTTCATATTAGTTACAAATATTAGAAGTCATGTACATACATTAGATAATGATAAAATTTAGAATATTTTTGATTGTTAGAAAAATTGTTCAATCTCCCTTTTTAAATATTTTTAAAGTTTTGTCAATTAAGGAACATTGTATAAAAGAAACAAATCTGAAAATGCACATTTTTAAAAAATATGTTGTATCTCACAATTTAAAATTTTAGTTCAATTAATTACAATTTTTTATTAAAGTATTGATTTGTGTCCATTAAATAATTGAATTAAATATTTTAATATTGTATTTCTTAATTTTACTATTAAGTAACTCTCAAATATTTGTATCTGACATTTTGAATTTGTTATTCTGAAATATATCCTTTCGACATCAAAATCTTAATCAAAGACCTCAACAATACCACTCAATTATGCTTCAAAGTAATTCGTTACAATTATAATTTTTTCTATTTTTTTATCCCGATAACAATTTATAATTTATCTCAGTTATAGAATAATAGTTTTGCAAAATTCTGCTAAAATGTGACGAAATCACATGCAATACTCAAATGTGATTTCGTCACATTTTTGTAGAAATTTGAAATTATTTTTCCATTTATTTAATTGAGATATAATTATTAATTATTTTATCAGGAATAAAAAAGCTAAGCACAAAGAGTGTTGGTGTTATCCATCAAAACATGATAAATATCGTAATTCTTAATTTTTCTATTTTTTTGAAAAAGTTCCATAATTTCAGTTTAAAAAAATATTTTTTAATAGGGTTTGGCTAGAAATTATTATTTAATTATTAATCCCTTATCAATTATTGTCGAAATAAAAAGCTATATGTACATAGAGTTTAAGAGTGTTATAAAAAAAAAAATAAAAAAAATGAAAAATATTAAATTTCTTGGTTTTTTGATTTTTTTTTTTTGTAAAAATGTTATAACTTCCGTTAAACTTAATATTTTTTAATCGGGTTTGACTGTAAATTTAAGTTACGCGAATACCTAACAGACTGCAAGATTTAACTTCATTCCGTGGAGCCGTTTTTGAGTGATGCCCGGACAAAATATCGCGGACATACATACATACATACATACATACATACATACATACAAACATACATAATTTTTTAAACAGCATTTTTGGAATTGTTACTACTTGAAACGAAAAAATAAACACAAATTTCCAAGTTCTGTGCAATGTACAGACAAAATTCTGATTTTATTAATATAGATTATTTTCCATTTATCAAGAGCTATAACTGATAACTAGTCCGCTACCATTTTGGATAAATGTCACGAAAAAGAATGGGTAATATTTAAATTTAAGTTACTTTTTATGTATTTGATAGTTCATGTTTTAACCTTTTAAAATAAAATTATTATAAAATAATACATAAGTTTGTGTTTTTAACATTGTACTTTAATTTTACAAAAAAGGAGGGAGGGGGCCTCAAAAAATTGTTGTGCCCTGGGTCTCAATTTGCCTTAATTCGGTACTGGATAAGCTACGTACATTCTTGAAGAAACACTACGAGCAGCAAAAACTATCTACATGAAAGGTAGTGCAAAAAAAGGAATGGTTAAAAAAATATTTGTTAAATGTACAAAATGTTAAAGAAATAGACTGTCCAGCAAGTAAAACTATTGAAACTGACACCTCATTGTTTTTATATGCACATCACATATCACAAACTAGAGAATGTGCTGTAAACAATGTAATGTCGCTCAGCAATTAGTTTCTCAAAACAGCAAATGAATCAAAAGTTCTATAGAAGGCGTCGATTATTAAGTTTGATTTTATTTATATTTTACACCACTCAGAAGTCCTCTTATGAAAATTGTAATTCTGTTTTGTAATTAATTTGAAACAGTTTTTAGGATTAAATGAATTTGATAGTTTTAGAAATCAACGTGTTTTTACCATTTTACCCTAGTCTTTAGATTGAAATACGATATAAATATAATTAAAAAATAACTTTTTAAAAAAAGTATTTACTTTTATTTTATATTGAATATTATAATTTAACTTCTAAAAAAATTACTGACTGTTATTTTTATCTTATAATTTAATTATTATATCAAAAAAGTTAAAGTTAACCCAGTCGAGAATGCAGGACTTCGGTGGAGCATCCAAAGATATTATTATTATAAATATAAATAAATAAATTATTAAAACGCGCTACTTTAAGAAAACTTTACTATTTAATTAATATTAAAAGTAATAATAAAGAATTAATTTTAAAAATATTTGTAAAAAATATACCTATATATATTTGTAAAATGTATCGAATTTTTTTTTTAGAATATCATCTTGATATCGTCTTGATTTTCAAGACGATATCGAGACGATATCGATATTATATCGACATCGTGAAGCACTAGCTGGATTCGCCCTTGCCTTTCTCTTAAGGTACTTTCTCACCTCAGTAGCTGCCATGGGAGTGAAGGGTTGCGACAATTCAAATTTTCATTGTCTGAACTCTTCACTCTCACACGTTACCATAGCAACCTTCAGCCAGCCAGCCAGCCAGCCGAGGTGTGAAAGTGCCATTAAATGTAACCCCTCCACTATTTGAAACCTTCCTAACTCCGTTGCTGATTTGTCTATATTATACCATGTGATCTTATATGCGCTGACACAATATACAGTGTCAACAGTACAAGCGTGTCAGTATGTCCTAAATTAGTTTCAAATCTTCTCTACATAAGGTAAACAAGTTTAGGCAAGTTAGTGCAAGATCGACCATGTCACTGCTAATAACGTAAAGCGTTAAAAAAAGCTTAACTTTATATGTATAACTTAATTTTACATGTATTTCAGAAAAGTTCAAGGTAACTTTAGGAAAAGTTAGTCATTTTTCAGAAAAGTTCAGGGTGACTTTCGGAAAAGTTAAAGATAACATTTTTTAATTAAACTAATGTTTAGTATAAGAAATAAGCATTTTTTTGGCCGAAGAAAACAAAACTTTTGACAGTAACTGTACGATTCGGAAACCTAAGAAAACAAAATTTGGGGAAATTTATTTCCATATTTATTTTTAACTTAATGATAAATAGCGTATTTTAATATTTAATAAACTAAAATATATCGTAATATACAATAATCAGATTTATTTTAGTGTAATATAAGTGTTATTATTTTTAATTTCAAAGTAACCTAAAAAGCGTAACAACAAGGCATATCTAAGTTTTATTTTTCGAAGGCTGGTAGCAGCGTTTGAGCATGCCTACAGAAATTTGTAAGTGGAATAATATTTAAATATTTATAAATAAATAACAATTGACAATCTGTAAGTGAATTGAAAAAACTTTAATATTAATGAATTTGAATTTAGCGCGCTTGTAGCCGGAACTTCTTACCTGACTCAAACCAAACTTACGTAACCTACGTTCTTTACTGCATTTGACGAGCTTTACAGCGTTGCCGCATCTAGACTGAATAATTCGAAAAATCTTGAGAATTTTTGAATATTTTTAACATTTTTGCTTTTAAATGATCGGTAAGGTGACCAAATTAAATACAATTAGCCCAAGAAAATCTGGCATCGATATCTATCAGAAATTTACTTTCAAAGTACCTTGGTTACCGTTTCTTCATAAGAGACCATGATAAATAAATAATTTTTTTAACTTCTAAATTATTTAGCAAAAAATTTTCAAATTTTGCATGCTTTTTTGTTGTACCAAATAATATCATTTCTCAAAATTTAAAAAATTTCTGACATTTTTTAATGTTTGTCCGATTTCTCATTAACGTATATTATCTATGTAATTTACCTTTCTACATTTCTACATAATGTGGCATAGGTCAGTTCACGTACATTTAATCACGTTTAGTTACTTGCATTAAACTGATACAGTGCCAGTATGTGCATAGGGGAGAGGAGGAAAGTAACAAAAATCAGTTTTTTTTATGATAACATCAAAACTATTTGTCGGATAAGTTCTGTAAACATATACTAATCGAAAGCTTGGACCTTCAGCTATTAAATAAAATTGGAATTAAACATAAATAATAATTAGATAGTCAACAGCAGGACTTTTTAATCAGCTCTTTGTTTGTTACTTTCCTCCTCACCCTTGAGGTGGAAAGTAACAGCACGAAGGAGGAAAGTAACACTTAAAAATTAAGGCTAACATTTCAAATATAAAACTGCTATTAATTAAAATTATTTTTAGTATGAACATATAAAAAAGACAAAGTAATATTAACTACATTTTGTACATAATTGGCACATATTTTTACACTTTTTTGTAATCAAGCTTTTTTTATCTATTTAATATTCGTTCCACAGCTATGACGTTAAAAAGTATCGTTTTTAAAAAAATTCCAATCAAAAGTTCAATATTTCATCATTAAAATATGAAATCAACATATAAAATCACATAGTTATAAAAAAGGAGGATGTTTATAAAAACGAAAAGCACGAAATATCTATGAAATCAAAGAAATATGATATTTTGAAAATTTAGGCAAAAACTTACTTTTATCGTAATTTTTGCACAACATGTCAATATCAGACATACGGTTCCCAAACCAGCTCGCGCATGATATAGGGAAGGTAGAGGGGGTAAAACTGGACAAAAAATTACTTTGGGACCATGTCTCTTCGCTGATTGGTTTAGAAGTTATAAGCGTTGTTACTTTCCACCTCTGTTACTTTCCTCCTCGGTCTCCCCTATTTTTTTTTCAACAGTATGATGTACTGGCCCTGTACTTGCATTATAATCTTATATGTACTCAAATTTTCAAATTATTTTTCAAGATGCTAGATTAGTACGACTTTGGTATGACTCCATATTTATTTAGTACGCGTACTAACTGAAAATCTTAAAGTTTTTATGAATTACATACAAGTGTAATACTAGTACTATACAAGTACGTCATACAAATGTAATAAAAAGGTACATACATACTGGCACTATTATGGCCTATTTACACCTTCGAAAAAAAAAATTTTTTTTGCATGAGAGTAAAGAGTTCACATACACAGTCTGTCCTCTTCCCTCCAATAAGAAAAAAAAATTTTTTTTCGAAGGTGTAAACAGGCCATTATAGTTTAGAATCAGTACTTCAAAAATCAGTATCATTCAGGGACGGCGGAGCCGGGGGGGGCACAGGGGGCAATGCCCCTCCCTAGAAATACCTCGAGGGGGCAATGTATGGGCTTGCCCCCCTCTGAAAATTGACTTATAATTTTAATTTTTAAATAAATATGTAAACAACTTTTTAAAAAAGTACAATCTTCTTAGTTTTAAGTTCAATAACATTTTATACAATAAAATTAATGTAATTATCAGGGTTGCTATGACTTAGAACAAAAGGTCCGAGTCTTCACCCTAATGTATTCCTACGTATATTTTTCTACACTAAATCCGCATTCAAAGTCAAAATGATTAGATTAACTAAAATTTTTTAGATAATCTTAAAAAAGCGATTTTTTCGTGTTTTCATCAATTTTTTTAAAGATTATTTCAAAAATTTTAACCAATCTGATTATTCAGTGAAAACAAGTAAGTAGAAATACACTCCCGTGTAAAAAAGTTCCCAGTAATTCCCAGTTTGTACGTGGGCGCAAGTTGGGGTCAGCCTGGGCTTTATATATTGCAATTTCCCTTCATTTCAGTTTAAAAATTCATGAAATTCGGTCAAAGCGCTCAAAGTTTCCCGTGCAAAATGCATGGGGAAAAAACTTTTTCATAGAATTGATATAAAATCCATGAAAATTAACATTTTTCGATCGGTAAAAGTGTAAGATCGTTAAAAAATATTCATTACGACTTTTTACAACATTTTCCACCAAAATTTTCTTTAATTACATAAAAATTAGTTACTAACAATTAGTGGATGTATTTTTTAATTTGTTTGAACAAATTAATATTGTTTATCTGAAACTTTTTATCTAATAGAGCTAGAGAGTTGTAACTTTTTTCTAATATTGCATCTATTTAAGTTAAGTAAATCCTAATATTAGAAAAAAACTAAAATATAAAAATATAAAAATTGTTTAAACAAATTAATATTGTTTATTTGCAATTTTTCATCTAATTGAGTTACAGGGTTGTAACTTTTTATTAATTTTGCACTTTTTCAATCTTAGTAAAGCCCAAAATTAATTGTTAAGTAAAATCAACAATTATAAAAATTGTTTAAACAAATTAATATTGTTAATATCAATATTGTAATACAGTTCCCTAACTGTATTTAAGTTGCGAATAAACAATATTAATTTATTTAAAAGAGTTTCATAATTATGGATCTTCGTTTACTATAAGTTTTGGGTGTTTATAGGCTTAAAATTTGCAAAATTAAGAAAAAGTTAAACTCTCTAGCTTAATTCGATGAATGATTGCAAATAAACAACATTAGTTTGTTTAACCAATTTTTATAATTGTGGATTTTCGTTTACTATTAATATTCAGCTTTGGTATTCTTAAAAAGTTGCAAAATTAAAAGAAAATTTTAAATCTAAAGCTCAATAAGATAAAAAGTTGCAAATAAACAATATTGATTTGTTTAAACAATATTTGTGTTTGAGGATTTTCGTTTATTATTAATATTAAGCTTATTAGCTTATTGAGCTTAATTAGCTCAATTAGATGATAAGTTGCAAATAAACAATATTATTTTGTTTAAACAATTTTTAAAATTGTGAATTTTCGTTTATTATTAATATTAAGCTTTCATAGGTTTAAAAAGTTGCAAAATTAAAAGAAAATTTTAAATCTGAAGCTCAGTAAGATAAAAAGTTGCAAATAAACAATATTAATTTGTTTAAACAATTTTTTTGATTGTGGATTTTCGTTTATTATTAATATTAAGTTTTTATAGATTTGAAAAGTTGCAAAATTAAGAGAAAGTTTCAACTCTCTAGCTCAATTAAATGAAAAATTAGAAATAAACAATATTAATTTGTTTAAACAATTTTTATAATTGTGGATTTTTGTATTTTATTAATACAACTTATTATTACAACTTTCTAGCTCTATTAGATGAAAAGTTTCAAATAAACAATATTGATTTGTTTAAACAAATTAAAAAATACATGCAACAATTGTTATTAACTAATTTTTATATCATTAAAGAAAATTTTGGTGGAAAATATTGTTAAAAGTTGTAATGAATATTTTTTAACGATCTTACATTTTTACGATCTTTTTTAGTGAATTGACACTAACCGGGTTGAGCATTACAAGCCCACTAATTTCCCAGTGGGAAGACCCAACTGGGGCCCACCTTAAATTTGGGAAACCCATATGGGGCCCAACTGGCGCCCACCCAACTTTTCTACAGTAGCTACTGTAGTATCTGAGACAAATTTTTGTTTGTGAGGCTGTGTTATCATCCTTCGAGACTGTTTTTAATCAAATTTTAATAAATCTAGATTTGTACTTAACAGAATTTTAAGTTTAGCGAATTTATATTTAATTTAATTTTTGTTTTACAAAATTTTGTTAACACAAACTTCTTATTTAAAGAATTTCTATTTAACCAAATTTTAATTCAGCAGAATTTTCTTTTAATAAAAGTTTGAGTAAGACGAAATATTAAATAGTTCAGGGTATCCGACAAAAATGGAAATTTAGCGTTTTATTAATTATATTAAATAACAATTAATGCAACTAAAATATTGGATAAATAATGAAGATTTGGTGAAATGGATATTCTAAAATTAAAAAATTCGTCTTATGAAAAATTCTACTCAATAACAATTCTGTTAAATAAAAATTTGGTTTAATTTCACCGCTAAAAAAAAAGCTATCCAAATAGTAGCTAACTCATTTTTCTCAGTGTAAGACAGTGAAGAAACGCTAAGATATAGTAATTTACGAAAAAGTGGATAATTAAAAAAAAAAAAAAATACTATTAACCAGGATTATTTTGTGCATAAAACATGCTTCATTCAATTTCAAAATTTTTAAAAGTAAGCATCTTTAATAGTAATTCTAGAAAGCGTAGCAACCCTGATTATGTATATATATATATATTTGTGTATATATGTATGTCTGTGTAGGTATATATATATATATATATGCATTGCCCCCCCCTAGAAAAAATACCTTCCGCCGGCCCTGGTATCATTATACTCTTATATAGTAGTAGTATAATGCAATGGTACGTATTGTACGCTGGTTATCTGGGTAGATATACATTATACATTTGACATTTAAATTACCTAGCTTTCTACGTTTTCTACGTATATTACGTGGGAAATGCGCATTCCAAAGAAATTACAAACTGATAAAGGTAAAGAATTTTACAATTCGCAATTTGAAGAATTAATGAGAATTTATAAGATCAACCTATATTCAACCTATATAGTAATCTCAAAGCATCCAATTGTTTAGCGTTTTCTTTCGAATAAGTTAAAGTTAACTTTTGGAAAAGTTAAAGTTAACTTTAGGAAAAGTTAAAGTTAACTTTCGAAAAAGTTAAAGTTAACTTTTGGAAAAGTTATAGTTAACTTTTGGAAAAGTTAAAGTTAACTTTTGGAAAAGTTAAAGTTAACTTTTGAAAAAGTTAAATTGTGAAAAAGTTAAATGCAATTAACATGTAAATCCCATAAGAATGTAAGTTAACTTTCGAAAAAGTTAAAGTTAACTTTTGGAAAAGTTAAAGTTAACTTTTGGAAAAGTTAAAGTTAACTTTTGGAAAAGTTAAAGTTAACTTTTGAAAAAGTTAAATGCAATTAACATGTAAATCCCATATCGAGTGTTTTTGTGAACATTAATAAAGAGTTATCTTAAAAGGTTAGGTATTAGTTTTCCTGAAAAAAAAAAAAAATTTATTTTATCCAAAGAAATTTATAATTATAAAATATAAATATTATATAATTTAAACATTTAGTAAAATAAAAAAACTTTTGGCTGTTACTATACACCAACTTAACAAAATACAATAGTGCTATCTTAACCACAGTATTTTTTTTTTTTAGAATAGATTTTTTTATAAACAATAAATATAAAGTCATAAGAAATATTGTAATATATGAGGAAAAGAAACCTAAGTGTTTTTAAAAAATTCTTTTCGGATATGAATAATTAAAAAAAGGTGCTGCAACGCAGCATTTTTTGTTTTTTGGTTGGCGAACCTGACTGCTGACAACATAAAGTACAGGCATAAGTGCGATTGGTCAAAATACACACGTTGATTAGAAATGCTTTTAATAAATTAATTTTAAACATATTTAAAAAATGTATTTATACTTTCTTTATATAAAATATATTTCATGAAGTTTATTTTTTCTTAAACTAAAATTATTTAATCATAATAAATATGTTAAAAGATAGTAATAATGTGACGCGTTCTGAAGAAAGGGACCTAAGAAGTAAAAAATCGTTTTTCGGTTTATTGATGTTTTAATTTAATCAAAGGTTCCTTTTTCATTATCTAAAGTCAGAAAAGGTTTTTATTTAATAATTTTCAAGTTATAACAATTCAAATCTCTCGATTTGTACAGATTACCATGCACGCTCGACTTTTGTTTTCGCTCTCCTGGAAAATAACCAATTTCCTTCTTAGGTCCCTTTCTTCAATTTCTAAAAATTTTAAATAACGCGCGCATTATGAAAGCATGCGTACTTGTGTTTGACATTATAGCTCCAGGACGTATGTAAACAAATATGATGGCCAGATCTTTTAGGTTATGTCTAAAAGGTCAGCTTTGTACGCTTTATAATACCGATAATATCATTATATTATTACACTTATCATTATTTACAGCATATTTGATAATTCTTTTTTAATATAATTGTTGATATGAAATTTATAATATATAGACTGCTCAGCGCTTAGGAATGTTAAAAAAGACTTATTGTTAATATTACATGTACAATCCATTGTATGTGATTCGATAAATGAGCTGTAAAGAATGTAGTAGCTCTTCGAAATTGTTTTCTAAATTTATATATTGAAACTGTAGAATGTATTCTAGGTGTTATTCAAATAAACCCTACTACTGTCAATGTGTTTTTACTTCTTTACCTAATCCTTTACTTTCTAATAAGAAATTCATAAGTGAAATATTTATTTATCGGACCGAATATTTCCATCATAATACGTTAAAATTTACTATGTGTTACGTAAAGCGATTTATTTTCATAGTGTCACAATACAAAATACAATTAAATTTTTTACAGTTCCAATGCATTTTCTGTTGGTGGAGAGTAAATTATGTATTTTACAACTGTAAAATTTAGTACATTTGTACTGAAAGAAGAAGGTGAATTTTAAAACGATGTGGCAATTTCATCCTCCTCTCCTTGTTCCTTTCTATTTCATGCGTCAGTAACAGCGATAGAGGAAGAGAAAAATAGCAAAACTCTTTGGCTTAAGCCCAAAGCACAACGAATACGGTTACGGGAGCGGGGCATGAGATAATAAAGGACAGAGACTGTTTCTGTCTTTTTCTGTCTCATGCTCTGGTCCCGTAACCGTATTTTTATCTGCTTAGGCCTTTAGGGGGATCGTGGACCTTTCTTTTTTAAGCTAGACCGAATATACATCGCTTGAGTATTCGTTCACATTGGCCACGCGCATCTCGTTTGCGCACCATACGTCAAATCAGGCCCAACGTGACCCACCCCCCTAATCTACCCGCTAATCTCGGTATTTTGAAAATTTAAGTCCCAATACATTTTGGGTTTGGTAGGTGGGTGGTGTTGGGAATAGAATAGTTTCTGTCAAAACATATACTAAGTGGGTGGCGGGTTGGTGGGCGGGGGGGGGGGGGTGTTAGGCATATGATACATACATTGAAAACATATACTAGGTGGACAGTGGGTGGTAGTACCAAAGACATGTAACTTATTTCTAAGATAAAAGTTAACAACAATTTATTGTTTATGCAAATTCTACAGATGGATGAGGTCATAAACACATGCAATTAGTCCTAAGGTAAAAGTTAACAACAATACACAGTTTATGCAAATTAGAAAGATTAAGATTTTAAGTTAAACTTGGTGCGATTCGATTGCAGCGCCGTCTATGGAGAAATCCCCCGCTTGAAAAACCTGAAAGTAGAGGTACCTTTAAATTCTAGCGCAAAAGTAAGGGTAAAAATTTAAAATGACGTAGGAGAATCCCCAAGAGAATGCCGACATATGGTAATACCGACTAAGGGTAACCGACTTCGGAAATCTACCTTACCGTCGAGCAAGCAAGTAATCTGCATTACCGACACAAGGTAACACGCGCGAAATCTGCATTACCGACCGACGGTAATTTATCAACAAAACCGCTAAAAGTCCACTGCAGGTAACTGACTAGGGCGCCACCTAGTGGCGAAAATCGGAACTGTGGCCTCGTACTCTCATAGTTATACTACTCACGCTGTAAAAACGTGGAGCGCTTGCTTTTGTAGTTCGAATTCACTTACTACAAAGGAAGGGGAAAACTTCGTGCTATAAAAGCTACATTTTTCTCTCCGTGTACCTATAAAAATACGTAGGTACTGGCGGTCACGAAGTGGAGTCTCTGTCTGTTCCAAAACTGATTCATTTGATTGTAATATTAAAAGAATAAATTTTACTAACATTCAATTATTGGTATTTGCTACATTTCAATTAGATAATAAACTGCTATAAGAAATATTAATAATATTTAGCAGTACATTAGCAAAAATGAAAATATTCTGTGGTCACGAAGTGGAGTTTTCTTTGTGTCGACGACCACAATTAAATTGAAAAACATTTTGATACGGGTTACTTTCTTTTCTTTCATCCTAATTCGCAGTGTCCTTAACTGCACAAATACTATAAATATTGTTTACCTGTCCATTGTTATCTAACTAATTTTATTTACATTTAATACTCATATTTGTGACCGGTCACGCAGTGGAGTTTACTATCCCAGGAGGAAATTTACAACCGGCGCGGACCCTAGCCAGTACCGACTTTACTGGGAACTGGCATTGATCCGAAAGATGACTTGGCCAGTCAACAACTATGTACTTGAACTTAAATCTGATTGGCTAACGATTCGGTCAATTAGAATTTCTGTCATATAGCGATTCTGCCATACGAAAGTTCGGTGATATAAAGTGTGGTTAATTAAGAGTTATGTTGGGTGGGCAGTCTGTATGAAGAATATTCGGTTATGTAGAGATTCAGCTGCATAAAAATTCTGTTTAATATAGAGACTGTCACATTTAAATTCGCTTGCAAGAAAAGTCGGTTATTTAAAAGTTCTGTTGTATTAAAGTTCTGCCAAACAAAAGTTCGACCAAATGAATTGCCAGACATTTGAAAGTTTTATCACTTGGAGATTGTACATAATAAATATTTGGATACATAGAGATTCTATCACATTAAAATTCGGGTTCGTAAACAGTCTGTCACATGCAAATTTGGTTGCATGAATTATAGGTTATATTTTAATTCTATTAAATAAAAGTTCTGCTAAATAGAGATTCTACTACATAAAAGTCAAGATAAATGGAAATTTTCTTAAATATAAAGTTTGCAGTACACAATTTCTAACAATTGTAAATTCTATTAAATAACATTTCTAAAATATAGAAATGATTCGAATAATTAAACTGTCTATTAAATAGATATTGTGTTAAATAAAAATCCCGCCTATTAGTATTTCTGTTAAATTGTAATTCTGTCATATTTAAATTCGGCTAAGTGGATATTTTATCTAATTAAATGTCTGTGGTGTCTAGAATCTAACAAATTATAATTTATTGGAATAAAAATTACAAAATACGTAAATAAGGTTATGTAAAAATTCTAGAACACGAAAGTCAGGTTATCTGACGTTTACATTAAACGTTAATTCTGTTAAAAGCAAATTCGTGAACAAAAGATTTCTCTTTAAACAAACTTCATTTTAATAAAAAGTCATAATAATAAAAAAATTCTAAACTTCAATTTCTAGTATTTGCAAATTAATTTTAACAAAAATTATAATAAGTGATAATTAATTTTTAAAACTTTTCGTCTAACTACGCGTTTTTATAAATACCAATTCGAAGAAATAAATATTGAATAAAAGAATCTTTCTGCCATATGAAATTCGACCCATCTAATATTCTGGATAATCAACTTTAGGGACCATCACAACGTCTCGCTGTCTCAAAACCGGCTCGGTACTGGCATTCTACCGCCCAGCATAAAATAAATAATAAATATTAATAAACAAATCGAAATTAATTACACACGATGGTGCACAAAACTAAAATAATCCTAGGAAATAATATTGCGAATATTTCACTGTATTTCTTCAAGGACCAATGAAAACACAAAATAGTTAGTAGATATTGCTAGACAAAGTATATAATTATACTGTAGAATAAAAGTAATATCTTTTGTTTGAATAAAATGCGCTTCGGGCACGGTCACGAAGTGGAGTTTTTACAATTTACACCATGTAAACATTAATATTTCTGATAATTTGACATTTTCCTTTTCTTTCTAATGTAACTTAGTTGAGGGACGTTGAATACTATCGTATGGCCTGCACAATTTTTATAAATTAAAATAATTTTTTAGAAAAAGTGACGTGAACATTTGAGAGAATGACACCTAAAGTATCCCTGGAACAGGTGAATTTTGTTAAACTGATTGAAATTCCCAATTTTTTTACGTTAAATTATTATAACTCAAAAATTTGTGTAAATAGAAAAAGAAGTTCTACACAAAAGTAAAAGAGAATCTTATTTCCTACAATTTTTGTTGCTACCATTTTTCTAGAAAATTGATATTTACCAACTTAATGACGTGGGTAGCTCCAGGGGGCTGCACATTTTCAGACTGCTGACAGACTAAGTTTGTACCGGCTCAGGACTGCTAGACTGGTATTTTTACATTCGAACGAATGTAAACTTTCATTATATTAAGGTTTTTATTGGTATGAAATGATATTGGGAAACCCGATTTTTTTACCTGTTTAACCCTTTGCCACACCAGGATAGTACCGGCTAGGGACTTCAAGACTGGCATTTTTACATTCGTATGAATGTAAACTTTAGTTTAAATAAGGATTTAGCCGGTATGAAATGATATTGAGTAACCCGTTTTATGGGGTACTTTACCCCCCTACTGACACCCACTGTACCGCTCACTAGCTGACAGACTTATGTTTCGGTTCTTTGCATATACTCAGTAAGCAGTTATCAAATTTTCAGCCGGTATTAAATGAGAAGGTCAAATTTGTCCGTAGCTCCCGGACTATTATAAACAAATTAATAAACAAATTAGAAAATTTTCATTTTTTCAATTAAAAAAATGTTTTTTAATAAGATTAGTTCAGCACAAGATACAAAATACATTAAGTAAACCATAATTATCTATATAAACAATATTCAGTTAGTCTTTAAACAATTTATAAACAAATGATTAATCAAATTCGTTTTCTTTGTCTTTTTACAAAGGAAAAATGGTTTTTTCTTTTAGTTTTTCTGCAAGTAAGACTGAAATACTAACTGATGTTTATTGTTTTGTGTACACAGTTAAAATTTTTGTGTATTTGTGTAGAAAAAAGTCCTTGTTAAATTTTTTGTGTTAAAATGTAACATTTTTCGTGTGTTGATTTTACACATTCTTCAAATGTCATTTGATTCTTGAACATAACCTCAAATTTTTTAGTAGTAACTCTGTAATTTATGTTTATTTTTTTGTTGCAAAAGCATAAATTTCTTATTAAAAATTCATTTTAACTTGCAAAAGATAAAATACAATAGTAATTGCATAAAATATACACGCTTTAAATTATTATAATGCGTAAAATAAGAGGTTAAAATTTGTGTACAAAATTCAACATATTTTTTTGTGTTGAATTAACACATAAGTTTTGAGTGGACCGTTTGGGACATGTGAAAAATGTTAAATTTAACACAAAATTTTTTACTGTGTATTAACAATTTTCCTAATTGTTATAAACAAAGTATTAAACAAATTGAAAACTTTCTGTTTTTTTAATACAAAAAATGATTTTTAGTAAGATTAGTTAAGCACAAGATACAAAATACATTAAGTAAACCATAATTATCTATATAAACAATATTCAGTTAGTCTTTAAACAATTTATAAACAAATGATTAATCAAATTCGTTTTCTTTGTCTTTTTACAAAGGAAAAATGGTTTTTTCTTTTAGTTTTTCTGCAAGTAAGACTGAAATACTAACTGATGTTTATTGTTTTGTGTACACAGTTAAAATTTTTGTGTATTTGTGTAGAAAAAAGTCCTTGTTAAATTTTTTGTGTTAAAATGTAACATTTTTCGTGTGTTGATTTTACACATTCTTCAAATGTCATTTGATTCTTGAACATAACCTCAAATTTTTTAGTAGTAACTCTGTAATTTATGTTTATTTTTTTGTTGCAAAAGCATAAATTCCTTATTAAAAATTCATTTTAACTTGCAAAAGATAAAATACAATAGTAATTGCATAAAATATACACGCTTTAAATTATTATAATGCGTAAAATAAGAGGTTAAAATTTGTGTACAAAATTCAACATATTTTTTTGTGTTGAATTAACACATAAGTTTTGAGTGGACCGTTTGGGACATGTGAAAAACGTTAAATTTAACACAAAATTTTTTACTGTGTATTAACAATTTTCCTAATTGTTATAAACAAAGTATTAAACAAATTGAAAACTTTCTGTTTTTTTAATACAAAAAATGATTTTTAGTAAGATTAGTTAAGCACAAGTTACGAAATACAACTTTAAAACTATAATTATCTATAAACAATTATCTGTAAGTTCATAAACAAATAAATAAACAAATTCGTTTTCTTTGTTTTTTTAATCTGAACAGAAATGAATTTTTTTCTAAATTTTTTTATTTTTAGGATTAAAACACTAATTGGTGTTTAAAGCTTTTCTATCAACAATTTTTTTTATTGCTATAAACAAATAAATAGAATCATTTAAAACACTCTGTTTTAAAGAAAATAATGTGTTGATTTGTAGGTAATTACAGCAAAAAAAAAAAGGGGAGAAAATAGTATATTAAGCAACAAGGGGTTTAAAGTCAGTCCAATTTGTTTTAAACCCGTGTTGCTTACAATACTTTTTATTCCAAAGGCACAAAAGAGGTGCTTTTAAATGCTTGTAGGTTAGGGTCGAAATGCGTTCATTTGTTTGACCGTATGAAAATGGCGTCCATTTTTTCCCTAAGATGAAAAAAATGCAAGGATCAGCTGTTCATTTTTTCCCTAGGGAAAAAATGGACGCCATTTTCACACGGCCGAACAAATGAATGCGTTTAGACCCTGCCTACAGGCATCTAAAAGCGCCATTTTTGTGCCTGTGGGATAAAAAATATTTTCTAGTGCATTATTGTTAACGAGCATTATTTACTAATCCAGTAAAAAAATAAATTACATAAATAAACATAAATAAACCATTATTAATATGTTTGTAACAATTAAAAAAATTGTTAATATAAAGACTTTAATCATCAGTTAGTATTTCGGTCTAACATGCAGAGAAACTGAAAAAAAGACTTTTTTTACAAAAGGACAAAGAAAACGAACTTGTTTATTCATTTGTTTATAAATTATTTATAGACTAACTGATTATTGTTAACAGATAATGATGGTTCCTAAAATGTATTTCGTACCTTGTGCTTAACTAATATTATAAAAAACTTTTTTTTATTGAATAAACAAAAAATTGTCAATTTGTTTATTACTTTGTTTATAACAATTAAGATAATTGTTAATATCAAATTTTTAAACATCAGTTAGTATTTCGGTCTTACTTGCAAAAAACTGAAAAAACGACTTTTTTATAAAAAGACAGAAAACGAATTTGTTTATTCATTTGTTTATAAATTATTTATCGACTAACTGAATATTGTTTATAGATATTTATGGTTCGCAAAATATAATTCGTACTTTGTGCTAAACTAATCTTATTAAAAAACATTTTTCTTTTATTGAAAGAACGAAAAATTTTCGATTTGTTTATTAATTTGTATATAACAATTAAGAAAATTGTTAATATAAAAACTTTAAACATCAGTTAGTATTTCGGTTTTACTTGCAGAAAAACTAAAAGAAAAAAACATTTTTCCTTTGTAAAAAGGACAAAAAAACGAATTTGGTAATCATTTGTTCATAAATTGTTCATAGACTACACACAAAAAACAAAGTATTAAAACAAGTCTAAATCTTGGACTTTTTTTAAGGTGTAAACGAAAGAAGCCGCTGTGAGCTGAAATTCAGCAAAAGAAAATAAGATAAAAGCAATACACACAGTAGTGGACTGAAAAAAAGCAGCACTAAAAACTAAAATTTATCTGAAACCAATAAAAGGGCTGAATTTCAAACCTCATACTGTATTATTCTATTATCAATTATTAAGAAAGCTGAAATTAAACCTACGTTTGAATTAAAAAATACCCGAGTCGAAATTCGGACCCTGAAAAAGATTTGAAAAAGAACTGTTGATTGGAAACTGCGCAGGCGCGAGCAATGCATCAAGAAGTGATGAAAAAGTCCTGAAATATCTTAAAATTTCCGAATTCAGTATTGAAACTCAGGGCCGTTTCGAGGGGGGGGGCCAAAGGGGCGACCGCCCCGGGCGCCATGATTTTAGGGGCGCTAAATTTGGAACTACACAATTTTAAAGAAAAAATTTTTTCAATTTGGAACATAAAAATATAATATCTTAATATTTGCACAAAATGGAGCATTGTATGTCAGTAACCTAAACCACGCAATTATTATGAAATTCTAATGAAAATTGTAGAAAAGGGAGGGGTTAAAGATTCTGGTCAAAAACAAAAAAAAAAGAAGATTTATTTTATTTCGTGTATTTAAAGTGCACATATTAAGCTTTATTTCAAAAGAAAAAAATGCCTTGTTTAAAAAAAAAGTAAAAAAAAAAATTTATTTTTGGAAAAAGTAGGTTAAATTTTGAAAATTTAAAGTCTTTTTGCGCACTATTGAAAAGAGAAAAAAAAACCTTTCGAAAACATACAGGTCAAATTTTTGTCCACCCTGTTGCATAATAGTTATGATTTTTCAAAAAATCCCCTCTTCACACTTGACCAGAATCTTCAACCCCCTCCCCCTTCTATAATTTTAATTAGAATTTCATAATAATTGCGTGGTTTAAGTGCTGTCATACAATACTACATTTTGTGCAAATATTAGCCATTTTCTATTTTTCGATTAGTAGGGGAGACCGAAGTGAATTAAAACAGAGGCGAGTTAAAACAGCGTTGATTTCTCGAAAGCAATGACCTTTTGGAAAATTTGAAAATCGTGAATTTATTACTTTTTTGATTTACTACTTGATCAAAATTTAGTTGACCGGATGAGAAAAATTTTTGGGGTATATTTGACGTATGTCCAAAAAAAATGCCAAAAGTAAGTTTCTGACCGATATTTTGATAATTATTATTCGACACTTATAAGGTAGTTGTTGTTGTTCTAATATTTACTTTAAAAACTGTTGGATAATCAAGTTTCATGGAATGATATTGTTTTTTTGTGTCATGCAGTCTCGAAATTTACGATAAAAGACCATTATTTGAACCGATCGCCTCGGTATATGCAAAATTGAGCTTTAATCGAATAGTGACTGTTTAATTGTTTGCTAAAGTATATTTTTATATATTATAGCTTTAAAAGTATTACAAATTTTCCAAATTTTCGTGTAAAATCACTTTTATATTGTCGAAAGTTAGAAAAATATTAAACTTTTCGCTACCGGATGGACGACACCCCGGATAGACACGAGAATATTTGAATTGTAATATCTTCTAAAGTTTTGTGTTAATCTAATTACAATTTTAAGTCACTGAACAAATTTTTATTTAATTTTGAAAAATTAAAGAAAAAAAGTTTTTTTTCACGCTTCTTCTTGTTTATATAAGATAACATTTATAAATGTATGTACGTGGTCTACTAAGGTAACTCGAAGCATTTTAAATGTTTTATGACATGTACATGTACATTGTAAAATAAAGATTAAAATCATCGAAGTTTTTGATCTGTATCAACAAATATTATATTTTTAAAAAAATTACGATGAATTTACATTTGTTTAAACAAATTATTGTTGTATTTACTAACTTCCTACACACTAAACTTAGAAAAATGCAGTTTTTTTTCTAAATTTTGCAATTAACCGAACGTTATACAATGTTGGATAAAGAATAAAACTGATGTTATTATTTAAACAACTTATAAACAAATTTTTATTGTTATATATAACCTTCCGTAGTTATAAGAAGTTTGGTAAATTGCAAAATTTGAGAAAAACTGCATCTTTCTAAATGTACTGAGTAAAGAAAAGTTTCTAAATAACAATAATTTGTTTAAAAATTGTTTAAATAACAATTTTATTTGTATAATGAAATTGTATAATGTTTAGTTAGTTGCAAAATTACAAAAAAACTGCATCTTTCTAGGCGCACTGAATAAAAATTTGTCAGATAACAATAATAATTTGTTTAAAAAGATTGTTTAAATAATAATTTTTTTTTGTTATTTTTAACTGTTATTGTGTAATGTTAAATGATCTGTAAAATTGGAAAAAAAAACTGCATCTCTCTAGGAGCACTGAATAAAAAATTGGTAAATAACAATAATAATTTGTTTAAACAACATTTTATTTATTTTGATAACTGTTTTAATTTAATATTTTAAATAATTTAATGATTTAGTACAGAGTAATGCTTAAAAATTCACAAGTTTTTTGAAGTCTGATACTCACACTGTTATTAGCTTTAGAAATGTTATAAATTTGCAATAATAAATAGTTTAAACAATTACAAAATTCATCGTAATAAATAAAATTTCTTGACTAACTAATAGAATTATTTAAATTAAATTTTCTTTTTTAAAATCCTAAAATTCACAACTGTTCCAACAGACCTCGGTTTGTGTATCAACTCACCTCGGTACTAGGTGAGTTGAAACGCGGTAAACTGTTTTAGATTTTGCAATTTTTTTATAGACCCTTATAACTTTTCAACTTTTTCATTTTTGATTTACATACTACATAAAAACAGATATCTTAAATTATAAAGCTAATAAAAATAAGACTATTTTTGGCTGAGTTATACGCGATAATGTAAAAATCGTTTCAACTCACCTTGGTCTCCCCTACATTTGATAAATTTTGCCCCATAGACTAAGAAAACGCTTTTAAAGCTTCAATTTATAAAAAAAAAATTTAAATTAAATTCATTCTTAAGTTTTACAAATAAAATAAAAGGAAATTCTAATTTGTATAGACTGCATATTTTCAGTCTAGAATTTTAGAAACTATTTAAAACATGTATCTCTCACAAAAATGTCAAGATATCCCGATGCGTGTGAAGTTGACCCCCCACTCAAAAAATTTTGATACTTTTTTTAGAGTTCTGAGTTCCTTTAGATGAGTTCTAGAGTTCCTGATACTTTTTAGCAATAGTTCTGGCGATTTAGGGATTTTAAAATCGATTTTTCAAAATGGGGGGCTAACTTCACGCTGCCCCCCACTTTTTGAAAAATCAATTTTTTTTAGAGTTCTGAGTAGATTACCAATAGTTCTAGAGTTCCTGAAACTTTTCAGCAATAGTTCTGTTCATTTTCATTAAAAAATTTTTTTTTTAAAAAAATGCCAACCCCCCACTTTTTCTAAAAAGAGTTTTTTATGACATATTCTAATAAAGAAAAAAGAGTTCTGGAGTTCTCTACACAATATACATCAAAAATGAAAAAATCAAAAAAGTTACAATACTTTAAAAAAAAATTGAAAACCAATGTAAAAAAAAAATTTATACTTTAATTTTTCGGAATAGAGTTCTGTTTGCCCCCCGGAGTGCTCTACAAAAAACCCTAATAAAATTTTTCTCTAAACTCAAAATCCAAAAACTTATTAACGTCCAAAGTGACCTAAAAATTTTTGACTTTCGAAAATTTTAGAGTTCTAAGAGTTCTGGTCAGAGTTCTGTTTGCCCCCCGGAGTGCTCTACAAAAAACCCTAATAACATTTTTCTCTAAACTCAAAATCCAAAAACTTATTAACGTCCAAAGTGACCCAAAAAATTTTGACTTTCGAAAATTTTAGAGTTCCAAGAGTTCTGGTCAGAGTTCTGTTTGCCCCCCGGAGTGCTCTACAAAAAACCCTAATAACATTTTTCTCTAAACTCAAAATCCAAAAATTTTTTTCACCCAATTTTGAAAATTAGGGGAGGTGAGGGCAAGACTGGGTACGTAAGGTTTGAAGCTCAATTACACTAATATTATCGATTCAAAAATATTTTATTTATTATATTAATAATCTTTGGCAATCAGTCTTCCATGAAAAAGTTTTATTTGGAACATTTGTTACTTAATTAAATATGGAATTAAAAATAAGCAAAAAAATTCAAATTTTCCATTTTACAAAACGTGGGGGTAAGATGGGGTAGTATAAAAATCAAGCTATTTTTCCCTACAGATTTCGCAAACACGTTTTTTGATTTTGTAAAATAAACTAAAAAACAAGTTTAATGCGTAATTTTAGTTCTCTCATGTAAAATTAAATTACAAAGCTAACTTCAAAAAACGATTTCTTTTATAATAGAAATAAACAAGAGGTTACCTGCTCCTGTATTCGAAATGTATTATTTAAATAACAAAACGTTATAAATAGTGTGAAAAATCACCAAAGAAGATTTTTTTTTTCATAAAATAAAAAAATGATTGGTTTTCAGTACCATATCCTGCCCTCACTTCCTATACGCCGTCTTGCCCCCACATACGGAATTTCATTAAAAAATTAATTTCTAAAAATTAAGTTTCGAAACGGAAATAAGCAAGTGCGTAACTTCAAGTGTAATCATTGTTCAACATGAATAAAATTATATAGTATATAAAATGTTGTTATTAAAATAACAAACACGTTCTAAATAAAATGCAAAAATGACAAGAAAATTGTCAAAAATACTTTTTTTCAAGTGCCGTCAAGTGGGGCTATTTTGTGCAAGCGAGGTTTTTAATAAATAAAATCTTTATATTCAGTTGCTTAAGTTTGCTACTTGGTATAAATATTTTCTGATATCTAGACTACAGAGAGTACTAAATGAATTTACTCAATTCTTTATCATAAATAAGAAAAAAAATCGTAAAATCGTGAAAATCAAGCAGAAAAAATTCAAAGTTCTCAAAATTCTGTTCAGATCTCCGTCAGTTTAAAATTGTTTCTAAAGGTATTAATAACACTTATTGACAATTTAGTTGTGATGACGTATACGTGATGCGCTAACTTTTTATTGCATATTTTAAAAAAAAGTGTAAAAAACTGAAAAAACAGGATTTGGTGGGTTATTTTGTGCATTCTTTAAAATCAAGTTTTTTTCAATAATTTGTTTTGTAGTTAGTAAAAATTACTTTAGCCTTTCGTTTTGAAACATTTTTGTCTTATTTTTGTTATAAAAGGCAAGAAATAAGCTTAAAATTTCAGTTTTACATATGATGCCTTAAAAACCTCAAAAAAATAACATTAATAATTACATGCTTTTCAAGTTAATTTTGAAACTTTTTCTCTTAAAATAACTGAAGAAGTGTAATAGAAGTTATTTTAAGTAAAATTTTCTTAAAGAAATAACTTTTCTTGTATATCTACTTTTTTGTGAAAATTTAGTGTTTTACTTTCAAGAATATCTAGAAATAATACGTCATACAGCAAAAACGTTAAAAAAATTTTTTACACAACTTTATAAATAAGCAAACTTTGATGCACAGAATAGCCCCACCATGGTGTTTATTTTGTGCACAACTTGAGTTTTTAGAACTCAGACAAAAAATTTTTTCTTGTCGGCTAACTCATAGGACACCTTTAGAAGGATGTTTACAACATAACTGAATAGATAAATTCTTTATTTTTTCAGATTCTGAATTTTAATAAAGCATAGAGTGTAAAAAGAGCGGTTTTGTGCACAAAATAGCCCCACTTGACGGTAACAAATAAAAAACTCGGTTTCATCAATCAGTGACTTGGCCAATCAAAAACTATTGTAACGGTGCTATGTTATGCAAAAAATGACCATGATTGGTTAATTAGTTACTTAATTAAGGCAGGTACCCCGTCTTGCCCCCACTTCCCCTATTACTTATTTTACTCTTTGAAACATTCTCTACAATTTTACTCTTTGAATTTCGTTAAAAATATTTTGTTAAAAAAATTCTTAAAAACAAATTTGATTTTTTTAATAACTTTTGAACAAAATATGTGTCGCGCTATGAAGAAAGGGACCTTAGAGTGTAAAAATCGATTTTCGGTTTATGGTTGTTATAAATAAAAGTTCCTTTTTTATTATTTGAAGTCAGAAAATGTTTTTATTAATTATTTTTCAAGTTATGACAATTCAAACATCATCGATTTGTACAGAGCACCATACGCGCCCGTCTTTTCTTTTCGCTCTCCTGTAAAATTACCGATTTGCCTCTAAGGTCCCTTTGTTCAAAGCGCGTCACATATGGGCCCGTATCATTTTGACACAAATTTTTTCGGGCAACTTGTTATATTGTACTCCCGAAGATGAATGTTATATTTTACTCCTTCTGAAATCAAAAGACTTTCAAGTCTTATTTATTAAATAATTGATTTTAATACATTAAATTAATATTAAAAGACTTAATTAATTCAGTAAGTTCAATTAGTGAATAATTAAAACTTAAAAAGCTTTGATTTTAGTAGGAGTAAAATATAACATTCATCTTCGGGAGTACAATATAACAAGTTGCACGAAAAAATTTGTGTCAAAATGATACAGGCCCTCACATATTATGAACAAAATAAAATGAGTAGAACTGTAAAGAATGTTTCAAAGAGTAAAATCAGCTATTATTTGTCAAAATTAGATGAAAATTACAATTGGTTTAGTGACAAATAAAGACAAAACATAAAGTGTTTAATAATAATTATTGTTTGAAAATAATTTTTGCCTAATCTAATTTTTTCTGTTACTTGAACAAGTGAATCTTTTACAATTTCGAGAAATTGTTTATTTTTATTTGCTGTTTGCAAACCATTTTTTATTTTGAGGTTAGATCAAGCGGTTGAACGTTCTTAACACGAGTTCTGTTAAATAAGAATTGTTTTAAGTTAAAATTCGATTAAATTAAAATTCTTTTAAATAAAAATTCAATTTAAAAAATTATTTTATAAGATAAAAATAATGTTAAAAATTAATTCATTATTCCAAGAGTTTTATTAAGTAAAAATTTGCTTTAAATTAATTTGGCAAGAAATTCGAAGAATTTAAATTCGCCTAAAGCGTGATTCAATCAAAGACATTTTAATTAATGAGTTTTAGAACATAGTCGTTCGTTCGAATTTTTACTGTTCTGAAAATTTCTTTAAGATCCATATACAGGGTGTCCGCAAAAACTGTAAATCAGGGAAAAGTTCCGGGAAAGTCAGGTGTGTTTGAAAATGAAAATTTGCGGCCATTCTGATATAAAAAATTAATTGTTACTTATGTCATAAATACAAATGTGCCTTATAATTACTAATGTCATAATAAGCTTTTTAAAATCTAAAGTTATTTTTAAATTTCCCTTAAAAATATAATCGGGAAATACAAAAATATCACTGCGGAAAACTTGGAACTTACCGGGAATTTACAATCATAAAACTTATGGCCACACTGATTATAATTTGTTTAAACTTGTTATAATTGTTATTTTCAGTTTGTTGTTAGTAACTGGTTAAATTCGTCTTTTGGAGGACTTATTATAAAAATAGTGAAATAAACAATTTGTCAATACTCCTTGAAATGTTCTGAAGAGAAACATAGTTACCGATTTAAATTTTACTAAAAACTGTTTTTTCCCCACTTAAAATATATGGAAAACTTTAAGCGCATTGAGTGACTCATAGGCATTAAGACTCATAGGCCTATTTATCGTGAATGGAGTTTTTTAATTACTTATTGAGAAATGAACTTCACAATAGTTATTATTGGTTTTCTGTTATAACAATTTATAAATACTCGTTTTTGAAATTTAAACCAGATAAGAGTCGAAGAGTTTCCCATCCATAAGGCACACGGAAAGACTTTCGATTTTAATACTTAATATTATAGTATTTATTTTTACAAAATTTCGATACCCAGTAAGAAATGAATGCTCGAATCGACGTCGAATAGACGTCGATTTATCGGTCGATATTCCATCGATGTGTCTAATCGTTTCGATGTAAATCTGACACTGAAATCGATGCATTTTCGATATCGACGAAAAATCGATAATAAATGAAAAACATTGTATTGATGTCGTTTCGACCTCGATTCGATCTCGATTTATCGAACAGTGATCGAAATGCGATCGACGGTCAGATTCATTTAAGCCCCTCTTATATTATATTTATGCGTAGACTATTACAGTATCTACGCAAAAATTCCGCGAAATTTTTTTCTGCGAAAATTGTCTTAGTTTTTTTTAATTTATTTTTTAACGAATTTAAATAAATCCGAATTTTTATTTAACAGAATTTTTAGTTTTCTGAATTTATATATCCAACACAATTTTCATTTACGAGAACTCTCACCTAACAGAATTTTAAGTAAGAAAAATTTTTAAATCTCAGAATATTCACTTGACCGAATTTTCGATGGTTAGAATTTCTATGAGCCTAAATTTTTCTTTGCTTTTTTGATAGAATTTTTGAAACATCGAATGTTTATTTGACTGAAGTTGCAAATGACCAAACAAAATGAAGGTTGCTTGTGCAAAATTTAAAATTAAGGGGGGTTTTTAATGGAAAAGTCGAAAAATGAACATTTTCGATTTTATTTCATTATTGATTTATTTTTATAAATATCTATCTAAACCTAACATATTAAACATTAAAACATATTAAAATGGAAGTATTTTGAAAGAGAAAAAAATTATTTTTACATCTAAAATGTTATATTAAACGTTTATCTTAATGTCATGAAGTTCCCAGGCGCGCAGGGACGATGATTTGAGGCTTTATAAAGCTTGACTCAGGACTGGTCAATATTGATTGAGGATTGGTGAGTCGGAGGAAGCAAGACTCGTCCAAGCTAGAATGTAACAGCGATTCAAGCCTGACGCTCCAAGCTTGGTTGAGGATTGGAGTCCAAGACTCAATCAATGTTCGGAAGTCCGATTATAGCTTCATCAAGCCTGATTCCACTGTCGCTTACAGAAGACAGAACGTTAAATAATTATTAATATAATAATATTCTTGTTGTATTATGTTGTTAATAATGATAATTCTTATAATAATAATAAAAATAAAAATAATAATATTAACCCGAAATGGGTTGCTTGGTTTATCCGTTACCAAGCAGCTCAAATATACTGGTCCGACTTGGCTCAGTACTAAGATGACCATTACAGAACATCGTGTAGGTATTTGATCGGGTTGGTGAGGGACTTGTGGTACCCTTTACGGGATATCACAGAGTTTCTTAGCCGACTGGGTCGGGTACTTGAATGTCATTTGAGATGGGGTTTCTGATACCCCAATCGGGCGCCTCCCCAGGTGGCGGATAGGGGAAGGCCTCTCAGATATGGGAGGTACCGAGGAAATTAGAATACCCGGGGCGGACCAAAAGTCAGATAGGGGTGGGCACCCGATATAATTGTCCACTCTGTGTTGGGATAACCTCCCACACAGAGTATTTGCGGTTACGACGACTGTAACGCGCAGTGCCACCCACAATAGGTCTCTCTCGGATGGAGATCAGGGTTCAGTTGGGAGTGGCAATAGGACAGAACCCAGGCAACGACCAGGCATTGACCCGGGACAAGCTAGAGTACGTTTTAAATGGACGGACCAACTTCGGAAGGACATCATGCTATGTTGGCAAAACAGTAGTCCTTGCAGAAGAGGATACATGCTAAGGTTGCATGAGCGATGGGTCAATATGTACCCCCAATACGCTCAAATGACACCTCAGTATTTAAGAGACCAAGTATCCTTTCTGCGAAAAACGGGACATGAAGCTTTTCTTCAGCAGGAAGAAGAAGAACCCTCCGAGAACCTTCAGGTTCCGACAGTAACACCTACACCAACGACCGAGGAAGGGAACATGAGGTCTAGGGAAACCAAAGTACATCTAAAGGTTTCCATTAAAATGGACAAAATCGCTGAAGGGAATAACGAGCTCTCATTACTCCCAGAGGATGTAGATCTCTGGACATTAAATTGTGCTGTGTACGAAAAAGCAAAGGTCCTGCTTCGTGAAAGTAACAGAAAATCTGTTTCAGACCGCGTCGATAGGACCTTTAAACGAATCAGACAAGTACAGTTTAAGATTGGGGTGGCTCGAAGGCATGCTTCTCAATTGCAGAGTGTGATTGTATATCTTGAATCGAAAAGAAAATTTACATCCAGGGTTTTGGAAATAGCCCAGACTCTAAAAAGATTGCATCACACTCTGAAGAAATCGAAGTTGCAGACCATCAAGCAACATTGGATTGAGAAGATACTTTCTCTTGTTGTTATAAGAGAGCGTTTAGAACGGCGGGTTAAATGGATAAAGCAAAATAATACCTATGCTACTAATCCTTCTCGCCTGTTCAGTCCACTATCGCCAACTGTCGAAAGACCCCCATGTCGTGAAGAGATTGAAAACTTCTGGAGTAACATATATGGGAAAGCCCATTCAGTGAACGATGAAGAGTCATCCTTAACACTCTTTCGTAGCTTCTGTTTTAGACAGGGGCTTGACCATCCAGCAGAGGTAAGTCCACCAATTACTAAGGAGGAGGTGAGAAACATAGTTGCTAAAACGAAGAACTTTTCAGCACCCGGGCCAGATAAGATTAATAACTTTTGGTGGAAGAAGTTCTCTTCAACTCACCAACATTTGGCTCAAATATTCTCTACCTTTCTCAACGGTCAACATCCAATACCACAGTGGTTGGTGGAAGGACGAACGGTACTCTTACCAAAATCTGGTGATTTGTCTATTCCAAAAAATTATAGACCCATAGCTTGTCTTAACACCTGCTACAAGCTATTCACTGGCATCCTCAAAGAGAGGATTTTGACATCCATCGAGCCAGTTTGGAGTGCAATAAGCGAACAGCGAGGGTGCAAGAGAGGTCTGGCAGGTTGTAGGGAGAACCTATTGATTGATAGGTGTATTACCCAAGACGCGATATTTTATCGACGTAACCTGTCAATGGCTTGGATTGATTACCGAAAGGCATTTGACTCTACAAGTCATGAGCTGATCATCAAGCTCCTTGAATGCTTAGAGGTACATCCGAACATTGTGAGATGCTTAAAGGAGCTAATGCTCATGTGGAGGACAAGGTTTGTTATAACATCCAACAAACAGCAAGTGATGACTAACATCATCTCGTTTGGAAGAGGAGTTTTCCAAGGAGACTCCCTAAGTCCTCTACTTTTTTGCATCTCCCTCTTGCCTCTGTCTGTATTACTCCGAGAAAAATACTCTGGATACATGTGTGGAAAACCCAGAAATAGAGTCCATAAGATCAACCATCTGTTTTATATGGACGATCTTAAGCTATATGGATCCAGCAAGGACGAATTAAAAATTCTGGTGTTTGCAGTAGCCGAGTACTCCAGAGCTATTGGTATGGATTTTGGATTAGATAAATGTGCTGTTATCCATTTAATTAAAGGGAGACAAGAAACAGCTGAAATGTCGAGCGACTCTGAGAATATTCAGCTCATTGGTGGCAATACCATTCATCACCTTGGTGTTGGGGAAACTTACACATATCTTGGAATTCCTCAATCGGAAAGTCAAGATTTGTGTGGGCTTAAAGATCATCTCCATATGAAATACCATGGTCTTCTCAGAAAAATTTGGGCTTCTGAACTATCTGGGAAGAATAAGATACAAGCCACAAACACATTAGCCATTCCTTTACTACTCTATACATTTGGAGCAGTTAAGTGGAATGTGAATGAGTTGAAGAAACTAGATAGAGAAACTCGCAAGATGATGACTATACATCGAAGTCATCATCCTAGGTCTTCCGTACCTCGCATTTACCTTCCACGCGATCGGGGAGGAAGAGGTCTTTTAAATTTAGAGTGTCTTCATCGTAGAATTGTTTTATCTGCAGCATGCTCAGTCATAAACAGTAGAGATCCTCTTATGCAATTTGTTCACCATCATGAAATTGCAAATGTTGGGGCGTTTTTATATCGAGCGGCAGAAAGAGCTGCAAGTGAACTTAGTCTCCCATTTGAAACCAGGGATATGGAACACGGTTTAGCATCTTTAACACCATTAATGCTTAAAAAACGTGTTAAGGAAGCAGAACATGCGCTTCTGTTACAGGAGCATATTGACAAGCCTGTGCATGGACGGTTTTTCAGTCTCATAAAAGAGTTGGGACTGTCTGGGGTTTTGTCATTTGCTTTCCTCAAGTCTGCTGGTTTGAAATCGGAGACTGAAGGATTTTTATTTGCTTGCCAAGATGGAGTGATAAATACTTTGGTGTATCGAAGTCGAGTGATGCATATATCTGTCGACAATACCAACTGTCGAGCGTGCAGGCAATACCCGGAGACACTTAGTCACATTCTAAGTGCGTGCCCGAAGTATGCATGTTACAGATATGTAGAAAGACACAATGCTGCGCTTAAGGTGTTGTATTATCACCTTCGACACCAATATGGTATAGATAAAGAACCCATCTTGCCGTATGCCCAGGGGGATCAGGAGTCCGTTGTGGAAAATGATCAGTGTAAGATCTACTGGAATTTTTCTTTTTCCACCACTCATCGTATCAGCGCCAATAAACCTGATATAGTGCTCCAGGATCATAAAAGTAAGGTCATTTGTGTGATAGAGTTTTTGGCACCTGCTGAGAGCAATATCACTCAAAAGGAGGATGAGAAGCGGACAAAGTATCAAGACCTTCTGTTTGAATTGAGTAAAATATATCCAGGCTACAGGGTCAGATTAATTGTTCTTGTACTCGGTTGTTTAGGAGGGATGCGAGCTTCATTTGTGAGCCAATTACAAAAAATTCCTAGCTGCGAGCACAAGGCTAATGCGTTGGCGGTTCGCATGCAGAAGGCTGTTCTTCTGAACTCTCTAAATCTGGTTCGGCAGCACTGTTCATTATAAGATCCTATTCGGTAGCTCTAAAAAAGCATCCAACAACGTTCTTGACCACCGCTTAAGAATATCGGCGGCAATGGGTGAGAACAACAGTGTAAGAAACGAAAATAACAACTCTAGTAAATGAATCACGCTTTTGCTTACCCTCCAGGACGGATGGAGCAATAGTGGATTAGAATATGTAAAGCAAGAATGGGAGAGGTTGTTTTAGTGAGGTATTACCACAGCACGTGGTCGAGTCCCACACGAACAAGTGCGTAAATGCATTTTTTCCTCTCCTAAACTTGTTTTGTAAAAAAAAAAAAAAAAAAAAAAAAAAAAAAATTATTATCATTTTTTTTTAATTACTGTACTGCTGCAGATTATCATAAAATTAATAAAATAAAAAAAATTTTTAATGTTCATCTATAATTATTTAAATTGATATTCTTCAGATTGTTTTTTTTTTATAATTTAAGATTAATTGCACATTTACACATTTAATTATTATCGACTTAAGATTAATTAACAATTTTAATACATATAAACACTTAACCTATGAAATAAAATTTCGCACGCTCAAGGGGGGATCGAACCCACGGCCCTATAGACGAATTCGCTCGCGGTGAACGCACGCTATTAGTACCACTCGGCTACGACGGGTAGTTGAGAGTCAATAGAAATAACTTTGTGAGGTTCAGACCTGGATTATGTGCTATTTACATTTTAATAGTTCTGGAACATATTCATTATCAAAAATAAATGAATAGAATTTATTTATCCTTCGTTTATACTGATATACAGTTTATACAATCCAATCTCCTAACTTATTAATATTTTATAAATAAATATTTTTGTAAAATATTTGCAAAATATGTAAACAAAATTAACTAATAATTTATCATTTTTATTTATAACTTTAATTTAATAATATTATTTAAATAATTAATTTCAATAATATATAATACAAAAGTAAATTATAAAAATTGTTTATATATAATGTATTGAAGGGCACTTTTATTTAAATAAAGAAATTTATTCAATTTGTATAATTAAAGTTTTTTTGAAATGAATGATTTTACAAAATTACGCTATCGAAGCACGTAATCATATCTTCAATATTTTTCAAATTTGAAAATTGTGTTTAAATTATTTCGTTTGGTTATGATTCTTTGAAATTTATTTTTTTAAAATGAGAAAATAATTGTTTACAAATTTAATTTACTTCTAATATATCTTACAATTAAGTAAAATTACATAATTTTTGTTTGTTTATTTATAGTTTATTTTATACAAAATTAATAGTAAATATTCATAAAATTACTAAATCTGCAGCAGTTGTAATATTTATTATTTAATTAATAATACTTTTTATATATGTATATACTTTAATATATAAAAAAATATGTAATATGATAAGTTGAGCAATTGTGTTACAGTTGATTCAAGCTTGAATCTAGATTGGATGTTCAAGCTTCGCGCATGAGGATTCAAGCAGTCTTGAATCAAGCATGGAACGAGCATTGGTGTCCAATCTTTTTTTTTTTTTTTTTTTTAAATTCATTTATTTATCAACAACCCATATACATTTAACAACGTGGCGCTAAAAATGAGCAAACAAACGCCATATAACAATAGACATCTTTCAGCCGCAAGTAGCTTTTTGTCGAATAACTCATAACGAAAAACGGACCATATAAGGTCACTCGTCGACTAAACATTTGTGTATTTCGTGTTTATAAAGTTTTAATACAACTAACGGAGCTGTAGTTGACGAAACTATACCCTTTTTTTTTTTGCTGAGTAGTACTATTGTTTTAATTTATTTTCGTGGGTAAGAAAAAAAAAAAGAGAATCGGGTGTATTTTCACTGGTTTATACACCTTATCACAAAACTTTCCCTCATCTTGTTAATTTGTACATAAGTATAAACAGTCTTCGCTAATGACTTACTCTAATTGCATACTTTGGTTACATTTCTCGAGGTCAATTGTTGCCGGAAATGTTTCGCTTTAATTTTGATTTAAATTGTGAATACTATTATTAATTAATTTAATTTAGCCATCTATATGATCTTGATAGTCTATCCCTATTAATTAAACGAACCTTCTCAGGCAGACACGTGGAGTAAAGCAGTTTGATTTCTGGGTTGTTCTCTATGCCCCCCCCCCCCCCCCCTATACGGACGACCCTGTCCCTTGAGTGTCTTGCTACATGGTAGATTAGTGGTAAATTCTTTGCATCCTGTATGCGATCAAGCTTGTCGAGATATATGAACGTCTCAGGTGCCAGGTGACCCGCGTTTACCATTTTTTCCAATGACATGATACTTTTTTCGTATGGCTCAGCGATGAGCGGATTTCCCCTGTTATCATAAGCTCTCGAAATATGATTTCGAGTGAGCTTGATGATAAAACAGTCGACACGGGATATATTCGCTTCATCGTACAGTCTACTATTGGATATGTATTTTTCAAAATTGGAACACGGATCCCTGTGCAGTCTGAGACAAGTTCTTAAGCAGGATCGCTCAAAAGCTCTAATTGCTTCCATGGTCATCGGCGAGATTCCGAACCAGACTGAACACCCGTAGGTCAGGATCGGCCTGATTAACAAAATATAACAAAGTATTTTGACCTTTTTGGTGTCCAATCTTCAACCAATATTGAACGACAGTGATTTAAATACTGTTCCCAGTCTCGGTTACCCACTCTGGGTGTCAAAGCTAGAATCAAGCCTCCACCCAGCGTCAGCATTGGTTTCTCGCGCCTGGGTTGACTCTAAAAAAGAAGGCGTTTTGCGGTAGATGCGGATTCCGCCATTTTGAATCACCGGAAACCTAAAAATCCAAAAGAATCTTAAATATACATGTGTGGGCAGTCAGTATACCAGGAGTTTTACTTAAAACCAAAAAAACTCTGTTAAGTAAAAATTCGGATTTATCTGAATTTGATCGAAAACACGAAAAAATATTTAAAGAAAAATATTAACGTTGAACATCTGGATATTACACTTTAATATCTAGATGTTAAGAATTAGATGCTAGATAATAACGTCTAACATCTAGATTTTTGATATCTAGATAGCTGTCCCTATGTTAAATGATAAATATGTTACGCGTTAACATCTAGATGTTACGGGTGAACATCCATTTTTCTCAGTGAATTATGCAAAAAAAATCGGCCTCTCGAGGTGCATATAATGCTATTATAATTTTGAGGAATTATTATGTAATAAACTAATAATGTGTTAGTTAATGTCAATTATGAAAATAAACTTAATTTTTTGTTTTTACCTAAAATAAATATAAAAGAGTTTTTAGAAGATGATACGTACCAGTAACATCAATTAAAAAAACCAAAAAAATTATAAAAGATGGAAAAGATCATGTAGAAGCGATCAGGGTTACGCAGTTACGCCTAACTCCTAGTTTTTGACAATATATTCGTAAGGAATGTAGAAAATGTAAAAAACTAAGCCAAAATGACTTCAGTGCAAAAAGCAAGTTTGCCAGGAAAACTTTTATCGATTCGACTTCGATTCGACATCTATTGAAATATTTTAAAAATGTTCTATGACTGGAGAAAAAAAAATGTATCGATTCGATTTCGGTTCGACGTCGATTTACATATTTTGGAAATTTTGTGAATTCAGTGTCCAAATTATTAAAAATTAATCGCGCTCTGCTTTTTTGGTAAAAAACAGTACATACAGCGCCTCTTAATGTAACATCGATTTTACATCAAAATTATATTGCATTTCGATCATTGATGATTTGTCGATGGAATCGATATTGAATCGACATCGAATCGAGCAACTATTTCTCACTGGGTAGGAAACCAGGATATATCGTTATATTTTCAGAATTTACTATTTCTATTTAATATTTACTATTTTCGATAGGAAATGTTCAAAGAAACTTGAATCGACATTTTGTTGGGAAAATTGCTATTGAGTTTTGGAATTAGTAAAATCGAGATTAATAAGTAATTCCTATAAAAAGGCAAATAAACCGATCTTCATGATTATTATATTATTATAGGTTACCTGTGGTAATTGACATTCCATATATTTTTAACACTTTTATATACATATAAACACAATCACCGTCACAAACGAAATCCTAACATAACCTAAACACTAACGATAATACGCACGCACATATATATGCTTAACGAATCGCACAATACATATAATGTTTGAAGGGAAAAGTTTTCTTATATACTAATCGACATAATACATTACCACTTTTGAGAAAAATCCACAAAAATCACAAGTTTCCATCTGTGAACAATAGTTGAAGTTTGACAACCGCCAAATTCAAACTTCACTAAAAAGTTTTTACATGATATAACCGGTTTATATTGAATAAAACTATCACGTAGAAAGTATTTATTGTGTTATTTTTCACCCACTTTACGATAACGTTAATGATTTAATCGTTTCTTTTAAGAGAGAAATTATATAATCCGAATAAGCAAATCAACAGTGACAAGATCCAATTTTCCAATAGTTAATGGAATTTCAACAAAGCATTATTTTGAAATATAATCTTTTTAATAGTAAGATGTTCAAGATAAACTTATTTTATTGTTGCTTCCTATTGAATATAGTAATATTTTTAACCTACTTTTGTAAATATTTTTATAAAAATTATTATTTAATAAAAATTAAATAATTTTAATTATTTTTTTTAGATTATACTTTTTCCTATTAGTTTCATTTTCCTTTTAAAAAAAGCAATCTTTACAATTTTAAATAGTGAATTTTAATTTCAAAATATATAAATATTAACTGTTAAAAAAGTATATTCTTCTAGTCCTGTAGTATAAAATACCATTTTACAGTTACACTGAAAAAAATCCTGTGATGAGATTAGACATTTGAGTATGGTTGATAGGTTATGTAGAAGTTTGACAACTATACGTTCGAATTTCCCATAATGCAACGGTGCGCCATTGTCCATTTTACCTAACCTTACAATATGACTCGCGGTTTCACACAGCCGTATGGCTAAAACACCAATACGTATGGCAGTTCCCAAAACAGCAATAAAATATTGCCAATCTGCCCTTAATTATCGCAGTTCCACGGAAATATTTTTTTCAGTGTATATCCTGATTTACAATCGAAATTTTGTAAAAATACATATTATAATATTAACTATTAAAACCAAAAGTTCTTCCGTGCATATATCCCCTCACATTGCCGATAATTTTCTTCACACGCTCCAATCCCAGACTACCTAGCTTATGGGACTGGAGAGAGAACAAGTGCAACTCTAAAATTTATGACAGTAAAAATTTTTTGGGTCACTTTAAACGTTAATAAGTTTTTAGATTTTGAGTTTAGAGAAAAATGTTATTAGAGTTTTTTGTAGAGCACTCCGGGGGGCAAACAACTCTGACTAGAACTCTTGGACCTCTAAAATTTTTGAAAGTCAAAATTTTTTGGGTCACTTTGGACGTTAATAAGTTTTTGGATTTTGAGTTTAGAGAAAAATCTTATTAGGGTTTTTTGTAGAGCACTCCAAGGGGCAAACAGAACTCTGACCAGAACTCTTGGAACTCTAAAATTTTCGAAAGTCAAAATTTTTTGGGTCACTTTGAACGTTCATAAGTTTTTGGATTTTGAATTTAGAGAAAATTGTTATTAGGGTTTTTTGTAGCGCACTCCGGGGGGCAAACAGAACTCTGACCAGAACTCTTGGAACTCTAAAATTTTCGAAATTCAAAATTTTTTGGGTCACTTTGAACGTTTATAAGTTTTTGGATTTTGAGTTTAGAGAAAAATGTTATAAGGGTTTTTTTGTAGAGCACTCCGGGGGGCAAACAGAACTCTGACCAGAACTCTTAGAACTCTAAAATTTTCGAAAGTCAAAATTTTTTAGGTCACTTTGGACGTTAATAAGTTTTTGGATTTTGAGTTTAGAGAAAAATGTTATGAGGGTTTTTTGTAGAGCACTCCAAGGGGCAAACAGAACTCTGACCAGAACTCTTGGAACTCTAAAATTTCCGAAGTCAAAATTTTTTGGGTCACTTTGGACGTTAATAAGTTTTTGGATTTTGAGTTTAGAGAAAAATGTTATTAGAGTTTTTTGTAGAGCACTCCGGGGGGCAAACAACTCTGACTAGAACTCTTGGACCTCTAAAATTTTTGAAAGTCAAAATTTTTTGGGTCACTTTGGACGTTAATAAGTTTTTGGATTTTGAGTTTAGAGAAAAATCTTATTAGGGTTTTTTGTAGAGCACTCCAAGGGGCAAACAGAACTCTGACCAGAACTCTTGGAACTCTAAAATTTTCGAAAGTCAAAATTTTTTGGGTCACTTTGAACGTTCATAAGTTTTTGGATTTTGAATTTAGAGAAAATTGTTATTAGGGTTTTTTGTAGCGCACTCCGGGGGGCAAACAGAACTCTGACCAGAACTCTTGGAACTCTAAAATTTTCGAAATTCAAAATTTTTTGGGTCACTTTGAACGTTTATAAGTTTTTGGATTTTGAGTTTAGAGAAAAATGTTATAAGGGTTTTTTTGTAGAGCACTCCGGGGGGCAAACAGAACTCTGACCAGAACTCTTAGAACTCTAAAATTTTCGAAAGTCAAAAATTTTTAGGTCACTTTGGACGTTAATAAGTTTTTGGATTTTGAGTTTAGAGAAAAATGTTATGAGGGTTTTTTGTAGAGCACTCCAAGGGGCAAACAGAACTCTGACCAGAACTCTTGGAACTCTAAAATTTCCGAAGTCAAAATTTTTTGGGTCACTTTGGACGTTAATAAGTTTTTGGATTTTGAGTTTAGAGAAAAATGTTATTAGGGTTTTTTGTAGAGCACTCCGGGGGGCCAACAGAACTCTATTCCGAAAAATTAAAGTACAAAATTTTTTTTTACATTGGTTTTCAATTTTTTTTTAAAGTATTGTAACTTTTTTGATTTTTTCATTTTTGATGTATATTGTGTAGAGAACTCCAGAACTCTTTTTTCTTTATCAGAATATGTCATAAAAAACTCTTTTTAGAAAAAGTGGGGGGTTGGCATTTTTTAAAAAAAAAAATTTTTTTAATGAAAATGAACAGAACTATTGCTGAAAAGTATCAGGAACTCTAGAACTATTGGTAATCTACTCAGAACTCTAAAAAAAATTCATTTTTCAAAAAGTGGGGGGCAGCGTGAAGTTAGCCCCCCATTTTGAAAAATCGATTTTAAAATCCTTAAATCGCCAGAACTATTGCTAAAAAGTATCAGGAACTCTAGAACTCATCTAAAGAAACTCAGAACTCTAAAAAAAGTATCAAAATTTTTTGAGTGGGGGGTCAACTTCACACGCATGATATCCCGACTCTAAATTATTTTAATGCAAAATTTACTGCACAACTTTTTGTAGTGTATAGTGTACAGTTTTATCTAAATAAAATAAAATATTTGTTTTTAATAAGGTGAGTAAATGTAAAAATTTAAAAACAAAATTTTATTCTGATTGGGAAAATAGATGAGGAGGAGGGGGCGCCGATTGTCCCAATGTTCGAACTTTTTTTTTATGTGAGTTTCCTACACTGAGAAAAATCTGTTGCGTTTATTGCTTGAAATCATTTTTGCATTTTTTCCATAATTCTATTGATGCTATATTTCTAACAGCACGTATAGTTATTGCTCGGACTTAGCCTGAAAACTAGGCGGAGCGGCCTAATAATTAGGTGGATTCTTGCAATTTTTGTATAGTTAGTGTCTATGCTATATTCATATCATTTGCTTATGCGATAATCGTAACAGATTTTTCTCAGTGTATCTACGAAATGCGTTGGTATCGTTGGTATAGTAGATTGGACAAATGCGCAAAATTTAAAATTTCCATAACGATTTTAAATTTCGCGCACTTGTCCAATCTACTATACCAACGCATTTCATAGATAGGAAACTCACATAAAAAAAAAGTTCGAACATTTGGATATTCGAACATTTGGAGATTCAAACATTTGTCGATTCGACAATTTGGAAATTCGACAATTTGGAAATTCGACTATTTGGATATTCGATCATTTGGAAATTCGACAAAATAGATATTCGACAATTTGGATATTCGACAATTTGGAAATTCGACTATTTGGACATTCGAACATTTGGAGATTCGAACATTTGGAGATTCGAACATTTGGAGATTCGACAATTTGGAAATTCGACTATTTGGATATTCGATCATTTGAAAATTCGACAAAGTGGATATTCGACAATTTAGAGATTCGACAAAATGGACTTTCGACAATTTAGAGATTCGACAAAATGGATATTCGACAATTTGGAAATTCGGCAATTTGAACATTCGACAAAATGGAAGTTCGACAATTTGGATATTCGACAATTTGTAAATTCGATAAAATGGATATTCGAGAATTTGGAAATTCGACAGTTTGGACATTCGACAAAGTGAATATTCGACAATTTGGAAATTCGAAAATTTGAATATTCGACAATTTAGAAATTCGAAAAAGTAGATATTCGACAATTTGGAAATTCGACAATTTAGAAATTCGACGAAATGGATATTCGACCAAATGGATGTTCGACAATTTGTAAATTCGACAATTTAGATATTCGATCATTTGGAAATTCGACAAAATGGATATTCGACTATTTGGATATTCGACCGTTTGGAGATTCGACTTTTTGAAATTCGACCATTTGGATATTCGACGTTTTGGGTTTTTGGGAAATTTCCTGCACTCGCAAATACATCAAGAATCTGTAGAATTTTGCTCAAAATGTTTCCAAGTCCAAATTCAGTACATTCACAACGTTTTCAGGACTCTGAAATGCTGGGAGTGGGATGAGCAATCCTTTTCATCATATTTTGAAGACTTTTAAAACTTTTAAGTCAAATTTAGGACTATTACAGTATTTTCATAACTTTTTCAGTATCGGAATTTCGACTCGGGTAGTTCCCGAGAGCGCGGTGAAACTAGCCGCCCGCCAGCCGGCAGAATCGCCCGGCCAGCAGAAGAATCCAGTGGCGTAGAAAGTAGCGCGTGACGCGGTAGGCCTCCGCGGCATTCTGGCCGGCACATTAGTCTAATAGAACTTTATCGAGAAAATTATTAACAATATTTAATCAATATTAATAGTGGAATGTTTAGACAATATTTTCCAGCCTTGGCAAAAAATTTTATAATAAAAATTGAGTCTAGGAAAAAACTCTAAATCTCAAAAGTTATAAAAATCGCGTTCTGCCAGCAGACGGGTCAGACGGCTATATATTAAAAACAATTATTATTAACAATATGTTATTAATTTTAACAGAGGAATGTTTAGACAATATTTTCCAGGCTTGGAAAAATTTTTAGGATAAAAATTAAGTCCAGGAAAAAACTTTAAATCCCAAAATTAGGAAAAATCGCGTTCTGCTAGCAGACGGGTCAGACGGCTAGATATTAAAAACAATTATTATTAACAATATGTATTTAATATTAACAGAGGAATGTTTAGACAATATTTTCCAGGCTTGGAAAAATTTTTAGGATAAAAATTAAGTCCAGGAAAAAACTTCAAATCCAAAAATTAGGAAAAATCGCGTTCTGCTAGCAGACGGGTCAGACGGCTAGATATTAAAAATAATTATTATTAACAATAAGTTATTAATTTTAACAAAGGGATGTTTAGACAATATTTTCCAGGCTTGGAAAAATTTTTAGGATAAAAATTAAGTCCAGGAAAAAACTTTAAATCCTAAAATTAGGAAAAATCGCGTTCTGCTAGCAGACGGGTCAGACGGCTAGATATTAAAAACAATTATTATTAACAATATGTATTTAATATTAACAGAGGAATGTTTAGACAATATTTTCCAGGCTTGGAAAAATTTTTAGGATAAATATTAAGTCCAGGAAAAAACTTTAAATCCAAAAATTAGGAAAAATCGCGTTCTGCTAGCAGACGGGTCAGACGGCTAGATATTAAAAATAATTATTATAAACAATATGTTATTAATTTTAACAAAGGAATGTTTTGACAATATTTTCCAGGCTTGGAAAAATTTTTAGGATAAAAATTAAGTCCAGGAAAAAACTTTAAATCCAAAAATTAGGAAAAATCGCGTTCTGCTAGCAGACGGGTCAGACGGCTAGATATTAAAAATAATTATTATTAACAATAAGTTATTAATTTTAACAAAGGGATGTTTAGACAATATTTTCCAGGCTTGGAAAAATTTTTAGGATAAAAATTAAGTCCAGGAAAAAACTTTAAATCCTAAAATTAGGAAAAATCGCGTTCTGCTAGCAGACGGGTCAGACGGCTAGATATTAAAAACAATTATTATTAACAATATGTATTTAATATTAACAGAGGAATGTTTAGACAATATTTTCCAGGCTTGGAAAAATTTTTAGGATAAAAATTAAGTCCAGGAAAAAACTTTAAATGCAAAAATTAGGAAAAATCGCGTTCTGCTAGCAGACGGGTCAGACGGCTAGATATTAAAAATAATTATTATTAACAATAAGTTATTAATTTTAACAAAGGAATGTTTAGACAATATTTTCCAGGCTTGGAAAAATTTTTAGGATAAAAATTAAGTCCAGGAAAAAACTTTAAATCCTAAAATTAGGAAAAATCGCGTTCTGCTAGCAGACGGGTCAGACGGCTAGATATTAAAAACAATTATTATTAACAATATGTATTTAATATTAACAGAGGAATGTTTAGACAATATTTTCCAGGCTTGGAAAAATTTTTAGGATAAAAATTAAGTCCAGGAAAAAACTTTAAATCCAAAAATTAGGAAAAATCGCGTTCTGCTAGCAGACGGGTCAGACGGCTAGATATTAAAAACAATTATTATTAACAATATGTATTTAATATTAACAGAGGAATGTTTAGACAATATTTTCCAGGCTTGGAAAAATTTTTAGGATAAATATTAAGTCCAGGAAAAAACTTTAAATCCAAAAATTAGGAAAAATCGCGTTCTGCTAGCAGACGGGTCAGACGGCTAGATATTAAAAATAATTATTATAAACAATATGTTATTAATTTTAACAAAGGAATGTTTTGACAATATTTTCCAGGCTTGGAAAAATTTTTAGGATAAAAATTAAGTCCAGGAAAAAACTTTAAATCCAAAAATTAGGAAAAATCGCGTTCTGCTAGCAGACGGGTCAGACGGCTAGATATTAAAAATAATTATTATTAACAATAAGTTATTAATTTTAACAAAGGGATGTTTAGACAATATTTTCCAGGCTTGGAAAAATTTTTAGGATAAAAATTAAGTCCAGGAAAAAACTTTAAATCCTAAAATTAGGAAAAATCGCGTTCTGCTAGCAGACGGGTCAGACGGCTAGATATTAAAAACAATTATTATTAACAATATGTATTTAATATTAACAGAGGAATGTTTAGACAATATTTTCCAGGCTTGGAAAAATTTTTAGGATAAAAATTAAGTCCAGGAAAAAACTTCAAATCCAAAAATTAGGAAAAATCGCGTTCTGCTAGCAGACGGGTCAGACGGCTAGATATTAAAAATAATTATTATTAACAATAAGTTATTAATTTTAACAAAGGAATGTTTAGACAATATTTTCCAGGCTTGGAAAAATTTTTAGGATAAAAATTAAGTCCAGGAAAAAACTTTAAATCCTAAAATTAGGAAAAATCGCGTTCTGCTAGCAGACGGGTCAGACGGCTAGATATTAAAAACAATTATTATTAACAATATGTATTTAATATTAACAGAGGAATGTTTAGACAATATTTTCCAGGCTTGGAAAAATTTTTAGGATAAAAATTAAGTCCAGGAAAAAACTTTAAATCCAAAAATTAGGAAAAATCGCGTTCTGCTAGCAGACGGGTCAGACGGCTAGATATTAAAAACAATTATTATTAACAATATGTATTTAATATTAACAGAGGAATGTTTAGACAATATTTTCCAGGCTTGGAAAAATTTTTAGGATAAAAATTAAGTCCAGGAAAAAACTTTAAATCCAAAAATTAGGAAAAATCGCGTTCTGCTAGCAGACGGGTCAGACGGCTAGATATTAAAAATAATTATTATTAACAATATGTATTTAATATTAACAGAGGAATGTTTAGACAATATTTTCCAGGCTTGGAAACATTTTTAGGATAAAAATTAAGTCCAGGAAAAAACTTTAAATCCAAAAATTAGGAAAAATCGCGTTCTGCTAGCAGACGGGTCAGACGGCTAGATATTAAAAACAATTATTATTAACAATATGTATTTAATATTAACAGAGGAATGTTTAGACAATATTTTCCAGGCTTGGAAAAATTTTTAGGATAAAAATTAAGTCCAGGAAAAAACTTTAAATCCAAAAATTAGGAAAAATCGCGTTCTGCTAGCAGACGGGTCAGACGGCTAGATATTAAAAATAATTATTATAAACAATATGTTATTAATTTTAACAAAGGAATGTTTTGACAATATTTTCCAGGCTTGGAAAAATTTTTAGGATAAAAATTAAGTCCAGGAAAAAACTTTAAATCCTAAAATTAGGAAAAATCGCGTTCTGCTAGCAGACGGGTCAGACGGCTAGATATTAAAAATAATTATTATTAACAATAAGTTATTAATTTTAACAAAGGGATGTTTAGACAATATTTTCCAGGCTTGGAAAAATTTTTAGGATAAAAATTAAGTCCAGGAAAAAACTTTAAATCCTAAAATTAGGAAAAATCGCGTTCTGCTAGCAGACGGGTCAGACGGCTAGATATTAAAAACAATTATTATTAACAATATGTATTTAATATTAACAGAGGAATGTTTAGACAATATTTTCCAGGCTTGGAAAAATTTTTAGGATAAATATTAAGTCCAGGAAAAAACTTTAAATCCAAAAATTAGGAAAAATCGCGTTCTGCTAGCAGACGGGTCAGACGGCTAGATATTAAAAATAATTATTATAAACAATATGTTATTAATTTTAACAAAGGAATGTTTTGACAATATTTTCCAGGCTTGGAAAAATTTTTAGGATAAAAATTAAGTCCAGGAAAAAACTTTAAATCCAAAAATTAGGAAAAATCGCGTTCTGCTAGCAGACGGGTCAGACGGCTAGATATTAAAAACAATTATTATTAACAATATGTATTTAATATTAACAGAGGAATGTTTAGACAATATTTTCCAGGCTTGGAAAAATTTTTAGGATAAAAATTAAGTCCAGGAAAAAACTTTAAATCCAAAAATTAGGAAAAATCGCGTTCTGCTAGCAGACGGGTCAGACGGCTAGATATTAAAAACAATTATTATTAACAATATGTATTTAATATTAACAGAGGAATGTTTAGACAATATTTTCCAGGCTTGGAAAAATTTTTAGGATAAAAATTAAGTCCAGGAAAAAACTTTAAATCCAAAAATTAGGAAAAATCGCGTTCTGCTAGCAGACGGGTCAGACGGCTAGATATTAAAAACAATTATTATTAACAATATGTATTTAATATTAACAGAGGAATGTTTAGACAATATTTTCCAGGCTTGGAAAAATTTTTAGGATAAAAATTAAGTCCAGGAAAAAACTTTAAATCCAAAAATTAGGAAAAATCGCGTTCTGCTAGCAGACGGGTCAGACGGCTAGATATTAAAAACAATTATTATTAACAATATGTATTTAATATTAACAGAGGAATGTTTAGACAATATTTTCCAGGCTTGGAAAAATTTTTAGGATAAAAATTAAGTCCAGGAAAAAACTTTAAATCCAAAAATTAGGAAAAATCGCGTTCTGCTAGCAGACGGGTCAGACGGCTAGATATTAAAAATAATTATTATTAACAATATGTATTTAATATTAACAGAGGAATGTTTAGACAATATTTTCCAGGCTTGGAAACATTTTTAGGATAAAAATTAAGTCCAGGAAAAAACTTTAAATCCAAAAATTAGGAAAAATCGCGTTCTGCTAGCAGACGGGTCAGACGGCTAGATATTAAAAACAATTATTATTAACAATATGTATTTAATATTAACAGAGGAATGTTTAGACAATATTTTCCAGGCTTGGAAAAATTTTTAGGATAAAAATTAAGTCCAGGAAAAAACTTTAAATCCAAAAATTAGGAAAAATCGCGTTCTGCTAGCAGACGGGTCAGACGGCTAGATATTAAAAATAATTATTATAAACAATATGTTATTAATTTTAACAAAGGAATGTTTTGACAATATTTTCCAGGCTTGGAAAAATTTTTAGGATAAAAATTAAGTCCAGGAAAAAACTTTAAATCCTAAAATTAGGAAAAATCGCGTTCTGCTAGCAGACGGGTCAGACGGCTAGATATTAAAAATAATTATTATTAACAATAAGTTATTAATTTTAACAAAGGGATGTTTAGACAATATTTTCCAGGCTTGGAAAAATTTTTAGGATAAAAATTAAGTCCAGGAAAAAACTTTAAATCCTAAAATTAGGAAAAATCGCGTTCTGCTAGCAGACGGGTCAGACGGCTAGATATTAAAAACAATTATTATTAACAATATGTATTTAATATTAACAGAGGAATGTTTAGACAATATTTTCCAGGCTTGGAAAAATTTTTAGGATAAATATTAAGTCCAGGAAAAAACTTTAAATCCAAAAATTAGGAAAAATCGCGTTCTGCTAGCAGACGGGTCAGACGGCTAGATATTAAAAATAATTATTATAAACAATATGTTATTAATTTTAACAAAGGAATGTTTTGACAATATTTTCCAGGCTTGGAAAAATTTTTAGGATAAAAATTAAGTCCAGGAAAAAACTTTAAATCCAAAAATTAGGAAAAATCGCGTTCTGCTAGCAGACGGGTCAGACGGCTAGATATTAAAAACAATTATTATTAACAATATGTATTTAATATTAACAGAGGAATGTTTAGACAATATTTTCCAGGCTTGGAAAAATTTTTAGGATAAAAATTAAGTCCAGGAAAAAACTTTAAATCCAAAAATTAGGAAAAATCGCGTTCTGCTAGCAGACGGGTCAGACGGCTAGATATTAAAAATAATTATTATTAACAATATGTATTTAATATTAACAGAGGAATGTTTAGACAATATTTTCCAGGCTTGGAAACATTTTTAGGATAAAAATTAAGTCCAGGAAAAAACTTTAAATCCAAAAATTAGGAAAAATCGCGTTCTGCTAGCAGACGGGTCAGACGGCTAGATATTAAAAACAATTATTATTAACAATATGTATTTAATATTAACAGAGGAATGTTTAGACAATATTTTCCAGGCTTGGAAAAATTTTTAGGATAAAAATTAAGTCCAGGAAAAAACTTTAAATCCAAAAATTAGGAAAAATCGCGTTCTGCTAGCAGACGGGTCAGACGGCTAGATATTAAAAATAATTATTATAAACAATATGTTATTAATTTTAACAAAGGAATGTTTTGACAATATTTTCCAGGCTTGGAAAAATTTTTAGGATAAAAATTAAGTCCAGGAAAAAACTTTAAATCCTAAAATTAGGAAAAATCGCGTTCTGCTAGCAGACGGGTCAGACGGCTAGATATTAAAAATAATTATTATTAACAATAAGTTATTAATTTTAACAAAGGGATGTTTAGACAATATTTTCCAGGCTTGGAAAAATTTTTAGGATAAAAATTAAGTCCAGGAAAAAACTTTAAATCCTAAAATTAGGAAAAATCGCGTTCTGCTAGCAGACGGGTCAGACGGCTAGATATTAAAAACAATTATTATTAACAATATGTATTTAATATTAACAGAGGAATGTTTAGACAATATTTTCCAGGCTTGGAAAAATTTTTAGGATAAATATTAAGTCCAGGAAAAAACTTTAAATCCAAAAATTAGGAAAAATCGCGTTCTGCTAGCAGACGGGTCAGACGGCTAGATATTAAAAATAATTATTATAAACAATATGTTATTAATTTTAACAAAGGAATGTTTTGACAATATTTTCCAGGCTTGGAAAAATTTTTAGGATAAAAATTAAGTCCAGGAAAAAACTTTAAATCCAAAAATTAGGAAAAATCGCGTTCTGCTAGCAGACGGGTCAGACGGCTAGATATTAAAAACAATTATTATTAACAATATGTATTTAATATTAACAGAGGAATGTTTAGACAATATTTTCCAGGCTTGGAAAAATTTTTAGGATAAAAATTAAGTCCAGGAAAAAACTTTAAATCCTAAAATTAGGAAAAATCGCGTTCTGCTAGCAGACGGGTCAGACGGCTAGATATTAAAAACAATTATTATTAACAATATGTATTTAATATTAACAGAGGAATGTTTAGACAATATTTTCCAGGCTTGGAAAAATTTTTAGGATAAAAATTAAGTCCAGGAAAAAACTTTAAATCCAAAAATTAGGAAAAATCGCGTTCTGCTAGCAGACGGGTCAGACGGCTAGATATTAAAAATAATTATTATAAACAATATGTTATTAATTTTAACAAAGGAATGTTTTGACAATATTTTCCAGGCTTGGAAAAATTTTTAGGATAAAAATTAAGTCCAGGAAAAAACTTTAAATCCTAAAATTAGGAAAAATCGCGTTCTGCCAGCAGACGGGTCAGACGGCTAGATATTAAAAATAATTATTATTAACAATATGTTATTAATTTTAACAGAGGAATATTTAGACAATATTTTCCAGGCTTGGAAAATATTGTCTAAACATCCCTTTGTTAAAATTAATAACTTATTGTTAATAATAATTATTTTTAATATCTAGCCGTCTGACCCGTCTGCTAGCAGAACGCGATTTTTCCTACTTTTGGGATTTAAAGTTTTTTCCTGGACTTAATTTTTATCCTAAAAATTTTTCCAAGCCTGGAAAATATTGTCTAAACATTCCTCTCTTAATATTAAATACATATTGTTAATAATAATTATTTTTAATATCTAGCCGTCTGACCCGTCTGCTAGCAGAACGCGATTTTTCCTTATTTTGGGATTTAAAGTTTTTTCCTGGACTTTATTTTTATCCTAAAAATTTTTCCAAGCCTGGAAAATATTGTCTAAACATTCCTTTGTTAAAATTAATAACTTATTGTTAATAATAATTACTTTTAATATCTAGCCGTCTGACCCGTCTGCTAGCAGAACGCGATTTTTCCTAATTTTAGGATTTAAAGTTTTTTCCTGGACTAAATTTTTATCCTAAAAATTTTTCCAAGCCTGGAAAATATTGTCTAAATATTCCTCTGTTAAAATTAATAACATATTGTTAATAATAATTATTTTTAATATCTAGCCGTCTGACCCGTCTGCTGGCAGAACGCGATTTTTCCTACTTTTGGGATTTAAAGTTTTTTCCTGGACTTAATTTTTATCCTAAAAATTTTTCCAAGCCTGGAAAATATTGTCTAAACATTCCTCTCTTAATATTAAATACATATTGTTAATAATAATTATTTTTAATATCTAGCCGTCTGACCCGTCTGCTAGCAGAACGCGATTTTTCCTTATTTTGGGATTTAAAGTTTTTTCCTGGACTTAATTTTTATCCTAAAAATTTTTCAAAGCCTGGAAAATATTGTCTAAACATTCCTTTGTTAAAATTAATAACTTATTGTTAATAATAATTATTTTTAATATCTAGCCGTCTGACCCGTCTGCTAGCAGAACGCGATTTTTCCTAATTTTTGGATTTAAAGTTTTTTCCTGGACTTAATTTTTATCCTAAAAATTTTTCCAAACCTGGAAAATATTGTCAAAACATTCCTTTGTTAAAATTAATAACATATTGTTTATAATAATTATTTTTAATATCTAGCCGTCTGACCCGTCTGCTAGCAGAACGCGATTTTTCCTAATTTTTGGATTTAAAGTTTTTTCCTGGACTTAATTTTTATCCTAAAAATTTTTCCAAGCCTGGAAAATATTGTCTAAACATTCCTCTGTTAATATTAAATGCATATTGTTAATAACAATTATTTTTAATATCTAGCCGTCTGACCCGTCTGCTAGCAGAACGCGATTTTTCCTAATTTTTGGATTTAAAGTTTTTTCCTGGACTTAATTTTTATCCTAAAAATTTTTCCAAGCCTGGAAAATATTGTCTAAACATTCCTCTGTTAATATTAAATGCATATTGTTAATAACAATTATTTTTAATATCTAGCCGTCTGACCCGTCTGCTAGCAGAACGCGATTTTTCCTAATTTTGGGATTTAAAGTTTTTTCCTGGACTAAATTTTTATCCTAAAAATTTTTCCAAGCCTGGAAAATATTGTCTAAATATTCCTCTGTTAAAATTAATAACATATTGTTAATAATAATTATTTTTAATATCTAGCCGTCTGACCCGTCTGCTGGCAGAACGCGATTTTTCCTACTTTTGGGATTTAAAGTTTTTTCCTGGACTTAATTTTTATCCTAAAAATTTTTCCAAGCCTGGAAAATATTGTCTAAACATTCCTCTCTTAATATTAAATACATATTGTTAATAATAATTATTTTTAATATCTAGCCGTCTGACCCGTCTGCTAGCAGAACGCGATTTTTCCTTATTTTGGGATTTAAAGTTTTTTCCTGGACTTTATTTTTATCCTAAAAATTTTTCCAAGCCTGGAAAATATTGTCTAAACATTCCTTTGTTAAAATTAATAACTTATTGTTAATAATAATTACTTTTAATATCTAGCCGTCTGACCCGTCTGCTAGCAGAACGCGATTTTTCCTAATTTTAGGATTTAAAGTTTTTTCCTGGACTAAATTTTTATCCTAAAAATTTTTCCAAGCCTGGAAAATATTGTCTAAATATTCCTCTGTTAAAATTAATAACATATTGTTAATAATAATTATTTTTAATATCTAGCCGTCTGACCCGTCTGCTGGCAGAACGCGATTTTTCCTACTTTTGGGATTTAAAGTTTTTTCCTGGACTTAATTTTTATCCTAAAAATTTTTCCAAGCCTGGAAAATATTGTCTAAACATTCCTCTCTTAATATTAAATACATATTGTTAATAATAATTATTTTTAATATCTAGCCGTCTGACCCGTCTGCTAGCAGAACGCGATTTTTCCTTATTTTGGGATTTAAAGTTTTTTCCTGGACTTTATTTTTATCCTAAAAATTTTTCCAAGCCTGGAAAATATTGTCTAAACATTCCTTTGTTAAAATTAATAACTTATTGTTAATAATAATTACTTTTAATATCTAGCCGTCTGACCCGTCTGCTAGCAGAACGCGATTTTTCCTAATTTTAGGATTTAAAGTTTTTTCCTGGACTTAATTTTTATCCTAAAAATTTTTCAAAGCCTGGAAAATATTGTCTAAACATTCCTTTGTTAAAATTAATAACTTATTGTTAATAATAATTATTTTTAATATCTAGCCGTCTGACCCGTCTGCTAGCAGAACGCGATTTTTCCTAATTTTTGGATTTAAAGTTTTTTCCTGGACTTAATTTTTATCCTAAAAATTTTTCCAAACCTGGAAAATATTGTCAAAACATTCCTTTGTTAAAATTAATAACATATTGTTTATAATAATTATTTTTAATATCTAGCCGTCTGACCCGTCTGCTAGCAGAACGCGATTTTTCCTAATTTTTGGATTTAAAGTTTTTTCCTGGACTTAATTTTTATCCTAAAAATTTTTCCAAGCCTGGAAAATATTGTCTAAACATTCCTCTGTTAATATTAAATGCATATTGTTAATAACAATTATTTTTAATATCTAGCCGTCTGACCCGTCTGCTAGCAGAACGCGATTTTTCCTAATTTTTGGATTTAAAGTTTTTTCCTGGACTTAATTTTTATCCTAAAAATTTTTCCAAGCCTGGAAAATATTGTCTAAACATTCCTCTGTTAATATTAAATGCATATTGTTAATAACAATTATTTTTAATATCTAGCCGTCTGACCCGTCTGCTAGCAGAACGCGATTTTTCCTAATTTTGGGATTTAAAGTTTTTTCCTGGACTAAATTTTTATCCTAAAAATTTTTCCAAGCCTGGAAAATATTGTCTAAATATTCCTCTGTTAAAATTAATAACATATTGTTAATAATAATTATTTTTAATATCTAGCCGTCTGACCCGTCTGCTGGCAGAACGCGATTTTTCCTACTTTTGGGATTTAAAGTTTTTTCCTGGACTTAATTTTTATCCTAAAAATTTTTCCAAGCCTGGAAAATATTGTCTAAACATTCCTCTCTTAATATTAAATACATATTGTTAATAATAATTATTTTTAATATCTAGCCGTCTGACCCGTCTGCTAGCAGAACGCGATTTTTCCTTATTTTGGGATTTAAAGTTTTTTCCTGGACTTTATTTTTATCCTAAAAATTTTTCCAAGCCTGGAAAATATTGTCTAAACATTCCTTTGTTAAAATTAATAACTTATTGTTAATAATAATTACTTTTAATATCTAGCCGTCTGACCCGTCTGCTAGCAGAACGCGATTTTTCCTAATTTTAGGATTTAAAGTTTTTTCCTGGACTTAATTTTTATCCTAAAAATTTTTCAAAGCCTGGAAAATATTGTCTAAACATTCCTTTGTTAAAATTAATAACTTATTGTTAATAATAATTATTTTTAATATCTAGCCGTCTGACCCGTCTGCTAGCAGAACGCGATTTTTCCTAATTTTTGGATTTAAAGTTTTTTCCTGGACTTAATTTTTATCCTAAAAATTTTTCCAAACCTGGAAAATATTGTCAAAACATTCCTTTGTTAAAATTAATAACATATTGTTTATAATAATTATTTTTAATATCTAGCCGTCTGACCCGTCTGCTAGCAGAACGCGATTTTTCCTAATTTTTGGATTTAAAGTTTTTTCCTGGACTTAATTTTTATCCTAAAAATTTTTCCAAGCCTGGAAAATATTGTCTAAACATTCCTCTGTTAATATTAAATGCATATTGTTAATAACAATTATTTTTAATATCTAGCCGTCTGACCCGTCTGCTAGCAGAACGCGATTTTTCCTAATTTTTGGATTTAAAGTTTTTTCCTGGACTTAATTTTTATCCTAAAAATTTTTCCAAGCCTGGAAAATATTGTCTAAACATTCCTCTGTTAATATTAAATGCATATTGTTAATAACAATTATTTTTAATATCTAGCCGTCTGACCCGTCTGCTAGCAGAACGCGATTTTTCCTAATTTTGGGATTTAAAGTTTTTTCCTGGACTAAATTTTTATCCTAAAAATTTTTCCAAGCCTGGAAAATATTGTCTAAATATTCCTCTGTTAAAATTAATAACATATTGTTAATAATAATTATTTTTAATATCTAGCCGTCTGACCCGTCTGCTGGCAGAACGCGATTTTTCCTACTTTTGGGATTTAAAGTTTTTTCCTGGACTTAATTTTTATCCTAAAAATTTTTCCAAGCCTGGAAAATATTGTCTAAACATTCCTCTCTTAATATTAAATACATATTGTTAATAATAATTATTTTTAATATCTAGCCGTCTGACCCGTCTGCTAGCAGAACGCGATTTTTCCTTATTTTGGGATTTAAAGTTTTTTCCTGGACTTTATTTTTATCCTAAAAATTTTTCCAAGCCTGGAAAATATTGTCTAAACATTCCTTTGTTAAAATTAATAACTTATTGTTAATAATAATTATTTTTAATATCTAGCCGTCTGACCCGTCTGCTAGCAGAACGCGATTTTTCCTAATTTTGGGATTTAAAGTTTTTTCCTGGACTTAATTTTTATCCTAAAAATTTTTCAAAGCCTGGAAAATATTGTCTAAACATTCCTTTGTTAAAATTAATAACTTATTGTTAATAATAATTATTTTTAATATCTAGCCGTCTGACCCGTCTGCTAGCAGAACGCGATTTTTCCTAATTTTTGGATTTGAAGTTTTTTCCTGGACTTAATTTTTATCCTAAAAATTTTTCCAAGCCTGGAAAATATTGTCTAAACATTCCTCTGTTAATATTAAATACATATTGTTAATAATAATTGTTTTTAATATCTAGCCGTCTGACCCGTCTGCTAGCAGAACGCGATTTTTCCTAATTTTGGGATTTAAAGTTTTTTCCTGGACTTAATTTTTATCCTAAAAATTTTTCCAAGCCTGGAAAATATTGTCTAAACATTCCTCTGTTAAAATTAATAACATATTGTTAATAATAATTGTTTTTAATATATAGCCGTCTGACCCGTCTGCTGGCAGAACGCGATTTTTATAACTTTTGAGATTTAGAGTTTTTTCCTAGACTCAATTTTTATTATAAAATTTTTTGCCAAGGCTGGAAAATATTGTCTAAACATTCCACTATTAATATTGATTAAATATTGTTAATAATTTTCTCGATAAAGTTCTATTAGACTAATGTGCCGGCCAGAATGCCGCGGAGGCCTACCGCGTCACGCGCTACTTTCTACGCCACTGGATTCTTCTGCTGGCCGGGCGATTCTGCCGGCTGGCGGGCGGCTAGTTTCACCGCGCTGTTCCCGAGTCGAAATTTGGACCCTGAAAAAGATTTGAAAAAGGACTGTAGATTGGAAACTGCGCAGGCGCGAGCAATGCATTAAGAAGTGATGAAAAAGTCCTGAAATATCTTAAAATTTCCGAATTCAGTATGTTTTGAAACTATTTTCACTTCTTTCTCCCACCGAGTTTTAGGGGTTCCGCAGGTATAGAAAGGGTCATTTAGAATTTGTTAACTAACTGTAGTTTAAATTATTTATTTTTATAACATTATACTCGTTATTTATTAAATTAGTAAATATATGCCATTCTTATTAACACAATATATATTTCTAGTCAAAAATTCAAAAATGATATTAGTTTTTTTATATCTGCTACCGTTTATGAGATATGATATTATTCTTTTCAATTTAGGGCTTCCGCGGAAAGTTTTATATGTACGTAATTGTTAGAATATACGGATTTTGAATTTAAAAGAAACAGAGTTCTAACATTAAAATTTAAACAATTTATTTTGTTAAGGAACAAATTTTTCATGGGTACATTATTAATATATTCAAAGTCACGGAAAAGGGTCTACAGAGGTCATAAAACTTGAGGAACCCTGAATATATAATTTCAATTATTTTAATTAAAAAAGTTTCTAGTCATAAAACTTTTGGGTCACTCAGGTCATGAAAACCATAAAAGGGGAACAAATACATCAATAATCTGTAGAATTTTGCTCAAAATATTTCCAAGTCCAAATTCAGTACATTCACAACCTTTTCAGTACTCTGAAATGCTGGGAGTGGGGTGAGCAATCCTTTTCATCATATTTTGAACACTTTTAAAACTTTTAAGTCAAATTTAGGACTATTACAGTATTTTCATAACTTTTTCAGTATCGGAATTTCGACTCGGGTTATCAAATCTTCTGGATTATCTAATTATGACTGTATAGGTTAGGAATAAAAACATATTCATATTTTAAAAAAACCCTTCTCAAGAACTTATGTGTGATTTGGTATTATATTCAAAAATTGTAAATTAACTACAGTTTTCTATAAAATCCTAAATATCTTGTGAAATTATATGATATTTAACAGTTTAATTTAGCTGAGATGTTTTGACAATTTCACAAGATATTCTGAAATAAACTGAAACAACTAAGCACCACAAACACAAAAATTCACTACGAAATTGTTCAAAATTATCGCGTCGCGAAATGTCTATACCGGACGCATCGACATTAACATATGATGTTTGCTCATGCGCAAGACCCTTCTGGTGGCGCGTCAGGCGGTCAGGACTACTTTTCAGCCTCCGGAAAGGCTGAAAAGTATCTTCGTAAGCATATTGTGATAGAACAGCTCCACTGTGTCTGGTTTTAAGCATCGACAACTAGAAACCAGGATATTTAACACTTAATTTACACTTTAAGACTCAAGATGTCATGACTTTAAGACTTTGTTTTTTGTGTGTAAGTGAATGTTGTTTATAGATAATTATGGTTCACTAAATGTATTTCGTACCTTGAGCTGAACGAATCTTATTAAAAAACATTTTTTTTTTAATTGAAAAAACGAATATTTTCCAATTTGTTCATTAATTTGTTTATAAGAATTAGGAAAATTGTTAATATAGAAACTTTAAACATCAGTTAGTATTTCGGTCTAACATGCAGAGAAACTGAAAAAAAGGACTTTTTTACAAAAGGACAAAGAAAACGAACTTGTTTATTCATTTGTTTATAAATTGTTTATAGACTAAGTGAATATTGTTTATAGACAATTATGGTTCACTAAATGTAATTCGTACCTTGTGCCGAACTAGTCTTATTAAAAAACATTTTTTTTTTTTAATGGAAAAAACGAAAACTTTCCAATTTGTTTATTGATTTGTTTACAACAATTAAGAAAATTATTTATGCGAATCTAGTAGAAGATACTTGTGAGTGTTTTAATTTTAGATATAAAAACATTTAAAGAGAAAATTTTTTTTTCATTATCAACGACGAAGAAAACAATTATGTTTAAATTAATTGTTTATATAATTTATTTGTTCCTAATAAAATTAATTTATCTTTAGGAGACGTGTAGAAGTTAATTTCAGTATTTTAATTAACAGTAAAACTTATTATTATAAGTTGAAAATTATCACTCAGCAGTAACTTTTAATAAGAATAAGAAGAAATCAATCTCTCTGAGTCAAATCTTTGTCATTTTATTTAAAACATAACGTTTCAACAGTTAAACTGCCCTCATCAGAAACGATAAAATGAGTTAAAAATTTTTTTAACTATAATAGGATTTTTTTTTACTCATTTTATCGTTTCTGATGACGGCAGTTTATCTGTTGAAACGTTATGTTTTAAATAAAATGACAAAAATTTGACTCAGAGAGATTAATTTCTTCTTATTCTTAGTAAAACTTATTGTGACTGAGTTTTTTTGTCATTAAGATAAACAATAACATTTAATGTTTTTACCGATGTTTATAACAATATAAATAATTGTGCAAGTTAAAATTCAAAATTTGGGGTCGAGCGATCTCTTTTAAATTAAATCTAGTTTGGTTTAAAAAGAAATCCAGAATCGGTTAAGATTTCGAGATGGGTCATTCTGCACTCTTCGTTGTTTAAGGATAAATCGGACAAAGAATATCGACAAAAGTTAGTGACATTTCAAGAAAACCTATATTTGCAAAAATAAATAGTGTAGCATAAGTTTTTTGTACAAAACAATATAATTATTAACTTATTATTACTAAAACGTCAACATTTTTTACTTAAACTAATGTTTAATATATAAGAAATTAGCATTTTTTGTCAGAAAAAAACAAAACTTTTGCCAGTAACTGTACGATTTGGAAACCTAAGAAAACGAAATTTGGGTAAATTTATTTCTAAATATATTTTGAATTTTATGGTAAATAGCGTTTTTTAATATTTAATAAACTAAAATTTATCGTAATATGCAATAATCAGATTTATTTTAGTGTAATATAAGTGTTTTTTTAAATTTCAAAACAACATGGCATATCTGAGTTTCATTTTTCAAAGGCTGGTATAGCAGTGTTTGAGAATCGGAAGGTTAGGTTGCTTGTTGTTTGACTCTTGACAACTACTGCGTGTAAACATGTGCAAATTACGGTGAATTTGATATGAAAGTTGAAAAAATGCCTCAAGTCATTTATATGTGGAATAATATTTAAATATTTATAAATAAATAATAATTGACAATCTGTAAGTGAATTGCAAAAAACTTTGATATTAATGAATTTGAATTTAACGCACTTCTAACTGGAAATCTAATGAATCCCAAAACTAACTTACGTTCCTTACTTTCTTTACCGCACTTGACAGTTTTACAGCGTTGTCGTGTCTTTTCACAGAATTTGGTGTATTCTTTAGTATTTTCAATATCTTTGATCATAAATGATCTGAAAGGTGACCAAAATTTTGTAATTTATTAAACTTTAAACATTTATCTTTTAAATATAATTGTTCAAAGCAGATCTGACAGATATATCTATTAGGTATTTACTTTCAAAGCACCTTGGTTACTGTTTCTCCATAAGAGACATAAATAAATAATTTAATAACTTCTAAATTCGGTACCTCCGAGCAAAAAAAACCACTCTCGCGTTATACGCCAAAAAACTCCTCTCTGACGTTGGTCGTCTAAAACAACCCCTGCGTTTTTTTGGTTAAATGAAATGTCAAAATGTTTCAGTTAAAATCAAAACAGCATTTGAAATAGACTAACTTAAATATGCACACCGAAAAAAATTCCTGGTACCCGTTTACTAGGAATTGACTATGTTTTAATCACGTGCAACTCGAGTTTTATTCAATTTCGAATAAATTAGTTTTTTATAAAGCTGTAATAAATTAAGAAACCATAATATTTTCAATTTATATCCAATAAAAAGCGTTATTAAATTAAAAAAAAATAGTACGTTTGTCAAAAACAGGAACTTGATGTCAGATCGCTCAAGGTTAGAACCTTTGAATCAAGAACTCAACCATACTGGGAGCCGCGCGTTAACGCACTCGACCAAAGGAGGACTTGGTTGCTTGTCACAAAACATCCTATACTTTTTTTTTTGTATAAAAAATATTTTTTAGCATCACAAAATATATGTACAGTAAAACTCACGTATATCGGATTTCAAGAGACCGAGAAAATTTTCCGATAGAAGCGGGAGACTGATTTATCCGGGTAAAAATACATGATATATAAATTCAAGGGACCGGAAAAAATATCTGATAAAGGCAGGAATCGGATATATGCGGGTCCGATATACGTGGGTTCTACTGTATTATATTATTATCAAATATTGGTTAAATTCAAACAAATTATTTCATTTTAAGGAATAATCATTTAATTAAAAAATTGCAATAAATGAATTACTGATCTTAATAAATTTATTTTACATTAACAAATTATTTGTTTAAATGAAATCTAATTTGTTTATATATCAATACGTATTTATATTTCTAAATATATTTATGCAATGTTGCAAAAATATAACGTTAAAATCTAAACTCAATGCGAACTTTGTGAAATACTCAACCTCCAAAATGTAACTGTGTCTGAACGAAGAAAATTTTCATAACGCGAGTGTCAATAAAATTAAACATTATTTCTTTGTTTGGAAAATTTTAAAAAATAGTGTATGTAATAAATTAAATTGAGTACTCTCTAAATATCAATTAGTAAATGATGACTTATTCTTAGTCATTATCGACTAATTTAAATAGGGCGGATTCGTTGACTGTAAAATAGTCAGAAACTACAAATTCAATTAGTCTCTCTGACTGACAAGATTTCATCACAAGAATATATTTATTTTTGATTTCGAGAAATAAGGTTACTTCAAAAAGTAGAGTAATTTATTTTTAATTTACAATTTATCACTATTTTACTCTTCTTATTTCAACAATTTCCCCTAAATTAGCGCTTAAAGCTGGAAGTTAAATACATTGAAAGTAAATTCTAGGTTATGTACATATTCTCGAACTTTAGTTCCAAATTTCATATAGTTCCACTTTAAAAGTGTATATATATATATATAAAAACTGTTATAAAAATTGTGTAATTTATTTATGAACATAAGGTAAAAATCCCATTTTTAAATACTAAAAAACAGAAATTTATGGTTTTTGTATTACAAATAGAATTAGTCACAGTGCAATAACGATTAGTTGAATTAATTAAATCACAATAAGTAACAAATTTATTTATTTTTGCGTAGAATGTGAAAACCTGCTCTCAGGTACCCTGTAGCCTGCGGGGATGTCGACTTGCCGACTCTAAAAACACTCCTTTATTTGGGACCTTAAGACCACCCCCAGGGAGAGCCAATCACTGACGTATCGCCTTCAGGGTTGGCCTTATATCCCATTGCTATCGCCTAAGCGACTTCTTTCTTCTTCGCCAGGACCTGCTATGATTGACGTTCATCGAGATCATTTAACGTAAGAGTGAAAGGAACTAGACGAACCGTCAATTCGTTTTAGAAATGCTTCAAGAGGAAGTCACTTCCTCTATCGGCGGTTCCTTGCATGCTGCCTAGGTGACCCTCGAGCGAGTTTTTAGCGCCTCTTCTCTTTTTGCTTGTTCAAGGACTTTCCTGAAATAGGCGCATCTAACAGAGCCTGCGACATCAGATGTTTCCCCCGTAGTGTCAGGCTCCTCTTAACAGAGGAAACAGCACGCTTCCTATCTGCATTCTGCAAGAGTGTGCTCAGATTCTCCATACTTGTAGCAAGCGGAGAAATGGAGGATCTGTGCACCTCCTTGAAATCTGCTTTTTTGTGACCATAGCCGCGACATCTGTGGCATCTTGTGATCATAAGTCTTTTTCTAATTGGGCAGCTTAAGAAACCCACTTTTATTCTTCCCAGTTTCTCTAACCGTTCTGCTTCCTCTCTTTCTGTGACAACGATTGCGATTTTATCGCCTCTCTTGTTCTTCCGGAGGACCGCCACCTGCCTTCTTTCTTGAGAAGTATGCAGATCTTCCTCAAGGGCAGAGACAACTTCTTCCTTTCCAGTTAGACCGTTAACACGGACACCCTTTGTTCCTTTGGTCACCTGATGGTACCCTTTTCACTGCCTGTCTCGGAGATCTTGGCAGTAAAAGTTCTGCTATCTGAAGCTCCTCCTAATTTTAAAAGGAGGTTTCCTTCTTTGGTGGTCCTAGCGCTTACACAGTCGTCTGGCATGAGCCAGGCTCTACTTCCTTTTTGAGTCTGCCAAGAACGGACGTGAATGTCTGTTTCTGGCAAACTCGAACTAACACTGTCTTTCTGTTTGGAGCTGATCATCTCCACGGCGATTGTAGCTAGAGGTTTATTCGACACTTTTATCTTCGGATCTTTTAGTCATTACCTTATTGGCAAAAAGCTTACCTTTCTTTTTCTTTGTTTGAAGCTGGCTTTTTGGAGGTGATCAATCCCCCACCTCTCGTTTTCTTTTCCATTCCAAGACGAAATGTTTCATAGCCCTAGACTGAAACTTCTCTCTGATCTTTCTTCTTTCTTACCTGGCCTTGTTGGTCATCTTCAGACCTTCGTGATACTTGAAGTGTGCCCGATCAGCCTCTTCATGTTTTTCTTTGGGGTCGGAGATCCATTGTTTGATTTTTTCAGACCTTTCTGAATCTCCGCCGCAACATTCTTTTGGACTTTTATGTTGTCCAGCGTGGCCATAAGTACTTTCTCCATAGATATGAAGATATTCTCTTCCTCTGAGCGCAGGCTATTGCACTTAGCACTATCCTTTTCACAGGATTCAAGTTCCTTAGCTATGGTATGGCTGAACTGTTGCTTTTCACTCGCCACGCTTCCCCTTAAGCTAGTCTCGTGGTGGGGAGCTAATCTCTCCAACCTAAAAAAAGGTGGACCAGCCCCTGCTGCTGCCTGACTTGCACCACTCATCGACACGTTGGTGCTGATTCGCTCGCCCCTGAGCGCCTATCATTATTTTATTTGAAATTGAAACTTTCCATTTGAGTTTTACAAACCTTGGAGAAAAACGGTCAGTCTACATAGACCTCCGATATGTGGATAGATAGAGAAACTCGCAACATGAAGTCAATTCATAATAGTAATCATCCAAGGTCTTCCGTTTAAAGATTTTACCTTCCACGAGATCGGAGAGGAAGAGGTCTATTAAGTTTAGAGTGTCTTTATCAAAGAATTGTATTGGCTGCAGCATGTTCAGTGATGAACAGTAGAGATCCTCTTATGGAATTTTTCCACCGTCATGAAATTGCAAATATTGGGGCGTTTCTATATCGTGCGGCAGAAACAACTGCAAATGAACTTGGTCTTCCATTTCAATCCAGTGATATGGAACACGGGTTAGCATCGTTAATACCATTGGTGCTTAAAATGTGTGTCAAAGAAGCAGAACAAGAGCTTCTGTTACAGGACCATATAGGCAAAGCTGTTCCCGGGCAATTCTATAATCTCATAAGTGAAATGGGATTGTCTTAAGGCTTGTCCTTTGCTTTCCTTCAATCTGTTGGTTTGAGATCGGAGACTGAAGGATTTTTATTCTTTTGTCAAGCTGGTTTAATTAATACTTTGGTGTACCGCAGTCACGTGAAGCATATACCTGTCGACAATAACAACTGTCATGCATGTGAACAATACCCGGAGACACTTAGTCACATTCTAAGTGCGTGTCCAAAGTATGCGTGTTACAAGTATATAGAAAGACATAATGCTGCTCTTAGTGTTGTTTTATCACCTTTGATACCAGTATGCTATAGATAATGAACCCATCTTGCCATATGCCCAAGGGGATCAGAAGTCCGTTGTGGAAAATAAACAGTGTAAGATCTACTGGAATTTTTCTTTCCCTGCAACTCATCGTATCAGTGCTATTAAGACTGATATTGTACTTCAGGATCATAAAAGACAGATCATTTGTGTGATAGAGTTTTCAGCACCAGCTGAGAGCAATGTCATTCAAAAGGAGGATGATCGTTCTCATATTAGGCTGTTTGGAAAGGATTAAAGCTTCATTTGTAAAACAATTAAAAAAGATACCTAATTGCGAACGTCCTGAAGCATAAACAGTTCGTATGCAAAAAGCTGTCCTTCTAAACTCACTCAATCTGGTCCGACAGCACTGTTCTTTATAATATAATATCACGATGGTATATCTAAAAAATCATCCAATAACGTTCTTAGCCACCGCGTAAAAACAACAGCGGTAATGAACAGTAACACCTGCAAAACAGTGAACTGAAAACACTTTGAGCAAAAGAATCGCGCTCTTGCTTACCTTCCAGGACGGAAGGGGCAAAAGCGGATAAGCCTAAGTAAAGCAAGAATGGGAGAGGTTGTTTTAGTGAGGTATTACTACATCACGTGGTCGAGTCCCACTCAAACAAGTGCGTAAATGCATTTTTTCCTCTCCTAAACTTGTTTTGTAAAAAAAAAAAAAATAATAATAATAATAATTAGGAATAACAATTTAACAATTCGTTAAAATTGATAATTTATATTTTTTAATATAGAGTTCAGTGAAATATGCCAAGGAGACGGAATGGGGAGATACCGCTTCCGGAAGGGTGGGATGTCGCACAGGACTTTGATGGGAAGGTGTACTTCATTGACCACAATACAAAAAAAACAACTTGGATTGACCCTAGAGATAGGTAAGTTTAATTTTTCTTTTCGTTATAAATGAAGAATATGATTACTTTAACTAATCGGAAGTTATTGTATATTATTATTACTTAAGAGCTTTTACACGTCAGAACTAGCACAGTTTTCATAGAGCTCACCATTTCACCAATTTTTGTGGAACTTTGTGGTATCCTGGTATCATAGTGTTATATGAGAAACTTTCTTCCTGCAAACTGTATATTTTATTAAAAAATCCAAAATTATAGAAGATACGCCATTTTGAATTTCAATATTAATGTTATAAATAATTTGTAGTATTTTTCTCACACAGCACAGTTCTTTGTCTGAAGTTTGAGCGAGGTTGGTACTGCCAACTTCGAAACTTTGCATAGCAAATTTATGAAAGCTTCACCTAGCCAATAAATGTCCGCTTGTACAGAAAGTTTAACGTTTTAACCCTTTAACGCTTTAACGCAAAATTTTATCAATTAAACCCACGAAGTAATAATGAGACTTCACTCTATAGGGATTCTGTTGAAAATATGTCCCCACTTTAGGGAACAAACGACTGTGAAAGTAGAATCTCGCAGAAGTGGCAACCCTAGCGGGAAAAACGAGAAACTGCACATTTTCCAGTGTTTGTGTTAAGCGTTTATATGTGTATGCGCGTAAGTTCGAAATGTTTGTTTTGTTGTGGTTTGTAAGGTATGTTTTGTTATAATTAAATAGAAAAGAAATTGTTGTTTACAACATATAATGTATTAATTAATAATAAATTTCATAAACAGGAGCAAGAATAAACGAATTCATTCAGACAAAATTGTTTAATGTTTAAAATTTGTTCTCCAACGTTTTAAAATCTAAATGATTTCATATATTTTTTTATTAAAAAAGAGGGAAACAATAATTTGAATAAAATCAGGGATTAAACTAATTTTTATAAATGTTATGAAATATTGTTGAATTTTATTTTTGATAATTTAAAATAGACAATATTCATATTGCTTATTTCTCTGTTTTCTCTTTAAACTGTTATTGTTAATGTCCTTTAGTCTGTTTAATAAAATGTATGTTATTGTTATTGTGGTAAAGGTGTTAAATAGTAAAGCCATTTAACACTTATATAATTTCTAATTTGTAAATCTGGTACGTGACTTTTATTATTTTATTTATTAATTTTTAATTCTATTAACTTTTATTATTTTATGTATTTTCATGTTTTATTAAACACATTCTTTTTTGTATGTGTATTTTCATAATTTCTATTTTTAATTAATTTTACAAATATATGAATTTTTGTTTTCTTATCTAATTTTAAAAATTCTCATATTTTTTATTTCTTTTTAGTTTCTCTAACTGCATATAATGGTTACCTCTAAAATTTTCGTATTTTTGTTATTATTATTATTTTTTGTCTCTCTTAGATGAAATAATTATAATTTTTGTTATTTTATTTTTTTGTTAGACTCCCTGAAGAGGAAATCCTATAAATTTCGAAACGTCTGAGAACATATTTTAAACAATTAACAACTTGGCCGAATGACTTTGTTTTTTCTTGCTGCTTTTTAATAATTTACTCTCGGAAGTTAAAGAGTTTTTTAATAAACTTTTATAAATTGTTACAAATAATAGCACTTGCCCTGAAACACTATATAAAATACCTAGTGTATTTATTAAATGATTTCCAAAAAACTGCTAAAATAATCACTTTCCCTTGACACGCTATAACATAGTAGTAGCAGACGACGCGCAGGATGTAAACAAATTGGAAAATTCGCAGTCTCTCGTTTTTCCCGCTAGGGCTGCCACTTCTGCGAGATTCTAATTTCACAGTCGTTTGTTCCCTAAAGTGGGCACACTTGAGTCTCTAAGTGAAGTCTCCTTATTATTACTTCGTGATTAAACCTTATTAACATTCGGTAATAGCCATATCTTATGGTTCAAGAATCGCTTTTTCGAATGCCTTCATAAAAAATCTTGTCAATTTTCGAATAAAAAATTATACATGTTTTTTTAAACAAAACATGAAAATTTTAGGTTTTATTTTCAAATTATTGAATTTTTGTTATAGGTTATGGCATTACAATATCTATAAAAATCATAAATATCGTAAAAATAAGCAGGCTATAAGATAGAAGAATTAAAAAGAAAATTAAAATTTCGGATTCAAAATGGTGTTTAAACTGGATTTTTTTTTGTAATATAGGGGAGAGTGGGGCAAACGTGCTACCTATATATATTTTGCTTCTTAAAAATGTAACTAAACATGATACTTAAGTAAACTTTTATTATTATAAAACTCTAATTATCACTCAACTTTTCTCCACAATCATTAAATATTTTAGTAAAGTCTTGATTGAATAAAAATATGATTTGTAAAAAAGTACAAATTATGACCATTACCCCAGGTACCGGGGTAATGGTAATAAGGCTTTTTTTTCTAAAAGTGCAAATATTTCGGAGAATATTTTTTTATATTACAATTCCTTGTTATCTAAAGCAGTGAAAAAATATCTTCAGAACATATTTTGTGGTGTATTTACGGTAATTTTTATAAAAAATAGTGATATGTGTGATTTAACCTTGTATTTGTAAAAAAACAGCTGAAAACAGTTGAAAACTGCACACAAAAAACAAAGTATTAAAACGAGTCTAAATTTTGGAATTCTTTTAAGGTGTAAACGAAAGAAGCCGCTGTGGGCTGAAATTCAGCAAAAGAAAATAACTTGAAAGCAATACACACAGTGGGCTGAAACAAAGCAACACTAAAAACTAAAATTTATGCTGAAGCCAATAAATGGGCTGAATTTCAAACCTTATACTGTATTATTCTATTGTCAATTATTAAGAAAGCTGAAATTAAACCTACATTTGAATTAAAAAATAGTTATCAAATCTTCTGGATTATCTAATTATGGCTGTAAAGGTTAGGAATAAAAGCATGTTCATATTTTAAAAAATCCTTCTTAAGAACTTATGTGTGATTTGGTATTATATTTAAAAACTATAAATTAACTACAGTTTTTTATAAAATCCCAAATATCTTGTGAAATTATATGATATTCAACAGTTTAATTTAGCAGAGATGTGTTGACAATTTCACAAGATATTCTGAAATAAACTATTAGAAGTTTGTTTGTACATATAATCACAAATCACGCACAAATTCATTGTTCTGAAGAAAATTGTCTACATCACTCAAACAAATAAGCACCACAAACACAAAAATTCACTACAAAATTGTTCAAAATTATCGCGTCGCGAAATTTCTATACTGGACGCATCGCCATTAGCATATGATGTTTGCTCATGCGCAAGACCCTTCTGGTGAGGTCAGGCGGTCAGGACTACTTTTAAGCCTCCGGAAAGGCTGAAAAGTATCTTCGTAAGCATATTGTGATAAAACAGCTCAACTGTGTCTGGTTTTAAGCATCAACAACTAGAAACCAGGATATTTAACACTTAATTTCCACTTTAAGACTCGATATGACTGTTATTTAGATATTTTTGCACTTTAATTCAGTTTTGGACTTAATTTAAGTCAAATCTTAAAAGTAGCCAATCATGATTTTAAGACTTTGTTTTTTGTGTGTGCATGGCGTTTGAATATTTTCATTACGTTATTATCTTTACCCCAAACGTCAAGTCTTTTTAATATTCTAAATTTAATAGATTTCAACATTGAATCTAAGCTCAAATCTATGAATATATGATAGGTGGATGTCTAATTTAATGAAACATCAAACTTTTATGACGTAAACATTTTTAAATTTCTTTTAAACTTAATATAATGAAGATTTAATTTACCATTTTTTTTACTAAAACAGTTTTTTACTCAAATTTTTTAATTTACATTGAAAATAAACATTTTTTCTTCATAATATCGTCTCGTCAATGAAATTAAAGATTCGTATATAGAAGAAAGTTTTAATAATTCATAAATAATGAAGATATTGTGATTATTATCTTTGCCCCGGTTAGCACCTTTGCCCCAGTCTCCCCTACATTGCCTTGTGTGCAAAGAAAAACATAATGGAATTTCATAAAACTTGTTGTACAAGAGTTTTGAAGTACGCTGATAATGAATCTGAAATCACTTTTTAAAAATTCTAAATGGCGGATCCAATATGGCGGAGTCAATTTTTAAAAATTAATTGGATTCGCTTCAAACTTGTTAATTGTCGGTTTTTGGAGTCGCTTTTTGTAAATCAAAAATGGTGGATCTAATATTGCGGACGCAATTTTAAAAAAATAATTGGTTTCGCTTCAAACTTGTTACTTGGGGGTTGTCGGGGTCGCTCATTAAGAATCTAAAGTCACTTTTTAAAAATTCAAAATGGTTTCGTGTTAAACTTGTTACTTGTGGGTTTTTTTTAGATGAATTGGAGATAACGCATTTATAAAATAATATTTATAAAAATATAAGGTAAAGGTACCAGTTATTAAACACGTTCCAGTTTATGGGACATATTCCTAATTTCTATGACTTCAGAATAATAAGACTTACTATAATAGTAAGTACAATTTCGGGTACAATTGTACTTTTCTAGTACAATTTGGCATGTTCTAGTACACTAGTACCCTAATGGCTTTTTTAGTACACTGTAAAAATTACATTTTGTAAGAAAAGCAACACAATTTAGTACATTTCCTTATTTTAAGATTTTTATTTAAGATAAAGGTAATATTAGGACCGGTTTAAAGTCGATGTAAATTATTATTTTAGTAACTTTTTATTAAATCTTGTTAAACTTTTAAACTTTGTTAAATTTTTATAACTAATAATATTTTTTAGGGTTCAGTACACCTTCGGTGTTCGGTGGAACCCTCATAGTGAAACTCTTGCACCCGAAGCCAGAAATCATCCCACACCCCCCTAGCGGATAAACTATTTGACCTAGAGGGCTGAAAATCGGTACACATATATGTATTTTCAGATGTAGATTACAGGAAATATATAGAAAACATGATTCAAGTTGATGTTCATTGCGTTCTCAAGGAAATAACAACTTTTTTTTGCAAAAATGCAAAAATCCATTACCCCCCTCCCCTTAACTTCTGAACTATTTGACATATCTCTCTAAATTTCTTAGAGTGAATATTTCACTCTAATTTAGGAGTGAGATGTACATTCACTCCAGATAGAGTGAAAGTTCACTCTAAAAGAGTGAAATCGCTCACTCTAATGGAAAGAGTGCAGAAATTCACTCCAGTGGTTGGAGTGAATATTCACTCCAAGACTTAGAGTGAAACTTTCACTCTGTTTTGAGTGAACGTAAGCACGTATAACTTATAACGGCAGTTCGTAAGTTTTGTACCAACGAGCGTATAGCATAGTGGTTAGAGCGTTGGGCTTTAGGCCTGGGGGTCGCACGTTCGAGACCCCTCAGCGTCAAATATTTTAATTATATAAGTTTAGCGTTAGTATTAAGTTGTATGTTTTATTTGTAAATATAATATAATAAAATGTTATAAAATAATATAAATAACAAATATCCTTGAGACTAAATAAATACGAAAATACCACAGTACTGACAGAAAGTTATTCAAGAGATTCAATATTTATTTTTATTTATTATTTTTATTTTTCAAAAATAAGATATTATTCCTTTAAAGTTATGTTATGCAAATTTCCAAAAGCTTTAATTTACCCAATCTAAAATTGGAGTGGGAAATTTGATCTAAGAGGAATGAGCCGCCATTTTAAATCAGCTGAAAAATTCACTCTAATTAGAGTGAACTCGTCACTCTATCTATAGAGTGAATAAATTCGCACTTTCAATGAGTGAACATTCACTCCATATGGAGTGGCTCAATTTTCACTCTTGCGTGGAGTGAAATCTCACTCTTTAAGAGTGAGGTTTCACTCTAAGAAATTTAGAGAGATAGAATTTGTCAAGGAGAAAATGCAAATTTTCGAAAAAAAAGTTTGTTTCCTTTAACTTTGCCATTCTTTGAACTAGAGGGCTAAAGGTTAGTATTCTAGTGTATTTTTTCATGCAGATTATAAAAAAATTATGTTTTGATTTAAAATGGAATATTATGAGGTTACAAAAAAAAATTCAAATAATGACAAAAAAAGAAGGTTAGATCCCCATGCTCAGTCTAATTGTTCTACAGTACCCCTTATACCAATTAAATTTTTTATTTGTATACTCAGAGTTTAAAATAAATATATAAAATGTGATTGAATATTGTTATCACTTTGCTTTCAAAATAATTGAAAAATTGCAACAACAACAAATTTTTTTAAAGCTTAAGCTTAGTTTGCTCATGGCTGCCACGGGCCCTGTGATCAAAGCTGTCATGGGCCCTAAATCACAAAACTATTTTGTCGAAAATTTGGAGGTTTTCTTTGACAATGTTTTGACTATCAATCCAGATCAGGTTCGCTATAATTTTCCTGTAATCTACAAGTGAAAATACATATGTGTACCAAATTGAAGCTCTCTGTTGATATACCAAATATCTTTGTTTCGCATTTGTACACCGATAAAAGTTTAGTACACTGTACGTTCGGAATAACCGATACAGATAAATGATTACAATTTGGTAATAGAGCTGTCTTTAGTTTGATACAGGAGCAGTACCAAAGTTGAGAGCGTCATCAGTCTTACGTCATAGGGGACATATTTGGTACAATATATGTGCCAAAATAACTTTTTAGTGGCGCTGCTGTTATTCGGAGGTTTTAATACTTCTACTGTAAGGAATTAAGTTTGACAGATTTCCTAACCTCTTTTCGGTGTACGAAACCGTAGGTTTTGTTACGAGTGTAACTCGTACTTGCCCGATTTTTTAATTATTAATAATAGCTTTTAACTCTATTTTAGATTAAATAAAGTATTTAAAGATTTATTTAAATTTAAAATATTTAAACTGACCGACAAAATAAAGAGTACAATTTTTGCTTTAATCTAGTACATATTTTGTCAACGTCCAGTACACATTCCCTCCACTTTTATAACAACCCTGTTTACTAATTGTAATATTTCTTATTAAACAAATTGAAATCTTTTTTATATGATGTAACATTTTTAAAGTGTATATAATTAAATGTCTAATAACAGGAGCACTTTTTTATTTAGTATTTTCATTTATTAGACTCAATAAAATTTATATTCTGATTAAACTAAACATTGTTTTATATATAAATATGAGTTATATATTAATAATAACTATTTTATTTCATTATTTAACAAAATTATTAACTAAATTACAGTGTGTCGATATGTTCTACATTTGAGTTAAACCAAAAAATATTTTGTTTAATAAATATGAATTTTCTTTAACCTTTAATTTTATTTCATTATTCTTCTTTAGTAAAAAAAAACGTTTAGGCTATTCATGTTTGATAACTAAACCACAATACTTAAGTTTAAAATATTTTAAAAAACTTGATGAGTCCAATAACTGGGTCACAATAACTGGATCTTCAATGTTTTTTGAGTCCAATAACTGGATCAAGTGACTTATCTTTTTATTTTTCTTATATTTTTTAATATATGTGTACGTCCGCATAAAAAGGGACCAATTTGTCGATTTTATTTTCCGAAATATTTGCCGTTGTCTATAGGTTTAAATTTTTAAATTTTTTTATTGCTGAAATACAAACTACGCAGTGTCTCACGTCGAATGTTGCATATATCATAACTTTATCGTAATTAAAAACCAAAAATTATTTTATTTTTAACTTTTAAAATGCATGATCGCTAATGGTAATCTTGAAATCTAATCTCGTTTTTCTCAAAACTAGGGTTTTAACACTTCTAACTTTGAATGCTTGTAACTTTGTGAATTTTTCATCTAAATGGTTCCAAGACCTCTTAAAATGTTCAAAATGTAATAAAAAATATGATCATATAGATAAGTCCAATAGTGCCAAAGTCAGGCACGGACCCAGCGGGGGGCGATGGGAACGATCGCCCCCCCCCCCAAGCCTTAGATTATCATATGAGAATAGAGAGAGAGAGAGAGAGAGAGAGAGAGCACTATATTCTTATCTCTTTCTATCTCATATATCGCCCCCTCCAAAACCCTTGCCTGGATCCGCCTTTGGCCAAAGTAGACCCTTTACATGCGGACGTACACACATAAATTACAGTAAAACCTACATATACGTATAGGATTACAAGGGACCGAGAAAATATTCCGATTGAAGCGTGAATGTGATTAATCTGGGTAAAAATACATGATATATAAATTAAAGGGACCGGTAAATATATCCGAAGTAAGCGGGAATCCGATATATATGAGTCCGATATACTTAGGTCCTACTGTATTTTCATAAATCCAGCAAAAATTTTTACATCTGAAATATAATAAGGAGATGAAACGCTTGTAGAATTAAGCATAAAACTTGACCGCATGTAGGGGGGTCAAAGGAGCACAATTTTCGACTTGATTGCTGTTAACAGCGCACTCTATGAGAAATGTTGAAACTATTATATCACGTGATCTTGACGTCACTGATTGTGGAAAAATGGCACACACAACATAACCATGAATGTGTGAGTTTCGCGGTTTCATGTCGCCGTGTTAGCAGACGATAAAATGTAGTTCTTTATTTTCCCGAGCGAGGAGTTCCAAACGTTAGTAAAATGGAAAGCCTTCTACTGTGACCCCCCTACATGCGGCCGTAAATTCCATCGTTTCATCTCCTTATAATAGTTCATGAATAACTGGTACTACAATACTGTAGTACTGAGGGAAAACTTAAGCAAACGACATTTTGGTGCCTAAACTAAAAAATTGTTGAATTTAACTTCTGTTTTTAGCAATACCGGAAGAGAGGAAAAGGTCGAAATTTTGTGATCACGGAATTAAAGAAAAATAAAATGATAAAAAAAAACTTGATTATGAGATGTATATTTTATTGTGAGACATTCCGTGGTCAGTAGATAAAAATTACACAAATTCGTTGAAAATCACACACACGCGTGCACACAGTTCTTTTCTTTGGTTTTGATTGAAGAGAGTTCAGTTGATTTGTCCAGAAATTACGATAGTAATTTATGTGGTGTGAGTACCACATAATACACAAATGCACTCTTGAGAACAATCCTTGATACAATTTAGAGACAACCTTTTCAGTTAAACATTCAGAAAAGCTTTGAGAAAGATATTAAACGCTACATGCGTAAGACACAGAAATCTTGTCGAGAGACAATTTTATACACTTGAGAAAATGTCTGCACACAAATGAGAAATGCCATTACATAGTTTGAGTACAACCTTATTGATAAAAAACACCTTGAGAACAACCGTAAGAAAAACCGAAAACGCTGAAAGCGTGATACAAGAGATTGGAAAATGGTGTTGTTAGATCCGGTTAGAATTTTACACTAGTCACATGGCGAGAGACGCATGGCGAGCAGCTGAGAAATTGGCCACCGAGAGGTGCTGCCGCCAAGCGCTCGCTAACCACAACATTTCACTTTTCCCGTGATATTTAAATTGGCAATTGGTCTTGAGTCGTAAATTCGAGCCAGGCTTAATTCTGTGAGATCAAACACTGAAGTCTGAACAACTTCACATACTGTATAAAATTAAAATGTTCTATTTAATTATGAAATCAAAAGTTCATTGTTTAAACAAATTATATGAAAAAATGGAAATGCGAGTTTTTCTAAATGTAAATACGAAGGAATAAGTTAGGCAAAGTCGTTTGTGTAGTTCCTGTCAAATAGGTAGGCGAGCGCAGACCCTTGATAAGATAGAAGAACTTAGGCAAATGACAATGATGTGAGTGACGTCACATTCTGTATATTGCCGAATTGCAATTGCGTAGTGCGCTCGACTCACTTTTTGATAGAAGAACTTATGCATTTTTATTTCGTAACCAGCGCTCAGCTTCGACCACCTTTTTGATACAAATAACACGCGAGAGACTTTGCCGAAGTTTTTTCTTCTTATTTTATACTCGAGTTCGAAGCCTCGTACGATTTGTGAACTGAGCAAAGAACTTTGCTTAAGTTTTTATCAAGTATTCTTTCATTTTCTGGAGTTTCTAAGACTTTTAATAATAATTTTTTACAACAAATAAACTTAAAAAATTATTTCAGGTATTTCTCTGATGGGCAGTCCCTGATAAAAGTTAGTATTTCAGTTTATAGCGATTATTAATTAATATAATTTATTTTCTACCACACATGCACGAAAACCTCGTGTTTTCGTTCGCCTTAAGCGGGACAGAACTCACAGTTTTTACTGTTCGGAAGTTTTTTTATCTCTAACGTCACTAACCTGAAAACTGCGAGTGCTGACCCGCTAACGCGTACAAAACACGAGATTTTCGTACATTTGTGATAGGAAATAGCATATGCACCTCGGGAGGCCGATTTTTTGTCTCGCACAATGTTCTCCGAACTCGTTTCGCACTCGCTACGCTCGTGCTACACTCGTTCTTCGAACATTTGTGCTTGACACAAAAACACGGACTTCCCTCCCTTGATGCATAATATACTATTCTTACCTTATATTTACTATTAATAGTTAATCGGACATTGGCTAATAGTTTTTTAATAAAAATGTTTTAAAAATGAACAAGTGTTGTAACATTTTTAACGTTTTTCAAAGATACTTTTTTACAAGTCTATCTTTTCTTACAATTTTTTTAAAAATGGTTTAATTTAAATGAATAATAGCTTATTTTCTTCAGAAAAACAAACTCTACAACCTGACTTCGTCAGATTTTTGAAAAATTAGACCATTTTTTGAATATTGCAATTTATTTAAAAGCATATTTCTAAATATTTATAAACAAACTGCTTTACTTAAAAAATGATCCACTGTTTCAAAAATCTGACGAGGTGAAGTTGTAGAGTTTGTTTTTCTAAAGAAAATAAGCTATTATTTACTTAAATTGAACCATTTTTAAAAAAATTGTAAGAAAATATAGACTTGTAAAAAAGTTATCTTTGAAAAACGTTAAAAATTTAACAACATTTGTTCATTTTTGAAACATTTTTATTAAAAAACTATTGGCCGATGGCCGATTAACTATTAACAGTAAATAATAAGTCAAGAAATAAATTATTTTAATTAATAATCTCTATTAATTGAAATACTAACTTTTGGCAGGGACTGTCCATCGGAGAAATACGTTAAACTATAACTATCAGATGCAGTTTTTTTCAACGAATTTACTGATACCAAAAACTCATTTTTCTTCAAAATGTCGTTTGCATAGTTTTTCCTTAGTACGGCAGAATAATAGGGACCCTATAAGAAATTTTTAAACTCCAAATGTAGATACTACACATATCGACGGGTACTATGAAAAAAACACAGTTGGGATTCGGCCCGTGAGAGCCTTGAGCAAACCAATCTTAAGCTTTGAAAAAATTTGTTGTTGTTGCAATTTTTCAATTATTTTGAAAGCAAAGTGACAACAATATTCAATCACATTTTATATCTTTATTTTAAACTCTGAGTATACAAACAAAAAATTTAATTGGTGTGAAGGGTACTGTAGAACAATTAGGCTAAGCTCGAGCATGGGGATCTAACCTTCTTTTTTTGTCATTTTTTGAATTTTTTTTTGTAACCTTATAATATTCAATTTTAAATCAAAACATAATTTTTTTAATATCTGTATGAAAAAATACACTAGCATACTGCCGTAAGAAATTAAAACTTACGAAAGTCATATTTTCGTGAAATTAAGAAAACGTCGAAAGACTGTTTGTCATAAAAACCTAATGTAATATAAATAATTTTGTAATCTAGCTTTACTTCCACGGTAAATTAATAGCGTTCTTTCTAATTCTGCAGTCAAAAATTAATTATTTAAACAAATTATATTAAAAAACGGACTTAAGTTTTTTTTTTATCAGCAAAACTTAGCTAACTTGCCTTAAAGAGTGCTTTTCTAATAGGTAGGCGAACTCGAGCCAACGAAAAGAAATAAGATCTATGCTAACTCGACTTAAGGCTTTCGCTTCAAAACCAAGGCCGAAACTCGACTACGTGCACTGAGAGAAATGGATATTCAAACTTACTATCCTGGATATTAAAAAATATTAATTTTAATATCTGGAAATTAAGTTTAAATATCCATTAATTCCATTTTTCTCAGTGTGTTTGAGAACCGAAGTACCCAAGTCGACTTGACTGAGTTCTTATTTTTTAATTCCCACACTAGCTCACCGCCTCCAAAGATTTTTGGACTCCTTAACTCGAGTTAACATAGTTTTTATTCAGTATTTCTTCATTCTCTGGGTTTCCGCCGATTTTTAATAATTATTTTTTGCAAATAAATAATTTAAAATAATATTTTTTAATAATACAATCAGACGCGTTTTTTTCTTACGAATCCGGTGATACCAAAAACTCATTTTTCGCCAAAACATAACTAAACTAAGTTTTTCCTTCGTACGGCAGCATACTAACCTGTAGCCTTCTAGTTCAAATAATGACAAAGTTGTAATACAATTTGTTATATAAAAAAATCAAACTTTAAAAGATAAAAAATAATAACAATTCTAGACAATCTATAAATAATTTTAACAAAATCAAGGACTATTTAACAATGCAAATGATTAAAATGATCATCATGGAAAATACTAATTAATTATAATAAATACAAATAGCAAGAAATCTCTTAAAATTCATGAATAATATATTTAGGCCTCAATTAATTACAATAAAAGTATAAATTTAAAAACGTGTCTCGAGTCAAATCTCTTATAAAGTTTCCGCGTCACCAAGCACACATACATACATACATTGTCAAAAATATATAACTGAAAGATCTCGGAAAACAAAAGTGAAGAGATCGATAATTAAATAACAAAAAAAGAAAAATAATGTATAACAATACCAAGAGATCAATAAATACTCGTCCTTTTTGTCGGGAACTCGACGGCGTCAGGATTCGGGCGTGGTGATGACCATGAGGAACCCAAATTATTATTAATTATTGCGAAGTTTCAATCAGTAGCTTCAGAAAAATTGGCACAATATTCCCAGGATTGATGGCCCAAAATTCGTCCACATTAAACAGGAATGCCAAAAACGTGGTTCCTTTGATTCTCCACCTTGCCTCTTATTTTATAACAAATCCTCTGCCGAATTCCGACCATAAAATCTTAAAATTTGCGCCACACTACTCAAAATTAAGAAAAAAAAATTTGTTACTAAATTTTCTTTATATTTTTAATGAAAATACCTTTTTTTAAACAATAAAGTTATACCTCGAGGTCTACAGCGTCGAACGTCGAAATATGGCGCGGAAGTTCCCTTCTTGAACAAAATTTTGATGACGATTAAATGAGGCGGAGAATCAAAGAAACACCCTATTTATTAGCCATGATTAATTCCCCCTCTAATTAGCGTCATCATCACTCCCACCTTCCGACACAGCCGAGCAACCACTCGTTTTCCCCGAAAACTCTCGACTTTCCGAGAATCTCGCGGGTAGCCCTTTTACAGGCTTAGAAAAATTTTACCCCTGAATTCAGGCAATAAATTTTCCTACATTACCCCCCTTGCTTCAGGCGAATACATTCGGCGGAGGCAAAAATCGTCACATATATATGGAACATCAGCGAAAGAGATCAACAATAACATTAACAAAACCTATTACTCATACATGTGAGAATTTCGACGCTATATCATTATAATAATACATACATAAAGATCAATAATATACAATTCTAATTATCAATGATAGTTACAAATTTCATAATTATTAACTATAAATCGTATCATCATTACAATCATTTTCTACATCGACTCGAAAGACAATTCCCTACACAAACCAGTTCGACACAAGCAACCAATTTACTGTGAACTCGATTCTCTTTGAATATATTTTTTTAGATTTGATTGATTATGTACACCCATATGACGGCCACTATCCATATCAATTAACTCATAGGAGTTATTACCTACATTCTTAAAAATCTTGTATGGTCCATAGTACAGATGGAAAAACTTTCGCGTGACTTTTTTTAACGCATCTGATTGTTTTGGTATGTGGAGCAAAACGAGATCTCCGTCACATAATTGAATTTTTGACGGATTTTTTTGTTGTTTCGCACGATTTTCGAAATTTTTATTCATATTCTCCTTAGCTAGCAAAATTTTATATTCTTTTGTCATCCCATCCGTACAAGGAAACCTAATAATCTCTTTAATTTGGTCAGCCGGTTGAACTCCGAAATGCAGTTCATGCGGTGAAAATCCAGTACTGCAATTTGTCGTCGCATTTAAAAAAAATTCAATATCCGCGATATACATTGCCCATTTAGTATGCTTATCACCGCAAAGAGTGCGAAAAATACGTCCCAATTCCCTCATCATGCGTTCTACCGGATTGCTCTTCGGATGCCTTATCGACGAATAGATAACCTGTATACCGGATTCGCGCAAGCTCTGGCCCTACTTTGGCGACGTAAATTGGGTTCCATGGTCTGATAAAATCCTACGAGGGGTGCCTATTTCCGGAATATATGACTTTAAAATTTTCTTTACAACAGTCTGCGTTGTCTCCTTTTGGATCGGATACAGCTTAATATATTTTGTGAAAGCATCATAAACAACAAAAATATACTCCATTCCCGCAATTGATCGTGGTAGGGGTCCGTAAAAATCTACGCACACAAGATCGCCCGGACCTGACGAATAAACCCTCTTATACTCACACTCCATTTGAACATTAAGCGGCTTGACCCTCTGACAAAGATCACAAGATATTACAAAGTGCTTTACTTCTTGGTTCATCGCTTTCCAGTAATAAAAACGCTTGACATACGCCAATGTCTTATAAACACCGGGATGCCCAAGTTTAGAGTGTATGCAATCAAGCAAACTGGAAGTCAGTTCTGATGGAATAACTACCTGCCATTGATCCACAATTCGATCCCTTCTGAATAAAATTCCACCCTCTAAAATATAGAAATCAAGACACGACTCATTTTTGCATTTTGTTAACAAATCTTGAATATATTGGTCACGCCTTTGCAACTCAGATAAATTTTTTAATGATTCACACAAATCCTTTGTTAATTTAATCATATTAAAATCAAATGCAATCAGATCATTTCCATCATTGATTTCGAGAACATCAATCGATAAACTATTAGGACTTGAAGATTCAAATTTACTTTCGGGGTTCCTGCTTAAAAAATCCGCGACAATATTATCCTCTTCTCGAACGTGACAAACACTAAAGTCGTATTGCTGCAATGCCAAACTCCAACGAATCATACGCGCATTCAAGTGAGGGGTGATATACAAAAAAGTAAGGGCCTTGTGATCCGTGATCACCTCGAATTTAGTGCCAATCAAATAAATACGCAATTTTAAAATCGAATATACAATCGCGAGAAGCTCCTTCTCCATGGTTGTATAATTCGTTTCTGCAACATTTAAGCATCGACTAACCAACGCGATGATTCTATGATCATGATTACGATCAACTTGATATAGTACCCCACTTATGCCTGCATCTGAAGCATCGGTTTGTAAACGATATGGTACCCCGGGAATGTGATGACCCAATTGAACAGAATTAACGAAAGCCCTTTTCATAATTTCAAACGCTTCGTCATGTTCCACCCCCCACTTCCAGGGACTCTTTTCTTTGAGAATTTCACGAAATGGGTGTATGAGATTGGCATGCCGAACCGTAAACTGTCTGTAATACGTACAAACGCCAATGAATTGGCGGAGCTCTTTACGGTTTCTGGGTGCTTGAAAATTCAAAATTATTTCTAATTTATTACTAGGCGGACTTATTCCCTCAGTACTTAATTCGAATCCTATAAATTCCACCTTTTTTCTACAGAATTAAGACTTCTTAAACTTTAAAGTAAAATTTTGTTGTTGTAAAACATCAAAAACTAGACAGATTTTTTCAATATGATCAATAATTGAACCCCCTGTGGAAATCAATAAATCATCAATATATGTTGTTAAAAAATAGTTAAATTTGTTCCCAATGGCATGATTAAGTGCTCTAATAAAAGCAGACCCGGCCGTCTTTATTCCAAAAGGAACTCTACAAAAATGATAAAGTTTAGAATCAAAAACAAATGCGGTATATTTTCTAGAGTCCTTGTGGAGAGGAACCTGCCAATAACCAGAAGCTAAATCGGTAATAGTCATAAACGTAATTCCATGAAATTTTTGCATTACTTCAGATATCAAGGGCGGAGCCTCGTGATCAGATTCAATTAACTCGTTAACATAGCGCGCGTCCAAACACACCCGAATCGTGTCATCATTCTTAACGACAATTCTCAGAGGATTGCAATAATCGCTATCTGACCTCTCGATTATCATTGCATCCTCCATTTCTTGAAGTGCCGCTCTTGTTTTTTCTCGATAAATTACTGGAACCGGATAAGATTTACGATAAATTTATTATGTGGTTTTATTTTTAGTTTATAAGGAGTTGTGTCAGCAGCTGCAAATTTAGACGTAAACAATTTTTCAAATGCAGATAATCTTTTAATTACAAATTCACGTTCTCGATCATTGATTTCTTTTATTTCCGCGGCAAGCTTTTTAACCTCTTCCGAAAATAAAAATCTTTCTTTATTAATATTTTGGTTACAATCTATTTTTTTTAACTCATTAATAACATGAATACTTTCAACATCGTTAATGTCATTTTCAAATATTAATTGATTAAAATCATGATTATTGGAAATTTTCTCATCAATCGTATAATATTCTCTATTATTTTTAGAATCATTATCTCGATCCCGAAACGTAAACAATTCTGAGTCAGCTGAACGTAGACAATCAGCTGTTGTCTCTCTTTTTTTACTTTTATCAGTATCAGACTTTTGAATGAACAAACTTCTAAGAAAACCTTCAGATTCATCGGTTTCTTCAAAACTTTTAGATTTATAATCATTCTTGAAATTATTAACTAAATTACCACAATATTCATCGTTACTTTGAATACTAAGACCCTGTAAATATGTAATACTTTCATTACCTTTATATAAAGACAAACTATTCTCAGTCGCTGTGCCAAATGAAACCAAAGGAGCCTGAATAACAATTCCCCTAATTGTAATCGTTAGCTTTTCATAATCCACAATTGCTTTATTTTTTAGAAGCCAATCATTCCCAAAAATGATGGGGTTAGATAAATGGGGAACAATAAGAAAATATGATTCGCTCTTAAAATCACCAACAGACACTTTACACATGATTTGTTTTTTTACACGAGTAGCTTTCCTCCCGATTGCCGTAAACAAAACAACACAAGACACAGGCATTTCAAGAACTTCGTAATAATTTTTTAAATATTCATAAAAATCCTCCGACAATGCCGTGATTTGACTTCCCGTATCGACCAATGGAAACACCGGCACAGAATAAACTGAGACAATTATACGCGGACATAAGGGATAGCTTGAATTTATGCAATCCTTTTTTTCAACACTTTTAGCAGTATCCTCAATTAAATTATTAAAATCTTCATATAAATGACGATTTAACACCGTTGTAGAATAATTCGTTTCGTCCGAAAATCGTAAATGATTCAAGAAAGCAGACCTTATCACATTCATTGCTGATAAGGACAGGGGTGGGGGACGACTAGTATCGGGAAGGGGTACGCAGGGTTCCTGAAGACAAGAGCAGCTATTATAATTTTGATTTCCAACGTGAGAACTGTCTGCTTGTATTCGGGCATTTATAACATGCGAAGGCCTATTTACATTTCTATTATTATCAGAACGTTCTTGCCGTAACGGTTGCGACTGTTGTTGATTTCGTTTATCATTACTATTATGAAACATTTCTCTATTCGCGTTCAAAGCTTGATTTCGAGACTTTATATTTTGATTATTTATTTTATCCTGAAAAGCTAAATCCAACTGAGAAAGAGCTTGAGAAATTTTATTATAATCATTAAAGTCCACGGTATTAGACAATATTTCTCTCACTCTCATCGGCATTTTCTGGATAATCGTGAAATGCAACTCATAAGGCTCGAAACTGGGCGTAAAGTATTGCGCCTCTTTAATCTGGTTTAAAAAATACGTCTGTAAATTATCCGTCGAATTATCAAAGCGTCTTGCTAACCAATTCGATTTAAGTTTCACACGAATGGGAATCGGAAAGAATTCTAATAAAAATCGCTTTTTAAAATCCCGATAATTATCCCACGTATGGCGTTGAGACTCGAACCAAGATCGCGCCCGTCCGTCAAAACATCCGTCAAGAACCGCTAAACAACCAGATTCCGTCATATTTTTTACAGTAACATATTTTTCCCATTTCTCTATAAATTGATTAGGATTCATGGTTTCGTCAAATTTTGGAATTTTAGGATCCATATTCAACCCTCTTAATCCCTCTATCAAAGACCGAACCAACTGATTGCTTGTGTCGTCAGGATTCTCTAAACGATTTTGCATTTGTATTAATTGCGCATTTTGCACATTATTTAGTTGTCGAAGTCGAGAGTCTTCAGCTCGCAATTCTTCAATAGCATTCAAATTACCCCCCTCACTCCGATCAACCACATCATTTCTATCAACCACCTCGTTCCTTTCACCCTCTTTGTTCCCCACATTTACATTATCTCCATTCAAATTCGCCATATTTAAACGTTTATCACGTCGATTATTAATTAAACCTTCAAATAATATGCCTGGTTGAGAACGAGTTTTTCGTAAGTTAAACTTAGACATATAATATTGAAAACACTCAAAAAGGAAATTTAAAACAAATTATCGAGCTTTAAATAGACATACAAACACATGTACTTTCCTTTTATAATCGGGCACTCATTCAGTCCCTTGTTTCGGGCGCCATTTATGTAATAAATTTGTTATATAAAAAAATCAAACTTTAAAAGATAAAAAATAATAACAATTCTAGACAATCTATAAATAATTTTAACAAAATCAAGGACTATTTAACAATGCAAATGATTAAAATGATCATCATGGAAAAAACTAATTAATTATAATAAATACAAATAGCAAGAAATCTCTTAAAATTCATGAATAATATATTTAGTCCTCAATTAATTACAATAAAAGTATAAATTTAAAAACGTGACTCGAGTCAAATCTCTTATAAAGTTTCCGCGTCACCAAGCACACATACATACATACATTGTCAAAAATATATAACTGAAAGATCTCGGAAAACAAAAGTGAAGAGATCGATAATTAAATAACAAAAAAAAAAAAATAATGTATAACAATACCAAGAGATCAATAAATACTCGTCCTTTTTGTCGGGAACTCGACGGCGTCAGAATTCGGGCGTGGTGATGACCATGAGGAACCCAAATTATTATTAATTATTGCGAAGTTTCAATCAGTAGCTTCAGAAAAATTGGCACAATATTCCCAGGATTGATGGCCCAAAATTCGTCCACATTAAACAGGAATGCCAAAAACGTGGTTCCTTTGATTCTCCACCTTGCCTCTTATTTTATAACAAATCCTCTGCCGAATTCCGACCATAAAAACTTAAAATTTGCGCCACACTACTCAAAATTAAGAAAAAAAATTTGTTACTAAATTTTCTTTATATTTTTAATGAAAATACCTTTTTTTAAACAATAAAGTTATACCTCGAGGTCTACGGCGTCGGAAGTCGAAATATGGCGCGGAAGTTCCCTTCTTGAACAAAATTTTGATGACGAGTAAATGAGGTGGAGAATCAAAGAAACACCCTATTTATTAGCCATGATTAATTCCCCCTCTAATTAGCGTCATCATCACTCCCACCTTCCGACACAGCCGAGCAACCACTCGTTTTCCCCGAAAACTCTCGACTTTCCGAGAATCTCGCGGGTAGCCCTTTTACAGGCTTAGAAAAATTTTACCCCTGAATTCAGGCAATAAATTTTCCTACAAAGTTAAAGGAAAAAACTTTTTTTTACCACACATGCAAGAAACACGATTTTTTCGTACGTATCTGATAGAAATGAAAAATTTCGGGGTTATGCCGATGCTTACAACTGGCGCGGTACCGTGCCTGTTGTTTCTGCCAAGGATTGGCTTGCTAGAGTCGGCGCGGTACTGGCTGTAACGTTGTATCAGTACTGCGCCAATATTGATGTCCAGTATTGGCAGTCAGTAACAGCTCAATGCTGGTGCGGTACTGCGATTGTTGTTTCTGCCAAGGTCTGTCAAAAAAATTTCTTAACAAAGTCGGTGCTGGCTATAAAGCTATATCATTACTGCGCAAATACTGATACCCAGTATTGGCAGTAAATATCGACCCAATACTGGCGCAGTAAAGCGGCTGTTGTTTTTGCCAAGGTCTGTAATAAAATTTCTTGACAGAGTCGGTGCAGTACTGGCTGCAACGCTGTATCAGAACTGCGCCAATATTGATGCCCAGCATTGGCAGTCAGTACCAGCCCAATGCTGGCGCGGTACCGCGCTTCTTATTTCTGCCAAGGGTTGGCTTGACAGAGTCGGCGCGGTACTGGCTGTAACGCTGTATGTGTACTGCGCCAATATTGATGTACTGTTTTGGCAGTCGTATTTCATTTTCGATTATTTTAATTGTTGTTGTAGTATTTTATTTAAAAAAAAAAATTGAAGCACGTTATTCTTATAGATTAAAGTATTTTCAAAATTATTTTTTTTAATAATATTATTATAATTTTTAATCTTTATTGTTATCAATAAAAGTTGCCATATATAAAGGTTTAAAAATTAGATAATTCAAAAGTGAATCCTCAAAAATGAAAAGTTAGAAAATTCTGAATTCTTTATATAGACTAAAAGTAGCACAACTTTAATTGAATGTTTAATTTTTATGAATATTATTCAAACAATTTTTTTTATTAATTATTTAGGCAGAGTTTACTACAGTTTAAAAAATATTTATTAAAAAAAGTAAATGGTCCTCTCCATAACTGATCTGAAATTCAAATATTGGTTTTTGTAAATATTAAACTAAGCCAGTATGGCTGTGGGATTTTATTAAGACCGCCGGTGGACGACACGAGCAAAAAATTCATAAAGGTGTGGAGAAATTTCGGCATAAAAGCGAGAGACGACTCCGAGTCAGCCCTGGAGCATAAAAGAACTGTCAGATATCTGGGTATTGTCCTGGATGACAGGCTTAAATTTGATAGCCATGCAGCGGCGGCCTTAACTAAAGCCAAAGCAGCATTTTTTATCAATAAAAATTTGTTTTATTCCTCAAGATTAAATGCAAAAGTAAAACTGATTTGTTATACGCTGCTGATTAGGCCGATAATTACGTACGGTTGTCCGATATGGTACGGGATCGCGCCTTCAACAATGGAAAAATTACGAGTGTTCGAACGAGTGTGTCTGAGGGCGTGCCTCGGGATGCACAGGGACCCGAACACTGATTATGAAACGTTCATATCGAATAGGAAGCTATATGATGCAGCGAGACTGCCGAGAGTCGACGGATTTGTTGTAGGCCTTATTCGAGATCATATCGCTAAGGCCTGCAACAATCGGGCGAACTCACTGGTATCATTGCCCTTCCGAAAAGATAATGAGCGTTTAAAAAGAATAGTGGAAAAGGGTTACCTGCCGACCGAGGCTTTTACCTATTTAGACAAGCACGAGTTCGTGCAGGACGAATTAAACAGGCCGATCCTGTATCATGTCACTAGACACGCGCGAGATAGAATTATAAAACACAATGCGCCTGCCATTCGGGACAATCCAGATATTACGCTAAAGCACTCAATGGAATTCTATCGGGGGACAAGATCAAAAAATTATAGGGAAAGTGGGAACAAATATTGGTGGCTGAGTAGGGAGAGAGATAGCACAAATTTTGTCATATGACGATTTTTGTTTCTCTTTTTTTTTTTTTTCTTTAGCCTCAAAGTCTCATTGTGAATGAAATGAACCAAAGGGGAAAAGGGGGAGAATTTAGTTATTGTGATTGACAATGGTTAAAAACGACAATTTTTGTGCAAGCTTCGGAATAATATCGTATTTGTATCTCGAGATTACAATACAAAAATTGTGAGACGGCGATGTGAAGCGATTTATACGAAGGTAATTGTTATATTATTATTGTTAAATTACAAAATGATAAAGATTTTGTTCTTTATTTTTATTTTTTTCTTTTTTTATATTATTATTTTTGCAATGAGAGCGATGAGCAGAGAAGGACTGTCAAAAGTATTGTATGACATCCTTCACAAGCAAAAGGAACAAATTTAAGGAAAAAAGAGAAAGAAAAAAAGAAAAAAAAAGAGAGAGAAAAACCACAGCGTTTCCAATTAAAATCCTGACCAAATCCCAATTCCAAATCTCAGATAATCAAAAACTTATAAATTCGTTTTTTCGAATTTTACTATTTCTTTTTTTTTTTTTTTACGCAGACAGTTTTAGAGGCAGTTTTTCTATTCGACGAGCTCGGTTGCTTTCTGCTCTACTAATTTTAGCTAGATTCACAGAAATATTTTTAGAGGATGATACCAGTCCGAAAAATTTTAATAAGTATCAGCTGATCTATGTAATATGAATTAGAACCGTATGTTTCTATTGTAAATTGGAGCTGACGAGTGGCCGCATCTGGCACGTATTATTTAGCATCAAGAAATTGTCAATCCTAGGCGAGTATGATCAGTATGCTTTCCGTTGTTGTTGACGTTGTTACATTTATTTTGTCGTCAAATGTATTTATTGTATCTATGTTATAGTAAAAAAAATAAATGAAAAAAAAAAAAAAAAAAGTATGGCTGTGGGGTTTAAGCGTATAACTTGCGTCCGAAGGGTTCCGGGTTCGATCCCAAGCAGCATGCGATTTTTCGTTTTATATAATAGTTTTAATTTTTTAGGTATAGCGAATATTAACCATATATGTTAAAATTTGTTTAAACAAATTAAATTAACTAATAAAATCTCAAAATAAAATTTGCAAGACGAAGTTTTAATTCGATTAATGAAATAATTGTACATAATAGTTGTATTCCAAAAATATAAATTTTATTTTTTATTTGCTCAAATAAGCAATAATAATGATAAATAGTAAATTAATAACAAAATTGTACTGCGCCAGTGACTTTTTACCCCTTGGGTTATTTGATTCCACTTTTCCGCCCGAATTTCTCCTTGACAATATACACTTATACTGTTCACCATTAATGCGTTAGCCCTGGCAGGGTCGTATTGCGCCAGCCATGGCAGTCAGTACCGATCGTCGTTATCATCCCACAGTTATGTCAGTACTGCCCCAGTACTGGCATACAGTACTACGCCAGCTCTGGCAGGCAGTACTGCGCTGGTACTGGCAGTCAGTACTGAATGGCGTTATCATCCCAGAGTTAGGTTAATACTGCGCCAGTACTGGGTTACAGTACTGCGCCAGCCTCGCATAATACTGGCCAGTTGTCAATTTTTCATTGGGAAATAGCATGTGCACCTCGGAAGAACGATTTTTTGTCTCGCACAATGTTCTTCAAACATTTGTGCTCGACAATAAAAACACGGCCTTCCCTCCCTTGATGCATAATATACTATTTTTCGACAATTTGCAGTTTCTCCTTGACAACGCTATGGCCATTAATCCAGATCATGTTCTCTATATTTTCCGTGCAATCCACACGTCAAACTAAACATGTGTACCAAATTACAATATTTCATCTAACTAGCTCAAATACTATGACCGCGAGAGGGCGGAGGGGGGGGGGGTCACTGTAATGCTTTTTAAGCTAAAAATTTGTGTTGTTTCCTTGAAACGCTGTGATCATTATCTCTAATAATTTTTTTAAAATATTTTTTATGCAATCGGCAAGTGAAACTATATCTGTGTATATCTGTGCTGTGTATTTCAGCACTTTAGGTCAGAAACTTCGTGCGCTAGGGGGGAGGGGACACTTTTTTTTAAAATAAAAAGTTTCTCCTCGATAATTCTATGATCATCGATTCCAATTAGTGCTGCCCGCGAGACGAGACTTTGTATGTAAAAACCGAGACGAGACCGAGATTTTGCACGCGCGAGACCGCTCTCGTGGGCAGCAATAATTCCAATCCAGTTCTCTATATTTTTTGTGCAATCTACACTGAGAAAATAAGCCTCTAGCCAATTTTTAGGTTAAGAGACTCTGAACAAAACACACAAGATACCGGCGATCACAACCAAACTTCAAGGTTAACAGTAGCATTTAATCTGCTAATAATAAACAAAGAGCTTTGCAAGTGCTATATCAGCAAGCTCTCTCTGCTAAATTTAATCAAAAATTGGTTATATTTAGTCAACTTATTTTCTCAGTGTACACGTGAAACTACAAATGTGTGCCAAATTTCATCTATCTAGGTCATAAAATTTTGTGGCTGGGAGGAGGTACAGCTTTTATCATGCATTTTTTTTGTTTTTTCTCGAAAACCATATGAGCATGAACTCCAATCGCGTTTTCTATATCATTTTCGTACATCCAACGTCAAATTACATGTGTGTACCAAACTTCAAGTCTTTATCTCAAGTAGTTCGGAAGTTAGAGGGGGTGATAAGATGGACATACATAGTGATTTTAATAGGGTTCCGTTTAAACGGTACGGAACCTTGTCGCGTAGACGGAACCCTAAAAATCGGGCAAGTTCGAGTTACACTCGCACTAAAACCTAGGGTTTCGTACACAAAACTATATAAATTTTAATATATTTGATAGGTTAAATATATAGCTTATAAATATATTATACATATTATATATAATAAATAATAAATAATGCATTCTTTATAAAAAATGGACCACACCCCCCCCCCGCCCCTATCTTCCAAAATATTTTACTTTAAGAGTTTAAATTTTGTACAGGAATGTATTGTCAGGTGTAAATTACATAAAAATTATACAGAACGTGATGGTGATAGCGCTGTCAACGAAAAATCCAGAGATTTTAGCCAATATCCATAAAAATACTCAAAAATCATTTTATTTCCTTAACAACGCTATGATCAACTTCTACAATCATGTTCTCTACAATTTTTCTGTAATCTACAAAAGCAAATACATTTGTGTACCAAATTTGAACTCTCTATAAGTCAAATTGTTTGGAAGTTATGGGAGAGGGGGATACGGTCATTTTTTATCTTTTTTTTTCATCGTTGGTTTTTGCTTAAAAACACTATGATAACGATCTGCAACAAAGTTCTCTATAGTTTTTCTGTAATCTATACGACAAACTATATATGTATACCAAATTTCAGCACTTTAAGCACAATAGTTTGGCAGATATGAAGGTGGCATTGTACACTTTTAATGCATTTTTGCTAAAAAAAAAGACGGTATCCCCCCCCTTATCTTCCAAACTATTTGACTTAGAGAGCTAAAATTTGGGAGACAAATGTATTTTTGGGTGAAGAATGCAGGAAAATTATAGAGAAAGTGATGATTATAGCGCTGTCAAAATAATAACTCTAGATTTAGGCCAATAGGGGAGACCGGGGCTGTTTGGCGCAGGGGCTGGTTGACGCACTTGAGTTTATTCAAAAATGAAAAGTCGAATTAATTTTATTTTTCGGTCAAATTAATGTACTTGATAAACTGTAACTTCACACGTAATTTCATTATTATTCATTGATTATTCTGGACTATAAATTCAAAAAACCAATTTTGGTACTCAAAAGTTGGTTTTAAGAAATAATTAAAATTTTTTGATTTATATTTAAAGTTTTCATAAAAACGAAGAAAATGTATAAATAGTCTCTCCGGGGCTACTTGGCGCAGTAGGGTCGGGGCTGGTTGGCGCGCTCGGAACGCTAGAAGTTTATAAGCTACATCTAGTGACTAATAAAAATTTATTAAATTCAATGTGGTAACACTTTTATTTTATTATTAGTACCAAGAATGACCCTTTAAGATAAAAAAGTGTTTAATATATATTATTATTATTATTATAATTTCATAATTTTACGTTTCCAGATATTTGTAGTTTTTAGGTTCGTGAACTTCACTTTTTGAACAAGATGAACCTTCCATTTTGAATTAATTCACATTTTTTCAAGATAATATTTCCTTAGAAGATTTATTTTAACAATGAAACATATTGCTTGATTATTAATCACACATTTTAATTCATGCGTCAAGTAACCCCGGGTAGTGCGCCAGGCAGCCCCGGGCCGGGGCTGTTTAGTGCACTTTAGTTTTCTCCAAAAAGTCTGTTCTAAAAAAAAAAGTACAACTTTTTTTGGAACTTTTATTTTTTGAAATCAAAGCTGAAATGTTAAGCAAAATTTCTGTACAATATAGTTTTCATGTACACAAAATTGGCAGAACCAATCAACAAAGAGTGAAAAGTGCGCCAAGTAGCCCCGGTCTCCCCTATATTCTAAAAATGCACTAAAATCTTTTTGTTTCCTTGACAACGCTATGTTAAACCTATTTAATCATGTTCTCTTTAATTTTCCTGTAATCTACACGTGAAAATATATTTGTGTACCAAATTTGAACTAGTGATTTCTATCACTTAATTTTGGATCATAATAAAGGAACCCTAAAGACTCTCCTCATTTGAATTTCACTTCGCTTAATAATAAATTAAAAATTTTTTAAATATTGATTCCGAAAATTGAAATCCAAAAACTTAGAAATTATTTTGAATAATAAAAAAATTTTAATTACATAATTAATCAGGAAAAGGAAGAGTATAATTATAATTGTAGCAATCAAACACTTTAATCATATTTAGTTATTCAGTGAAGCAATGTACTAACAACAAACTAAAAATAATGTTTACAATTGTTTAAACAAATTATATTGTTTATTATTAACTTTTTATTAAAAAGAGTTACAGAGATGCAACTTTTTCTTAATTTTGCAACTTTTCGAGTTCAGTGAAGCCATGTACTCACAACAAACTAAAAATAATTTTTACAATGGTTTAAACAAATTATATTCTTTATTATCAACTTTTCATTAAATAGAGCTACAGAGATGCAACTTTTTTCAATTTTGCAACTTTTATAGGCTTATAAAAGCAAGTGTTAGCAACAAAATGAGAAAATAAATGTTAACAATTGTTTCAACAAATTTTATATTGTAACAGCCCAGTCACGAGATTTTAATTTAAATTGGAAGATAATTTAGTCAATCAAAAAAATCATAATTTACCCGGTTGGAAATTGCCCGAAAAAGGGGGTGGAATCACTCGAACTGAGAGCAACACTTACCTCGCAAAACTTCCTACGGCACTACTGAATTAATTGGCTTAATTGATCCACGCGTTTTTCAAAAGGAGGTGGAGAACGAGCACCGAACACCAGAAATCAATTCTTACGGCGATGGCCAATTACAATCAAAAGACGGACTTACCAATGTGCATCACGCGTGGAGTTTAGCGTAGATAATCCAGGATCGTTGAATCAAATCGTCGTGAATAATCAATAGGGTCCGGAAAGGCACGGACACAAGCACTATCAGTCAATTTAAATAAGTATTTATTGAACACACAAAATAATCAACTATACAATAAAGTAACTCGCACGCGTCTAGCGTCTAGTACCGCTCGCATCAATCTGATGCTTTTCGTTTTGCCGGCGGCGAACACGCGGTTTTTCGTCTGCTAATCAGACTGCCGCGCGCGCCGCCTATAGCTGTCTCGCGCGAATATTCAAATTCGCTGAATGCGAGTTTATTACTTCTTACGCGACGAGATCGAAGTCGGGAGGTACGGCTAACCGAAATAGTCTTAAAAAACGATCTGGGTCGTTACACTCCCCCCTTCTAAAATGCAGTAGCTGCCGGGTTCGATCTCGTCAACTATACCCTTTTTGTCCGGGCAATTATAAATTATAGGAACTAGTCCGTCCTGATTGGCCATAGCTGCAAAAGGAAGATTTAATTTTAAACTCTACTAACATAAAATTATACAACATAAATAAAAAAAACGTGTAGATTTAAATGATTCAAAATTGTGTGCTACAATCTGAAAATTAGGAATAAGAATTTGATTAGTGGAAATCAGTGCTCGTTCTTTGTGAGGAAATAATTCGAGAGTTATTTAAACTAGATTTATTTAAGTTGATGAAATCGTGATCACCAGTTTCGCACAAGTACGCGAAACATTACATTAAGTAATTTAGGCATATGCCTTGATACATAGGCAGTGGTGACTTAACATTTTGATTGAGATCAGCGTTCCCAGCGGAACATTTTAATAATGAAAATATTTTTATTATGAGATAGGCGCATTCGCGCGTAGATTAAAGCCTTATCGGGAGGCTCATTACTGTAGGTATAAATAAGTAACTTGTGCGTCCAACGGTAACTTAAAATAAACTTAAAATACTTTTATTTACATTACACGAGCGTGATCGCTCAGCTTACCACTAATTGAGTAGAGAAAAGAAAAAACAAGGAAAATCGGAAAGTTCGGACAAAAATAGACTATTGTTGAGAGTCCTTATAATAACGCGCACTTCGAAGACCGCGTACTCGCGTCACTTCAAGCATGGAAATTTTCTCGACTAGAACTGCTTGGAACTCTTGTCTTCTGGCCTCTGCAATCTCCGTGGCAATCTGCACCCGCGAATTATCCCGTTCCAAGACCGAACCATCACGGTCTGTAACAGTTACATTCCCTGTCCTTTGGGCATCCCTTGGGACTCTCGCGTTGGTATCATGTGACGGACTTCGTCTTGTGGAGGGTCCGCGTGCGTTTTCCTCTAGTTGGCGCGTGGGTCGTTGCTGGTTAGCATCGATTCTGGCTTTGGGTGGTTCGGACTGCATGCCAGCCGCCTCATCTTCCAGTTGTTGCGCCAACTTGTTCCTCTTGATGACTGCGTCTTTGAACATCCGGTCACGGCAACCAACACAGTTTGCGTCTGGCAAGTTCCTCGGCATGTAGCAACGGTGACAGCGTAGATGCTCCGGAATCTGGGGTTTTCCCTTCGGGAAGTGCGGCCAGGAGCACTGTTTGGTGGAGAATTCAGGGTGTAGACACGCTTGGCAATGATTTCCAGCATACGGAAGAACGCAGCTCGCGGAACTGTGGCCTTTGGTGGAACAGTTGAGGCACCCCTCAGGAGCCCTGAGCCTTAGCCGAGGTTCGCGTAGTTGGGCCTGCGCGCTATACACTTCAGTAAGCGTCTCTCGGAAGAGGTCTTTGTAACGTTGCGCCAACTTTGCTTGCTCCTCCATATAATAATAGTCCTCCAGGAGCGCGTCATATTCTCTTTGGAGCTTAGTCCTGTCTCGACGACAATTTGAAGCTTGCTGCTTATGATGGCTGGCCTCTTCTTGGACGACGATCATTTGCTTAGAAAGCTCGCGCTTCTCCTTGCTGAGTTCAAGGAACTCTTCCATCGTGCCGGTCTGGGAGCTCACCGACAGTTTCAATTCCTCGTTTGCCTTTTCCAGGACCTCTAGCCGTTGATTGGCACCCTGGAGTTGTTCGACGAGGGCTTGGTGCGTCGACAGGAGGCGGTCTAGGTCTTCCTTTCTAAGGACCACTAGGCCGGTTGGCTCGGTGGGAGTCATCGGGGTGAGAATGGAAAGCTCGTTGTCGATCATGGTTGGCGAGAAACGCGTCACGCGTATCTCGGAAGCTGCGGGTGTTGAGGTTTTGCTTTGTCTTTTGCCGGCTTTGGCCATTAAATTCTCGACTTTTGCGCGTAACGCGTCGATGCGTTTTACGCGCTCGGTCCAGTGGTTAACAGTGTCGTCAATTGTCACGTCAACGTTGGCGTTGCACGGCTGTTTCCCGGCGCGTCTAAGTTCACGGGTAAGATTCAAGAATGCTGGAGTTACGCCGAGGGAGGAATGGACGGTCGTATTATACGCGAATTGTACCTCCTCTAACAATGTGTCCCACTCGCGTTGGTCGTTACCGAGAAGACTCGCGATCATGGTCTTCAGGTTGCGATTTACGCGTTCGACGGGGTTCGATTGCGGATGGTAAACTGGCGTTGTTCGCTGATCGGAGCCAATTTCGAGTAGAAATTTCGAAACAGTGCGATTTACGAATTCCTTCCCGTTATCGGTTATGAACGTCCTCGGTGTCCCCCACGTATTGATTAGGGTGTTCAAGCATTTCTCGATCTTGGGGCCATCTGCCTTGGAAAGTGCGAAGCATTCTAAGTAGCGCGTATACGTGTCCTCACACACTAGAATGTAACATTTTCCCGATTTTGATCGAGGGAGCGGACCTACAATATCTATGGATACCGTGTCCCATGGTAAGACATACTTCGCATGCGTTTACGTAACGTTTGACGTCCTCACGCATTCCGGGCCAATAATAGTGATTCAAGATTGATAAATACGTCTTATTTATTCCTTGATGCGCTGATTGACGTGAATCATGATATTCCGCGATAGTCGGGATAATTTCGTCCTCCTTTAACACCTTTTTCCACGCATTACAATCGCCTATGCTTTGTTTAAGCTGGTTCGGCTTGTAATAGTACAGAGCGCTGTCGCGATCTAGCCTATAACGCTCGTGGCCTGTCGGGTCTGCACGGACTCGTTCGACCATGGCTTCGTACCACGATTGGTCGTGTACGACGTTCAGATTCGCAGAGGGCGTGCCTGGTGAGACGTCTTCGTAGAGTCGCGAGAGCGTGTCTGGTGCTTCGTTGGAGGTACCTTTACGGTGTATGATCGTGGCCTTGTTTGCGGACAGTTCGAGTGCCCATCGCGCTAGCCTACCTCGGGGATCTTTCGCATCTAATAACCAAGTGAGACTTGCGTGATCTGTTATTACCGTGAATCTAGTTAGTTCTAGATAGCAGCGGAGCTTCATGATCGCATCTATCACGGCCAGGCATTCCTTTTCGGTGGTCGTGTAATTTAATTCCGCACCTCTCAAGGGCCTGCTTGTGCACGTGATGAGATATTCGCAGTCTTTACCTTGTTGTGTTAGGATCGCACCTATGCCTGTATCGCTCGCGTCCGTATACAGGACGAATGGCAGGTCAGGTCTCGGTGCGTTTAGGGTTAGAGCGTTTTTCAGCGCGTCTTTGACATTTTGGAGCGCGGCTTCGTGTTCTTCGGTCCATTGCCAAGGTACTTTAGGACTTGCTAGTTTGTTAAGCGGTCCTTGTACTCGCGCGATATTTCGCAAGTGGCGATGGTACCAGTTGACAGAGCCGTTGAACTGTCGTAATTCTTTACGATTACGAGGAGTTGGCCGACTTAGAATTGGTTCTACGCGTTTCGGGTTCGGTTTGAGGCCATCCTTGTCAAGGAGAAAGCCGAGATATTCGACTGAGGACTTCGCAAAGTGCGATTTTTCTCTATTGATCGAAAGGCCTGCCTCCCTCAAAATAGTGAACACAATGTCTAGAAGGAGGATGTGCTCCTCGAACGTCCTAGAAATGACTATCCAGTCACCTAGGTACGCGTGAACTTGGTCGACGTAACGTTCTGGTAATTTATGTTTTCGAATATGTTCGATGAATTTTTCTCTTAAACGATCCGTCAGGGCTTGAAAAGTAGCCGGCGCGTTTGTTAAGCCGAAAGGCATTCGAAGCCATTCGTATTGTCCACGACCGGGGATCACGAAGGCTGTGTACTCGCGCGACTTAGGATCGATAGGTATATGATGAAACGCGTCCGTTAAATCTATTGTGCTAATCACATTGGCTTCGGTTAGGGCATCCAGGATGCTATCCATGCGAGGCAGTGGGTAAGCCGATTTTTTTGTGATCGCGTTTAATTTACGGTAGTCTATGCAGAATCTTGGTCTGCCATCTTTACGGTACGTTAAAACTACGGGACTTGCGTAACGGCCTTGGCTTTCGACTATGAATTTTTTTTCTAAATATTTGTCAACTTGTTCATTAATAATTTTATTTGCTTGCGCGCTTCGTCGGTACGGCTTTAGTTTAAATGGCTCTTGATTGGTCAGCTCAATGACGTGTGTTGTCAAGTTTGTGACACCAGTTTCCGAAGTAGCGTTTGATAACTTGTTATCGATGAATTCGTCGAGAATTCTACGCTGTTCGGGCGTGAGCTCAATAAGTTGCATTGAATGCAATGAGTTGTGCGCGTTAACTCCAGAAATTAATGGGAGCTTCACGCTAGAGCCTTCTATGGACCAATAGCCCTGGCTGGCGTCGATAATGACCTTCCAGGACATTATGAAGTCCATGCCTAAAATTATGGGCGTGGCTAATCCATCTAGGACAGCACCGTGGCCATACTTCACCGTGGCAATCATTGACTTGAATGTCGTATTTCGCAGAGTAACGTGGTGCGGCGACGTGATCGCGTTGTGCGAGTTGTACGCCGGCACGTGTTATCGCGTCTCTAATCGGTTCGCCGTTTGTAAAAGTTTTCATTAAGTCATGCAATTCTCCTGACATGAAGGTTCTATCGCTTCCGGTATCAATGAGGCCCGTAATTACTTTGTCGGCAATTTTAATCTGCGTCTTAATTGTGATCCGCTTGTTTGACGGTAGGGGCGGTGCAGGCCCTTTGTACACTCTGCCTTGCGGCTTGTAAACTGTTGCTGCTAAGCAAGTGATTTGATTGGCCGTAAGCAGTGACGTAACCGAGGAAATGCTCGAACCTGCCGAATCAGAAAGTTCGGTGGAGGGGAGGTCCTCTTCGGAGTCAGTGTACTCCGTCTCGGATTCCGAATATAGCTCGTCGTCGTAGTCGCTGTCGGAACCACTAGTGTAGTTCCTGCTGGCACACGCTTGATTAAGCGTTGGTGCGTTTTGAGGAATATACGTTGGCTTCTGAGCGGCGTGACTGTGGCTCGGAATTGCACAATTATCGATATTTACGCGTTTATTTAATTTTAATAATTCGTTTGAAATATAATGTTTTTTCGTGTTTACGTTAAAATCGCCAGGTGGATTTAATCCCTCCTGGCGTGCCTGTCGTTTTTTGACAAGTACTGGCTAGGCGCGTTTTGACCGTGATTAACGGGGACATCTTGGTTGTAATTCCCGTGCCAAGGCTGCATCGGAGGCGTGTGCGGCGAAGGAGGGGGCCGCGGCGCGTAATTACTGCCCTGAAAATTCGGTTGGTAGTTTTGTTGGTAGTGGGGGGCGTGCTGATAATAATCATAGTTTTGATTATTATAATTGCGGTTATAGCCACCCCAGTTACCTCTGTTACCACGCCTGTTATTATTATACCGGTTTCCGCCTCTGTAACCGTTACCGCGTCCGTTGTCCCGCTGCTGGTTGTTTCCAGCGTCGTAATTTCTACGCGTAGACGATCCACGTCTCTCTCCCCCCTTCTGTGACGAAGCAGAAGCAGAGGAGCGTGAAGATCTGGAAGTGGAGCGGCGACGCGACTGTCGGTTGGCAGGAGGGGAGGGGGTAGGATCCCTAGCATCCTTTTTTACATCTCTTTTCGAATTTTCGTTTTTAGGTTTACCCCCGGTTAATTTTTGTTCTAAAGTGTTTATCTGACGCTTGTAAATTTCTATTTTATTTAAATCAGTTTCGGGTTTTAATTCGCTTTGCTTTTTCTTAATTTTATTCTTTTTGTTTTTGTTTTCGACTTTAATTTCCGGTGGCGCCTTTATTTGCGGTGTTTCGTCGATTTCAGGTGACGGTGTTTCAATCGCGTATAGCTGATTTTTACCGCGCGTTGCACGAGTCTTTTTCGAGTCCTGTTCTCGCAGTTTGTCGGTTAATTGCATCGTGGCAATTTTTTCCGCGTATTTTCGAATTTTTTCAATTAATCCGTCGTAAGTGGAAAAGCTATCCCGATCGAACTGAAAAATCAGCTCTGAGTGTAGGGCCGAATAAATTTTGTCCAGTTGATTTTTTTCTGGAACTTTTTTCTGCAATTTATTGAACAGCGCTCCTATTCTAATAACGAACTCGATTCCGGTCTCATTTTCGAGTTGTACTGCGCGCTGAATTTTGTTGTTGATCTGTTGATCATCATTTGCGTCGCCAAAGGTTTTCCGGAATCTAGCTGAAAATTCAGCCCATGTGTTCCACGTACTACGAAATGTGGTAAACCACATGTACGCAGAGTCCGAAAAAACTTGGGACATCGTTGGCAGCGCGTCGTTCGGATTAATGGCGGACGCGTTAAGCTTGCGCTCGAATTCGTCAAGAAATTCATCCGCATCCAGTTTTCCTGGGTATTTTAATTCCCAGGATTTTACAATCTTGTGCAAATTTGCAACTTGGTTTCGAGATGTTGGTGTGGGTGGGGGGATGAATGTGGGCGGTGCTATTCGCGTTTGCGTGGCCGGTGCACTTAACGTGGACTGTGGGTGCGTGTAATAATTGGGACAGTCGGCAAATTGTAGGGTGCGATTCGGTATTGGTGCCTGTACCGATGGTGTCAAAAAGTCAAAAGTGGGGAGAGCGTACGTCGTTGCTGTTCCCGCGTTGACTGTGGTGCCTACTCCGATGCCCGCAGCGGTTACCGTTGTGGTGGTAAGAGTGGGGGGTAGGGAGGTGGTAGGGGGCACATAACCTGTACTAACGCCAAGGCCATGGTCGATTGATCCCCAGCGTGGATCGTGCCACGGTGATTGGTTAGGTCTCATTTTTAACTCTGAGACCTGTTGCGTTAGCGTTTGGATCGCGTTATTTGTTTCTGCCCGAATATTTTTTAGTGTTAGGGAGGCGTCACTTTTAAAAGATTCTATTTTTTTATCGCAATCTATTCTTATCGCGTTAATCTCACGTCGTGTTTCTTTTTTGAATTTTCGGTTATCTTCGCGCGATTGCTGAAGATACGTACTTAAAATTTGCTCGATTTGAATTTTGAAGTTATTATTTTCTTCCTTCTGTCGGGTTTGAATCTCGCCTAAAATTCCCGTTAGTTGATGTGCAAAAAGTGGGCTCCTGACTATTTTGGGTTTTCTACCGCGGCGCGTTTGAATTACTATTTTTGGAATTCTCCCCGTTCGTGATTTGTTTCTCGGCGTTTCGTCATGGGTAAATTTCGTGCTATCGTGATCGCTTTGCGATTCGTCATTGCCGCTTTGCGATTCGTCGTTGTCGCTTTGCGATTCGTGGTCGCTTTGCAATCCCGTTTGAGCGCTTCGCGTTCCTTCTGGGGTGTTTAGCTTCTCAGTCGGGACGCGTTGCTCTTGATCGTTGTAAGAAGCGTTATCGCGATCTACGTGTTCATGACCGTCGTCAAGATTTTCTTTTTCTTGATCAGTTTGCGGGCGGTTGCCTGGGGGGGGGGGGGGGGTGAACAGTGTAAATTACGTGATGGGTAGAAACTAAAGGTCTCAGACTTCTTTTTTGTTTGATTTTGATTTTTATTTTTATTGTTCGCCATTTTAAATTTAAAATTTTTTTTTAAAAAATTTCAAAGATAATTATCGATAACTGGATTTGATTGATTCGATAAATAATTTATTAATTTTTGCGCGTGGTAATAAAACGTGGTTAATTAATTAATTCATTTTAAGATAATTTTTATTTTAATTGTGATTTTTCTGAAAAATATAAATTATGAAAAAATAACGTCGTGTTATGTTGAGAAATTCTTAATTTGGGAATTTATTTTATTTTATTTTGCCGAGCGAAATACGTTTGGCAAAAGAGAAAAATAAATTTGAGATAAAATTTTATTTTCTCTGTGGATTTTAATTTAACGAATTTATTTTTCGAGAATTTGAAGGCTGTCCGGCAAGAATGCTGATAAGCGCGAAAAGTAAACACAGCTGTGCTTATGTTTACGAGATTAAACAGAGACCTCGCGTTTCTATTCTCGCGTCAATTTGGTCATTTTTAAATAAAATAATTTTTTAAACTTTTACCCATGGTAGTTGGGCGACAGAAGGCTGAAAGAAATTACATGATTATAAATGATTAGAATAATAGAACAATTAAAAAATATGTTTGGTTTCTAACTACAAGAAATAAAGCGAAAATTAAATAAAAGCGAAAAGCGGTAGCAAATTTTAATTTTTACGTGGCTTGGCAGAAAAAGAATTATAGATTATTCAATTTACAGAATACGGCTTAATAAAAGCATTGTGCGTTTGATTTTATAATTACAAGCGTGGAAAAAAAAGAATTAATACATAGCGTGCTATTGAATTTATCCAAAGTAGCGAATTTTATCTTAGATAAAATGATGAGATTGATGCGAAGCAGTAAATAATTGAAATAATCGTGCAGAATTCGAGAATAGGAAGTCTTGCAAGTGAAGAGTTTAGTGCTTAGATTTACGCGTTATAAATGTAGAAAAATTTAGGGAAAAATTTTCACACGTGTAAAACGCCATTTGTTGCGTAAAAGCACAAAATTAAAACGATTTTCTCGTCGGGAAAACAACACGTGGCGACGCCATTTTGGTTACGACAGGGGAGTTTTCCGTCTTGAAAATCGCGAAAAAGGTTTTGTTTTTAGTCGAAACTAAAAGCACGTTGGGCGCCAAAAATGTAACAGACCAGTCACGAGATTTTAATTTAAATTGGAAGATAATTTAGTCAATCAAAAAAATCATAATTTACCCGGTTGGAAATTGCCCGAAAAAGGGGGTGGAATCACTCGAACTGAGAGCAACACTTACCTCGCAAAACTTCCTATGGCACTACTGAATTAATTGGCTTAATTGATCCACGCGTTTTTCAAAAGGAGGTGGAGAACGAGCACCGAACACCAGAAATCAATTCTTACGGCGATGGCCAATTACAATCAAAAGACGGACTTACCAATGTGCATCACGCGTGGAGTTTAGCGTAGATAATCCAGGATCGTTGAATCAAATCGTCGTGAATAATCAATAGGGTCCGGAAAGGCACGGACACAAGCACTATCAGTCAATTTAAATAAGTATTTATTGAACACACAAAATAATCAACTATACAATAAAGTAACTCGCACGCGTCTAGCGTCTAGTACCGCTCGCATCAATCTGATGCTTTTCGTTTTGCCGGCGGCGAACACGCGGTTTTTCGTCTGCTAATCAGACTGCCGCGCGCGCCGCCTATAGCTGTCTCGCGCGAATATTCAAATTCGCTGAATGCGAGTTTATTACTTCTTACGCGACGAGATCGAAGTCGGGAGGTACGGCTAACCGAAATAGTCTTAAAAAACGATCTGGGTCGTTACAATATTTTATAATCAACTTTTTAAGAAATAGGGCTAGAGAATTGCAACTTTCTCTAAGATTTGCAAGTTTTCTTTTGTTGAGAGGTAGGAATGACTGTAAGACATAATTATAATTAATTATAATTTATAATTATAATTAAAATATAATTTCGTTATTTTGCTTTTGATCCTTATCTCTTGTTATATTAGTTTGTTGAAATCAGATAATAATTTAACGTTTTGCTCTGCATTGTCATTAATTAAATTTAGACAATTTACAATTGTTATACAAGCGTAATAATCTACATTCTGATGCCATAGTGAGAGATGTTCCTCTAGAAAAGAAGTTTACATTTTAAAACATTAAAAAAAGGTTATTAAATCCTCGTTTATAAATTGATCGACACTTTTTGGTCTTTCTAGCTATATTCAATGAGAAGATAGAAATAAACATTATTAAATTGTTGAAACAATTGTTAACATTTATTTTCTCATTTTGTTGCTAATACTTGCTTTTATAAGACTATAAAAGTTGCAAAATTGAAAAAAAGTTGCATCTCTGTAGCTCTATTTAATAAAAAGTTGATAATAAACAATATAATTTGTTTAAACAATTGTAAAAATTATTTTTGTTTGTTGTTAGTACATGGCTTTACTGAACTCGAAAAATTGCAAAATTAAGAAAAAATTGCAACTCTGTAGCTCAATTTGTGCAAATCTTGAAAATGAACAATATAAATTGTTTAAACAATTGTTAAAATTATTATTTTAACTTTTTTGTTTGTGCTTGGCTCCAATGGTCTCGATAAGTTGCAAAATTAAGAAAAAGTTGCAACTCTCTAGCTCAATTTGATAAAAAGTTGTAAATAAATAATAATAATTTGTTTATACAAATTAGCAATTACATGGAATAATGATTAAAAATCAATATGTATGTTATTTATTCAAAATATAGGAGAAAACTCACATAAAAATCGTAAAAAATATTTTTTAACGATTTTTTCATAATTTTGTAATTTATGGGGTTTTTTGGGGCCCTACAAAAAATAGTTAATATTAAAAAATTGTTAAATAAACAATTTGTCATTGTTGTTTGAAGTCTCTTAAAGAGAAGCAGAGTTGGGCGATTGAAAAATATTGATTTTCAAGGGTTCTATACCATTTCTACGAAAAAGTCTTTTTTTCCCATGCATTTTGCATGGGAAACTTTGAGCGCTTTGAGCTCCATTTAAATATTAAAAAATTAAAAAATAAAAAAATAGGAGTATTTTTTTCGATATAGAACAATCCTAGGGGGTGAGAGCATTAAAAAAAAATTTTTTGTTTTGGACCACCCTTTAAAAATACAAAGGATGTAATAAAACCCATGTTGTCAACGGTCAGTTTTCTGCAGTCCCAAATCTACTTTTCGTGTCCGGAGACAGTTTTGCTCAGTTTTACGTTCCCTTCTTCATGCTGTTTGAAGAAGTTTCACATCTGGCACTGGTAGTATCGAAATTCCGATACGATACCGATATGAGACTACTTTTCCGAGACTAAACCGATACGATACGAAAACCGATCGAGACAAAACCGATACTTCAGTGGAGTATCGTATCGATATCGCATCGGTCTCGGAAAATCTCGATCGACGGCATCACTAATTTGAACCTTCTAAGTCAAATAGTTTGGAAGTTCAGGGGGGGGGGATACGACCACTTTTTGTAAAAAATCTTTTTTTTTTGTTTGCTCGAAACCACTATGATAATAGCCTGCAACAAGGTTCTCTATATTTTTTTTGTAATCTAGACGTAAAGCTACATACGTGTACGAAATTTCAGCACTCTAAGTATAATATTTTGGCAGATAGGTTGCAGAAATGGTACAAATTAAACGCATTTTTGCTAAAAAATTACTTTATCCCTCCCTTATCTGCCAAACTATTTGACTTATTGTTAGAGTGTTCAAATTTGGTACAAAAATGTAGTATCATATGTAGATTACAGAAAAATTATAGAGATCATTGTGGTGATAGCGCTGTCAAAGAAATTGCAAAAGTTTTCAACCAAAAAAAAAAAAAATGATCGAAAATCCTGTTATTTCCTTGACAACGCTATGACCAACCCCTAGAATTATATTCTCTATAATTTTCCTTTAATCTACACGTGAAAATACATATAAGTACCAAATTTGAACTTTCTAAGTCAAATAGTTTGGCGGATAGGGGGGGGGGGGGGATATGATTTTTGACAATGTCTTTCCAATAGGGTTCCGTGCCTTCACTTGTAGTGTACGGAACCCTAAAAATGATAAAATTAGTAGAGAACTGAGGAATAAATTTGCAATAGAAGAAAATAATTGAAGAATATTTAATTGGAATTCGCAGAAAACAATTTTTAATTGAATAAATTGATTAAATGTGATGAAGAATGAAATTAGTTGAGAGTTAAAGAATATAGTTGAAAATTAAAGAAAATAATAAAAAAAATTAAAGTATAAATTTGAAATAGAAAAAAATAATTGAAAATCGTAAAAAATTTTGAGAAAATTTGAGAACTTAAAAAATTTTATTTTATGTTTTGTCCAATCACCAAATTGCCGAGTATTATTTTTTTAAATCTCCAAATGGTCGAATATTCGTTTAAAGTTTCGATAATATTTACCCATAGTGCACAAGACATTTTCTGAAACTTGCCTGACCCTAACACTTCAAATTTCGGAATATTCAAATAAATGTTCAGGAAACATTGGTGCAAGGACGAAAATGTCCGCATATGTGAAAATATTCAGCACAAATATTACCTGAAAATTGCATTGCAATATTTATGAAATATTACGAAAAAAAGGCTCGAACAACACATTTCTTGAGAAAGCAGACAAAACACGCAAAAACAAACTCGAAAGTCACGATGCGTTGCTATCACAAAGTAGTGTAAAGAGTAGTCACTAAGCAAGGAAAGGAGAGCCAAGTTTCTTGCAAGAGCAAGTGAAAATGAGTATACATATCTGGATACTTAGTATCCAGATAAAAATAAAGTTCTTAAAAATGTCAAAAAATTATTGAAGCAAATTACATACATTTCACACCTAAATACATCAAAATCAAAAAAGATCATTCATACACGAAATAAACATGAAAAAATAATAAATAAGTTAATTATTTTATAAAAGTTGTTTATGAAAATTATTTATTTAAACAAAACACACTTTATTTAAATTTTACAACAACTTTAAGCAATATCTGATTACAAGTTAAATCCATTTAAACAGATGTTTTCAATAAATATATTTATTTATACAGTTGGTTAAAAAATTGTTTATAATCGTTATTTTTTTAAATTCAAATAGTTTACTTGACAACCATAATCAATTTATGTTATTAGATAAAATTTATTCATGCATTTTTCTTACTGTATAGTGAGACTTTTAGAGTAAGCAGACGTTTTGAAATTATTCTTTTTCAAACATAAACTATTTTACGGTTCTGTAAAATCTATAAAAATGAAGATAATTAAAGTATTAAATATTTAAATTAATCTTTAGAATATACGCTACAAAATATATCTGAAAATTTTTTTTCTTAAAACTAATAATAAAAGGGTAAATTGACATAAAAGATTTTCATCCCTTAACATTTACTTGTTTTTTGTTTATAACTTTTTTATTATTTCCTTTAGAAAAAAAAGCTTTAATTAAAATTTGTAGCTTATAGTATTCTCTACAAAAAGTGTTTTCGCAAAAATTTTGTGAGTCTGATATTTAATGGGATATATCAAAAAATAAATTTCACCCTTAGAAACAAAATGGCGGCTAAACTGACCACATTTGAAAGTGGCAACATGGGTTTTCTCATATGGGATAGTGTCCTCTAAGTTTCTTAATCAACAAATACCCGCCCTCGTTATTACAGAAAATGAATTTTCATATTTCTATTATTGTACAGTGAGACTTTGAGAGCAAGCGGACTATCGGGAGCCGTTATTTTCCAAACTTACCTACCTTCACGGATCTGTAAAATCTATAAAAATGAAGATAATTAAAGTATTAAATATTTAAATTAATCTTTAGAAAATACGCTACAAAATCTATCTGAACAATTTTTTGCTTAAAACTAATAATATAGGGGTAAATTAATATAAAAGATTTTCATCCCTTAATATTTACATGTTTTTTGTTTATAACTTCTTTATTATTTCCTTTAGGAAAAAAAGCTTTAATTAAAAGTTGTAGCTTATATTATTCTCTACAAAAAGTGTCTTTACAAAAAATTCATGACTCTGATATTTAATGAGATATTTTAAAAAACAAATTTCACCCTTAAAATCAAAATGGCGGCTCCCTTGACCAAAATTTGAAGTGGCAGCATGACTTTCCTGACTCAGGGGAATGTTCTCTACATATTCCAATTGTCAAAAATCTGCCCTCATATTTTGCATGCTCAAGTCCACCCAGCGCCTGTACTATAAGTTGGGCCAATTTTTGGTGCCGACCAAATTTGCTATCCAAGTGCCGACCGTCGGTACTTGGTTGGCAAGTTTGGTCGGCACCCAAAGTTGGCCCGACCAGAAATACCTAAATTGGGCCAACCAAGCATGCCGACCGTTAGCTATACTCTGTCTCTTAAACGATATAATAAAATAATAATATAAATAAAAACTAAATTAAATCTAATACCAGACGGTCGGTTTAACCTGGGGCTGATAATTGAGCCAACGGTCTGTGTTACTCTACTGTCTGGCTATAAGGTTCATTTGTTATTGTTCACTCATACCTCTGATGGGCTAGTGGTTAGCCTACTGGACTGGTATCTAGAAAACCCGGGTTCGAATCTTCATGACTATTGAAATTTTTCTGTTTCAGGTCTTCATTAATATTAAATTTCTACATTCTCGTCTGATTATATTTGTGTAACTAAATTTATAACATGTGAATTATGTAATTATATGTGTCTTCATTAATAGAATAATTTGGTACAAGTAGTCTCCAGTTGGCCCATTATTATTTTATTATATCATTTAAGAGACAGAGTATAACTAGCGGTCGACCCAACTCTGGCCACAGTTGGGCCGACCGTCGGCACTTTGTTGGCAAGTTTGGTCGGCACCCAAAGTTGGACCAACTTAGGTATTTCTGGTCGGGCCAACCTTGGGTGCCGACACTTTGGCAGCCGACCGCAATTCGCACCTGGGTTGAGATCGATAGTTTCCAACATATTTGAGGATTAAGTGGAATACCATGTCGATATTCTGATTATCAACATAGTTACTTATTATGAAATACTATTTCTTCCATAGGATTAATTATTTCAATTTTAAGAATTAATTTATTAATTTCTTAGGGTTCAATACACTACAAGTGTACGCACGGAACCCTATTAAAAAGACCTTGTCGATTTTCGTATACTCCCTTCCCCCTAGTCAGTAAAGTTGCAATTGCCCGTAATTTAGTTGTCTGATTTTTTAATTTTCCGAACTTGCATTTATAAGAATTTATAATTACCTGAAATAGCATTTGTCATAACTTTAAAATCACCAAACTCGCATTTGCCAAAACATGTGAATCGAAGAAATTGCATTTGTTTAAAGTTTCAATTTTTCGAACTTGTATTTGTCCTATCTTCTGAATCCCCGAACTTGCATTTGCCCGAACTTTCAAATCACCGAATTTGCATTTGTCAAAACATTGAATTACCCAAAAGTGCGTTTGTCTTATCTTTGAAATCACAGAATTCGCGTTTAGCAGAATATTCAAGTTCCCAAATTTACAACTGTCAAAACTTCTAAATCCCTGAATTGGCATTTGTCCGAACTTTGTAATCACCGAACTTACATTCGTCCGAATTTTGAAATTTCTGAATTTGCCTTTTTCTGTACTATGAAATCATCGAACTCACGTTTGGTCGAACTCTTATGTCTCCGAACTTGCATTTTCACGAACTTTTAAATCACACAAGTTGCATTTCTCAAAACGTTCAACTCACCGAACTACCATTAGTCAAACTCATTAACTCACCGACTACGCAGATCACCGAATTTGTATTTACTCGACCCTCGAATGTAGGCTTTCTAAACGAGTCTTCTGATTGACTGGTAATGTTATTGGGAAATCTTCCAGCCAATTAGACACTCGTTTAGGAAGCCTATACTTTTTGAGGGTCAGGCAAATGCAAATTCAGTGACTTGTGTAGTTAGTGAGTTAAGAAGTTTCACAAATGACAGTTCGGAGAGTTGAACGTTTTGATAAATCCGAGTTCTGTGAATAAAAAGTTCGGCTAAATGCAAGTTCGGGGATTCAGAAGTTTGGATATATACGAGTTCGAGGAATTAAAACTTTTAACAAATGGAATTTCGTCGATTTAAATGTTTTGGCAAATGTGAGTTTAGTGATTACAAAGTTATGACAGATGGAAAGTTGGTAAATTAAAAGTTCGAACAAATGCAAATTCGGGGATTTACGAATTCTGACAAATGCAATTTCGGAGAATTACAAATTCGAACAATTAAATTTCAGGCAATTTCAAGTCCGGTAAAATGGGTTTTGGAGGAAATGCACGCGACCCATGCCTATGGGGTGCGTTTTAAAACTGTCTGATAAGTAGTCTCTTCTCTATGGTTATGGGAAAATCACTATCGATTTCTGATATTTACAGTATTGATTATTCTCGTTTGGACCTTAGGGACTCAGCTAATCTTGAAGGTTTAATTTTTAATAATTGTCTTTGCTGAACTAAAACTTTTAAACGTACACAGCAATATAATTTATTGCTATCAATAAAATTAAATTTCAGTTACCAAAACGGGAAAGGTGTATGTTTTGCGATACACGGAGGGAGGACTTTTACAAATTTTTGATAATCTGTCCACATTTTAATACATTGAGATATTTTTATTTCCCTCAGCTTCTGACGTGCTCCGATCATGAATCACTTTAAAAAAATACTTTATTAGGTTTATCCAATTCATCAATCAATCGTTTTGTTAAATTTGTTTTGCAAATGTTTACAGAACGTGCAACCAGATGCGGCTAATTATTTGTAAGTTAGTTGCATTTATTTTCGGGGTACTCGAATTTTATGTTGTTCCGTAATCTTTTGCTGATGTGTGTAAAATGTAACTTTTTATATATAAATCAATCAATTTTTATCCGAATCTAGAAATGGATGTAACTTGAATAAAATTCTTTCCGAATCATTCCGAACTAATCCGATGCATTCCGAAGCTAAATTTTTGTCCGATTGAATCATTTTATTTTAATCCAAATCAATCTATTTCAAATCCAAATAAACCCCATTAGAATTAGGACGGATTAACTCGGATTGAAATAACAGGATTTACACAAATTAAAATTTAGCTTCTGAATGGAACGGATTAATTCAAAATGATTCTAAAACCATTTTTCGTCAAGTTACATATATTTTTAAATTCGGATAAAAACTGATTGGCTCTGAAACGAATGTCGGATCGCCTCGGAAAAATACTGATTAAAACTTATTCAAACAGAATAAAATTCAATCCCATAGTTTCATCACTACCCTGATGAAACTATGGGATTGAATTTTATTCTTAACTACTAGTTAAGCTATATTTCTGTATATTGTTATATTAAAATATAAGTAATAATGAATAGTTTTTTACTACAAATTACAAAACATTTATGTAGGTGCAAAGTGTTTTAGTATTTTTCAAATATTGACAAAAATATTTGTAATCTGAAGTATATTAATCTAATTTTGTAACTTTTATACTATAATGAAGTGTGAATTAAATAAATATAAAAGGTTAGTTTCGAAAACATTATAAAATAGGCAATATGAATATTGTTTCGATTTAATTTTTCAATTTTTGTACATTTATGTGGTTATACATTTTTTACACAAATAATGTATTGGGTAACTTTTATGGGTTATTCGGCTCAACCTATCACTTATTATCAAGGTCTGTTGACCCCAAAATATTTTTCTACTTATTATAAACCCTTAAAAAATGCATAGACTTTACAAAATTTAATAATATGCTTTGGGATTAAAAATCTGAATCTAGGGTGAGTATTAAGGGTTGATCGGATCATATCAACACTTTATATCAAAGTTAGTTGACCATTATAAGCCGCCGGATTCTATAAGGGCACATAAATTTTCAACAGCGGTGTCCGCTTTTCCCCCACCACCTTGAAATTGATTTTTAGGAAACAAAATTTTGTAATTACTATCTTGTAGGAAATTCTCTAGCGCATCTTTTTTCTTTAGGTAATATTTTTTCTATCTCTTACCGTTTTTGAAAAAAACTCAAAAAACTGAATTTTTCTGGAAATCATATTTGATTAAAATTTTCACTTCAACTCGCTCTAAAATGAAAATTTCTTAATATTTTTACATGAAATTTATAGGAGTTATAGTTTGAAGTATTCTTTGGATGATAGGCTTTTAATAATGCTTAATTATTTAACTGAAAAAAAGTTATTAATTTTTTTATCGCTTATTGTTACATTATTGTTTGATAATCTTCAACTGGGGATTGATCTGAAAACTGTGGTAATAGACGTAGCGCTATGCGTCTTCATGTTAATAGATCTTATTATTTATTTACTTATTTTTGGTTTCTTTATTGAATTTTATTATTATTATTATTATTTCTTTGCTCATTGTTGCATTAGTTTTTAATAATTTTCGAGTGTTATAATATAGAATGTAAATTTGTGATTGAATAAAATTCAGTAAAAGTGAAATTATAACGTTCTGAAAGATAAATCAATTTCATTTATTAATTCAATATTTTCTAATTCAAATACTAATGAACGATTATAATTTATAACGTTATAATTTCACTTTTACTGAATTTTAGTCAATCACAAATCTACATTATATATTATAACACTCGAAAATTATCAAAAACTAATGCAACAATGAGCAAAGAAATAATAATAATAATAATAAAATTCAATAAAGAAACCAAAAATAAGTAAATAAATAATAAGATCTATTAACATGAAGACGCATAGCGCTACGTCTATTATCACAGTTCTCAGATCAAGCCCCTTGCGCCGCAAAAAGGTTATTGCTCATATTTTGTTTATGATAATTTCAATTCAAATGAAACTTTCCAGAAAACTTTATTGGGTATCTATAAACATTTTAACGTATGACACTTTGTGTTTACTGAAAATTCCCTCGTTAAACGAACCAGTTGAAGATTATCAAACAATAATGTAACAATAAGCGATAAAAAAATTAATAACTTTTTTTCAGTTAAATAATTAAGCATTATTAAAAGCCTATCATCCAAAGAATACTTCAAACTATAACTCCTATAAATTTCATGTAAAAATATTAAGAAATTTTCATTTTAGAGCGAGTTGAAGTGAAAATTTTAATCAAATATGATTTCCAGAAAAATTCAGTTTTTTGAGTTTTTTTTCAAAAACGGTAAGAGATAGAAAAAATATTACCTGAAGAAAAAAGATGCGCTAGAGAATTTCCTACAAGATAGTAATTACAAAATTTTGTTTCTTAAAAATCAATTTCAAGGTGGTGGGGGAAAAGTGGACACCGCTGTTGAAAATTTATGTGCCCTTATAGAATCCGGCGGCTCATTTAATAATTTTTAATTGATTAGAAACCCTTTAAAAATTCTAAGACTTTACAAGAGTCAATAAAAGGCTCTGGGGTTAAAAATCTAAATCCACGGTGTGTTAGAAGGGTTTAACGGCTCAGGTTATCACCAGTGGCGTAACTGGGTCGGCAAAGGCCCCGGGGCAAACAGGTGAATGGGGCCCTAATCAAACTATAAATTACTAAAATTTGTATGGATTTCGTAATTTTTCAACAAAAAAAAAAAAAAAAGTCTATTAGGGATGACCAAGGGCCCTCTGAACTCAAGGGTCCCGGAGCACTGCTCCAATTCGTCCCTTAAGAGTTACGCCACTGGTTATTAGGGTGTCCGTTATTTTACGAAAGTTAGAATTTCTTTGGTCGCCGGGCTGAATTTGCTTTAGAATGTGAAAAAAATGAGATGTGCACAAAGACAGCCCAATTAATTAATATTAACCCGTGCCACCAAAAGGTTAAACTTTACATGGGGTTTTACATGGGATAAGTACACTTTTGTACATTTTGTATATAATAACTTTTCTTTTTATTAATCTTTTCCTTTGACAATATGTATATTTATCGAATCCGATGTCAAAAATAAGGTTTTACCGCTGCCAGCTGTCAAAACAGCTGTCAATTTTTTTAAGTCGACAGTTTTATGGAATTTTACATTAATTTACTTCTATAATGTAATTTAAGAACACTAAGGTCAATTTAAAAAGCAATATGTAATATTGATAGTTGACAGCTGTCAATTAAGATGTCAAACTTTAAAGAAAGTTAGTTTTTGACATTTTTTTACATTAAATTACCCACATATGCATATAAAATTATTTTAACAACACTGAGATAAACCTTAATAGAAATATGTAATATTGACAGCTGTCAAATGTCAATGAAGCTGTCAAACTTCTGAGAAAGAGACTTTTTACATTATATTATTCATATACATGTCATGTATATGAGACAGTATGTCATGACTTATATTATGACAGCTGTCAAGTTTTTAAAAACCAGAGTTTTTGACAGTTTTTACATTAAATTATCCACTTACCCATAAAAGTATTTTAAGAAAACTGAGATAAACCTAAATAGAAATATGTAAAATTGACAATTTACAACTGTCAATTAAGCTGTCAAACTTTTGAGAAGGAGACTTTTTACATTAAATTACTCATATTCAAGTGTTTTTAAGAACACTAAAATTAATTCTAATAGCAATATGTATTCTTGACAGTTGCCAGCTGTTAATATTACATATTTATTTTTAGTTAACTTGGTGTTAACTTAGTGTTGTTAAAATACTTTTATATGAGTATGTAAGTAATATAATGTAAAAACAGTCAGAAATATATATATATATATATATATATATATAAGTAATTTAATGTAAAAAGTCTTCTTTTCAAAAGTTCGACAGCTTAATTGACAGTTGTCAATTGTCAATATTACATATTTCCATTTAGGTTTATCTCAGTTTTCTTAAAATACTTTTATAGGTAAGTGGCTAATTTAATGTAATAACTGTCAAAAACTCTGGTTTTTAAAAACTTGATAGCTTAATTGACAGCTGTCAAAATATACGTCATGATATACTGTCTCATATACCTGACATGGATATGAATAATTTAATATAAAAAGTCTCCTTCTCAAAAGTTTGACAGCTTCATTGACATTTGACAGCTGTCAATATTACATATTTCTATTAAGGTTTATCTCAGTGTTGTTAAAATAATTTTATATGCATATGTGGGTAATTTAATGTAAAAAAATGTCAAAAACTAACTTTCTTTAAAGTTTGACATCTTAATTGACAGCTGTCAACTATCAATATTACATATTGCTTTTTAAATTGACCTTAGTGTTCTTAAATTACATTATAGAAGTAAATTAATGTAAAATTCCATAAAACTGTCGACTTAAAAAAATTGACAGCTGTTTTGACAGCTGGCAGCGGTAAAACCTTATTTTTGACATCGGATTCGATAAATATACATATTGTCAAAGGAAAAGATTAATAAAAAGAAAAGTTATTATATACAAAATGTACAAAAGTGTACTTATCCCATGTAAAACCCCATGTAAAGTTTAACCTTTTGGTGGCACGGGTTAATATTAATTAATTGGGCTGTCTTTGTGCACATCTCATTTTTTTCACATTCTAAAGCAAATTCAGCCCGGCGACCTAAGAAATTCCAACTTTCCTAAAATAACGGACACCCTACTGGTTATCACATTATATCAATGTCAGTTGACCATCAAATAATTTCCATTTCATTAGAAACCCTTAAAAAATTCTTAGACTTCACAAACATCAATAATAGTCTTTGTGGTTAAAAATCTAAATCTAAGCTGATTTTTAAAGGTTGAGTGGCTCAGATCATCACTTAATATCAAGATCACTCGACCACTAAATAATTTCCTATCCATTAGAAACCCTTTAAAAAACCCCCCAAAAAAAACCGCGTAACAAGTTGGAAGCCAATCTAATAAAAATGTAAAAATAGTGTCCCCCATTTTGGATCCGCCATTTTGAATTTTCAAAAAGTGACTTCAGATTCTTAATTAGTGACCCAAAAACCCCCGAGTAACAAGTTTCAAGTAAATCTAATCAAAATTTACAAATGGTGTCCGACATTTTGGATTCGTCATTTTGAATTTTCAAAAAGTGGCTTTCGATTCGTAGTCAGCGACCCCAAAATCTCCCGAGTAAGGGGGTATATATACATGAAGGTAGTCCAAGAAGACAAAAAAAGATATTTAATGGTTCTTGAACAACAAACATATATCTTCATAGTATACATACAGTACCGTCGGAATTTGTCAGTCCACCCAATTTTTAAGGTTTGAAAAACGTATTTAAACGTACAAAGTATAATTATTAAAATTTTCTGTGATTATTTTCTCAAAGTAGATCAAATTTTGAGGAAAGTAACACTCGAGTAAAGTGATGTAGTCAATTTTTCATTGACTTAAGTTAAAAATGTGGATTTTTTAATGTTTTACAAATATTGAAATTACTCTCGAAATAATGCAGGGTTTTTAAAGTTCTTATGTTTGCTTTGAAGGAAATTTTCTGGAGAATAAAATTACTGTTTAAGTATTAAAGTGCAATTTTTTTCCTAGCATATGCAGGACTCAAGATTTGAACTAAAAAATGTATAAAATTTTGAAGACATTATTTTGACATGAAAATAATTTTTAAAATTTCAAAAAATATATTATACTACTTTCTTCCGAAAGTTATTGACAATTATAATGTTGGTATATTATATATAGCTGTATTTGATATAAAGATATAACCATAATTTTTCTATCTTTTTTGGTCCAACTTCCGACCCTTGCACATTTAAAGAAAAAACTTACACTTAAATGCTTATACATTATTTTAACTCTTCAGAAAATGACTTTTAAAACAAGCATAGGGACTTTAAAAAATTATCATTATTTCGAGAGTAATTTAAATTTTTGTCAAACTTTAAAAATTCCACTTTTTTAAACAGATTTTAATAAACAATTAACTATATCACTTCACTCACATCTTATTTTCCTTAAAATTTCATCTACTTTGAGAAAATAAAGACAGAAAAATTTTAGTAATTATACTTAACGCGTTTAAAGACGTTTTTTAAACCTTAAAAAATGAGTGGACTGACAGTACAGTATATATTGATATATAAAAAAGAAAAAATTCACCTCAAAATGAAACCTTTTCAGCATAAACCAAAACACGATTTATAAATTAGAAAAATTAGAAAAAACACGAAATATAAACCATGTGTCAATGACGAATGTTCGTTGAGTTAAGTTGAATTTCCTGTCGGTTAGTCGAAGTCCACTCGGCAGGTTTACGTTGGCATCACTACATTATTTCTCTTGAAACGTTTAAGCCTTTCAAAATTGTTGAGTTTTCAACCAATAACAAGCACCTTGGTTATGGGCATATCTCTGGAACATTTAACTTTTCAATAAGAAAAAATATTTTCTTTTTTTTATTAGCACAGTATTCAAACTTTGTCCACATAAACTTCAAGTGCTAAGCTTTTAAATTATACAAATGGACAGATAAATCTTATTGTCTTCAAAAAGTTATAAATTATTTAAAATTGCAAATAATTTTTAACCTGTAAGAAAAAAATATTCAACAGGTGGTTGCTTTTTAGGATAAAAAACAGTTGAAATGAACTGCTTGAGGGGTTATAATTTTTAAAAAACGATAAACTTGTTTAATATTTTCAATATTTATAAGAATAGTAAAATACTAATAATAATACACTAGGAATAAAATTAAACAAATGTCAAAAATCAACTAAATAAATTTTTTAGTTAACCTTCACGTTTTAATTAATGACAATTTATATTGAAAGAATTAGAATCGGCAACTTCGTACTTAACAATTTCTTTCTAAAAAATGTCGGTCGACCGTAATTGATAAATGTTTTCACATTATCTTTACAATAAAGTATTTTTTCTCAAAGCACATTCACACGATGTTAAATGGTACTCTTAAAAATTTATGTAAGTACTTTTCGAATACTTTTATTTGATTTTCGTGGAGTATCACTCGATTACGGTCGTTGTCAAATTTTGTACACACGTGTTTTCTGTTATTTAAATTAAAATAGTTTTTTGAAGATATGAAGCACATCAATTTAGTATGTCTCAAAATAATTCTAATGATTTAAACTCTTATTTCCCATAAACAATTTTGGTGTGCCAATAGTCTTATTCAAGAAGAATGATAAATATGACGATTACGGTCGAAAAGGTTAAAAGTGAGGGACAACTTTTAAAAGCATAAAGCTTTCTTCCCAATTAACAAAATATTAATTTTTAAGCGCAAGTGTCTTTAGCGTTTAACTTAACTTTAAAAATATGTGTTATATAACTAGTAATTCTTATTATATACAAAGTTTCAACGTAAAAACCATTCGAAAGTATGGTCAGGGACAAGTAAACATTGTTCAAAATCGGGTATTCAAATTGGAATAATTATTTATCTATTTAATAAATAAATGTTAAATCTTTTGGAAATGATTCATCGTATCAAGTATTAACATTTCCAACAAAAGCCAGGTAAAAATTGAATGAAATTATCAAAATATATGCGAGGGACATAAAAGTTAAAGGTTCCAGAGATATGCCCTTATAAATTCCAGCCACTAGGAGGCGCCTCGCTCAAAAATTCCAACCAGTAGCGAGCGCCTCGCTCAAAAAATTCAACCACTCGCAAGCGTCTCGCTTCTAAATTCCAACCAATAGCAAGCACCTAGTTTCTTATGTAGCTTATTCTAGTACTTGTTTCACAGTGAAAAGTGAGGTTATGTAGCAATGTTTACGTTATAATCTGTACATCGTGTGTGAGAAAGAAGACTTTTTTTCATTTCATAATACAATTGTCTTTTGCCTATAGGCTGTCACAAAGATTCCCCGTGGAACTTAATCTGAAGATTACTAAACTTAAGTATGCGTCTACAGAACGACTTGAAATTAGGATTAGTCGCATAATTGCCTGGACCACTCAAAATTGTGGTTGCTCGCCAGTGGAGGAGGAAAACTGTAGAAAAACCTCTCCCGAGTACAAACGGTTTATCGACAGTCGAGTTCTAATAACCTGCACCGGTCAATTACCGACAGTGCACATCATTATACCTCGACGTCAAACCTTCCACTGAAATTATCTCACGAGCCGTAAAAATTCCAGGCTATCGGGCGCGAACCAAGCAAGCTTGACTTGGCGCGACCGCAGAGTCTAGGATTTTAACCAACTGAGCTAATCCCATGGTTGAAAAGAGATATTATTAAAGCCGAAGAATAGAGAAAAGAGATTCGAAAGGAACGAAAAACTATTAAACAAGAAGAAATAAATGAAAGAAAACGTAAAAGACTATTAGTAAAAGATTTTAATTAAAAAAAAAAACAGAAAGTTAAGAAAAATACAAATAAAGAAAATATTTTAAAAAATAACAACATGATTATGAAACGAGGTCGACCTCGAAAATTAAATCTTAATGAAGATTAAATAAAAAATATGAATAAATAAAAATATATTTTGTGTAAAGTGTTTCCATTTAATAAAGTTTAAATATTTATGAAAAGTATCACTACGTTGCTTTTACTTCTTTTTTTTAATTTTTCAAACTTAGATTGATACATTTTTAAACTTTGATTTTGGACATTGGAATACATTTTTCTCAACACACACTTAATTCTTTTTTATAAAAAACGTTCTTCTTGTTGGAAATATTGTCAATTATCCTAAAATTAAAGTAGTTTTAAGTTTTCTTGAATAAAAAAATTGGTAACTTTGAAGGTTATGTATGGGGTGCCAACGATTGGGTGCTAGGTGCCAAATGACTAGTGCTGCAAAATGGCTGCAGTGACAACGACTGGGGCAGTTACCCTGTAATGTTTATACATTTATTCTGTTTTTGGATTTTAGTATCATTTTAGATGCAAATTGTTCTCATCTGCAAATTTAGAAATTTAAAAAAGATTTTAAATTTACAAAATGTCGGTCATTTTTTAAAACTTCAAAAACCTTGGTTTTCTTAAAAACATCATATTTTATTTTTTTAAAAATGTTTTTTTGTTATCAAATGCAAAAGAAAATTTCTTCCAATAGGTTTGGTATTATCCACTGAGATGTAAAAGTCGGAATAAATTTTTTTCTGAAAATGCGAAAAGGTACCTATTACATATTTTGGCTAATGCGAAGGTAACTTTCACGTGCAGGCGCTGGGTGGACTTGAGTATGCAAAATATGAGGGCGGATTTTTGATAATTGGAATATGTAGAGAACATTCCCCTGAGTCAGGAAAGTCATGCTTCCACTTCAAATTTTGGTCAAGGGAGCCGCCATTTTGATTTTAAGGGTAAAATTTGTTTTTTAAAATATCTCATTAAATATCAGAGTCATGAATTTTTTGCACAGACACATTTTGTAGAAAATAATATAAGCTACAACTTTTATTGAAAGCTTTTTTCCCTAAAGGAAATAATAAAGAAGTTATAAACAAAAAACAAGTAAATGTTAAGGGATGAAAATCTTTTATATTAATTTACCCCTATATTATTAGTTTTAAGAAAAAAATTGTTCAGATAGATTTTGTGGAGTATTTTCTAAAGATTAATTTGAATATTTAATACTTTAATTATCTTCATTTTTATAGATTTTACAGAACTGTGAAGGTGGGTAAGTTTGGAAAATAACGGCTCCCGATAGTCCGCTTGCTCTCAAAGTCTCACTGTACAATAATAGAAATATGAAAACTCATTATCTGTAATAACGAGGGCGGGTATTTGTTGATTAAGAAACTTAGAGGACACTATCCCATATGAGAAACCCCATGTTGCCACTTTCAAATGTGGTCAGTTTAGCCGCCATTTTGTTTCTAAGGGTGAAATTTATTTTTTGATATATCCCGTTAAATATCAGACTCACAAAATTTTTGCAAAAACACTTTTTGTAGAGAATACTATAAGCTACAAATTTTATTTAAAGCTTTTTTTCCTAAAGGAAATAATAAAAAAGTTATAAACAAAAAACAAGTAAATGTTAAGGGATGAAAATCTTTTATATTAATTTACCCCTATATTATTAGTTTTAAGAAAAAAATTGTTCAGATAGATTTTGTGGAGTATTTTCTAAAGATTAATTTGAATATTTAATACTTTAATTATCTTCATTTTTATAGATTTTACAGAACTGTGAAGGTGGGTAAGTTTGGAAAATAACGGCTCCCGATAGTCCGCTTGCTCTCAAAGTCTCACTGTACAATAATAGAAATATGAAAACTCATTATCTGTAATAACGAGGGCGGGTATTTGTTGATTAAGAAACTTAGAGGACACTATCCCATATGAGAAACCCCATGTTGCCACTTTCAAATGTGGTCAGTTTAGCCGCCATTTTGTTTCTAAGGGTGAAATTTATTTTTTGATATATCCCGTTAAATATCAGACTCACAAAATTTTTGCAAAAACACTTTTTGTAGAGAATACTATAAGCTACAAATTTTATTTAAAGCTTTTTTTCCTAAAGGAAATAATAAAAAAGTTATAAACAAAAAACAAGTAAATGTTAAGGGATGAAAATCTTTTATGTCAATTTACCCCTTTATTATTAGTTTTAAGAAAAAAATTGTTCAGATATATTTTGTAGCGTATTTTCTAAAGATTAATTTAAATATTTAATACTTTAATTATCTTTATTTTTATAGATTTTACAGAACTGTAAAATAGTTTATGTTTGAAAATAGTATATTTCGTAACATGCGTGACAAGCAGTCGTTTCTGAAACGAGAGCAATGTTTTTGCAACGAGTGAAACGAGTTGCAAAAATTGCGCGAGTTTCAAAACTACTGCTTTGTTCACGCAGTTACGAACGATACTTTTCATAACAAAGTCATAAAAGGCGTGATTCAGTTCTCTGTATAGATAACCAAAAAGTTGCAGAATGAAGAACGATTTACTATGTCACGTCAGAGTGTACACAAATACAATCCAAATTGAATGTTTCACACTTTTTTACTTGTCAACACGCCGCGCTAGTGATACGGTCAGGTTAGATTTTGAAGCTGTACTACTCACGCTAAAGATATCGACTCTATTCTGTTGGTCAAACAGTGCGTGCAAGAAAAGTAGAAAAGTGGGAGACATGCAATTTGGACTGTACTTGTTTGCACTCTGACGTCACATAGTGAATCGTTCTTAAATCTGCAACTTTCTGGTTATCTACAGAGAACCGAATCACGCCATTTTTAAGACTGCGTTATGAAAAGAATAATTTCAGAACGTCTGCTTACTTTAAAAGTCTCACTATATAGTAAGAAAAATGCATGAATAAATTTTATCTAATAACATAAATTGATTATGGTTGTCAAGTATCTGAATAACTGAAGCGCAAAAAATGTTCAATTATAAGAAACTATTAGTAAAATTAATCAAAATCAAAAAATATCATTCATATACGAAATAAACATGGAAAAAAATTAAGTTAATTATTTTATAAGGTTGTTTATAAAAATTATTTATTTCAACAAAACACACTTTATTTAAATTTTACAACAACTTTAAGCAATATCTGATTACAAGTTAAATACATTTAAACAGATGTTTACACTGAGAGAAATAGATGGTAAGAACTTTACTATCTTTGATGGTAGAGAGGTTATGTTACACTCTACCATCAGAGATGCTACACCGTACCATCCAGATGCTACATCGTACCATCCAGATGCTATCAGATGCTAACCCGTACCATCCAGATGCTATCCCGTACCATCTAGATTCTTGTCCGTATATATAAGATCAGATATGGTATCTGGTACCATCTAGATGGTAACTCGTAGCATCTATTTCTCTCAGTGTAACAATAAATATATTTCTTTATACAGTTGGTTGAAAAATTGTTTAAAATCGTTATTTTTTTAAATTCAATAGTTTACTTGACAACCATAATCAATTTATGTTATTAGATAAAATTTATTCATGCATTTTTCTTACTGTATAGTGAGACTTTTAAAGTAAGCAGACGTTTTGAAATTATTCTTTTTCAAACATAAACTATTTTACAGTTCTGTAAAATCTATAAAAATGAAGATAATTAAAGTATTAAATATTTAAATAATTCTTTAGAAAATACGCTACAAAATATATCTGAACAATTTTTTTCTTAAAACTAATAATAAAGGGGTAAATTGACATAAAAAATTTTCATCCCTTAACATTTACTTGTTTTTTGTTTATAACTTTTTTATTATTTTCTTTAGGAAAAAAGCTTTAAATAAAATTTGTAGCTTATAGTATTCTCTACAAAAAGTGTTTTTGCAAAAATTTTGTGAGTCTGATATTTAACGGGATATATCAAAAAATAAATTTCACCCTTAGAAACAAAATGGCGGCTAAACTGACTACATTTGAAAGTGGCACCATGGGTTTTCTCATATGGGATAGTGTCCTCTAAGTTTCTTAATCAACAAATACCCGCCCTCGTTATTACAGATAATGAGTTTTCATATTTCTATTATTGTACAGTGAGACTTTGAGAGCAAGCGGACCACAGTGGTCTGAAACACGATTCTAGCTGGACAAAACTATTTACTCAAAAAGTCTTTGATGGAATTTTACACCACTTTGTTTCTAGCAGTTTTTGAGGTCGCTGATTACGAATCTGAAGTCAGATTTTAAAAATTCAAAATGGCGGATCCAATATGGCGGATCAAAAAATGAAGAAATTATTGCATATTAATAAAACATAGTATTTAAAGGTTTCGGGGGTTGCTGATTACGAATTTGTTATTAGATTTTAAAAATTCAAAATGGCGGATCCAATATGGCCGACCTAAACATAAAAAATTTATGGATTTTAATAGAAAATTGTATCTAAGGGTTTTTGGCGTCTCTGATTAAGAATCTGGAGTCAGATTTCAAAAATTCAAAATGGCGGATCCAATATGGCGGATCATAATATGAAGAAATTATTGTATATTAATAAAACATGGTATTTAAAGGTTTCGGGGGTTGCTGATTACGAATTTCTTATTAGATTTTAAAAATTCAAAATGGCGGATCCAATATGGCCGACCTAAACATAAAAAATTTGTGGATTTTAATAGAAAATTGTATTTAAGGGTTTTTGGCGTCTCTGATTAAGAATCTGGAGTCAGATTTCAAAAATTCAAAATGGCGGATCCAATATGGCGGATCAGAAAATGAAGAAATTATTGTAGATTAATACAGCATGGTATTTAAAGGTTTCGGGGGTTGCTGATTACGAATTTGTTATTAGATTTTAAAAATTCAAAATTGCAGATCCAATATGGCCGACCTAAACATAAAAAATCTGTGGATTTCAATAGAAAATTGTATCTAAGAGTTTTTGGCGTCGCTAATTACGAATCTGAAGTCAGATTTCAAAAATTCAAAATGACGATGCCAACGTGGCGAACATTAAAATAAAGGAATTAGTGTATTTTAATAAAATATGGTTTAGTCTGAATAGTTAAAGAGAAAAACGTGTTATTGTGAATAAAATTTTAATCTTATAATCTGTAACAGTTAAAAAATAATCGAATTAATAAAAAATTTGTATTAATAATAAATATTGGGCGGAAAGATTTAAAATGTTAGTCAATTTCGTCATCTGCATCCAGGGTAGGTTCGAATAGAAGTAAAGGTAGTACTTCTTGTGGAAGTTCATGTTTCTTCTGTCTTGGAAGGCCTCGAGCTTTGGCTATGACAGGATCAGACATTGCCAACATCATATTCATTAAGTCCGTTGTTGTTTTAATGCGGTCCATTTTTCGTGTGTGTTTATCTCGAACTTGTTTGTAGACTTTATTACTCGCTTCTTGAGCTTCTTGGGACATCATCCCTATAGGTAACATAATTGTCTGAATAACTTCTGCTCCATGCATAATTATTTTGTGAACACTGACTGGCATTCTGTACCAAGAATACTTTTCCATGTACAAAACAGCAGTTTCTTTGGCGAATTCATCATATTTTACAGTATCTATATTGTGTCCACTTGATAAAGCAACCATGGTAATCCAAAATCTTCGAATCAATTCTTCGTCTACGCCTGTAATCCTGGAAGCTTCTTTGTAGTTTGCAAAAAAAGTTCGAGCAACATTTCCCGTATTTGAAGTTCCCTTACCTTGCACGACCTTGTCGACTCTAATTCCCATACTTTTATACAGTTCTCTGTGAATTGTGTTTTTTCGGTCTTCTAAAATTTTTAGGTCTTCGGAGCTTATGCCTCTGATGGTAGGTTTCTTCAATTTCAATTTATAGGCAATGTGCAATACACATTCCAAAAATTTCATCCAGGCGTGCATCGTTGTAAGTCCGTATTCTAAATAATCGGGATTTACATTTGCATGCTTGTGACTGTTCAAATTATTCATTTCAGTTGGTTTTGATTTACACAAGTAGCAAGTCTGGGTGGAATTGTTATTTGTTATGGCATTTATCACTTTGACATCAAGCATGGTTAAATGCATATCGAATTTGCAGTTAACAGTTTGCTCATCATTAATAGTTACAATGATGTCCTGTAAGTTTGATATTTCATTTTTCATTGACTGGATTTCGGTGCGTATCAACTCAGTGCTTTCTTTTGCATATATAAATTTCTTAGGTCGACATAATCGTGTTGAGGAAGGACGTGGGTTTTGCCATAGGATCACTTCTTCGCCATCATTGCGTAGTCCAATGATGCGCAATGGTACAAATGTAATTAAAAATAGATTCGAATCCTGCAATTGTTCATCGGTTTCAGATTGTGGTTTCTGCATAAATTCGGGATGTCCTGAACTACCATCTGCTCCCCATTTAGAAATTAATGTTATTGCTGTCACAGTCGGTGCAATCTCGATTGTTGATACTAATCTTCTAATAGTATGATCAAGCAGTTCTTGCAATGGTACTTCAGAACCTGTAAAGATAAATTCTTAGAATATCTAAACAGTACATTTTAAACAGTTAAACATTTCTTCTATGATTTTCTATTAGCTATTTGGAAAATACAATTACAATTGTAACATAAAACCTTCGTGAATTTTAAAATATGTTTAATTGTGTTTTTTTTTTAATATATTTATACTAACCACTATCAGTTACACGTATGCCTTCTGGATAACACAGCTTTTTGGCGGTAAGTACCTTTTCGTAGGAAGGATATATATCGGCATTCCGCTGCTTTGCTCCCAACCTGGTTTGGACGTACGCTTCTTTAGACATTCCCGTATTCAGAATAAAAGCTAGAGCTTCTTCTGGGGTGTACGCTACAATTACTTTCTGAGACTCGACCTCTTTGATTATATGACGCATTTTGACGGCTTCAGACGGTGAACCTTCTGAACACTGACCCAAGAGATCTGCCGCAGATCTTTTTCCTTCCTTATACAGAGATGTTTTAGCCGCAAAAACAAGTTCTTCTGTACTTACACACGCTCTAAGTACTTCCGTTTTTCTTTTCTTTGTCTTTAAACTAGATTCAGAAAAATCCTTCTGCGGACGTCCGCTAATATTTTGCGCATTTTGTTGAAGATTCGAAGAAGAAGCCCCTGACAGAGTCGGATCATAATCGCTATTTTTAACCGCTGACTTTCCTGAAATTTAGTATTTTTCAATTTATAATTATTCATGGAATAATACAGTGAAAGCAGGGTTGTGCGTAATTCGGAAATTTTTAATTATAAAAAGAAGATTAAAAATAGAAAAATTAATTAATGAACAAATTTTACCGGACAAACTAGATAAATCGAAAATCATATCAAGCCAACTAGCTTGTTTTAAAAGAAATTTCGACTCGGTGCGATGTATACCCTTGGAATTCCATCTTGACGCTAAGTTATTACAAAAACTTCTTATTTTTATTCTAAGTTTTTCTTCAAAAGAACTATCGAACATTTGTAAATTCAATGAAAGAATTTTTTCTTTTACATAACGGAGAAGGCAGTCTGACGATAACGTCGAGGGATTTGTTAATGATAGAGAGGCATTTCGTAATTGAACATATAATTCGCGGTTTGTCAAAACCAATTTCGTTGTAGGAGACATCACTACACTGAAAAATACAGTGATGATAGCAAGAAATTTTTTATAATTTTTGTAATATAATATATTGAATTAATATATAACTTGAAAAAGTTGATATACTTACATATGAAACAGTTTTTTAATATTCACGAATTTCCGCACATCACCTTTATTAATATGATTCTATGTAAATACCGCAATACAAATATAAAGCCCTCAAACATACAGGGGTTTTACATCTCCTTAATGAATTAAAGAAGGAGCAATAAGAACAAGACTTTTAATTCATACTCTTGGAAAATCTTTTTTTTAATATTTTGACATAAGAGGTTATCATATTTACAACAAACAATTGCAGTCTATGTGATGAACAGCTGCTTGACGGACCTGAATTTCGTTCTTATACATTTAGCATTCGTTTGTTTTACGAGATAAAAACGATCCCGCCACTGAGACAATTACCATTGTTTTATTGTGATTACATTTTAAAAAAAAATAATTACTATTGTCTTATTGTGGTTACATTTTTTTAAAAAAATATTGCGATTTCCGGTTCCATGTTTAAGGTTTAATTTAAAATTTCGATTGGAAAGTATGTATTAAAATACACTAATTTTAAATTTTAATGTCCGATATATTGGCTCCGACATTTTGAATTTTTTAAATCTAACAACAGATTCATAACCAGCGACCTTGAAAACCCTTAAATGCAATGTTTTATTAAAATATACTAATTTTTTTATTTTCAGGTCCGCCATATTGGATCCGCCATTTAGAACTTTTAAAATCTGACTTCAGATTCGTAATCGGCAACCTTGAAAACCCAGAAATACCATGTTTTATTAAAATAAACTAATTCTTTTATTTTCAGGTCCGCCATATTGGATCCGCCATTTTGAATTTTTAAAATCTGACTTCAGATTCGTAATCAGCTACCTTAAAAACCCTGAAGTATCATGTTATATTAAAATAAACTAATTTTATTATTTTCAGGTCCGCCATATTGGATCTGCCATTTTGAATTTTTTCAATCTGTCTTCAAATTCGCAACCAGCAACCTCAAAAACAGATTATAATAAAGTGGTGTAAAATAGCATCATAGCTTTTTTGAACAAATAGCTTTGTCCATCTAGACTCGGGTTTCACGGACCGTTTTAAACATGAAAATATCGAAAAGTGGCAAAAAGTGGCAAAAAGTGTTAATGGTTTTGAAAACTTTAAGTCTTAATAAACATTTTCCCATGAATAACTTTTTAAACAAATTTAAACAATTTAACTTTTTTCATTTTGAATTTTGTAATATGCATTTAGCAGACAAACTAACCTTTGTCGTCGGTTTTTAAATATAAACATTAAAAATAGAATAATTTATGTTACACTATCTTACAGAGTGTGAATCATACTACAAAATTCATATAGGAATAATTAAAATTGGATGACTTAATAAGTCACTAGCTTTGTTCAATTAAAGCCACGATTTTTAGAGCAAAATAAACTACGCATCAGTCTACGTCAGTTCGTGCACTAATACAGTCAAATAAAATTTTTTTAGTGATTGAATCATACAAAAGTGGACGCTCTAGATATAATAGAACATAAAAATACTGAAAAAAAAATTTTTGAAAGCGATCGATTTTCCGACTTTTGTCCACCTAGATTTGGAATTCAGACCACTGTGCGGACTATCGGGAGCCGTTATTTTCCAAACTTACCCACCTTCACAGTTCTGTAAAATCTATAAAAATGAAGATAATTAAAGTATTAAATATTCAAATTAATCTTTAGAAAATACTCCACAAAATCTATCTGAACAATTTTTTTCTTAAAACTAATAATATAGGGGTAAATTAATATAAAAGATTTTCATCCCTTAACATTTACTTGTTTTTTGTTTATAACTTCTTTATTATTTCCTTTAGGGAAAAAAGCTTTGAATAAAAGTTGTAGCTTATATTATTCTCTACAAAATGTGTCCTTGCAAAAAATTCATGACTCTGATATTTAATGAGATATTTTAAAAAACAAATTTCACCCTTAAAATCAAAATGGTGGCTCCCTTGACCAAAATTTGAAGTGGCAGCATGACTTTCCTGACTCAGGGGAATGTTCTCTACATATTCCAATTGTCAAAAATCCGCCCTCATATTTTGCATACTCATGTCCACCCAGCTCCCGGTCTATGGCTGGATAACATTTTAACCCTAAAGTTGCATCCCTTCGACGATTCCTATTGAAACTTGTTCGTGGTACGTCACTGACTATTTTTCATAAATATTAGAAAAATCCTCCGAGCGCTTTTCTTTTAAATTCCACTTTTTGTGTTTCTTACACAAAATTAAAAAAGAAATTGGTTTTGTTGATTACATCACTTGGTTTTAAATGGTCTAATTTTGTGCAAAAAATATAAAAATGCCTGATTTTAATCGAAAATCAGTTTAGAATTCCATAAAAAATTATCAATAAGAAACATGCATTTTTTTTAAATTTTGCAAGTAATGTATTATAAAATTAAATTTATTGAATTTTTTGTTTTATATTATTTTGCCAATATAGGATCTGGATTTATAGTTATGGATGTTGGTTAAATAATAATAATTTAAAAATATTTCATTTCAACTTATTAGCGCCTACGTTGCGGTCTTTAATTGAGTAGGGGAGAGGGCCCCAAGTTCGACACCCTTTCGATTTATTGCTGTAGAATCCAAACCAAATAAAATATATTAAAATGTTTTATACCGGATGAGCATTGTGTAACAATTGTTAAACTAATGTTTAACTATTTTACGGAATTTATCAAGAAATAACATTTCTAAAAACTTTAATTTAATAGCTTAACAGTAAATAGCAATAAAATATCGATATATTAAATTCTCTAACAATAACATCACATTTTATGGTGGAAAATAAAAAATTTTAATTAATTGTCTCACAAAATTATCGAAAAAAGTGTAAAATAGAAAATATGCAAAAAAATACATTGAGATTTGGGGCCTGTCCATCTTAGGGTACATGACACCATTTTTTAATCCCCAGAAAAAATATATGTGACGCTCCGCGAGAGAAGGGACCTATCGCGGGAAAAATCAATTTTCATTTTTTGGTGCTAAAAGATAGTTTTTGAGTTGTTCTTTCATTTCCATGTTTCAAAAAAAATATTTGTTAAGTACACTTTTTGTTATAATGCTTCAAACCTAGGCGTGCTAAGTGTATCGCATTTTTTGGATTTTCTTTGAAAGACCGTCTCTTGAAATTGGCTTTTATTGATTTCATTTTTTTTATGGTAATTGATAGTTTTTGAGTTGCTTTTTCAGTTCCAAAAATTAAAATTTAATTCCTGCAATTAGTTTTATTGTTATGAAGATTCAAACAAAGATATGTTAAGCGTTTTTATTTTTCTTCCTTCTCTTTGCCTGTCCGTCCTTTAAAGTTTGCTTTCTCAGCGATAGGTCCCTTCTCTCGCGGAGCGTCACATATATACGAACACTGAATTAGTAAAATCATTTTAGGATATTATTATACGATAAATAAAGAATATTATAACGTTAAGTACACTGAGAAAAATGTTTAGTCATAGCAACGAAAATTTGGTTGAGCCAACCAAATTATTTGGTTGGTATTTATTCAACCAAACTATTTGGTTGAGACAACTAAATTATTTGGTTCAGTGTTGTTTGTTGGCATAACAAAAATTTTTGGTTGTCACAACTATATTTTTTTTTTTATGTAGAAGAAAAACCAACTGGTTTTTTTTCTTTAAATGTGCATCAAAATCTTCGTCTATACAAACAACAACAAAATCGGGCAAGTTCGAGTTACACTCGCACTAAAATCGAGGGTTCCGTACACAAAACAAAATAATTTTTAATATATTTGATACTATTAAATACATATACATATTATATATAATATAATATATAAAATATAATATATAATGAATTTTTTATACAAAATGGACCACCCCCCCCCCCTCTATCTTCCAAAATATTTTACTTAGAGAGTTCAAATTTTGTACAGGAATGTATTTTCAGGTGTAAATTACATAAAAATTATAGAGAACGTGATGGTGATTCCGCTGTCAACGAAAAATCCAGAGATTTTAGCAAATATCCATAAAAAATACTCAAAAATCATTTTATTTCCTTAACAACGCTATGATCAACTTCTACAATCATGTTCTCTACCATTTTTCTGTAATCTACGCGTGAAAATACATTTGTGTACCAAATTTGAACTCTCTAAGTCAAATTGTTTGGAAGTTATGGGAGAGGGGGATACGGTCATTTTTTATCTTTTTTTTCATCGTTGGTTTTTGCTTAAAAACACTATGATAACGATCTGCAACAAAGTTCTCTATAGTTTTTCTGTAATCTACACGTCAAACTACATATGTGTACCAAATTTCAGCACTCTAAGTACAATAGTTTGGCAGATAAAGGGCAGGAATTAGTGATGCCGTCCGATACGATATTTTCTCGGTATCGTATCGGAAAGTCACGGAAAAATATCGTATCGGTCTCGGTTTCTGAGACAAAGTATCGGTTTTGTCTCGGATCGGTTTAGTATCATAAAAGTAGTCTCATATCGGTATCGTATCGGAATTTCGATACTACCAGTGCCAGATGTGGAACGTCTACCAGGGAAATGAAATTTCTAAGGAGATCCTAACGAAGAGTTTGTGAAAGGCTCACGTTAAAGATTTTGAAATGTTACTTCTCTTGTAAATTATAATTATAATGTTAAATATAAAATTTTCATTAATAACAACATTTTGAAATGTTTTATTATTATACATAAAATTTTTTAATGAGGGGGTTTATAGAATTTGGTCCAAGGAATACATTTTGTAATTAAATTATATCAAGTTAGAGACTCAAAAGTAAATAATTTGTTATTAAAAATTTCTCTATCACTTAATTTTGGATCATAATAAAGGAACCCTAAAGACTCTCCTCATTTGAATTTCACTTCGCTTAATAATAAATTAAAAATTTTTTAAATATTGATTCCGAAAATTGGAATCCAAAAACTTAGAAATTATTTTGAATATTAAAAAAATTTTAATTACATAATTAATCAGGAAAAAGAAGAGTATAATTATAATTGTAGCAATCAAACACTTTAGTCATATTCAGTTATTCAGTGAAGCCATGTACTAACAACAAACTAAAAATAATGTTTACAATTGTTTAAACAAATTATATTGTTTATTATCAACTTTTTATTAAAAAGAGTTACAGAGATGCAACTTTTTCTTAATTTTGCAACTTTTCGAGTTCAGTGAAGCCATGTACTCACAACAAACTAAAAATAATTTTTACAATGGTTTAAACAAATTATATTCTTTATTATCAACTTTTCATTAAATAGAGCTATAGAGATGCAACTTTTTTCAATTTCGCAACTTTTATAGGCTTATAAAAGCAAGTGTTAGCAACAAAATGAGAAAATAAATGTTAACAATTGTTTCAACAAATTTTATATTTTATAATCAACTTTTTAAGAAATAGGTCTAGAGAGTTGCAACTTTCTCTAAGATTTGCAAGTTTTCTTTTGTTGAGAGGTAGGAATGACTGTAAGACATAATTATAATTAATTATAATTTATAATTATAATTAAAATATAATTTCGTTATTTTGCTTTTGATCCTTATCTCTTGTTATATTAGTTTGTTGAAATCAGATAATAATTTAACGTTTTGCTCTGCATTGTCATTAATTAAATTTAGACAATTTACAATTGTTATACAAGCGTAATAATCGACATTCTGATGCCATAGTGAGAGATGTTCCTCTAGAAAAAAAGTTTACATTTTAAAACATAAAAAAAAGGTCATTAAATCCTCGTTTATAAATTGATCGACACTTTTTGGTCTTTCTAGCTATATTCAATGAAAAGATAGAAATAATAGTTATTTATGACACAAGGACCTGAAATGGCACTTTATAGTACGAGTAAGTATCGTAATACGAGCCTAAGTCCAATCGCAGCCGAGGCGAAGTAGAGGTGGTGACGAGGCTTCATTGAACGTAGCCGAGGCGAAGCCGAGGTGAAGTGAAGATATGAAGCCGAGGCTCCACCGAAAAGTAGCCGAGGCTTTGATGTGGCTGTGGCGAGTTGTACGATACACGAGAACTTAAGTGCCGAAAGGGTCCAAGTGTCATATAACATTTTTTATCACACAAAAAACTGAGAATTCGAACCTAGGGAGAGGTGATTATCGTAAAAAACGGCCTCAGGGGGCATTTCTAGGTGGGAGTAGGTCGACAGACTTAGAAATGCCCCCGGAGGGCGGCGAAACCCATGAACAGCCGTTACGTTTGGGCCAGTTTGGGCAGCTGTACCATAAAGTAAAGGTCAGCTGACCAGCATCAGCCAATCAGATTACGAGTTCATTTACTTTACGGCCTAGGCCGTGAAATGAGCTCTTATAGGTTTCCAAACAAGCCGTAAAATCTAACTTTTGATGTAAGTGTGATAAAAACATTATTAAATTGTTGAAACAATTGTTAACATTTATTTTCTCATTTTGTTGCTAATACTTGCTTTTATAAGCCTACTCTCTAAAATTGAATAAGTAAAAATTCACTTATTAGATGTCAAAAGTCTTCCACTCATTCAAAAAGTGCATATGCACTTACAATAAGTGCATAGGGGAGAGTGGCCATCAATGTACCAGTTTTTTCAATGAACCATTTTAATTTTCTCAGAAACAATTAAATAAAAATTCTCCTAATTTTAAATATAAATTAAGTTTGCGTAAACACACTACGTCCATAAATTTGAGACGTGTGGATTTATTCATTACAGAGAAAACTGGAAAAAACTGTTTTTGATGTACTGAAGAAAAAATTTACCTAAAATAAAAACACGTTTTTTAATTGAAATAAGGCCATTTAAAAATAAATGTACTTACGATTTATTTTGTTTTGGACCTTAACTACAATATTCTAATGAGATAAAGATTTTGAAATATTGGATTAAGTTCTAAAAAACCATTTTTGTTGCAAATGTCATGTTGATTCAATGTACCAGGGAACAATGAACCACCTGGAATTTCAGTGTATTTTCGATTTCTAGAGTGGTATGCCTGATTAAAAAACTAAGCATGCGTACAGCATGTTACAGCAATTGTTATCAGTACTTTTCTCAACCTAGCAGAACTAAAATGCCATTTTAGATGGTTAACTTAAATTTGAAGTATATTTATGTTATACATTATCAATTAAAGGTGTTAAGTAATAATTTTTTATAGTATTTGATAGAAAATAAGTTTTTTTACAAAATGAAAATTGCAATATTACTATTGTTAAACATTTTTAGTATTTTTATAGAGGTGGTTCATTGTGTACCCAGGTTGTTGAAAATGAAAAAAGCTTGTTACTTTAGAAAAACCCTAAATTCTATTATTTAATCAAAATAAATCGTGTAAAATATGTGTGCATTACCTAGATAAGTGTTGTAGTTTTATATTGATGCAAAGAAGTGCTTGAAATTGGTGAAATTCAATAAGTACTATGACCTTGAAAAAAACCCGGTACATTGATAGCCACTCTCCCCTATACACTTTTTGAAAGAGTGGAAGACTTTTGACATCTAATAAGTGAAATTTCACTTATTTAAATTTAGAGAGTATAAAAGTTGCAAAATTGAAAAAAGTTGCATCTCTGTAACTCTTTTTAATAAAAAGTTGATAATAAACAATATAATTTGTTTAAACAATTGTAAAAATTATTTTTGTTTGTTGTTAGTACATGGCTTCACTGAACTCGAAAAATTGCAAAATTAAGAAAAAATTGCAACTCTGTAGCTCAATTTGTGCAAATCTTGAAAATAAACAATATAATTTGTTTAAACAATTGTTAAAATTATTATTTTAACTTTTTTGTTTGTGCTTGGCTCCAATGGCCTCGATAAGTTGCAAAATTAAAAAAAAGTTGCAACTCTCTAGCTCAATTTGATAAAAAGTTGTAAATAAATAATAATAATTTGTTTATACAAATTAGCAATTACATGGAATAATGATTAAAAATCAATATTTATGTTATTTATTCAAAATATAGGAGAAAACTCACTTAAAAATCGTAAAAAATATTTTTTAATGATTTTTTCATAATTTTGTAATTTATGGGGTTTTTTTGGGGCCCTATAGAAAATAGTTAATATTAAAAAATTGTTAAATAAACAATTTGTCATTGTTGTTTGAAGTCTCTTAGAGAGAAGCAGAGTTGGGCGATTGAAAAATATTGATTTTCAAGGATTCTATACCATTTCTACGAAAAAGTATTTTTTTCCCATGCATTTTGCATGGGAAACTTTGAGCGCTTTAAGCTCCATCTAAATATTAAAAAATTAAAAAATAAAAAAATAGGAGTATTTTTTTTTCGATATAGAACAATCCTAGGGGGTGAGATCTACAGCTTTTCTTCAGAACATTTTTTTCTAAAGGCAATAATAAAAAAGTTATAAACAAAAAAGAGGTAAAAATTAGGAGATGAAAAATTTTAAATTTAATTAACTCCTTTATTATTAATTTTAGAGTAAAAACAGTTCCGAGGTATTTTGTAGAGTATTTTCCACTGAGTAATTTGATTAGCTAAATTTTTCAATCCATTTATTATTATAAATTTTACAGTAATGCAAAGTCTGGTATATCTATAAACTTTTTTGTGGTCAGTGGGCTTCCGTAAAGGGTTAGTTTTCAAATGTATCCGCTTTTACACTGCTGTAAAATCTACAAAAATAAACGGATGAAAAAATAAAACGAATTAAATTACTTGGTTGAAAACACTCTACAAAATATCTCTAAACTGTTTTTACTCTAAAATTAATAGTAAAGGAGTTAATTAAATTTTAAAATTTTGATCTCCTAATTTTTACTTCTTTTTTGTTTATAACTTTTTTCCTATTGCCTTTAGAAAAAAATGTTTTCAATAAAAGTTGTAGATCTCATTATTATCTACAAAATTTGTCGATATAAAAATTTTGTGAGTTTCATATTTAATGAGACATTTAAAACAAAATTTCAAACTTTAAAACAAAATGGCGGCCAAACGCACCAAAATTTTGGGTGGCAACATGGGTTTTCTGATAGGGGAGGGTGTCTTCTATATGTAATGTTCCAATTTTCAAATATTGTTCCTCATATTTTGCATACACAACTCCTTCCCGGTCCCGCTCTATAATACATAAATGCTTCAATGCTTGAAAAATACAAAGGATGTAATAAAACCCATGTTGGCAACGGTCAGTTTTCTGCAGTCCCAAATCTACTTTTCGTGTCCGGAGACAGTTTTGCTCAGTTGTACGTTCCCTTCTTCATGCTGTTTGAAGAAGTTTCACATCTGGCACTGGTAGTATCGAAATTCCGATACGATACCGATATGAGACTACTTTTCCGAGACTAAACCGATACGATACGAAAACCGATCGAGACAAAACCGATACTTCAGTGGAGTATCGTATCGATATCGTATCGGTCTCGGAAAATCTCGATCGACGGCATCACTAGCAGAAATGGTACAAATTCAACGCATTTTTTCTAAAAAAATGACCGTATTCCCCTCTTATTTGCCAAAATATTTGACTTAGAGAGTTCAAATATGGTACAAAAATGTAGTATCATATGTAGATTACAGAAAAATTATAGAGATTGTTGTGGTGATAGCGCTGTCAAAGAAATGGCAAAAGTTATCAGCCAAAAAATATCAAAACTTCTCAAAAATCTTGTTATTTTCTTGACAACGCTATGATCAACCCCTAGAATCATGTTCTCTATAATTTTCCTTTCATCTACACGTGAAAATACATATGTGGGCCAAATTTGAACTTTCTAAGTCAAATAGTTTGGCGGCTAGGGGGGGGGGGGGGATACGATTTTCGACAAAGTCTTTCCAATAGGGTTCCGTGCGTACACTTGTGGTGTACGGAACCCTAAAAATGACAGAAAGCATAAGGCGCTGTCACCTAAACCAAAAATTTTATACGAAATGTCCATCTTAGGGCCCTGTCCATCTTAGGGCCCACTCCCCTACACTCAGAAAAAAATTTCAGTTGAATTAAACAAACCATTTAGTTAACTTATTTTATTTGATACAACAAAAAATTTTTATCAGATTAAATAAGCATTTGGTTCCTTGTAACAAATCCTTTGGTTTCCAGAAACAAAAATTTTATTTAAATGTATTTGTTTCATTTGACCAAACTCTTTCTTTGGACTAAAATAAGTATTTAGTAATTCACAATTTATTTCAGTCAACAAAAAAGTTTGGTTTATTCAACCAAATTTTTTGATCCGTTCAATTAAATTTTGGTTGATTCAAATAGATATACTAGTCAAACTCGAGATGCGTTTAAACTAGCGTCGCGTCATGTCAATCGCATCGTCGCGTATAAAGTGCATTTGTTTTATCATAACTTGTGTTTTATAAATTTAGTGAGTGTTGTTTCCTTATTTGAGAAATTGGATTACGCGGAAAGTTCCTACAAAATTTGTGACCTATTGTATGTTTTAGGTTATTTTAGGTTATAAGTGTCAAAGAGATTTTGATTACCTACAGGTTATGTTTAATTGTGCTTGTAAATATGGCTTTTAAGGAGAAACACTCCGTAAGAAGAAGACCTTGATGAGAAGAAAATTTTGTTTCTAATAATATGCTCAACTGTTATTCGTTTTTCTGTATAATATATCTGAATTTCTTAATATTTTATTTGCATATTTATCAGTTAATTTCCAGTTTATTATAGTGATTATTATTATTACTTTAAAATTGTAAATTAAAAATTGGAAATTAATTAATAATATACAAATAAAATATTTAATTAAGAAATTCAAGCATTAAAGAAATGTGTAAATCAAATTATTTGGTTATATAAACCAAACATTTGTTTAACTGTATAACAATGCATTTTTTTGGTTGATTTAAACAAAACTTGGTTATCAAAAATAAATTTTCTTCTGAGTGTACTGAATTAATAAATTAACAATTTCATTATCATTTTAGTAATAAAATTGGAAATTTTCAATATTTGAACAGTTACAAGTGATTACTGTTGTAATCACACTCTCTAAATCTGAATTAGTGGTTTTCTACTAATGAATTAGCGAAAAGTGAGCTACTATTAAATTAGTAAGAATTTTACTAATTTTTAGTAGAAAACTACTAAGAATTAGTAGAAAACTACTAAGAATTAGAAGAAAACTACTAATCTTGTTGTAGAAAACTACTAATTAAATTAGTAAAAAAATCTACTTTTTTGAAAAGTAAAGTTTCACTATTTCAATTAGTAGTTTTCTACTAACAATTAGTAATTTTCTCCTAAGAATTAGTAGTTTTCTACTAAGAATTAGTAGTTTTCTACTATTTGAATTAGAGAAAAATGAGCCATGGATTTGATTAATTCATAGTAGAAAACTACTAATTCTTAGTAGAAAACTACTAATTCAGATTTAGAGAGCATACTGATCGCAGGATCTTTCGTGGATAGTTTTCTTTCCTGTCATCTGTTTGATAACTTGACCATGTTTTTGCGTAGTCGAAATGATTAGCTTCCATAGCTTGGTGGGAGCATTCACATATGACGTCACGCTATAGAGGGGAGGGGGGAGTCTTGATCAAACGTGACAAAACGTGAGTTGGGGGTAGGGGGGGTTCGTCCTAAACGTGACGTCACGAAATTTTATTTTTATGTTTAATATGAAGTATTTAATACTTAAAGTTCAAGGTATATGATTTGAAACAGTCTTTAATGTATTTGTTGTGCAAAATATAAGAAAATTTTTTAATCACAGTGTATAATCTATTTATTAACCAAATATCAGTAACAAACCGAAATGACTGCAAATTTAGAATAATAAAACCGATTGAAAATTATTACTATTCAATTTTTTGTTATTAACGTTGAAAATAAAATTATCATAAAAACAGGGGGGGGGGGGGGCAAGAAACGTGACGTACTTTTAGGGGTACGTGTTTACTCTCACGTGACAAAGCGTAACAGGAGGGGGGAGGGGTCAAAAAGTTGAAAAAAATGCGTGACATTATTTGTGAACGCTCCCTGTTCACTGTAGGATCCTAATCCTGTCTGCTTTCTTTTGCAAAATTCAGGAATCTGTAGAAATACTGCAAGAGCTTTGGACGTCACAACTCTGTAGCTGCTCTCAAATAATTTAATTTTCTGAACATCATCAGACTTAAGTTCTTTTGCAAAAAAGAAACTCAGAAATTTAGAAATTTTATGGATTTCTCTTTTGGAAAAGAACTTAAGTCCGATTATGTTAAAAAAAAGTAAATTATTTGAAAGCAGTTATAGAGTTTTAAATGTTACTGTGACGTCCAAATTGTTTCGACTTCGCGAAAACATGGTCAAATTATTATCAAACAGATGGTAGGAAAGAAAACTATCCAACAAAGCTCCTGCGATCAGTATGTGATTACAACAGTAATCACTTCTAACTATTCAAATATTAAAAATTTTTAATTTCATTACTAAAATTATAATGAAATTGTTAATTTATTAATTCAATAAATTTAATTTTATAATACATTGCTTGTAAAATTTGAAAAAAATGCATGTTTCTTATTGAAAATTTTTTATGAAATTCTAAACTAATTTCCGATTAAAATCAGTCATTTTTATTTTTTTTGCGCAAAATTAGACCATTTAAAATCAAGTGATGTAACCAACAAAACCAATTTTTTTTTAATTTTGCGTAAAAAACCACTCTTTGTCCTAAAACTTTCAAATGCTCGTAACTCTACGAAAAAAATTTTTTTTTGAAAAACAAAAAAATATGTGCGTCTTTATTTGTTCTAAAAAACAATAAAAAGCATGTTAACCATGATTTTCACTGTAAAAACAGGTGTCTTACAAGTGTCTTATTTTAAGACATAAGACGTTTAGAAAGCGTCTTACAGGTAGTTTTAAGACACTATCTCAATGGTTTAAAATTAAGACACCCTGAAATGTCTTAAAAGTGAGGACAAAATAAGACATTTGTTTTTAGAGTGTTGAATTTTTAAAATATTCTGCTTGTATAATTGAAACGGAAACAGACATTGGTCAAAAAGATGCAAGTTTCAAATTATTCGGCTAATGGGGAACAGATTATTCTTATTTTATTATTTAAATTTGCAAAGGACAAAAATCCAAGTCGATTTCAAGTATACTATTAATAACAAATAATAAAAAAAAATTCTTTTTAGATTTTTGCAACTTTTTAGGGTTCTGTACACAAAGTGTGCAAACGGAACCCTTATGACGAGATTCGTGCGACCGTAGACAAAACTCGTATCCCCCCCCCCCCCCCCTAGACGCCAAACTATTTGACTTAGGAAGCTCAAATTTGGCACACATATGTATTTTCACGTGTAGATTACAGGAAAATTATAGAGAACGTGATTGGAAGGATTGGTCATAGTGTTGTTAAGGAAATAACAAGATTTTTGGGCGTTTATAAAGTACTTGTGCTGAAAGCTCTTGCTATACCCTTGATACCGCTATGGCTACTACTTTCTCTATAATTTTCCTGTAATCTACACATAACAAGACATTTGTGTACCAAATTTAGCCCTCTAAGTCAAATAGTTTGGAAGATAAGGGGGGGGGGGGAATGGTCCATTTTTTATCAAAAATGCAATAAAAGCTGATGTTTCTTCCACTCTATCTGACAAACTATTGTATTTAGAGTGCTGAAATTTGGTACACACATGTAATTTGACGTGTAGATTACAGAAAGACTAAAGAGAACTTTGTTAAAGGCTGTTATCATAGTGGTTTCAGCAAAAACTCACGACTTTTTTTAAAAAATGATGAAAATGACCATAGCTCCACCCACTTAACTTCCAACCTATTTGTCTTAGAAAGTTCAAATTTGGTATACAAATGGGACAGTTCACTTTTCATCCCGAACTTATTCCCGTCTACCTGCTCGGCGAGGACAACTCATTCCGGGCCTTCTCCCACTCTTTGGCCCTGCCTATCCCTCCGACCGACTTCTTCTACTGTAATAATTGCAGCTACACAGTTAAAAATGTTTATGTTTTATTTAACATAAATTACATGTCCCAAACGGTCCAATCTTTTGTGTAAATTTTTAACACAGGGATTTATGTTGTTATGTTTATCGTTTGCTTGGCAGAAGTAAATTATAATCGTGTTGAGTTAAGGAGTACATTTTATTCAATTAGTATTGAACTCTACCTTTTGCTTATTAAAATGAATTTTCAATATGAAATTTACGTTTTACCACAAAAAATTAAGTGTAAATTACAGTGTTATTACTAAAAAATTTGAGGTTATGCTCAAGAATCGAATGACATTTAAAGGAAGTATTAAATCCACACACGAAAAATGTTAAATTTTGACACAACAAATTTAATAAGAACCGATTATTACACAAATGTGACTTGGAAAGTTAAAAGGGACCTTACGTCAAAAAAATCGATTTTTTGATGTTTATTTCATTCAAAAAAGTGAACTTTTTTCTTTAAGAATCACGTATCAGTAAAAAAATCGATTTTTTGACGTAAGGTCCATTTTAACTTTCCAAGTCACAAATACTCAATATTTTCAACGGTGTAGTTACAGTGATTCGTGCAAAACATTCATACTAGGCTTTTCACCGGTTAATGCTTCAAATTCGTCTGTAAAAACAAATTTTAAATTTTTTTTAAGAGGTACCGGGGGATTCTTGTGATACCTACAATTGTTCTTTTCACCAAAAGATACTGGGATTACAGCGATTTTTACAAAAAGAAATACTGTGGTAATTTTCTGTACGAATAGTCGCTCTATTTAGCTTATTAGGATTAGCAGCAACTATAGTTCTACTAAAAAAAGCACTGATAGTAATAATCATTAATAAAAACATACTCTACATTTTTTATATACCGTCACATTCTATGACTGCAGCAAAATTTGACTGTACATAGAAAGGATGGGGTATTTGGCAGTAGTAAATTTAAACGGGTTATTTGGACGGAGGGATAGGCAGGGCCCAAGAGTGGGAGAAGGCCCCGAATGAGTTTTCCTCGCCGAGCAGGTGCACGGGAATAAGTTGGGGATGAATCGTGAATCTCCCGATTCAATACAAATAACTTTGTGAGGTTCAGACCTGGATTATATGCTATATACATTTTAATAGTTCTGGAACATATTCATTATCAAAAATAAATGAATAGAATTTATTTATCCTTCGTTTATACTGATATACAGTTTATACAATCCAATCTCCTAACTTATTAATATTTTATAAATAAATATTCTTATACAATATTTGCAAAATATGTAAACAAAATTAACTGATAATGATTAATTATTATACAAATTTTTACGTCCTTCCAAATTATTATTATACAACAAAACGAACAAAAAGGACATCTATAAATAAATTTCTTCAATTATTCAATTATTTCAGCTTCGAAACGTTAATAATTGAAGAAATTTATTTATAGATGTCCTTTTTGTTCGTTTTGTTGTATAAGATTAATTATTATTTAATTATTTATAACTTTAATTTAATATTATTATTTAAAAATTAAATATTATTTAAATAAATAGAATAGAATTTATGTATCCTTTGTATTTACTGATATACAGTTTATACAATCCAATCTCGATCCTAACTTATTAATATTTTATAAATTAATATTTTTGTAAAATATTTGCAAAATATGTAAACAAAATTAACTAATAATTTATCATATTTATTTATAACTTTAATTTAATAATATTATTCAAATAATTAATTTCAATAATATATAATACAAAAGTAAATTATAAAAATTGTTTATATATAATGTATTGAAGGGCACTTTTATTTAAATAAAGAAATTTATTCAATTTGTATAATTAAAGTTTTTTTGAAATGAATGATTTTACAAAATTACGCTATCGAGCACGTAATCATATCTTCAATATTTTTCAAATTTGAAAATTGTCTTTAAATTATTTCGTTTGGTTATGATTCTTTGAAATTTATTTTTTTAAAATAAGAAAATAATTGTTTACAAATTTAATTTACTTCTAATATATTTTACAATTAAGTAAAATTACATAATTTTTGTTTGTTTATTTATAGTTTATTTTATATAAAATTAATAGTAAATATTCATAAAATTACTAAATCTGCAACAGTTGTAATATTTATTATTTAATTAATAATACTTTTTATATGTATATACTTTAATATATAAAAAAATATGTAATATGATAAGTTGAGCAATTGTGTCACAGTTGATTCAAGCTTGAATCTAGATTGGATGTTCAAGCTTCGCGCATGAGGATTCAAGCAGTCTTGAATCAAGCATGGAACGAGCATTGGTGTCCAATCTTCAACCAATATTGAACGACAGTGATTTAAAGACTGTTCCCAGTCTCGATTACCCACTCTGGGTGTCAAAGCTAGAATCAAGCCTCCACCTAGCGTCAGCATTGGTTTCTCGCGCCTGGGAACATTAAACATTACATCCTATTTAATGATTTTGGTATTTGTTTATGAATAAAAAATTAATGAAATTATAATTGGTATAGCTTACTTTCTAAGCACGTAAAAAGATTTGTTACTGAAAAGTTTTCTTTTGACTTTCCATTGGTTACTTTTCCAACTGCACTGTAAAGAAGTTGCACGTTTCTTGACATAAAAAGAGGCAAACATGTATTAATTGCGTCTTTTGCATCTTTTGCTTTTCCGACGAGGAGTAACATGTATTCAACCTAATAGAAAATAAGAATAAATGAGTATAAATAGAAGATAATAATCGAAATAATGTAAATAAAAAATAAAAATCTTACAATATGAAGTTCCGCGTCTTTTTTAGTTTTAATTTGTTCATCGAATTTTTTAAAGTCTTCTAGAGTATTTTTTGGAATGTCTTTTAAAATTGGACGTTCAAGCATTACATTTATTGTATTAGCAGCTTGATTAATTTTAACTGCATCAGCGATTGGTAACAATTTTTTGAAAATTTTATAGCAAATTCTCCTTTCTACGAGCAATAATTCTTCTTTAAATATTACACGTAAGCGAGAATAATGATCTTCTAGTTGAACGTCACCTTTTACAATAAAAATGTTTTATTTTAATTAGCATTCGAAATAAACATGACTTTTTTTACGTACATGATATTTTATTATATTTATAATATTAATTTATTAATGCCATTTATATTTTTTGAAGACCAATAAAAAGTACAGGGTGTATACAAGGTTCAGAGAATGATAGATTTAAAATTCCCGTGTTTTCTTGACTATTAATTATACAATTTCTCCGAATTTGCTGTTTTCAAAACATCAAAAAGATGGAAAGTTTTAATCAAACCAATGATGAAGAAGTGAGAAAATTACAAATAAGTAATTAAAATATCTAAAAGCTAATAAACGGAAAAATAAGAAAATTAGAAAAAAAACTAAAGTATATACCTAAGTAATTGTAAAAACGAAATAGACAAATTAAAGAAAACATTCTAGCAATCAACAAAAAGATTCAGAAAATAGTTCTTTCATAAGGAAAAAATTATTTGAAATTAAAAAATTAAGAAAACTAGTAATAAAAATGGGCAAATTTATGAAAAAAATGACTAAAGATATGTAACTACTACAAAATTTATTTTCTTTTAATTAAGAAAACACATAAGAAAATTAATGAAAAAAAAAGTAAAAATTGTATTAAAGAGAAATATGTTTTACTAATTAAAATAATTTAAAAATTATTTTTAAATTTAAAGATGAAAAAAGAGCAATGTATTAACTTTTTGAAAAATTAAGAGATTATGAGAAAAAATTAAACAGAAAATAAAACAATTTGTGAAAAAAAGAAGAATGATGATAAATTGATAAAAATAGTAAAAGGTTAAATGTATATAAAATAAAATAAATGAAGAATAATTCTTTTTTTGAATTAGAAACAAATATTTAAAAAATACCAAATATATGTTTTTAAAAATTAAACATAATAGGATAAATATAAAAAGTTCAAACAAGTGATATCTAAGAAATAAAAAAAAAAATTTAAATTGTAAAAGCCGAATGATTAAAAAAGTATGAAAGAACCAAAAAATTGGAGAAAAGAATTAAAATTTAAGGAGACGGTGAAAAGTTTGAGGGATTAACAAAAACTAACATCATCCAATAAAAAGCAATAAAAAAATTATTTCAAAAATGGAGAAAACCTTTTTAAAAAACCTAGCAATCTGTTAAATAAGAAGTAATTAAAAAAATATACAAAATTTGATAAAACTTTGTTTTTACAAAAGGGTGAAAATTTAAAAAAAAACGTTTAAAAAATCAGAACAATTTAACAAAATAAAAAGATTTACCGAAACAAAAAAATTGTGGTCGTAAATGAATTTTAAAAAATGAGCATGAATAACAAAATCAGCCCAAATAAAAATTTACTGAAAGATAAGAAGAAATAAATGAAAACAAAAAACATTATAAGGAATAGAACAAATAAATTGTTTAAAATCGAAAAAAATGAATTATAAGAAATACAACGTGCAAAATACTGAATACATTTTTTAAAAAAATTATAGATTTTCGAAGCTGAGAAATTAAAAAAAAATAGAAAAAGCATAGTTGTTACTGTTCAAATGAATTAATCTTTTATTATTCAAATTTGAAGTAATTGAAGTTGTAAAGTTGAAATAAATTAAAATACAAAGTAATACATGTTTGAAATCTATTCAATATTTTAATGATTAGGAGATGTTAAAATTCCTTATTAATTTTGACTTTCTTTTACATATAATTTAGAGTATTTTTTGTTAAACTGCTAGCTGTACTAAATTCCTGGATATTTTCGGGATTTCCCTGATAGTTAGACATTCTAAATTATTATCAGCCTCTCGTTATATGAAATTAAAAAAAATATCAGAAACAAAAGATCGCAAAATCTGAAATTTATAAATTATTTTACCTGTTAATCCACATGCAGTACATTTAAACAGTTCTGCTACAACCGTGGTTAATTGGCTTTGTCCATGACTTTGTGAATCATAAGTTTCTGAAGGATCCAGACCTTCTAAATCTCCGTTTTCATCGTCCAGATCTGCTGGATCTTCAATATCTCCAAGATCTTCCAGATTTGCTGGATCTTCAAGATCTCCAAGATCTGCCACATCTCCTAAATCTTCTCCTATACTAATTTCTTCATTTTTGTTTTCCAATACAGGTGATCTTGCATCCTTTTTATTATCAAATCCTGAATAATTAAAAAAAAATTTAGAATGTGTTTATAATGAAGCTTAAAAATTATTTTAAAACAGTCAGTAATTATAAGGAATTTGATGACTCATTTATAGTAAAGACAAATATTTTATTCACTATTTTTCAAGGCTGATAAGAATCATGATCTTTTTAAAAAATTAAAAAAACTGTTCTTTTTATTTTAATTAGATTTTTTTACTTATATAAGATTTTCAAATGTTTTTCTTCTTTGAAATAGTTTACAAAAGAACATTTTAATCCTTATGAACGCAAAATTAAGATAATTGGGAAAAAGCAACGAATAAATTATAAAAACCAAATTTAATAATGTAAAAGAATAAGAAAACCGTCTTAAAATATGAGAATTAAAAAAAATCTAAGAAATAGAAGAACAATGCTAAATTGGGAAAATTTATTGGAAAATTAAATTTGCATAAAACTTGAAAATTTTAAAGCTTTAACTTTTTCTGAAACTTTTATTTTGTATTATTATTATTTAGTAAACTTACCATTTGTTTCATTCAGATGATTTTCATTGGTAGGATTAAAAGGCACTTTAGAAGCTTCTTCTAAAATAGATTCCATTGATTCCTTAGGATCATCAACAGAGGAATCTAAGCTATTGACGCTCTTGTCACCGCCGCTTAAACAGCTGTCTTCAAAGGTACTAACGTTGACCGTAGAACTTTTATAAGCACGATTAAGTCTTCGCAACCCTTGATCTACAGAACCTAAAAATAATTAAATTTGTTATTTAAAAACATATTATTTAAAAAAAAATCTCGAAACAATATTTTATTATTGTAACGTACACGGAAAAAAATTTAATTGTAATGCTTACTATAGTCTACAGTACAGCTCGGATATGTGACCACTTTTTGCGATGAATACAAAAAATGTGTTAATGATTAAAAAGTTGAGCAGGAGCGATTACTATAGTAGTTTGTAAGGAGTACATGCACTGCAGTATTCGAGATAAAATTGAGTTTTTGGAACCATTACATTTCTAAATGTATAGATTAAAAGAAAAACTGTACTTGTTCACATATAAAATAGTTATGATTACAGTAGTCTATAGTAAAAACGAATTGTGCTACAGGGCGACGAAAATTAAAGTTTTGTTAATACTGATTCCTATTTGCTTTGTTATGATTACTGTAGTCGTTTGTAAAGGCTCCTGAAATATATATATCACACTCCGCTCAACGCCGATGGTTACCGATGACTAAGGGGCCGTTCATATACCACGTGGACAGCTTAGGGGGTGGGGGGGTTCGCTAAATGTCCACGATTGTCCACGATGGGGGGAGGGGGGGTTTCGTCAAATGTCCACGTGGACAATTATGCGTGATTCGCAAAATGTCTCCATTAAAAATGTTTTTTTATTTCTTATATTTCCTTTATTCAACGTTTCAATTGCGCGCCACTGACTAGGACTATTATAAAGCACTGTGCGCTAGATCATTCGATAATCGATATCTTCAGAGTGGTTAGTGCCCCCGTGGATTGCCGAAGATAATCCTGAAATATCTAATAACGAATATTAGATTTGTGACAAAAAATTATTTTTATTTTTTATAATTGAAAACGTTCCTTCCAAAGTATTCTACCAAAGATGGCAATTTACCTATTACTTGTAGAACTTCTTAAACTTTTTATTGTTTACTAGTAGAACTTATAAAGTATTTTCGTATTAATAAAAAGCTGTGATTAAATTTTTTAAGAACAATTGAAGATCTATTTATTTACCTAATTTCACGTAAAAGAGCATCCTGTTTCAAAGAATTTGTCATAAAAAATTGTGAAGTTTACTCGAATATTCATATTTCCTTTGAATAGTTCTTTGATTTTAACCCTAGAAGGACTAACTGGGGTCGTTTTGTACCCCACGCGAAATTTAAAGTAGGCTCCTGACCGGTACAGTGGCAATTTTGAAGGGGGACCCTAACCATACTTCAATTTAGTAATTGACAATTGATTTTAGTAGGTTAGCGCGAATTGCGTGCGCAAGTCTCTCTTCAGTATGCAGTTAAAGTAAGTCTGGGGTCTCAAAATACCCCAGTTAGTCCTTTACGTTTTAAAAAAGTCAGGATAATAAATTTCTGTTTTTTTATTAAAACGGTTTAATTGAACCTACAAAGCAAAAATGTAATGACTATACTTGTAAAAAAAAAGAAATATTTTGAGTAGAAATAAAAAACTTTTATAGTTGATTTTGGTAAATTTCACATGCGTAATTGTTTATTAATTATTGGAATTTCATCTATTCAAATAATTATACTTTTTTCAAATAATTCAAAGGTCCATAAAAATTTCTTCAAACATGTCTATTCAGCTTTTAAAATCGACAGGATTTTTCTAAATTGGTCAATTTGTTGAAAAACTACGATATTTTTTGTAAAAAATGCCAATTTTGAGAAAATTTGGTTCTTTTTTTTTGTTTTTACAATATTTGTAGATTTGTTTTTATTGTATTAAAAAATAAATTACACCATCTTCTTCCTTAATAAAAAACGAGAAAAATTCACTATATAAAAGCTGTTTTTGGTAAAATGCAAATCTTATATACACGATTAAAATCTGGGAGAACAAAGGACCCCAGTTAGTCCTTAGAGGGTGAGAAAAGTAAGTTAGTCCTTCTAGGGTTAACATCCAAAAACTATTTTTCACTAAAATTGTCCACGTGGACATTTAGGGGGGGGGGGAGGGAGGGTTAGACAAATGTCCACGATTGTCCACGATGGGGGGAGGGGGGGTCAAAAATCGGAGAAAAGTTGTCCACGTGGTATATGAACGGCTCCTAACGAAGATAACCGAATCTTTAATTCGTCAGTCTTCAACACATTATTTACTTTGCAAAGCTTTTCATTATTTTCGTATAATAGATTTAAAGTTTTAAATTGAAAGAAACAGTTAACAAAAAGTAAAAAAAAATTATAAAAATAAATAAGAATAAAATTTTTTTATATTTTTATAGAATATTATAGAATATATTCGACGTTATTCTGTTCGTCTATGTTCGCATTATTGAAGTTATTTTTTTTTATAATTTTTTTTTTTTTTTTCAGTCCATCTGTTCGGACTTGTAAAGTTTAACTTTTTCCTTGAATTTCATTCTTTATATCGATGATTTAAAAATTATTTTGCAATTTAAATTTTTAGTAAAAAGAGATTATTTTAAAAAAATAAATATGTTTGTTATTTGATTAAGATATTAATTATTTTAGAATAATATACATTCAGAAGGGATTAAAAATTAAATTAATGATTATTTTGACCAATAAAAAGTAGAATTGATTAAAAATTGGATTGTTTGAAACTTAAATTGAATAAAATTTAAATAAATTGAAAAAATAAATTCGAATTTTAATATATTGAAATTTGTAAAATTTAAAAGTAAAAACAAATCGAATTTGGAAAAATTAAATTTTAAATTGATTAAAATTTAAATAAATTAACAAATTAAAAGAATTAAGTTTAGAAGCGATTAAAAATTTAATTCATGATTGTTTTGCATTTGACCAATAAAAAATTAGGATTGATTAAATGTAGGGTCATTTAAAATTTAAGTCTAATTAATTTTGGATAAATTTCCATTTTAAAAGATTGAAATTTGCATAATTTAAAATTCGAATAAAAATAAATTTGGATAAATTCAATTTTGAATCAATTAAAATTTACATCGGTTAAAATTTGAACAAAGTTACTATTTAAACGAATTAAATTTGCATAAGCGATTAAAAATTTAATTAATTAATATGAATAATTAGTAAAAAGTAGGATTAATTGAAAGTTGGATTGTTTTAAACTTAAACCGAATGCCATTTGGGCACATTATAAATTCAATATATTAAAAAAATAAATTAAAATCTTAATAGATATTTTTTTAAAATTTAATTTGGATGGATTGACAATTTAACTTACGATTGTTTTGACCAATATAATTTATAATTGATCAAATATAAGATCGCTTGAAAAGTATATCGAATGAAATTTGGACAAACTGAAATATACATAGAAAAGAATTCGAATAATTGAATTTTTGATTGTATGTATTGAAAGTTAATCAGTTAAAGATTTAAGATACTTACAAACAACAATTAATAAAAGTTTTACTTTAACTCATAATATAAGAGATAAGTTATAAGTATATTTTAGAATAAATTTCCATAAATAGGAAAAAAGAATAGTTTTAATTTTTAAAGTTTCGAAAAACAGCTTTCCTAAAGTCTTAAATCCAGAAAAGTGAAATTAAAAAATTTAAATTAAATTTTTATAAATAAAGTTAATTGTTCTGTCTCTCAAAATATTTATTTCTTTTTAACTAAATAAAAATTAGCATTAAACGTGTTTTATTCATATTTTCGTAATATATTTAAAATATTTTTAAACGTTTAATAATTTTTTCAAGCATAATATCTAAAAATTTAAAGAAAATTTTCGGTTTTTACTGTTAGAAAATATGTTTTATGTCAAATTATATTTAAAAAATTGTTTAACTTACTTATTTCAGTAAGTAAATTTAATTAAAGAAATTTTTTTTGACTTTTTCATAGTTAGAATAGTGTATAAAATAGACCTTAAAATATTTGAGGATAAAAATAAATTGTTACTATTATAGCTTAAAAAAATATGGTAATAATTTTTTAATATTTCAAGTTTTAGTGTTTCTCGAAAGTGGAAAACTTTTATAGTAGTTAGTATATAAGAAGACTAAGTCATGGTAAACATGTTAAAAGCGATAGATAATGCGTGATGCGTCGTTTAGGTTTTAAATCGTATTTAAGTGGGCCCGTATCATTTTGACACAAATTTTTTTGGGCAACTTGTTATATTGTACTCCCGAAGATGAATGTTATATTTTACTCTTTCTGAAATCAAAGATTTTTAAGTTTTAATTATTCAGTAATTGAGCTTACTGGATTAATTAAGTCTATTAGTATTAATTTAATGTATTAAAATCAATTATTTAATAAATAGGACTTAAAAACCTTTGATTTCAGAAAGAGTAAAATATAACATTCATCTTCGGGAGTACAATATAACAAGTTGCCCGAAAAAATTTGTGTCAAAATGATACAGGCCCATTTAAGTTAGGTATAGATATATAAGCGAAATTATGTATAATTAGGGTATAATACAGTTGTCTAGAGTAACAATGTAATTAAGTTTGAAGTTGGGAGTCTTGTAAAGAGTGAATTAATTTGTGTATAGTAGTCGAACTAAATAAAAAAGTTTTTATTATTTTTATTAGATAAAAATGTGCTTTTTCCGTTTACAACAGTCTTTGAGAATCAAAACTATATCGCTACCTTAGCCAGTACAAAGTACTATAGTAAAATAAGAAGGCCGCTTTAGGTCATCTTATTTTACTATAGTGCTACTGTACTGACTACGGTTGTATGCAGTAAATGTGAAATAGAACTTTTTGACTTCCTTTTAACGTAGACTATAGTAATCACTAACATTTGTTTTGTATTCATTTCAAATAAATTCGTAATAAGTACATTTAACTTGTGGAATGATAACAAAAAAAGCTTTTTAATCATTAAAAAAGTGGTCACATATCCGAGCAGTACTATTCAACTATTGTAATCATTACAATTAAATTTTTTTCTGTGTACAAGCCTCTGATAAAATTGTTATATTAAATTCTTTCCATTTTGGATTAGGAAATCTTGAATTAGTACAGGAACTTAGGATACGAGAATTTTTCGGGAGTTCTTATTATCAATTCTTTGACATATACCTAAGAGTTTTTCTAGAAGACTTATAATGAACTTCAAGAAGACTTCCGAAACTTAGAATAAGAATTACGGAACTCGTTTATGAAGAGAAAATTTTTTTAATTTGAAAAAAATTTTCACCCACGAGTACTCGAACTCAGTTCCTTGAGACTTTCGAAAATCTCTTCGCTTTGTCCAACTGAGCCAACACGCGATTGTAATATTGTACGCATAAATCATACTTGAGTGAACTAAGCGCTATATGGGGGCCTGGTCAGTGTATTGCGCCTTCTATTTCAGTTCCAGAACTTTTAGATCACCGCGAAAGCAATTTTCCAATCGCGCAGCTATTAAGAATTCTTGAAGATCTTTTTAGAAATACTTGAACAATTTCAGAAAGATTATTGAAATTTTTAGACATATCGCCGAATTATTTTCGTATCCTGAGTTTTTGAACTAATTCAAGAATTATTCTAGAACTAATTTTTTCCGTGCATTGTGTAGTTTTCTTCTGTCTAGCCCAAGATTTCGGAACAAGTTCAATAACTCGTCCTGAGTTATTTAAATTATTTTTAAATTCCACTACCAAGTGTGTTGTGTCTTTACAATCAATATTAGACATTTTTACTGTAATAAAAATTTTAAAATTATATATTTTTTTGTTATAACATAAAAAAGAATTAAACAAAAATTCTAATAGGAAAAGTAAGACAAGATTTCTCAAGAAAAAAACTAATTATTTTAAAGAAAAGTGAAAATTTTTACTTTATTCTTTAATTACACGCAATTTCAAACAAATTTTATTGTTATAAGAACTGATAGGACATGGCATCGGCTTTTTAAAGTATCCACTAAATTTTATACTGTCCTTATAAGTTTAAAATGAAAAATTGAAAAAAAAATGCTTTAGCCTTTGAAAATTTACCTAAAAATTTTGTTAAGTTCATTAAAAAATTATCGATAGATTTGAAATAAAAATAATTATTCACTTTTTCGTAAAAGATAATATTAATTCCTTTAAACCTATTTTTTAAAAATTAAATAATGTTAAAGAACGTGCAATATTTATTAAATGAAAGAGGTTAGGGAATTCGAAACTTGGAACATATGTTTTACTTTCAACTTTTTACTAAAAGTCTATATTATGAGATTTTAAATATAAATAACTTGGTTTCTTACCTAAGCATGAGTGATTTAATTGTTGAATTCTAAACGAAAATCACGAAAATACACCATTTTTCTTCAGCTTCTAAAAATGTGCTTAAAATGGCTGCTGCTAGTAGCCTCTCTAACAAACAAAATTTTGCGTTGTCCAATTATATTAAACGTCTTTTCTTACTGGTCGAAAAGTAAAATGGCTACTTTTCGCACGAAATTTGAAATTGCATTGTGCACACATAAGTGAAATTGTCAATTTCAAGTTCTTTAAAATAAAATTTATTTAAAATTGAATCCAGTAAATATTATGATTCAAAATAAATTCTATAATTTTTAATTTATAAAGATTTAGAAATACTGTTTTTTACAAAAACGAATTATTGTTTTTTTTTAGTGATGTAGAAAAGGAACAGCAAATAACCTTTCTGTGGATTCTTCTTTTAAAGAAAGAAGCACCATTTTCCGATAAATATTTGTGATTTTAGCTGATTTTAGTTGTTTAAATGATTTTTTGTTTTCTAATTTCCACATGTGCAATTGACTAGAATTTACTGGGTAATCAAAAATATCAGCTTCTTTCTTAAGAACAGAACCACTTATCTGAATTTCATTTAAGTTTTTATTCTTTGCTTGGAAAATTTTTTCTACTTTTATTACTGTTGTGTCTTCAAGCATTATTACGTTGTTTGGATAAGAGGTAAAGATGGTAAAATCTTTATATTTAAGACAGTTAATGTCTGTTCCATCTGGTGTACTTTCAGACTTAATAATCTGAATAATAGGTGAAGGTGAAGGTTTCTCTGATCTGCAGAATGATTTTTCATGCAATCGACGACAAATCTGTGAAAGAACTTCATTACCAGAACGAACTATTCGATTCAACTTTCCCAAATAATTTTCAAATGGAAATGCAGTGATTTCAGTAAGATAACAATCCATGTTTTTTGCATCATCGGCAACCCCGAGCAGGGTTTGCCGAGCTAGCCAACGTGGCCGTTGCTTGGCTCTATGTAGTCTATTGATACTCGGGCTTTCAACATTGGCTGTAACTTCGGCCGATTATCGTATTGCCAACATTGGATTCACGAGTAAAGGCCAATGTCTGTGCCAATATTGACTGTCTTAGGTTGGGGGCCTCACATTCTGCCGATTCTGGGGCTTATGTAACTTGTGCCAATGATGGTTATAAGACAAAAGGGCAATGTTCGGCCTAAGTCGATCATACACACATAACCAAAAATATTGTTGAATATAAAATACTACCATGTTGTAATTAAGAGGTCAATATGGGCTTATTTTCATATCTTCAAGAATTTATTTTTCATATTTAAATATATTTTTACAACACATGCAGTCTTTTTATACATAAGAATTCATATTTAAAAGTACTAAAAAATAATTTTTATTTTTAATTGTTTATTGCTGCAAAATATTAGCTTGAAGTTAACCCTCAATTTTACTATCCGACATTATTTAAGGATTTTGTTATTTTTTTATCATAATAGGTGGTAAAATCTCTAGATATCATGTTGTCCAGTAAAATTTAAGGTTAAATTCAAACAGATATATTTCGCAGAAATAAACAATCAGAAATAAAATATTTTTTGGCACTTAATATGGAAAATAGATTCTTTAAAATATGAACAATAAAATCATAACGACCCTTTATAATAACGTATACTTTAGTTTTATACACTGAAAAACTTTGTAGATCAATATTTACTAAACTCGCAATTTAATTTTAGTAAATTAACTATCATACCAGGAAAAAACTGGAACACTATTATTATTTCACAGTTTGACTATTAAAATGTAAAATTCATGGTTTGACTAAAAGAACATTCAATTTTTAGTAGTCTGTTGATTAAAATTTTATCCTAAAAGGAAGAAAAAGTATAGAGCGGAAACACAACACTTCGTCGAATCGCCATATGACAGCTAACCTAACCTCAATGCTACCTTCAATAATATATTATTGAATGTATTAAAGTAGAATTAAAAATAACATAATATAACTTATGTTACAACATATATCTTAACCTAAAATACAGATAAAATAACATTCGATTTAACCGACGTAATGTATCCAATAATTTCCTTACCACTTGTGAGATTAGTATTTTCGAATGAAAAATTGTTTCTAATATTAATATTATTAATTAGGTCAAATTTTCGAAGGAACATAATTGATTTTCATTCAAGTAGAATCTCTTTTGAAGATGATAGTACATTTGAGAAAAAATATATGAAATTATTTATATACGAATGTTTTTTGCACTTAAGGAGATTTATTTTTAATTAAAGTTTATAGTAATAAAGTAATTAAAAGGTTTTTGTAATTTATTCTAGGAAAAAAATAAAAATTTTAAATCATCTTGGTTAAGTACAAGTTTTTTTTAAATTGAAAATTCTTTGGTAATAAATTTTTTTCTTGAATTTAACAGTTCTTACATGTACGAGCAATGTTCATTTGCATGCGTGCAGCTTTGATCGACTGACTACTAAATTTTAATAAAAATGAAATCATATATTGTTAATGAGCTTATATTAAATAAAATATTTTATCTAGTGACCACTTTTCCCCACTTTAATAGTCAGTTTACTAAAATTTAATTGCGAGTTAAGCAAATAATGATCTATAAAGTTTTTCAGTGTATTACAAATTTTGTTTGGGTTTTTTAAAATACTTCAGTTTTGTGATTAAAAACTGTAATTGTAAAACAGTTATTAAACTTATTTATAAAAAAAGAAATGAAATAATAGTCTATAACTTAGCCTAAAAACATTTAAATATAAAACATTTTTTTTTTATTTGCCAGAGTATACAGCCCACGATCATATAAGATCTTTTTATTTTTGTACTATTTATTTTGCGTTATAAATAATATTTTGAACCGTATAGCAAAAATATTTGACTCATTTTTATCTAAACTAAAAATAATTATGTTTATTATTGGGAGACAACACCATTTTACTAAATGCAATTTATAAGTAGAACATATTATGAATTAATTATCTACATTTAACAGTGTTACTCTGTGTGTAATATGTAGTACGAATGTCTTCAACTTTCTTATAAACCAGTGTAGCGTGCGTTGCGTAGATAGTTGGTTAGGGTTGCGGACTGTTAGTGTTAGGGTCGTGCGTTCGATTCCCAGCGGAAGGGAATTTTTCTCTTACGTAAGCGATTATATAAATTATAATAAATATATAAATGACAAAAAAAGATTATAATGGGTATAATCTCAGAATATATGCTTCAGAAACCGTGTATCGAAATATTTTTAGGATTTTTTGTTTTTGTGTATAATGTACGCATAATTGGGTAGATTAAAGGTTTTAATATTGGGCTTATATTGAAGTACCAATATTGGGCATAGATTAATTTTGAGACTCGGACCGAAGTGACAGTCCAATATTGGTAGAAACATTGGCCCAATGTAAATCCCCAATATCGAAGCTCGCGGTCCCAAACTCGCGCCGAAGCTCTTGCCGATGGATTACCCTGTTCGGGACATGAAGCAAATTATGCATATTGATTGTGTAGGCTGCAATTCCATAGTTATGCTTCAACAATTTAAAGAAACAGGTTAAATAATGTTTTGCGACATGATTTAAATTTGTTGCACGACTTTTGTCACAAAGTATGCGAAAAGAGACATGTAATAAAAGAAAATGCCGATATACATCTGAAGGTAAAATTTTTTTAAGTATGATCGGGCCACTGTAGAGAAGAAAAAAGCGAAACTCAGTCGCTTTCCATTTCAAGAGATATTTTAAAGATCGCGGTTTCCTTTGAAATTCTACAGGAACTTGTTCCTTCATAGCTTTTATTCTATTAGATAATTTTATCCTGCTCGATATACTTAGTTTATTTTTTAGTGGCGCAATAGTCCAGCACTCAAGTAATTTTTTTACAATACCAGCAATTAAGTGCATTGAATCTAAAATAAATATTGTAATCATATTTATATTCTGGGTTAAAGATAAAAGTGGCGAAGTTTGGTGATGATGTTCTTCTTGATCTTTATTTCTAAATGAAATATCGGTTCGCTGAGGCTCATTTTCAAATGGAAAAACAATTTTTGACCCCTTTTTTGACTTCTTATTTTTGGGTCCAACGTGTTTTCCTTTAATAGTGCATCGTTCGCAGGAATAATATCCGCTGTGACCTTTAGTGCATTTCAAAAAGGCACGCGCAGGAGTGTCGCAAATGAAGCATTTTATTTGGACTTTGAAATGAGTTTCTCCAATGTACAATCCATTTTCAAATAAATCATTCATTTCTGTTAAGAATTTTTTTAAATACTCGTGTACATCTTTGGGTTTTGATTTTCCTAAAAACATAGCAATGCAAAAAGGGTGGTAAATATCTTTCTTGTAGTAAATTTTTCCCAAAATAGGCCACAAATCACTATAGCTAGACTTAAAAAGCTGCATTCCATCGATCGATATAATTAAATTAATTACATTACCCTCTTGCTCTTCAATATTTAAACATTTTTTTATGCCTTCAGCTACACCTAAATATACAAAATTTCCCATTTCTCCATCGTTGTCCTCCATATCACAAATATTATATTTGGCCGATGATGTTCTTAACAAAGTTTTTGCAGAACATGGTAATTCTGGTAATAATCTTTTTCGTAAAATTTGTAACATTTCATCAACTTTAACTTGCGTTACTCCATCCAGAGCCCATTGTCTTATTAAATCAATTTCTTCTACTTCGTCATTTGCTGTTGGTTCATTTATCTCAACAAGTTCTTCATCAGTCTCACTCTCACTCTCTGTTTCAGAAGGATAATCGTTTTTTTCTTCATTATATCTGTCCTCATCGGGTAAAGAATTATTTTCGACATCTGACATCGTCTCTGAATTACTGGAGTAATAAACATATTCATCATCTTGGAAATCCTTATGTTGAGAATCCTCATCTTGAAAATCCTTATTCTGAAAAGCAGCATGAGCTATTGAAGGTGATTTGAATAGTTGCTGATCCGTTGCAAAGTCTTTTACATCAGTATTTTTATTTGTTGTGTGTGACAGACTTTGTGATCTTACATGTATCTTTAATGGATTTTCAGTAACTATAAAAAGAAAAGAAATGAAAACTATTAAAAATATAATAAATAAAAAAATTGTTGCGAAGATGTAGTTATATATTTTTATTAATAAGTTTCATATTCATAAAGGTTACTAAATGAGTATAGCAAAATTTTTTTTTTTTTGAAAAGTATTAAATTTTAACCGGTATTAGTTGATAGAACTTTCGAACATAAAAAAATTGTTATATTCTAATATATTTTGAAAGACCACCATAAAATATTTAGTCTATTCAAAATTTAAAAGAATACAAATCGTAGAATTTGTCATCTTAAAAAAGAATCAATTTTTAAAAATATTTATATAAATTATAATTTCTCAATAAAATTAAATCCAAAGAAACATAGTCATAACTACTTTGAAAACCTATAATGGATTGGAAATCTTCAAGTTTTCAAGATATTTATGAAAATACAATAGAATTAATTAATTCATTCATTCAATACAATACCATTAATTCTTTAAAGCAAATTTTTTAAAAGTGGGGAAAATGATTCTTTCTAGTAAAATATGTGTTTTATACTCAAAAGAAATTAGAAAATCTAAAAATTCGACATTTTGAAATATTTTTCTCGAATACTAAAGAACATAATATTTTGTTCGAAAACAAAATCATAAAACTAATGAAGCTTAAAACTGCCCCTACAGTTTTGAAGTATTTTATATTAAATTTTATTTAAATTTTAATGATCTACGAAAAACTTCGATAACTAAAATAGTCAAATGAGACTGACCAACGTGCAGCTAAGGCGGTTTAGGAATTCATATTTTTAACTTTTATTTTCTGAGTTTAATATTAATAATAATAATAATAAAGAAATCACATCATATAAGTAATTGTATACCTTCTACACAAAATGCATTATTTTCTTCGATGATAGTTGACATTTTCGCCTTCTTAAGGTTTCTACAGTTCTGTACTCGCTCGCGGCTAGCTAATTTTCTCCTATTTTTACTAAACATTTGGATATCCCTAAAAATTAAAACCAAAAATTTACATAACAGAGAATAATGAAATTGAAAAATACCATATTGACACAAAGAAATAATAATAATAATTTAAATTTTAATTTAAGGAGTGATTGAACAAGTACTCAAGAAGAGGTTATGGTAAAGTAAATATTTTGCAAATTTGATATAGAAAACTGAACTTTTTATGTCATTGCATATTTAAACATAATGTGAAAGATTTAATTTAAAACAAAATAAACCATTAAAATTTATAATTGAATAAAAATGAAAAATTATTGGAATTCAGAAACGCTTTAGAAAAACTAGAGAAACTGTAAAGTAGTGTCTGGGTATCAAAAATCATTAATTTTTATCAAATTTTCATCCAATTAATTTACAAAAAAAAAAACAAACAAATTATTCACATCAGATTAATGTTTGTCTAGAGATAAAGTCTATAGAAATAAAAGATTTAAAAATGAAGATATATATAGAAAAACTGTTTCAGTAATTGAAAGTAAAATATATAAATGATAGTTAGAGTAAAATATATTTTTAACATAATTCTGTTTATAATAACTTACCTTGGACAATAACACATAGTTATTAGTATTTCAGCACACTATTTTCTTTTTTATTGCACCTAACCTCAAATCTGTCAAAATCAATAATTACACAATAATCATTCTTTTTGACACTTTCCATTTTAAACTTTTAATTCGTACACTTTCAAATTAATGAACTCACCATAATATTGAACTACATAAACACATTGATCCTCTAAAAAATACAATTTTTGGAAATAAATTTTGTATGGCTCGCCTATATAATATTATGTTCACGTCATAACCTAGAATAATAAATATATGCGCGCACGACAGCTGTGGCTCTACACATTTTTGCCCATGTGATGCCAGTACTGGGCTGTAGTGGACTAACTCAAGAAGTCAGTGCTAAAATGGAGTACTGAATTAGTATAATTTCGATGTTGTTTGTCAGTACTGGGACAACTTGGAAAGTCAGTACTAAAGAAAGTACTGAATTAGCTTAACTCCAATTATTTTGTCAGTACTGGGACAACTTGGAGAGTCAGTGCTAAAGAAAGTACTGAATCAGCTTAAAACTTATTGTTTTGTCAGTACTGGGACAACTATGAAGATCGGTACTGACAATCAGTACTAAATCAGTTTTCTGCCTGTCGTCAACTCCGAAACGCCACGGAAATTTCTGCCTGGGACTGAACCAAATAATTTAGTTGTCTCAACCAAATAGTTTGGTTGAATAAATACCAACCAAATAATTTGGTTGGCTCAACCAAATTTTCGTTGCTATGACTAAACATTTTTCTCAGTGTAGGCAGATAAGGGGGAAGATACGTTCATTTTTTAGTTAAAATGCATTTAAAATGCCATTCCTTGGCCCTAATCAACAAAATTATTTGACATCACGGAGAAAAAAAATTAGCAGCCAAAGCTAAGACTTAGCTATCTTAGCTAACTTTAATTGCTATTATATGGATAGCTAATTTTTTAGCTAACACAACTATTAATTAGCTTTCACAGCTAATTTTGTTTGCTGAAACTAGTGATGAGCAAAATTGGTCTTGGTCTTGCACATTTTGCAAGACCAAGACCAAGACCAAGACCAAGACCAGGCTTATGCTTGCAAGACCAAGACTTAGTCTGCAAGACCAAGACCAAAAACAAGACTTTATCCTCAAGTCTCGCAAGACTCTTGCAGTCTTGCAAATAATAAAATATATTCACCAGAAGAAGCAAATGTTAGATTATATTTTAAAGGTAAAAATGTCAATTGCGATTTTTCGTCATATCAAATCTATCCGTTTTGTAGATACTTATTCAAAAACGCATTTATTGTCATATTTAAGACTACTTTGTGACCTATTAATCAGAACTTAGTGATGTTTAACCCCTTGACTGTGCTGCTGAAATATATCATAAAGTGAGCTCAAACTGTGCAGCCACTTTCAATTATTCAATTTTTATCAAACTTGGTACTAGTAGGTTTTTCGGGTCGCTGAGTACGAATTTGAAGTCAAATTTCTAAAATTCAAAATGGCGGATCCAATATGTCCGAAAAAATTTTTAAAAATCTTAAGATGTCAATGAAATTTTGAAATACTTGTTACTAAGGGGTTTTTGGGGTCGCTAAATACGAATCTGATATCAAAGTTTAAAAATTAAAAATGGCGTATCCAATATGGCCGCCAGAAATTTTAAAAATCTTAAAATGTTGGAATTTAATTTTTTTCAAAATTTCTGACAGTCATATTGGATCCGCCATTTTAAATTTTTATACTCTGATACCAGATTCGTATTCAGCGACCCAAAAAACCTTTGAGTACCAAGTTTCGCAAAATTACGTTGACATTTTAAGATTTTAAATTTTTTGGCGCCATATTGGATCCGCTATTTTAAATTTTGGAAATTTGACTTCAAATTCGTACTCAGAGACCCGAAAAACCTACTAGTACCAAGTTTTATAAAAATTCGTTAAGCCACTCTCTTGTTTTCATCATGACGTGTATACACGTCATCCACAGTCAAGGGGTTAAAGAATAAATAAAAGCCTTATATATATGTGTGTAAGAAAGAAAAAGATAGCACTATAGTGACATCTCTTTCTCTCTCATGTAATATAAAACTGCAAGACTCTTGTTTGCAAGACCAAGACAAAGTGTGCAAGACCAAGACCAAGACCAAGACTAGACTTCTGCTTGCAAGACCAAGACCAAGACTGTGTATGCAAGAACAAGACCAAGACCAAGACCATGGAAGTCTTGGTCTTGGTCTTGCATTTGCTCATCACTAGCTGAAACAGCTAAATATTAGCTACCACAGCTAAAAATTAGCTATCTATATAGTAGCTAACTCATTTTTCTTAGTGTAGAGTGTTATAATTTGGTATGAACATGTAGTTTTATTTGTAGATTACAGAACAAAGGTTGATAACTTTGTTGCAGGCTGTTATCATATTGTTTTCGAGCAAATAACCACGACTTAAAAAAATGGTTAAAAATGATCATATCTCCCATCCCCCTTATCTGTCAAAATATTAGAATTAGAGAACTTAAATTTGCAAAAATGCCTTAATGAAATCGGGCAACTACGAGTTACACCCGTACTAAAACCAAGGGTTCCGTACAATTATTGTTAAATATTGTTGAAACAAAAAGTGTATAAAATTTTTTTAACCTACTAATTGTAATTTTAAATTATTTCAAAAAGAAATTTTATAATTTTTACCATTTTGTGGAATAAAATATGTATTTGTGTACGCTGCACAAACATGTGTTACTAATATAAATAATAGTTCAAATATAATAAGTAAATATTTTTATTTACCTTCTATCCCACTTTCCAATTTTGATACAGAGTTTTTCTAATTTTGTCCAATAAGTTCGTTAAATTGATATTTAATAATTAAACAATTGTATTTTGGTAAACTACGAACTAGTCAGATTAATTTATGTAATATTATATTCGGCAGCGTACACAAATACATATTTTTTTCCACAAAATGGTAAAAATTATAAAATTTCTTTTTAAAATAATTTAAAATTACAATTAGTATTTTAAAAAATTTTATACACTTTTTGTTTCAACAATATTTAACAATATTTAACAATAATTGTACGGAACCCTTGGTTTTAGTACGGGTGTAACTCGTACTTGCCCGATTTTATTTTTAAATACGAAACAAAATACTGAATCAGTGTTAATTTGATTGTAAACTTTCTATAGATTAGGAATTATCTTCCTACATCCTGCTGCCAATTGACAATCGATAAAATTGACAGTCGTGATTACTTTCCTAAATTTATCCCATCAGGATCATCATTAAGTAAAACTTTTCAAATTATTCTTTCATTTTCAGATTCACAAAACCTCAGACATTTGCTGATTGTATCGGTAATGAGCTACCACTAGGTTGGGAAGAGGCCTATGACAAATATGTGGGTGCCTACTATATTAATCATGTCAATCGTGAGTACTGTTATTTTTATTCTCACAAGATTTCCTTAAATTCTTTTTGTTAAAGACGATAATTTCAAAAGATAAATTACCAATGACTTAACCTTCGCGCTACCGGACCGTTTTTTGTAACTCGGACTACCGGATATCTACCTCTGGTAGACACGAGTTTGTTTATTTGTATTTTACAAAAGAGACTTAAAATCATGCAAGTTTTTTCGATATTTGTTATGTGTCAACAAATAGAACTTTTTACTAATATTAAGATGAATTTTGTGAATGTTTAAACAATTTATTATTGCAAATTTATAACATTTCCAAAGTAAGCAGCGAGACCAACAAAATGAAAAAATTGAAAAGTTTTCAGCTTTAAGACGTACTAAATCAATAATTTATATAAGATATTGATATAAAATAGTTATAAATATTAATACAAAATTGTTCAAACAAATTATTATTAAAATACCCTCATTACTTTAGTAGACCTAGCTTACATACATTTCTAAATGTTATAAAAAAACAAAAAGAAATATAAATTTTTTTTTTTTAATTTTTCGAAATTAAATAAAAATTTGTTCAGTGACTTAAAATTGCAATTAGATTGAAGCAAATCTCTAAAAGTTATCTCAATTCAAATATTTTCGTGTCTACCCGGGGTAGCATCTGGTAGCGCGAAGGTTAAAGGACGTTTGTTTAAAGAGCTAAAATTTCTGAATTAAGACACTAATTTTGTGATGGTGAGATTAGGATATTTTATCAATTTTATAGTATTTTTGCTTCCTCATAGAGGAAGCTTTGCGTCAGTTAAGATTTTCGATTTTACAAAAATAGTCTAAATTGACTTATACTCGTCTAAAACTAACATATTTTTGACGAACACGGCGTTTGAGAATGATTCTCCGTTAGGGTGACATTTTCCACGGTGCTCATGAAGTTAAGATAGATCTTACAAAAATGATGATAAAAACGGCTTCTTTACCAAGTTTTGTACTTATTTGTAGGTTAAAAATCCGTTTTGACCGAAATCGTACCTGTTCCTGTTTTCGATAAATTTGAAATTTCGTATTATTGAATAGATTTTTAAGATTTTAAGGATATTTTGTTTTATTTTTATTTATTTATTTTTTATTTTGAATAAAATATAATCTTAAATTGCATCTAACATTAAAAATTAATGTTAGTATTAGTTAAGGTAGTAGTCCAATGTGTGGGAGTCAAAAACCCGATTATTTTTTTATTACATTTTTTTATCGCTTTTTATTTACCCGCTTGAAAAAATTCGTGAGGAAGCATCGAAATTTCGAGCGTCACATACTATCCTTAACGCGATTTTCTCGAAACTACGTTTTCGAAATTTCGGTAAACTCCCCAGCAAAAACTATTTAATCGATGAAGATAAAAATTTAATCCGTTAATCTTGACACACTTATAAAGGTCTGATAACAATAAAACATTTAATTTTTAAATAACAAATTAATTTGTTTAAAATTTTTATGATGAAAAAAAGACGGTTTTCTAATTTTTTTTCATAAGTTCGCTATTTTTGTTGTTGTTGTTTAAAACAGTAAATTTTATTGGTATCAGACTTAGATTTATGTCTATAAAATAACAATATCTTTGATTTTTTCATTTCCAGTGACTGCAAAAGGCCCTGAATTGTACCAAAAAAATGTCCAGGAAGTTAGAACCGTAAAGTTCGCATTTCAAAAAAACAAAAGTTGTGTTTAAACACAACATACATTTAACAAACTTTTCACAGTTTTTTTATTTCATTGTTTATTAGATGAGATGTCAATACATTGAGTGTTTATCAAAGACTGATTCAATATCATCTGACATAATAATTGACAATCTATCAACATTTGATTATTTTTTAGAATAAATTACACAGGCCCACAAAAAAAAAAGTTTCGTGTACAGCAGACCAGACTAGTCATTCCTTATGTATTTTGACGCGCTGAACACGAATCCGAAGTCAGTTTTGCTCCATCACGTCAGGATTTTTTCCTAACCTCAAAATCAATAAAATGACACTTTTTGTTCATTAGCATGTGAACCCGACTTAACATTAATACATGCCTAGGGCGAATAGAAAGCTTGAATTGTGACCTTTAAAACGCTTTTTTAAAAATTGTTGTACGATGGTTTTTAACGAAGTTATGATGTTTTACCTAAAATCATTTTTTTCCATTACACCATAACACATTAATAATTGATGTGTTTTTAACATTTGAAAAAAAGTCATATTTTAAGTAAAACATTATAATTTAATACTGTGGATGCTCTTATCGTGCAAACAGAGGTGCCCATGTCGATTTGAACTGTTAAAATGACATTATTAAACTGAAGTTCGCGAACGAACTTGAAAAAGGATTTATCATCATCTAACTTGTTTACTAACTTTATTTTGCCAGGAGTTTCTTCTGTTTTATTTTCGCGTAAAATATGACATCTTGGCGCTATATGACCCGGAGCATTTCATTTAAAACAAATTATTTCACGCTTAGGATTAGAACAATTTTAATAACATGATTTGTTGACCTACAATCCTAACATTTTCTTACAGGCATACTCGATGACGCTGACCTGTTTCGCTTTTCACTATCCCCCGACGACTCCTTCGAATTAAATGATGATGCGGAACCAGGAACCAAACTCGATGACGCCTCCCTGTCTGTTCCACGAACAGCAATTCGTGATCTTCGTCTGCTATCTACACACTCGAATCTCAGTAGCTCCTGCAGAATCTCGTCAGTTGTCGTAAACGATTGAACCATTAGGTGAGCTGCAGCTTCCTTCTGCCAAAGACCCGCAGCAATTTCATCTTGTATTTCTTTCACTTCTACACACAAAAAACAAAGTATTAAAACGAGTCTAAATTTTGGAATTCTTTTAAGGTGTAAACGAAAGAAGCCGCTGTGGGCTGAAATTCAGCAAAAGAAAATAACTTGGAAGCAATACACACAGTGGGCTGAAACAAAGCAACACTAAAAACTAAAATTTATGCTGAAGCCAATAAATGGGCTGAATTTCAAACCTTATACTGTATTATTCTATTGTCAATTATTAAGAAAGCTGAAATTAAACCTACATTTGAATTAAAAAATAGTTATCAAATCTTCTGGATTATCTAATTATGGCTGTAAAGGTTAGGAATAAAAGCATGTTCATATTTTAAAAAATCCTTCTTAAGAACTTATGTGTGATTTGGTATTATATTTAAAAACTGTAAATTAACTACAGTTTTTTATAAAATCCCAAATATCTTGTGAAATTATATGATATTTAACAGTTTAATTTAGCAGAGATGTGTTGACAATTTCACAAGATATTCTGAAATAAACTATTAGAAGTTTGTTTGTACATATAATCACAAATCACGCACAAATTCATTGTTCTGAAGAAAATTGTCTACATCACTCAAACAAATAAGCACCACAAACACAAAAATTCACTACAAAATTGTTCAAAATTATCGCGTCGCGAAATTTCTATACTGGACGCATCGCCATTAGCATATGATGTTTGCTCATGCGCAAGACCCTTCTGTTGAGGTCAGGCGGTCAGGACTACTTTTAAGCCTCCGGAAAGGCTGAAAAGTATCTTCGTAAGCATATTGTGATAAAACAGCTCAACTGTGTCTGGTTTTAAGCATCAACAACTAGAAACCAGGATATTTAACACTTAATTTCCACTTTAAGACTCGATATGACTGTTATTTAGATATTTTTGCACTTTAATTCAGTTTTGGACTTAATTTAAGTCAAATCTTAAAAGTAGCCAATCATGATTTTAAGACTTTGTTTTTTGTGTGTAGATTTAATTTTGAACAGAGCCAGACTTTATCATGAAAGTAATCGTGGATCGACTCTCGGTGACCTTGAACTCTCAAATCATTGTTTTGAGCAAATCAATCGTACTTTGTGACAATAAAAATAATGATCTAAATGATGTCACAAAAGATGCATAGTCTTTAATCTCGGAAGAATTTGTTAACAGACACTTCAGTGCAGCATCCCTCATCCGAGATTTTCCAATACTCAAGGCCACCGCATCGCTCCATTGATGTATTATTTTGGAACTTTAAAATTTTTTTATACAAATTCTTGCCTTTCCGGGATCTTTGTTTCTCCGAAATTCAGAGATAACACTTCTTTGATTCGATAAGATCTGCTGTATATTTCCACCTTGTCCAGAAGTAGATGGTTGCTGTGATGCTAGAACTGTTTGGAAAATCTGCAAAGTGTGACTAATTTGAAACATTGCTTGTGCTAAGGAATCCTGTGAGCTTGCTGCTCCCGCTGAATTTTCACTATGCTGAGTCGTAACACTTGCTGATATAGTACGTTGTAGATTTAGCACTTCGTTCCTCGATTCGGTTAATTTCTGGTCATATTCGGCCTTCTCCTCTTGTCTCCTTTTCTTTTGCTTCTCAACTTCAGCTTCCAGCTGTTTCGCTTTTTTCAGCAAAGCTTTCATTTTCTCTGCATCCGCCATATTGCTCGTTAATTTTTCTGATAAAGACAATTTTTGTTGAAACGTCTCAAACTCATCCACCATACCAACACGACTTGAAAAAAAATGTTTTTGAGATTTTCGTGATTTTACACAAACCTCTGCAATTAAATCCATGTCCAATCGCACCTTTTTCAAATTCACAGACCATGCGTCTGACCACTTGTGAGCATCGGAATATTTCTAAATTTATTATAAAAAAAAACTTTTTGCATAGAGTTTAGGCTTTTTTTTAATATCCCGTTTCTTAAATTTGTTAGAAACTATTTAACACAGTCACTGGAGAAATCACATTCAATAACGTCTAAGGAGAAATAATAACACAATTATTCAATTTTGAAATATAATTGAAAATTATATTTTAAAATATTTATTTACTTATTTATTTATTCGCACTTAAACGGGCTTACAAAAAAAATGCCCTTTCGTATATAGTACTAATTTAAAAAAAAAAAAAAATTTAAAATATTTAGTAAATATAATACTGATAGATACATCTTTATAATCAATCAACATTGAATAAATTCTGAGTTACAGCTACCACATTGGTAGTACTTAGCAACTATAAAATATCAACAAAATTTATTAAATTTAGTTACTCAAAATTAATTGACTCATAAAAACAATCGATTAATTAATCAATTAATCAATCAATCCGTTCATTAATTAGCCGCTATAATCACAGGCGTTAATTAAATAGAATGCTACTCAGTTTACTTATAAAAATAGAAACTCTGTCATTAAAGTTTAAACCAGGAATACCAAATGCATTTCGTAATTCACTGTATTCATGGGAGAATCTGTCATTTTCTGTCTTAACACGTACAGCTTCGGTAGGAATGAAGACAGCTTGTACGTTGTTTCCAAAGAAAGACAAAGATACAGTCCAAATAAACCTGAGCAGGGAAATCTAAGTAGCTGAAGTTTTCGTCATTGTCGTGATACAGGGCACTCCCTGATGGAATGACATCCGCAGATTTTCTTCTAGTTGCCAACGGCGATTCAAATCCTCTTTGATTTTGGAAATTTCCTCTAGTTGAATTTTGGTTTTGTCGAAAGACATCCACACGTATTTGAGGTGGCCGGCAGTCACTGGATTTCTCTTCGCAGTCAGAAAGGCACGATGAATTTCGCTGCCCTGTCCATCGAAACGCAGCTGATATTCAGTGGACGTGGTTTCAAGGGTGTTTGCAACAGTATTTTCCCAAATCTCGCTATTAACATCGCCATTAGTTACATTTGTGTTAACCGTGAGATAAACACTGACAATTGATGAGACGCATGAATATTCCCTAAATCTCAATGTGCATAATTCTCAATGTGCATAATTCTCAATGTGCATAATTTTCAATGTGTATAATTTTCAATGTGCATAATTTTCAATGTGCATAATTGTCAATGTGCATAATTTTCAATGTGCATAAATTTCAATGTGCATAATTCTCAATGTGCATAATTTTCAATGTGCATAATTTTCAATGTGCATAATTTTCAATGTGCATAATTCTCAATGTGCATAATTCTCAATGTGCATAATTGTCAATGTGCATACTTTTCAATATGCATAATTTTCAATGTGCATAATTTTCAATGTGCATAATTTTTTAATGTGCATTATTCTCAATGTGCATAATTTTCAATCTGCATAATTGTCAATGTGCATAATTGTCAATGTGCATAATTTTCAATGTGCATAATATTCAATGTGCATAATTGTCAATGTGCATAATTTTCAATGTGCATAATATTCAATGTGTATAATTCTCAATGTGCATAATTGTCAATGTGCATAATTCTCAATGTACCTAATTCCCATTTGACATAAAAATTTTATGGGGGAAAGAAAACTTTCATTAAGATAGGGAAAATTTTATGTCATTTGGGAATTATGCACATTGAGAATTATGCACATTGAGAATTATTCACATTGACAATTATGCACATTGAGAATTATGCACATTGAAAATTATGCACATTGACAATTATGCACATTGAGAATTATGCACATTGAAAATTATGCACATTGAGAATTATGCACATTGAAATTTATGCACATTGAGAATTATGCACATTGAAAATTATGCACATTGAGAATTATGCACATTGAAAATTATGCACATTGAAAATTGTGCACATTGACAATTATGCACATTGACAATTATGCACATTGAAAATTATGCACATTGAAAATTATGCACATTGAAAATTATGCACATTGAGAATTATGCACATTGACTATTATGCACATTGAGAATTATGCACATTGAAAATTATGCACATTGAGAATTATGCACATTGAAAATTATGCACATTGAAAATTATGCACATTGACAATTATGCACATTGACAATTATGCACATTGAAAATTATGCACATTGAAAATTATGCACATTGAGAATTATGCACATTGACTATTATGTACATTGAGAATTATGCACATTGAAAATTATGCACATTGAGAATTATGCACATTGAAAATTATGCACATTGACAATTATGCACATTGAGATTTAGGGAATATTCATGCGCCTCCAATTGATGCTGAATTTTGGTCCGAAATAAAAGCAGAGTTTGGATTTGAAACTGACTCAGAATTTATATTTAAACTATTATTTTCAGGAAATCCAAATAAAATAAGATTTTTTTCCTTTTTAAATCTATTTTCAATTTCAGCAATACAATTGCATGTGATTCGATTAATATCTGGATTTTGTTGATTCAATGAATTTACTCTACCTTCTATAGACTGTAATCTATTATTAAGATCGTCGATTTTGCCATCTGAATTGTCAATTCGAGTGTTAGTATTACGTAATTTTACGGATATCATAGCTGTTTGGATTATTTTATCCAGTGTTGTAGAGAGTGAAACCAAATCTTCTCCCGATCCCGATCCAGAACCTGATCTAGATCCAGAAGCCGACTCCTGAGTATCAACCGGTAGTGCAAGAGATGTAAAAATTTTTGGTGCCTGGCTTAACGGTGAGCATGCACGTGGAGTTCCACAGCATTTGCTGAATGAATCATTTTTTTCCTTACAAGCACGTGAAGCACAAACTGGGGTGATACACTGACTGGCATCTTGGGCATGACACAGGATCAAACACCGCAGGTTTATTACAAACTTCATGTTACAAACCTTACATACATTGTAGGTAATTGATAGATTTGGAGCTATTTATAAGCAAAATAGAATCACGCTGACAAGTATTATTTTGAGGTTAGGGGTTAGCTTTAGTTTAAAACTTTTAACATAAAACAATTTTAGTTCACCGAAAAAATTAACAGATTTACCAAGGCAAAGTATCCAACTCAATAATCTAGTCACAAAAAACTTATAATTTCAACGGATAAAAGTCTCACCGACAAGTATATTTTGAGGTTAGGAGTATAATAAAAGCGGAGCACCATTAAAAACCAACAAAACAATGCAAAGCTCCCTAATAATGAACAGTTTCACTGTAACAGATGTTCAAGCAAACAAACGAGTCACAAATAAGTTAAATATCCTTGGAAAACTACCGAAAAACCAGTATCATGGAACTCCGACGAAAAAATACGTGCGTTCAGCAAACGGCCATTACTAATAATTCATATAAAAGAGTTTACACACAGTTTCCAAAAAGAAATCATAGCAAACTGATTTAAAGCTTATAGCCAACCTAATAAAACTTGAGCAACTTCCGATTCGTACGACTATGCCCTTCACTAGTTCTAATCTATCTGATTCAAAATTCTTAGATTTCCCTCACTGACATCAATTATACCTTACAAATAATCCATTACAGACATGCGCCAAATAAATTTTCCCTCCAAATTAATATAATTAAAAAACTCTAACATAAAAGTATACATTTTTCAGAAAAAATTGGACTGAGCTAAAATTTGTTGTCAAATAATAATTATTTAATAGTTGGTGTTTTTTTGTTAAATCTAGTTAAAATCTGCAATTTTCAACCTATTTTGATAAATCTTACTTCTAGAAACATTTTCTAAAACTTTGTTTGTTGGTGTTTTAAAAATATTTTATTCAACAGTTATCAAATAAACAAAACTTGATTTTGAAGTACTTTTTAAACAAAATATTATTTAACGAGAGTCAACAACTAAAACTGTAAATAATGTTTTAAAGAGAAATATAAGCTATTATTGGTCAATTTTGGATAAAAATGACATATTTCCACTAGTTTAAAGGAACAACATAAAATGTTATGTCAAGGGAATGAACCTCCTTAATAATCCTCTATCGTCTATCGCGGCAACACTAATAGTTATAGATAGAATGAAATAAATAAATAGAATAGAAAAGACTAGATATTCTTTTTTGGTGATAGACTTAGGCATAGAAAAAAATAGATATTCAAAAATAATTGGGATAGAATGAATGATTGAAAGATATAAAAAAGATAGAAGTTATAGAAAATTCCATTTGTTTCTATCACTCATTTTCTATTTCTTTCTATTTTTTTACTTTCAGCAGGGATCTTTTCGTATCGACCCAGGTGCGAATTGTCCGTCGGCCCACGGTCGGGCCAACCTTGCGGCGGTTGGTCCGACTCTGCATGCCGTAGGTCGGGCCAACTAGCAAAATGATAACGGTTCGCCGACCAACGGTACTGATAGTCGGCCCAACTACTGAGCCCAAAGTTGGGCCAACCTCAAAGCCCAGAGTTCCGCCAACCAAAAAGTCGGCTTAACTACTGACCCCAAAGTCGGGCCGACTACGGTTCCCAAAGTTGGCCCAACTATTCATCCCAAAGTTGGGCCAACCAGCAAAATGATAACGGTTCGCCGACCAACGGTATTCATAGTCGGGCCAACTACTGCTCTCGAAATTGGCCCAACTACTCATCCCAAAGTTAGGCCAACCTACTACTTTATCTAAATTTTATAATTAATTAAAGTACATATAATTACATAATACAGTTTATAAATTCCATTACATAAATATTAATAGTTTAAATTACATCTATTATTAGAACCTGAAACAGAAAAACTTTTGTAGTCACGAAGATTCGAACCCTGGTCCTCCAGCTGACAGTCCAGTACGCTATGCACCATAGTATCACTGATTGCAATAAGAAATTATAAATCAACTATATAGCTTAACTCATTACCGCCTATTCTTAGAGAGACTGAGATACTAAATAATTGAATACTGGAATGATGACCATGGACCAAATAATGATTTTTGACGTTAATAATTGTTTAAAAAATAATTTGTTTAAACAAATTGTTATAAACAAATAAAAATAAGATGAAAATTATTAAAAATAAATCGCGGCAATTGATAGTAAAGAAAAAATTACAAAATGAACGAAGTGATTTTATAAAATTCCCAATTCTGTATATTTTAAATAGTTAATAAATAATGACAATGACTTTGTACTCATCTCAGCTTGCGCTTAGGAATACAATGATATTCCTAAAATCATATTAAAAAACGATTATAGGAAAGAGCAGATTGGAATAAATGATGACTTTGAAGTTATAAATTGTTTGAAAATTAATTTGTTTAAACAATTTTTTATAAACAAATGGAAGAAAAATAAAAAAATCAGGTCTGCTACTGATTTATCACTTTGATTTAAATCATCGCATCATCATTTATTATAAAATTACAACATTCAATAAATAAATGTCTATTTTTTTGTAAACTTAATTATTATTTCCAAAACATTTTTGATTGTCAATAAGTTTTTAAAATTGATTTTAGAAGTGTTTTAAGACTATTATTATTAAAATATTTTTGGTTTAAGTTTCCTAAACTTCTTATTGTTGAAATATTTTTACATTTCTTCTGTAGACTTCTTTTTATCTATTTAAATTTAAAAAAAATATTTTTGCTACTTTTTAATTATGCTAAATAAATTAATAAATAACATTTTTAATGTTTCTAAAAAAATCAATGATTTTGCCCAACGATCGGGGAAACTCTGGGCAAGGTTGGGCCGACCTCTAAATTTAGAGTCTTTTAACCTGTGTTTTACAAAGTTTCCCCAACGGTCGGGGAAACTCTGGGCAAGATTGGGCCGACCTCCAAATTTAGAGTCTTTTAAACTGTGTTTTACAGAGTTTCCCCAACAATCGGGGAACTCTGGGCAAGATTGGGCCGACCTCCAAATTTAGAGTCTTTTAACCTGTGTTTTACAGAGTTTCCCCAACGGTCGGGGAAACTCTGGGCAAGGTTGGGACAGCGGTCGGGAAAACTGCGAGTGCCACAGTTGGCTTGCAGAGTCGGCCCAACTTTGGGAACTTGAAAAAAAATATAGTTGGGCCAACTCTGGCAGACATAACTACGCATGACAGAGTTGTGCCGACCTTGGCCCGACGGACAAACTCTGGCTGCCGACCAAAATTCGCACCTGGGTCGCGGCAACACTAAAGAGATCCTTATGTCCTTATTAAATAAAGTTTAGTACTTAAAATGCGTCAAAAATGAAAGTAAGCTTACATTCGATTTCAGATTTTGTTTTTACTGTGGATTTAGTTCTGAGTCGGAACAGACTTCCAGCGGGGCCAGTACGGGCTGCGGTAATTCTGTTAACTTGAGCTTGGTACTGATTTAGTCAGTACCTACTAAAAAATAGTACTGAATCAGTGCAATGTCAGTTGTTTGTCATTATTGGGTTAACTGGGAAAATTCAGCCCGCACGGGCTCCGTACACACCATATGAAAAGTCTATTATCAACTCCGACATACACAGGGAATTTGTGCTTGAGAAGGTCGTTAGTTAGCGCCATTAATATCTTCTTAACTTTTTGTTAATTTCGGTGCTATTTGAGTTTTATCAAAACGCAATTAAAGTTTAAAATATTTTAAATTATATCATTATCTTCATTATCGTTTTAAATTAATTTTAATATAAGGTGGATTTCACGTCAACTGTCCAGCCAAAAAAAAATTTTTGTTTAATCCTTTCCCAATTTTTCTTATGAGTTGTCTTATAGGTAAGTAATTTATTAGTCAAATATTTTTGGATTATATAAAAAATTTCCCGAGAGGGAGGGGGTTAAAATTTTGAACCTTTTGTTAAGACGCTCTCATTTGTTTATTTATTGAGCTTAAAAAAAATGATAAAAAAATTTTTTGGTACATGATTTTTCTAGATTTTTTCATCAGCTTTCGATTGGCGTGGTCTATTAAAATTTTTTTTTTTATTTTGACCAAAATTTTTTAAAATTAAAAATAAATTTCACTTTTTTTCGTCTTCGGGCTCGTTTTATTTTTTTTATTTTATTTTTAAAAGAAAGCTGAGATTTTTTCCTACAAAATATGTAATTTTCAAAAAACCGTTTTTTTTTTGTTTTTGAGAAATTTAATGTTGAAGTTAGCGCGCCACGTCAAGGTGAAGTCTCACTCTACCGCCCCGCTTGTTGCTGTGCGCTGTTTGCATTATTACGTGGATATTTAATTATTCTAACCCTTAATTGAACTTTTACCTGCATTTTACAGTGCTGAGACTGACATGAAAACAATTAAGTGCCTGCACTATAGTTCTTTTGTTTATTTTTTTATGTTTACATTTTTTTGGTAATTTTTTGATATTGGTTTCGCATAGAGAAAGTATTGTTTCACGTCCACAGGATCGATTGAGATTTTCTGAAATATCTTGACATATTTTGAACTCAGGATGTCAAAAATGATGTTTTTAAAAAATGTCTTGCTTATGTGTGTATGTAGTTATGTATGTTAAGATTATGTTAGGCTCTATATTTCGAAAACAATATTAGTTAAAACAACGTTTTTTTGCGAAATTATAGGTCTTTAGGGGGGACAAATTATGCCCTACTTTTGAGTCTGATCTATCACTTCTAACTACATTTTTTTGAAATTTAAACATTTTGAAAAAAAAAATTTCAAAAATGTAGGGGAGACCTGGGCTATTCGGCTCACTTTTGGTCAGACAGGAAAAAAGTTAGGAAATTATTTTTTAAATCCAAACATGGATATATCATTTAGTAGCCTATCATTTGCACTTTCAAATTTGGAAGGACTTTTTGATTTATCTTTTATAGTTTTAGCTCTAGATAATTTTGAATGCAGATATACCAAATTCTCAAACTGCAAATTTGGCAGGTAAATCGGCTCACCCTGTGGGGCAATTCGGCGACTTTTATTTTTTACGAAAAATAAAAAAGTTCAATAACCTTTATTGTGTAAATATGAAAAGTACCTATATTCTTATTATAATTATGCAGTGATGGATCAAGGTCAAAATTTTTGGGGGCGGACTGGGGCCCCTAAAATTAAAGAAAATTCATTAGACCTTACTTTTTTTTATTTTTTTATAAAAAATAAAAAAGTTAGTACACTCATTATTGGTAATTATTAAAAGTAGTCATATTCTTATCATAATTAAGCAGGGTCGGATCAAGACAAAGTATTTTTGGATAAGATGATTAACCGTCGCGTGAGCCCATTTACCCCACCCTGACTTTTGGCACTTTAAAACAAATACAAGTCACATTTGATACATATAAATAAAATAGCATAGGTGTATCGAAAGAGCACACCTGAGAGCATAAAAAAAACTTACCCAAAAAAATTAGGCTCGTAAATTAATGTACTAAAAACGTAAAAGTTTGTAAGTAAAAAGTGTACGCGCGACGCATAAAAACATAATACTCTACCTGACACGAGGCTGAATCAATAGAATTACACTAAATTTCGTTTACCTAACTAAAATGTTGAGACCTATATTCTATAGCGACCTTTCCCTCCTAGATTCTAATTAAGGCGTGAAATCGCTAATGAGCCGAATTACCCGCCGGTTCGGATTGCCCCGCTCTCCCCTACATATTTTTTGAAAACAGTAAAATCAGATTATTTTATTGTTTTTATCTTTTTAAAAATGCATCGATTAAGCTCTTAGCGATCCTTTTAGTGCAAATTGATAAAAAGTTATTAATATTCTATAAACAAAAAATATTGAAAATTATGTTCTTTAAAAATTTTATTTTTATATTTTTTTTTAATATATTTCTGACCACTTGTATGGCACTAAAAATTAATCAAATGAGCTCTTTGCGAACGGTCTAATGTAATGTTATTCAGAGTTATCATTGTTTAAAAAAATTCAGTTTCGTAACTTACGGAATCTTATTTACATTTTATAAGAAATTATATATACACCTATTTTGCGGAGAGTTTAAAACCACATCGATTGGTATACATAACTTGTCCCCCTTAAAGACCTATAATTTCGCAAAAAAACATTGTTTTAACTATTATTGTTTTCGAAATATAGAGTCTAACATAATCTTACCATACATAACTACATACACACATAAGCAAGACATTTTTTAAAAACATCATTTTTGACATCCCTTGTTCAAAATATGTCAAGATATTTCAGAAAATCTCAATCGATCCTGTGGAGGTAAAACAATACTTTCTCTATGAGAAACCAATACCCAAAAATTACCAAAAAATTGTAAACATAAAAAAATAAACAAAAGAACTATAGTGCAGGCACTTAATTGTTTTCATGTCAGTCTCAGCACTGTAAAATGCAGGTAAAAGTTCAATTAAGGGTTAGAATAATTAAATATCCACGTAATAATGCAAACAGCGCACAGCAACAAGCGGGGCGGTAGAGTGAGACTTCACCTTGACGTGGCGCGCTAACTTCAACATTAAATTTCTCAAAAACAAAAAAAAACGGTTTTTTGAAAATTACATATTTTGTAGGAAAAAATCTCAGCTTTCTTTTAAAAATAAAATAAAAATAATAAAACGAGTCTGAAGACGAAAAAAAGTGAAATTTATTTTTAATTTTCAAAAATTTTGGTCAAAATAAAAAAAAAAATTTAAATAGACCACGCCAATCGAAAGCTGATGAAAAAATCTAGAAAAATCATGTACCAAAAAATTTTTGTATCATTTTTTTTAAGCTCAATAAATAAACAAATGAGAGCGTCTGAACAAAAAGTTCAAAACTTTAACCACCTCCCTCTCGGGCATTTTTTTATATAATCCAAAAATATTTGGCTGATAAATTACTTACCTATAAGACAACTCATAAGAAAAATTGGGAAAGGGTTAAACAAAATTTTTTTTTTGGCTGGACAGTTGACGTGAAATGCATCATAATACAATTATAATAAATACAAAAATTAAATAAAATGTTTTCTTATTTGAATAAATAAAATTATGGAGTTCGACTATCTTTCCAGATGATTATTTGTCTGCTGATTCTTCCTTCACCAAAGTTTTTGTAATATTTATTCTGCTGATAGTATAGATTTAAGGCTCTTGATCTTGACTTGGTCATGAGAATGTTGTTCTCGTCTAATTTTGAATAAACAAGACAAGATAAACTAGGTGAAAATTATGTTCAAATGATAAACACTTTGCTTCCATGTAAGCAAAATAAATAAATAATCATAATTTCATTTTCGTTAAAAATAAAAAATTACCATTCACACCAGAGTCTCGATTTAGTGGACAGATTGGTTTTTTGTCACTAAATCGAGAGTGACGTCATAAGCATTCTGATTAATGCAGCCCTATATATTTCCGGGCGTGGTGCTCTGAAATGTTCATGCACAATCATGATAAAAATCATTTATTTAATTAGTATCATAATTAATTTTGGTCTTTATACTTTTTTTAATAAATCATTTTAAATAAGCACACTATGTTGAGCACACAAATTACTTTTTCAAGGCATGCGCACTCACAGATTTGCATTACATGCCTAAGGGGCTATATTTGTGTGTACGCTACTGAAAGAAGGCGAGATTTTGTCTCATGTTCCGCTCCCGTAACCGTATTCATTGTGCGTTGGGCATTAGTGTCAACTAAATCGGGAGACACTAAATCGAGAGTCTGTCAATTTCCAGGAAAATATATACTTTATATATATTAGGGTGGTCCAAAAAAGGTCGATTTTTGAAAATTAAAAATACTGTCGCAGTTTTATATTCTGCAAAAAAATACAAGGCATAACTCTTTTTTTATAACTTTTTAAATTAATAATTGACTTGTCCCTAGGGTTTGAAAGGTTCTCAGTGCTTCTTCTACTTATCCGTCGTATTTCACTTATGGGTAATAATCTAAATCGTATCCTGGAAAGGGTTTGCGGGTGAAAAAATCACAATAGACCTGCTTCTGAGTAGGTAGAAATGGTTGACTTCAATCCTAGACCCTTTACTTCTCCTTTTCGTCAGTAGCAATGCACAGGCCTATATATCAGTTTCGCTCATAATGATGGCTGTAAACCGACGACGGGCAAAAAACCGTAAACTTCAATTCAAGAATGTGTCCCTTTAATATTTATAAATCAATTTTATTTTTTCATGTACTATTGTCAATAGAATAAACTTTTATTTCATGTAAATTTTAAATAAATTAATTTATATTTACTGGTAAAAAATTGCCTCTAAAAACTGCCTATTTAATGATTTTTCAGGTTTTTTCTAACTGAATAACAACTATAAATATATCATTTTGGAAATTTTTTTTGTTTCAATAAAATATTTTAATTGTCACCTAACAGTTTACGGAAATACATTGCAATAGGAAATCAACAAAGCAGGAAAAAATAAGATTGAAAATAAATTGCTTGTTTTACGTGTTAATTCCCATAAGAGACAAAAAGTCGCAGGGACAACTCTCTAAATTTCTTAGAGTGAAACCTCACTCTTAAAGAGTGAGATTTCACTCCAGGCAAGAGTGAAAATTGAGCCACTCCATATGGAGTGAATGTTCACTCATTGAAAGAGCGAATTTATTCACTCTATAGATAGAGTGACGAGTTCACTCTAATTAGAGTGAATTTTTCAGCTGATTTAAAATGGCGGCTCATTCCTCTTAGATCAAATTTCCCACTCCAATTTTAGATTGGGTAAATTAAAGCTTTTGGAAATTTGCATAACATAACTTTAAAGGAATAATATCTTATTTTTGAAAAATAAAAATAATAAATAAAAATAAATATTGAATCTCTTGAATAACTTTCTGTCAGTACTGTGGTATTTTCGTATTTATTTAGTCTCAAGGATATTTGTTATTTATATTATTTTATAATATTTTATTATATTATATTTACAAATAAAACATACAACTTAATACTAACGCTAAACTTATATAATTAAAATATTTGACGCTGAGGGGTCTCGAACGTGCGACCCCCAGGCCTAAAGCCCAACGCTCTAACCACTATGCTATACGCTCGTTGGTACAAAACTTACGAACTGCCGTTATAAGTTATACGTGCTTACGTTCACTCAAAACAGAGTGAAAGTTTCACTCCAAGTCTTGGAGTGAATATTCACTCCAACCACTGGAGTGAATTTCTGCACTCTTTCCATTAGAGTGAGCGATTTCACTCTTTTAGAGTGAACTTTCACTCTATCTGGAGTGAATGTACATCTCACTCCTAAATTAGAGTGAAATATTCACTCTAAGAAATTTAGAGAGAAGCCAATTATTAATTTAAAAAATTATAAAAAAAGAGTTATGCCTTGTATTTTGTTGCAGAATATAAAGCTGCGACAGTTTTTTTAATTTTTAAAAATCGACCTTTTTTGGACCACCCTAATATATATATATATATATATATATCAGTTAATTCGTTGTTTAGTCAAGAATATTTTATTCCAAGGAACTGTGGTTAAAAGAGTACAATGTGAACTGAAGTCAGGTTTCGGGGATGTTGCAGAATGTGACTACTTCCTTCCTAATAAGAGGAAGGAGACACATATCTGTTGGATATTTCACAGGTGTGTGTTTCAGCCATGAGATAAGTCGGTTACAAGCGTGGACATATTTTAGTGTTTTCATGCACTTTACAGTTTCTTAAAAGAGTTTGATCAGTTGGTACGTACAAAGTCTTTTGATCATTTATCAGAATATATTAGTCTCGTGGTATTGGTGCCAAGAAATTTAAGCCCTTTTTCTGAGGTATAGGAATTAAATGTTGTACGAAAACCATGTAATTTTCTAAAACAGGTACTTTGATAGAATATAGCAGTTTACTCCCAAGTTTATTACCCACACAGCACAATTCCTTGTCTGAAGTTTGAGCGAAGTTGGCACTGCAAACTTCGCAAGTTTGAATTTGACATTTATGAAAACTTGACCTAACCAACAAAATGTCCGCTTGTGCAGAAAGTTTGACGTTTGAAACTTGCTGGAAACTTTCACTGCAAATTTCAATTTTAGGCCTTGCGCAGTTGAATTCTATAATAGCTAGGTCTGCGCAATAGATTTTTTTAAACCTCCCACAGGGGTCACAATAATAAATTCATTCAATCCGCAAAAAAAATTTTTTTTACCTTTAATTCAAACTTTTCTAGAACCTTTCCTGAAACTTGCGAGGAAAGTTTTCAATTACCAACCAGGTTATACTTGCCGCAAGTTATCCCGTCAAGCTTTCTGCACAAGCGGACATTTTGTTGGTTAGGTCAAGTTTTCATAAATGTCAAATGCAAACTTGCGAAGTTTGCAGTGCCAACTTCGCTCAAACTTCAGGCAAGGAATTGTGCTGCGTGGGTAAAGTCTTTGAGGTTTTCATTGATATGTTCTAACATGACATTAACAATATGAGAAGCAGAGTTTAACAATGTTTTAAGAATTTTGCTTAGATTAGAAATTCTAGTGGCAAGAGTTTTGTGATCTTCGTACAACTTGGTAATCTCGGAATTAACATATTCTAAATCACTTTCTGTAAGTGTGACAAATAGTGTCTTTGAAATGCTGCCTATTGCGTTGATTAATCCGCGTTTATAACGAGTTCTACCTAGCAATTTCTCTAAGAACAAGTTTTGGGTTTTTTTTTAACCTGTAAATTTTTCCCGTTAACATTTTTATTTCGAACTGTTCACTGCAGTTGTTATTGCCTGTAAATAGGTGCCACATGGTATGGTATAATCTTGCAGGTCTTAGATTTTCTTCAAAAATCGTGACATTTCTGAGAGAGGACAGCGTGATGTTGGCATATGCGATGGAAATTAGCATTATTGTCGGACAGATGGATATTAGGCCGAAAAGCTTAATTCCGAAATTAATTTGACTTAGTTATAGATAGAATAATTTTAAACGATTAGAATGTACTATATGACGGGATGATTTGCCAAGAATTTCGTAATTCACTTCGCTTGTTCTTCTGGTAATCGTGTAAGGGCCCAGCCATTCTCTCTCTAATTTACGCGTTTTACTATCATTATGTAAAAGAACTAAATCACCTGTTTTAAAAATAGGGTTAATATTAATGATATTAGAATCTTGATGGCGTTTCAACCTTTCTGGAGTTTTTCTTATTGCTGTTTTTCCTTTCTGCAAATAATTTTCATGGCGTTGTTTCCACATATCTAATATATCTTGGTGTGTAAGGGAGCTAGTGGTCGCTAAAGAAGAAGGAAGGTTAGCTTTTCTTTCAAACGTCATCTCAAATGGTGTAAGGCCTGTACTTTCGTGAACTGCAGTATTAAAAGCTAAACATACTAGATTCAGGTTTTGATCCCATTCAGTGTGATTATCGGCCATGTATGTTTTTAATAGATCTTTAATAGTGCCGTGGGTTCTTTCCAGTGCTCCGTTACTCTGTGGATGAAATGCAGTAGTTTTTATATGTTTTATTCTGAAAAGATTTTCAAATTTTTGAACAAGCTCGGACAAAAAATTTGCACTTTGATCGGTTAATATAGGTTTAGGAGCAGAAAATATGTAAATATAATGATCCAAAAGGTGTGTTAAAATATTTTCACTAGAAGTTTCCTTTAGGGGTACCAAAATAATGTATTTTGTAAGCACCTCTTGTATAGGCAGAATATAGTTATTTCCAGATTGAGTTTCTCCTAATGGTTCCACTATATCCATAGCAATTTTTTCATTAGGATTTGTTGGAATGTCTGGGATAACTGCCTCAGCCCTAGCACGAATTCGTGTAAGTTTTTCTTGTTGACACACAATACAATTTTTGACGTAATCTATGACATCTCTTTCCATGTCCTCTCAAGACGTTTGTTGTCTTAACCTTTCTATGGTTTTTTTTTCACTGAAATAGCCTGTGGGTACGTTTCCGTGTGCCTCCATTATTAAATTATATCTGTCTTCCATACTGACTTCCTCATCTGGTCTTTCGCAGAGTAAAACTTCGTTTTCAACAAATTTTGTTTGTGCAAGAAAGTTTAATATAATTCTTAATCTGCAATTTTTCGGAATTTCTGATCAAAGGGTCTTCTACATAAAATTTAAGTAACTTCCAAGGTTTATGAGTCGTGAAATGTTTCAATTTTATGTAAATTAATTTAGTCCATTCTTCTTCGTTAAAATCTGGTAGCTGTATCCTTAAAAGAGAAAAAACATCCTTCTTGCTGATTTTAATCCAATTCTTACCTGCGGCTAAAGGTTTTATTTTTATTTTATCTGGCCTACGATTTTCTGCCCAAACGGTATATTCTTGAAAGATTTCTGTTTCATCCCTTGCTGCTTGAACTCGTAACCTTTCTGCAATGGGTTGATCGTTTTCATCTGGCTCCTTATCTGAATTTTCTGAACTTTCCACGGTGTTTAAGTCATCAACTAAGTTATCTCTCACCCTCGTTTCTTCCATATCGAGGGGGTACATTCTTGATAAAGCATCGCCGGCTGTGTTTTCTTTACCTTTTTCGAATTGAACTTCGAATTCAAACTTTGACAATCTGTTCTTCCATCGGAATAACTTTAATGACTCGTCGCTAAATCTGTCTAACCATTTAAGAGCTTGATGGTCCGTATGGATAAAAGATTTTCTACCTAGTAAGTATTGACGTAACCGTTTAGTCGCCCAGACAATTGCGAGTAGATCTTTTTCCGTGGTGCTGTAATTTAGCTCTGGTTTGTTGAGTGTTCTAGATATGTAACATACTGGGTGTTCATATTGAGATAGAATTGCTCCTAATCCAATATTGCTGGCATCTGTAGTTAGAGTAAAAGTGCCATTAAAATCAGGATATTTTAGCACAGGTGCTGTACAGAGGCAGTCTTTTAATTTCTGGAAACTTTCTTCACATAGAGAAGTCCAATTAAACGGTTGATCCTTCTTAGTTTACTCCGTCAGTGGTCTAGCAGAGGTAGAGAAATTTTTTATAAATTTCCGATAATATCCGGCCAATCCTAAAAAAGACATTTCCTCTTTTTGCTTAACCGGTGCCTTAAATGACTGAACCGCCGATATTTTTGACGGATTGGGTTTCACTCCCTCGTCTGTTATTATGTGTTCCAAGAATTCCAATTCAGATCTTAAAAATTCGCACTTATCGGGTTGTAACTTCAATCCAGTTGCACGCAATCTTTCAAGAAGAATAACGAGGTTTTTATTATCTTCTTTGAGGGTATTGCCGAAAACGATGACATCATCGAGATAAGCAAAGCAAATCTTTCCAATTAGGCCTCGTAACGCTATGTCCATCATTCTTTGAAACGTGGCTGGGGCAATCTTCTACCCAAAAAGCATGCGATTAAAATGACAGTGTCCATTAGTTGGTTTTTTCGTTCAGCTTTCTAAAGTCTACTATGACTCTCCACTTAGCTTTTCCTGATGCATCTTATTTTTTGGGCACGACCCATAATGGCGAATTATAGGGTGAGTTCGACTCTTCAACTATTCTCTTGTTTAACTTTTCATTCACTTGATTAGCGATTTCTTTCCTATGGCATTTTGGTAATCGAGGCTGTCTTATATTAACTTTTTTGTCATCCTTCAAAACTATTTTATGGCTTACTAAGTTAGTGCATGGCAGTGGATCTCCGGGCAGTGTAAAAATATCATGCAGTTGTAATTTTCTCCATTGAAGCTTTGCAAGTTTTATCCAAGTGTTGCAGTCTAAGACTTCCTTGCAAGAGTTTTAATCTTGCCCCTAATTCTTTTGTAGTAATATAATCTATTCGTTTTTTTCCACTAGGCAATGGAGCTATATATTTGTACTCAAGTTCTTTGTCTGATATGCAAATTTCCTTTTCCGAATCATTGTTAATAGGTATTGAAACTCTAAAATTACATATACGGTATATAAAGTCAGGTACGTAAGGAGTAAGTACTATTGCATCGTCTTCTAATGGATATTGCTTGTCGTTGAGTTGTAATATTTTATTAGATAAATTAAAATTGTATGAGTGTAAAAAAGGGAGCCCAATTATTGCGTCTTCTAAAAGTGGGAAATTATTGGGGACAATAATGAACACGTGATCTTTTCCTTGGAAATTGAGGATAGTTGTCTCTCTAGTAGTGGTAGTGTGTTTATCATTCCCCATAGAAAACGATAACTTTTCTTGTTTTAGTGGATGATTATCGGACAACATTTCTTCTTTTATTAGGTTCAAGGATGCCCCGCTATCTACTAATAATTTTCCTGCTCTTCTTGTTCCGTAAAGTTCTCCTCTGATAGATTGTAGTAGTCCTGCGATGGCAGATATTATTCTCCTCGTACTGAATCATGTTCTCTGCTTGCAGATGATTTACTCGGTCTGGCGGTCGACTGGATTGATTGCCTTTTTGAAAATTTATGTTTTTTAAACGACATTGCGATTTCTGATGCCCAATTCTTTGGCATTAAATGCAAAATAATTGTAGATGCTGTTGGAGAGGCATCGAATGATTGGGTACCTGATTCATAGTTGGATATTTGGTAACATTATGAACAGGTTTTTGAAAAGAGGTTGTTGTCAGTTTATTACTTCTTGGTGGAAGGGCTTGTGTTTTAAACTTCCCTTGACTTTTTTCCTTAAACCAAATTTCTGACTCCAAAGCTTCTTGTTGTGCCTGATTCAACGTGAAGGGTCTTAATGGCTTCACCTGAGTACCTATTTCTTCCTTTAAATTCATAATATATCTTTTGATCGCCGCCTTCTCTTCTGTTTGCAAAGTGATATGCCTCTCTGTATTATTAGTATGCTCGTTTTGAATCGCATAATTTAATTAATAATTATAAATAAATAAAAAATAAATAAATTAAATAATAAAAAATTAAAGAAAAATAATTGGTAATCGAAAAAAGTACAAAATGAATAAATTAATTAATAACTAAGAGATATAATTAAAAAATAACGAGAATAATATTGCTATACTGAGTATAACATTATAAAACTACTTATTCATAGCTCGAACCCTCCCCCCTGCAAAGACAATCATAGACTTTGGCTAGACCCCCCTCCCCCTAAACTGACTACGTTTAATCCGTGGTCTATCATAAATAAATTAAAAGCCACCCGAAACATTTCTCCGTATATTTAAAATTTGCACTCATTCGTTTTCATTCTTGATATTTCGTTAATATAGCTTATTTCAGTGTGATTACAGAATTTTCTTATTTTTCCAACAATAAATACATTAAAGACCATTTTACATCAATTAATTTGAACTTTAGGTATTAAACAATTCATATAATAAAAATAGGAGAATACTGCTATAAATTATTTGATGCTTACAAAATTTAACTGGTAGGTAGTTTGAATTAATTTTCGAATTAAAAAAATGTTTCGTGAAGTCACGTTTAGGAAGACCCCCCTTCCTATGTCACGTTTTGTCACGTTTGATCAAGACTCCCCCCTTTCCCCTTATAGCGTGACGTCATATGTGAACGCTCCTAAGTGCTGTGAATAAATTTTCATAATTAACGATAAGAGTAAATCTAATAGCACGTTTAGCTACGTCTGTAATTTTTTCTGCTAAAATAAAATCTAGTAGTAAATCAGGTTGTGAGCATCGTGCTTTAGCCCTCTTAACTTTTTTAATAAAATCCTCAACACCGCAATCGTTGCTGCCTTTTAAAGTTTCAATAGTTCTAAAAATGTCCTTAGCGGATATTTTCTGATTATTTACAACATGCGGAGAGTCCTCTTCGTCATTTAAAGAAGTCGAACTGTTCCTTGACGAATTTCGTAATAAGTTTAAATCTCTGTCTTGTGATCTATTGTCTCCGTTCGTTCAAATGTAGAGATTGACGACGTGTAAAGTCTAAGAATAAAGTTTAGTTTACTGAATAATTGTGACTTGTTTATTTAATACAAAACCCCAAAAGAATATTTTCAAAAATCCCTGTGTCCAAGTTTTGATATTTGAGCTTAATAAGCCATCAAAATTTTATTGAAATCCGTTAAAGTGTTCTAGAGATATTCTGTCGACAAAAAAACGTTACCACACCCACACACACACACACTCACACACACACACACACACACACACACATACACATCCAAACATTGGCTTAAAAATAAAAATTTTTGCTTTTTAGATGAAAATGAGTTGAAAAAATCTATTTTTGAAAAATCGAAAACTTTGACGATCGCGCTATTAGGAAGCAAAAATGGTTCATTTATAAAAAAAAATGGTAACACTGAAAATATCCCTGCATGAAGGCTGGAATAACCTAGAATTCATTTTATTAATTCTATGTAATACCTGAATTCCACTGAGAAAATAAGTTGACTAAATATAACCAATTTTTTATTAAAGTTAGCAGAGAGAGGTTGTTGATATAGCACCTGCAAAGCTCTTTGTTTATTATTAGCAGATTAAATGCTACTGTTAACCTTGAAGTTTGGTTGTGATCGCCGGTATCTTGTGTGTTTTGTTCAGAGTCCCTTAACCTAGAAATTGGCTAGAGGCTTATTTTCTCAATGTTCACTTCATATCATGATTTTGCAATATGAATTTAATATAACCGAATTCTATTCCTTATAATTTAATTTTTGAAAAATTTCAATAAAAATAAGAATCGATCCTGAGTTTTTATATCACAAGTCTGACAAATCTTAGACCTCGAAATTATAAAAATATGTTTTAATTTTAATCAGTTTTAAAAAGCGGTTTTAAAAATTTGCTTAAAATTATAAAAAATCATTTTGGGACTTTTTACGTGAGTTCGGGGCAAAGAAGGAAATTCAGTACTAATTCAAACCTAAATATTTTAGGTAAATAATGAACTAGTACCTGAAAAATTCCTAAAGATTAGATGGAAAATAAAATGTATATTTTGACTTCTTTCGGTCCGATTTCAAACATACCATTTACCTGTAGTTTGGTGGTTTCAATGAAATATTTTAAAATCTGAAACAGAAAAATCCAAAGCTGGAAGACTCGAACTCCCGACCCTTCACTCTAAAGCCGCCCGCTGTATCCACTAGGCCATTGACGCAGTTACAAGTCTTTACAAATACGTTATATAGGAGCAACGGCTTGCAGCGCGCTAGAAGACAATGGGCGTGAGGCCACGCCTCCTAATGTATAAAAATCAGGAGCCGATTTAGTAGTGTTTACTGAAATATAAAGTGCTGATCCATATTTTAGTTTCTATACTATTGTTCCGAGATTTCTTCTGAATTTTCGTTAATTGTTAATAAAAGCTCATCAAGAATCGTCAAATTTTACAATTGTATTTTTTGCATCGGATGCCGCTTCCACGATGTAGAAGTCGTATGATCCTCTCACCGCTTCGTCCGTGTTATCATCGTCCTTCAAGTGTTGCACGTTCTCTTGGCGTTGATTTGTATGACACTCTCTTTCCAAATGCACTTTCTTCTTACATGATGAGCAAGTTTTAAATCGATGGAAACAATCACGCGCCATGTGATTATCTTTGCGACAACAATAGCACTTTATTGACGGTTTTTCTTTGTTGGAACTCCTGCCTTGGTTCGTCAGAAATCGTTTATTATTGCCACGTTCCTTGAACCGACCTCTGCCTGGTTGCTTTTGCTGTTGATGTTACGCTCGCATATGATTCACTTCTGTTTTCGTACTTAGACCTGGGATTACCATATCTTTTGATGTTGCGTTTTTTTAGCTTCTTCCAAAGCAGTAGTAATTTTATACGCATTATCATATGTTAATTTTTCTTCTTTGAACATCATCATTTTTGTATTGTGGTTTTGTAACCCACAAACAAATTGATCTCTTATCGCTGTACTTATATCTGTACATTTGGAATTAAACGACAAATTTTTGAAACATGCAGCAAAATCTGCGACTGACTCGGTTGCTGTTTGTTGTGCTTGATGAAATTTGCACCTTTTCATTGCTTTTGATGGTTTTGGACATAGATGATCTTGTACCAATTTCACTAGCTCACCAAAAGATTTCGTCTTCGGTTTGTCGAACCGAAGGATAAACTAACCTTAAATAATAAAATTGCGACTTGTTTATCATCATCCACGTCATTTGCCACGAAATATAATTCTAGTCTTTCTGTATAAGTTTCCTAATCGTCTTTTCCCAATTCGAACAATAATTGTGCGTTACTTTTATCCATTTTGCTAGTAACTTTTTTCTCCTCAACTTTACTTTTCACTTTGATAACTTTTTCACTTTCTTCTTCTTTCTTATCACTTTTACTGCTGTGGGGAACTTTCTGTTTTTTAGCTCTTTTCGTGACGAATCAACACTATCAGTTTCATTAAACTTTACATCATCGTATACTGCCGCTATACTTTTTAGTTGCTCAATTAGTTTACTCTTGGATAATTCATGAATCCAAGACAACCTTTCGTAGTCAATATCAAGCTTTTCATGACCCGAAATTCGTATACACAGATCGCTTTTACATTTCAATTTTATTTTCCGAATACTACCGCACTATTTGAAATATATATATTTTAGTCACTGGGTTTCTGCTACTCGTCGCCAAAATTGTTACATGTTACATTGTTATATTTTTAAGTAAAAGGAAAATTATTAAGGCATTATTAATACTTAAAGCATTAATTTATTTTTAAATACGTGTTCCCAGTTCAAGGGCTACCAAATAACTGAACTATAGCCGCGCAAGTTATACAGTGATGATTAATCCGGTATTGTACAGAAAAGAGCAACTTAGAGACACAGACATTACCGTCCACAATTATAAGTCATTGTGTTATAAACAAGCGAGCGATAATGAGTGAGTTTTTTTGTAATAATGACATATTTCGGTCTTATTTTCAGAAACCACCCAACTTGAAGATCCCAGGCAAGAATGGCGTGCTATTCAAGAAGCAATGCTTCGAGAGTACCTGCAAACAGCTCAGGATGTACTGGAGGCAAGTAACTTTTTTATATTTGTTTCTTTAACGAGTATCTAATCAGTACACGGAAAAAAGTACTTAAATGTTTCCTTGACTTAGTACTTGACTTTTTTTTTTGTCCACCCTGTTGCATAATTGTTATGGTTTTTCAAAAAATACCCTCTTCACAATTGACCAGAATGTTCAGCCCCCTCTCCCTTCTACAATTTTCATTAGAATTTCATAATAATTGGTGGTTTGAGTACTGACAAGGAATACTACATTTTGTGCAAATATTAGCCATTTTCATTTTTTCGATTGGTACACTTGAGAAATTTTGCCCCTTATATATACCTTATAATAATTAATTCTTATATACTTAACTTATATTATAAGGTTAACATCGAAGATATTAAATTTTAACATCTAGATGTTAACCCTGAACATCTAGATAGCTGTCCCTATGTTAAGTGATAAATATGTTAAGCGTTAACATCTAGATGTTAAGGTTAAACATCCATTTTTCTCAGTGCGGGGATTGAATACACGACCCTAACACAGGGTGCCCACCAGTCAGGGAAAACAGGGAAAGTCAGGAAAAATCAGGGAATTGAAAACAAATTCAAAAAGTCAGGGTAAGTCAGGGAATTTGAAAAGGACAAGATATATTTAATTTTTGTTAATGAAAAATTACGGTGTTTTTGTTAACACATGATACTAAAAATTGCAAAACACGATGCGTTTTACCTCCATGTAATGGAATTTTAATGTAATTTTTTTAAAAAACTTATTTTGCTTCATTGTCTACAATGTATTAGTAGGAATTCAACGATCAACCATATTTCCTCCACCGAACATGAACTGCTTTATAGATCTTATTATCTCGGTTTGGAAAGTTAAAAAATAGAAATTAAGAAGGATATGATACTTAAGCTATGCAAGGAGCTGAAATTTTCGATATGAGGAAGTTTTGAAGAAAAAAGAAGAAGAAAAGACAGTGGAAGATAAACCCTACAAGAATGACGGCATTGAAAAGGATTAAAACATTTCATTGCGTTTTAGTCGAGGTTTTAGTTTTGTTTTTGGGTGAATGCATTTGAATACCTAGAAACGCATTAATTGGCATTTAAATAAGCTAAACGATTTTACCTAACCTTAAAATATCACTCGCAGTTTCACGAATATCAAGTGTTGAATCGAACAGATGTATAGCTAAAACACAAAACTGCATGGCAGTTCCCAAATCAGCAATAAAATATGGTCGATCTATCCATAATTATCGCAGTTCCACGGAAATATTTTTTTTAGTGTTCAATAGGGTTATAAAAATTATAAAAATTTATTGGAGTTTTAAAAAAAATATTTTTATTTATGCAGATTTATATTTATAATTATAAAATTTAATGGTATTGAAATTGGGAAAATTAGACACTATATTAAAAAGAACTTCAACTTTTTGTTCCATAAAAAATTAATTGTCATTCGTCTTTCCAACATTTCCTTTCCGGAAATAGTATTAAACGTCATTAAAATTACTTTGCTCAAAGAAAACATAAAATATCATTCTTCTTTTTTAAAATTATCTTCTGCAGAAGGAACTAAAAGACACAGAAATTAGTAGGTCAGTAAAAAGGATGAAATAGCATTTGTTTTTTCAATCTATTCTCCTTGAAAAGGTATTGAAAGGCATTAAACTTTACATTCCCACGAATAGTATTGAATGGCATTGACTTCATTCCATACTTTATCTCTATTATGGCATTAAATGACATTCCAATTTTTTAGAATATTTTTGAGATTGAAAGGGATTAAAAGAAGTTGAGTTATAATCTACTGAGGGCATGTGACCCCATGTGACGGGCCGTTTTTTAAGCGTTTTTTCTTAAATTTTTTTTTCAGAACCATGAAAACTTAGAACTTCGGACTTTTTTCATATATTTAGTGATATTTTAACTACAAATACAAATTTTTTCAATTAAAAATATTTCAATATTTACGACTTATAACACTGTAAAGTGGCTTTGGTGATAAAAAAGTGGTCCATCGGCGACCACGATTCCAAATGATTGGCTGAACAGAAATCAAAAAATGAAATAGCATTTAAATCTGTGGTTATGTGGTTATCGCCGGAACCAGGATATTTTGAAAATATTAAAAATTGAATTTTTTACGCGGGTTTGAATTTTTTTTTTTAAAAAACGCGATTTTTTGCGTCTATTTTGTTGTATATAAAAAAAACGACTTAACTTTTTTTAATTATCCTGGTTCGGGCGATAGCCACACATGAGCTGAATATACTCTATAAATTTGAACGAAATCGGTTAAGTCGTTTTTGAGAAATCATGGTCGCCAGTTCGAAAAATGTGGTTTCGAGAAAAACGCGTTTCAAAGTTCAAGTTCGAATAAAGCCATGAATTCCAAACTATTACTAAAACAGCCGTTATATTCGAAAATATAGTTTAGGAAACTAAAGTTTTTCTAAATGTATTTATTTTTTACTTATACATATGTGTATGTAATAATAAAATTCGCGGATAAAAAACAGAAGCTACACAAAAGGTTCAGTGACACACTTCGTTGAAAGCTTGACCGCGCGCTCGAATATCTTGCCTTCTCACTGTCAAAAATGTTTAACAGCGACGAATATGTTTAAATCACTTTACCCACATATTCTGCATATGTTAAAGGTGCGATATATGACGAAAAAAAGAATTCGATTTTTCGAACCTATCACATGGGGTGACCCCCTTAAATGGGATTCAAGACAAAACAGAAATTCAATGGCATTTAAATGCAATCAGACGTGAGTTTTTTCAATGCTTTTTTCCAGCTTCTTACCTGGAAATGAGAGCAATTGTAAAAAAAGATCTATTGAAGAAAAAACGAAAGAATATCGAAAAATTGAAAATTTCCAAAAGACATTGTAGATGAACAAATCCAAAATATTAATACCCAATTTTATTTTGTTTATTGAATTTAATTTTTGTACTTGATTGCAAAATAACACTTATAAAAAGTCAGGGAAAATAGTTTTTTTGGTCAGGGAAAGTCAGGGAATTTCAAAACAAACATGTGGTGGGCACCCTGCTAACATTCGCAATTTGATAACAAAACCACGCACGCACGCTACGATGGACGGCATAATACTTAAAGCAGGGCCGGCGGAAGGTATTTTTTCTAGGGGGGGGGGGGGCAATGCATATATATATATATATATATATATATATATATATATATACCTACACAGACATACATATATACACAAATATATATATATACATAATCAGGGTTGCTACGCTTTCTAGAATTACTATTAAAGATGCTTACTTTTAAAAATTTTGAAATTGAATGAAGCATGTTTTATGCACAAAATAATCCTGGTTAATAGTATTTTTTTTTTTTTAAATTATCCACTTTTTCGTAAATTACTATATCTTAGCGTTTCTTCACTGTCTTACACTGAGAAAAATGAGTTAGCTACTATTTGGATAGCTTTTTTTTAGCGGTGAAATTAAACCAAATTTTTATTTAACAGAATTGTTATTGAGTAGAACTTTTCATAAGACGGATTTTTCAATTTTAGAATATCCATTTCACCAAATCTTCGTTATTTATCCAATATTTTAGTTGCATTAATTGTTATTTAATATAATTAATAAAACGCTAAATTTCCATTTTTGTCGGATACCCTGAACTATTTAATATTTCGTCTTACTCAAACTTTTATTAAAAGAAAATTCTGCTGAATTAAAATTTGGTTAAATAGAAATTCTTTAAATAAGAAGTTTGTGTTAACAAAATTTTGTAAAACAAAAATTAAATTAAATATAAATTCGCTAAACTTAAAATTCTGTTAAGTACAAATCTAGATTTATTAAAATTTGATTAAAAACAGTCTCGAAGGATGATAACACAGCCTCACAAACAAAAATTTGTCTCAGATACTACAGTAGCTACTGTAGAAAAGTTGGGTGGGCGCCAGTTGGGCCCCATATGGGTTTCCCAAATTTAAGGTGGGCCCCAGTTGGGTCTTCCCACTGGGAAATTAGTGGGCTTGTAATGCTCAACCCGGTTAGTGCTAATTCACTAAAAAAGATCGTAAAAATGTAAGATCGTTAAAAAATATTCATTACAACTTATAACAATATTTTCCACCAAAATTTTCTTTAATGATATAAAAATTAGTTAATAACAATTGTTGCATGTATTTTTTAATTTGTTTAAACAAATCAATATTGTTTATTTGAAACTTTTCATCTAATAGAGCTAGAAAGTTGTAATAATAAGTTGTATTAATAAAATACAAAAATCCACAATTATAAAAATTGTTTAAACAAATTAATATTGTTTATTTCTAATTTTTCATTTAATTGAGCTACAGAGTTGAAACTTTCTCTTAATTTTGCAACTTTTCAAATCTATAAAAACTTAATATTAATAATAAACGAAAATCCACAATCAAAAAAATTGTTTAAACAAATTAATATTGTTTATTTGCAACTTTTTATCTTACTGAGCTTTAGATTTAAAATTTTCTTTTAATTTTGCAACTTTTTAAGAATACCAAAGCTGAATATTAATAGTAAACGAAAATCCACAATTATAAAAATTGGTTAAACAAACTAATGTTGTTTATTTGCAATCATTCATCGAATTAAGCTAGAGAGTTTAACTTTTTCTTAATTTTGCAAATTTTAAGCCTATAAAAACCCAAAACTTATACTAAACGAAGATTCATAATTATGAAACTCTTTTAAATAAATTAATATTGTTTATTCGCAACTTAAATACAGTTAGGGAACTGTATTACAATATTGATATTAACAATATTAATTTGTTTAAACAATTTTTATAATTGTTGATTTTACTTTACAATTAATTTTGGGCTTTACTAAGATTGAAAAATTGCAAAATTAATAAAAAGTTACAACCCTGTAACTCAATTAGATGAAGAATTGCAAATAAACAATATTAATTTGTTTAAACAATTTTTATATTTTTATATTTTAGTTTTTTTCTAATATTAGGATTTACTTAACTTAAATAGATGCAATATTAGAAAAAAGTTACAACTCTCTAGCTCTATTAGATAAAAAGTTTCAGATAAACAATATTAATTTGTTCAAACAAATTAAAAAATACATCCACTAATTGTTAGTAACTAATTTTTATGTAATTAAAGAAAATTTTGGTGGAAAATGTTGTAAAAAGTCGTAATGAATATTTTTTAACGATCTTACACTTTTACCGATCGAAAAATGTTAATTTTCATGGATTTTATATCAATTCTATGAAAAAGTTTTTTCCCCATGCATTTTGCACGGGAAACTTTGAGCGCTTTGACCGAATTTCATGAATTTTTAAACTGAAATGAAGGGAAATTGCAATATATAAAGCCCAGGCTGACCCCAACTTGCGCCCACGTACAAACTGGGAATTACTGGGAACTTTTCTACACGGGAGTGTATTTCTACTTACTTGTTTTCACTGAATAATCAGATTGGTTAAAATTTTTGAAATAATCTTTAAAAAAATTGATGAAAACACGAAAAAATCGCTTTTTTAAGATTATCTAAAAAATTTTAGTTAATCTAATCATTTTGACTTTGAATGCGGATTTAGTGTAGAAAAATATACGTAGGAATACATTAGGGTGAAGACTCGGACCTTTTGTTCTAAGTCATAGCAACCCTGATAATTACATTAATTTTATTGTATAAAATGTTATTGAACTTAAAACTAAGAAGATTGTACTTTTTTAAAAAGTTGTTTACATATTTATTTAAAAATTAAAATTATAAGTCAATTTTCAGAGGGGGGCAAGCCCATACATTGCCCCCTCGAGGTATTTCTAGGGGGGGGCATTGCCCCCTGTGCCCCCCCCCACCCGACTCCGCCGTCCCTGACTTAAAGACATTATCTTGTTATAGTTCAACTAATTATTGTGCAGTTAATTCTACTATCTAAAGTGGTCATATTTACTACTATTGATAGTTCTTATTATTACCTTATATAAATTAATACTTCTCAAACTCTATAACAAAGATTACACAGAAACTTTTTAAACTGCAAAAAGTAGTAAAACTTACTACAAAACAATAGTTCAAACTACATTAAAACTTTAAGTAGTAAAATCTACTACTAAACGTAGTAGTTTTAATGAGAAGATAATAGTTAATTACGCATAACAAATGTCACTGAACTGCAAAAAGTAGTAATGTTTACTACAAAATAAAAGTTCACACTTATTCAAAACTATGGTTAAAGCCTATCGAATTTCTTTAAATAGTAAAAACTACTACTTCATGTAGTAGTTTACAACATACATGTTGTAGAAGCTAATGCTAATATTAAATGCACACAAAACCTAAAGCGCTCAAAAAGTTGCATAATAATGCCATTTTTTAGCTCAATTTGTAAAATAAATCGAAAAAACGGTATCATTATGCAACGTTTTGAGCTTTTTAGGTTTTGTGTGATGACAAAAAGTAGTAAAATTTACTACTGAAATCTTTTTTTGATCTACAACTTATGTCAATGTCACTATTTATTGTTAACTACATAAAAGTAGTATACTTTACTACACATAAAACTGTTTTCATTATGAAAAAAGTAGTCCTCTTTAGTACTTTCTATGTAACTGCTAAACATTATTTGAATATACTATTCATGCAATGTTTGATTGAACTATTAGCTTAGTTGTTCTTACTACTTTACTGTAGTCAGTTCTACAACTTACATGTAGTTACAATTTGACTACATACTTTTTTAATTTAACTACTAATTTTTAACCACATAAAATTAGTTAAGTTAACTATGTATAGATGGTTAGACTAAGCAGACTTAGTACAATACGTTAAATTAATTGAGAAAGTAGTTATTTTAACTACATTAAGATAGTCAGGTTAACAACTCCTGCGTTGTTTCCAATTTAACTATATATTTACTTTAATTTAACTATTCAATATTAACTACATGAAAGTAGTGAAATTTACTACAGTTAAAAGAGTTACAGTAATTAAAGAAGTAGTTGTCTTTACTACTTTTTATGTAACTGACACACGATAATTTGATGTACTACTTAGAGAATGTTCCTTTAACTGTTATTTTAGTTGTTTTTATTATCTTAATGTAGTCCATTCTACAACCTATTCGTACTTGTAATTTAACTACTTGTTTATGTAAAATCAACTACTACTTATTAACTACTTACAAATAGTTGAATTAACTACAGAAACTGCGTTAAAATAACTAAGAAAGTAGTTGTTTTAACTATTTTCCACTCAACTATCCAATATTAGTTGAATTTCACGACAACATTTCTTTTAGTGTGATAATGCGCAGATGCTAACTACGCATATTCGTCCTAAACGCACTCTAGCAAAGTCAACGAATTAGTGATGCCGTCGATCGAGATTTTCCGAGACCGATACGATATCGATACGATACTCCACTGAAGCACAAATTGAGCTACAGAGTTGCAATTTTTTCTTAATTTTGCAATTTTTCGAGTTCAGTGAAGCCATGTACTAACAACAAACAAAAATAATTTTTACAATTGTTTAAACAAATTATATTGTTTATTATCAACTTTTTATTAAATAGAGATGCAGAGATGCAACTTTTTTTCAATTTTGCAACTTTTATAGGCTTATAAAAGCAAGTATTAGAAACAAAATGAGAAAATAAATGTTAACAATTGTTTCAACAATTTAATAATGTTTATTTCTATCTTTTCATTGAATATAGCTAGAAAGACCAAAAAGTGTCGATCAATTTATAAACGAGGATTTAATGACCTTTTTTTTATGTTTTAAAATGTAAACTTCTTTTATAGAGGAACATCTCTCACTATGGCATCAGAATGTCGATTATTACGCTTGTATAACAATTGTAAATTGTCTAAATTTAATTAATGACAATGCAGAGCAAAACTTTAAATTATTATCTGATTTCAACAAACTAATATAACAAGAGATAAGGATCAAAAGCAAAATAACGAAATTATATTTTAATTATAATTATAAATTATAATTAATTATAATTATGTCTTACAGTCATTCCTACCTCTCAACAAAAGAAAACTTGCAAATCTTAGAGAAAGTTGCAACTCTCTAGCTCTATTTCTTAAAAAGTTGATTATAAAATATAAAATTTGTTGAAACAATTGTTAACATTTATTTTCTCATTTTGTTGCTAACACTTGCTTTTATAAGCCTATAAAAGTTGCAAAATTGAAAAAAAGTTGCATCTCTGTAGCTCTATTTAATGAAAAGTTGATAATAAAGAATATAATTTGTTTAAACCATTGTAAAAATTATTTTTAGTTTGTTGTGAGTACATGGCTTCACTGAACTCGAAAAGTTCCAAAATTAAGAAGAATTTGCATTTTTGTAACTCTTTTGAATAAAAAGTTGATAATAAACAATATAATTTGTTTAAACAATTGTAAACATTATTTTTAGTTTGTTGTTAGTACATGGCTTCACTGAATAACTGAATATGATTAAAGTGTTTGATTGCTACAATTATAATTATACTCTTCCTTTTCCTGATTAATTATGTAATTAAAATTTTTTTATTATTCAAAATAGTTTCTAAGTTTTTAGATTCCAATTTTCGGAATCAATATATTTAAAAAATTTTTAATTTATTATTAAGCGAAGTGAAATTCAAATGAGGAGAGTCTTTAGGGTTCCTTTATTATGATCCAAAATTTAGTGATAGAAAAATTCTTAATAACAAATTATTAACTTTTGAGTCTCTAACTTGATATAATTTAATTACAAAATGTATTCCTTGGACCAAATTCTATAAACCCCCTCATTACAAAATTTTATGTATAATAATAAAACATTTCAAAATGTTGTTATTAATGAAAATTTTATATTTAACATTATAATTATAATTTACAAGAGAAGTAACATTTCAAAATCTTTAACGTGAGCCTTTCACAAACTCTTCGTTAGGATCTCCTTAGAAATTTCATTTCACTGGTAGACGTTCCACATCTGGCACTGGTAGTATCGAAATTCCGATACGATACCGATATGAGACTACTTTTCCGATACTAAACCGTTCCGAGACAAAACCGATACTTTGTCTCAGAAACCGAGACCGATACGATATTTTTCCGTGACTTTCCGATACGATACCGAGAAAATATCGTATCAGACGGCATCACTACAACGAATTTTCCGAGTACTCGTGCAATAGCAGTTCTAATATCTATCTCATCCAAAAGTCAAGCATTTTCAATTAAAGATTCACGTACTATTTTTTTCCGTGTATATTTAAAAGAAACTAAATAAGGTAAATCTCTTGTCCTTAAAGAGGGTGCTCAGTGCTTTTGAGGGGCAGGAACTGAAGAGTTACAAACTTAAAGAAACGAAATTTCTTTTTACTGAATTTAATATTTACATTATTGTTACATTATAATTTAGTTTTAAGTATACACTACCGTCGGAAATTGTTGGTCCGATCAATAAAAGTGGTTCCTAAAACACAGCTCAATTCAAATCAGGATATATATTGGTCAAAAAGTTAGATAGGGACTTCGGTTTCAAATATTTGGAAATCTTATAAAATTCTGCGTCAGAAGGTCTACTGATACATTATTTTTGACTTATCAACACTGAGAAAACAGGATCTCGATTTATAGTAAATAATGGAATTATTTAGGAAAAATTACTATTTGCAGTAAAAATTACTATTCAGAGTAAAATGTGCTTTATATAAAGAAAAATTACTTTTTATGTAGTAAAATTTACTAAGTGTAATTATTACTCTAATCATTTTTAAAAATTCTGTTAATATTTTTAATATTTATATTGTCATAATAAATTTTATCAAGTTCGAGTATTAATTATTAAATTCGTCTCTTTTTAAATATTGCTCAAGCAATTTTAAAAAATATAACTGCCTAATATAACAATTACTTCAGTAGGATCAGTTTTTAATATTTGCTCGCAACTTTTCCTCAGGAAATAGTAATCCGTGCCACTACTACTTATACTACTACACGCCTATACAATATACAATCGAAATATATGTACATTTAATAAATGCTTCTATTCCTTGTTACATAAACATTTTTAATATTTTTTAAACAAATCTAATTGTTAATATGGATCTTATACTTTTATTTTGACATATTTTGTTCTAAAAAAATTATAATAAGCAAATTTATATCAAAATGTGTATTAAATTAGAGAATTTAATTGTTTCATACTTCAAATTAATTAATGATACAAAAATATTTAAAATAATATATGTGTTCTATTACCATTGCAAATTTTATTATAAAACTTGAATTTGTTTGGTAAATATTAAGTAAATAATAATATTTAAAATAATATATGTGTTCTATTACCATTGCAAATTTTATTATAAAACTTGAATTTGTTTGGTAAATATTAAGTAAATAATTTTCTAGATCAAAATTTGTTTTCTTGTATTCAGGTGTTTATCATTGAATCTTTTTCTTATAAAAAAACAATTTTTCATTTGTCATTTATGTTTTATCATATTATTTTGTATTGTTTTCTTAAAAAACTACAATTGTTGTAATAATTAATTAATTTTTATTTTATATTCAGATAAATTATTCAATATTAATATTGAAATATTTTTAAAATTAATTTTTACCTTTATTCTCGCTATTTTATTTTATAAATAAGTTTGCTTTAAACTATTTAATAAGTAGGGGGGAGTCGGGTAGCCCCGGACAGCGGGCAGCCCCGGACACACGTGAAATAGAATAAACTAATTACTTTCTAAGTCTAAAATCACATTTGTATCGTTTAAAATGTTCATCAAATGTAATTTTGAAAATATGGTCTATTATCATTAATGGGATTAATAGAAAATCGTATTTTCATGTTCACTCCTTTCAAATCAATGACTTTTTAAGAATTTAAGACCATATTTAATGTACAATTTTTACTTAAAAATCTCAAATATAATCTTCTTTCTTTTCAGCAATGCCTAAATGTACTTTCAGACAATGAAATCTGTTAATATTGTTTGTTCATTTAAAGTTTCTTTCTTTTTATAGCAAATTTACTGAAATATATCATCGTCGGGTAGCCACGGACATATTTTGTCGTATACTACCAGACATAATTTACATAATAGAAGTCACTTGTTTCTGTCAGAATAAAATTTTAATGTTTATCTTTGGTTAATTGCGAAATATATAAGATTAAGAAGAAGTGTTTAATCCATAATAAAAGTATAGGAAATGTATAAATAATAGTTACAAATCAGGTATTCTACTTCAAAAGTACTTTTTAAAATTTTTAATTAACAATTTTCTGAGTGTCCGGAGCTACCCGATACTTTTTTTTATAACCATTTTTAGAGTAATATATTTCCTTAATTTTATTAATTCCTATATGTTTATTTTTTAAATTTGCTTTTTAAAAGTGTTACTAATGATGTTAAACTTATAAAAAACCTGAAACATTAGTTTTATGAACATTATTTTACAATTTATAACTAAAAAAGCTTAAGTGTCCGGGGCTATCCGACTCTCCCCTATTGTTATTTATTAATAATATATTGTATAAATATTTTTAATAATATTTTATTATAAAATTTTTTAGATTATATTTCATTTATTTTTACATATTTACAATTTTTTTATTTAATATTATTCTATTTACTACCATTTTGAATAATATTTACATTTAAATTCAATAATGTAGTAAAATATATGGGGTTCATGATTTATTCTATTACGGTAATTCATGTAAGTTAAAAAAAATATGACGTCAGTTGCGTCGATAGCCGAGAGGCTTAATGCGAAAGCGTGCGTTTTTAGGGTTGCGACATTGCGTACCTATTTATATATAAGTTAGGTAGTTCGATCCCGTATACTTCTAAGATTTTTCCGAAATGTTCACTTGTTAATTCTAAGTACATGTATATTAGAAGAATGAAACTTGTAAATTAATAAATTGAAGTGTATTTAGAAAGTTAATAATGTAGAAACTTTTTTTTTTTTTTATTTGCAATGATTTATTTTATAAATAATAGAAAACAAGAAAATATTATTTTCTACATTTTATTCTTCTTCTCCCGTCGCACATGCTTATACTGCCTACATCGGTGAGAGGCGTGCAGTAGTAGTGGAACGGATTACTATTTTTCTGATTGAATATTGTTTGTGGCGATGTAAACGCCACTCCGTTGAAAACAATTCTTATTCTGGATGATACAATATTTCCTCAGATTTATATTAATACCTATAATTTTCATTTAAATTTTCCATTCCATGGAGTAAATTTTATTTCAATCAAAATATAATTCATTTATTGAATTAAGTAAAAAGTATTCAATTTCTAAACAGTTTCAAAACTACTGCTCAAAAGTAGTAATCTTTATTCAAAAATATGTAACTTTTATTATTTCTTTTTTTCCGTGAAAGTGATTATATTATTTGATGAGTTTGGATAAAAATTACTAAATTTTTTTAATCTCGTTCGGTAAGTTTAGCTCGTTGCCTAATTCACAAAAAGTGTAGGTACATAAAAATTGAAGTTACCCTTGTTTTCTTGGCTGAATTGTAAGCTTTAATTTGAATTAAGAAAACATGAAAAATATTAAGTGGTTCTCGAAATATGACTCCAAACGTTGGAACTTATTTTCCTTCAAAGTCATCTAAAACTGTGATTTCTACCTGAAAATGATGATTTTTCCGGAAAAACTTCTCCGACTTAAATTGTTTGAAAGTAAAACAATTAACTTTAAGGTAGTTCTCTTGAAAACAATTTTTCTTTTAATATTTTTCTAATTGAAATATCATATAATAGAACATTCAACGAATACAATATATTTTTTTATTTGAGAATGAAGTTAAACTTTTTAACATGGAAGAATGTAGAAGCTCCCAGTGAGGAATTATCTCTCGAGCCAATCATGGGCTAATATTGGGAGCCAAAACTCCGTATGTTGGACCAGGATTGTCGACCAATATTGGACCAATTTTGGTAAAAGCTTGGGATGTACACACCTCTGCCAAGACTTGGACAATCAATAATGGACCAATATTGGGCTAAGCTTGGCGACTAATGCTAAAAAGCTTAATTAATATTGGCTCCCAATATTGGTCCAATATTAATTTTTGATTGGCCACCAAGAATTAAAAAAAAAATTTGTTACACAATTTACAAGCAAGGAAAATATATAGATATTAAATTAACTTCAAAAAAAATTATTTAAATTTGTAGAGTATATTTTCAATACTTGTAAAAATGTCTAACCTATTAATTTAGTTATTAAGAATCAGCTTCTGCAAAAAAAATTAAAAAGTGCTCATAGTTCAAAAACCCAAGTATAACCCAGGAAGGGTGAGCTGAGTAGGCCGATTCTAAATTGTGATTTTTGCAACGAAGCTCAGCTTCTTATATAAAGGTTGAGTGTCGCATTAACTGCGCGAAAGATCCGCTGTGGCCCTTCCGCGGCAAGAAAAAGTACTGAGCTATGTTTCAGAAAGCGTATGTACCAGTCAGGCGGTAAAATTCAAATTTCAATAATTACGCGTAAGAACTTAATCACTATATTAAGTAAGTTAATTGTACTTTAAAACTAACTATAGATTTTAAAAACTTTCAATTAGCTTCTAAAATATAAATATTTATTTGCTTCATTTTATTAATTTTAAAATTCAGGCTGAAGTTGAATTTAATTCTTCACTATTTTAAATACTTTAATTACCCAACTAATTTGAAATTGATCGAAGTGTAAATTTCACAAATTCCTATTTTTAAGTGCAATAAAGTTTAATTAGACATATTTCAATAAATAATTATAATAAGTTTTATTTTTATAAGTTCAAAGAAAATTTAAAGTTTAATAAATAAAAATAGTAAGTAAGATATTAAATTTCTTTTCAGTTTTTGTTTTGACAAATTCATTTTTTAAAAATCATATTCGGTTAAAAAATGATAAAAAAACAATTATTTAATAAAATTGATTTTTGTTTAAATTTTATAAAAGTTTTAATTCTGCTACCACATTACTGTACTTCAATTTATTTAATTTACATAATTATTTTAATTTTAACAAATTATTCATTTTTTTAAATTTGATCTATAATGAAAAATATTAACACATTAAATATAATAAATTGTAAAATGTTGTATCTACATATTTCGATCAGAAAAATTGTTATACGTAAATATTTTAAAAAGTTTTAAATAGTTAGAATTCAGTATAAAAATGCAAATTTGGTTTCAAGTTTGAAGTTATTTAATTTAAATTGACGTGAAATGGAATTGTAAACTAATTAAATTTTAACAAAGAAGTTAAAAATAGTCATGAATTTGGTTTACAACAATTAAAAAATGTTTACAATTTTTTTTCAAAACAATAATTTAATTAAAATTATTGAACAGCATAATTTTTAGTTATTATTTTACTTTATTATTATTATTAGTAATTTACATATTATCTTATATTTATTATTGATTTAAGTAGGTAATTAGGTATATTTATTTTTTAGCAAAAGAATTTAATAATTATATTTTATGTAATTGTAAACTATTTTAATGTTTTAAATTTTTTTGTAAATAAAATAAAATGAAAAGAATTTACTGCTTCAGAATGTAAAATAAATTAAAATTAAAAATTTTCCAAAAATGAAACCAGATATTGATTTTTCTTACGATTTTTCTTTAGGTTGAAAAATAAAAACTACACCGAAAAAAATTAATTCTCAATACAAACGGAATTTTCCGCTTCTAAATTCCTTTTACGTTTTCGTTTTAATATAAGTTTATTTTTCTACACCGTAGCGGAATTTTCTTATTAATCTGAGAATATTTGATCTAAAGGACGACTTTTAAGTTTTCCTTTGTGATTGAACTTATTCATATATATATTTAAGATTATCCCTTTAAAATTGAGATTATTCCTCTAAAAAAACGGATTCTTGAAGTTGCCCGTAATTATTTGTATATTTGAATTCATGCAACTTCAAACTAGTTGAAAATATTATTAAATGTCATTATTGAAAAATAGATAACTGATGAAAAAAAATCTCCAGTGAAATCTATTCAAAATTTGCAGCCTCTATGAATAAATTTATATTCTGTAATATAATTGTCGTTTTATTTGTAGAATTAAAGTTAAATCTTTAAAATGTTAATTCAAGAAATTAATCAACGTATGTACATATTTTTATTTATATCAATAGAAAATAATAAGGTTTGGATCATTGTTTTCTTTGTCAGAGAATTCTGTAATTTCATTTTGTATTTTGTATTATATAAACATATATGTAACGTTAAAAGACTTTAGAGTTTAATTAATTTGAATGAAAGCGAAAAATAATAATAAACTCTTGGAAACATTCTAAACATATTAATCTTTTTGATAAATTAAAATTTTTTAAATTATTTATAATTTAATTATTTAAGAACTTTATTTAAAATAGTCAAAGTATTAGTATTCAAAATCTGATTTTTAACCACTCTAATAATTTACAATAAATACTTAATTCAAATATTATTTTTGTTTTATAGAAATCATGAAAGTATATTAAAAATTTTAGAGAGTGTTTAAAGATTTTAACCTAGATGATTCTCCTGTAAAGAATACTTTATCATTTAAATAAATCGATTAACCACTAAATTATTGCCTTAAATAATAATGTTTCTTGCTTATTTTTATTTAAATATTCATTACAAAAGTATATTAAACGTATAATTCTTATTTTAAATAATAAATAAAAAAGGTTAATGTACATAAATTTGATACTTTTGAAGTTGGTCTAAAATTGATAAGATTACACTTTTTTTGAGAGGATTCCTTTACAAAAAAGGAAAACCCATTCAATTGAAGAGTAATACTTTAGTGCCCATATATAAGAGGAAAATTTGCATCAAATTAAGCGGAATCCATTTATTTTGAGAATTTTTTTTTTTCGGTGTACTTAATTATATTTTAAAGTATAGGGAATAAGATCCCTTTTTAAAAAATGTGGCTTGCGGTAATAAATTTCGAAAAATAGTAATTTGAAATCCACGTTTTGACGTTTTATTCATTTTTTTTAAACACAAAAGAGAGAGACTCTACACCTTAAAGTTGACGCTATTCATTAAACATCACAAAATAAATTAAAAATGACCAGATTTGAGTTGAGAACCACTGAACAAAGAGAACTACCTTAAAACAACTATAAATAATATAAAATATTTTAATGTAACTAATCATAAAATTAATGTTTTTTAAAAAGTACGGTTGGCCATCTCTTCCTGAGTATCAGTGTAAGATGGCAAAATAGATGTGAGAGAGAGTTGACCACACCTATTGTTTAAGTAAATACAAATAATTAATATATAATTTTGAATTTATTACATGAAACAATAAACAAAACACAAAAATAAGTCTTATTTTAAAGAGCCAATTTCTGTAACATATTTGAATTACCCATCTCTCCCATATGACATCTCCCCGAATTTCCCCTAATATTTAAATAAATAAAAAAAATTTTGTATATATTTCTGACGTTACTACAAAGCTTGGCTCATGCACAGTTCCAAAAAATACGATAATAAGCCTTATTCTAAAAAATGAGCACTTTAACATTCAGTAACGTTAACCCATTGACGTTTTTTTAGCACTAGTCAAAAAAATATACAAGGATTTTTAGTAATTTTTTATTTGTTATTTTTAAGTTTTCGTTTGCTTCCATGCACAGAAATGAAGCAAAATAGGCAATAATAATTTATATTAAACAACAAATTCCGTAAAATATTTGAATTGGCCATCTCTCCCGCATGGCCATCTCCCACGGACTTATCCTAAATTATTCAATCCTTATGAATTCCATTTCTGTCAATATGTTAAGAATAAGTTTCTCTAACTTTTCAATTTTTTGCAAATGTCTAGACAATTGTAAATAATTAAACAGTTAGTTTAGTTAACCCCTTCACGCCCATGGGACATTAGGGTGGCCAAAAAAAAAAAATTTCGATTTTCATAAACCTTACCCCCCAATTTTGTTCTTTGGCGAAAAACATGAGATACGTATTTTTTTATTTTTTAATATTAACCCGTGCCGCAAAGCCGTTGAAAATTACCATTGAATTCCCATAGGAAAAATGCACTTTTTCGTAAATTTGACATAAAATCGTGAAAAATTGACCTTTTTCTTTCTGTAAACGATATTTCTGTTCATGAATGTCTAAATAATAAAAATCTGTCGTATATTTATTAAATAAATTAGTTTAACTATTTTTGATGTGACTGTAAAAAAACCCCACAAACGTAAAAAAACCTGGAATTTATTTTAAAAAAATATTAATTATTATTTTAAATGCTTTTTCTTCATTCATTGATATTATTATCAAAATATATATTATTTTTTATGTTTTACCATGTTACATAATTTGTTTAAACAATTTATTGTTGTTATTTCCCTACAAAATGACAAATAAATCGAGCGTTTTTGCAATTTTCTTAAACTTTCTAACTTTAGACGCTTAATAGAAACATAAATTTATATATATTTATGTTATATAAATATTTATTATCAAATTAAGACGCTATCAATTGTTTAAACAAATTATTGTTGTTATTTATTAACTTTTTCAGAAATGCTTAAGGGGAGGTTCTAGTCCAAAGTCCCGAAAATTAACGTAATTTTAGGATTTTTTTTTTTTTTTTGAGTTAACGCAAATATTTTTTGAAATAACTTCTTATGGTATTTATTGGTATAGATTTGAAAAATTTTACAAAATTTTTTTAAGGAGAAATAATTTAAAATGACGGCTCCAGCCCTCCCTGAAGAAAGCCGTGCGTGGCGGGAATCCAAGTGCGCGGGGCACTCTACAGCCCTTTTAAATGATCTGAACTGAAAAAACCAAAAATATTCTTAAACTAGATAAAATTTGGGGGGCCATATGAATCTTCGATTTTTAAAAAAACCCTTTAAAAAAAATTGGGATCATTTGAAAAAGAAAAACCTGTTTTTCCCCCCCTTTTTTTTTTGCTTTATCGTAAAATAAACAATAACAAAAAATTAAAAAAAGAAAAACGCAACCTAGTGGCCCCCCAAATTGAATAAGCTTTAATTTGAGCCGTCAAACATCGAAATCGGTTCAGCCGTTGAAGGTGAATCGTGCCCCGCTAGCAAAAAAAAGATGTTTAGAGAAAAACGCGTTTAAAGTTTGACGAAGGAAAAATCGTATGTAATGTTTATTTTTTTAATTTTACTTCTAATCAGCTATTCCAGGACCATATAAGGTTCCTTCCTTATCCTCAAAGAGCATTTTCTGCTGAACTTAAGCACTGATTTTCGGTGTGTTTTGAAACACACCACTTAATGGGCGGTACGAGCGCGCGTTTTTACTTGTTTTTCGGCCGACGCACTTTTTTGTCTAATATGCTATAGCTCGTAAAATAAATTAGATAGAGGAATATCCTTTTGCATACACATTTTCAAGACCCTAAGAATGAAAACAAAACATAAAAAAAAAAAATTTTTTTCGATTTGGACTAGAACCTCTCCTTAAAAAGAGTTTTAGTTTTTTCTTAATTTTGCAACTTGCTTTTCTTGGATCAACCACATGTTAATAAATTAAATAAAATTATTATAAAAACAATTATTTAAATAAACTATTGTTGTTATTTATAACTTTTTCAAAAATGATTAAAAAATGTTGCAGGATTTTCTTAATTTTGCAAATTGCTTTTCTTGAATCAACCACATTTTAATAAAATAAATAAAAATTATTATTATAACAATTATTTAAACAAATTATTGGTGTTATTTTTTAACTTTTTCAAAAATGCTTAAAAAAAGTTGCAGGTTTTTCTTAATTTTGCAAATTGCTTTTCTTGAATTAACCACATTTTAATAAAATAAATATAAATTATTATTATAACAATTATTTAAACAATTTATTGTTATTTTTTAACTTTTTCAAAAATGCTTATAAAGAGTTGTAGTTTTTTCTCAATTTTGCAAATTGATTTTATTAAAACAACCACATGTTAATAAAATTATTAAAATTATTATTCTAACAAATATTTAAACAAATTATTGTTGTTATTTATAAAATTTTTAATAAATGCTAAATAAAGAGCATTAAAAATTTGTTATGTTAATAATTTATTAATTTTTTTAAATTGTGGTTGACTTAACAAAAGTAATATGCAAAATTAAGAATAAACTACAACTCTTTTAATGCATTTTTAGAAAAGTTAATAAATAACAACAATAAGTTGTTTAATTAATTGTTATAATAATATTTTTAATAAATTTATTAACATGTGGTTGTTTTAATAAAATCAATTTGCAAAATTAAGAAAAAACTACAACTCTTTATAAACATTTTTGAAAAAGTTAATAAATAACAACAATAATTTGTTTAACTATTTGTTAAAATAATAATTTTATTATGTTTATTAACATGTGGCTGGTTTAATAAAATCAATTTGGAAAATTGAGAAAAAACTACAACTCTTTATAAGCATTTTTGAATTATAAGCATTTTATTCCGCCTGCGGAATTATAATGCGGAATTTCGCATTCCGCATTTTATTCCGCATTCTGCATTTTATTCCCATTGCGTAATTATCCTAAAACAGTATTCCGCATGTGCAATTATTATGCGGAATTATCATAAAACACTATTCCGCCTGCCGAATTTTCATAAAACATTATTCCGCACGCGGAATTTTCATAAAACACTATTCCGCATGCCGAATTTTCATAAAACACTATTTCGCATGCGGAATTTTCATAAAGCACTGTTCCGTATGCGGAATTTTCATAAAACACAATTCCGCATGCGTAATTATTATAAAACATTAGTGGTGGGCCTTCTCTTCCAAGCAGCTAGTTTTTTCCGTAATTTACTTTTGCCACTGTTTTTAAGAGTTGTGAAAAGTATCACTTTCGCCACACTTTTTAACTAAGAAACTTGCAGTTTCAGAGCTGGTGTTGGAGAAAATATATTATCTCACAGCCTACTAACTTTTTTATTTGAATCAAATAAATTTTTTTATTTGGAACAAATAAAAAGTTACACTGTTAAAAAAAGGAGTTGAAATTTAACTCCCTACGGGACTCTATTAAAGTCGCACGTCTTGAAGAGTTGAAGTAAAGAGAGTTAATGCTTAATCCTTCAGTCCCCAATCTTCTTAAATATGGAGCGTATGTGACTCACTCACCTTAGGGAGTCGATTTTTAACTCTAAAATCTCAACTCCCAACTCCAGCAACCGTTAACTCCCCAAATTTTTAACAGTGTAGTTGGCTGTGAGACAAAGATATTTTTATTTGACACAAATAACTTATCTTTGTGTCAAATATATCACTTCTCTGGATGTAGCAAACTGTAAAAAATACCTTAAAACTACTGATTATTTGGACTTTATTCCCTGGATAAATGGTTTTTTTAATGCATAGTAGGGCGAATAAATATGAATGACCTTAATTAGAAACAAACACCTTGTGATAGTATAACAATACTGGATTTAATCATTCACTCTGTGATGCGCCTGGCGCTTCTTGCTCCGTATAGTTCTAACCCCACTCTTGTGCACACTATAAAAGGGGCCTCTCTTGCCAGGACCCTGAGGCTGCAAGTCGTGTTGAGATAAATATGCGGGAGGGGCCGGAATTCTTCACTCGGTTGCATTCCAATGCCCCTCTCTTCTTTCCGTCTTCGTCCACCATATCACTATCTTACTTCTTTTCCGCAACGCTCAGCTTGAGCTCTCCTAGCTCTCTCTTCTTTCATTCCATTCTTTACTTTAATATTCTTTTATATTCACCACAAACCTTCGTCCTGCAAATGCGTCTCTTTATCTCACCTTCCCGCTTGCTCTCAAGTGCAACGCTCGATCAATCGTAATTCCCTTTCTTTCCTTCTCTTTAAACCTTCTTTCTTTATTTCTTTCTTTCTCTCTTTCTTAACTTCGTTTCTTTGCTCTCTTCAGAGTTTTTAAGCTGTTCATACTACCATGCGAGAAAAGATTCGTTACATTAAGTTTATGCGCTGCATGAACCTTCATATTTTCTTCTCAACATTCACTTACACACACAAACGCACACGTGCACAAGTCGATATTATTAAAAAATTACAATACTGAAGTTGGAAGCATTTCAGTGACAATTTTTTATGCATGTTGGCACTTAAATCTTTTTTCAATATGCTCCTAATATTCGTCCTCTTTTTACTTCTTCATCATCATCTTCTTCTTCTTCTTCTTCTTCTTCTTCTTCTTCTTCTTCTTCTTATTGTTATTATTGTTGTTTTTATTATTATTATTCAGTGACGGCGGAGCCGGGGGGCACAGGGGGTATGCCCCCCTAGAAATACCTCGTGGGGGCATTGTATGGGCTTGCCCCTCCTCCCTTGAAATCGACTTATAATTTTAATTTTTGAATAAATATGTAAACAACTTTTTTACAAAAGTACAATCTTTTTAGTTTCACACTCAGACAAAAAAATATATTAACTCTCAGACACCGAACTTTTTTATTTAAATCAAATAAATTTTTTATTTGAAACAAATAAAAAAGTTAGTTGGCTGTGAGACAAATATATTTTTATTTGGCACAAATAACTTATCTTAGTGCCAAATATATCTTTTCTATGGGTGTAAATTCAAAAAAATTTTATACAATAATTAATATAATTATCAGGGTTCCTACGACTATCTTTGAACAAAATTCCTTGACTTTTCCAGGTTTTACAGAATTTACATGTTATTTTTCCATACTCCTCAAAAGTAGGGTTTACATAAAAAATAGTTAATAAAATATACAGCATTTGTCGAAACATATAATAACGTTTATTATTATATTAAACATTTTAATATAATTAATTAACTTTTCAACTTTCTTTCATTAGCAATAACAAAATAATAAAAATTTTGAACTTTTTTGACAATGATTAAGTATAGTTTTAATTTCAGTATTTGAGAAATTACAAATTATTCCTAATTTTTCTCGGTCGATTTTTTTTATTTTTCCAGGTTACATTTTTATAAATTTTTTATTTTTTTAAAATAGCAACGAAATTTAAACGCAGAAAAAAGTTCTAAAATTTATTAATTATAGTTTTCATTTTTAAAAATCTCAGATAAAATTTTCTTCTAGATGAATAACACAGCCCTACCAAAAAAATTTTTTGGCCGAGACACTACACTAGTATATTCTACGTATTTTTTTCCCCTGAATTTGAATCCGAAGTCAAAATATTACGAGCTTGTATTATTTTGGGGCCCGTATCATATTGACACAAAACTTACCATGAAGATTGTTATATTGTACAAATATAAGTAAATGTTATTTTGTACAACTGTTAAAATTAACTCTCTAAATCTGAATTAGTAGTTTTCTACTATAAATTAGTAGTTTTCTACTATGAATTAGTCAAATTCATGGCTCATTTTTCTCTAATTCATATAGTAGAAAACTACTAATTGAAATAGTGAAACTTTACTTTTAAAAAAAGTAGATTTTTTTACTAATTTAATTAGTAGTTTTCTACTACAAAATTAGTAGTTTTCTACTAAGAATTAGTAAAATTCTTACTATTTTAATAGTAGCTCATTTTTCGCTAATTCATTAGTAGAAAACCACTAATTCAGATTTAGAGAGAAAAGATTTTTAGATTCTAATTATTAAATATTTGATTTTTATGAATTAATTGAAATGTTTATTATTTATTTAATTTATTAATTCAATTGATTAATGTTGAAACCTTTAATTTTTGCTGTTGTACAAAATAACAGTTACCAAAGGTTGTATACAACATAACAATCTTTATGGTAAATTTTGTGTCAATATGGTACTGGCCCTCATTTTGACACAATATTTTTCATAGTACATGTTACACGGAAAAAAATAATTTTTCGAATTTTACAAAACTTTTTTGCACTCTTGGATAAAGCCATTTACTAAACTCAGTTTCAGGTATGTTCAGAAAGGTTTTGTAAAATGTACTGAAATTTCAGCACAAGTTACGGAATTCTTTGCAGTAACTGCAAATAATTTTGCACTTTGTGCTAAAATTTCAGGATATTTTACAAAACTGTTCTGCATATACCTGAAACTGGGTTTTGTAAATGGCTTTATCCAAGAGTACAACAAAGTTTTGTAAAATTCGAAAAATTATTTTTTTTCGTGTATATTGTTCAACCTATGAAAATGTTATATTGTACTCCTATACTAAAATCAAAGATTTTTAAGTCTTATTTATTAAATAATTTATTTCAACCCATTAAATTAATATTAAAAGTCTCAATTCATCCAGTAAGTTCAATTATTGAATAATTAAAACTTAAAAATCGTTGATTTTAGTAAGAAGACAATATAACATTTTCATAGAACTTTTCTACGCTAAATCCGCATTCCAAGTCAAAATGATCAGATTAGCTAAAATTTTTTAGATAATCTCAAAAAAGCGATTTTTCGTGTTTTTCAGCAGTTTTTTAAGATTATCTAAAAAATTTTAGCTAATCTGATTATCCTGACATCAGATTCGGATTCAGCGAAGAGAATAAGTAGGAATATACTAGTGTAGTGCCTGGGCCAAAATTTTTTTTTTTTTTTTTGGGGTTTGTGTTATCATTCTTTGAGTCTGCTTTTAATCAAATTTTAATAAGTATGGATTTTTACTTAACAGAATTTTTAGTTTATCGAATTTATATTTAACATAATTCTTATTTTAGGTACAGAATTTTTGTTTAAACATCATTCTTATTTAAAAAAATTTCCATTCAACCAAATTTTAATTTAGCAGAATTTTCTTTTCACAAAAGTTTAAGTAATACGAAATATTAAATATGCTAGGGTATCCGACATCCAGCCATTTGTAACTTCAAACAAAAATGGAAATTCAGCGTTTTATTAATTATATTAAATGACAGTTAATGCAACTAAAATGTCAAACAAATAAAGATTTGGTGAAATGGATATTCTAAAATTTAAAAATTCGACTTACTAAAAATTCTACTCAATAAATCGGAATTCTCTTAAATAAACAGTAGGCGAAAACGAAATTGATTAAAATAAAAATATTATTAAATATAAATTCTGTGATCTAAAACTGTTAACTGATGTTAACTAAAAATTCGGATTTATTCACTTTAGATCGCTGATGCCTCTAGGTCGCGTTGAGTCTGCAGCGCTCCGCTCTAAAACTCTAATTTTCATGGCTTAAACATTCAAGGCCTAACTTTTCATCTACATATCCTTATGGAAAAAAACCTCAGCTTTCGATTAAAAAAAAAAAAAAAAAAATCGTGTCCTTCACCCTCCCACTCGGAAAATATTGGACAAAAAAAAAATTTCCAAAAATTACCATCTATCTGCACTATAAATATCTCGAATTTAAACATAATTGGCAAATATTTTTTAATATTATTATTTAAAAATTAAATATTATTTAAATAAATAGAATAGAATTTATGTATTCTTTGTATTTACTGATATACAGTTTATACAATCTAATCTCGATCCTAACTTATTAATATTTTATAAATAAATATTTTTGTAAAATATTTGCAAAACATGTAAACAAAATTAACTACTAATTTATCATTTTTATTTATATCTTTAATTTAATAATATTATTTAAATAATTAATTTCAATAATATATAATACAAAAGTAAATTATAAAAATTGTTTATATATAATGTATTGAAGGGCACTTTTATTTAAATAAAGAAATTTATTCAATTTGTATAATTAAAGTTTTTTTGAAATAAATGATTTTACAAAATTACGCTATCGAAGCACGTAATCATATCTTCAATATTTTTCAAATTTGAAAATTGTCTTTAAATTATTTCGTTTGGTTATGATTCTTTGAAATTTATTTTTTTAAAATGAGAAAATAATTGTTTACAAATTTAATTTACTTCTAATATATCTTACAATTAAGTAAAATTACATAATTTTTGTTTGTTTATTTATAGTTTATTTTATACAAAATTAATAGTAAATATTCATAAAATTACTAAATCTGCAGCAGTTGTAATATTTATTATTTAATTAATAATACTTTTTATATGTATATACTTTAATATATAAAAAAATATGTAATATGATAAGTTGAACAATTGTGTCACAGTTGATTCAAGCTTGAATCTAGATTGGATGTTCAAGCTTCGCGCATGAGGATTAAAGCAGTCTTGAATCAAGCATGGAACGAGCATTGGAGTCCAATCTTTAACCAATATTGAACGACAGTGATTTAAAGACTGTTCCCAGTCTCGGTTACCCACTCTGGGTGTCAAAGCTAGAATCAAGCCTCCACCCAGCGTCAGCATTGGTTTCTCGCGCCTGGGTATTTAAGAATTGTTTGGACCTAAATAACGCACTTATAAATATACAAATAAAAATCGCACGCTTAGAGGAATCGAACCCTGAAACTAACTGATCCAATTCTGACGCTTTATCCGACTGAGATAACACGGCTAATGAGTAAGGGCTTTAGAAGTTGGACCTTGTAAATAAGCTGCTTTTCTATTTAAACGTGATGCAAAAAATATACTTGAATACAATGATAAACATTAAATTTATTATTGGTTACAAATTTAAAAATGATATTAACAATAGAGTATAGAATCAATTAACTGTAGGGGAGACTGAGGAGGAAAGTAACAGAGGTGGAAAGTAACAACGCTTATAACTTCTAAACCAATGAGCGGACAGACATAGTTCTTAAATAATTTTTAGTCAGTTTTGCTCCCTCTACCTCCCCCAAATTATGTTAGGGGTCTACCATAAGCTATATATCTGATACTGACATTTTGTGCAAAAATTACGTCAAAAGTAAGTTTTTGCCTAAATTTTCAAAATATCATATTTTTTTGATTTTATAGATATTTAAAATATGCTTTTCATTTTTTTGAAACTCCTTTATTTATCTGTAAGTCGTGCTAGTGCATAATTAAAAAATGCGAAATACTTTTGTGTAATTTAAACTTGTTTTTTGAAATCCAAGGAAAAGAGGGGTTTTATAAACCTCCTCCTTTTTTATAACTATGTGATTTTATATATTTATTTTATATTTTAAAGATTAAATATTGGACTTTTGATTTGAATTTTTTAAAAACGATGCTTTTTTAATGTCATTGCTATTCAACGAATACTAAATAGATAAAAAAAACTTAATTTTAAAAAAGCCCAGGCGCGAGAAACCAATGCTGACGCTGGGTGGAGGCTTGATTCTAGCTTTGACACCCAGAGTGGGTAACCGAGACTGGGAACAGTATTTAAATCACTGTCGTTCAATATTGGTTGAAGATTGGACACCAATGCTCGTTCCATGCTTGGTTCAAGACTGCTTGAATCCTCATGCGCGAAGCTTGAACATCCAATCTAGATTCAAGCTTGAATCAACTGTGACACAATTGCTCAACTTATCATATTACATATTTTTTTATATATTAAAGTATATACATATATAAAAAGTATTATTAATTAAATAATAAATATTACAACTGCTGCAGATTTAGTAATTTTATGAATATTTACTATTAATTTTGTATAAAATAAACTATAAATAAACAAACAAAAATTATGTAATTTTACTTAATTGTAAGATATATTAGAAGTAAATTAAATTTGTAAACAATTATTTTCTCATTTTAAAAAAATAAATTTCAAAGAATCATAACCAAACGAAATAATTTAAAGACAATTTTCAAATTTGAAAAATATTGAAGATATGATTACGTGCTTCGATAGCGTAATTTTGTAAAATCATTTATTTCAAAAAAACTTTAATTATACAAATTGAATAAATTTCTTTATTTAAATAAAAGTGCCCTTCAATACATTATATATAAACAATTTTTATAATTTACTTTTGTATTATATATTATTGAAATTAATTATTTAAATAATATTATTAAATTAAAGTTATAAATAAAAATGATAAATTATTAGTTAATTTTGTTTACATATTTTGCAAATATTTTACAAAAGTATTTATTTATAAAATATTAATAAGTTAGGAGATTGGATTGTATAAACTGTATATCAGTATAAACGAAGGATAAATAAATTCTATTCATTTATTTTTGATAATGAATATGTTCCAGAACTTTTAAAATGTAAATAGCACATAATCCAGGTCTGAACCTCACAAAGTTATTTCTATTGACTCTCAACTACCCGTCGTAGCCGAGTGGTACTAATAGCGTGCGTTCACCGCGAGCGAATTCGTCTATAGGGCCGTGGGTTCGATCCCCCCTTGAGCGTGCGAAATTTTATTTCATAGGTTAAGTGTTTATATGTATTAAAATTGTTAATTAATCTTAAGTCGATAATAATTAAGTGTGTAAATGTGCAATTAATCTTAAATTATAAAAAAAACAATCTGAAGAATATCAATTTAAATAATTATAGATGAACATTAAAAAATTTTTTTATTTTATTAATTTTATGATAATCTGCAGCAGTACAGTAATTAAGAAAAAATGATAATAATAATATTATTATTGTATTTATTATTATAAATAATATAATAATATAATTCATAATAATAATATAATATTATTATTTTTATTTTTATTATTATTATAAGAATTATCATTATTAACAACATAATACAACAAGAATATTATTATATTAATAATTATTTAACGTTCTGTCTTCTGTAAGCGACAGTGGAATCAGGCTTGACGAAGCTATAATCGGACTTCCGAACATTGATTGAGTCTTGAACTCCAATCCTCAACCAAGCTTGGAGCGTCAGGCTTGAATCGCTGTTACATTCTAGCTTGGACGAGTCTTGCTTCCTCCGACTCACCAATCCTCAATCAATATTGACCAATTCTCAGTCAAGCTTTATAAAGCCTCAAATCATCGTCCCTGCGCGCCTGGGAGTGCAAAAATATCTGCCAATTATGTACAAAATGTAGTTAATATCACTTTATATTTTTATATGTTCATAATAAAAATAATTTAAATTATTAGCAGTTTTATATTTGAAATGCTAGCCTTAATTTTAAAGTGTTACTTTCTTCCTTCGTGCTGTTACTTTCCACCTCAGGGGTGAGGAGGAAAGTAACAAATAAAGAGCTGATTAAAAAGTCCTGCAGTGAACTATCAAATTATTATTAATGTTTAATTCCAATTTTATTTAATAGGTGAAAGTCCAAGCTTTCGATTAGTATGTTTACAGAACTTATCTGACAAATAGTTTTAATGCTAGCATCAAAAAACTGATTTTTGTTACTTTCCTCCTCGGTCTCCCCTAATCGCATATTTAAGAAATATTCTTATAATGTTTATATATAAAAATCTCCTAATTTTAAATATAAATGAAGTTTGCGTAATCACACTACGTCCATAAATTTGAGACGTGTGGATTTATTCTTTACAGAGAAAACTGGAAAAAACTGTTTTTGATGTACTGAAGAAAAAATTTACCTAAAATACAAACACGTTTTTTAATTGAAATAAGGCCATTTAAAAATAAATGTACTTACGATTTATTTTGTTTTGGGCCTTAACTACAATATTCTAATGAGATAAAGATTTTGAAATATTGGATTAAGTTATAAAAAACCATTTTTGTTGCAAATGTCATGTTGATTCAATGTACCGGGGAACAATGAACCACCTGGAATTTCAGTGTATTTTCGATTTCCAGAGTGTTATGCTTGATTATAAAACTTGGCATGCGTACAGCATGTTACAGCGATTGTTATCAGTACTTTTCTCAACATAGCAAAACTAAAATGCCATTTTAGCTAGTTAACTTAAATTTGAGGTATATTTATGTTATACATTATCAATTAAAAAGTGTTAAGTAACAATTTTTTATAGTATTTGATAGAAAATAAGTTTTTTTACAAAGTGAAAATTGCAATATTATTATTGTTGAACATTTTTAGTATTTTTATAGAGGTGGTTCATTGTGTACCCAGGTTGTTGAAAATGAAAATAGCTTGTTACTTTAGAAAAATCCTAAATTGTATTATTTAATCAAAATAAATCGTGTAAAATATGTGTGCATTACCTAGATAAGTGTTGTAGTTTTATATTGATGCAAAGAAGTGCTTGAAATTGGTGAAATTCAATAAGTACTATGACCTTGAAAAAAACTCGGTACATTGATAGCCACTCTCCCTACTTAAATTGTATAGCAGTTCCATATAAAATACACTTTGAAAGTGAAATTATACGAAATTTGGAACTAAAATTACTATCTAAATTTCTTAGAGTGAAAATTTCTCTCTAATTTAAGAGTGGGATGTAAATTCACTCCAGATAGAGTGAAAGCTCACTCTAAAAGAGTGAGATCGCTCACTCTTATTGAAAGAGTGCAGAAATTCATTCCAGTGATTGGAGTGAATATTCACTCCAAGATTTAGAGTGAAACATGCACTCTATTTTGAGTGAATGTAAGCACGTATACCTTATAACGGCAGTTCGTAAGTTTAGTACCAACGCCAACGAGCGTATAGCATAGTGGTTAGAGCGTTGGGCTTTAGGCCTGGGGGTCACACGTTCTAGACCCCTCAGCGTCAAATATTTTAATTATATAAGTTTAGAGTTAGTATTAAGTTGTATGTTGCATTTGTAAATATGATTTTAAAAAATGTTATAAAATAAAAAATAACAAATATCCTTGAGACAAAATATATACGAAAATAACACAGTACTGACAGAAAGTTACTAATAAAAGAGGTTCAAAATTTATTTTTATTTATTATTTTTTAAAAATAAGATATTATTCCTCTAAAGTTATAATGTTATTCAAATTTCCAAAAGCTGTAATTAACCCAATCTAAAATATGAGTGGGAAATTCGATCTAAGTGGAATGAGCCGCCATTTTAAATCAGCTGAAAAATTCACTCTAATTAGAGTGAACTCGACACTCTATCTATAGATTATGATTAAATTTAGCAGAGATAAGTTGTTGGTATAGCACCTGCAAAGCTCTTTGTTTATTATTAGCAGATTAAATGCTAATGTTAATCTTGAAGTTTGGTTGTGATCGCCGGTATCTTGTGTGTTTTGTTCGGAGTCCCTTAACCTAAAAATTGGCTAGAGGCTTATTTTCTCAGTGAACTCGCAAGAGCTCTGAAAACTGCGCCATTCTAATTAACATTTGAAGAAAGTGCCATTTCGGAATTGACAGATTTTGTTTTTAAATTTAGGTTGGCAACGCGAAAGATTTTTATTAGGTTAAGAATGTCTGTATAAAAAAACAAGCTCAGGTGATTTAAAAAATTTAAGAATTAAAATAAATTTACAATTATGTTTTAGTATTGATCACCTGAGCTTGTTTTTTTATACTGACATTATTACCCTAATAAACATCTTCCGCGTTGCCAACCTAAATTTAAAAACAAAATCTGTCAATTCCGAAATGGCACTTTCTTCAAATGTTTATTAGAATGGCGCAGTTTTCAGAGCTCTTGCAAATTGGTTTTGTTTTCAGAGCTTTATCGAAATGGTAGAGTTCCTCTCCCAAGCGACGAACTGAGTTTAAATGTTTAAAATAAAAATTAAACAATATAAAAATAATATAGAAAACAAATGTTTTTAATTTTATCTTTTATGTAGGGGAGAGTGGGGTAAAACCGCTAGGTTTAAATTTATTGTCGCATAAAATTTTAACTATATATTCAATTGGAGTAATTTTTGTTTGTTACTCTGCTAAAACTAACCAGTAACAGATTTCAATAGTCGTTATTACATTTATCATAATCATAATTACATTATTTAGTTGTTTTTAAAAAGATTCAAATTAGCGGCTTTGCCCCAATTGTTGGGGCAAAAACGTTATTGCTAATATTATTGCTCCAAATATAATAAATGATCTAAAATATACACTAAATAACATTTATTTTTGCAGTAAATATAAAACATAAATATTTTACGGATTTTTAAAGATATTTAATCCATTTTATTGAAAATAATGACAATTTATATTTTTAATCTCATATTTTCAATGTAATTGTTTTTTATTTTGTTTCAAAATCTACTTTATCGATTGTACAAAAATAGAGTGTCATTTAAATAACCACGCGAAAATATGATTAAATAATAATGCTTATTTAATATTCAGAATTTATAATTTTTTATCAAATTAGTAGTAAATTTTAATAAATAATAATGATAATAATAATAACAATAAATTTGATAAACAAAAATACCTTTTTGCTTTGATGAAAAATTGCAGGTTGACAGTTGATTAACATGAAGTTTGCAACAATAAAAATGACAAGATAATGCAGTATTTAATATTCAATTGTTTTTTATCAAATATTTTTCAAGCGTCTTTGCCCCAAACGAAAAACCTTTTTTAATTTAAAATTTGATATATTTAGATTGAAAATTAAACCTGGATTTCACAGAGATTGTGTAGATAAATGTATACTTTATTAGTACGTGGAAATTTTAAATTTAAAAAACTCACATTTAGATTAAAAATGTACTATTCTTGATCAACAAAATTTTCATCTCATACTTGTAAAAACTATTTTTTTGGTATATTTCTTAATATATTTTATATTTCCAAGATTTTTTTTTCTAAAACAATAGCTCCAGTTATATTTATGATGAACTTTAAACTCAAGTTGAAACGGTTAAGAAATAAGGCAGATATTTTGAAAAACGTCTTTGTCCCGCTTAGCGGTTTTGCCCTACTCTCCCCTACTTCGTCTTGATTTACTTTTCATGATTCTTGTTCACTTATAAAACGAAAATTTAAATAAAAAGCTTGACCGAGTCGTTCGTTTTGACGGATCAAGAAAAATATGACAATCGCAATGCATTTTTCATGTAGGTATGTTCACAAATTGGTAAAATAAAATTATTTCGCTAAAAAACAGTAATTTATTATATTTTGATAATAAAACCTTAATCAAAATCATTTTCAATTCACAAAAGGATTGGCTTCATTTCAATGCAAATAAATATTTGCATAGAAGAATTTGAAACTAATTTTTTCTTTATTTATTTTAGCAAAATTCTTAGTAGTGCACTAATTGGGACATTTACCTTACTATCAAAAATTTGAAAAATCCAAAAAGAAGTACCGTCAAGCGGGGCTTTTTCGTGCACGCGAGGTTTCTAATGAATAAAATCTTTATATTGAATTGTTTAAGTTTCCTTTTTGGTATAAATGTTTTCTGAAAACTAGACTACAGAGAGTACTAAATGAAATTGCTTAATTATTTATCAGAAATAAGAAAAAAAATCCTATAAGTCCAAGCTAGAATGTAACAGCGATTCAAGCCTGACGCTCCAAGCTTGGTTGAGGATTGGAGTCCAAGACTCAATCTATGTTCGGAAGTCCGATTATAGCTTCGTCAAGCCTGATTCCACTGTCGCTTACAGAAGACAGGACGTTAAATAATTATTAATATAATAATATTCTTGTTGTATTATGTTGTTAATAATGATAATTCTTATAATTATAATAATAATAATAATATTATATTATTATTATGAATTATATTATTTATAATTATAAATACAATAATTATATTATTATTATCATTTTTTCTTAATTACTGTACTGCTGCAGATTATCATAAAATTAATAAAATAAAAAAATTTTTTAATGTTCATCTATAATTATTTAAATTGATATTCTTCAGATTGTTTTTTTTATAATTTAAGATTAATTGCACATTTACACACTTAATTATTATCGACTTAAGATTAATTAACAATTTTAATACATATAAACACTTAACCTATGAAATAAAATTTCGCACGCTCAAGGGGGGATCGAACCCACGGCCCTATAGACGAATTCGCTCGCGGTGAACGCACGCTATTAGTACCACTCGGCTACGACGGGTAGTTGAGAGTCAATAGAAATAACTTTGTGAGGTTCAGACCTGGATTATGTGCTATTTACATTTTAATAGTTCTGGAACATATTCATTATCAAAAATAAATGAATAGAATTTATTTATCCTTCGTTTATACTGATATACAGTTTATACAATCCAATCTCATAACTTATTAATATTTTATAAATAAATACTTTTGTAAAATATTTGCAAAATATGTAAACAAAGTTAACTAATAATTTATCATTTTTATTTATAACTTTAATTTAATAATATTATTCAAATAATTAATTTCAATAATATATAATACAAAAGTAAATTATAAAAATTGTTTATATATAATGTATTGAAGGGCACTTTTATTTAAATAAAGAAATTTATTCAATTTGTATAATTAAAGTTTTTTTGAAATGAATGATTTTACAAAATTACGCTATCGAGCACGTAATCATATCTTCAATATTTTTCAAATTTGAAAATTGTCTTTAAATTATTTCGTTTGGTTATGATTCTTTGAAATTTATTTTTTTAAAATAAGAAAATAATTGTTAACAAATTTAATTTACTTCTAATATATTTTACAATTAAGTAAAATTACATAATTTTTGTTTGTTTATTTATAGTTTATTTTATACAAAATTAATAGTAAATATTCATAAAATTACTAAATCCGCAGCAGTTGTAATATTTATTATTTAATTAATAATACTTTTTATTTATGTATATACTTTAATATATAAAAAAATATGTAATATGATAAGTTGAGCAATTGTGTCACAGTTGATTCCAGCTTGAATCTAGATTGGATGTTCAAGCTTCGCGCATGAGGATTCAAGCAGTCTTGAATCAAGCATGGAACGAGCATTGGTGTCCAATCTTCAACCAATATTGAACGACAGTGATTTAAATACTGTTCCCAGTCTCGGTTACCCACTCTGGGTGTCAAAGCTAGAATCAAGCCTCCACCCAGCGTCAGCATTGGTTTCTCGCGCCTGGGTCGGCTAACTCATAGGAAACCTTTAGAAGGACATCCACAAATCTCTAGCAAACAGAATTAATAGACAGTTTATTATGAATTTTGTTGTACTGATATAGATAATGGTGCAAAAAGATTGTAGATAAATTTTTAGAGGGTTAGGTCGATTATGAGAAAACTTATAAACAATTTTCTTTTTCAATATTTTACTCGGTGTCTTATGGGAAGCTGCATTTTCATGATTTTCAATCTCAAATTGCAGACGACACGAAACAGAAAGAGGGAAGTATAAATGCAACGTTGCCTTAAACATCGTTTAAATAATAATTTCAGTTGTAATCTTTATCCATCAGAGCATAAATGCAATGATGCCTACACGGGGTAGTCACCGGTTGTGCAAGGGTACCTACTAAAACTCTTCACTTTTCCTTATAGGATCCTTTTTCTTGGATAATAATCATATGCGTCGTTAGCGTAGTGGTTAGTGCGTTAGGTTTTAAGTGCGAATTAGGTATATGTATGTATAGGTTCGATCAAAAATAAAAGTAAATAAATAAGAATCATCTTTACAGAATTTAATAAGGCTAAAAAGTTTGGAAAATTTAATATTATTTTTATTTTTACAAATTTTTCGTAACAAACATTTTAGTACAATTTTAGCCAGTACAAAATTTTGTAAAATGCCAGTACACATTCTTAGTACCACGCCAGTACCGTTAGACTGTTCCCAGCCGAATTACCTTTTAGTACAATATCAGTACCCTACCAGTAGAAAATTTTGTACCCTGCCAGTACAGATTCTTAGTACCACGCCAGTACCGTTGGACTGTTCCCAGCCGAGTTACCTTTCGGTACAAAATCAGTACCTGGCCGATGCAATGTCAGTACCATACACCAATACCACGCCAGTACCGCAGGTATTGGCACAGTACCCAGCCGATCGTAAATTTCCACCTGAGCGAGTGGAAAAAAACGGTTCTGTGCACAAAATAGACCCGCTCGACGGTATTCACTTTTTTTTCGTTTTGGAACAAATTGCAGGGGTGTCATGCCCTTTTCCACGAAAACAAAATTACAACACGTTTTTGAGTAGTGATGCCGTCGAGCGAGGAAATCGAGGAATGAGACGATATGAGAATGAGGCGGTCCAAATTTCTCAAAAATCCACGTCTCAAACTGTCTCTTCTCATTTCATCTCATCTAAAACCGTCTCTTCTCGTTCTCGCCTCGATTTTTTGAGGAATTTTTGCCAGATGTTGCTTTAAGCTGTTAGAAGTTCATCTATAGAACATGTGTGCGTCAGCGGACAGGCACTCGGTTCTTAGTGTTAGTAAGCCAGTGGAGCTCAAAGATTTTCTACTGTAGAAAGGGATAGAGAACGCTAATTTCTTTTCTTACAAAAGTCCAGACGGAAAAAGTACCACTGAAGTAACATCTGGTTAGAATTTCTCAAAAAACCGAGAAGAGATCGAGAAGAGACGGCCCGAGAAGAGACGAAACGATCTGAGAAATATCGAGGAAAGTGAAAGGCAAAACCGAGGAAGCTATGAGAAATCAACGAGGAAAAGTGAGAAATTCTCATCTTTCCTCGTCTCGAACGGCATCACTATAATTTTGAGCCACTCTATATTGTCCAATATTACAATTTACTTGCTACGTTTTGTGTTAAAAATGTTATAATGAATCGAAAAGGATAAAGTAATGTACTATATATTATTACACAAGATCTCCTGTGAGTAATTTTTAAGTTAAAACACTTATAAATTGTTTAAAAAATAATTAATTTTTGTGTTGAAAAAAGGTGCATTTTGTCAATCTCATCTCAAGGTTTAAACATTTTGATAAAAATGTGGAAAACCGCATACAGAGGGATTGGGGTTCATAAAAAGTAGATCGTGTGGTTAAATAAACTACCTGTTATAATACTACCTGTTTATAATCACACAAAACCTAAAGCGCTCAAAACGTTGCATAATAATGCCATTTTTTAGCTCAATTTGTAAAATAAATCGAAAAAACGGTATCATTAGGCAAAGTTTTGAGCTTTTTAGGTTTTGTGTGAACAAGTAGTTTATTTAACAATACGTTCTACTTTTTATGCACCCCAATCCCTCTATATGCTGATTTCGACTTCTGGCCTGAGTAGTGGGGGATCAGTCTGTAGCAGTGTTATGTGTCAAACTCGTGGGTAGCTGGTCCACCCCCCCCCCCTCTCCCAATTTCCCACTATGACTACTTTGCGAACAACTACTGATTAGCTATTCCTGTACGTAAGTATTACCACTACAGAGATTTGCCCGTGCCTATGAGTCATAATCAGTGGTAGTAAGTACACAAAAAAAAATTTGAATGTCCTTATTAACCAGGAACCTTTAGTCAATCGTAATGCAGTAAAATTAATAAGAAGTCCTGGTTAATTTAATCACTTACTCATGGTTAATTTCACAAATCAAAACCTAGTAGCAAAAACCCTCAATTTCCTATAGTCAAATCTGCTACACGGAAAAAATAAGTACGTGAATCTTTCCTTGACTTTATTTGATTTTTGGATAGGACACAAGTTTGTAAATATTTCCAACACTTTATTGTAATAACATTAGGACTTACTCAAAAAGATAAAAAAAGTCCAAGAATCATTACAGTACTGTCAAGGAACTGATATCCTTTAACCACATTAACTGTTATTGCACGAGTACTTGAAAGAACACTTGACAAAGCAAAATACCACAATGTCATAAAACAAGTGCACTGATTTAACTGTTTACAATAATAATATAAATAATAATTGTGAAACGATGAGTGAAAGGTATTTTTTACGTGGTTTGCTAATATTTAACCGAAGCCCCATATCTATGTTAAACAGAAAACATTCCAAATGCCAGAATAGCAGTGTGGTTTAAATGTGCGTGTATTGTTCACAGACAGTTTAAATCACAAAATTTTTTTTTTTTTTTGGGTAAAATTCAAGTCGTCGACAGTCCGTGAAAATTTTATTGACTTTCTTCGAAATTTTAGAGCATGAGTATGATCACTGAGTCAAGGTAAAATTCACGTACTTTTTTTCCCCATACAGTGGTTTTTTATGAGAAGATACCCTGCTAACGTTAATTTTCACAAAAAGAAAGACTTTAACAATTTTCTGTAGGAATAGCCAGACCACATAGAGTGAACTATTCGTATACTTATACAAGCCATTTTCTGATTGGTTGAGATTTTCTGTACGAATAGACACTTCGTAAATAAAATCTGATTTTTTTATATAATAATACGTATTTATATTTTTAAATATATTTATGCAATGTTGCAAAAATGTAACGTTAAAAACTAAAATCGGTGCGATCTTTATAAAATACTCAACTTCCAAAATGTAACTTTGTTTGAACGAAGAAAATTTTCATGACGCGAGTGTCAATAAAATTAAATATTATTTATTTGTTTGGAAAAATTTAAAAAACAGTTTATGTAATAAATTATATTTGACTGATTAGTGTATATTTCTTAATAAGAAAATATACAAATAACCTAACCTAAAAAGTTACATGAATATATTTTACATATAGACCTATGATTATGTTTACAACTGAAAATTAAAATTTAAAAGTGCTATTAATAATAATGTTTTGATTAATACCTGTGTATGTATAAGTAATCACTTATTTTAAAACGTTTATATTTATAATTATTTACACGCGTTAAACTGATTAAATTTCAACAAAGCATATGGTCTTCTTAACCAAGTTTCCTAGCAGATTTGACTAGAAAATTTTAGAATTTTTGCTACAAGGTTCTGATTTGTGAAATTAACTATATGAGTACGTGAATTAATTAACCAGGACTCCTTATTAACTTTACTACATTACGATTGATTAAAGGTTCCTGGTTAATAAGGACATTGCAATTTTTTTCGGATAACCTTGAGCGATCTCCCAACATCAAGTTCCTGTGGTTGACTGTCGTACTAGTTTTTTTTTATTTAATAACGGGTTTTATTGGATATAAATTAAAAATATTATGGTTTCTTAACTTATTACAGCTTTTTAAAACATTCATTTATTCGAAAATAAATAAAAATCGATTAACATGTGATTAAAACAACCTAGTATCATGGTCAAATTGACTTATTTTCCTAGTCACATTAATTAATTTTCCTAGTCAGTTTAACTATATTTGAACCTTACAACTTTAATTAGGATTTCATATTCGGCTTCTCTCGTAACTAGGAAACTTAGTTAATTCTTAGTAAACGGGTACTAGGGATTTTTTTCGGTGTAGTAATCAGTATTGAAATTTTCCTTGAAATTGGAAATTTGCCCGTTCAAAATACTTGAGAAAATTTAATAAAACCTTCAGAAAAAGAGAGTCGAATTTTCTCTTATCGATGTACGAGGGGAAAAGTAAAAAAAGAAAATTATTCTACAATGTTTAATCTGAACAATCTTGTTGATGCACTCTAAAAACAAGTGTCTTATTTTGTCCTCACTTTTAAGACATTTTGAGGTGTCTTAATTTTAAACCATTGAGATAGTGTCTTAAAAATGCCTGTAAGACGCTTTCTAAACGTCTTATGTCTTAAAATTAGACACTTGTAGGACACCTGTTTTTACAGTGTGGAGGTTTCAATTTTCTATGTCTGCAGCCAAAAGTAGTTGCCCCTATACTGAAAAGGATTTGTTGCAATTTGCCAAGAAGGTTTGTCTTATGCATGAAAAAAAAGATGTAGAATTAGAGAAAAGAGATGGATAGAGTAACGAGAAGAGAGAAAAATGAGAATGAAAAACGTTTAATGCCCTCGTATTTTCTACATTTTAAATAAAAGCCTAGAATTGAGGGCCTTTCTTCTGTTACACACGATCCTGAGGGACCCGACCTGACGCAGTTCTTATGCGGAATAGGGAGGCTGCTAGTTCACGAGAGCTTGAACAACAAGGACAGAGTACGATACATAAAAGGAGAAAAGAAACAGAATGGAAGAAGAGGATTGGCTAAGAAGAAGGAGAAAACTAAGAGAAGTAGGGGAAGTATGAGCAGGAGCAGTAGGGCAGCTGTGCAAGAAACGAGTAAGAACGTAAAAAAAAAAAGAAAAAAGTGTATCCCTTAAAAATTTAGCCCCGAAGGTGGGGTTAGGAATTTCGGACTCATAACTAGCCAGTCTCGCGATGGCTTTCGTGAAGATGAGATAATGTCGAAAATTTGTGTGTCAATGGAGGTAGGCTCATATTAACGCACTGGTATGGACCGCCAGTATACTTTATGTGTACTCGTACCGGCGCAACAATATCGTTCATATGTTGATATTTACAACCAGACAAATGCTCAGCAGCTGCAGCAACTACAACAAAATAAAAATCAAATTCGTCAGTTACGATACCAGCAAAATTTACATCAATATCTTTATCAATATCAATATCAACAGCAACACATACAGCCTGAACAAATTTACGAAAATGTTGTCTCTCAATATCAAATGAGATTGTGCTATCATAATGATTACGAAAATGAAGAGCAGATACAGCGTTTTTACTGGGAGCAGTGCTATAGACAAGAAGATAGCGATGCTCTTGCTTACTATTATTGTGAATATGTAGGTTTCTTAATTCAGTGTGTATTATAATTACCGTTAATGGTGCTGATTTCAGTTCTTTATTTGTGACAATGTTTTTGTTAGTGATTGTTAATTACCAAAATTCACGTCTGCTTAAGAAAATAACCTGAATCATGTCCAATATTGGTAACGTTTTCAATATTTGTTTCCATAAATTTTATTATGGATTATAAATATATTTAAGATGAGCTATATAGGTACATTAGGAATTGATATAGTCATATGGAACATATAACCTATTTGCAGTAAGCACGCTTTAAACAAAAAAGATGTGGCTTCGAAACTTTGGAAAAAGTGCTTAATTACTATAAAAAAATATACTATACGACTTTATTTTATTAATAACTTTGAAATAAAGTATTTATTGAGAAAATAAATACAGAAGGTATACTGTTAGAAATATCTGCCTTAGTTTTAATAATGCACATGTGATGGAACTTTTTTTCATTCATGTAAATGAAATTTCAAACATACAGTGGAACCTCATTTATCCGAACTAATTCGGGCAGGACCTGGTTCAAATAATCGAAAGTTCGGCAAATAGCAAATTTAAGTATTTTTATAAAATTAAAGTAAATCGATTCAACAGTTACAGCATACATTAATTTAATTTAATAATATATTTATTTTAAATATGTATATGTGTCGATTCAGGGTGAAAGGGACCTTAGTTGCAGAACTGAGTTTTACGCGTACGGGCGTTTGAAGTTGAGCCTCCCTATGTTACTGTTAGGTTATGCCTATGTTTAACCTCTAATAACACAAGAACTAATAGACATAAACAAGTTTTGATTTATGTATGTTAAAAAGCAACTCAAATTCTATCGATTCATAATAACAATTAAAAATCAAATGTTTTGAATTTCACAAGACGGGAGTTTGAACTTGTGCCTGCCTATGTTATTGTTAGGTTATGTCTATGTTTCATCGCGAATAACAGAAAAACTAATAAACATAAACAAGTTTTGATTACTGTATGTGAAAGAGCAACTCAAATTCTATCGATTCATAATAAAAATTAGAAATTGAATCCCGTGCAGAAAATTGTAATGGCGTTGTACAGTCCCAATCTAGCTTCCCTAGAAAATATACTGGCGCTAGACACTTTGACTATATAGCGTTTAGACAGAAATATGTAACGTTCGTATATCTTATCGACTAGATAGTGTGTTTAAATTGGCGCTATATAGTCGTACTAGATATCTCTAGAAAGGTAGAAAAATAATATCTATTTTCAATTGCAAATTCAGTTTGTTTAAACACACTTTTTCACATACGGTTAAACATTCACTAGACTTAAACAATTAAAACTATCTTATTTAAATAAAATCGCACGACAACTGGGATCGAACCCGGGACCCTTCAGACGCAAGTTGTACGCTAAACCCCGCAGCCACGCTCGCTTAGTTCAAAATATAAGAAACCCTATATTTGAATTACAGTTCAGTTAAGGGTAAGACCATTTACTTTTTTAAAAATTATTTTTTTTAATTGTAGGTATTAAAATTTGCCAATGCAATAGCAAATAAAAATTATTTTAAATTATATTTACTCAATGTCTTGATGACTCAAATATAACCCTTGAAGGAAAATTTCGTGGAACTAGCTAGCAGAGCTAGACTGCATGTAAATTTACATTGCAGCTAGCGCTGTTACATAGTTGCACGAAATTTTCCTTCTAGGGAATAGCTACTAAAGTTAATGAACGGAAAAAAGTGTCCAACACATTTTTGTTAAATTAGCGTCTTCCTTGTTTTAAATCGTTATAAACATTAAATTTTATATGTAAAAAAAATATTCGGATTTTGGACTTAGAAATTTTTACTTGACAATCGCATAGTACAATTTTCGAAAAAGAGCATTTTACACTTTCTTCAAATGCTTTTAAATGCAGTTCAAAGCATTCTAAACAAAATATTCTTGAAACAAAACAAAAAATTCAAATGTGATTTAGAATTATTCTCTTTAGAAAAAAAATTTCATGGAACTAGCTAGCAACGCTAGATACAATGTAAATTTGCATGCCGTCTAGCGCTACTAGCTAGTGCCACGAAATTTTTCTACTAGTTCAGCATGAACCTACTCAATAGTACAATCTTGAAAGAAATCACTTAATGTTTTATTGAAAGTGTTTTGAAATGTCATTAAAAGCATTTTGAATAAACTTTTTTTTTTTTTTTAATTTGACTTAGAAATATTTTTGAGCAGGAAATATCGGCATAAGACTGAATTGAATATGTTTGCAGTACTGCGCCGGCATTGCCTTGACAGAGTTTGGCCGAATAATGGCATGAGCCCTGAATCTGTACCGTGCCGTTAGTAAACATTACTATCGGCATCACTCATGCATTTCCCATTGGGTTGAATAAAATATAAACTGAAAGAGTTTCTAGCACCCAGATCACGCCAGTATAACAGTCCTATGAATGGGAATGCATGACATAACCTATATACTAGATTTATAAGTATATATTGTAAACTAGACAGAATCAAGACCGCCCCAGTCTAACTTTACTGTAATAGCAGCGCGTGACATAACCTGTATTAGATTTATTAGTGTATCTTAGAAACTAGATAGAATCCAGACCGTCCCAGTCTAGCTTTACTGTAAATAGCAGCGCGTGACAAAAACTATACTGGCAAAAAATCAATCTAGACTGCCATGACAATTTTCTACACGGGATGTTTTGCAGCTAAGGTCCCTTTCACCCTGAATCGACACATATATTATATTAGGGGTATTCCATTTCTAAACGACCACCTTCAGAAACAATTGCCAATTTGAGACAATTTTTAAATAATTATTTCTTCTACTTACTGAGGCCAAATTACTTTTGTAATTAGTAGTTTCAAAAGAATATTTTCTAAATTTTACAATGATAAAAAGAATTTTGTTCAAACATATGTAATTTATATACAAAATGTGGTTTGAAAGTTAACCTTTCGAATAGGTATCTCAAAATACGTTGTTACAAATTTATTAAAAATATATCTTAATGCACGGAAAAAAAGTACTTGAGTGTTTTCTTGACTTAGTATACTTGACTTTTGGATAGGGCCAAAATTCCATTAACGAATAAATAATCATGCACTAAAATTTTCAAAAGAAGTCAATGAAATTTTTATTGACTGCCAAATTCTTCTATTTCTGCAAAAAAATTAATTTTTGTGATTTACACTAATCACAATATTATTTATTTAACAGAGTCGCAAACAGGGTCATATAATACACTATTGTATACTATTAACACAATTTTAAAATTAATTTATTATTTCAAAGTTTCGAACCTATAATACCTACTACACAAACAAACACACGCAAATCACAAACGCGAAACAAAACACCTAAACCCCATGGTCATCTCGCACTTGAAATAAATTTTGGTTTTCCTTTATATGACTTCCCAAGAGGAAATTAAGCATTGGCTGAGTACTGCGCCAATACTGTTAATGTCGGCGCGGTACTGACAGCGAGGTCTGGCGCAGTACTGGCATAACTCTGGGATGATAACTACGTTCGGTACTGCCTGACGGTACTAAGAGTGTACCGACTGCCAATACTGGCGCAATATTGGCTGCATAGAAAATCTGAATTGCGCCGAAGTCAATTTTTTTTGCGATATCCTGCTCTCTAAATTTGAAACAGCGCAAAGTATACAGCTGTTTCAAAACAGCGTATATACGCTGATCAAAAAGCGATTTTTTCACTGATTAGCAGCGAAATTCACTAATTCACCAGCGTATATACGCTGTTTTGAAACAGCTGTATACTTTGGGTTGGTTAAACAGCGAATTTTTGGCTGTTTCAAATTTAGAGAGTGTGTGGCTGACAAATCTACCAACACAAGCTATAGGAACAAGCTTTACGAACATTGATTGATATAGTACTGTTTATAATAATAGTAATATAATAATAAGTTATAATAATAATTCTAAAAAAATTTGAATAAAGAATATTAATAATAATAATAATATAATAATAATAATAATAATAATATTACATTACTGTAATTTTTCCGTACGATAGTATGGAAAAAAAACATACGTTGTATGAACAAACCTGTTTTCAGATTGTTGTTTTTATAATTTAAGATTAATTGTACATTTAAACACTTAATTATTATAGACCTAAGACTTATTAACAATTTTAATACATATTAACAATTAACCTATGAATTAAAATTTCTCACGATCAAGGGGGGATCGAACCCACGGCCCTATAGACGAATTCGTTCGAGTATTTACATTTTATTTATTTACATTTTAATAGTTCTGGAACATATTCATTATAAAAAATTATTAATTATTATTTATAACTTTAATTTAATATTATTATTTAAAAATAAAATATTATTTAAATAATTAATTTCAATAATATTTAATACAAACGTAAATTATACAAATTATTTACATATAATGTATTGAAGGGCATTTTTATTTAAATAATAGAATTTATTCAATTTATATAGGTAATTAAAGTTTTTTAGAAATAAATGATTTTACAAAATTACGCAGTCTTTAAACAATTCTTTATAATATTAAACGTCATAGAACTCAATAAACGATAAGAAAGAAAGAAATATCTAAAATAAATTAAATTAATTGAATATTTTAAATTTAAAATTAACAACAGATAAAAAAAAAATAGTTTAAAAAAATATGTTTGTAAAGTATTAAATATAGAAATAAACATTAATGAAATTAATTTCAAATAACATTAAACATTAACATTTTATTTTATTAATTTTAAAAGTTTCTTAAAATAATTTAAAATGTTTTTGAAATAAAGAAATTAATTAAAAAAATTATTTAATTTTATTCAATTAGGTACACTTTTTTTTTTACAAATAATTATAAAATTGTTGTTGATTCAGATTTCTTTGAGATATTGTAATTTTTAATTTTTCATTATACCTATACTTTTAATTTTAAAAGTGTTTAATTCTTCTATTGCTTAAAATATTATTTAGCAAAATAAAAATATTTAATTATTAAGTATAATTAATTATAGAAAACTAAATAACATTCAAATATATAATTATTAATTATAATTAATTATAATTAATATTAATTACAGAAAACTAAATAACATTAAAATATTGTGTATGAAAATTAACAATTTTTCACATGTTAGTTTTAAAAATTTATTATTTAAATATTAACACTAAAAAGCTAAATAATAAATCAACATAATATAAATAATATTATTAAAAATAATGTTAAAATAAAATCTTTCATTATATATTGCTTATTTATTTATAACTGCAGTCTTTGTAAAATAAAAGTTTTATTTTAATTTTTTTTATTTCACTTGTTTGGTTATTATTTTAAATTTTTTTATTAAATAAATTAAAAGTTAAATTAAATAAAAAAATGTATAGGGTAAATGATTTATAAAATTAGTAAATTATTTACTGAAATTATCCATGTTGAAATAATTTATGTTTACAAGATAATTTCTCTTACTTAAAATTATTGATATTTTATATATTCGCGGGTAATATTATATATATCGCTGGAGTAGCTCTTGTTCTACGCGCATACGCTACTCTTGGTCGCAGAAAAAATCAATAATCAGTTATTCAATAAAATAGATCGAATTTCCGGGCTTTCGCGTCGATAACAACTGCTTTTTTAAAAAAAACAAACGCAGAGTGTACATTGAAATGCAAATCGAGGCAAATTTTGTATTTCTATTAATTTTACGGGTTTTAGGTGACGGTGAAGTGGTGAGCAAAAAGTGACAGGATCAAGTTATTCACTCGAGAAGTAATTTGGGGAAGCGATTTAAAATAATTAGTGATGCATGTCGAGCAAACGATCTGATCGACTTCACATCTGATTGTCTGCTGTTTGCTCGATTATGATTGAATTGAACAAATTACTTTTTATTTACCTTTTAATAATTAGCATAACTTTTGAGAATATCGTTAAGTAAGAATCCTTTCTGTTTGTTGATATATACTGACATACCGAAATGTTAAAAAAGTAACCTCTTTTATGATTAATTGCAAACTTAAAAATTTTACAAATTAAGCAAAGTAACCTCGTAAAATTTGAATATAGAATTTATTTTACAATTTTTTATATTTTTTGTACAAACTTAAATATGTGTTAAGTTTGAATCTTTTAAAAGCTTACAGAAGAAAGATACGATGTGTTGAAAGATGTCATTTTTCATGAATTTGAAATTTAATTTTATAATAAACAAATTTTTTTTTTTAAATTATTGTTCTGAATAAGAAAAGTTAATGTATTAATTTCAAACCTCGTAAGTATCCAAATTTTTTATTAAATACTTTTATAAAAACTATGCTTCTAAATATCACAAAAATTGACAGTCTTTATAGATCAATCTTAAATCCATTTTTCTTATTATAATTATGCTTCATATAAAAAATAAATTACCACACACAAATCTTTAAAATATATATTGACATTCTTTTTTAGCGGAATTTTATTTAAACCTATATTTAGTAATTTAAAAAAGTTTGAAACATAAACTCAAAACGCTATACTTTCACGTCTTTAATTAACATTTTGTAAATGCCCGAACAGCACCGGATGTTTCAGCAACATCCGTTGCTGTTTGGGTGAAAAAGAAAATATTATCAAAATCTTTATTAGAAATGAATTCTATGGAGTTTAATAATGACTTATAAAACAAATTTATTTTTGAAACACTTATAGCAGCAACATCCCTTAGACGAAAGTCAATGGAATTACCCACGTGACAGATAAAAAATGTCAACAAAAAGAAACGATTCTTACTTAAAGATATTTTCAAAAATTATGCCAATTATTAAAAGATTAATAAAAAGTAATTTGTTCAATTCAATCATAATCGAGCAAACAGCAGACGATCAGATGTGAAGTCGATCAAATCGTTTGCTCGACATGCATCACTAAAAATAATCATTGATTATGTAGGCTACCCGGCAAGAAGCCTTGAAAAAAAAAGAATTACATTTATTTGACATTTACTCAAAATCGCAATGACTTCTTTTATATTAAATACTTGAATTTCCCTCAAATACTTACTTCCAGAAATAGAAAATAATCTTTTTGAAATTGATTCTGCTTTATTCTAAAATGATTTTGTATTCCATGCATCAGAATAGAATATTAAAATGTTTTTAATTCCAGAAACTTCTTCTATTCTGTAAAACAGCATACGCATTCATGATTTTTCTATTCCCAATAATTCCTTCTGATTTGAGTCTACATAATATTTAATTCCGTAATAGAAAATACAGTTGACATTTTTTCTTTCCCTAGCAATTCTCTTCACACATTCAATTCAAAAGGTTCATTTATGTTTGTATTTTCAAGTTACGTGTAGCTCAGTGGTTACTTTCGTGGACTTTTATTACTACATTTTGAGTCACAGTTAAAAAAATGTTATAATAAACTTTTTATCCCACAGGCACAAAAATGGCGATTTTAGATGCCTGTAGGCAGGGTGTAAACGCATTCATTTGTTCGGTCGTGTGAAAATGGCGTCCATTTTTTCCCTAGGGAAAAAATGAACAGCTGATCCATGCATTTTTTTCACCTTAGGGAAAAAATGGACGCCATTTTCATACGGTCAAACAAATGAACGCATTTCGACCCTAACCTACAAGCATTTAAAATCACCTCTTTTGTGCCTTTGGAATAAAAAGTATCGTAAGCAACACGGGTTTAAAGTCAGTCCAATTTGTTTACAATGATGTTTGTGTACTCGTTTTGTCTCGGGCTTCGCCCTCGACCATCACTCGTACACAAACATCAGCGTAAACAAATGGCTGCCTTTAACTCCTTGTTGCTTAATATACTATTAATTCATAACTGAATAACTAAATGTAATTCATTTATTCTACATGTAATAGATTGTTTTATTTTAATAAATAATTAAATACTTTATTATCACATAAAGAAAAGTATTGTGTTACAAGATTACTTGAAAAAAGTAATGTCTATTATGTAAAGTTATGTTTTATTATTTTGACTTATTCAATTTGTAATACATGACGACAAAATAAATTAGTAGAATATCAATACTAATTCATTTAGCAAAGGAATAGGACTATTTTTTTTCGTAGAAAGAGATGAAATAACTAATTCAGCAGTCAAAACTGACGCTACTAATTCCATTAGCCAAATTTTGACTAATTCAAATTTAGAGAGTACGAGAAAACGTTTTATACAAAAGTTGTAGGTTAAAAAGCCTTATATAAAAAAATTTACAAATTTTTTGTAACTGTTATTTAAAACACTAGGGTAAGTCGGCGAGAGATGGAACACATTTTTTAAACTACTGCAAAATCTAAGGAATTTAGCAGAAAATTCTAATTCTTAAAAAATACTTCAACAATAACCTTCGTACATTCGCACGTGAAACGGTTTTTAATTTTTTTCATTTCTTCTTAATTTATAAAGAAATTTGTATAAAAGCAACGATTCCACTGAGAAAATAAGCCTCTAGCTAATTTCAAGGTTAAGGGACTCGGAACAAAACAAATAAGATACCGGCGATCATAACCGAGCTTCGAGGCTAACAGTAGCCTTTATTCGGCTAAAATAAGCAAAATGCTTTGCAGGTGCTATATCAACAACCTCTCTCGGCTATATTTAATCAAAAATTGGTTATATTTAGTCAACTTATTTTCTCAGTGTCCGAGAGAGATGAAATTGTCCGGGTGAGATGGAACACGGTGTTTCTATTTTTTGTAAATACCCTTATGACAGAAAATTGAGTAGTACACGGAAAGAAATCTGATAGTATTATACCATTGGACGGCCCATAGACTTATTCTATCGGACGCCACCACTTTCAGGCCAGAGTCATATTATTAGTTTATCGCTGCATAGGATTATTCTACGCAGCTAATAGGCGGAGAGGCGACCGCATAAAATGGAGTGTATAAGGAAAATGGTGCAAATCACTATTTTCCCTTATGAAAAATAAGTATTGGATTAAGTATTGGATTAAGTATTGGAATAAGTATTGAAGTATTGGAATAAGTATTGGTTTAAGTATTGGAAACTCCAATACTATTTTCGGGTAACATATTTTTAAACAAATTTTTTTTTAATTTTCTGTATAACTGTGATTTTGCGTTCCATGTATTTCTATGTATTAAATTAACAAAAAAACTACTGCGCAGAGCTGGGAGCCATAGAAACTTAGTGCGCAACCAGTAAAATTTTTAAGAATGTTTGGCGAAAAAAGTATTGGAGTTTCCAATACTTAAACCAATACTTATTCCAATACTTCAATACTTATTCCAATACTTAATCCAATACTTAATCAAATACTTGCTCCCAATACTTAATCCAATACTTATTTTTCATAAGGGTTAGTAAAGAATTTTGTAAGCCAATTTCAAATCGACCTGTGTGCCTGATCCTAGTCGGACAATAATTAAGGCCAGGTGATTAAAGTGGTAAATTGTTTCAAGTAACTTACCTTATAAGGTAAATGTGCATTGACGGTGCCATTTAATAAAATTTGATGCGCTAATTCCAAAAATCTTTGTGTGCCACCTCTCAGGTGGGACGCATCTTAGGCACACCGCTAATGAACATGTACATTTTTTCGAGTAACTTACCTCATAAGGTAAATGTGTACCGATGGTGCCATTTAATGAATATTGATGTCCTGAATCCAAAAATCATTGTGTGCCACCTCTCAGGTGGGACGAACACTACACTGAGAAAAATGTTTAGTCATAGCAACAAAAATTTGTTGAGCAAACCAAATTATTTGGTTGTTATTTAATCCACCAAACTATTTAAATGAGACAACTAAATTATTTGGTTCAGTGTTGTTTCTTGGCATAACAAAAACTTTTGGTTGGCACAACTATATTTTTTTTGTTCGGGATAACAAAAACTTTTGAATGTCACAAAAAATATTTTTATTTGGGAGCTAACTACACTGAGAAAATAAGTTGACAAAATATAAGAACCATATGATTAATATTAACCGAGTATGGCTGCTAATATAGCACCTGCAAAGCACTTTGTTTATCGTAACCAAATAAATATGGTTATGAGTCACTGTAGAATCTTGTTAATTTAATCGGTTACGATAGCTTACCTTCTTCTTAAAAAATATCCAAAATGCGTTATTAAATTTCTTGGATTGCTTTGTTTGTTACCCTACTGGAAAATCCTATATAGGTTCCTACTAGGAATCCTATAAAATTTCTACGTAGATTCTTATAGGATTCTTTATAGGATCCTATGTAGATTCCTATAGGAACATTCCTATAGGAAAAACTCATATGGTTTTGTATAGGGTGGATTTCACGTCAACTGTCCAGCCTAGTGATGCCGTCGAGCGAGGAAATCGAGGAATGAGACGATATGAGAATGAGGCGGTCCAAATTTCTCAAAAATCCTCGTCTCAAACTGTCTCTTCTCATTTCATCTCATCTCGAACCGTCTCTTCTCGTTCTCGCCTCGATTTTTTGAGGAATTTTTGCCAGATGTTGCTTTAAGCTGTCAGAAGTTCATCTATAGAACATGTGTGCGTCAGCGGACAGACACTCGGTTCTTAGTGTTAGTAAGCCAGTGGAGCTCAAGGTTTTTCTACTGTAGAAAGGGATAAAGAAAACTGATTTCTTTTCTTACAAACGTCCAGACGGAAAAAGTACCACTGAAGTAACATCTGGTTAGAATTTCTCAAAAAACCGAGAAGAGATCGAGAAGAGACGGCCCGAGAAGAGACGAAACGATCTGAGAAATATCGAGGAAAGTGAAAGGCAAAACCGAGGAAGCTATGAGAAATCAACGAGGAAAAGTGAGAAATTCTCATTTTTCCTCGTCTCGAACGGCATCACTAGTCCAGCCAAAAAAAAAATTTTTGTTTAATCCTTTCGCAATTTTTCTTATGAGTTGTCTTATAGGTAAGTAATTTATCAGCCAAATATTTTTGAATTTTTAAAAAATTGCCCGAGAGGGAGGGGGTTAAAGTTTTGAACTTTTTGTTAAGACGCTCTCATTTGTTTATTTATTGAGCTTAAAAAAAATGATACGAAAATTTTTTGGTACATGATTTTTCTAGATTTTCTCATCAGCTTTCGATTGGCGTGGTCTATTTTAAATTTTTTTTTTATTTTGACCAAAATTTTTGAAAATTAAAAATAAATTTCACTTTTTTTCGTCTTCGGGCTCGTTTTATTTTTTATATTTTATTTTTAAAAGAAAGCTGAGATTTTTTCCTACAAAATATGTAATTTTCGAAAAACCCTTTTTTTTGTTTTTGAGAAATTTAATGTTGAAGTTAGCGCGCCACGTCAAGGCGAAGTCTCACTCTACCGCCCCGCTTGTTGCTGTGCGCTGTATGCATCAGTACGTGGATATTTAATTATTTTAATCCTTAATTAAACTTTTTTCTGCATTTTACAGTGCTGAGACTGACATGAAAACAATTAAGTGTCTGCACTACAGTTCTTTTGTTTATTTTTTTATGTTTAAATTTTTTTGGTAATTTTTTGGTATTGGTTTCTCATAGAGAAAGTATTGTTTTACCTCCACAGGATCGATTGAGATTTTCTGAAATATCTTGACATATTTTGAACTCAGGATGTCAAAAATGATGTTTTTAAAAAATGTCTTGCTTATGTGTGTATGTAGTTATGTATGTTAAGATTATGTTAGGCTCTATATTTCGAAAACAATAATTTGTTTTTTTTGAGAGACTATAGGTCTTTAGGGGGGCAAGTTAAGTATACCAATCGATGTGGTTTTAAACTCTCAGCAAAATAGGTGTACATATATTATATAATTTCTTATAAAATGTAAATAAGATTCCGTAAGTTACGAAACTTAATTTCTTTTTAAACAATGATAACTCTGAATAACATTACATTAGACCGTTCGCAAAGAGCTCATTTGATTAATTTTTAGTGACCTACAAGTAGTCAGAAATATATTAAAAAAGCAACAAAATATAAAAATAAAATTGTTAAAGAACATAATTTTCAATATTTTTTGTTTATAGAATATTAATAACTTTTTATCAATTTGCACTAAAAGGATCGCTAAGAGCTTAATCGATGCATTTTTAAAAAGATAAAAAAAATAAAATAAACCCGATTTTACTGTTTTCAAAAATATGTAAATTTTTGAAAATTTTTTTTTTCAAGATGTTTAAATTTCAAAAAAATGTAGTTAGAAGTGATAGATCAGACTCAAAAGTAGGGCATAATTTGTCCCCCCTATAGACCTATTATCTCTCAAAAAAAACATTGTTTTAAATTATTGTTTTCGAAATATAGAGCCTAACATAATCTTAACATACATAACTACATACACACATAAGCAAGACATTTTTTAAAAACATCATTTTTGACATCCTGAGTTCAAAATATGTCAAGATATTTCAGAAAATCTTAATCGATCCTGTGGAGGTAAAACAATACTTTCTCTATGAGAAACCAATACCAAAAAATTACCAAAAAAATTTAAACATAAAAAAATAAACAAAAGAACTATAGTGCAGACACTTAATTGTTTTCATGTCAGTCTCAGCACTGTAAAATGCAGAGAAAAGTTCAATTAAGGATTAGAATAATTAAATATCCACGTACTGATGCATACAGCGCACAGCAACAAGCGTGGCGGTAGAGTGAGACTTCGCCTTGACGTGGCGCGCTAACTTTAACATTAAATTTCTCAAAAACAAAAAAAAGGGTTTTTTGAAAATTACATATTTTGTAGGAAAAAATCTCAGCTTTCTTTTAAAAATAAAATAAAAAAAATAAAACGAGCCCAAAGACGAAAAAAAGTGAAATTTATTTTTAATTTTCAAAAATTTTGGTCAAAATAAAAAAAAAATTTAAAATAGACCACGCCAATCGAAAGCTGATGAAAAAATCTAGAAAAATCATGTACCAAAAAATTTTCGTATCATTTTTTTTAAGCTCAATAAATAAACAAATGAGAGCGTCTTAACAAAAAGTTCAAAACTTTAACCCCCTCCCTCTCGGGCAATTTTTTAAAAAATCGAAAAATATTTGGCTGATAAATTTCTTACCTATAAGACAACTCATAAGAAAAATTGGGAAAGGATTAAACAAAAATTTTTTTTTTGGCTGGACAGTTGACGTGAAATCCACCATAGATATGACATAGGAAAACATATAATACCCTATAGGGTTAAATTTCACATTTTTATAGGAAAACGTATATTTTCCTATACAAATCCTATAGATATAACATAGGAAAATATATGGTTACATATAGGATGATATATGAAAACCTACAGGAAAACATATAGTTTCCAAATTGGATCACATATGAAATCTTATAGGAAAACATATATTTTCCTATAAGAATCCTATAGATATGAAATAGGAAGATATAGGAATACATGTAGGATGATATATGGAAACCTATAGGAAAACATATATTTGCCTATACTAGATCACATATGAAATCCTATAGAAAAACGTATAGTTTCCTATATGAATCTATATAGGAAACTACATGTTTTCCTACATGACTCTTACTAAATTGGAGCAGAAATTTATATGTTTTCCTATATAGGTTCGTATGTGGATTCCTATAGGAAAGCGTGTAGTTTCCTATGACAATCTATATAGGAAACTACATGTTTTCCTAAAGGGTTCCAATGGGAGTCCCAGATGGGAGTGTATATGGGTCAGCATATAGGAATTTATATAGGTTCCTAGGTAGGATCCTACATAGGATTTCTAAAAATGACTTTTTTCAAATGCGCATGTCTCCGCACTCAGCCAATGTCAGAATTTAAACTTAACTGCTTCAAGCACATGAGAGCTCTCCCTTTTTATATCTTATCTATCTAGACTCGTTTGTGTGTTTAGGTGAGAGAACGCACCTAGCGGCACTTCTATGAATCTCTTGTATAGGAATTCATATAGGATTTCACATAGGATCCTATATGTCGACCCACATAGGTAAGGATCTCTTCTTATAATAAGAGAGTTCATTTTATAGAAATGCCGGTAGGTGTGTTCTCTCACCTAATGGGGTCTTACCTATGTGGGTCGACATATAGGATCCTATGTGGGATCCTATATGAATTCCTATACGAGTGATTCATAGAAATGCCGCTAGGTGCGTTCTCTCACCTAAACACACAAACGAGTCTAGATAGATAAGATATAAAAAGGGAGAGCTCTCATGTGCTTGAAGCAGTTAAGTTTAAATTCTGACATTGGCTGAGTGCGGAGACATGCGCATTTGAAAAAAGTCATTTTTAGAAATCCTATGTAGGATCCTACCTAGGAACCTATATAAATTCCTATATGCTGACCCATATACACTCCCATCTGGGACTCCCATTGGAACCCTTTAGGAAAACATGTAGTTTCCTATATAGATTGTCATAGGAAACTACACGCTTTCCTATAGGAATCCACATACGAACCTATATAGGAAAACATATAAATTTCTGCTCCAATTTAGTAAGAGTCATGTAGGAAAACATGTAGTTTCCTATATAGATTCATATAGGAAACTATACGTTTTTCTATAGGATTTCATATGTGATCTAGTATAGGCAAGTATATGTTTTCCGATAGGTTTCCATATATGATCCTATATGTAATCATATATCTTCCTATTTCATATCTATAGGATTCTTATAGGAAAATATATGTTTTCCTATAGGATTTAATATGTGAACCAATATAGGAAACTATATGTTTTCCTATAGGTTTTCATATATGATCCTATATGTAACCATATATCTTCCTATGTTATATCTATAGGATTCTTATAGGAAAATATATGTGACGCGTTCTGAAGAAAGGGACCTAAGGAGCCAATTGGTTATTTTACAGGGGAGCGAAAACAAAAGTCGAGAGCGCATGGTAATCTGTATAAATCGAGAGATTTGAATTATTATAACTTGAAAAATATTCAATAAAAACCTTTTCTGACTTTAGATAATGAAAAAGGAACCTTTAATAAAATTAAAACATCCATAAACCGAAAAACGATTTTTTGCTTCTTAGGTCCCTTTCTTCAGAACGCGTCACATATGTTTTCCTATAAAAATGTGAAATTTAACCCTATAGGATATTATATGTTTTACTATGTCATATCTATACAAAATCATATGCGTTTTTCCTATAGGAATGTTCCTATAGGAATCTACATAGGATCCTATAAAGAATCCTATAAGAATCTACGTAGAAATCTTATAGGATTCCTAGTAGGAACCTATATAGGATTTTCCAGTAGGGTAAAAAGTATACGTATTTTTAAAATAGATACAGACATTATATTTATATAATACCTTGCGTCAAGAACTCTACTAAAAAGTCTGTTTTTAGAGTTCTAGAGATTAAAAGGAGGAGAATCCTACTTTTAATCACAGTTATCCCCACCAGCAACGCCATTCAAGCACGCTTGCCAACCTAAACATCAGCTGTCGCGTCACGTGCTAGAACAGCAAGCGTACTTGAATGGCATTGCTGGTAGGGTTAAACTGTGATAAAAAGTAGGATTCTCTTCATTTTAATCTCTAAAACTCTAAAAACAGCGTTTTCAGTAGATTTCTTGACACAAGGTTACTATATAAAATTATTTGTGGAACACGGGCGCATCTAGGGGAATCTCGACTCGTGTAGCACAATTCTAATCAAAATATATAATTGTATTTTTGACGTTTTCGCCTGTCACCTCTGAGGTTAGGTTATGGGGCGCTGACAGATTAGGCCAAGGCCGATGAAATCGTAACGCGTAAACTGAAAACTTAAGACTGAGAGAGAGTCGGACAGAGATATTGTCTGTCCTACTCTCTCTCAGTTTCATTCTTAAGTTTTAGGTTTTACGTCTTACGATTCTATATGCGTTGCCATAGTAACCTGCAGGCAGCCAATAGCTGTGGCCGTACCGTAAGACTGAGAGAGAAGAGGACAGAGATACTATGTATAATACAATACGTATGTACAAAGATACTTTACACATAGATCCGGCAAGGGTCCTGGTGGCATGTGGACTAACTAAAAATTTCCATTAGTAAGAAAAGGACGGAGATATCTGTGTCCTTTTCTTACTAATGGAAATTTTTAGTTAGTCCACATGCCACCAGGACCCTTGCCAGATCTATTTGTAAAGTATCTTTGGTATGTATTATACAGTATACAGTATAAGGGTAAAATCCCATGTGAGTAGAAAATCATAAGAGTGAGAGAGACAGTGATATCTACCTACCTCTCTCACTCTCATAAATTTCTGCTTTCGGTTTTACGCTTTCTGCTTACATGGGATTTTACCCTTAAACCATGTAATATACATCAGGTAATATACAGGTCTGTCAAACGTAAAGGCTAGCGCACCAGAATCGTGCTGTTTGTATACAAACAACCCGGTATGTAGTTTTAACAGTAAAACTTGTTAAAATTGTGCAAGCGTCGATTTAGTTACCGCAATATCTTCGAATGGATACTTTTAGCTATTGGATTTTAACCATTTCAACTCGGATGTGACAGCAAGTATCATTTATTTTCCGTTAGTCATACCTTATGTGTTTTTACATAATAACCCTTTAGCCGAGATATTAAGCAGCTTTGCTAGAGGTTTATTTTCTCAGTGTAACCCAGGTGCAAATTTTCGGTCGGCCAACACATATAATTACATAATTCACATGTTATAAATTTAATTACACAAATATAATCAGATGAGAATGTAGAAATTTCATATTAATGAAAACCTGAAACAGAAAAATTTCACTTGTCATGCAGATTCGAACCCGGGTTTTCCATCTGCCAGTCCAGTAGGCTAACCACCAGCCCATGAGAGATATAAATGACCAATAAGAAATAAACCTTATAGCTAGACAGTTTAGTAACACAGACCGTTGGTCTGTTATGTTTGGAGGTTATGGTTTGTTTGGAGGTCACAGCCAATTTATGTTTGGTTGTCACAACCAAATTACGTTTGGTTCAACCAAATAAGAGCAACAAAATAATATTGTTGCCCCAAACAACTTGTAGTGTTACGCCAACCAAATCGTTTTGTTATACCAATCAAAATATTGTTGTTACAACCAACAATGGTCAACTAAAAAATATTGTTGCTAAAACTAAACCTTTTTTCTCAGTGTAGGCACACCGCTAATGAACATGTAGATTTTTTCGAGTAACTTACCACATAAGGTAAATGTGTACCAATGGTGCCATTTAATGAATCTTGATGTCCTGAATCCAAAAATCATTGTGTGCCACCTCTCAGGTGGGACGAACACTAGGCACACCGCTAATGAACATGTAAATTTTTTCGAGTAACTTACCTCATAAGGTAAATGAAATCTAAAAACGCTATATTATGAAGTTTGATGCACTGAATTCAAAAAACTTAGTGTGCCACCTCCTAGGTGGGACAAACCCTAGGCACACCACTAATTAATGTAGAAACCGCGGACGCGCCCAGGTTTTTCGGAGCATGGCACGCGGCTTAAAACGCAGCAAACCGAGAGCAGGATCACCGAACAAACTTTTTTTGCCCTTTTCAGGTCACTGGAGGGAAAAAAGATTTTTCACGTGCTGTCACCAAAGATCTAGGATCCATAAACCTTCCTCTCCTATGTCCCATTTCAAGGATTCACACATTTATTAAGGCAATAAAAAATACTTTTTTTTTTAAATTTATCATAAACAATTTTTGAGTAAAAAATTGTAATTCCTTGAATTCTTACGAATCCAGCCATATATTGTACTGTGTAAAAATCTTAAAATTATAATATGATTTATTAATATATTATAACTATTGACCCAGTGGGCAAAAAAAAAACCAAAAGACGTCCTTAAGACGTCTTTTGGACATAAAAGCCGACATAGGGACGTCTTTTGGACATGTGTGTCCACTGGGGAGTTTTCTCTAAAATCTTTTCACATTTCTTGAGATATTTTTAGATATTTGTTATCGTAGGAAAACCAGGATTTTTAATACAAAATTTGGAAACTAATAATATAAAAATTAAAACTTTTTTTTCATTTCGTAATCCCAATTTAACGCCATTTTTCAACAAACTGACGATTACTGCCGTAAACTGAAAAAACAGTCCGGTTAAAATAACCAGAATTTCGGTTAAGCCCTATTTTTCGGAAATTCTTGTAAAGCTAACCAGAATACTAGAAAATTAACCAGAATTCTGGTTAAAATAACCGGAAAATTATGTTGAATAGGGCTTAACTGAAATTCTGGTTATTTTAACAGAACTATTTTTTCTTTACTACAATTTGTTTACAACAATTTGTTTATATAATGTTTAAATTAATTTACCGTTTTGTTTTATACATATTTTTATATAATACCTTGCGTCAAGAACTCTACTAAAAAGCCTGTTTTTAGAGTTCTAAAGATTAAAAGGAGGAGAATCCTACTTTTAATCACAGTTAACCCCACCAGCAACGCCATTCAAGCACGCTTGCCAACCTAAACATCAGCTGTCGCGTCACGTGTTAGAACAGCAAGCGTACTTGAATAGCATTGCTGGTGGGGTTAAACTGTGATAAAAAGTAGGATTCTCTTCATTTTAATCTCTAAAACTCTAAAAACAAACTTTTTAGTAGATTTCTTGACACAAGGTTATTATATAAAATTATGTGTGGAACACAGGCGCATCTAGGGAAATCTCGACTCGTGTGACCATGTGTGATCGTGTGTTCACACGTGTCTCGATTCCCCTATAGATGCGCCCTTGTTACACAAATAACTATTGTAATTACTTAACAATTATTTAAGGGGGTGGGGGATATGGTTTAAATAGCAAAAAAAAACCATTTTTAAACATTTTTTTTTGATTAAATATTTTTTAATCCTTATATTACTACATTATTTAGTAACTTTTAAAGTAACTTTATGAATTTTTTAAGAAAAAAATGTCCAGAAACAACGGAGTTGCAGCTACTTCCAGTAGGCCATGTCGAATTTTACGGTATCCCGGATTTAAAATCGTAGAATCATCTAAAACATATGGGATTAAGAAAAATTAGTTATTTGGAAGTATACCTCCCAGTCAACGTTGCCCTTTTATTTTTTTTTTGCTTCTGATCGATTGTGCAGCCTTTTTTTTTTAAATGTCGCCTTTTTTAGGCTAAAAAACGTACTTTGACATTAAAAGACCGTAAAAAAATAGAAAATTTTTTTTTTTAATAATTCTTAATCCCATGTGTTTCAGATGATTCTACGATTTTAAATCCGGGACACAGTAAAATGAAGATTTTTCGACATGGCCTACTGGAAGTGGCTGCAACTCCGTTGTTTCTGGACATTTTTTTCTTAAAAAATTCAAAAAGTTACTTTAAAAGTTACTAAATAATGTAGTAATAAAAGGATTAAAAAATATTTAGTAGTTTTGTAAAAAAAAACAATGTTAAAAAAGGTTTTTTTTTGCTATTTAAACCATACCCCCCCCCCCCCCCCCTTAACCTATAGGTTAAATTATTTATAAATAATGCTTATAATTACAAGTGAAGACTCGCAATAAATATTTCAACGAAATAATATAATAACTGCCAAAGCTTAAGCGGCCAGTAGATTATCAGTTGTTTATATTAAAAATAAGTGTTATTTATTAAATACATTATTTTAATTTTTCAGTACTTATTTATTAAACTCATTTTTTATAGTAATTGACATTATTTAATAATATTTTACAAAGAAAAGCACATGTTTCACCACCATACTGGTACTGCATTTTTTTTTAAAATAATGTCGGGGTTCTGCCAGTACTTTGCCAATAATGTCAAACTGTAATGTAACATTAATTAATTTTTAATTGGAATATGTTTGAGAGAAAAAACATTATTTCTTCGACAAATACATACTTCATATAAGTAAATCGATTCGTTTTTTCTTGTTAGAATGAGTTAAATTAAACTTAAGTTTAAAAGCAAAAAACTCAGTCACTAATTCAAATAGTTATATTTCTACTAATCATTTAGTAAAAACTAACTAATTATTAGTCAAATTCATTTTTAGGTTATGTCAAAATAACTAATATTTTAGTAAAATTCTGTTTACTAATTCAATTAGTCAAATTTTAACTATTTTTTAATTATTTTTTTTACTAACAATTAGTCATTTTTTTACTAATAATTAGTTATTTTTCTCTACTCCTTTAGCAATTATAGAAAAATAACTAATTATTAGTAAAAAAATGTTTAATTGTTAGTAAAAAAAATAACTAAAACATAGTTAAAATTCGACTAATGGATACGCTATTTTGAAAATCAACATTAATTCAACAAAATTGTTAATATCTCAGAATATTATAAATATATTTTGATGAAACTTACACATGTTTTAATTTAAAAATATGTACTTTTAAATGAAAATAAAGTCAATAAAAAAAAAACAATTTCATGTAAAAAAATTAAAAAACAATTTTTAATTCAATTTTTTATTTAATTACTCCTCTCTGACAGAAATTTTATTAATATTTTTAAATTCCTTATGAATTTACCTTTAATTTAAAAAAAAAATTGATGGAGACTTTATTAGGTCCCGTGATATTAGACTTTTTGTACAACCGCGCGTAGTTGCAGCAGCCGTGGCAATGCTACACTGAGGGAAACAGATATTCAGACTTACTATCCTGGATATTAAAAAATACTAATTTTAATATCTGGATATTAAGTTTGAATATCTAAATACTTAGTTTTAATATCCGGATGCTAAATTTGAATATCCACGAATATCCATTTTTCTCAGTGTAGGCAATGCGACGCAGCAGCGTAGAAGCTTAGCAGTGCAGCGCGCCACGCCGCGTATTTTTCAAGTTTTCTTAGCTTCAATTAAATTACAATTCAGCAAACAAAAGAAACCAGGGGAACTTTAAATTTTTTGTACACTTTTTGTAGATCAGGCAACGAGCTAAACTTATCGAACGATATTCGAAGAATTTGGTAATTTTTATCTAAACTCACCAAATAATAAAATGACTTTGATAAGTCTTTGACTCTCAGCCTTGTCTTCTGCTTCTTTTTAACTTATTTTTAAGAAAAATGGTACTTTGCAAGCATTATTTCTTAATCCACAATAATAGACATAAATCTGTAATAATAAATTATAGTATAGAGACCATACCCCAAATGCGAAAAATGACACGGCCCAGCATTGGCAAAATAATTGCCGAAGTTCGGCCACCAGTACTGGCGCAGTGTCGTTTTGTTAACCACGGACTTCACTTGGCAGCTTAAACTTTGCCAAGATTTGGCAGCCAGTCTTGGCCATGACTTGGCCCAAACTTGTCTTTCAAATGTAAAGTTACTGTCCAGTTCAAATGGAATTTAATTTTGACTTAAATTTAAGGGGCACACCTAGTGTGAGTGACTGAAAAAAACGTCGATTTTTAGGAATTTTTTTCAGGGAAATTATTGCATCTAATTTTTTTTAAAGTTTTGTACATGTATATTTGTATAAATAGTGAACATTTTGTAATTTTTGCAAATGAAAATATCTTTTTTTTAAAGAGTTATTTGCTATATCAAAAAAAAAACCAGTTTCTCCACTGCTGCAGTTATTGCGGCCTTCTGAGTGACTGAAATCAATAAAAACCAAAAAGATTATTAAACTAGAAGATATTTGTTGTACTATGAGGCTCCAGTTTTTTTTTTGGATGAAAAATAAAATTTTGGGATGCCAAAAACTATCGAATTTTTTAGTCGAAATTTATAATTTTTTTTCAAAACTCCGCCATTTTTTTTGAAATTCAATATTTTTTTCCATCCGAGGGTCATAGTACGGCAAATGTCTTCTAGTTTAATAATCTTTTTGGTTTTTTTGATTTCAGTCACTCGGAAGGCCGCAATCACTGCAGCAGTGGGGCAACTTTTTTTTTTTACACTTGCGAGATGGGACATAACTTTTAAAAAAATATGTATTTTCTTTACAAAAATAAAAAATTAATAACTGATTTATAGACAAATAAAGGTAAAAAAAATTCAAAACATTTGACGCAATACATTCTTCTAAAAAAATTCCTAAAAATCACCGTTTTTTTAGGCGCTCACACTAGGTGTGCCCCTTAAGATTAAACTTTAATCTATTCAATTTTATATTAAGAATTAATAATATAATTAAACTTCTAATTTAATTTAAAATCAATAAAATTATTTTTATTTCTAAATATAAAATAGTTTATCAAAAACATAATATTGAAGATATTAAAATGAAAAATTCTTCTTTTATAACTTAAAAATTAGTTAAAATTTATAACATTAATATGTCATATTAAAATTATTAATTTAATCTTAATATTTTTAAAATCAAATTTTTCAACTTTATTTGTATATACAAATAAATATTAATTGAAACCAAAAAGAGGTAAATTATTGTCTCAATATATTCAGACCTAATTAAAAAGCTTTTTACATAAAACAGAAAAATAAAAAATCTTCTAACTATGTGAACAAAATTATTGTAGGTATTAAATCATTTTTTAAATTTGTAAAATCGTTTTTATTTAATTTATTATTGCTAATATTATGACTATTATTATTATTATTATTATTATTATTATTAATTTGAGTAAATAAACAAATTTTATATTTTTTAAATTCAATTATTACAACGCATTTTTATTGGCAGAATACAACTTTGTTTTTCAACTTTATTTTTACATTTTTTATTGTTTAATTATATCGATTATTTATAACATTTTAATTGTTTTTTCTACACGGACTTAATTATACTCGCATAATATTTGTAAGACCTAAATATTTACAACTACCTAAAGAATTAAAAATCGCACGGACGTAGGGGATCGAACCCAGGACGCTTGGGGTAGAAGTTGAACGCTCTAACCCCTCATACACGCTAGATTTGGTATGGCAATTGCAAACTCTAGTATATGAATATCAGCACTTTCAGGGGCGGACCAACTATCTAATTTTAAAAGTACCTTTTGAACCATTTTAAAATTTGGGTAATAAAAATAATAAAAAACCTTTGTAGATATTACCGTAAAACAGGCTAACTTCGCTCATGTAGGGTAATTTCGCTCAGTAGAAACTTTTTTTTCAAAATGTAATTATCGTTATTTCCAGGAAGAAAAATATTAGATTTGCAATTGTTAATGTTAATAAAAGTATCAAACTGTGTTTCAAAGGTATTTGAAAGCAGAATTATAGTAAAGTTTTAGGAAAAATAATATTTATTTAAAGATGTCTATTTTGCTCATTGAACAAGTAGCGTATAAAAGTCGTTTGTAAAACCTATAATTAAAATATTTTATATTAAAAGCATCAAATAATCTTATTTCTTATATCTCTGACATGATTTAGAAAAAATAAAACCCCTGAAAATTTGAATAGATTTCGAAAAAAGTCAATTTAAAAAAAATATTTCATATTTTTGGGGTAATTTCGTTCATGAATACAATGTATCATTCAATTGTTTATCTTGTATCTAAGGTTATTTCTCATATCAAAATTCTAAATTTTATCAAATTATAAAACACAAAATGTGATTACATATTTATTCTGATGACTGTAAATATTATTTAAATAAAATTATTTTCTTTCTAATGATTTTATAAAGTGATTATAGCTTGTAAACTAACATATTTTTGTTGTTAAAAATTAAAGTAATTAAAGTTGAGCGAAATTACCCCACATTGAGGTGTAGTTTCGCTCACAGTAAAAAGGTATATTAAATAGGTTTACGCAATATATTGTAATTTTTTTATTTTGTAAAATTAAAGAGGAAAAGTCAGAGATAATATATATTTTCAGTACCAAAATTAATTATTACTTTCACCTATACTTTTTGAAAAAAAACATGAAAATTTGAGCGAAATTTTTTTACGGTATTTATAAAAATTAAACATTAAATACTTTTAAAAAATGATATAAAAACTATTTAGCTCCAAATCGAAACTTTTAAACATCAATATATCTACAAATTAAATATGTTATTGTTAAGAATTTACTTTTAAATTATCTAATTGTTGTATTATTAAAATAATATGTTAAATTTTGATGATAATAACGAAAAATTATTAAAAATATTGTTTAAGGAAATACTTTTTTTTTTATTGCATAAGAATTTGGTTTTTGATTCTGATATTCAATTACGTATTAAAAAAATATGTTTCTGAAAACTCCAAATTTATTGTTATAAATAATATTCTCGGTACGTCTTTAAAGACAAAACAATTAACTTACTGTTTAAAAAAATTTATATGAATTTATTGTTCAATTATTTCCTTATTCAATTCATATTTTAATTACGTACCATTAAGAAGAAATAAAAAATAAAATTTTTAATTTTTAAGAAATTCGTTTTTATGTTTTATATATGCGGCAAAATTTCTCAAGTGTACCAATCGAAAAAATGAAAATGGCTAATAAAGGCTAATAATTGCACAAAATGTAGTATTCTATGTCAGTACTCAAACCACCAATTATTATGAAATTCTAATGAAAATTGTAGAACGGGGAGGGGGCTGAAGATTCTGGTCAAGTGTGAAGAGGGTATATTTTTTTAAAAATCATAACTATTATGCAACAGGATGGACAAAAAATTGACCTATATGTTTTCGAAAGGTTTTTTCCTCCTCTTTTCAATGGTGCAAAAAAATTTTTTAAATTTTCAAAATTTGACCTATTTTTTCCAAAAAAAATTTTTTTTTACTTTTTTTGAAAAAAGACATTTTTTTTATTTATTTTTTTTATTTAAATAAAGCTTACTATGTGCACTTTCAATACACGCTATAGAGAAAATGTCTTTTTTCTTTGTTTTTGAATTATTAATTAATTATTTAATAAAAATTCGTTAAAAATGAAATATTTCACAAACCATTAAACTTTTGGTAATTTTGGGGCTATTAACGTAAAGCTTATCAAATTCCAGATCCAACAAGCATAATTTGAAGTCTTTTTGATAAATAAGTACTAAATAAATACACATTTTTATTTAATTAGTTATTAATTATTATTTTGTTAGCATTTATTTATCAAAAATACTTCAAGTTATGCTTGTTAGATCCGGAATTTGATGAGATTTACGTTAGTATGCCCAAAATTATCAAAAGTTTATTTGTTTGTTCAATATTTCATTTTTTAATAATTTTTTACTAATTTTTATTAATTTCTTAATTAATAATTCAAAAACAAAAAAAAAAGACATTTTCTCTATAGCGTGTATTAAAAGTGCACATAGTAAGCTTTATTTTAAAAGAAAAAAAGAAAAAAATATCTTTTTTCAAAAATAATAAATAAAAAAAAATTTGAAAAATAGGTTAAATCTTGAAAATTTTCAAAAATTTTTTGCACCATTGAAAAGAGGCGGAAAAACCCTTTCGAAAACATATAGGTCAATTTTTTGTCCACCCTGTTGCATAGTAGTTATGATTTTTCAAAAAATACCCTCTTCACACTTGACCAGAATCTTCAGCCCCCTCCCCCTTCTACAATTTTCATTAGAATTTCATAAAAATTGGTGGTTTGAGTACTGACATAGAATACTACATTTTGTGCAAATATTAGCTCTTTTCATTTTTTCGATTGGTACACTTGAGAAATGTTGTCCCATATATAATATGTCATTCCAAAAAACCGAATAAACTTTTTGAATCGGTATTGGACTCTCCTAAATGGACATTCTCAAATAATAGGAAATTTTTGAATAAAAATTAATGAAATTCTATTTTAAGACTTTATGCATTTAAAAGTACCTATTTGTGTCTGTTATGTCTATGAAAATAAAAGAAATATTTAAGAAATCATGAATTAAAGTTGAGTATTTTCAACGCTACTAAAAAAAAACTACTTTACTTTTTTATAAAGTATTTTTCATTTGTGAACTTTGTCCTTCTTGACTTTTTGTTTTATTTTAAATCTCATTGAAAATAATCAAATTTTATAATTAATTAATAGAAAATGGGTTTAAACATTTTTAAAAATTCTTTTGAATTAAATAAATAATCAATTAAAAATTAATTATTTTAATTGTTAATTATTAATTATATCTATTAAAAATAAAGTAATCTACAGCACAATAATAATAATAATAAATTGAAGATTTTCTATTACAAAACTGCAGTTTGGGCCAAGAAGGCGCCATCATTGACCCGAGATTCGTTTATTGTTTGCCTGAGAGAATTTTCCAATATAGAATCGATGTTGGCTAAATTACCGGGCCGTCACTGGCTCAAGAACGCCAATGTTGGTCCAGTATAGTTTGCCGTATTTCGGCTACCATTATTGGGCCAAGATTGGCTCGAGTTTTAATTCTTGCATTTCGCATTTGGGACATATAATACAGTTTAATGCACTGATAGATGTCAAAATCAAACAGTTCAACAAGCCATTTTGATCTATTGAAAATTAATTCAATGTTTTCTTATAATTTATTTACTGGATTAATAATTATGATGATAATGATTAATTGGTGAATCCATATTACTCTCTAAATTTAAATTAGTTAAAAATAACTGATAAGTAGTTCAAATTTGACTAATTTTAATTAAGAAATAAAAATGAACTTAACTACTAAATAATTAGTTATTTTTTATTAAATGATTAGTATTTGAATTAGTGGCTGACTTTTTACTTTGAAAACAGTTATTTTTAACTAATTCAGATTTAATGAGTAGTCTAGTTAAGTATTTAAAATATTAAAATTGAATATATCCCATATTAATTTTATGGTAAAAATTATTTCAGGCAAAGAAGGAAATATATGACGTAAAGCAACAAAGGTTGTGTCTAGCTCAGGATGAGTATAATCACTTGAATAATGCTCTTACTACACTTGGTGCTTCTCGAACTAGTTGTAAGTATAAAATTCATTATTGTAATTAATTTTTATTATCTTAATATAATAATAAATTGACTTTACTTTTTGTATAGAATATATTAAAGTGGTATAAGTTTATGTCATTGATTACACAGGCTCACAAAAAAAAGCTTCACCAAAACATTAAACTAGACCACATTTTTCTTATGTATTTTGACCCCCTGAATACAAATTTTTAGCCTAGAAAAACATTATAAAGTATTTTTGTTTAAATTGCAAAAACGGTTTATAAATTTCAAAAAACCGTTTTAATTTAATAATATCAAAAAAAAAAAATTTTGGTTTTACTGCAATCCGACTAGGTATTCATTTTTAATATATTCTAATGTGAACCGCTGATATGGTTCAGGTGGCGATGTTCTGGCATTGCGGTCATGGAGGTTAAGCAACCTCCAGTACGGTTATTACCTGGATAGGTGACTGGCTTCTGTGATCTGCTAGCCTGGTGTTTTTTCTGCGATTGAGACATATTAAGCGGGAGATTAGATGTCGAGGACTGGTTAGGTACCATTCGAGACTTCGAAGGTATACATCCTGACTCGACTGTCAATTAATCGGTTGTACTCAATAAAGTATTTTCCGTAGATTTCCTCTACTCTGATCAGAGAGGGTCAGGCAAATGTGAATACTTCTAATACATCGACACCAGCATGGTATAAATTAAGAACCCATCTTACCCCCTACTGGAAAAACGTGCGTAAGATCTGTCGTAAGAAAGTAGGTATGTACTTACATGTGTACGCATATAAGATCTCAGGTGACACAGACGAGATCTCGTATAAGATCGTATATAAGAACATAGGTACGAACGCATGTAAGTTCTTATATTAAGTTCCGTCATGCGCCGCGTATAACGTTACTCAATATGAAATTGAAACAGCGTTCTTATATGAGTTCCCATCTGCGAAATGAAAACGAAAAATGACTAAGCGTTTGTAATGTTGTTTCTATAACTACGGTGGCCGAGGGGTTTAAGGCGTACTTAGGCTTAGGTTAGATGGGCTCGAATCCCGTTGGGGAGAATTTTTTTTAATAATATATTTAATTTAATACTTAGGTGTGTTCGCACATGAATTCGTACGTGTGTCCGCACATGTGCTCGTACATACGTACGCAGATGAGAACTCATATAAGATAGATAAAAAAAAAAAAAAATTTCGATACAATATCAGTAAAGGACTTTCGAGATTTTCAATATTATCGATATCGACTTTAATGAGAAAGTAGTATTAATCTCAATGATTCAAGATTAAGAAAAAATATGGTTTGAAAAACATATTGATCTTTTAAAGAATTGTTTTCTTTAGAATATAACATACGTTTACCGTAAATTAGTAAATTCACGTATTCATTGTGTGTTGGGCATTAGTCAGGTGCTACTCACTGACAACTTTTGTTCAACTAATTGTTTCGCTTTAAGGAGTTAGACCACTGTAAAACACGAAAATTAGACCTAATTTTAAAATTTTTTTAAAGGAGTAGAATAAAATGAATTAAACCCGGTTTATTTACTATTATTAGGTATCTATTGAAATGTAAAAAAATTATTTTGCTATGTTGAAAAAGTTAAAATGGCGGTCTAGATGGTCGAAGCTGGAGAAGTAAAAAGTATGCCGTGAAAATGGCACACATTTAAATCAAAATTTCAAGTTTTTCGGTAAAAAATCGATAGATAATTGCTAATAAATTTTTTTTTTTTATAAGAGAAAACCCCGTATGAACATAGACGTTTCTAATCGACTGCACATAGTAGCAGGTCTTCGTATAGTTTCAAAATGTAAGCTTTTAATATTGTTTTCTTTCTATAATGTTTATTGTTTCTCATTTTTAAAACCCTATGGCACCTTTCTAGATAAAAAAAATTTAGATTTTTTTAAAAGTTCACAGTGGTCTAACCACTTTTTGTAGGTAACTTTTTTTATCTCTTCTGTCGTCGGTACTAATAGAAACCTCTAAATAATATATAATTCATCAAAAAAAATTTATTTTAGACGATATTATCGACTCAAGACGATATTCTTGTCAACAATATCGATACGATATTTGGATGGTCGAGAAATTTCGAGATCAATATCAATATTGCTCAAATATCGTATCGTCTTGATATCATGAAGCACTAATATAAGAACGCTGTTTCAATTTCATATTGAGTAACGTTATACGCGGCGCATGACGGAACTTAATATAAGAACTTACATGCGTTCGTACCTATGTTCTTATATACGATCTTATACGAGATCTCGTCTGTGTCATCTTAGATCTTATATGCGTACACATGTAAGTACATATCTACCTTCTTACGACAGATTTCACGCACGTTTTTACAGTAGGGCCGTATCCAGAAGGGTAATCATGAGTCAGTTGTGGAAAATAATCAGTATAAGATCTACTTTAATCTTTCTTTTCCCGCCACTTTTCGTAGCAGTGCCATAAAGCCTGATATAAAGCTCCAAGATCATAAAAGTAAGGTCACTTGTGAACGAGTTTTCGGCTTCTGCTGACGGCATTATCACTCAAAAAGAGGATGAGTAACGGACAAAATATCAGAACAAAGTATCAACTTCTGTTTGACTTGAGTAGATTATATTATGCAGGCTATAAGGACCGATTAATTGCGTTTAAACTCGGTTGTTTGGTAGAGATGCACTTCATTTGCGAGTCAAATGAAGAGTCGCAGCTAGCTGCGAGCGTCAAGCTGAGATATTGGCGGTTCGCATCCAAAAAATGAAATTGGCGCTTGACCCCTTTTGTCATGCTACCCTTCATTTATTCTAACCTCACTTCTACAATAGTGCAAAATAAATCTATTCCTTCTGCAGATCGCTTGTTTTACATGAAAACTTTAAGAAAATGGAAACAATACTATCAAATAGTTGTTACAGTAATATAAGGGTCATTCTCTGAGAAAGTACAAATCACTCGCAGGCCTGGCAGGACAGCTTAAGCCCGAGTGGGTAGCAACTTGAAATTTCGATATATATATATATATTTAAGAATATATAAGAAATTTAGATACATCTATATATATACATATATAGATATATCTAAATTTCTTGGAGTGAGATTTCACTCCACTAAGAGCGAAAATTGAGCCACTCCAATCAGAGTAAGAAATCCACTCTGAAAGAGTGAGATTTCACTCTTAGAGTAAATTTTTCACTCCAAGCAATGATTGGCTCAATTTCCACTCTTAGTGGAGTGAAAACTCACTTCAAGAACTCACTACAATGCTTCAAACCTAGGCGTGTTAAGTGTATCGCATTTTTTGGATTTTCTTTGAACGACCGTGCTATGAAATTAGCTTTTATTGATTTCATATTTCTTATGGTAATTGATAGTTTTTGAGTTGCTTTTTGAGTTCCAAAAATCAAAATTTGATTCCTGTAATTAGTTTTCTTGTTATGAAGCTTCAAACATAGGCATGTTAAGCGTCTCGATTTTTCTTCCTCCTCTTTGCCCGTCCGTTCTTTAAAGTTTGCTTTCACAGCGATAGGTCCCTTCTCTCGCGGAGCGTCATATATGTGACGGATTTTTCCTATTGCGGAAAAAATAAATTTTCATTTTTTTATGCTAAAAGATAATTTTTGAGTTGTTCTTTCATTTCCATGTTTCAAAAATTTTTTTTTTGTAGTTACACTTTTTGTTATAATGCTTCAAACCTAGGCATACTAAGTTTATGGCATTTTTTGATTTTTCTTTAAACGACCGTCCCGTGAAATTAACAATTAATTATTTTGATTTTTTTATGGTAATTGATAGTTTTTGAGTTGCTTTTTGAGTTCCAAAAATCAAAATTTGATTCCTGCAATTAGCTTTTTGTTATCAAGCTTTAAACATGGGCATGTTAAGCGTCTCGATTTTTCTTCCTCCTCTTTGCCCGTCCATTCTTTAAAGTTTATTTTCTCAGCAATAGGTTCCTTTTCTCGCGGAGCGTCAAATATATATGGGGCATTCTATGTCAACTCGACATACCATGGAAATTGGCATTTTTGATTTGGTTTATTTTTTTATATGTGTATCGTTCGAAAAAGAGCTAAAAAAGAATAAACGTTTTATAAAATTAGTGCAAAAAATTATCAAAAAATTATTTTTTAGATTTTTTGTAATTTATTAATTAAAATCTTATTTTTAAAATTGTTTATGTCCTTTGATTTTTTTTAAAATTTTTCAAAAAAAAAACACTTCCTTTTACACATAGTTTAAGCTAGGTCCCGTCGTGGGGAAATGATTTTTGTTATATTTTCTAAATTTTTTCAATTTGACAAAGTTCAGCACGAGCTTTTTTGACACTGTATGGCGCTCCGTTGTATGTACTGATGGACTACTTTTTGGAGCTTAAATATTTTGAAATTTTGATTCTCAGTATAGCTGGAAATTACTCTCATTGTTTAAGATCCATCTGTCCTTGAAATAACACAGTGGGATTTTTGAGTCTCTGATCTACCTTTAGCTTTTAAGTGTCGAACATTAAGATCTCTGGATGCTTTCTGATAATCGTCGGTTGTTGTGATCCTCACTTTAATGTTGGGTAAATTAGTTGGATTTTTTTTATCCTAAACGTACAACTCTTCAGCGGTTAAAATTTGTTTATTAAATAATTAAATAATCGGTTATTGAAGAAACGGTAATTTGTAGAATCGGTATTTGTATAATTGGTTATTGAAGAAACGTCAATTTGTAGAATCGGTCTTTGCATAATCGGTTTTTTGTAGAATAGGAAATGTACAATCGGAAAAGGTACAATTGCGCCCCTGTCCTCATATGATTTCACCCCTACGGGAGCAGGGCATGAGATAAAAAGGGACGCAGACTGCTTCTGTTCTTTTCTGTCTTATGCTTTGTTCCCGTAGCCGTACAGTCGAAACTCCCAAGGATAGAACTCCCATAAATAAAACTTCCCCTATCGCAGTCTCCTTCTATTAACTTTTTTAGTCATGGGTCAAAACTCTCTTAAATGAAACCCCCATCAAAACTCATCCATGGGAGTTTCGACTGTATTCAATCTGCTTAGGACCTTAGGGTGAAATCACATGGATGTGTCAAACATTGCGTCGTAATGAGAGAGAGGGAGACCAAGATATACTTACGTTTTTCTCTTTCTCATTACGACGCAATGTTTGATTGTCTCATACATGTAATCGTACCCTAACGCTGGCGTCCGATTTCTCTGTTTTGCGTTGCGTCAGAATAAGATAGAAAAGGACACATACACCTAGGTGCATAAATGCCCGACCTCGGACCTCTCCTTCTTACTCACATATTCTCATGTGCAGGGACAACTAGTTCTTGGTAAGGCATTTATGCACCTAGGTGTACATACTCTGTCCTTTTTTATCTCATTACAACGCAACGCAGAACGGAGTCATGGGACGCCGGCCTAAAGGTGCATTCATTCACAAAAGTTGTGGCGACTGCATCCAGAAAACATGAGCGAATGCCGGTATTTCTCACTAGAGATTCAATGTCTATCTGCAAAGTGCATGTCTAGACGTCTGAGTTTGATTGTTTAAAGAAGGCGTGCTTATTTCAATATATAATTTTGAGAAATAACCAATAACTGGGAGAAAAAATATTTTAATTATATTATAAGCAAAATATAAACTAAATTTATGTTTTTTGTTAAACATAGGAGTGCACTTTTAATTAAGTGCTCTGAAATTTCGAGTGGGTCATGCTACCCACCTGACCACACCTGACCCATATATCCTGCCGTCCCTGATCACTCGTTCACGATGTTTTTATTGAAAAATTGTAAAATTAATTTAATTTATTAAAAACTTTGTCAGCCATAAGATAAAATTCATCAATCTTCAATTAAATCCCACGAGAAACAAATAAAAAGTGTCAAATTAACTAAAATATCTTGTAAAATGAAGAGAGTTTTTGTGCTAGAATTTTAACTATATTTCAGTTAATTTGACAAATTTTTTTTGTTTTTCGTGTGATTTTATTAAAGGTTGCTGAATTTTCTCGTATGGCTGACAAAGTTTTTAATAAATTAAATTAATTTTACAATTTTTCAATAAAAACATCGTAAACGAGTGATTTGTACTTTCTCAGAGAACGACCCATAATAGTAATGACATGGAACTGAACGCTTTTTTGTACACATGTGATTTTCACAAAAATAATTTTTTTTTAAACTTTTTTCAAATATGATTTAGTGCTAATGGATCAAACTTGAGATTAAAATTATTAGAATGCGTAATAACTTAACTCATAACACCTTAATTATAAGTCTACAAATTGCGTTCAAAAATTGGAAAAATTGAGGGACAAAATATTTTTACAGATTCTTAGTATGAAAAAGGTATTATGAAGTGCAATATAAACCTAAATTGATCATAAATATAGACAATTTATGCTTGAAAAAGGCTGAGTTATAATTATGATATTTTCACCGAAAATTATTGAATTAAAGTTAACATTATAAAAAAGAGACATGCCACGGAGCTGAAATTTCAGCAGTTATAGTACAATATAATAGAAGTTGTAATATATATATATATTTATGTATAATTTGTTTTCAGTTACTCTCATATATACCTTTAAAATTCACTAGTACACTTCAGAATATTTTTTAATTTAGGTGTATTTTTTAACGTTGCCAAGTAGCCCAGTTACGAAAAAATCGCCCATATGAGTTTATATTTAAGAACGTATGTAAGAAAGAATGCAATATCGTGTCATGTCGGTTATTCAACGAAAATTTACTTCTTTAATATTTCAAGTAAAAAGTCACGTACGAACACACGTGAGAAGTCACATGAGAACTCATGTGCGTACACACCAAAGTAGTTTCTAGTTATAGAAACAACTTTACAAAATCTTAATCCTGTTTAATACATAAATTTCTCAGGAAAGACATGACAAGCTTTTGTAAAGTTGTTTCTATAACTACGGTGGCCGAGGGGCTTAAGACGTTCTTAGGCTCAGGTTAGATGGGCTCGAATCCCATTGGCGAAAATTTTTTTAATAATATATTTAATTTAATACATTTAATATTGTTTAATATATGTGACGCGCTCCGAAGAAAGGGACCTTAGAAGCAAATTGGTAATTTTACAGGAGAGCGAAAAGAAAAGACGAGCGCGCATGGTACTCTGTACAAAACGCGGATGCTTGAATTGTCATAACTTAAAAAATAATTAATGATAAAGTCATAAAACGAAAATCGCTTTTTTGCTTCTAAGGTCCCTTTCCTCGGAGCGCGTCACATATTTAGTTTAAAATGTAATTAGGTGTGTTCGCACATAAGTTCGTACGTGTGGACGCACATGAGTTCGAACGTATGGACGCACATGAGTTCGTACATGCGTACGCAGATGAGTTCGTACATGTGTACGCATATGAGTTCTCATGTGACTTCGTATACGAACTCATATAAGAACGTTGTTTCAATTTTATATTGAGTAACGTTATACGCGGCGCATGACGGAACTTAATATAAGAACTTATATGCATTCGTACCTATGTTCTCACATAAGATCTTATTATACGAGATCTTGGCTGTGTCACCTAAGATCTTATATGCGTACACATATAAGTACATACCTACACTGAGAGAAAAAAAAGGTTACTACAACGGAGGACACAAGTAGGAATTGCCTGAGTGACTCCGGTAGTAGAACTCGAGTTAACGCAACTTGGGACTCCGGTAAATACTGCTTGGGTCTCCAATTACGTCGACTTGAGACCCAAGCAGTATTTACCGGAGTCCCAAGTTGCGTTAACTTGAGTTCTACTACCCGAGTCACTCAGGCAATTCCTACTTGTGTCCTCCGTTGTAGTAACCTTTTTTTTCTCTCAGTGTACCTTCTTATAATAGATCTCAGGCACGTTTTTACACTAGGGTAACGTCACAGAAGCGGGCACAAAAGCTATGGAGCTATGGAGCGTACACATACATTTTTATTGTATTTACACATTATTTTCATTAATTGTTAACTAGCTGAAGGTTTTGCCGCTCGTGCCCTCAATGCCATACTTTCCATGCAAGTAGGACATACAAAAGACCTTTTTTTGAAGATTTCTTTTTTTTCGTTAATTTTTTTTAAACTTTTTTGTTTTTGTACATCAAAATGCACATATTAGATTATAATAAAAAACTTTGTTTATTGTTTTTTAAGGTTTCTTTCCGAGAAATCATCGCTTGAACTATACCACTTGTTTTCTGGTTGATATACGATATCTTTAGAAGGCTGCATGTAAAACTAAAAAATAAAACGGATTATTAAAATATAGATCACTCGCTATCGCATAAACTAGGAGCTCTTTCCGGTGCTGCGTGGGCGGGTAAAACAAAACAAAATGGCGACCAAGTTAATTTTTTGACCTTTTTTTTACAACTTAAATTGTTTAAAAATATTAGTAAATATTGCTGAAAAATTAAAATCCTAGTTCATGCGATAGCCACTTATGTGTAGAAGAAGTCCTGAAACTTTAAACCTGACCGATGCAATAGATTTTTTTTAATCGTGTCAACCGTGTCAAAAAACACGGTTTCGAGAAAAATGCGTTTAAAGTTTTTTGTTGGTCCCTTTGCAATGCCCAATGCCGAAGCAATTTATAAATGGTTTCTAATGACATTATATATGTAAATTTTTTTTTTGGTCGCTTATTACGAATCCATAGTCCGTTTTTCAAAATGGCAGATCCAATATGGCGGACATTTTTTTTATCTCCCGGTTGTAAATCCGTGTACAAGATCATCTACTGAACTTGTACATGATTCTGGATAAAATCATGCACAGGTGCATTGACTTGTCTTGTGCATGAACTTGTGGATGGTCAACACATGAATTTGGAACAACGAACGTGTACATTTTCATGCACGCACAATAAAATCTGATACAAGAACATGTGCATGAACGTGCAAATGTTCATGCACATAATTTTCCATACTTTAAATATTATTAACAAATGTTACTTGTTTTATAGTGGTACTCTACCTTTTATAGCCATTAAAATCTACTGCGCAGCCTTCACTCCCATAGATAACTAATGCGCAACGTTTAAAGTTAAATAAATAATTATCCATTTTCATGTACAGATTCATGTGCATGTTCGTGTGCAAGTTCATGCACATGAAATTATTTGCCTTTAGAAGCGTTCATGAACATGTGCATGTTCCTTTGCACGTTCGTTGTTCCAAATTCATGTGTTGACCATTCGCAAGTTCATGCACAAAGCAAGTCAATGCGCCTGTGCATGATTTTGTCCAGAATCATGTACAAGTTCAGTAGATGATCTTGTACACGGATTTACAACCGGGCTATACCTTTTTGAATGGTAAATTACATTTTGATCCCACTGTGCGGAGACACCCTTCTATTTTTTGGCTTCTGGAGCTTGTTGTTGTGCTCGGAAATATTAATAACTATTTTTTCCTAATTTCTACATACATATAAAAATATTTTTTAAAAATTGATTTTTTGAAATATTTATATGAGATCTACCCCTTAAGGAGGGTTTTGACTGTATACAGTAAGAATAATAAATTCTAGAAACAATTTGTAAACATAATATGATAACAACAACGGGAGTATTAATTTTTGCCATTTATTAAAATTACATTGAGTAAATTTAAGAAATATAATATAAATTGTATTGTTTTGCATAAAAATTGAGACGAATATAGTGATTTAAATTAAAAATGTTTATTCTACCCAATGTAAACCGTTTTCAATTCGCTGTTTTAATAATATAAAATCTGAGGTTGAATTTATAATAAAAGATTTTAACAAGTCCTAAATATATAGTTATTTAACGAATGATTAAAAAATTGATCTCTTATTTTGGATCTTTCTATACTCAAATAATTATAATGGAATTTAATATAACTATCAGTAATTCTAATTTGTTGTTTTTTTAAAGTGTGTTCTAGTTCAAGTTCACTGAGTACCAAATATGATCCAGATTTACTTAAATCTGATGTGGCGCTTGCTAGAAGTCGCGTTTCAAGATTAAAAAGAGAGTTAGAGCAAATTCGAGCAGAGATGAATTGCACCCAGCGAGGAGTAGATACTTTGGCGAGGTAAACTATTGCCTAAATTAACTTTCTAATAATTTACAAAGTTTTTGGTCTAAGAGTCTTCTATAAATTTGAGAAGTTGTTGTAAATGCTTAGTATAAAGATATATTTATGGTAGTTTTGCAAAAAAAATTGTTTTTTTGGGAGTTATGAGCATGTCTATCCGAGGCACAGTGATCAAGAAATGGATTTTCGCAAAAAAATACGCCTACAGGTGGCAATTCTTAACCATTTAAAATTTTTTTTTCTAATACTCTGCATTAAATTCTTAAAAAACGTAAGAGAACCGATTTTTGATTTAGTTTAAATTTCAGAGGTTATGTTAATAAAAATATAATTAAAAATTAAAAAGTTTTGAATAAATGTTTTTAACTTATGAAAAAGTACATCTAAATATTTTTTCAATAGAGAAAAAGACATGTAACTTCATTTTTGGTAGGTAAATAAATGTGTTTATCAATGCACTTTTTAATTATGATAATACAGGACCAAAACGTAAACTCGAGTTGAACATATTCTACGCCTAGGGGACCTTTACGTTTTTGGGGTCGCTGATTACGATTCCGGTGTCCATGTGACGCCATCACGTCAAGATCAAGGTCATATCAAGGTCAAAGACCTTAATTCGAAATATTTAATTATTTAATCAGGATCAGAACAGTTGCTCTTTATGTTTTTGAGGTCGTTGATCACGATCCCGGTGTCCGTAAGACTCGAACAAGTCAGCATCAAGGTCAAATCACGGTCAAATACCTTAATTCGAAATAATTAATTTTTTTGTCCCCAGAATCAGAAGGAGCATAAAACTTTATGTCCGAATACTCTTTGACATTTTTCATTAACCGACCTATCAAGGTCAATTGGAGATCATATAGAAGTAAAAACTCTTCTTTTAATCTCTCGGTCGGAATATTAGCTAGAAATCGGTGTGAACAGTTGCTCTTTATGTTTTTGAGGTCACTGATTAGGATCATGATGTAAGTAGTTTTATGAAATGAGAGCTTCATAGTCCAAAATGAAAAATAGGTGGGGTTACAATTTATCTTTTCAGTTTAAAACTAACAATATTGTTGTGTAGATTTCACTCGCGTAGAATCTAATATTCCCTTCGTTTCGTGCAATGTTAAAAGTCGTAAAGATTTAAGTATTTTCAATTGAAAAAATATGTATAATAGTTAAAATGTTACTAAAACTCTGGAAAGAAGCATGAAGTTCAAAGTTTTAATGGTTCTGAAAAAAATCCTGAAAAACACAAAAACGGTCCGTTACACGGGATGACTCTCTTAATAAAATCGATTCATCTGGTCCATACCTCCAGCAGACCTTGAAAAGTCTGTTCATGAAAGAAGGTAAAGCGTATTCGAAAGTAAAGTTTTCTGATCCTTCGAAATCTGAAGTAAAAAAATTTTAATACTTCGAATTAAGATATTTTACCTTGATGCTGACGTGATGACGTCATAAAGTTAAGGAGATCATGATCAGCGACATCAAAAAGATAAAGAGCAACTGTTCTAAAACCGATTTCTAGTTAAAATTCCGGCAGAGAGATTAAAAGGAGAATTTGACCTCTACATGACCTCCAATTAAACGTAAAATTGTTTGCTCTTTCTGCTTCCGGAGTCAAAAAAATTAAATATTTCGAATTGAGGTCTTGACTTTGATTTGACCTTGATGCTGACGTGATGGCGTCATACGGATACCGGAATCGTAATCAGCGACCCCAAAAACGTAAAGGTCCCCTAGACGTAGAATATGTTCAACTCGAGTTTACTTTTTGGTCCTGTATTATCATAATTAAAAAGTGCATTGATAAACACATTTATTTACCTCCCAAAAATGAAGTTACATGTCTTTTTCTCTATTGAAAAAATATTTAGATGCACTTTTTCATAAGTTAAAAATATTTATTCAAAACTTTTTATTTTTAATTATATTTTAATTAACATAACCACTAAATTTTAAACTAAATCAAAAATAGATTCTCTTACGTTTGTTAAGAATTTAATGCAGAATATTTTAAAAAGAAGAAATTTAAAAATGGTTAAGAATGGCGACCTGTCCGCAGAAATCCATTTCTGGACCATTGTGCGTGGTGTCAAAATAATGTTTTAAAGCAATCACTAATTTTTTAAAAGGCTGCCATTTTATTAAACATAAATATTTTAACATTCGAGTCGTTCGCTCGAAGAACCACCTTAGTCGATGTTTAGATAAAAAAATGAAGTTAAACATTCAGAAACGAGTTACATGTATAGTTTACATAATTATTACATTGTAAATTGTACATGTAATTCGTTTCTGAATGTTTAATTACATTTTTGTCCAAAATCTATGTCGACTTAAGTAGTTATTTGAGTGAACCGGTCATTTTTATTCTTGTCTTGTGTAGAATCTTTGATGCTCTTTTGAAATCTTTTTGAAATTTTGAAACAATTGTATTCCTAATCTGAAAATGAATTGATTGAGCTACATAAAGTAAACAATTGCCTAAAATTTGAAGAGGTAAATTACATTAAAAAATTAAAATATACATTTTTGTTAAACATTGTTTTTGATTTTTTTAAATTTAAGAGTAATTTCCTCAAAATGGACAAATCACATGTTCCCGTCACTTTATTTAAACAATAATTGGAATTAATAACAATAACGTCGGCCATATGATATGAAATTCAATATTATTTATTCAGATTTTATGAAAAAGAAATGGAAAATTTCAAATGGATTGAAATATTTTATATACCCGGGAAAAAAGGTTTAGATATAATCAGATATAATTAGATATAGTTGATTATGTATAATCATATCTCGATTTTAACTCTATCTGACCAGATATAATCAGATCTAACCAGATTAAAAATTTTTAGTAAAAAACTAATATAATAATTATAATATAATATAATAATTCAATAAATATTATTAAAAGTTATGAAGTTGGGCGATAATATTATTAATAAACATTGGTAATGAATAATAAAAACTAAAAAAAATGACTACGCCGAGATTCTAACCCGCATCACAGGGGTATCAACTATTACATACGACTTCTAACCAGAGCTCTTAACCACTGCTCTACCTTGAATCTTGAATATATTTTTTTTTGAATGTATATCAATAAGTATGGGCGTATATCTTCAAACAAAATGATTAGACCTGACTTTATATCTGACAATATCTAATTAGATGTAGAAAGATATAATATCAGATCTGACTATGTTCAAATCTATCTAGTTAGATCTGACCTAACATCAGGCGATATCTACCTAGATATAAACAGATATAATATCAGATCTGATTATAACTAAATATATCTAGTTAGATCTGACATCACGTCAGGTGGTATCTACCTAGATATAAACAGATATAATATCAGATCTGATTATATCTAAATATATATAAACAGATATATCTTTAATAATTGATTATATCTGAATATATCTGAATAGATTAAACCATATATCATTAGATCTGAAATGTATCTGATTATAGTTACAATATATTTGATGATATTTGAAATATATCTGATTATATCTAAACCCTTTTTCCCTAATAATTTATTTACTCTCCTCTTTACAGGCTCGAGATACAAATGTGCACTTAACCTACTAACATCTATCACTTATTTTTTCTATCATCACACACTTTCCTTTATTCCAATATAAAAACTTCAATTTTCACTCAAAAAAAAAAAAAATAGATATTCTACAGGATGAATTGAAATTAGGAGTACTCGAATTTGCATAAATTACCTGCCACGGCGGGTCTTAATTGACTTTAATCCAGAAGTGCTTGCACAGCTCGGTTTATTCTTGATTTTTTTTCTGAGATGCCTCCTGATATATGTAGGGGAGAGTGGCCATCAATGTACCAGTTTTTTCAATGAACCATTTCAATTTTCTCAGAAACAATTAAATAAAAATTCTCCTAATTTTAAATATAAATGAAGTTTGCGTAAACACACTACGTCCATAAATTTGAGACGTGTGGATTTATTCTTTACAGAGAAAACTGGAAAAAACTGTTTTTGATGTACTGAAGAAAAAATTTACCTAAAATACAAACACGTTTTTTAATTGAAATAAGGCCATTTAAAAATAAAAGTAATTACGATTTATTTTGTTTTGGGCCTTAACTACAATATTCTAATGAGATAATGATTTTGAAATATTGGATTAAGTTATAAAAAACCATTTTTGTTGCAAATGTCATGTTGATTCAATGTACCGGGGAACAATGAACCACCTGGAATTTCAGTGTATTTTCGATTTCCAGAGTGGTATGCTTGATTATAAAACTAGGCATGCGTACAGCATGTTACAGCGATTGTTATCGGTACTTTTCTCAACATAGCGAAACTAAAATGCCATTTTAGCTAGTTAACTTAAATTTGAGGTATATTTATGTTATACATTATCAATTAAAAAGTGTTAAGTAACAATTTTTTATAGTATTTGATAGAAAATAAGTTTTTTTACAAAGTGAAAATTGCAATATTATTATTGTTGAACATTTTTAGTGTTTTTATAGAGGTGGTTCATTGTGTACCCAGGTTGTTGAAAATGAAAATAGCTTGTTACTTTAGAAAAATTCTAAATTTTATTATTTAATCAAAATAAATCGTGTATAATATGTGTGCATTACCTAGATAAGTGTTGTAGTTTTATATTGATGCAAAGAAGTGCTTGAAATTGGTGAAATTCAATAAGTACTATGACCTTGAAAAAAACTCGGTACATTGATGGCCACTCTCCCCTAAGCATAAAATGATAAAAATCAGTTTAGCCCTTTTTAAAAAAACTGTTTTTTTTAATTTTTCAAAGAGGTTAATCAACAAATTTTTACTAAAATAAGTGAAAATAATAGCTACATCGACTTGAGTCATTAAAAATGGTATCAGAAAATGGGTCCTAGGTACTGACTATCTTTAAGTAACTTTACATCATAAAAATTAATGAAAAACTGTGAAAAATCGGTATAAAATTGAGTTTTTTCAATATTACTCCCTCCCAGTACATACAAACCTTAAATGATCTATAGAAGATTTAAAAAGTATCAAATTTTGAAGAAAATTAAAAAAATAGAGCGCTTTATATTTAAAACTTTTGGATTTATGACCTTCTAAAGTCAGATTTCAGCAAAAAATCTCTTGAAAAAAATTTTAATTCTAGTGTTTGAAAAATAACAAGTTTTCTATGCATTTACCGCATATATATTACTGAAAGTAATTCAAAGAAGACTAAATTTTGAGTAAGTCTGTGGTTAAATATATTATATAGTCAATTCTTGCGTAACTGCCCGAATTCAAGATAAGTTTTGGTAGAAAAAAAAATTTTTTTATTCAATGTTTCTCTGCACTTATTTTTCTTATTAGGGTATAATATAATTATATTTTAAACGATTTTACTACAACTATATTTATACGAAAATAATAGCAAATTTTTGAAAATTGGCTGCCATGTGGAGCTGAACCGCATGCTTTTATTGCAAATATATTGTACAAAATAAAAATTTCTTCTTGATATTTTGCTTAAACGAAAATAAATAATAAATTCATAAATTATTTAATATTCTAACAGCATTTTAAATATTAGTTAACATATATAAAATTTTATAAAAGAACAGCAAATACAATAGTTAATAATGAATATTTCGTTTTATTTTTTGGATAATTTGAAATCGAGATCGATCAGTGTAATCCGGCATTGCTAAACTACTTTATACAATAATATTTTAAAATAACCATCACAGATAAAAAAGTTTCTCTGCATGAAGCACAGTGAACACTTCATATAGGCCATGGAGCTAAAATTTTACGTGATACCATGGAGCTGAAAATTGACATTTATTCTAACCTCACTTCTACAATATTGCAAAATAAATCTATTCCTTCTGCAGATCGCTTTTTTCACATGAAAACTTAAAGAAAATGGTAACAATACTATCAAATAGTTGGTACAGTAATATAAAAGTAATGACATGGAACTGAACGTTTTTTTTGTACACATGTGATTTTCACAAAAATAATTTTTTTTTAAGAAACAATTTTTCTTTTTTAAAATTTTTTTCACATGTGATTTAGTGCTAATGGATCAAAATTGAGATTTAACTTATTAGAAGGCGTAATAACTAAACACATGACACCTTAATTATAAGTCTACAGATTGCGATCAAAAATTGAAAAAAATGAGGGACAAAATATTTTTACAGATTCTAAGTATGAAGAAGGTATTATGAAATTCAATATAAACCTAAATTGTGCATAAATATAGACACTTTATGCTTGAAAAAGGCTGAGTTATAATAATGATATTTTCACCGAAAATTATTAAATTAAAGTTAACATTTTGCAAAAGGGACACGCCACGGAGCTGAAATTTCAGTAGTTATAGTGCAATATAATAGAAGTTATAATATATATATATTTATGTATATTTGTTTTTCAGTTACTCTCATATATACCTTTAAAATGCACTAATACACTTCAGATTATATTTTTAATTTAGTTGTATTTTTTCAACGCCGCCAAGAGATTTTTTTCTGAAATCTGACTTTAGAAGGTCATAAATCCGAAAATTTTAGATAAAGCTCTTTTTTTCAAAATTTGATACTATTAATTCTTCTATAGGTCATTTAAGGTTTGTATGTACTGGGAGGGAGTAATATTGAAAAAACTCAATTTCATACCGATTTTTTATAGTTTTTCATTAATTTTTATAGTGTTAAGTTACTCAATTATACTCAGCTCCTAGGACCTATTTTCTGATACAATTTTTAATGACTCAAGTCGATATAGCGATTATTTTCACTTATTTTAGTAAAAATATGTTGATTAACCTCCATAAAAAAATCCAAAAAAATTTTTTTTTAAAAAGGGCCCAACCGATTTTTTTTCATTTTATGCTTAAAATCATCAGGAGGCATCCCAAAAACAAAATCGAGAATAAACCGAGCTGTGCAAGCACTTCTGGGTTAAAGTTAATTAAGACCCACCGTGCTGTAATTGAGTTTTCTTGACAGAGGAGTGATCGACAGTCGAGTTCTAATGGTATGTACTGGACAATAATTATACCTCGACGTCAAAGCTTCTACACGGAAAAAAATAATTTCTTCAATTTTACAAAACTTTTTTGTACTCCTAGATAAAGCCATTTACAAAACTCAGTTTCGGGTGATATGCAGATCAGTTTTGTAAAATATCCTGAAATTTAGCATAAAGCATATTTTTGTTTCTGATAATACAAAAAAATGTTTGGAATGATTTTTGTTTAAAAAATATTACATTTTTAGAAAAAAACACTCTCTCTCATTACACTCGTTCTTCGAACATTTGTGTTAGGCAAAAAATAGGCCTCCCGAGGTGCAGATGCTATTTTCTACCACATATGTACGAAAAACTCATTTTTTGTACTCGTGAAGCGGGGAATACTCGCAGTTTTGAGGTTAGTGGACTCAGGGTAAAAAAACTTCGCGGCTTCGCCGCATGCGCCTGCGCGACGAGGGTTGTTTTTACAGTTCGGAAGTTTTTTTTACCTCTGATGCCCACTAACCTGTCAAGCACAAATGTTCGAAGAACGAGTGTAGCACGAGCGTAGCGAGTGCGAAACGAGTTCGGAGAACATTGTGCGAGACAAAAAATCGGCCTCCCGAGGTGCATATGCTATTTTCTATCACAGATGTACGAAAATCTCGTGTTTTGTACGCGTTAGCGGGTCAGCACTCGCAGTTTTCAGGTTAGTGACGTTAGAGATAAAAAAACTTCCGAACAGTACAAAAAACTCTCATCGCGCAGGTGCATTGCGGCATTGCGGCGCGCCGCAATGCGCCTGCGCGATGAGAGTTTTTTTCACTGTTCAGAAGTTTTTTTATCTCTAACGTTCACTGACCTAAAAACTGTGAGTTCTGCCCCGCTTAAGGCCAACGAAAACACGAGGTTTTCGTGCATGTGTGGTAGAAAATTATTTTATTTAAAACAATTTTCAATGGAATCTATTTTTTGCTTGAATTGATCAAAGAATGGTCATAAAAGCTATTAAAATATTTTAAAAACGAAAAAAATGTGCGCATAATTTCCAAAGTAAATAAATTTATTCTATAACTTAATTTCTTGTATTATAATTTTACATGAAGATTAATTGAAGCATTTGAAGATTTTTATTACACATGTAAACTATTATATTCACAAACAGCGTTGGAAAAGGATGCGGCATACGTTTCAGCTTGATGTTTAACTTTGTATTTAATCCATGTGTTATTGAAATCAGCATGAAGAGATTCTACTGATTGTTCAGAATATTATCCCAAGCCTCGTTGTGTCTAAGTACCTACAAAATTCCGCAGTGTGTTCGAAGAGAATGTGAGTTTTAGGAATTATTCTTAATTTGGCAACTAAGTAAGAAGTACGAAAACTTTGTACATGGTCGATTCTTGCGTAATTGCCCGATTTCAAGATAAGTTTTGGTAAAAAAATTTTTTTTTTTATTCAATGTTTCTCTGCACTTATTATTCTTATTAGGGTTTAATATAAGTATATTTTAAACGATTTTACTACAACTATATTTATACGAAAATAATAGCAAATTTTTGAAAATTGGCTGTCATGTGGAGCTGAACCGCATCCTTTTATTGCAAATATATTGTACAAAATAAAAATTTCTTTTTGATATTTTCCTAAAACGAAAATAAATAATAAATTCATAAATTACTTAATATTCTAACAGTATTTTAAATATTAGTTAACATATATAAAATTTTATAAAAGAACAGCAAATACAATAGTTAATAATGAATATTTCGTTTTATTTTTTGGATAATTTGAAATCAAGATCGATCAGTGTAATCCGGCATTGCTAAACTACTTTATAGAATAATATTTTAAAATAATACCACAGATAAAAAAGTTTCTTTGCATGAAGCACACTGAACACTTCATATAGGCCATGGAGCTGAAATTTTACGTGATACCATGGAGCTGAAATTTGACATTTATTCTAACCTCACTTCTACAATATTGCAAAATAAATCTATTCCTTCTGCAGATCGCTTTTTTCATATGAAAACTTAAAGAAAATGGTAACAATACTATCAAATAGTTGTTACAGTAATATAATAGTAATGACATGGAACTGAACGCTTTTTTTGTACACATGCGATTTTCACAAAAATAATTTTTTTTTAAGCAAAAATTTTTCTTTTTTAAAACTTTTTTCACATGTGATTTAGTGCTAATGGATCAAAATTAAGATTTAACTTATTAGAAGGCGTAATAACTAAACACATAACACCTTAATTATAAGTCTACAGATTGCGTTCAAAAATTGGAAAAATTGAGGGACAAAATATTTTTACAGATTTTTAAGTATGAAAAAGGTATTATGATGTGCAATATAAACCTAAATTGTTTATAAATATAGACACTTTATGCTTGAAAAAGGCTGAGTTATAATAATGATATTTTCACCGAAAATTATTAAATTAAAGTTAACATTTTGCAAAAGGGACACGCCACGGAGCTGAAATTTCAGCAGTTATAGTGAAATATAATAGAAGTTATAATATATATATTTATGTATATTTGGTTTTCAGTTACTCTCATATATACCTTTAAAATTTACTAATACACTTCAGAATATATTTTTAATTTAGGCTGGTCATTTCATTTAAATTGTCATTTTCAGCCTCAACAAAAGTTGAAGTAGCAAGTTCCGATTCTGCAACTGTAACCAATTTTTTTAAACAGTTATATGTATTACATGAACGAAATTCATAGTGGTCACGCACTTAAATTAATATATTTCACATGAGAGTCGCTTTCCTTCAGAAAAAGCCAAATTAAAAAAAAAATTTTTTTGCTACGAATTTTCCATTTAATGACGATTAATTTTTTAGAGATAGGTATTGTTTCGTTACTCTTACAATTCTGAAACTCAAAAGAATCATAGATTTCACGTAAGGTCACGTTTGATAAAGAAAATTTTTTTTAATCAAGCAAAATACAGAGGAAAGTGAGTTAAAATGAAAAAATTACATTTTGATTTCGCCAAGAAATTTAGAATTTGCTATTAATATATTTTTTTATGACTCTGTTCTAACAGTTAATATATTAGGAAAGTTGAAAAAATTTGTTATACGCCTATTTACTTACCATTTTAGAATTGCTCGAAGGCACAACTTGGAGTAACCGTTTGGGACACTCATGACATAATAGGACACTCATTACATTCGTTGGGAAAAATATTTAATCCATTTTAATTAAATTGTTATTTTCATTCTTCAACAAAATTTAGGAGTTAGGAGTTTATTCAATTATTCAATTCTACAACTATTTCCTTCAATTCTCAATTATTATTATTCAATTCTCCCTCAATTCTACAAATTTTGATTCCATTTTTTAATTTTCAATTATTTTTTTCGATCATCAATTTCTTTAATTTTAAATGCAATTGCATAATTTCGTTTTTAATTATTTTCTTCCGTATTCAATTATTCTCGCCTGTTTTCAATTTTTAAGTACGTTCCTTAAATTTTTATTCCATTTTTCAATTCTCAATTATTTTTTGCAATATTAATTTTTTTTTTTCAATTTTCAATCAAGTTGTTCAATGCGCAATTATTTCCAACAATTATTCCTATAATTTTCTAAATTTTTCTATTCGCAATTATTTTCTTTAAATTTAATATTTCTTGTCTAATATTTTCAATTATTTTTTTCAGTTTCTATTAATCTACTCGTTTTTCAGATATTTTTTTTCATTTTGTCATTATTTTTGTAATTTTCATTATTTGAATTTGCAAAAAATTTTTTATTTCATAATGAACAACGACAATGCAAATTTTATCGCGCGCCTGGAGGCGCAATAATGTACCTAGTTTTTAATGTATTTCTAAGTAAGAGTTCAAAAAATAAGTCGCGACTCACTTATTGGGAATATAATGTTTTCGATAACTTAAAGAATGAAAAAAAACAATAAAAATTAAGTTATAACACAATTAGTACCTTATTATATTATACTTTATAGATTAATACTTTTTTATTGAATATGTACCGTTTTTCGTCGACATGGACTGAAAAAAGTTGCCAAAAAGTAGCCTTGTATCAAAAAAGTAGCAAAAAGTAGCAAATAGTATCAAATAGTAGAAGAGTGCGAAGCCTGGTTTGTATAAAAACTATTATACAAATTTGTGGGACACTCATGACAAGGAAACTCATGACATTTTGCCTGAATTTCGTTCTGCCATTATTATACTTTGCATTTTTACATGATTGCAAGTTGAAAAAATATTAAAAGAAATTGTATTACACGACTTTGAATAAAAAAATTTTACAAAAAATTATAAAAAAAGTTTTTATTGGCAAAGGACACGATTATGACAATTTAAATGAAATGACCCAGGTATATTTTTTCAACGCCGCCAAGTAGGGCAGTTACGTAAGAATCGCCCATATAATCCTCAAAATTTGGCTTCAAATCTTCAGAAAACACGAATCCACGAGCAATTTTAATTTTGATAAATTTTCTACGTACTTTAGGCATTCCAAATTACATTTTGATCACAAAATGTCAACATTTTTTAGTAACTTTGAGCAGCTATTGCCAACAAAAGCTGGAGTTTCCCCTTAAGTAGCTTCTCTTGACACCCTACAGGATTTGGCCTGTTCTAAAACATCGGTTTCAAACTCTCTCATCATTGTGTCAAATACTAAATTTACTGTTCCAAGTATCAAATGTAACTCAGGAGGAGGTATGATGTTTATGATTTTCGTACTATCATTAAAAGCGTTTTGAAAAACAGGATGATTGTCACAATTTTTATAGTTCTCGGCAAACTTTTTAACAGAACAATTTTGTTAAAAATTTTCGAATTTTTGCGAGATATTTGCTGTGGTAAGATTACTACCTTTTTGTTCTAACTGAATTTTAAAAATCAATTGCCAAGAACTATAAAAATTGTGTCTATTATCCTGTTTTTCAAAACGCTTTTAATGAAAGTACGAAAATCATAAACATCATACCTCCTCCTGAGTTACACTTGCTACTTGGAACAGTAAATTTAATATTTGACACAACGATGAAAGAGTTTGAAACCGATGCTTTAGAATGGGCCAAATCCTGTGGGGTGTCAAGACAAGCTACTTTTGAGGGAACTCCAGCTTTTGTTGGCAATAGCTGCTCAAAGTTACTAAAAAATGTTGACATTTTGTGATGAAAATGTAATTTTGGATGCCTAAAGTACGTAGAAAGTTTATCAAAATTAAAATTGATCGTGGATTCGTGTTTTTCTGAAGATTTGAAGCCAAATTTTGAGGATTATATACAAAGTTTTTGTGCTTCTTACTTTGCTGCCGAATTAAGAATAATTCCTAAAACTCACATTCTGTTCGAACACGCTGTGGAATTTTGTACTTAGGCACAACGAGGCTTGGGATATTATTCTGATCAATCAGTAGAATCTCTTCATGCTGACTTCAATAATACATGGATTAAATACAAAGTTAAACAACATGCTGAAACGTATTCCACATCCTTTTTCAACGCTGTTTGTGAATGTATCAGTTTACATGTATAATAAAAATCTTCAAATGCTTCAATTAATCTTCATGTAAAAATTATATTACAAGAAATTAAGTTATAGAATAAATTTATTTATTTTGGAAATATTGCGCACAATTTTTTTGTTTTTAAAATATTTTAATAACTTTTATTACCATTTTTTGACCAATTAAAGCAAAAAGTAGATTTCAATGGAAACTTCTAACTGATTAAATTTGCTATAACATTCTATTTAAGCGAATTTAAAGACCAGAGAAAAAAAAATTTTTTCGAAAAAAAATTTCGCACTCTTTTTTTAATTAAAGAAAAAATACAGTTTTAAAAAATTCGTTCCAATGCGCGATTTTAATTTCAATTGAAATCAACTCAGTAGATACTATATATTTTTGTTTGTTTTTTTCATTACTTTTAAATTTTTGAATATTATTACGTCTTAATAAGTTTCCTCAAAGTTTTAAAAATTCTGTAAAAATTATATTTTTCTTCGTTAAAAGTGTTATGAAAGAACATAAGAATTCGGCTTCTAAAATTTGGGGTTTGGGTTCAGTTTTTTGTCGTATTCTTACACAAAAAATCATATCTTCAGGGTTGCCATAGGTCAAGGAATTCAGGGAAATCAGGAAAAAGTCAGGGATTTTTATCAAAAGTACTGGAAAAATACAAAGAATCTCTAAAATGGACTCTCTTAATCTGAATTAGTGATTTTCTACAAATGAATTAGCGAAGAATCGGTCACTATTAAATAGTAAAAAATTTTACTTATTTTTAGTAGAAAACCACTAATTTGAAAGTGAAATATCTATTAATTGAAATATTAAATGTTTACTTTTTCAATTAGTAGATTCATTACTTTCAAATTAGTAGTTTTCTACTAAAAATTAGTAAAAATTTTTACTATTTAATAATAATGACCTGTTTTTTGCTAATTCATTAGTAGAAAATTACTAATTCAGATTTAAAAAGGATGGAAAGTTATATTTTTCTGAAATTCACTAAGGGGTCGTCCATAAACTACGTAGTCTCATTTTTTGGAAAATTTGACCCCCCCTCCCCCCGCGTAGACGCTGTTACATGTATTAGTGCCATTTTTTCCTCTTATCGTAGACAATAGCTTGACACCCCCCTCCCCCTAGAAGTGCTACGTAGTTTATGAACGACCCCTAAGTATCAAAATTTACTAAATACATTTTTGGAAATCATATTTTAAACATTTCTTAAAATAATTAATGTTTGCAATCTGAAAAATATTCATCTTTATAGTGAATATACGAAAAATTAGTTTTAAGAACTCTAAAAAGGTCAGGGAAAAAGAAAAAATTTGTTTGGAAATCAGGGAAAATTGTATTAAACATTTGTGGCAATCCTGATTTCATGCCTACAAGTTTTCATACACGATTACAGATTTTCAGAATAAATTTTATGTTGAAATATTGTAAATTTTTGTAAATTTTCATATGTAGTAAAGTCATTTTATAATTAACTTGAACTTGAAAATGACAGTTTACTATCTGAAATAGATAGGTGTCCCTGTGTTAAATGATAAATATATGAAACGCGTTAATATTTATAGATGTTCAGGGTAAATATTAGGATAATCCAAAAATGCATGGGAAAACAAATTTTTCTTTTTTTAATGCTCTTACTCCTAAGAATTGTTCTATATCGAAAAAAAAACCCAAAATGCAAAAATACAATAACTAGCGTTTTTTGGGGACCCATAAAAAATAGTTTACATTAAAAATTGTTAAATAAACAAATGGGTCTTATTCTTTATACTCTCCTGAAGAGCAACAATTTTTCACATTTAAAATACATGGTAAACTTTGAGTGCTTTGAGCCACCTCTAAAGTTTAAAAAAAACAGGGTTTTTTTTCGATATAGAACAATAGTGAGAGCATAAAAAAAAAAAAATTTGTTTTGGACCACTCTAGTAAACATCCATTTTCCTTAGTGTACATAATGGTATGCATGAAATAGTGCGCAATTGTATCTTAAGCTTCAATTTCTGAACTTTTTCTTACTCAAAATTATCAATTATGTAGGAATTAAAAATTAAAATCTTTCATTTTTACAGCGTTGAACAAAAGCTTAACACTCATAATGGCGGTTGTTACAATATTATTGAGGCACAAGCAATTATGTCAGAATTGAGGAACATTCAAAAGTCTTTGAACTCAGGCGAGAAAGAGAAGGCCGAATTAATGCAATCTTTAGCTCAATTGAAAGATGAATTAACTAGGTTACAATTATGTGAGGGTAGTCCCAATGCAAGTACGCTAAGTTTGCCTCAAGAAAAATTAAACACTGCCTCGCAAACTGATCTATCAGGTGAAATAGTACCCATTGGTACAAGATTAGCCGAAATGGCACGAATGCGATTGCAATATGATGAAGCACGTAAACGAATTCAACACATCCAGCAACAGTTAGCTGACTTAGAGGAAAAAGTGATACCGGGACAAACTGAAAGTGATAAAGATAAACTATTATTGTTTCAAGAAAAAGAACAACTTCTTCGAGAACTCCGAAGTATTACTTCACGGTCAAGAAGTCAGCATGATATGAAAAAGATCCAATCTGAAATCAAACGTCTGGAACAAGACCTGAATAATGCTCTTGAGCTTTCGAATAAAACGATTACTGACCGTGTGCGACTTCATGAAGAAAAAAATCTACTGCTACAACAATTGCGAGATGCCTTACGTTCTATGACAATGCTTGAAGGTCAGTTAAAAACGCTTAGTGCAAGCACTTTATCTGTAAGTAGTAGCTCAAGTCTTGGCAGTCTTAGTACAACCAGTAGTAAAGGTTCCCTTAGTTCTGGTTTAAGTTTTACCGATATTTATGGTGGTCCTCAATGCCTTGGAACAATTCAACAGGAAAGACCTGTTGATATGGTAGATCTTCATAGAAGAGTAGAGAAATTACTCAAACGGTCGGAACAAAATCTAGGAAACCTTAGTACCCCTTCACCTGGTAGATCACAGCCAAGTCTTTCACCTAGATCTAGTCTTTCAAGTGTTAGTCCACCCGTGTCTCCACTTTATGAACACGCTCCAATGGGTCCTCCTCCAGCTTATGAACAAATAGAAATGCAAAGAAGGCATCAACAAAACTTAATTGGTTCTTCTACATCTTCGCAACAGTTTGATCGAAATCAACTGGAAGATAAGCTAGCAGAACTACGTTTAAGTCAGCAGAACATTCAGGATCAGCTCTCGGTAACCTGCCTAAATACCGAGCAGCTTAAAATTAGTACACAGCCTTATATGGAAATGCAATCTGGAAATATGTCACAAGGAAGTGGTCTTGGAAGGCCAGTACTAAATTTTTCTCAAGATCCTACTCTTTCACCAATTAGTGAAACACCACCACCTATGGGTATTAGATCTAGAGCCAGCAGTTCTGGAACAAACACAAGATCGGTTTCCGCTGCTGTTTCTGATGAAAGCGTTGCTGGTGACTCTGGTGTTTTTGAAGCATCCAACCGAAAAAGAATGTCAGGATTTCTTGGTATTGATCCACTCGTTCTTGCCGATACAAACTTAGAAACTGCGCAAGTGCAAATTAAACTTAGGTAAGAAGACAATTTATATTTATTACATTTTTCTGATCTTAACTATATCAAATACAATTTCATTGAATGTAAAATGAGCATACAGTCAAGGTAATGGACAAGAGTTGAACTAAGTCATACTTTTTTACCAATACCAGTGCAGGAAGTGTATAATAAATGTGAAGATTAGTTAAGTGACGTTGAACGCATCGATTTATCTATCCCTGGTGCGTAAACGATTTCTAGAGACAATGGTCCAAGTCCCTATTCTGGTAGTCTTTAGAGATGGAAGTAAATTTCCCTACTTATGTGACAGGGATCCCCAAATTTATGCCTCGACCCCTAGTGCCCAAACTATTTGAGATAGAGAGTTGAAATTTGGTACACATAATTATATGTATTTTTACGTGTAGATTACAGGAAAAATATAGCGAGATTGATTGAACGTCATGTTTATAGCGTTGTCAAGGAAATAACAACATTAAAATGACATTAACCGCCTCCCCCCCCCCCCCTTATCATCCAAACTATTTGACCTAGAGGTTTGAAATTTGGTATTCCTGGGTATTTTTACGTTTAGATTACAAGAAAAAAATAGCTAACGTTGCTGGACTTAGTTTTCAAAAGTTATTAATGAAAAATTGAAAAATGCCAAAATACCCCTGTGCTAGAGCTCAGCCTATTTATCTTGGAAGGTTGAGAATTGGCAGAAATGTGTAATTTTATACAGAAATTTTTATAAAAACATTAAAATTGTGGTTCAATATTTCACATTTTTAGATTATTGTTTTGTACAAAATGTTTATTTTTATGTTTTAATTACTTTAAAAATAAAAAAAAATTGACTAAAAAATTTTTTTTTTATTAAAATTAAAAATTTTATAAAGAAGCTCAGTTTATTTGCTTGGAAATCTTTAATCTTACAAAAATGCATAATTTTATACTTAAATCTTAATAAGAGTACAAACATTTGATTAAATTTTATTATTATATAGTATTTTTTTTCGTAAAATTGAAAATTTTCCCAAAAAAATCGGGATTTTTTGGACCACCCTAATATACACCAAAATAAATTATATGTTTTACATACAAAACTTGCCTAAAATACTTTAAACAGTTCTGGTTACTAACTAACAATTCGGTACCTCCGAGCAAAAAAAAAACACTTTCGCGTTATACGCCTAAAAACTCATCTCTGACGTTGGTCGTCTAAAACAACCTCTGCGTTTTTTTGGTTAAATGAAATGTCAAAATGTTTCAATTAAAATCAAAACAGCATTTGAAATAGACTAACTTAAATATACACCAATCTATACAATATTGTATTGAGATTTTGAATTTTTTAAGTTTCTGAAACTTTAGAAATTAGTTTCCTGGAAAAATTGGAAAAACAAAGTGTGGTTTTTTGACGTTCATTTTAACAGTGGTTGTTTTAGACAACCCGAGAGACAATCGACGCCAGGGTGGAGTTTTTAGGCGTATAACGCGAGAGTGGTTTTTTTTTGTTCGGAGGTACCGAATTTTTAATTTCTTTAAATAAATAAATAATTTCAACAATTTTCTTTACTTTCATTTTTTTTATTAAATAAATTAACTACTTTTAATTTAGATTTTTAAAGTAGTTTTGGATACTTACCAACTATTTTAAAATTGTTTAAAAAATTGTAGTTAACAAATAAATAACCTCGGAATTTTTCCTTATTTAGATTTCGTTTCTTTTGTAAAATTAATAAATCACTATTGGCCAGAATTATAATACACCCACACAGCACCGGAAATTCCTTGAATTGTCTCTGAATATTGGTCGCAACATTTCCCGAATATTTAAATCTAACATTCAGAGAAGTTTCGTGAAAGCATAAAAATGTCCGCCATAGGGAATATTGGACGCGAAATTTCCCTGAAAATGTATTTCTAATTTTCAAGAAAATTCCCGCATCTAAAAGTCGAACTTGGTTTCCATAACACTTAATGCGCAGTAGTTTTTAATTTTCTAGAATCCTGCACGGGAAAAACTTTTAGACAGCCGTTGCGCCATAGAAACCGTTTCACGATGGCGGATTTGTACTAGATTAAGAAAAATTTTGTACTAAAGCGTACTAGATCTATATTTTAGCGGGAAATTCAAATTTAAAGTATAAATAATTGTTTATAAATCGTTATAAATTATTTATTTACAACAATTAAGTGATATTTAATTGTTTTTCTTTAGTTTTTGAAAACTTAGCAAGAATTTCAGAAGGTTTTCCTTATTTAAAAATTCTCCCGTAAACTACAGAAAATATCTCTGTCCTTTTTTCTCTCATGCATTTTATTGGTGAAATCAAAATGTACTAGATTTCATTTAGTGAGTACTAGACTAGTAGATTCCACCAAAAAGTACTAGATCTAGTACAATTGTACTAACTGTGGCAACGCTGCATAGAATGCGCAACTGCTGCCTGTTTACTATGTTAAACTGCTGCCCAACTTCGGGACGTCTGCTATCTAACTTTGGGACCTCTAGTGTCCAATAGAGGCGCACGAGCCGTCCAGGCATTGTCTTCCCATGTTTATTGGGTAGGAGCTGCCCAAAAAATGGACTGCTGGAATCCAGAAAATGAGCAGCTGTTACACATTACCTATATAGTGCAACCGCTGTACTATAGGTTGGTACGCCTAGTGTACAATTTTTTTTCCCGTGTGCGGGTGTCAAATATAACATATAACTTTGATCAATTTTACCAGATTAAAAAAAAATTTTAGAATTTTTTTTTAATTTTCCCTGATAATTTTAGGATTATTAGATCCGGAAATAGTTTAGAATGTTCCTTACTTAGATTTCGTTTCTTTTGTGAAACTAAATAATTACTATTGGCCTAAAGTGATAATATAGTTGAAAATGTTTACAAACTATTTTTAAATTGTTTGAACAATCTTATTTAGGGGCCGTTCAAAAAATACTTAACGCCTTAAGGGGGTAGGGGGGTCATAAAAAATAATTCTCTGCATTGCGAGGGGGAACGGCTAATCAATCTAAAGTCTGTAAGTATACTTACACGCCAAGATTCTAAACGCAATTTAAAATTAATCTACGAATATTAGATGTTTGAAAATAATGTACAATTGAGGGCCCGGATGCAATAACTACGTTTTCGCTCGAAGGCCTAGACTGTCTCCTTTTTCACAAGATAATTTGACGGGAAAATTATCTGGAAAAAAAGTTGAAGGAAATTGAAATTTAAAAATTGATATCAATAGAGGAGATAAAGACGCACATTTTTTCTTAATGAACCCAGGCGCGCAGGGACGATGTTTTGAGGCTTTATAAAGCTTGACTGAGGACTGGTCAAAATTGATTGAGGATTGGTGAGTCGGAGGAAGCAAGACTCGTCCAAGCTAGAATGTAACAGCGATTCAAGCCTGACGCTCCAAGCTTGGTTGAGGATTGGAGTCCAAGACTCAATCAATGTTCGAAAGTCCGATTATAGCTTCGTCAAGACTGATTCCACTGTCGCTTACAGAAGACAGAACGTTAAATAATTATTAATATAATAATATTCTTTTTGTATTATGTTGTTAATAATGATAATTCTTATAATAATAATAATAATAATAATAATAATATTATATTATTATATTATTTATAATTATAAATACAATAATAATATTATTATTATCATTTTTTCTTAATTACTGTACTGCTGCAGATTATCATAAAATTAATAAAATAAAAAAAATTTTTAATGTTCATCTATAACTATTTAAATTGATATTCTTCAGATTGTTTTTTTTATAATTTAAGATTAATTGCACATTTATACACTTAATTATTATCGACCTAAGATTAATTAACAATTTTAATACATATAAACACTTAACCTATGAAATAAAATTTCGCACGCTCAAGGGGGGATCGAACCCACGGCCCTATAGACGAATTCGCTCGCGGTGAACGCACGCTATTAGTACCACTCGGCTACGACGGGTAGTTGAGAGTCAATAGAAATAACTTTGTGAGGTTCAGACCTGGATTATATGCTATTTACATTTTAATAGTTCTGGAACATATTGATAATCAAAAATAAATGAATAGAATTTATTTATCCTTCGTTTATAGGTTTATACTGATATACAGTTTATACAATCCTATCTCCTAACTTATTAATATTTTATAAATAAAAATTCTTATACAATATATGCAAAATATGTAAACAAAATTAACTGATAATGATTAATTATTATTTAATTATTTATAACTTTAATTTAATATTTTTATTTAAAAATTAAATATTATTTAAATAAATAGAATAGAATTTATGTATCCTTTGGATTTACTGATATACAGTTTATACAATCCAATCTCGATCCTAACTTATTAATATTTTATAAATTAATATTTTTGTAAAATATTTGCAAAATATGTAAACAAAATTAACTACTAATTTATCATTTTTATTTATAACTTTAATTTAATAATATTATTTAAATAATTAATTTCAATAATATATAATACAAAAGTAAATTATAAAAATTGTTTATATATAATGTATTGAAGGGCACTTTTATTTAAATAAAGAAATTTATTCATTTTGTATAATTAAAGTTTTTTTGAAATGAATGATTTTACAAAATTACGCTATCGAGCACATAATCATATCTTCAATATTTTTCAAATTTGAAAATTGTCTTTAAATTATTTCGTTTGGTTATATGATTCTTTGAAATTTATTTTTTTAAAATAAGAAAATAATTGTTTACAAATTTAATTTACTTCTAATATATCTTACAATTAAGTAAAATTACATAATTTTTGTTTGTTTATTTATAGTTTATTTTATACAAAATTAATAGTAAATATTCATAAAATTACTAAATCTGCAGCAGTTGTAATATTTATTATTTAATTAATAATACTTTTTATATGTATATACTTTAATATATAAAAAAATATGTAATATGATAAGTTGAGCAATTGTGTCACAGTTGATTCAAGCTTGAATCTAGATTGGATGTTCAAGCTTCGCGCATGAGGATTCAAGCAGTCTTGAATCAAGCATGGAACGAGCATTGGTGTTCAATCTTCAACCAATATTGAACGACAGTGATTTAAAGACTGTTCCCAGTCTCGGTTACCCACTCTGGGTGTCAAAGCTAGAATCAAGGCTCCATCCAGCGTCAGCATTGGTTTCTCGCGCCTGGGAAGTGTTTTTGTCAGACTATTATTCAGTTGAATAAAAATTAAAAACTAATTTTTTTTAGACATTGAAAATAATTATATTTTTACAATCAACTCGTGATATCTCAGAGTCATATGAATAAAAAAAGTTGCAACTTCACCTGCATAATTAACAAACATTGCAGATCCTAATAAAATGGTTGTAATTATGAAAAAATTGTAATTTGTTATTGATTTTTAATAATAATGTAGTCGCTATCATTACTGTGCTTTACTAACTTTGAGCAAAAAATCTCTGTTACAAAGTTTTGAATTTTGAAGGTTTGAATTACACAAGTTGTTCAGTAAGGTATTAAAAAGTTTTACCAAAAAGAATTTTTTCGATTCATTAAATATTTCAGCTTTTATAAACAATTTTGTTTGAAGCTACTGCGCGTCACGCTCTAACATTTGGTCAGCTGACTGGCTGAGCTCTAAGCCGTGAGCGGAACAAGGAAGGATGCACTCCGGAGTGGCTATGGCGAGAGAGAGAAAGCGACAATAAAGTGTTTTTACTGTAGAAATCAACCTTTTTATTTTCTATTTACATATAACTGTTAATAAATTAACACACTTTTAAAGAATAAATAACATAATAAAACCATAAATTATGGGAAATTAAATATTTTAAAAAATAATTTGTAAAAAACAGACTTATATTTTATGTTATTAAAATAAGTTTATTTTTTTTAAACATTTACAATCTTGTACTCTTAATATTTTCAGTCCAGTTTATTTGTTTTCAAAAGTGTTTAAATGGTGAAATTTGTACTGCAAAATTGGTTTTACAAAAATTGAAAACAAAATGTTTTGTTCTTAAAAGTCCTTGCCGCTCTCGAAGAAAGATTTTGATTTAGTTGTTATAGTTTAATAACTGACTCTGAGATATCACGAGTTGATTGTAAAAATATAATTATTTTCAATGTCTAAAAAAAATTAGTTTCTAATTTTTATTCAACTGAATAATAGTCTGACAAAAAAACTTCATTAAGAAAAAATGTGCGTCTTTATCTCCTCTATTGATATCAATTTTTAAATTTTAATTTCCTTCAACTTTTTTTCCAGATAATTTTCCCGTCAAATTATCTTGTGAAAAAGGAGACAGTCTAGGCCTTCGAGCGAAAACGTAGTTATTGCATCCGGGCCCTCAATTATTAATTATACATGAATCATAGAATCATTTTTAATATAGACAAACTTTACTTTCAGCAAAAATATCTTTTTTAATTGATTCGCTACAATGAAAAAATTTACTAATGCCTTTAGGGAGAGGGGGGCGGTCAGCAAAAAATTACGGTGAGATACTTGGAGGAAGGGACAGAACAGCTCTAAAAAAGTGTTACGTATTTTTTAACAATTAACTAACTTCGAAAGTGTTGTTTATTTAGATTTTGTTTCTTTTGTGAAATTAATTACTTAATATTGGCATAGAGTTTTAAAGTAGTTTTGGATACTTACCAATTATTTTTAAGTTCTTTAAGCAATTTCAGTTAACAAATACATAATTTCGAAAATTTTCTTTACTTAGATTTCGTATCTTATCTGAGATGAATTAATAAAAATTTGCTTTGACTTTTTCATGTAGTCTATTTATAAAGAATTTTATTTCATCTTTGAAACGCCTAATTGTTTGTTAAATGTTACTGATCTACTTGTAAGCTTCAGTCATCTTGCATTAGAGTATAAGGGACACACTTGAAAATAAAATGCACTGCCTAAAATAGCTGTCTCAAGAAGACTAGAGACAGGAGAGCCAAGTAAGTGGTAGGGGTTGAGGTAAAACTTAATTACCCTTTCGTCCGGTGTCATTTATATGCGGGGGGGGGGGGGGGGGGCTGATACCTGCGTAAAATTACTATCTTTAGTTTCTACGCATATTTGCACGCATTTCAAATGTAGATGTCTGCACCTGAAAGAGGAATTCACTTTCTCTTCAACACTCTTCGTACGGAAACATCAGAGTTACTACTCCTAACTAGAGTCTTTTTGATCTGTCTGGAAAGATGGTGATCGACTACGCGACACTAGCCTGTGGCAGACATCATTTCGCTCCTGATACCTGCAAGAGCTTCTCTCAATTTGTTACTCTACCCCACAATTTTACAAGTTGGTACATGGCAGGTTGTGGTCAGGGTTGCCACAAAAATGGCGGACATGTGTACTAGATTTGACTAAAATTTGTACTAGATGTACTGTTCTGAAACACAAATTGTACTGACAGTGTACTAACCAATCATTAACCTCTATTTTGGTGGTAAATTTCAAAGTTTCAAAATTTGAACGTTTTGACCACTGTTATTTTAAGGTTTTTAATAAATTATTTTAAAATATCTTAATCAATACAAAGTAAAAAGTATTTGAAACTTTACTATCAATAAGAAATAATAATAATAAATCAGTTATATTTCTGTTTTAATCCTTTAATGGTACATTAAAATATTTAAAATTTTTATTTGGCGTTTACCTACATAGTTTAAAAAAATATATTAATTAAACAAATATTAAAAAATAAATTTCTAGTCAAATAATAATACAAAATATTATTAATTACAGAAACTAGAAGCAATTATCTAGAACAACTATTTAATTTAACTTTATATATATTTATCTCTCTTCCAATTATTAAATCCAAGGTTTTTAGGACTTTTTTGGACTTTAAGGATCAGTGACTATAGAAATTTACTTTTTAAAATTTCTTTGATTAATCTTTGATTAACCTTTTCATTAACAAACAAATAAACCTTTTAACCATTTTAATATAGGTATCAATAAAATAGAAATACAACTAATTTTTTGTTTTTATTAATTGTAAGTTTTTCAATACTTTTTTTTACTTTGTATTAATTAAGATGTTTTAAGTTAATTTATTAATAACGGTACTCTAAAACGTTCAAATTTTGAAAATTTTAAATTTACCGCCAAATAGAGGTTAATGATTGGTTACAACACTGTCAGTACGATTTTTACTTACTACAATATGATGCCCATTGCCTCAGAATAAAATTGCTTGGGCTGTACGAAAGTTATACGAAGAAACAAACAAAAAAATTACTAACACAAATAGAGAAATAAACGTTTTTTATTAAAAATGTCAAAATTTTCAAATTTGTACTAAATTGTACTGCTTTTTTCAATTGTACTAAATGCAGTGTACTAAAATTTCAAAATTGTACTGCTGTACTAGGAAATGTGTAATTGTACTGATTTAGTACAATTGTACTGAAAGTGGCAACCCTGGTTGTGGTGTAGGCTTCTCGATAGCGCAATCTGTATGAAGGGTAGTGTGGGAGTGAAAAAAGGTTCCTCGCGTAACGGGTGCGAAATGACAAAATCTCCTGTAATATAATGCTCGGCGAGCATTCGCTGCGAACAGGCAACGAACATTGACGAACCTCGGACGAGCCTTCTGGACAATGAGAAAACGAAGGCAGTTTCCAAATTCTACAATGACTCCTGCTAGCAAAAGTGACATAAAAATATAAAAGATTGGCAAGAATTTAAAATTTAAGCAAAAAATGTGTTTGCAGGTTTAAATTCTTTTAAATTTTGTGATAAACTCTCATGAAAGTACAATAGAAAAAATGTTATGATTAGTTGAGTTGAAGGGTGACTGAGGTCCAAGAGCAGGTAGGATCCTAAATTCCTTTGAGCTAGAGCGGCGAACAGCTCGCGAGCACTTCACGAGCCGCTCTAGTATATATGCTCAGCGAATGCTTGCCGAGCATTCGTCTAAAATATACTATGGAAATTGAGTTACTGACCTTAATCTACTGACAAATCTGCTCGCTAGATTTGTACGTGTTTGTACGTGTCACAGAGGCTCGTGTAATGCTCGCGAGCTGCTCGCAGCTGATCCGCCGGGTTGTCGGTTTTCCTGCGATTGGAGTCCTATCTGATTTAGGACCCCAGTTACCCTTCAACTCAACTAATCATACATTTTGTCCTATTGTACTTTCATGAGAGTTCATCATAAAATTTAAAACTCAAACACATTTTTTGCTTCAATTTTAAACTTCTGCTAATCCTTCATAATTTTATGGTACTTTTACTGAGCGGAGTTTTTGTAGTATTTAGAAACAACCTTCCTTTCCCCTAATATCCAGTGGCACGTCTGACGTTTGTCGCTTTATCGCAGCGAACGTTTGCAAAGCATTCGTTGAGCAATACATTACAGGCTCGGCTCGCGTAGTCTGTGCCGACCTTTTGAATTTACTTTTAACTCCAAAAATGTAACTCCCAACTCCAGCAGTCGTTAACTCCTCAAATTTTTAGCAGTGTAGGGTTCCGTACATATACTAAATAAAGATATTTGGTTTATTAACAAGCAGAGAACTCCAATTTGGTACACATATGTATTTTCACGTAAAGATTACTGGAAAATTATAGCGAACATGATCTGGGTTGACAGTCAAAACGTGATCAAAGACAAACTGTATATTATCGAAAAAAAGTTTTTTCCCTTAACTTTGACATTATTTGAGCTAGAAGGCTATGAATAAAATTCTACCTTAAAGTACATGAAACAGGTGCTTAAGGTCCAGCATATAAGTAACATAAATATCAAGAAATTTTTTTTAGAGGGTTGCCCTGACATTTTTGTTGTGATTCATGGCCCATGAATCAATGTTTTATATCTTTATTTTATTAGTATGAGCGGTACTGTAGGACAATTAGCACGAGCTCTAGCATGGATGTCTCTTTTTGGCCATTTTTTGAATTTTTTGATTGTATCCTCATAATTTTCAATTTCAAATCCAAACATAATTTTTTCATAACCTGCATGCAACAATACACCAGTATACCAAATTTTAGCCCTCTATATCAAATAATGTCAAAATTAAAGAATAGTTATTTGTGTAGATGCGCCCGTGTTCCACACATAATTTTATATAATAAATTGGTGTCAAGAAATCTACTGAAAACGCTGTTTTTAGAGTTTTAGAGATTAAAATGAAGAGAATCCTACTTTTTATCACAGTTTAACCCCACCAGCAATGCCATTCAAGTACGCTTGCTGTTCTAACACTTGACGCGACAGCTGATGTTTAGGTTGGCAAGCGTGCTTGAATGGCGTTGCTGGTGGGGATAACTGTGATTAAAAGTAGGTTTCTCCTCCTTTTAATCTCTAGAACTCTAAAAACAGACTTTTTAGTAGAGTTCTTGACGCAAGGTATTATATAAAAATACTTTTTTTTCGAAAATTTGTAGTTTTTTCTTGATAACACTATGGCTATCAATCCAGATCATATCCTTTATATTTTTCGTGTAATCTACACGTGAAAATGCATCAGTACACCAAATTTTAACTGTTTATGTCAAATAGTTTAGAAGTTAAGGGGGGTGGGGGTAGAGTTTATGGTCCACTCTTAGTGCATTTTTCCAAAAAAAAAGTTGTTATTTCCTTGGCAGAGCTATAAACATCAACTTGAATCATGTTCTCTATATTTTTCCTGTAATCTACACGTAAAAATAAATATGTGTACCAAATTTTAACCCTCTAGGTACAATAGTTTAGCCGGTAGGGGGGGGGGGGGGATGGTTTTTGTCTACAGACGAAAAAGTCTCGCTATAAGGGTTCCGCCAAACACCAAAGGTGTACGGAACTCTAAAAAGAATAAAAATAATAACCTTGTGTCAGATGAATTGAAAGTTAATGAAATATGGATTACTTTTACACAAAAGAAAATATAAAATTTTAATTATCTTACAAATTATGAACTCCCAAAAATGGTCCCTCCGTTTTAACCATTATTATATAATCATTTTATTTATTTATTTGCTTTGAAGGTGACTCTTGACACATCAAAAACCCTTAGTGAAATTAAATCTTTAGGTTTTTATAAAGATTTTTAGATGTTATAAATAAGTGTGTCTTATATTTCCTTAAAGTAAATGTAATTTTAAAAATTGAAAATACCTTGTAAAAACACTAATGAACGACGTAATTCATTAAGTTCTCAACGATAATCAATTTAAATTATTTCAAACCTTTTGAATTATGTCTGAAAGGTGATTATCCGATTTTGTGTTGACGTGCTTTAAGATAAAATACTTTATTGGCAAGAAATATTTTTAAAATTAGAAGATTTTACGTTGACATTAAAAAATAAAGTTTTTATTTCAAATGAAGTTAGCTGTCTAGATAATGACATCAACTATTATGCTAAAAATGTAATAATATTTTTTATTAAGAGTTTTAGTTTTGTATATAAAAACTAAAGAAAAAAAATAGATTTTAAAAGAAGAAAGTATACCGAGGAACGAAAATAAAAAGCAATCATTTTAAGAGAATTAGTTAAAAATAGAAATACACATTAATTTTAAAATGTGCGGGAAATTGTCAACCGTTTCTCAGCTTAATAAGGAACCACTTGTTGATTTTTTCCTTTATTATAGGGGGAAACTCGTGTAAAATAAAATTTTTTGACATATATTTTTTTAGCTTTAAAAATTAGTTTACAATCTGTAGAATATGATCCTAAATTTTTAGACCTGAATTCGAAGTATACATGTCTCTATAGTAGGGGAATAGGTACGGTTGTGGGCACCCTTTTTGTTTTTGATACATAACTTGTGCCCAATAAATATGACACGGACATTAACGTATGTATGGAAAGCTAGAGACCTTACCTAACTTCTGGTAAAGAAACTAAATTGATTCCGTCAAATAGAAAAATTATTTTTATAAATTTAATAAAGTGGTCATTTTTTGCAAAAATAAAATTTTGGTTCGGTTGTGGACACCCTTAAAAAATTTGCTAAAAATGTGGAAAAATGAACTTAAACCACCTCAAATATGAAAAAATATAATTTTAATTATAATTTATATGATTATACATGAAATTTTTAAAATTATTTTAAGTTTAATTTCAAAACGAAAACATATATTTATTTTAATGGCTTTCAGGGGCAAAATTACCACATAAGATAAAACTTTTCATATCGAGTTCAGTCTCCCTTCAATGTAATTCACTTCCACTTCACTTCCATTTCACTTCCACTTCTTATCCGCTGTATATCCACTTTACTTCTACTTCCTTTTTAAGTTCAATTTAAAAACACTTCACTTCCACTTCAATTACACTTCATTTCCATTTCACTTTCACTTTACTTCCACTTCACATCGATATACCGACTATCTTTGTCCCTCTTTGTCTCCCTCTTTCACGCATAGAACCCAAAATGCATAACTATTGTCATTACACGACGAACGCTAAAGTCTCGTTATAAGAACTTTGTCCCTAGATCACTCCCAGGAACCACTGGAAACCCTTAAAATTCGTGAAACACTATTAATAGTTGTGAGAAATTACTTATGATTTCATCCAATACAATATTTCGCGATTTATCTAAAAAAATAGTGGTGCCCACAACCGAACCACACTGAGAAAATAAGTTGACTAAATATAACAAATTTTTCACTACCGTAGCGTAGAGAGATTGTTGATATAGCACCTGCAAACCACTTTGTCTACTGTAACCGATTAAACGCGTACTGTTAAACTTCAAGGTCACTGCGGTCGCCGGTATCTTGTTTGTTTTGTTCCGAGTACGTCAACAAAGAAGTATGATAGAGGCTTATTGGCCCAAGTAGATTTTGTCTAGATTTGCCATTATGTAGGCTAGAAACTGGTCAGAATTAGGCAGGGAAAATCCTAGACGGGAAAATGCAGGTAGATTCTGGTCACTATCTGTCTTGTTATTCTATGTAGCAGTACAAAGGGAAGGGAGCGCATGCGCCCTACTGCCTACGTGGCGAACTTAGATAAATTGTCCTTTAACTAGAAATTTTCTGCCTAGAATCTGACAGGTAAATAGTCAGGAAAAACTTAAAAGACGCTATGAATTCGAAAGCACGCTTTTTTCCTCCGCCATGTTGTAAAATCAACAGTACGGTTTCGGTAGTGCATAAGAGTGTATCAGAGTGAAACGTTAAGTCTGGTTTTATTTAATATTTTGGAGTTGAGTGATATGTGGTGTGTTTTATATTACTTAGACAATGTCAAGTTCTGAAGAAATTGAATCAACGGGAGAGCAGAAAAGAAAAAGGGTACGAAAACGTGTGAGAGAATTTCGAAAGAGACAGCGATTATTAAAAGAGTTTTATTTACGTAAGTAGATTTATATTATTATTATTATTATTATTATTAATATTATTACATCATAATTATAATACAATTACAAATTTTGGAATTGTGAAAATGCACAGGAACCCACGCTCATTGCGCTGTACCGCTCAAAAATATTCTCAAATTCAACTCAAAATATTTCGAAGTCCAACTCAAACAAAAATTTTTTTTTGTACTGAAGAAATTATAGTTTAAAATACACAGAAATGGATTTTAAAGTACTTAAAATAAACATTAAATAACTTTTTAAAATTTCAAAAATAATTTTAATTTTTAAGTCTAACTGAAAAACATTTTATATTCATGATATGATTAAGCGATTGTTTTAAAAAAAAATTTTAACCATTTTCGTTTTTTAGAAGCGAATGGAGATAACAGCAGTGAAGAATTTTCTAATGAATTGTCTGTAAATAACATATTGCAGCAACAATCAAATGTTGCTTATAAAAATTCTAGAAGTGAGGAAATTCAAGCTGTTCGTCAAATTATTTCAAATGATTCAACTGATATTGTTCAAAATAATGTAATTCTTGATGCGAATGTGTTTAATCAAATTGAAAATTTAAATGATTCAAATTCAGTTGGGTATGGTGATGCTGAAGAAGATGAATACTACAGTGCCGACGAAGGTGATTTTGAAGATTCAGTTGATTATGATGACCCACAAGAAAATTTTAATGAGACTGAAGAATTAAGGCTTTGGTCAATTGAGAGTGGAATTCCACATGTGCATTTAGATAAACTTCTTTTAATATTAAGAAAAAATCTTCTTCCAGGACTACCAAAGTCCTCAAAAACGTTTTTGAAAACTGCTATGTCGACTTATAATATACAAAATTTAGATGACGGAGAGTTTGTTTATTTAGGCATTTTGAAAGGATTAATGACATGCTTTAATACAAATTTACACAATAATTTTATAGAATTGCAATTTAATATTGATGGATATACTACCTTTGTATAAATCAAGCACAAAACAATTTTGGACAATATGTTGTAAAATTCATCATGAAGATGAAATTTATGAACCTTTTGTTGTAGCCATTTATGCAGGCAAACAAAAACCGCATGACTCGGAATTATTTTTTAAAGAATTTGTAAATGAGTTAAATAGCTTTGAAAATGGAATTGAAATTGACAACAAAACTTTTGAAGTTAGAATTAAATGTTTTATTTGCGATACTCCAGCTCGGGCTTTTGTAAAATGTACAAAAAGTCACATAGGATATTCTGCATGTGAAAGATGTGATGTTACAGGGGAATATCATAACCGAAAAGTAATTTTCCCAGGTAGAAATCATTTAGAAAGAACAGAAGAATCTTTTAGAAATAAAGAAGACGAAGATCATCATGCGGGGGAAACTCCTCTTCTGCGAATTAAACCTGTTTTAAATTTAAATATTATTAAAAGTTTTGTTCTTGATTTTATGCATCTTATCTGCTTAGGAGTGATGAAAAAGTTATTGTTTTACTGGCTCAAAGATTTAAGATATAAAATAAATCATACTGACAAAACGACCCTTTCTAACAGAATGGAAGATTTCCGTGGTCAAATTCCTTTAGAATTTCAACGAACTCCAAGATCTGTCGTTTATTATGCATTTTGGAAAGCAACAGAATTTCGTTTTTTTATTGTATTGCGGGCCAATAGTTCTGAAGGATATTCTTAATCGCGACCGATATTGTCATTTTTTGTTACTTCACGCAGCTTGTAGAATATTATGTGATTCGACATACGCTTTGATAAAAAATGCACAAGCAAAAAATTATTTACAGAAATTTTTTGATTTAATTGCAACTACATATAGTAAAGATTTTTATACGATTAATGGTCATAACATTATCCATCTTGCAGACGATGTCAAAAATATGGGCTGTTCTCTGAATTTTATAACAGCATTTCCTTTTGAAAATTTATTAGGAAAAATTAAAGTTTTGTTAAGATCTGGAAATCGACCTTTAGCTCAAGTTTGTCGTCGTTTATTTGAAGTTGGTTTAGTAAAAAATAAGAAACCAAAAGTTCTAAAGAAAATACAAATTTTAAAACAACGCGTAATAGACGAGGGAGCAAAAACTGAAATATTAAAAATTAAATTTAATAACTTTGTTTTAACTCCTTCATACCCAAATAACACGGTAATTTTAAAGGATAAGAGTTTCCTTCACATTGATGACATTTATATAACGAATGATGATCCAAATAAAGTAAGAGTTACTGGCAAGAAATTGACTAAGAAACAGCCAATTTTCAATTATCCATTTAATTCAGCACATTTAAATTTGTGGGAAATAGACAGTGAAATTTCCACAGAAGTTTGCACAGTGTGTTTTCAAGATATCGAACAGAAGCTTGTAACATTAAGTATCAAAGATAAAATAGACAGACGTTTCTTCTGCATTCCCTTTTTGCATTAACGTATTGTATACACTTCAATAATATCCAAAAGAACAATACAAGAGTTTTATGACAACGCATTATCTTCCGAATCAATGGAAGGGACTAAACATTAGTGCGTCTATTACCTAACTTTGCGTCATTTTGAATCATTAGGCGCCAATCTGGGTTTTCCCCCATTTCACAATACTATTACTATCATTATGCAAAACGGTCCTACCCTTTTCCGATGCATCTACACATTCACTGCAGATACTTTTCGTTTTTCGATAAGATCAGAGCTCGTGAATAAATAAAACTGAATTTTATTGATAAAGAAGAATCAGAAGAATGAACTGAGAAATTATAACGATTTTCGAAAAATACAAGAGTAAGTACCACAAATTTTTACATTTTCTTTTATTTCCCGGTGCGTTTTAAACTGATTTAACCCAAAGATCTTGGCACCTGAGGTTTTCTTTTTGATTTTAATTTTCGAGTGATACTTTTGCATAAAATTTTTTTTTTCTAAAATACACGTGTCTTAGACTTTTTGTTATTTTAAAACTTAAAATCGACGTTTCTCAAAAATAGCTCCAGCGATTGTTCTAATTTTTGGGGGAAAATCGTGTATGTTTCTAGAATAAAAATCAAAAAGAAGATGCCAGGTACCAGAACCTTTAGGTTAAATCAGGTTAAAACACACCGTGATTTATCTCTCTTTTTTTTTCTTTTGAAATTTTCAATTTAAATATATTTCTTTAAAAAACTGCTTTTTGAAAGAAATTGAATCTTAACTTCGTCAAGGGCTGGATGGGCTGGAGCTTTTTTTCGTAAAGTTAAAAATCATAAAAGTCATATTAATTTGACATGGACTCCCCATATAAAATATTATACGTATTTATTACCTATTAATTACAAATTTATTAATATTTACAGATTATCCGTTTATTGTAATTGAATTTAAGAATGAATATACATCAGACGGGAAAAAAATGATAGATATCATTCTTCAAAAATGGGTAACATTTGAAAATGGCGAAAATATTAAAAATTGTTCAGCATTTTATCCTCCACCGCCTTACACTGATGCTGTTTATAAGCAGCTAATTCAACGAGTTAAAAAACAAGGCGATTTTGATGTTCTGTGGGATACATATCCGATACATGTTCGATCATTTGCAAGTAAGTTTTATGCATTTATTTAAAAAGCTTTTTTAAAATATCTCGTTTTTTATCTTGTCATTTTTGAAAAGTGTTATCGAAAATCTTTTTATTGTAACCTGCAAATTCTCTAAAATGATTTGTTTGTAGAAAATAAAAAAGTTAGATTCTTGGATTATTATCATTTGTCTTATGCATAATCGTAGAATTTTTTTTATGTAATTAATTTTTTGGAAACTTTAATATAAAAATATGTAATGGGTTATTCAATAAATTTGCAGAAACCTATGCTGAAGCAAAAAAAAAAGTGAAATAATTAAAACTAAAACTGAAATGGAATATTCAACAATTAACTTGGATAAAGGATCAACATCAAGTGCACCCACGGTAAAATTTGTTTCTTGTATCGGGAAGGCTCAAACTTCAAATTCTTTAAAGTCAACTAATAATGAAGTGAAAGAACAAAGTTCCCAAAAAGGATCAAATCAACTAGTGGAAAGTCTCATCACAATGGGAGCAGCGATACTAAAAAATGGAAATGGATCACAAGAAGGTAATTAAATTAAAATTTTTTATTTTGTAAAATGTAACAAAGAAACAACTTTTACAAGACTTGGTATTGTTACAGATTTTTTAAGAATTATGCTAACTGGAGTAAACACACTCCTTGAGTACCATGTGGGAAATCTGAAGATGTCATTTGAGCAGGGATGCGTACGTAAATAGTCTGATTCACTATAGTTGGCACTTATATAGTGAATCATACTATTTACGTACGCATCCCTGCATTTGAGGATAATTCCAATGAAATAAAAGACAAATTGGAATGTCGAAAATCTATTGATAAAAATTTAGTTTTAAACACGATTTCTCTAAAAAATAAATACCAGTTGTCTCTTCCTTTGAACAATATGACAGATTTTGAATCCTTTTGTAATCTTTTACTTCAGAAAGACTTTAAAGATGATTTTGTAAGTATTATTTACTATTATTATTATTATTATTATTATTTAAATGTTTTTACAACCACAGGATGTTTATTTTGTTGTAATTTTTTGGTTTTTATTACTTTGCAGTTTTCATCATTACATAGTCTTCACAATTCTAGAAAGAGCTTAACGATTAATGTAACAAGTATTTTAAAAGGTTTGCTGGACCGAGAATTTGTTAATACTTTTACTGCCCTGAAAAAATCCATTGGAAAAGAACATGTTTTTAAGGACACTTTATTAACTGAATGTGTAAAAGGTAAATTATATTTTGCAAGAGCAAGTACATTATAAATTATATTTAACAAATGTCGATAGTTTAATTTGAAATACTGTTTTGTAAATTACAGAATTTGTGGCTAATAGAATGGAGGCTGAGGGTCTAAAACTGTTAACAAAGGAATTTGAATCAGCCTTATCCAGTTCGGTATCGAATGCCAAGGATTGGAATGGTGGAAGAGCCGAAAGAGCAAAAAATTCAAAAAAAGTTTAATTCATAAGTATTTTATAGAAAAATGATTATTATATTTTTTTATAATTATGTAATTTTATTAGTTTACCATTCGTATAATTTAATTTTTTATTTCTGTAATAATTAAATTTTATAATAAATTTGTTGTAACTTTAATAGTTTTCTATTATTAAATTTATTATAAAACTTCATATAATATCATTTCATACATTTAAAAGTGATTTCAAAGAGAATAATACCTTTTTTAAAAATTCCTCAAATTTGAATAAGTAATTTTTTTACTGATTCCGATTTATTAACCGACTTTTGACTGATAAGTAGCCACAAGACGGTTAATGAATGTATATCAGTGAAAATTTGACTGATTTAATTTTAGAAAGATTAGTAGATATTAGTCCGTTTATACCTAATATCTGGTCAGAATCGGACCAGTTTTTCCCTCCTAGATTCTGAACAGAGATTGCGTTACACCTCATGTTAGTAACTGGTAGGTTTTTCCTCACCAGTAACTGGTCGAACTTAGGGAAAGTCTGGCCAGTTTCTGGTCCTTTTCTAGAATGAATTTCTACTTGGGTGGGTATTATCGTGGCAGTAGGTATTATCGCGTTTATTGTTATTTGTATTAATAGGTACTTCAAATTATGTGATTATTTTTTGCTTAAAAAAAATCACTTAGTAAATTTGATACCTAAGGAATAAAATGTGTATTATAATTAAATATTTTTTAACGTTTATGATTTATTAAATGCATTTTAAAAATCATCGTTTGACCTATGAAGGAATTTTCGTTCTAAAAGTGTCTCATTCGTGGTCGGAATAATCCTTTTATATTTTACTTTTAACGATACAAAAAATAGCTTTTTTTGTATATTTAGTTAAATATATCTACATTTTTAATGAATTAAATCAATTCAGTTTAAAAAAGATTAATTTTCCTTCAAAATAAATGACCGCGATAATAGAAACGACTTTTTTTGTATGGGCTTGCATTTTCGCGGATATATATTCTCTTGAAGAACTGTCAAAGTAACCTCCATAACCCTAGAAGTGAAGTTGATTTGACAAATAAGAAAATTTTGTTGTGTTGCTTTAACGTGTTGTTAAACAGTTTAAATTAAGGTAATAATAGTTAAATTAATTAATATGAGTGTAAAAATCATTATTCTTATACTTAATATATAATACACTGAGAAAAAAGGTTTAGTTTTACCAACAATATTTTTTAGTTGACCATTGTTGGTTGTAACAACAATATTTTGATTGGTATAACAAAACGATTTGGTTGGCGTAACACATCAAGTTGTTTGGGACAACCATATTATTTTGTTGCTCTTATTTGGTTGAACTAAACATAATTTAGTAGTGACAATCAAACATAATTTGGTTGTGACAACCAAACAGAAATTGGTTGTGACATCCAAACATAATTTGGTTGTGACAACCAAACAATTATTAAAAAAAACTTGGTGATTAGTTTGTAAGTAAGCTGCCGATAATAATATAAATAAAATCTAAATAAAAACCAATACCAGACGCTCGGCCGAACCTGGGTGTGATAGTAGAGCTAACGGTGTCTGTTACTGAACTGTTTAGCTATAAGGTTTATTCCATATTGGTCATTCATATCTCTCATGGGCTGGTGGTTAGCCTACTGGACTGGCAGCTGGAAAACCCGGGTTCGAATCTTCATAACTAATGAAATTTTTCTGTTTCAGGTTTTCATTAATATGAAATTTCTACATTCTCATCTGATTATATTTGTGTAATTAAATTAATAACATGTGAATTAGGTAATTATATGTGTTGGCCGACCGAAAATTCGCACCTGGGTTAGGTAGCTCCCAAATAAAATTTTTTTTTTATGACAACCAAAATTTTTGTTATCCCGAATAAAAAAATATAGTTGTGACAACCAAAAATTTTTGTTATGCCAACAAACAACACTGAACCAAATAATTTAGTTGTCTCAACCAAATAGTTTGGTTGAATAAATACCAACCAAATAATTTGGTTGGCTCAACCAAATTTTCGTTGCTTTGACTAAACATTTTTCTCAGTGTATAAAAGAACTATTATGTAAAAGTCAGATTGTTTTGATTTTTTAAAATCAAAACAAACCAGCCACGGCACTGAGATTATTTATTACAAAAAGAAAAATTAAATAAAGGTAATTCTTAAGTTTTTTCTCATATTGTATTTTCGCTTACATGTATTTGCAGAGATTTCATAGAATGAAAATATTGAATATCTGTCTTAACGGTCAAACGTTTTTAAGAATAAAATTATCAATAAACTTGGATTTTAAGTGGCTAATCCCATGAAAAAAATAAATCGCATTCCCTCTATTTTTCTCTAACTACACTATTTTACCATTTTATTGACAAAAAATGATTTAATCATGCATGATATTTAGTATACGTCAATATTCTCAGCCGCGATATTTGAAGCACGATAATACCTTCACATGCAATTTAAGAACCGCGATATTGCATGCACTTGATTTTTTTTTAAATCTTTTATTTAATTATGAAAATGAAATCCTGCAACATTTTTAATATTTTTCAAAGAATAAATATTGTTAAATTTTGTATTCTCTCAAAAAACTACGTGCGGTCATACCACACACCTGACATTTGTCACATTTGACAAATATCTTTTCTGTCAAAAGTTTCGCAGGGGTGCCCACAACCAAACCTTTTCCCCAATATTATTTAAGTTTAACGCTCCAAATGGTGCTCAGCGCAGATAAATAATGCATGCGAGAACGCTCCACGATTATTTATTTTACAATAAAATTTTACTAATTTGATAGTATGAATTACTAATGTTCATTACAACTGTTAATAGTGTTCGTGAAACGGTTATTTTTGAAAATATAGCGTTTTTTATCAAAAATTTGAAACGAGATTTTCTCAAAACGTGTTTTTTCGTACGCCGTGCAACGTAGCTCAGCGAAATTTCAACCGATTTTCATTAAATTTACCAGAAATCTTCTTTACTTACTGGCTCTTGCATGACGAACTGCTTTTCTTAAGAAATTTTTAAACATTATTTTTTGCATTTTGTTTATAAAAAAATAAGTGACTTTTTTTTCAAAATAGTCCTAAATTTTCCATTTTTGTTTCTTTTTAGTTTTTTCTTCGTCATGCAAAGCTTATTTATGCACTTTAAAGATAAAAATTTTATTTTTTAATTTTAGTTGAGTTTTGAGACCAGTAGGCTGCACGTCGCAAAACTAAAGTTCTTACTTCAATCACCTGTGGCGCCGACATTTTGAAATATTTTTAGTTAAAAAAATTTATATATATAGCTTATATTTTATATTTTAAGAAAGGCTTTATTTCAATTCAATAAACTTTACAACTTTTTTGTAAAAAAAAATCATGAAATAACGAGCGTTTACACGAGTTTCCCCCCTTAAAGATGTTTTTATATTTAAATCATTAATAACTAATTGAAGATAAAATCTTTTATCTGTCTTTGAATAAAATTTATAAGTTTGAAATTCAAACTTCCCTTGCGTAAATTTTGGATGCGCTGAAAAAAAAATTCCAGACTTTTTTTATTGAATAGTTAAAGGTTTTTGAGATACGCCCTTATAAAAGTATTGATTAGTTTAAATAATATTAGTACTCGTCAAATGGTGCTTAATTTTTATCGATCTGGAATTGTCAAGTTATGTTTTCTTAAAATCGCTTTCTATTGTTTTTATGGGGTTAAGTACCCTCTGTGTTTTCACTGAGGTCCCTATCATATTCTTGGATCTTGGGTAGAAAGCTTATATGTAGTCTATATGCATAAAGCTTTTCAAGAACCTTTGTGGGGATTTTTAATAGAAGTTGTCTTATGGAAGCTGAAACCCATCCCTAATCTAGCATTCATTAGGCTCGGCTGGTGCTGTAGCCAACTCTTTTCTTAACATATAATAATTCTCTATGGCACTTGCATAGTTATTTGTTGCTTTAAAAATTGTGTTGTTCATTCATATTCACATTATTTGATCATATTTTATAGGTATTCCGTTAGTGATGGCCTACTTCACGTGGGTATTGAACGTGCAAGAAATTTGTCAGCCCTATTTATTCCTGAAAATTCACAAGTGTAAGTAGAATATTGAAATTTTTTAAATATCATAAATTTTAAAGTTATGAAAAGTAGCTTTCGACCTTACCGGCACTATATACATCTATATATTCGATGCTCATTAAACTCTTGGTTTGAGCTCCTGATGGTAAATTAAATTCAAATTTAAATGGTTTCTCAAAACTTAAATTATTTAAAATTTTGTTCTGAAAAAATAAGTCGTGAAAGAGCACACCGTGCAACCGGGAGGACTAGAACCCCTGCCAATGGATGCCTTTCCTGGTACGTACAACCTATTAGTGCATCTTGCCAACACGATATGACTCTCTACTTTCTTATTCTCTCAGAACAAGCCCATTCTTGCGCCAAAAGCTATCTCTATTTTAAAGAAGAAAGACTATACACCAGTCAGTTTGTAATTATGAAAAGTAGTTTTCGACCTCACCGGCACAATGCGAATATATGCCGGCATCGAATATATATATGTCGCATTGTGCCAGTAAGGTCGAAAACTACTTTTCATAATTACGAACTGACCGGTGTATATTCATATACATGAAGTTATTGAACTTATTCAAAATTATTAAACATGGACATGAACAAGTGCATTGTACATGTTCATTGTTCCAATGCCACTTGCGTGAACCCGCACGTATTCATGTACATGTTTTATCAACCGGGAATAACAACAAAGGCACACAAAAAAAACTTCTTTGGCCAAGACTCTACACTAGTGTATTCTTACATATTTTTTTCCCGCTGAATCCGAATCCGAAGCCAGAATTGCTAGATTGGCTAAATTTGTTGAGATAATCTCAGAAAACAAAATCTCAAAAAATTTCAAAAACTCTCAAAAAACCCTAAAAAATAATTTTTTAGCCGAGGCACTACACTAATGTTTTCTTATGTATTCTTCACCGACGAATATGAATCTGAAGTTAGAATTATCAGATTGGCTAAAATTGGCAAAATTACCTTTAAAAACAGCAATTAAATTAAAACACAAAAAACATTTTTGGCCGGGACACTACGCTATTGTTTTCTGAAATATTTTTCTCCACTGAATCCGAATCCCATGTCAGAATACCCGATTTAGCTAAATTTTTTGAGATAGTTTCAAAACACTGCTCAAAAACACGAAAAGATCGATTTTTTTGAGATTATCTAAAAAAACTAACCAATCTAGTAATTCTGACTTTAGATTCGGATTCAGCGGAGAAAAATATTTATATAACTATTTTTTTCTATCCCTTATCCTATCATCAAATTGCAGGACAGCTATACTAGTGTTTTTTTCACAAACCGCTTATGAGATATAGCTGCAGTTACAATGTTAGGGAATAGAATGGAATAGAGAAGGAAAAACTGAAAGAGATTGGATACTGATGTCAATGACCAAGGACAGAAAAAGTAATATGTAGGGATTAAGAAAATTGGTTAGCATAAAAAAAGAGGCTATTGAAAAGGATAGGATGTGCATTTTATTCATTAGGAGATAGGATGCGATAGAGAGCAATTAAGAAAACATAGGGTGAGATTAATGGAAGATGATTAAAGGAACTATACTTATTCAGTTTATTTACTGAAAAAAAGAAAAATATAGAGTTAGAGTAGTAAGAGATTGACAAAAGTTGAATATTCTTTATTAAAATAGATAGGATATTCGTAATTATGGAAAATACCTGCAGTTACAATGTTACGAAATGGACTAGAATAGAGAAGCAAAAACTGAAAATGATTGGATATTGATGTTATTGACAAAAGATAGAAAAAGTAATCTGTGGACATTAAGAAAATAGGTTAAGATAAAAAAGAGGTGATTGAAGAGGATATACCCTACCCTGAACTCTTATTTTCGTTTAATTTGATTAATTTTGTTTTCTTTCTCATAATTTAGATATATCAAAGCAGCTTTACTTCCAATGCAGTCGTCGTTGAATCATATATGCTATACGAAACCAGTTAGTGATTTACGGAAACCAACGTTTGGAGAAACGTTCCCTATCTCCGTACCGCTAAATAAACTATATACGAAAACATTACAAGTAAACGTTTGGTGCATTGAAGGAGAATCGGAGGAGTGTTTGGTATGTAATTATTCATGTAAAATACTTATTAAAAGTTTAAATCCAAATCCTACAGTTACGAGACGCGACTGTATTCGTTATATTTGTAAACCTTAAGGTCATGGAGGTAACAACTTGTTTGTTCGAAAGATTGATTGAAACTAATTTAACATTTTTTGTGTAGTAAATCTGACAATTTGACCAAAAAAGGGCTTTGCTTTGCTACTTTTGATGCACTGAAAATATTAGTACTACAATACTTCTAGAACTCGTACAAGAACTGTGGATACAGGAATTTTTCGTGAGTCTTCTTGAAATTCATTGTTATTCTTCTAGAAAAACTATTCGGAATATTTCAAAGAATTAATAATAAAATTTTTTGAATTATTCCTGTATACAAAGTTTTTGAATAAGTTCAAGAATTATTCTAGTACTAATTTTATTCGTGTGAAGTAAAGATTCTTAAAGTGAATCCTAAAAAAGTATCTAAAAATAGCATTATTTGGTTGGGAACCTTCACCATAAATTACAGGTATGAGGCATTCTCTGAGAAGAAACTCATCTTAATAAAATGTTGCCTAATGTTTTAATCAATGATATGTAGGAAAAAAAACAAAAATTTTAAGAAGGTTTTTAGGTCTGTGAAATGCGTGGTTGCAATAATGTTATCAGGGGCCCAATTTTATTGCAGCGTAATTTTCAACTGTCAACAACTACACACAACAACACACAACAACTTACTTACAACAACAATCTTACAGGTGTTTTTTGTGCAGAATTTTCTATACTTTCAAACAAAATTACTCAATGTTTTCAAAATTTTATTTTTGACACGAGAAATGCAAAAAAATTTTTTTTAATTTTTGACCAACACTCTTCTCTAAGAATTTTTTCAAAACTGACTAAAAACAATACTTATTTTTTAAGATTTTCGTCCTCTAAATGCCATTTTGGGACAGCAAGATTCGATAAAGCTACATGTGAATGTGTACTATAGTACACCTTACAAAATTGCATCCAGAATTCTCCTATATAGTCTTAAATGATTTTAATTGAAACAGGAATAATTGTTAATTAATAAATTAAATTTTATCTTTAAAATCTACGTTGAAATTATTCTTACACATCACGCGGCCGGGTTCAAAGCTACTGTGAGGGTTTAAACTTTAACTTTATAATTCCAAAACCTGAAGGGCCTGTCGACAAAAGATCGACATATTTATAATGAGTATCAAAATTTAAACTAATCAAATAAAATGAGCAAGAGAACATCAAGGCAAGTAAAACGGGTGAACCCAATGAAACTCAAGTACTTGGCGACAAAAGGTATATTCAAGAAAAGAATCTACTTACAGTTTAGTCGAAAATAAATACGTATTAGTTCCTTCAACACTCTCGCTGAACAGCTGTTCCTCACACACCGATGAATATTAAATTCAGCAAGTTGACACAAAATTTTGTAAATTCACAAATAAATCTAGGAATGCTATGCTTTCGCTGTTTCGACCGGCATCTCGTCGATCAAACGAGAGCGCAGGCGCAAACGTCACATGCCCTCCAGGACCGCAACATTTGTATCTAATAACCCAGCATCTTCACAAAACAACAATTAATTTAAAATAAATTGGAGTGCTGAGTCGCTAAAAATACAATACTGTCACATAATGTTCCCAACTTTCTATACTTCAACATAAAAGTGATGATTTGCACTAGAGAAGATTAGAATGCGATTAGCTGTGACAGAAAGCTAAGAGTATTATGCGCATGATATCTGCATAAGAATTTCTTAATACTTTGTCTTTTTAACTCATATATCTTTTTCATATTTAGTACCAATTTATGTGAAGAAATAGAACTACTGTACAATATTGTTTTAATAATTTATATAGGGTACATCAAGGAGAGTTGGGTCACTTTTTTGTTTTTTTTTTTGTGTCAACAGCCGAGAATTTGTAAAAAAAATCTATTTTTAACAAGTTTAAGTCTTAGTACCACTTCTTCTGAAAACGACATACGCATAAAAATGTATTTCTATCAACATTTTAAATTATAACATACGTTTGCATACAATGAAAAAATTCGTGGACAGTCATATCATTCGAGGACAAATGGATCAAGGAGCAAAAATGACTGTTAACTATCGTCCCTTACAAAAAAGAAGTACTGGATTGAGTACTGGTTTCAGTACTGGGATAAGTACTGGATTCAGTACTGGGTTTAGTACTGCGTTCAGTATTGGAAAGCCAGTACTTTTTTCGCCATGCACTGTTGAAAATTTGTTCACATTGCGCACTAAGTTTCTATTAGTCCTACGGCTGCGCAGTAGTTTTTTGTTGTAAATTTAATAGAGAAGAATACATTGAACGCAAAATCACAGTTCCAATGAAATTTAAAAAAAAAATTGTTATTGTGCTTAAAAAATTATATTGCGCGAAAAAGTACTGATTTCCCAATACTTAACTGAGTACTGACCCCAGTACTGAACCCAGTACTTATCCCAGTATTGACCCCAGTACTGAATCCAGTACTACTTTTTTGTAAGGGGTATTTCATACAAATAATGACTTTTAATTATTATCTATTTTAATCTTAGGTTGGTTATCTTAGATTGGTACTAAGCATGAAAAATATATATGAGTTAAAATTACAAAGTTAGTATTAAGAAATTCTTATGTAGATATCATGCGCATAATACTCTTAGCTTTATGTCACAGCTAACCGCGTTCTAATCCCCGCTAAGAAAAAAATTCTTACTCTGAGAAAAATGTTTAGTCATAGCAACAAAAATTTGGTTGAGCCAACCAAATTATTTGGTTGTTATTTAATCAACCAAACTATTTGGTTGAGACAACTAAATTATTTGGTTCAGTGTTGTTTGTTGGCATAACAAAAACTTTTGGTTGTCACAAAAAAATTTGAACCCGGATTTTCCAGCTGCCAGTCCAGTATTCTAATCACCAGCCCATGAGAAATATGAATGAGCAATAAGAAATAAATTATTTTATATTAGGTAACTTTTATTTTTAGTCCGTGTTTTTAATTTGAATTATGATTGTGCTTTAAAGTGATTTGTTCAATTGGATTATTATCTGAAATTTTTTTTGTTTTAAAATAAATTGTAGCCTGAGGATGATAACGAACCTAGTTATCGAAACGTTGCTGAGACTACAAAAATAAGGAAATAACCATTTTTTATTTTCCTGAACACTCCTTCCATGGATCAAATTTACTTTTCGACAAAATAAGAAATAAACCTTATAGCTAGACAGTTCAGTAACACAGACCGTTGGCCCAGATATCAGACCCAGATTCGGCCGACCGTCTGGTATTGGATTTTATTTCGATTTTATTTATATTATTATCGGCAGCTTACTTACAAACTAATCACCCATTTTTTTTAATAATTGTTTGGTTGTCACAACCAAATTATGTTTGGATGTCACAACCAATTTATTTTTGGTTTAACCAAATAAGAGTAACAAAATAATTTTGTTGCCCCAAACAACTTGTTGTGTTACGCCAATCATATCGTTTTGTTATACCAATCAAAATATTGTTGTTACAACCAACAATGTTCAACTAAAAAATATTGTTGCTAAAACTAAACCTTTTTTCTCAGTGTAGGAAGGAGTGTTGGTCAAAAATTAAAAAAAAATATATTTCGCATTTTTCATGTCAAAAATACAATTTTGAAAATATTGAGTAATTTTGTTTGACGCATTTCACAGACCTAAAAACCTACTTAAAATTTTTGGTTTTTTTTTCTATATATCATTTGACCAAAATATTAGACAACTTTTTTCTTATGGTGTCTTTTTTCTCAGAGCATGCCTCGTGTATAAAAGTGCCATTTTTGTGCCTGTGGAATAGAAAATAAATTAGAAATCAATAATAATTTCTCATATTATATCTATTAAACTTTCGAAATCCAAAAGATTTTTTTTAATTGATCAATTTGTTAAAAACCTGCAATATTATTCAATGTCTGGATGCAATAACTGATTCTACGCACAAAATGGCGCAAAACCACTTAAAATTATTGTCATATTACTAAAATTCCAAAGTCGTAAAATAAAAATTTTAATAATATAATCACTTAGAGAACTTGAATGCTGATTTTTTTTATTTACAGCTTCTGTTTCCGACGCACGTCTTTAATAATGAAAATTAAAAATTGACAAAATAAATTATTATTAAATCAATTGCTTTTTAATAAACATGACATAAAATACCGTCGGGAATTGTCGATACGCCCTCTTTTTGTTGACTGCCAAAAATCGGTTATTTTTTTAAATATATTTAATAAAATTTGTTCTCTTTAAGTAGTTAATACCTTTTAAAATTCTGCAAATAATTATCCCTAAACGAAAGAATTGGTTTAGTTTTTAAATAAAATATCACAAAAATAGTTTAATTTTCAATCTTTCTTAAAATTAATATTATTTCTGTAGTAATTAATATTTTTTACGTTCTTTAGCTTATTTTAAAGATACACTGAGAAACGTTGTGCAGTGAATTTTAAATTAAAATAATTTAGAGGTGGGATATCTTGACCTTTTTGTGAGAGATACATGTTTTTATATAACTGAAGCATTAAAACATGTGTTTTCGCGCCTATTTTTTGTACGTAAAGTGACCTTTTCTGTGATTGGCTACTAGCGCTGCTAGTGCGCATGTGCGTAGTCCGTAAAAGACTACTTTTACGTACTGTACGCAAAAGTGGACTTATTTAAAATCTGTGCCTGCGCATTTATTTACTTTTAACAACTTAGAGCCTTAGAACATTTTGTCATATCATTTATTATTTGAAATACGGCGGACGTAAACTAATAATTCTATTTGTTTACAGGTTGACAGGTCACTCACTGTCATCACTATCTTCGTGTTTATTCGCGTTCGCGAATCAAATTAAACTTAAATTCTGTCAATAAATTAATATTACAAGGTTTATTAAGTTAAAATCAACAATAAATCGTATCTGTCGCGTCGGGAGTTCGTTTCATCTACGAGATGACGAGGCGACGCGTGCCGCCTAAAGTGTCAATGATGTTTTAATGCTTTTGTTATATAAAGCACTATGTGCACCTCGGAGGCAAGCTTTTTCGCCTTGCAAAATTTTGTAATACTCGGCTTTGACTTCCGCCACTCGCTGTTGGCTCATTGGCTACATCTAAGCCTCGTATTGACAAAATTTCGCTCTGCGAAAAAAGACTTATTTTGCCTCCTCGGTACACAATGTACTATTAAATAGTATCTAATATTCTAAAATAAGAATATTTAGTGTATACAAATTAGAATTTCTTTTTTGTCATTTGTAAGACTTAAGAATGCATTTAATTTAAATTTTCCTTTATAAATAGAAGCTTTAATAGCGTTTTCTTAGTCTAAACAATATTCTGATGGAAACATTTACATTGTAAAATGTAAAGACTCATTTAACGAGCTTCGAGAGTATTCGGCTTCTTCCACTCTATTGCGAATTCCCGTATGGGATCCGACTCTGACCCTATATGGATTCCTATATGCAAATCCACATGGGATTCCATATGGGATCCTATCGGGAACCATGTGGTGATAAGGCTATGGGAACCCATATAGGATTCCATGTAGGAATCCATAGGGGTACCTTTTTGTTATGTAATGTCATATATGCGAACCCATGTGTTTTTGTACATAATCTAAGATAGGTTCCCATATAGGGTCCTATTTGCCTTTTTTGTATATAGGATCCCACATGGGTTCTTATGTATGTATTTTACATATATCACATAGGAACCGACATGGGATCCTATATTGGTCCATATATGTAATCATAATGTGGATTCCCATATAAGTTCATATGTCCCCAATAAAAATTATCATTTTCTATAGACACTAAAGGATAGCGCACTCTCTAAAAAAAATATTTTCTTCTCCAAATTATTCCCTAATAGGAATAAAATGTACTGTTAAAGTCATATATATTTATATGACGGGGCATATAAGCAATAGGTTCCCATGTAGGATCCGGTATGAATTGCTACAAGTCATTTAAGAGCTAAAAGCGCTCTGCCTTGCAAACATGAGAATTTATGAGACGTATAGTTAATATCAGCATCGCAACAGGGAGATTTTACCGTTTAAATGACTTGTACAAATTCATAAAGAATCCCACATAGGAACTTATTACTTAGTTAACACACCCGCTGTAGGGAGGCGCTATTATCAGTATCTCTCACTGTTAACCCAAGGCGTAAATACCCAGGCGCGCAGGGGCGATGATTTTAGGCTTTATAAAGCTTGACTGAGGACTGGTCAATATTGATTGAGGATTGGAGAGTCGGAGGAAGCAAAACTCGTCCAAGCTAGAATGTAACAGCGATTCAAGCCTGACGCTCCAAGCTTGGTTGAGGATTGGAGTCCAAGTTTGAATCAATGTTCGGAAGTCCGATTATACCTTCGTCAAGCCGGATTCCACTGTCGCCTACAGAAGACAGAACGTTAAATAATTATTAATATAATAATATTCTTGCTGCATTATATTGTTAATAATGATAATTCTTATAATTATAATAATAGTAATATTATATTATTGTATTATTATTATATATTATATTATTATATTATTTATAATTATAAATACAATAATAATAATATTATTGTTATCATTTTTTTCTTAATTACTGTACTGCTGCAGATTATCATAAAATTAATAAAACAAAAAAAATTTTAAACATTTTTGAATGTTCATCTATGAAATTATTTTTCACATTGTTTTTTCTTATAATTTAAGATTAATTGCACATTTGAACACTTAATTATTATCGACCTAAGACCAATTAACAATTTTAATACATTTAAACACATAACCTATGAAATAAAATTTCGCACGCTCAAAGGGGGGATCGAACCCACGGCCCTATACCCACTCGGTTTTTTTTTTTTTTTTTTAAATTTTCTTTATTTAGGTAACAACTTTATACATTTTAAAAATACAACGATAAAAGAAAAATAAAACGTTGTTACATGTACATTGATAATAAGGGTAAGACAGGTCGTAACAATGCATGTATATCATGTTAGCAAGACAACATTGGAAAAATCAAAAACACTATATTGGAACATTTGCCGTTGATTTGCCGCTAATTAATCGTGAAAAAAATAATTTTGCCGTTTTCGTTTTTTAAAAAAAAACAGGGTGCACTGCTAACTTGATATCAACTTAGCAGTACACCCATCACAAAATCCACAGTTTTAAAGATAGAACAATTTTAAACAGGTCAGAATTTGCCGTTTTTTTGCCGTAATCGAACAGCACTAACAATTTTTCAAAAAATCAAAAAATTTTATTTTTAACAAAAAAAAAATTTTTTTGATTTTTTTTTGTTTTTTGTTTTTGACATTTTTAGAGTAAAAAACTTATAATTATCAACTATATTACAAATTTTAGAAACTTACTAACAGAATATTACTCATTCAACAAATATTTTTGTATCGCACCAAACTTATAAAAAAAAATTGTCATTAATGGAATTCAATAATCGCCGTTCGAAAAAAGCTAAGAAACCGACCGCAGATAACACAAGTTAAACTAGAAAAAAAACTTGAAAAAAACTTTCAGTTTTTTACACTTTTTTCTAAAAATATGCAATAAAAAGTTAGCGCATCACGAATGCACCATCACAACTAAATTCTCAAAAAGTATTATTAATACGTTTAGAAGCACTTTCAAACTTTCAGCGATCTGAACAGAATTTTCAGGATATTGAGAATTTACAACTTGATTTTCATGACTTTACGATTTTTTCCTAATTTCTAAAAAACGATTAAGTAATTTCATTTAGCATTCTCTGTAGTCTAATTAATTTAATTAGTAATTAGTTTAATTAGTTTAATTAGTAAATTAGGTTTTTTTTTTGGGATTTGTTATGTGATGGTAATTTGCCGTTTGGGCTGAATGATTTATCCGTGAGGATTGGTGATCCGTAATCATCATCATTGGGCAGTAGATTCAGTTAGATTTGAAAAATAGGTAAAAGTTAGCAGTGCAGTCGCCTAATTAGTAAATTAGGTTCTTTTTGGCATTTGTTATGTGATGGGAATTTGCCGTTTGGGCTGAATGATTTATCCGTGAGGATTGGTTATCAGTAATTATCATCATTGGGCAGTAGATTCAGTTAGTTTTGAAAAATAGGTAAAAGTTAGCAGTACAGTCGCTTAATTAGTAAATTAGGTTCTTTTTGGGATTTGTTATGTGATTTGAATTTGCCGTTTGGGCTGAATGATTTATCCGTGAGGATTGGTTATCAGTAATCATCATCATTGGGCAGTAGATTCAGTTAGTTTTGAAAAATAGGTAAAAGTTAGCAGTGCAGTCGCCTAATTAGTAAATTAGGTTCTTTTCGGGATTTGTTATGTGATGGGAATTTGCCGTTTGGGCTGAATGATTTATCCGTGAGGATTGGTTATCAGTAATCATCATCATTGGGCAGTAGATTCAGTTAGTTTTGAAAAATAGGTAAAAGTTAGCAGTACAGTCGCTTAATTAGTAAATTAGGTTCTTTTCGGGAGTTTTTATGTGATGGGAGTTTTCCGTTCGGGCTATTAGTTTGAGGTATTACATAGCAGTTATTATATACCTAAAATATTTTGCTTCTACAATATGTAGTGCTACAAATATAAGTTAGTAAAAAGAACGTTTAGCTTTTTGTAGCAAATATTCTTAGCGAATAATCTTCTAAGTCAGTTTTTTATAAATGATTTACGCATCTTTTTGCGTGGTATTATTTGATTCTGCCACTTTTAAATTTTGCTGCTATATTATTGCATATTTTATCTTTTGGGGCTATTTTGTGCATTCGAGGTTTTTAATGAATAAAATTTTTATATTTAGTTGTTTAAGTTCTTACTTGTTTTAAATATTTTCGGATATCTAAACTACAGAGAATGCTAAATGAAATTACTTAATCGTTTTTTAGAAATTAGGAAAAAATCGTAAAGTCATGAAAATCAAGTTGTAAATTTTCAATATCCTGAAAATTCTGTTCAGATTGCTGAAAGTTTGTAAGTGCTTCTAAACGTATTAATAATACTTTTTGAGAATTTAGTTGTGATGGTGCATTCGTGATGCGCTAACTTTTTATTGCATATTTTCAGAAAAAAGTGTAAAAAACTGAAAGTTTTTTTAAGTTTTTTTTTCTAGTTTAACTTGTGTTATCTGCGGTCGGTTTCTTAGCTTTTTTCGAACGGCGATTATTGAATTCCATTAATGACAATTTTTTTTTATAAGTTTGGTGGTACAAAAATATTTGTTGAATGAGTAATATTCTGTTAGTAAGTTTCTAAAATTTGTAATATAGTTGATAATTATAAGTTTTTTACTCTAAAAATGTCAAAAAAAAAACAAAAAAAAATCAAAAAAATTTTTTTTTTGATAAAAATAAAATTTTTTGATTTTTTGAAAAATTGTTAGTGCTGTTCGATTACGGCAAAAAAACGGCAAATTCTGACCTGTTTAAAATTGTTCTATCTTTAAAACTGTGGATTTTGTGATGGGTGTACTGCTAAGTTGATATCAAGTTAGCAGTGCACCCTGTTTTTTTAAAAAAACGAAAACGGCAAAATTATTTTTTTCACGATTAATTAGCGGCAAATTAACGGCAAATGTTCCAATATAGTGTTTTTGATTTTTCCAATGTTGTCTTGCTAACATGATATACATTAACAATGCGACACTCGCCACTCAACACTCATGAATAACAATTCATCTTAAATTAAACAATGTTTCCATAACTTGATAGGTACGAAATGTACCAACAATAACAGAGTAAATGATATAGAAGTGCAGAAAAAAGGAGTATTCCTTTTACAAAAAAAACTGTACTTCAACTCTTTCTTTTGTGAGCCGAGGGGAAGGGAAGGGGGACGACTGGACCAATGGAAAGGGTGAAAGGTTTAAGTTAAGCTAACAACAATCATCCGTGCAACCATACGTATTTTTGGTTTTGAATTTTAGCGTTAATTAAGCGATCCTTGAGCGGTAATGTCCTTGAAAATCTCATGGCTGAGTTGTCACACAACTCGATTTTATTTATATGGGTTTTTTATCACTAACTGCGCGTTTTATATGATATATAATAGACACGTTCGTATCACATTGAATGAAGCCATTTTTATCTAAGTAAGTGAAGACATCTGGGGGAAGTAACTCTTTTGAAATCATTTTTTTGAGGTAGTTGTCGTCTTTGGAAAAGGGGAGGGGAATTAACGGATTATTGGTATTTTTTAATGCATTTACAATGTGATCTCTGATTAATTTCAATATGAAAATATCGATTCTAGTCAAGTTCGCTTTGTTATAAACAAATTTATTTGATAACCGAGTTTTGAATTCGGTTTTTGGGTCTCTATTTACATTTAAGCATGCTCGCAGGCAGCTTCGCTCAAATATGTGTAACTTTTTCATAACCGCTGGGGCAATACCAAACCAAATTTGACAGCCATAAGTTAGTATTGGTCTAATTAGTGAAATATAACAAAGGAGCTTTACTTGACTATTCAATTTTTTCGAAAAAAATAAGTTTTTTAGACTATAAAAAGATTTTTTGGCTTTATCTATGGTAGCAGTGATATGATGGTTAAAAATGAGCTTTTCGTCGAGAAATACCCCCAGGTATTTTACGCAGCTTACGTGATTTATATCGATTTGTTCATTCTCTACTTGAGCGGATATACGGAAATTTTTCCAATGTACCGGGTGATTTTGATAACCATATAAATTCTTCGGACGGAAGAGGATAGTCTCACATTTTTCTAAATTGCATTTAAGATGCCAAACATTCAGAAAGTTAAGAATCTTGTGAAACAGATCCTGCAAACTTTTCAATGTATCAGCTATTAATTTGCCTATTATATAGACGACTACGACGGGTAGTTGAGAGTCGATAGAAATAACTTTGTGAGGTTCAGACCTGGATTATATGCTATTTACATTTTAATAGTCCTGGAACATATTCGTTATCAAAAATAAATGAATAAAATTTATTTATCCTTCGTATATACTGATATACAGTTTATACAAACCAATCTTCTAACTTATTAATATTTTATAAATAAATATTCTTATACAATAGGGTGATGTGTATACAATTTTTAAGGTTTATCGAGTCAAAAGTTTAAAATTATTGGTCTTTCATATTTCGCGCCAATGGGCACTTTTGGAGAGTGCTTAATTCCGAGGAAATCAAGACCAAGAACAATGGATTAGAATAAAATGCGCCAAAGTTATAGAAATTTGAAAAAAAGTACGTCGACTTACGTGTATTTTAATGGAAAATCTTTTAATGCTTTGGGCGAGTACTTAAAATTAATATTAAGGACTGTAACTTTTAGGCAATTTTTCTTACGACATATCCAACCAAATTTCGTGTGAGGAATAAGAAAAAAAAATTTTGTCGAAAAAAATCACCCTATTATGCAATATTTGCAAAATATGTAAACAAAATTAACTGATAATGATTAATTATTATTTAATTATTTATAACTTTAATTTAATATTATTATTTAAAAATTAAATATTATTTAAATAAATAGAATAAATAAATAGAATAGAATTTATTTATGCTTTGTATTTATTGATATACATACAGTTTATGCAATCCAATCTCGATCCTAACTTATTAATATTTTACAAATAAATATTTTTATACAACATTTGCAAAATATGTAAACAAAACTAACTAATAATTTATAATTATTATTATTATAACTTTAATTTAATAATATTATTTAAATAATTAATTTTAATAATATATAATACAAAAGTAAATTATAAAAACTATTTATATATAATGTATTGAATGGCACTTTTAATTAAATAAAGAAATTTATTCAATTTGTATAATAAAAGTTTTTTAGAAATGAATGATTTTACAAAATTACGCAATCGAGCACGTAATCATATCTTCAATATTTTTCAAATTTGAAATTTGTCTTTTAATTATTTCGTTTGGTTATATAATTCTTTGAAATTTATTTTTTTAAAAGAAGAAAATAATTGTTTACAAATTTAATTTACTTGTAATATATCTTACAATTTAGTAAAATTACATAATTTTTGTTTGTTTATTTATGGTTTATTTTATACAAAATTAATATTAAATATTAATAAAATTACTAAAACGGCAGCAATTGTAATATTCATATTTATTATTTAAGTAATATTACTTTTTATATGTATATAATTTAATATTTAAAAAATATATAATATATGATAAGTTGAGCAATTGTGTCAGAGTTGATTCAAGCTTGAATCTAGATCGGAAGTTCAAGCTTCGCGCATGAGGATTCAAGCAGTCTTGAATCAAGCATGGAACGAGCATTAATGTCCAATCTTGAACCAATATTGAACAACAGTGATTTAAAGACTGCTCCCAGACTCGGTTACCCACTCTGGGTGTCCAAGCTAGAATCAAGCCTCAACCCAGCGTCAAACTAAGCTCATTTGACAAAATATCAGGATTCAGCTAAGTTTCTTTAAAAATTACAAAATCAAAAAGTACAAGGGCAAATTTTCTCATGGGATCCTTAATTTCGGTCTTCAATTACAATTTCAAGACACTCAGAGTCCGCCGGAAACTACGGCTCGATCTACACTTGTACAATCTGCGGACTTTTGGACACTTGAACGGAACGATTCACAATTGTAGGTTTCCCATTCCGGTATGCGATAATTAATCCCTGTTCCCCTTGTAGCTGTCGATGTTCCAGTTGCTTCTTGAGATGAAAGAGATCCTCTAGCTGCATTTTAGTCTTATCATAGTGGAGACTAATCCCTTTCAATAATGCATTTATTTTTACGTCTCTTTTCATTATTAGGTGGTGAGAGATTTGGGGTTATAGAAGAAAACAGATTGATAACTTTATTTTCATCCTCCTCATCCTTTAAAGAGTCGGAGTCCAAAAGAGACTCAGTAATTCTAAATAAAATCAAGTTGCATTTACGCATGAGTCTTTTTTCAATCTCGTCATCCCCAGATCGTTTATGGCACGTTCGTGGTTTTCTGTCTTTGATTTGACGACCTTTAAATCCTCGTTGACGAGTTTTAAGTTTGAGGTTATGTCGTTGAGTTTGGCTTTGAAGTCGTTTATGGAATTAGTCACTGAGATTAATTGAGGTTTTAGGTCATTCATCGCTTCTTTTATTACTCTCGTAATGTCGCCAATAGATGCAGGAGAATTCTCCATACTAGTTGAGGCACAGCCAAAGACGATGGGGATAAAGTACGTTTTCTGCAGCATTTTGTGAATGACCCATTTTTCAATTTTTCCGTCAGCGCTGCACAAGAAGCGTGGTAAGGACTAAGGAGCACTACATCCACTACGAAGGACAATTTGGTCAACAACTCGACTCTTACAACGGATGCACAACTTATCACCCTGAGCAGACAGTTTTGGAGCACTTTTCAACCAGTTGTAGATTGAGGTTATGTCTCACAATCCAAACGATAAAAAACTGATTTAAGTGATACAATCTGAGCAAATCAATTAAAAATTATGAAAATATTGTTCAGTATCTGATCACGTTTTTAATAGACGAACCGATTAATTGAAACCGTTACTAAAAATACAAAAAACTTAAAAAAACGTGAGGGGCAACGACAAACAACGTGTAGCTCAAACGGCAGCCATTAAAATACTTTATGATTAAAATAAAGTGAAATTTTTTCCCCTTGAAAATGCAAGCTGTTAAACAAAGTGCACGAATGTGTGCAAAATTCAAATGAATATTTGAACGTGTAAAATATTTAGTAACGTTGTTAATTTTGTTTTTTCATAAAATCCATTTATTTTTTTCTTCCAGCTTACATTACTCAAGCTTACGCCCTTTAACGATGGGCCTCTTCAGGAGTTTATTACTGTAAAATATTATTTATTCATTTTTAATTAAATAATTGTTAAGTGTCAAAACTTATTAAAATATAGACATAACCTCAAAACTTACCGAGCAGAAATCAGTCATCACACACAATCAATTAAACGGATATTTTAAGAACAATTTTTTTAATTTTCCATAGTAGGAAATTTTTTTAAAAAATACCAACATTTTAAGGATGCGAACGGATTAAACCGAATCGCAAAAAACAATCAACTATCAAATCACATGTTTCAAATTTTCAAGATTAAACCATAAAGAAATAAATTATAAGATAATCATTATCAAAAATCGATAATCAATTTCTAATAGAGAAATAAAATCTGTCCATGGTATTAGCGGTCTCCATGTTACCGACTCTACCTGGAATGCCCCAAACTTCCAAGAATTTAAAAATCACTGAATCACTGATGACTAATTTTACCAAGAAAATTTTAATTTGTGTTATGGATGAGAGAATGATAAATATTACTCACAGATGCTATTTCTGATTTTTTATTAACAGAGTTACTATTTTTAATGATGTGAAAAATTTCTTTGAATTTTCTACGTCTGTAGTTTGTTTCATTGCCAATTATTTTTAAATTTTCAAATTTAAAAAAATGGTCATAATCTTGGGAATGTACTACCAATGATGTTTTTCTATCGCCATTCTTGCAATATCTCTTATGCTCATTAAGTCGTTCTCTAATATATCTACAAGTTTCTCCAATATAGCAAACACCCCACTAACACGGAATACTGTATATTACATGGTTTCTGTATCTGAAAATCGTTTGATTTTTATTCTTAGAAAAGCAATTGAAAGGGTCTTTTTCAGCGGGAAAAGTTGATGAAAAGGAATAATACTTTGTTTACAATTTTCTTAATTAAAAATTTAATTTTCAATCTTCAATCGCATTCGTATAAAAATCAGTAAATATAAAAAAATAGAAAAAACTGCTTTTTTCTAGGTGCATTGTGTGAAAAGTTGCTAAATAGCAGCAACAATTTTTTTTAAAACTAATGGAAAATTTTAAATAAAAAACAAGTTTTAGGCCATTAATTAATGGAATTAATGGCCTAAAACTTGTTTTTTATTTAACATACACAAATCCACAAAAACTGACACTTAATAATGGTAAATTTGTTGTAACAGTAATAAAAATACATTATTTGATGACACAAGAATAAAGAGAACTTTAATTCTTGAATTTTTATTTATAAATAAATTTTAAATTTTCCGCCAAAGAGTAAGTACTACAATTTGCCAATAGATGCTTACCTTACTCACAGTATACATGAGTTTCTTTTATTATAAGTACTACTGATCGTTTACAGACTTTTTATACTTAAATTTAAATAGAAATTTGCTGCTTACGAAGGTTGGTATTTCCAGTTCTTATTGGTATTTGTATAAATTTCAGAAAGTTAAAAAATTAGGAAAAAGCTTAATCTTCCTAAGTGAACTTGTCAAGTTTTAGAAAGTCTACCATTATCAATGTTTATTTTAAAAATATTATTTAACATCAGGTTAATAATCAGCAACCACGAAAACCCCAGAGTAAATGAAATGCATCATATGGGTGCTCAACAAAAAAAAATTTAATAGTTTAACTTATTTTTATGTACTTTACTTATTGGGGTGGCATTATTTATTTCTTATATATATAATCGCACGCTTTTAACGCATTAAAATTTTTAATCGCTATTGGAGGATTTGAACCCTTAACCTAATATACAAGGGCGTACCCAAAGGAGGATTTTTGTGGGGGTTTTATATGAGAGTGAAAGAGATAGGACCATAATGCTATCTTTTTCTCTCTCATTAAAACTGGCTTTCTAGGGGGGGCAGCTGCCCCCTCCTGCGCCAACGTAATTACGCCCATGCTAATATACCTAACGCAACGCAACGCAATGGTTAACGATCACGACCGTACTACTTATTGACATAATTCAGTAAAGTCCAAAACTAAACGGATCCTATCCAGTTCAACCCAGGTGCTATATGAAAACTTTGTCTTTGTCAAAACGGTGTTGTATACCAACCCTGGTAAATCCAGATAAATTTTTATCTGATACTAGAAAGCAGCTTAGAAAGAAAAAATATCCTTATACGAGTTTATGCGGGCATCAATAGAAACTTCCTATAAACAATAGCCAGGTTACATCTAAGTTTTATCTGGTATTACCGATAAAAGAAGTAGGGGAGGGTGGTACTATACCGACCCATCGTACCATACCGACCCCCATATGTTTCTCAGAGATCGTGTCACTAGATAAATCGTGAATACCATCAAAAGAACACTTTCATTATAACTCTGACATTTTAACCATAGGTAATAATCTCTTGGTCCAATTGTATCTCGGAATTTTACGTAAAACTAGTTTTTTGCAATAATATTTTTTGTTTTTGAACTATCTTGAATTTAAGTTAAAAGTGTTGAATTGAGTTCAGGAAAATTTAAATATCAGTTTTTTTGGTTGCTTATAGCTTCAACTTTAATACACAATATTCGAATTCAAACGCTTTCATTGACATGAATGATCGGCAAGACATGTGAAAATAGTGGGGGTGGTCCGAAACCGACCCCCCCCCCCTTTTCTTGCATTGTAATTGTAAATAAATTATTTGTAATTCCCAGATAATACCTACAAATGTATTTTAATAAAATAACAATAATTAAGCTAAGATAATATAGCTTGTAATTAAGATCAGACTAAAAATACTCATTTTTTATTGTAATGATAATTCTTTTACTCTTATTCTGAAGAAGGCCTTAAAAGGTTACCCACCCTGAACGCCTGAAAATTGGAGGGTATTTCAAGAATTAATTTTGACAAAACTATTATAAATACCACTTTTTAATAATTGGAATATCAAAGTACATATATTTCACTAAAGAAAAATTCTTGGAAGAAGAAAAAATATTCAAAAATGGCGGAGATATAGCGAGTCTCGTAAGTCACTTTTCTTAGTGCACAGCCGTGAGGTGTACATGCTGGACAGCACAATTTTTATCAGAAATCCAAAAACAAAATTTTTTTAAACTATATTAAATTACCTACAGCATGACGTAGCCGTTTTAAAAAAAAATTTTTTGAGCAAATGGGAGCACTTTAAAAAAAAAAATTTTTTTTTGAGTACTAAATTTTTGTTTTAAAAATGTATAACTTTTTCAAAAAAAATTATTTCGAGAAAATCCTACGTCACGCCATAGAGAATGTTATAGAGAAGCTGTGTACAAATTTTGAAGAGAATCGGTCGAGTAGTTTTTGAGAAATCATGTACACCACTCAAAAAAATGTAGTTTTGAGAAAAACGCAAAAGAATTTGACCTCAGCAATGAAACAAGTTTTTGGCACCTTTTTGGCTTTTGCCTTTTAGGGGGTCGGTTTGGGACCACCCTCCCCTAAAAAACAGTTCTGGTTCTTAATTGGTTGAATACGGTTTTTATTCGGCAATTATTTAAAATATACGAATCCAATATGGTTGAAGTCGGATTTTATCCTGCACTGTTAAAAAATGGTATATGCGCTTACAACTTTACACCGGTGTTAAGAAATTGGTGCGATTTTGGCCGTGCACTACACCGGCCGAGTGTAAACTTAAAACAAATTGAGATTTACAACCAAGCGGTGTAAACGGACTATCAAATCGCATCAAAAAGTGCGATTGCCAGTTTCTTTGTCTAACTGTCCCTCTCTTCGCCCCCTTTGTCAACATCTGAGAATAGCCATTTTTACGTTTTCTTCTAATTTTCGTTTTCATTGAATCCACTAGCAGACAACTATATATATGACATGACTAGAAGTTTCCGATGCGCGAACGCGCGACATGTTTTTCCCACGTTCAAAATTGAAACAGCCCATTACTAGTAAACTAAATGATTACTAAATATTTAAATATGATAAATCCAGTTTATCAAAAACATAATATACCTAATGTAACTTAATATATAAAGTGAAAAACAATAAAACACAGAAGTAAATAAAAACAAAAAAAGATTACTCGACGACATAACCTAAACAAAGTATTGAAAATAATGACATATCAATTTATTCAATTCTCTAGTCTATTCTATGTGGCATATAAATTTCCCAAATATTATTTCAGCTTCTTTAAGATATTTTAAATTCAGAATTGTATTTAAAAACAATTGGAATTTTTTTTTATAATTTAGAAAAACAGGAACAGGTTTTATAATGTAAAATGTATTCTATGTGGCAAATAAATATCCAAAATATTGTTTAAGTTTTTTTTAAGATATTCCAAACTCAAAACTGTATTTAAAAAAAATTGGATGATATTTCTATAATTTATTAAAACAAAAACAGGTTTTAGAATAGAGACACAATATCAATTTTTGTAAAACCGAATACTTTTTCCAAATTCTATTCTATGTGGTATATAAATTTGCTAAATATGTTTTGCAATTCCTTAGGCTGTGTTAAAATAAGAACTGTAAAAAAAAAATTAGATTATATTTTTAAATTTTATCGAAACAAGAACAAGTTTTAGAATAGGCACAAAATATCAATTTTTGTAAAACAGAATATTTTTTCCAAATTTTAATCTATGTGTCATAAATTTCCCAATTATTTTTTTAGATTCTTAAAGATATTTTAAATTTAGAATTGTATTTAAAAAAATTAAATGATATTTTTATAATTTATATAATACATTTCTGAATTTAAAATATCTTAAAGAATCTAAAATAATATTTAGGAAATTTATGTGCCACATAGAATAGAATTCGAAAAAAATATTCGGTTTGACCAAAATTAATATTTTGTCTCTATTCTAAAACCTATATTTGATTCCATAAATTATAGAAATTTCATATAATTTTTTTTAAATACAGTATTAAAAATTAAATATCTTAAAAAATAACAATTAAAATTTGGGAAATTTATATGACACATAGAATAGAAATTAGAAAAGATATTCAGTCATACAAAAATTGATATTTGGCCTCTAGTATACAACCTGATTTTGTTCCCATAAATTATAAAAATATCATATATATTTTTTTTAAATACAATTCTAAATTTGGATTTTCTTAAAGATTCTAAAATAATATTTGGTAAATTTATTAGCCATAGAATCGGTAAAAAATATTCGATTCTACAAAAATTGATATTTGCTCTCTGATCTAAAAACTGATTTTCTTCTCATAAATAATAAAAATATCAGCAATTTTTTTTAAATATTGTTCTGAATTTAGATTTTCTTAAAGATTATAAAATAATATTTAGGAAATTTCTTTTCCATAGAATGTGTAAAAAATATTCGATTCTACAAAAATTGATATTTGGTCTCAGGTCTAAAACCTGATTTTCTTATCATAAACAATAAAAATATCAGCAATTTTTTTTCTATTCTGGATTTGGATTTTCTTAAAGATTCTAAAATAATATTTGGGAAATTTATTTGCCATAGAATGTGTACAAAATATTCGATTCTACAAAAATTGACATTTGGTCTCTGGTCTAAAACCTGATTTTCTTCTCATAAATAATAAAAATATCAGTTATTTTTTTTTAAATTCAATTCTGAATTTGGATTTTCTTAAAGATTATAAAATAATATTTGGGAAATTTATTTGCCATAGAATGTGTACAAAATATTCGATTCTACAAAAATTGACATTTGGTCTCTGGTCTAAAACCTGATTTTCTTCTCATAAATAATAAAAATATCAGCTATTTTTTTTCAATTCTGAATTTGGATTTTCTTAAAGATTATAAAATAATATTTAGGAAATATCTTTTCCATAGAATGTGTAAAAAATATTTCATTCTACAAAAATTGATATTTGGTCTCAGGTCTAAAACCCGATTTCGTTCTCATAAATTATAAAAATATCATCAATTTTTTTATTGTTCTGAATTTGGATTTTCTTAAAGATTTTAAAATAATATTTGGGAAATTTATTTGCCATAGAATGTGTACAAAATATTCGATTCTACAAAAATTGACATTTGGTCTCTGGTCTAAAACCTGATTTCCTACTCATAAATAATAAAAATATCAGCTTTTTTTTTTAAACTTAATTCTGAATTTGGATTTTCTTAAAGATTATAAAATAATATTTGGAAAATTTATTTGTCATCGAATGTGTAAAAAATATTCGATTCTACAAAAATTGATATTTGGTCTCAGGTCTAAAACCCGATTTCGTTCTCATAAATTATAAAAATATCAATTTTTTTTTATTGTTCTGAATTTGGATTTTCTTAAAGATTCTAAAATAATATTTGGGAAATTTATTTGCCATAGAATGTGTACAAAATATTTGATTCTACAAAAATTGACATTTGGTCTCTGGTCTAAAACCTGATTTTCTTCTCATAAATAATAAAAATATCAGCTATTTTTTTTCAATTCTGAATTTGGATTTTCTTAAAGAATATAAAATAATATTTGGAAAATTTATTTGTCATCGAATGTGTAAAAAATATTCGATTCTACAAAAATTGACATTTGCTCTCTGGTCTAAAACCTGATTTTCTTCTCATAAATAATAAAAATATCAGCAATTATTTTTAAATATTGTTCTGAATTTGGATTTTCATAAAGATTACAAAATAATATTTAGGAAATTTCTTTTCCATAGAATGTGTAAAAAATATTTAATCCTACAAAAATTGATATTTGGTCTCTGGTCTAAAACGTGATTTTCTTCTCATAAATAATAAACATATCAGCAATTTTTTTAAATATTGTTCTGAATTTGGGTTTTCTTAAAGATTATAAAATAATATTAGGGAAATTTATTTGCCATCGAATGTGTAAAAAATATTCGATTCTACAAAAATTGACATTTGCTCTCTGGTCTAAAACCTGATTTTCTTCTCATAAATAATACAAATATCAGCAATTTTTTTTAAATATTGTTCTGAATTTGGATTTTCTTAAAGATTATAAAATAATATTAAGGAGATTTATTTTCCATAGAATGTTTAAAAAATATTCAATTCTACAAAAATTTTTATTTGGTCTATAGTCTAAAACCTGATTGTGTTCCCATAAATGATAAAAATATCTTCTTATTTTTTTTAAATACAGGTTCGAATACAAATATCTTAAAGAATTTAAAACAATATTTCAGAAATTTATTTGCCACATAGAATAGAATTTGGAGAGAGTATTCGGTTTTACAAAAATTTATATTTTGTCTTTATTCTAAAACCTGATTTTGTTTCCATAATTTATAAGAATATCATTAAATAGAGTTTTGAATTTAGAAAATTAGAATATCTTAAAGAATATTTGAAAAATATTTAGCAACTTTATGTGCCATGTTGAATAGAATTTCAAGTAAATATTGTGCTTTACAAAAATTGATATGTTGCCTCTAGTCTTAAAACCTTTTTTGTTTCTATAAATTATAAATATATTTTTGTTAATTTCTTCTTAAATTTTGTTTTTATTTGAACATGTGTTCAAGAATTTAAAAAATACTTAGGATCTTTAAGTGCCACATAGAATAGAATTTGAAAAATATATTCTCTTTTACAAAAAATTGGTATGTCATATGGTCATATGTTATGTTTGCGTTGTCAATTCTGTTGAGCATAACCATTAAAACATTTGTGGCTTTGTTGTTTAGCTGTGTGTAATATCATTTGTGCTCTTGACAATTTTAAATATTAACTTGAGTGTATGACTTTTGAGCAAAAATGTGTATTGATAGTTTAGAATTTGTGTTTTTATGGATGTGATTGAAGGTTATGTGTAATCGCGAGTGGCACTCGCACCAATCAGTGTTGATGTCTCATGTGTCATAACAACTTCGCACCGTAACACTGGCGTTGCAATTTAAAAGTGTAACTTACAAAAAATCAACACTTTTAAGGATGCATTGCATTTTCTTCGCACTTTTTGGTGTAAAGTGCGTTTCTTTTTTTTAACAGTGTGGTTATGAAAAAGAAAAAAAGACACTCCAGACTGTTCAATATGGGTTTCATATTCCAGTAAAAAAAAAAAAAAAAATACGGCACACACGAAAATAATTGGATACGAACAAGACCTGTACTTGGTCTGGTGTATATGTCGTAGCCACTTTGTGAAAAATCGCACTTCATGAAGTGCTTAGACGTTTCATGAAGTGCAATCACATTGTGAAAAAAATATTTAATTCACAATGTGTTTAAAATTTTTGGACATTTCATGAAGTGCTTAAGCCAATTATGCACTTTGTGAATCTAAATTAAATTTCACAATACGTCCAAATATAAAATGCATTTCATGAAATGTCCAAGTCGTTGAATGCCGATAATGAAGAAATTGTATTAACAGTTACTTTCTTAGTATTTCATTTTTTAGTTTTTATTCCCCACATTAACCGATCAATTGTAATCATGCATTTACAAATCAATGTCAATATCTGTCTATTAATGCAGTGTCGTTAATACATTTGTCAAAAATAATGTTTATCAACTTGGATCTACGTTTGGGATTATAAAGGGATGGTTCTGGAGCGAACAAATCATGAAAGCTGGATTAAATTTTATTAATAAAGAAGATGTTGATTTCAACCAAAATATAACAGTCCGAGAGTGTGTAAAAAATACCGGAGGCCAAGGACATTTTAAGTGTAATTGTAAAGCGTCTGATCGTCAATGTACTACAAAAATATGTACCTGCATAAAAAGCAACCTTCTATGCAACTGTCACAATAGTCTGCCATGTAAAAATAAGTAAAATATAAGTTTGCTTTATTGAATTTTTTGTTTACAATTGTGATATTCATAATCGGCATTCAACGACTTGGAAATTTCCCGAAATGCATTTTATATTTGGACGTATTGTGAAATTTCATTAGATTCACAAAGTGCATAATAGGCTGTAAGCACTTCATGAAATGTCCAAAAATGTTGGACACATTGTGAATTAAATATTTTTTCCACAATGTGACTGCACTTCATGAAACATCTATACACTTCATGAAGTGCGATTTTTCACAAAGTGGCTACAACATATACACCGAACTGTTTATCATATCTGCTTACCATACGAACCTGACTTGATCACATAGTAAATCCAGCCGTTCCTGTCACATTTTACAAATTTTACTTTTTTAATATTTTAACAAACTATTAAAATTATTTTCATAACAAACATTTTTAAACGTCAAACCACCTCTGCATTCAAATTATATAATAAACTCTGCTCATATGACCTCAATTTAATCGCTGCAACAGAATTGAATTCCACACAAGTAGAAATAATACCTGTTGTTCGTGTGTGCCGAATTATTTTTCTTTTACTGGGATGATAACAATTAGAAATTCAATCCGGATCCATACGAGTTCTACACTGAGAAAAAACTTTTCTTGTCCCAATGCGAAAATACATTGGATCAAGTATGAATTGCGCTTATAATCGGTCCTAGTATTTTTTTTTATTTTATTTATTATACACTCGTTTTAACGAACTTACTGGCCCAATGAGTGTCCCCCGTTGGGACCGGTATATTGGGTTTGCTCGCCAGTGGAGAGAGAAAACTGTAGAAAAACCTCTTCCTGAATACAACCGGTTTATCGACAGTCGAGTTCTAGTGATCTGCACAAGTCGATCACCGACAGTGCATATCATTATTCCTCGACGTCAAACCTTCCACTGAAGTCATCTCACGAGTTAGAAAAATCCCAGACTCATCGAGGCGCGAACCCAGCAAGCTGGACTTGGCGCGACCGCAGAGTCTAGTATTTAACCAACTGAGCTAACTCCGTGGTTCAAATCGGTCCTAGTATAACATATTATAGACTCAAGAATTTGAGGTTATGTTAAACTTTTTTGTGCATGACAGAAGCAGACTACAGTTTACGCCAAATATTATTTCCTTCTCACAAACTTAAAATATTCTTGGTACAAGCATAAATGTGGTTTCTTTCAAGGCAATCAATGTAAACATATTTTTATCCTTGGTTAAAGAAAACATTTCTCTCTGTTTCAAGGAGAAATGTGATAGCGGCGGGTTTTATCCTGGTTTTATATAAATGTTAATAGGCGATGCCGTTTGTATCATGTTTAATGCGGGGTTTATCAGGCAGGAAAATACAATTGAAATATTAGACTTACTTTTTACTCGGAAGCTATGTGGCTTCTATTGGTATAGAAGCCGCGTAACATCCGTAATTCGTATATAGTAAGTTTGTTTTTATTTGTTCAATTTTATTTTTCTGTAGCTTCAGTATAGTAAAATGTTTAATGGTTGAAATATTTTAATTTTATTTCCCTGCTGGGTACAACCCTAATAAAAAATATCTGTGTCTTTTCGGATTCTCTGAGCAGGAAAAAACTTGGATGTAAAATGGCTATTGTATACAGGAAGTTTCTATTGAATCTCTGATAGAGGCCGGATAAACCTTGATAAAGATATTTTTCCTTCTTAGCTGCTTTCTAGTATCAGATAAACATTTATCCGGATTAACCACGGTTGGTATAAACCCCCGGTTTTGCCAAAGCCACAGTTATCATATAGCATCCGGATTGAACCGGAAAGGATCCGTTTAGTTTTGGACTTTACTGTTCGAATCCTCCAATAGCGATTAGAAATTTTAATGCTTCTAAAGCGTGTGCTTATATACATGTATAAGAATAAATAATGCCACCAATAAATAAAGTACATAAAAATAAGTTAAACTATTAAATTTCTTTTTTTTTTCTTGAGAACCCATATAGGAATCGGATAGAAAACTTTTAAAGACCAGGGTAGAATATTGATGTAACCCGGATATAAAACACAGATAAAAACCGGATTCAATTACTATATTACCCAATTAAACCCTACTTCTATCCGGGTTCTATCAGGGTTTTATCCGGCTTCTATTCGCATTCTATTTGTTTTGTATCCGGATAAAAAATAGATATAAACCTTATAAAATTGATACAAGAACCGGATAGGAGAACTTGGAAGACCCTGACAAGATCCGGATATAACTGGGATACAAAACAAATATTTATAACATGATACAAGACGAATAAATGTAATTTAAGGAATTAGATACAAAACAGATAAAACCCATATAGAAACCGTATAAAACCGTTGTAGGAACCATGTAGCAAAATGTTGGACACCCTGATACAACTTTGATGAAACGCGAATAAAGCACTGATAAAAAGAGGATCAAAAAACGGATAGAATTACGATAGAAACCGACAGAACCCTACTTATATCCGGGTTTTATCCGTTTTCTTTCGGATTTCCTAAGCAGGGGATGGTTAGAAAAAAGCTTTTGATATCAGTCGGTTATAAGACGATTGTTTTTTTCTAATTAAAGTTAAATCAAGTCGCCAATTCGTCAGTGTGAGAAGACTGACTGTATTATTGAAAATATGCGTCGGAGAAAAAAGTTGTACATAAGAAAAAGATCCGAATTTACGTTCTCTATACGTTCGTATTATAAAGATTTTAATTTAACGTCTTTGGAATTTTAGTCGCTCGGACAATGATTTTGCATGATTCTTAGTCATTTCGAGCGTGGAATCAGCCAATGCACTTGAACCCTCAATTTCATTTCTATTCAGAGACTTTATATTCTGGTTATATTTTGACACCTTTGAAAGTTAATATTTTAAAATTATTTATTAAGCTTTTATATTTTTCAGGGTTCAGCTCAAGTCTCTCTTGCTGATTTTAGTCCGGAAATGCTCAGTGTTAAATGGTATAACATACTTTCATTCCGCTTCGTTCAACATTCTACGACACAGTGTACAAATGCCAGCACGAGCAGTAGCTTTTTCCCTGATTTAAAGCAGACGAAATATGATAAAGAAGAATCTGATATATCTATGTATCGTAACATACAATCGCAAAATACGAAAGAAGAAAGCAGTGACGATAGCACTATTATTAGTTCTCAGACTTCAACTTTAACGCGAAATCAAGGATGTGATGAATTACAGACTGCAGTTTCTTTGAAGTTGGAAGAATTAACAAATTGTCTAAAAATTGAGAATGATGAAGATGAGGTGGAAGGGAGTGACAGTGTCAGTGGAAGTGGCAGTAGTATAGACAACAGTGATGAGGAAGGAATTATTGTAGAATTTATAGAGGAAAATGTTCTTGAGGACGTATTAGAACGTGAGGTACATAGTTTTTTAATTATTATTAAAACTTATCTTGGTTTTATATTTTAACATTAAGGACCATCGATGGACAAAATGACAGTGATTGACAAACACTTTCCCCTCCTTTGTTGAAAATTGGCACTTTTACAATTTTGTTTTAAAAAACCAGACACTTTTCGGTTTTCTACGTATAATGCGTATTTTACATAATGTAGAAAACCATATATTATACGTAGAAAACCTCGAGTTTTCTACATTTACTCATCCCTGCGTGTAGTCTGGCAGAACTGCAAGAAATAAAGAATTTGTAAAACATAGCCCTTACAAAAAAGAAGTACTGGATTCAGTACTGGTTTCAGTACTGGGAAGAAGTACTGGGTTCAGTATTGGAAAACCACTACTTTTTTTCGCCATGCACTGTTGAAAATTTGTTCACGTTGCGCACTAAGTTTCTATGGGTCCTACGGCTGCACAGTAGTTTTTTGTTGTAAATTAAATAGAGAGGAATTAAACGCAAAATCACAGTTCCAATGAAATTTAAAAAAAAATTTGTTATTGTGCTCAAAAAATTATATTGCGCGATAAAAGTAAAGGTTTCCCAGTACTGAACCCAGTACTACTTTTTTGTAAGGGAGACTTTTTGTTGTTAGATACTTTTACGAGCAAAAAAACGAAAACTGAGATTAGAACTACAGACTTGTTGTCCGCCATGTGTCACGCGCAAATATTTTAAGAGACTTACCATATTGGAACTTTATTTGATTCTTGAGTCCCGTTTACCATTGGTTATAAGAAGCCTCCGCACAGTGGTCCAAAATTGGAATTTACTGTTCATAATTGCCTACAGCCTACAATTTTTTATGGATTTTGACGTTTTTTTTTAAATCTTCAGTGATAAATTCCCCAGATCAACATTGGGCCGGATTTTTTATTTTCATTTTGCAACATTTTTTATTTAAACAAATAAGTTGAAAAATGAACCTACGGTAACAGTATTTGTTGTATATTTTTTAAGAAAGTGCTTTAATTAACTATGAAAGTATTTGTACAATCATATAAATGTTCAAGAACCTAAAATGCGTAATAAAAAATTTTATTCCAATTGTTATTAACAATTGTCATAAACAAGTACCTATACCCCAAAAACGCGTTTTTTGGGGTAAATATTTTTCAATATTTTTTTTCTCTTTAACCTGACGTGCTGAACAACTTATACGTGCCAGCTCTGGTACGTCCAGTTAAAGAGCATAAAAATATTGAAAAACCCCAAAAACGCGTTTTTTGTGGTATAGGTACTTGTTTATGACAATTGTTAATAACAATTGGAATAAAATTTTTCATTACGCATTTTTGGTCCTTGAGCATTTATATGATTGTACAAATACTTTCATAGTTAATGGAAGCACTTTCTTAAAAAATATACAACAAAAACTGTTACCGTAGGTTCATTTTTCAACATATTTGTTTAAATAAAAAATGTTGCAAAATGAAAATAAAAAATCCGACCCAATTGTGGTCTGGTGAATTTATCGCTGAAAATTTAAAAAAAAACGTCAAAATCCAAAAAAAATTGTAGGCTGTAGGCAATTATGAACAGTAAATTCCAATTTCGGACCACTGTGCTCCGGCGGAAACACACGGATGGCGCATTAAGTCTAATTGTAAGATTGAAATTGACAAAGACTTTTTATGTAGAACAAAAAGACACCTTCTATTTGTATTTATCTGAAGCTTCTTATATCTCATGATAAACAGGAATCACGACTTAAGTAAAGTTCCGGCGTGATGAGTATATCGAGATATTTGTGTGACGTGTGGCGGCCATTTCTATAGCAAGTCTGTCAGTTCTAATCTCTGTTTTCGTTTTTTTTTGCTCGTTTATGTATCTTACAAAAAAGTCTATGTTTTTCAAAGTTCCTTCTTCCTTGCAGTTTTTCCAGACAACACGATTCCTTCGAAAAAGTGTCTGATTTTTTAAAACAAAATTGTCAAAGAGCAAATTTTCAGTAAAGGGGGGGGGGGGAGTGTTTGTCAACCACTGTCATTTTGTCCATCAATTGTCCTTAATTTAATAACTTTTATCTATTACAATGCTAATTTATATCTTGGTTTTACAGTACTAAACCGATATTTTAATTTCAAGAACCAATAAGACAATAACCGAGAGTTTCCAATACAATAACAAATGTTATCGAACGATGTCTGTTAACATAACTAAACTTGGTACAAGGACGTTATTATTATTAAGAGAAGGAGAATGGTTGTACAACCAACGGCGCTTGGGTAATCCCTTTACGCCCCCCAAAAACAAGCCATCTAATCCTAAGCCCAGAGCCCCCTCCACAAGGAGAGAACCCGAGCCGGAGTCCTGGTCGCGATATCTGCTTCCTCAAGGAATGGTTTTCCTATAACGTGAAGTCGTTCGCTAGTTAGCAGAGGGCAATGGCAGAGAACATGAGTAGAGGTTTCATCCTCCATCCCACACTTCCAACACTCGGGGTCATTGACGATGCCCAGTTTGTGTCGGTGATAGCGAAGATCCCCATGGCCAGTTAATATTTGCGTTAGGGTCTTGGCATCTATCCTGCTGAGCTTACAGAAGTCTGCAGCTCGTTTCAGGTTGATAGTGTTACCAAGGAGTGACTTAGCCTGTCTGCCACTAGCATAGCCATTCCACTCCTTTTGGTGTTCTGCGCGTAGCCATTGTTTGAATTCTAAGGCCAACACTGCATTAGAGACATTTACAGGCAGGTCAGGGCCAACAGTGCGGCTCCTGCTACCCGCCTTTGCAAGTCGATCCGCCATCTCGTTATCCCTAATTCCAGAGTGACCTGGGACCCATAGGAGCGTGACGCGGTTAGTCTCAGCTAGGTGATTTAGTGCACAGTGGCACTCCCAAACTAGATGAGATGTTGTTGAGTAATGATTCAAGGACAGTAAGGCCGCCTTGCTATCCGAGAGGAAAAATATGTTCCTACCACGACAGAGCTCCGTGGTCTCACCGGCCGCATAGAGCAGTGCCGTTATCTCGGCTTGTAAAACAGTTACAATGGACCCAAGCTTAAATGCCGAGCCCTCCATAGTTGTTTCATGATATAGACCTGCACCCGCAGCCACTTCCCTTGGGCTCCATCCGTAAACCAGATGTCACCATCAGTGGGGAGGACCACGAGTCCATTTTTCCAGTCCTCTTTTGCTGGTAAGCTAATTTATATTTCTTGTCAAAGAGGTATTGCGGAGAAATTCTATCCCTTCTCATTTTCAAGATAGATTTTTCCACCAAACTAGCGGGAAATGTCACGTAACCCTTTCCCCTGACATACTTCCGCCCAAGTCCATCATTTATTCTCAGGGCAGATTTAACCGCCTCTGCTTTGATGGTAAGGTGTAGTGGTTCCAGCCCTAAAAGTGCACCCAGGGACATTATAGGTGTGGTACCCAACGCCCCCGTTATGCACCTCAGGACCATTCCCCTTACACTTTCAAGTCGATCGATAGTCGACAACAATTTGACTCTGCTCCACCAGACCACAGATGCATATGTTAGCCTAGGGAGCAGAATCGCCTTATAGATCCACATTAATGTATCCGGTTTTAAACCCCAGCTATGCCCGATGGCTCTTTTACATTGCCAGAGGGCTGCCATGAATTTCTTGCACTTATCTTTTAAGTGTTCATTCCAGGCCAGTTTACTATCCAGGATGACTCCTAGATACTTTGTTCGCGCTGGCAGTTGAAGTTCTTGTCCCGAGAGCCTCAGCGTGCGTGTAGCTTTCCACTTATAGCGTCTCGTAAAGACGACAACCTCCGTTTTCTTTGGATTGACGAACAGGTTGACCCGTCGGCACCAATTGTCGACAAGGTTCAGTGCCTGCTGTACTATTCCAAATAATTCCTCCAGGTGCTGGCCACGGACAATCAACAAGATGTCATCCGCGTACCCAATCACATGGAAGCCTTTTTCTGTGAGTAGCTTTAGCAGCTCATCAACCACCAGGCACCATAGCAGAGGTGAGATAACTGCTCCCTGCGGACAGCCAGAATCAACTACCCCCCGCAGGGTAGTATCACCTTTATTCGTTATAAGGTTCCTATTGCCTAACATGTGGCAGGTCCAGTCAACGATTGTCTCCGGAATTTCATGGACGCGTATAGCCCCTCGTATTACATCCCTAGAGGTGTAATTGAAGGCCCCCTCGACATCCATAAAAACCCCAATAGCAAAACCCTTTACTTCTAGCTGACCATCAATTAGATGCACAACTCTAGTTAAGGCTGTTTCAGTAGAGCGTCCTGCTTTATAGGCATGTTGATCTCTGTGAAGCGGATGTCTAGACAGGATCTCACTGCGGATATATCTATCCACCAATCTTTCTACTGTTTTTAAGACGAAAGATGTTAGGCTGATCGGTCGAAAGTCCTTCGGTGAGGTGCAACCAATTCTGCCTGCTTTAGGTATGAAAACCACTTTCGTACCCCTCCATATCTCTGGAACAGATCCCAGAGTCAAACTTGCCTTAGCAAGCCTTACCAACGGGCAGACTACACTTTCGCCCGCCCTTTGTAAGAGAACGGGAGAGATGCCGTCCGGTCCGGGAGACTTGTAGGGACTAAAGGATTTAATGGCCCACCTGATCTTGTCTGCGGTCACGATCCTGTTAGCCAACCCTCTACGAGGACCATAATTAGCCCTCGGGAGATCAGCCGTAGGCCAGGATACGGGATCACCACTATCAGACCTTGTGAAGCCCGGAAAGTGTGTCCGGATCAGGTGCACCAATGTCACCTCGTCCGACTCGGAGAAAGTTCCATCGGGTAATTTCATAGTGCCCATGATTGAGTCAGGGTTTTTAGAAAGCAACTTATCCAATCTGGACGCGTCCCTTCCCTTCTTTATATTGGAGCAAAAGGAAGCCCAGCTATCTTGCTTAGCCTTCCTAATTGCATCCCTATAGTTGTTCCTTGTCTTAGAATAGATGACCTAACTTACCTCCGTGCGACTTGATCTAGCACGTCTAAACAACCTCCTAGTTTCCTTAGGGAGGTTGTCCAAATAATTATTCCACCAACAGATGGTAGTAGCCCTATGAGTTTTAGTTGGAACACAACTACACTTAAAGACCGTTTGAACGGCTTTTGTAAAAATCTCCGCTGCCCTATCAAGAGTCTCAGTATCCCTGATCTTCTTTGGAAATCCAAACAGCGCTTTCTTAAGCTCAGTCCCATAGCCAACCCAATCCGTTTTCCTGGGATTACGGAACCATTTACGTGAGGAACTAACCGTGGTCATCAGCTCGAAGGTTATCTGTAAATGATTAGAAAGTGAAGGTTCATCCGATACTCTCCACTTTCTTATCTTATTGGATATGGAATCAGAGCCGAGTGTAATATCTAACACCTCCTCTCTGTTCTTAGTCCTGAAAGTCGGTGTTGAACCTGTATTTAGGATGTCTAAGTTAGTATTAATTAGATAGTCCAACAAATTCAAACCTCTTTGATTAATATCAGAGCTCCCGCATAGTGTGTGGTGCGAATTAACATCGCACCCCAACACCAGGGGGTTTTCACTCGTTCCGGGCTCATTCTCCACCCGGCCAGTGACTTTAAAAGTCACTCTGCACAGGTGGTAGAATGGCCTGTAGTCGAGGACTGATAGAGCCCTCGCCTGACTCTCAGGGACCTGCACAACTAAGAGGAATTTATTCTCTTCAGCTGATCCAGCCACCTGAGTGTCATCCGTCCTGAGTATTCGCCAAGACGAAGTTTTTAGTGAATGGTTGTACTCCTCCAGTGCCTTTAGTACCTCCTTCACTTCTTCCGGCTCGCCCGGAATCCATGAAGTGTCCTTCAGCATCCTTTGGAGTACCTCCACCCCACTAACACGAAGCGTCGCCCCTTCCCAGGGCTTCAGACCTTCCACCGCACTGGTGAGCCAGTCCTTAGCCGCTGGGTTGCCATGATAGCCGCACTAATACCCCCCTGTGTCTCTTGAGAGACAGCAGTTTGGCCTTGTTTTGGTCTTTTAGAGACCGCTGGTTGCCCCGGGGGAGACGAGTCAGGTCCCTTTTTCCTCTTGGTAGACTCAGATCCGTCTGGTTTACCCAAACCCGGATCGCCATCGGGAAGCCGACATTTTGACCAAAACTCGATTTTCAGACTGTTTAATAGACAGAAATTTATTTATCCGAATATTTAAATTCCCACAACTTCATTTGTCTGAATATTTAACTTCCTGAAACTTTATTTGTCGAAATATTAAACTTCCTGAATATGCATTTTCCAGAAATAGTAATTATCAGATTTACTTTTTGTCGGATTACTTAAAAAACCGAAACTCTATTTGTCAGACTATTCACCTTTCCGAAAATGCATTTAGTAGAAATGGTATTTATCATATTTACCATTTGTCCTCATATTTAATTTTACGCAACTTAAGATTTCAAATTATTTCACTTCCCAAATATGAATTTGTCAGATATTGTATTTATCAGACTTACCGTTTGTTTAAATATTCAATTTCTCGTTACTCCATTTCTCAGAATACTTAATTTTTTTAATTTGCATTTTCCAGAAACTGTATTTATCAGATTAACCATTTGTCGAAATACTTAACCTCACAAAACTCCTTTTCCCGGAATATTTAACCTCTTGAATTTTCATTTGTCAGAATGTTTAAATTCTCGAATGTATATTTCTTAGAAGTTGTATTTATCAGATTCCATATTTTTCCGAACATTTAAGTCACTGAAACTCCATTTGCCAGACTCTTAAACTTCCCGAATAATAAAAACGTCGAATGTTCATTTGCCAGACAAATGGAGTTCGCTGATTGCTTCCCTCGCCATCTACCCCAGAAGCGGAACCGCCCGAATCACCGGAGGGACCAGCTGTCTCTCCTTTCTGGGCATGTGCATGCTTTAATCTCCTCCACCGTCTCTTTACAGAACCGGGGAGGTTTCTCTTTCCGAGAGGCCTTCCAGCCAAGTCGGTAGGTTTAGTTGAAATATCACCTGGCTCAGCAGACCCCTACCAGTTGACGGGATAGGGACCTTTGAACTTTCAGCCCCAGGTGGGACCTTAGCCTCAGCCGCCATATCCTTTTGCCTGGTCTCAAGATTTAAATTTTTTAAATTTTGCTTATTTGGGTCCGTCATTTTGTTCCCACGAGAAGCTAGGGAAAAGAATTCGGCCCCTGCAGAGCCCCGCTTGCAGGGGTAGGACTAGATACTACTGGGAGTTCGCCCGGTGTCCCAGAGTCCCCGTGCGCGACACCTCCAGCCACTTCACTGACGAGAGCCGCGCGTTCGGCGCCCAGGCCCCAGCTTTTCTTCTGGGTTGGTCCCCTTCCGCGCCACCCTCTTCAGCTCCGCTTCGGATTTGTTAACCCTAGTGCCATTCATCCCTCGGCACGGTAAAAACACCTTGGATTGGTGGTGTCGTTGGTCAGATCGGACAGACAACCGGTCCAACGGCCGTCAGCACCAGATCAAGTCTACTCCACACAACTTGGTATGCCAAGCCGGCTAGAGTGTCCCATTCCTCCCAGAATCCAAGTCGTCCACCGCTGACGAAGATGGTTAGCCCCCATTTGGAATCCGAAATAACATCATCCGCACAGGCAGCTAGTGCACAAAGTACAAGAGCGGCGAGTACCCGAATTAACGGGGTCCCGTTCGTTCCCCGGTGCCCAAACTTGCCAGACATTGGGAGTCGGTGAGTCCTGGGAAGAGCCGAACAGCTCGTCTAGGGATGGCGGCCGGAGGACAAGCGCCTGGCCGGTCCTAAGCCCCCGCACCACGACAAGACACCTTCTATTTGTATTTATCTGAAGCTTCTTATATCTCATGGTAAACAGGAATCACGACTTAAGTAAAGTTCCGGCGTGATGAGTATCTCGAGATATTTGTGTGACGTGTGGCGGCCATTTCTATAGCAAGTCTGTCAGTTCTAATCTCTGTTTTCGTTTTTTTTTTGCTCGTTTATGTATCTAACAAAAAAGTCTATGTTTTTCAAAGTTCCTTCTTCCTTGCAGTTTTTCCAGACAACACGATTCCTTCGAAAAAGTGTCTGATTTTTTAAAACAAAATTGTCAAAGAGCAAATTTTCAGTAAAGGGGGGGGGGGGGAGTGTTTGTCAACCACTGTCATTTTGTCCATCAATCGTCCTTAATTTAATAACTTTTATCTATTACAATGCTAATTTATATCTTGGTTTTACAGTACTAAACCGATATTTTAATTTCAAGAACCAATAAGGCAATAACCGAGAGTTTCCAATACAATAACAAATGTTATCGAACGATGTCTGTTAACATAACTGAACTTGGTACAAGGACGTTACGTCTGTGACATTGTTTCGTCTTTGGAAGTTGATAAATTAAAAAGAAATGGTTAGAAGTCTGAAATAAGTTGTTCTTTATTCACAATTTATTTCTACATACAACGAGATGTAATAATACTTTACTGGTCAGAATTCTGGGGATAACTTTTCGGGATAAGTAAAAAAGTCTAAAACGAAAAAGTAAAAAAAAAATTATTTTTTCCTCTTTTTTTTTAAAGCTAATAAAAAATAAATAAAAAATTTATGAGCATTTCCATGGTAAGTGATTATGGAAATTTCCTTCTGTTTTGGGATTTATATCAAACTCAGCGTAGTTATAGTCCTTGATGTAACTAAAAAAATTATAAAGCTTAATATTAATAAACGTAGGAGGTATCCCTATTGCGAATTCCCATATGGGATCCGATTAGGAACCTATATGGATTCCTATATGGGAATCCACATGGGGATCCATATGGGATTCCATATGGGATTCTATAGGAAACCATATGGTGTTAAGGAGTAGGTACCCATATAGGTTCCCATATAGGAACCCTATTTGTTATCTAATTTCATATAGGAACCTATATGGGTTCCTATTTGTTATGTAATTTCATATGTGAACCCATATAGGAACCTATATGATTTTGCACGTTATCTGACATAGGTTCCCATATAGGATCCTATTTGTCTTTTTTATACATATAGGAACCCACATGGGTTCCCATGTAAGCGATTTGTATATATCACATAGGAACCCATATACTGTTAAAGTCATATATCTATATGACGCGGCGTATATTGCCATGTGAGGAGTTGTATCCTCACTAATTTCCTGGTCTACGTGGACTCACTCTTCTTATAATCTTTACGTCTTGAGTTAACAGTGAGAGACACTGATAATAGCCATACCTTCTTCCTTGCCGACATGACATGAGAATTTATGAGATGTAGTTAATTCCAGCACCCCATCATCAGCAGAGCGCTTTTACCTCTTAAATGACTTTTAGGAAATCATAAAGAATCCCATATAGAAACCCATTGTTTAATTACCATACTCGCCGCATGGCAGTGCTATTATCAGTGTCTCTCGCTGTTAACTCAAGGCGTAAAGATTATAAGAAGTGTGAGTCCACGTCGACCAGGAAATTAGTGAGGATACAACTCCTCACAAGGCAATATACGCCGCGTCATATAGATATGTGACTGTAACAGTACATTTTATTCCCTTTTGGGAATAATATGAAAAAAATATGTTTCTTTCTAGAATTCGCTGAAAGGAACACATGTGTGTTCCTATGTCTATTAGCGTCTTTATAGAAAATGATAATTTTTAAATAAGACATAGGCACTGATCTCTATAATAACTGGATAGCGTATGCAATGCAAATCTTGTGCTGCCGCCTGTGATATGGTCAGCCATTTTTTTTGCACCCGAGCGCCGTTCGGATCTAATTCGACAGTCTTCGTACTTCGCGGCGAATTTGAAATATAAACATAAAATATTTAATTTTTTTCGTATGTTTTTGTTTCTTACGTTTTAGATGAAAAAGTATTTTATTTAAATAGAAATAATTTATAAAAATAAATATAAAGTGTGTAATTATTCTTTATAATTAAAAACAAAATTTATTATTTATACAAAAAGAAAGGCAGGATTTAATGTTTGTTAACAATATAAATATATTGATGAGATAACAATTTTATAAATTAATGTTTAGAGTAACAGTTGAAAAAAATATATGAAGTACATTATATACATATTTGAAGTTTATTTTATAAGAGAATCTCATAAAATTAATTCTGTTGTCAGGTATTGCATATAAATGAAAAATATTTTGTAGATTATAATGCACACTTCAAAAATTAAAAATCCGTTATAGTAGTAAGCAGCTTTTAAGAAAAGCAAATATAACAAGAACAATGTTTTTTTAAAAAAGCAGATACGAAACAGTGAAACAAAGTAACTGTTTAAACGCTTAACCTGCAAAATAGAAATCCAATCCTTACGGTATCAAAAATCGGATTCCTATTTTAGTTTTTTTTCACCGTATGCACTGGTACACCATTTTACCTGCTAGTATATATTTTTTATTTGTTGAAAGTTCATATACCATCCATAGATATAGAAAAGCTAAAATGTCAACACTCGTACGTGAAACACCCATGTGACTTTACAGACAATTGCTGACAGTCAGCTGTGTCCGAAAGTTGCCGAAGAAACACGAGCGTCAGTCGGTGTCAATGAAAACGGTTTTCAATAGATCACATACTTTGCTTACCTATGCGCTATCCAGTTATTATAGAGATCAGTGGACATAGGTTCCCGTGTTGGATTCTATTTGTCTTTTTTACATATGGGTTTTTATGTGATATATACAAATCGCTTACATAGGAACCCATGTGGGTTCCTATATGTAAAAAAAGACAAATAGGATCCTATATGGGAACCTACGTCAGATCAAGTGCAAAATCATATAGGTTCCTATATGGGTTCCCATATGAAATTACATAACAAATCGGAACCCACATAGGTTCCTATATGGGTTCCTATATGAAATTAGATAACAAATAGGAACCCACATGGGTTCCTATTTGGGAACCTATATGGGTACCCACTCCTTAACACCATATGGTTTCCTATAGGATCCCATATGGAATCCCATATGGATCCCCATGTGAATTCCCATATAGGAATCCATATAGGTTCCTAATCGGATCCCATATGGGAATTCGCAATAGAGATTCAACTTTGAACTTTTTAGGGTTCAAATACTATACTGTATATATATATATATATATACTGTATATATTCCGCTATAAGGCGGAACCCTTATAGCGAGACTCTAGCGTCCGTAGCCAAAAACCATCCCCCCCCCCCCTATCGGTTAAACTATTTGACCTAGAGGGCTGAAATTTTCTAGTATTTTTTCATGTATATTACAGGAAAAATATAGAGAACATGATTGAAGTTTATGTTCATAGCGTTGTCAAGGAAATAACAACTTGTTTTGCTAACATGCATTTAAAATGGACCATCTCAACCCCCCTTAACTTCTAATTTATTTGACATAGACGGCTGAAATTTGGTATACTGATGTATTTTTGTTTTTAAAATAATTAAAAAGGTAAAAAAAAATTTCTAAAGCCTATTCAAAGCTTGATCAAGGTTATCACGGGCCCTGTGATCAAAGCTGTCATGAGCCCTGAATCAGAAAAAATTTTCGGGCCACCCTTTGAAAAAAAGATTCTTGATTTTTATGTTATTTATATGAAATACAAGCCTGGACCCTTAAGTACTTGTTTCATGTACTTCAAAGTATAAGTTTTTTCATAATCTGTTCGTTTTAATTATTTTTCATAATCTGAATGTAAAAATACATAATTGTACCAATTTTTAGCCCTCTAGCTCAAATATTGTCAAAGTTCCGGGGAAAAAACTTTTTTTTAGAAAATTTGCAGTTTATCTTTGACAACGTTTTGATTAAAGGACAAACAAATTAGATGAAAATGGATCCAAAATCGTGCTTTTGGGGGTGTTTCTAGATCGCTTGAAGGTTCAAAATCTAAAAAATTTGAAATCCTTGCTGCTCCCTTTTTGAGGTATCGATATTTTTGTATTTTTATATGTAGATTAACTGCTCACTTTTTTGTATCTCTTTTTTTAATCAAATAATTTTAATTTTTAAGATCAATTTGACTTGGAGAGTATCTTACATATATTACAAAAATAGCTTTTAGATCTCTTCAGGCTGTTAAAAAGGAGAAAGCTGGCCGTGGTTCTCAAACACTTTTCCCCCTTTTTCTCGAAAATTTGCACTTTATGAATTTTTTTAGGAAGAACTTGACACTATCGAAAAAAGGAAATTTTGATACCAAAGTATTTGAGATAAGGAATTTTTCAAACGTTAGTCCGACGCGAACAGATATTCCCACGAGCGTCAAAATTATCTTCCGTTTTGACATTGCCAGATTTCCCGTGGAAGATGGCCGCCACACGTCACACGATCACTTAGCAGGCCGGAAGTCGAGTCCGCATTTGCCATTGTGGATTCTATCGAGATTCGAGATTTTAGCGAGTCGGCAAGTCGCCACCCCCACATAACCCTGCAGTACGGGCAACAGGGCACCTTGGTAGCAGGTTTTCACATCCCACGCAAAACAAATAATAATAATAATAATGATAATAATATAAACATAATTTTCTCTAATATTGATAAAGAATAAGTTTGGTTGAAAATTATCAAATTAACAATATAGGTTGAAGATTGCGAAATGGTAATTTTATAAAATATAGTTTAAAATAAAAGTACATTTTTTAGTTTAAAAACAGTAGTATAAATGTGATTAAAAATTATCTCGAAAAATATCTGAATTTATCCGTACATCGCGCCTTTCTGTACTTACTGCATAAATTCACACGATTTTTGACAATTGATTTTAAAAAAACTAGACACTTTTACGGAATTTTACGGCTTCTCATTACCAAAGTTTGAAAAATATTTATTTATCACCGACAAATGTCCCCACAAACGTAAAGCTCGAATTTTGATAGAATCCGCAATGGTAAATGCGGACTCGACTTTCGGCCTGCCACGTGCTATGGTGACGTGTGGAGTTCCGTGTCCATTTTCCACGGAAATCGGACATTGTCAAAACGGGAGTTAATTTTTACGTTCGTGGGAATATCTGTTCGCGTCGGACTAACGTTTGAAAATGTCCTTATCTCAAATATTTTGGTATCAAAATTCTATTTTTTCGATAAAGTGTCTAGTTCTTCCTAAAAACATTCATAAAGTGCAAATTTTCGAGAAAAGGAGAGAAAGTGTTTGAGAACTACGTCCAATTTTCTCCTTCCAACAGCCTTAAGGTTGCAAATAATATTTATAAAATCCTTTGAGCCTCCAAAAATGAAAAGGAGCTGTCAAAATTAAAACACTTAACCGTAAGCGTTATCCAGTGCCAACGACAAAGACATAGTGGTTTTAAGGCTCCATTTTTAAAAAAAAAAGATTTATAAATATTTTTTTTATTTTTTCTTATTTTTTTTCATTTTTGTAACATTTTTTAACGGTTTAAACTTTTAAGGCAAATAGAATAATCAGTGGCAATATTAAAATATAGTCATATTAAAGTCATATTATAGTCTTATTATTAAGTCATATTAAATATGCAGTGATAAAAATTCAGTTACTGCTTTCAGTAATCTCGTTGGGTATGATTCATCATACATATTGTTCGCTTTGTTCGATTTAAAAATTGTGCCCTATATAGCGGCTTTCAAAGCAATGAACAAAATAGTAAATTGTAGTTTTAATTCAGACAAAGTTGGGCCGTCATTAGATAAGTACATATCAGAATTAAGCAAAGCTCTAAAAAGTATTAATAACTTATCTGAAACAATTTATGGAGAATAATAACGGCTTAAGTTATTGGTCTGAGCAAAATGAAAAGACAGTTTATACAGGATTTTTGAAATTTTGGGATCGTTACAAAACGAACAATGTGTATGATGTATGATGATGATTTACAAAAGTAAAAAATAAATAAGAAAAATAAAAAAAATGGAGCCATAAAACCACTACGTCCTTGTCGTTGGCTCTGGGTAAAGCTAAAAGTGGATTATTATAATTTTTACAGCTATTCAGTTTTCGAGGCTTTATAAATATTATTTGCAATCTTAAGGGATCTAAATCCCTATCGATATCGATATCTCGAAAAAGGGAGCAGCTAAGATTCCAAGTTTTGCAGATATTGAACCTACAAGCGATCTAGAAACACCCCCTACAACACCCCGGTGAAAAGAGGTTGATTAAAGCACATAAATTGTCAGTTAAAAAACAGACATTTGAATGCTGTCAGATGCCTACCAATTCTGTTTTTGTCCTCAATTCCATTTAACGCGTTTTCCTGATTGATATTTGCTTTATTTTAATCATTTTGAATGATAGTGATTACCCCAAAAAGTTTAATGCCGTTTAATGCCTATGTCATCAGATTAAAAAGACGCCATGTAGCTATGTTAACATGTTCATTTTTTGCAGCGCGTCATCGTGGCATCATTTTAGTTTATTTCGTTCGTTCTATTTTAACTGAATCGCATTATTTAAGTAAAAAACCCAGTGAATTCGTGGCGAACTTTATAAGTTTTAAAGTCATTTTGTCATTTTTTGTTGCATGCAAGACAAAAGACGAAAATAACATTAAGCGTTAAATTTAGTGCTAATATTTAATTCTATTTTCATCTACTATTTAACTAGAGTTTAAATTGAGCCGCCGGATTCAAAAACCGCCTCTGCGCTCGAGATGTCTGACCAAACGTTGAGAAAATCAGTAAGCTTCCCATTGTCGCTCACTGCTACCCGACTACCATACGTCAGACTTTTCACGCGCTGAGGCGGTTTTTGAATCCGGAGGCTCAATTATTAATATATTTAAACTTAATCAATAAAAAATTGAAAATTACAATAATGACTGTAAAACATAACCATATCACATGTTCAATTTTTCAGTACAATGACTACTGATTTGATTATAGGCATTTGAATGCATTCATACAAAAACGTAATCAAAGCGCATTGTGACGTTTTAGTTCCAATCTGTTAGAGAATCTGTTTTAATTATGTTCTTTTTACCTGGACGATTTTGGATCCATTTTCATCTCATTTTTTTATTTAAGACCATCGTGCTGACTATCAATCCAGATCATGTTTGCTGTATAATTTTCTTGTAATCTTCACGTAATAATACATTAGTACATCGAATTTCAGTACTCTAGATCAAATAGTTTGAAAGCACTATGTACACCTCGGAGGCAAGCTTCTTTTTGCCTTAAACAATTTTGTAATACTCGGCTTTGACTTTGGCTCGTTGGCTTCGTTTGCGCCTCGTATGGCAAAATTTCGCACTGCGAAAAAAGGCTTATTTTGCCTCCCCAGTACACAATGTACTATTGTTCCACAATTTCCACAATTTTTTTCTTACTATTAAAATTTGGTATGTAGATGCAGTTTCACGTGAACAATATACAGAAAAGCATGTCGAATATAATGAGGATTCATTACACAGCCACACAAAAAAATATACCTAGGCCAGGGAACTTTATTTTTAGGAAAATATGGGTCTCATACCTAGGCCAGGGAACTTTGAGACCCATATTTTCCTATGTATTTTTATGCTCTGAATCCGAATCCGTCATCAAAATTGGCATAATACGTCTAGGTTTGACCCTAACCTCAAAATCAATAAAATGACACTTTTCGTTAATTAGAATCTCGACTCGACTTAACTTTAATATATGCCTAGAGCCAATAGAAAGCTTGATTTATGACCTTTAAAACGCTTTTTTAAAAATTGTTCTACCATGATTTTTAACAAAGTTATGATGTTTTACTTGAAATCATTTTTTTCCATTACACCATAACACATAAATAATAATTGATGTGTTTTTAACATTTGGAAAAAAGTCATATTTTAATTGAAACATCATAACTTCGTTAAAAACAATCGTAGAACAATTTCTAAAAAAGCGTTTTAAAGGTCATAAATCAAGCTTTCTATTGGCTCTAGGCATATATTAAAGTTGAATCGAGTCGAGATTCTAATTAACGAAAAGTGTCATTTTATTGATTGGTTAGGGTCAAACCTAGACGCGCTAGGTCAATTCTGATGACGGATTCGGATTCAGCGAATCAAAATGCGTAGGAAAATATCGATCTCATACCCAGGCCAGGGAACTTTATTTTTTTTTGTGTGGCTGTGTTATCGTAGCGTTTTTTGAGAATTGACAAGATTTTATCTCAACAATGCGTTTAAATGACTGTCAAAATAATAATCATCAAAATATATTTGTTCTGAGGATATCCTTGGGATATCCTGAATGTCGTTTTACGATTATTCACGGGATATCCTTAGGGTGTCCCTAGGATATCCAAATCGCCGCCCTACAGAATTTTCTGAAAATGTCCCTGGATATCCTAGGACATTATCAGGATATCCTGGGATATCCGGCGCTATAAGGGCTGAGAAGCATTGTATTATGAATACAGAGTTCGAAAAATTAATTCAAATTTAAAGTAAAATTGTAAAAAATTCAAGAAAAGAGAGAATAAATGAAATTAATAAAATTAATAATTTAAATTTTAAATCAATGTTGACAATATCGTTAAAAAAGTAATTTAAATTTAAAGTCAAATTTTAATAAATTGAAGAAACGAAAAGATTTTTTGTTTATTAAAAACTGAAGGATGAAAATAAAGAATGAAATTAATAATTAATTTACAGATACACAAATAATAGTAATTATTTTTTGGAGTAAATACATAATTAATTAATACTATCAACATAATTTACGCACATTTAATGTCACTGGAATTTAATTTAATTTTGCACCGTGTAAAAGTATGACAAAGATTGTTAAATAGAATTTTTATTTTCAAAATGAATAATGATTTTCTTATAAGAATATGAACAATTTTTAAAGCAATTAAATTGTTTCATTTTACAATATCTTTTCTTAAACTTTATTTTTAGAAAACTTGCATAATACTATTAAGAACAATTTCAAAATAGTGAAAACTGAAATTTGTGAAATATAATTTTAAAATTATATAGTTAAATCCTTGATTTATTTATATTTTAATGAACTATTAAAACATTCTGTTTTAAAAAAAATTGATTTTGTTAATTGATCAACGTAGTTTATGTATATAACGTGTTAGTTACCTACACAAGTGTTTTAGTTTTGTATTGATGTATAAACACTTTGTTTGATCATAGAGGACGTGAAAAAAATGGAAAGATTAAATTTCAATTTCGTGAAAAATAATAAATTGACATTAGGGTCTTTTCACGTCAGAACTATTAGGGTTTTCAACGGGTTCACCGATTTTTTTGAAACTTCATTAGGGTAACTGCCCCAGTCGTTGGCACCTTAAGCCAAATTTTGACTTCAAGAATTAAATTAACATAGAAAAAATAATATAATAAAATACATATAATGATATATGTATTCAAAATTTAATGCAGAATACAATTAAATTACTATTTTTTAATGAAAAAGCACGAAGACTTCGAAATTATCAAATAATTGTGTGCTAACGCAAAGCCCCAGTCGTTGGCACTGCCGCCATTTTGCAGAACTAGTCATTTGGCACCTAGGACCCAGTCGTTGGCACCCCATATATAACCTTCAAGACTTCAAAATGAAAATGAGTTGATTTTGCTTAAATTTTGTAACTCAAGTGCTAAGTTCAACAGAAATGTTCTCCCAAAGTTTCATTATGCCTTATAAGATTCTTTTTTATTAAAAAAATGTTTAAAGTTGACATGAAGCTTTGTGGAGATATGCTGTTTAGTGCTGTTTTCCTGACATGAAAAATGAGCAGAAATTAATCATTTTCAAGTACATAATTCTTTAATATTTCAGAATTATATTCTCAAAGTTTCATCTAGTGTTATAAAGTTTATTTTTAAGAAAATCTTAAATAAAGTAGGAAAAATCTAGAAAAGCAAATGCGCATGCTATCAATTTTGAAATAAATTATTCCCAAGTAAACATTTTGTACTTGAATAGGTTTATTTCAAGACAAATAAGCTTTCAAAATATATTTAATGAAAATGTAGCATGAATATATATTCTAAAATGAATTATAAATAATAAATGTTTAAAAAGTATTTCAAATACACGCGCGTATTTCGACCAATAACCACAGTCGGTTCAGGGCAGCCAGTCTTGAAAAATGAAACTTTTAAAACTCTGCCTCTCTGCAGTTTATTTATGTTTGTTGATAAAATTAATTTTACAAGAATCGAAAATTTTATGCATTTTTTTGTAACAATACAATTGATAAATGCTTATTTTAATAACATTCATCTCTTTTGGAATTAATAAAACGTACTTTTCAATGTAAATATTTTACTTTTTTAGGTTGGTGCATACTAACAGGCAAAAGTTAGTGACATAAATATTTCATTTAAACATTAAATTCACTTATGTTTTATTAAATGGATTATATTTTTTCAGTGTTATTTTAAATAATGTCCATTAATATTAAAATATATTTCAGTAACAAGTGGAAATAAGGAGTGCCAACGACTAGGACGTGATTAAAAATTGCTTGCCTAGTCGTTGGCACTGGGGTGCCAATAACTAGCGAAATTGTCTTTTGTGAACAATTTCATTGGCACCCCCCGTAAAATAAATAAATAAATAATTTGCATGACTTGACGTCTTATATTATCAATATTTAAACATTCCTATTTCATATTCGCGAAAGAAGAAGTGAATTTAGTAACTTATAATAATGGTAAATTAAGTTTTAAAATTCTAGCTTTCTTAAGATTTTCTTTAGAAAAGCTGTAAAATTCTTGACACTCTGAGAATGATATTCAATTTAATTTTTTAAAACTAAGTATATAAATGCATTTAAAAAGTTATATACTTAATTTGTGTAAAAAATTTTGCGGAATTTAATAAACTTATGCAAAACAGGCTATAAATTTTATTTTTCTTGTTATTTAAAGAAAAATAAGAAAGGTGCCAACGACTGACGCAGTGCCAACGACTGGGGCAGTTACCCTATATTATAGTGCTACATGAGAAACTTTTTCCGTCCAAATTGTTTTTTTTTAATTTTAAATTATAGAAGTTACGCCATTTTGAATTTTGATATTATTTTTATAAAATTTTTAATATTCAGAAATATTATTATACATGAATTTCGATGAAATTACAGATTTCTTAGGTAAAAATATATCGTTCAAAATGAAAATAAAGTTAATAAAAAAAATTAAGAAAACATTCTTAATACTCCTCTCTGACATTTATCTTATTAATATTTTTGAACTCCTTAAAAAATTTACCATTTTATTTAAAAAAAAAAAAAAATTGATAAAGACTCTAATAGGTTCCGAGATATTGGCTGGTAAGCATAGGAGTGGTGCAACAAAAGTTGCAATTAATTTTTTTTTTAAATTAGAGGTACCTAGGTAAATTTATCAGAAATTTAAAAATACTAATAATATAAATATTAGAAAGGAGTATTCCTCTCGTTGCAAAAAGATGACAAAACAGTTTGACTTATCTGCCATCAGTTTCATGTCATATATTTTTATAATGGTAGAGTGATGTGGGGTGATGTGCAACATGGAGTGATGTGCAACACCGCCGATTTCTGATCTACATTTTGATATTGAACAGAATCGTATACTGACCTCGATTTGTGTTCATAATAACTTGTTTTTGATATATAAAGCATGAAACAGCACGCACCCTGGCTTGCTGTACTTAAAGCGAGCTGAATTTCTCGAATTCAAAGTATTTTTCGGTTTTGACATTTATAGTTATTTCGTGAATTGTTTTGAATTATTTTATAGGTGAGTTTGTTTATATTGTTTGTTTTTTAAGTGCCTTTTAATATCCAAAGAGATTTTGTAATTACCTTAAATTGTATTGCTGTTAAACCAGCTTGCGCAAAATATCGTATTTAGAGTGATGTGCAACAATTAATTTTTTTACGATTATTTTATTATTTATTTTATTATTATTATTATTACGCTACAAAATAAACAAGTAACCAAAAAATCAAATGCCAAAATTTTTTTTTCTTTGTAGAAAATTCCACTTTTTAGAGGTCCACTATATCGTAGTGAATTTTTTTGTTGTGATTTCTATTTATTTCCATTTAAGAAGCATAAATTTAATACTTAAAGCGATTCACATCGATATTTATGGATTTTTTCTCTGAACTTTGCCTGTGTTGCACATCACCCCAACTTTTTTGAAAATGCCAAAATGGACGTTTTTGAAAATGCGAAATTTTTTTAGGAAAAATTTAAAAAAATTTAAATCTATTAATGTTGGAATGTAGTATTTTCCTCCCCTACATTATTTAATCATGGAATATTTAAAAATTTGATTATTGAATATGTTTTACGAGCAACGAAAAAAAGTGTTGCACATCACCCCACAACCCCCTAATATTATTATAAGAGACATTTTTGCTAAAGCGTCAATACACACACGGTAAAACAGTTTTAAAGTGCAAATTTTTTTTTAATGTATTCAATTGTTTTCAGTATTGTTAATTTTTTCTCATGTTTCCTTCAACCTGTTCTTTTTTTATTTCATAATTATGTTTCAGGAGGAGAGTGAAGAACATCTTGAAGAGTTCAATCAGACTCAAGACAAGGAAACCAATACGGAATGCATCTTTATACCAGAGCAGGGAAAACAGAGAAAACTTTCTGCTGCTGGAGTTGTGCCCGCTTCGATTCATAGTGATAAAAATTCTATCGTCATTAAAAGGAGTCAAACTTTTTCACCCAGCGCGGCAGTTAGTAGAAATCATTATATCTGTCGAGTAAGTAATCAATAAGAAAAGATTTTGATAAGTAAGTTGACAGCATTTGGAAATAAATTAAAAGAATTGGTATAATATTATTTGCAGCTCAATCGTAGCGACAGTGATAGTAGTATGCCGCTTTACAGAAGGGGTGGTCCTTTTCAACGAAATTCTGTTGAAAGACGATCTCTTCGTTGGCGTCGACCTTCTTCTACTTTAAGCAGTAAATCTGTATCAAAAAAATCAACTCATCTTCAACCGGCTGTGAGAACATCTCTAGATCTTGAACTTGATCTTCAAGCTCAAAATGCCAGATTAAACAACCTTCAGGATGAATTAAATAGACTTAGAAATATAAAACAGAGATTAGAACAAGCTCGTGAAAAAGGGAACACGGATTTAGTTTCTTGGTTATTAGAAGATCAGAAATTTCAAATGTTAATGGAACAAGCAGAAAGTGGAAAGAATAGTAAAAATGCTGATGACAGAAAGGTAGAGAGAATGTTTAAGAAAACTTCAAAAGAGATTTATAAATTAAGGAAAACGAAAGTTGGGAAAGGAAAACCTGATGTAATTTCTTTCAAGTAAGTTTCACTTCAAAAATCTATCTTTCAATTTTGCATTTAAATTAATACGAGATCAAGCAATTACTTTAATTTGTTTACAAATAAAATTGTTTTTTCTTTTTAGAGAAAAGATGGCTTTTTTTACTCGCGTAAACTTAAATGTACCTGTATTTTCTCCTGATGATTTTCCAAATGAGAATATTCCAGTTTTCCCGTCTATATCAACAATAATGCATAGAAGACATGTATCTGAAACAACATTTAACCAGTCAATCGAGGGTGTAGAGAAATTTGATATTCACAGCAATAATTCGCAAAGTTGTTTATCTTCAAATACATCTAGCACAAATAGTAGTGCAAATACTTGTAGTGTTATAGAAACGGGCACTGTTACATCATCGATAAAAAATGTTAGTATTATAGCAATTGAAAAAGACAAACCATGTACAAGTGTTTTAGAGTCTGAAAGCGAACAAGGTAATGAAAATCCTAAATCCGAAAGTCTGTCAGAAGAAGAGCCCAAACGTTATGAATATGTTGTCGACAGAGTTTTGGGTGTTGAGGTTTAGATATTAATTGGTATACTAATCGAAGGTGTTTTTTCAGAAAGAGAGTGTGAGTAAGTGACTGTGAGGGAGTGTGTGTGTGTGTATGTGTGTATGTGGGGGGGGGGGGGGGAGCGAGCGATTTAAAAACTGAAAAAAATTAATTCAGTAAAGTTTCAAGACTAGTCTTCTATCGATATTTGAGTTTTAGACAATATTTACTGATGCTAATTTTGAACTTAAGTAGATTGTAATGAAGATAGCTCAGGGGTAAAGTGGGATGCTGTTTACAATTTAAATGTGTGGTGCTATTGATTTAACAAAAAAGTTCTACGTATAATATTTTTGATTAAAGCAAAGGCAAAACGTACTTTTAAATTCCATTACAAATTTCAAATTAGGTGCCATGCAAGTCGAATGATGCTTGAAAAAGTTAATGTAAGAAGAGATAAAAAAAGAATAGTTTTTTTTTCGTAACAAGGGCGCAAAACAGATGACCGCAGCGAAGGTGAGATTAGGGAAACCAAGGGCGCTTTGGATCCCCGAGGTTTTCCTAATCTCTCTGAGCTACAATCACCTTGCGCCCGTGGAGCAAACAACGTATTTTGTTCTACCTGCATGGATAGTATAGCATTGAGGGCACGAGCGTCAAAAGCTGCAGTAAATCAACAATTAGTAACGTATTGTGTAAATACCATAAAAAACTACTGTGGATGTGTAACTATCATAAAAAAACTACTGCGGATGTGTAACTATCATAAAAAGCTACTGCACATGTGTAACTATTTAGGAAACTACTGCACATGTGTAACCATCATAAAAACTAATGCGCATATTTCATAACTTTTGCGCCCGTTTCTATGACGTCAGCGGGTTGCAAAGTATTTTGCGCCTGCATTAAGTGCCCGAAATGACATACTTTCCGTGCATGTAGTAGTACAGTAAATCTATCATTTTTTGTGGAAAAAAAAATACACTAAGCCAGTTTATTTCATAAATCGTTAGTGGCACATGTGACTAGCTTAAAACCAAAAAGTTGGGATCCCCCCGTTTGGGGAAAGGGGGGAAATCGAAAATGTTTTTGGATTGCATTTTTTGCGAAAACGGTAAGTCGTACTGAAATATTTTTTGGACATAAATTGTAAAGAATTAAATTTTTTACATTTGATCTTATTGAGTCAGTACCGTACAACTTAATGTGCAAAAATTAGAGGATGCCAAAGTTGCCAAAAATCAGTTTTTCCTGTTTTTCGTATCAAAAAAATTATTTTTTAGCTTTAGTGTAAATTTAAAAGTTGTAGAGCTTAAAAAAACCTATGAAATCCATGCACATTATTTTTCTCTACGTTGCAGTGTTTCGTAGATACTGCCTGTTCATTCATTGTATAACACAGGCCTTCGAAATGTCACATTTTTCAGTTTATAAAATGGGTGAGGGTGATTCTTGTAGGATTTTTCGCGCTGAACACGAATCTGTTGTCCAAAATGGTCCGTCACGTCAGAATTTTGAGTAATTCTAGGTCAAATGTCCCAAAAATGTCTATTTTGGCAATTTTTGGGAATTTCGTCTGAAAGAATGAAATTTTTTCTTTAATTTCCTATATTAGTTTCATAAAGTATGCATTGTCAACTTTATAACCCATTTTTAAAAATTAGTTCACGATGGTTTTTTAAGAAGTTATGAATGTTTGAATTTATGAGACTTAACCACATTAACCCTCCTGCGCACGAGTTTCTACCTAAAATGTCGTTTCCAAATGCATACATTTTTCAGACAGATGGATTTTCATATAACTCGGTACCTTGGGGTTTTTGGAGTCGCCGTTTTTGAATCTGAAGTCCGAATTACAAAATTCAAAATAGCGGATCCAATATGACGGACGCATAAATTTTTCAAAATTTGAGAAACCGATGGATTTTCATAAAATTTGGTTTCCGGGGGTCTTTTGGGTCGCTTAATAACAACCTAAAGTAAGATTCCCAAAATTCAAAATTTTGGATCCAATGTCAGCCAAAATTTTTGAAAAGTTTAAGAAATCAATGTATTTTTATAAAAATTGATTTCTAAGAGTTTTTGATTCTTTAAATAGAAATCTGTAGTCAGATTTTGAAAACTTGTAAACATTTTGCAATATGACTGCCAAGAATTTTGAAAACTTCAAGATGATAATGAATTTTTATTAAATTCTGTCGTGAAAATAGCATCAACTGCTAAGTTTTTATATAATTTGCTCAATTTTTAAAATTTTGTTTCTGACATATTGATTTTGACATTGTAAATTTGTGTTTTTTAAGTTTCGTTGCGTAAAAGACTACCTCAACGAATCTTTAGCGTAACGAGTGAGTTTGCACAACTAAAAGTCTTAAATTCAAAATAGCATATCTTTTTTTTAGAACAATGGTAGAATGATTTTAAAAACCGGATTTTAAAGCTAAAAAGCAATACTATACGATATCTCTTTTGGAAAGAGAGATTCGTTCTCAGCACAAAATAACCTACAAGAATCACCCTCCCCCATTTTAGAAACTGAAAAAAGTGAAATTTCGCAGAATCAGCGACCTCAAAAACTCCTAATTCCAAGATATATTAAAAACCAACAATTTTTTCAAAATTCGTCTGCTATATTGGATCCGTCATTTTGAATTTTGTAATTCTGATTTCAGATTCGTAATCAGCGACCATAAAAACCCCAAGTTACCGAGTTATATGAAAATCCATCTGTCTGAAAAATGTATGCATTTGGAAACGACTTTTTAGGTAGAAACTCGGGCGCAGGAGGGTTAATGTGGTTAAATCTCATAAATTCAAACATTTATAACTTCTTTAAAAATCATCGTGAATTAATTTTTAAAATAGGGTTTTAAAGCTGACAATGCATACTACATGAAACTAATATAGGATATTGAAGAAAAAATTTCGGTCTTTCAGACAAAATTCCCAAAAATGCCAAAATAGCCAACTTTTTGGTTTTAAGCTAGTCACATATGCCACTAACGCTTTATGAAATAAACTGGCTTAGTTTATTTTTTCCAAAAATACGACTTTTTGACGATAGATTTACTGTACTATAGACAAAAATAGTATATTAAGCAACAAGCCCACACAGCACCCAAACTTTGCTGAAACTTGACAGAACCTCGCACGGCGAGGTTAGGCACCTTGAGTGCCGAAGTTCATACAAGTTTGTGTCGATGTTCAAATGTCCGCACGTATAGAATATTTACACGAAACCTTGAGTGAATATTACATTTTCAATGTTTAACAAATATTCACGGTCAATGTTCAATGTTGTGTCAATATTCACCTATACGTACATTGCACGTGAATATTTGTTGAACATTGAAATGTGATATTGGTTTAAGGTTTCGTGTAAATGTTCTATACGTGCGGACATTTAAACATCGACACAAACTTGTATGAACTTCAGCACTCAAGGTTCCTAACCTCGCCATGCGAGGTTCTGTCAAGTTTAAGGGAAGTTTGGATGCTGTGTGGGAGGGGTTAAAAGAAGACATATTTTTACGCTGATGTTTGTGTACGTTTTTACGTCTCAGGTTCACTTCGTTCGCCCTCGACTGTCACTTGTACACAAACATCATCGTAAACAAATTGGACTGACTTTAAACCCATGTTGCTTACGATATTTTTTATTCCAAAGGCACAAACGAGGAGCTTTTAAATGCTTGTAGGCAGGGTTAAAGCTTTTCAAACCATCCCGCTCACTTGGACTAATCATACGACTTTCTAGAGACTTACGCAGATGCGTCGAGTGAGGGTATACTCTAAATGCATTCATTTGTTTGATCGTATGAAAATGGCGTCCATTTTTTCCCCAAGGAAAAAAAAATGCATGGGTCAGATGTTACGCCATTTTCACAAGGTAGAACAAATAGACGCGTTTAGTCTGCAGGATAAAAGTATATTGACGGCATGTGCAGAGTGTGATAAGTTGCACAGTGAAAATGTTTGTTAGTTTTTATATCAAAATATCTCTCGAACAAATTGATCAGAATAAAGGAAGATTTTTGAGCAAATTTTTTTAAAATTTCTTGAAATATTAGTTCTATCTTTAAGCTAGTAATTTATCTAAAATCTTTTAAATTGTCATTACACAGCACATCTAAAAACTTAATAAAATTTTATAAAACTCATTATTTGTACAGTTTCTAGGTAATCGCATGTAAGTCTGATATTAGAACCAGTGGCGTATCCGGACTCGGTTTCTGGAGGGGGTCATACATGAAAGAGAAAGAGACAACACTATAGTGTTGTCTCTCTCTCTCCCATGCAAATCCAATTTAGCTCCAAGGGGGGGTGGTCATGACCCCCTTGACCCCCCCCCCCTGGATACGCGCATGATTAGAACTTTGAATTTCAAAACGGTCAATTCAAGATGGCTACCTGAAATAATATAACTCAATGATTTACCCGAAAATAAGCCCTTCAATCTTTTGAGGATTCTAACTTTAAATTTGATGTCAAAATTTTCAAATTAAACATGGCAAATCTATATGGAAGATTGAATTGACGGAAAATGAGTGCATATAGTTAAAAATTTTATATTAAATTTAACATATTTCACATGTCCCAAACGGTCCACTCAATACTTTGTGTTAATTCAACACAAGGAAAAATGTTGAATATTTGTACACAAATTTAAACCTCTTATTTTACACATTTTAGTAATTCTAACTGAATAGAATATATTTGAAGTTCTTAAAGTTTAAATGAACGTAATATGTGCAAAGTTAAGATTGTGTTTTTAAATTTAATATAAGTCACATTTTCCAAACGGTGTATTGTTTTGTTTATCGACTGCTCGGTACAATTCAAATATAATCGTGATAATTTAAAGCGTATAGATTTTATGCAATTACTATTGTATTTTACCTTTTGGAAATTAAAATGAATTTTCAATAAGAAATTTATGCTTTACAACAACAACAAAAAACAGTCCTTTAACTGTTTTCTACTCTAATACACAAAATTTTTAACTGTATACTATTATGGTCTTTGATCTTCAATGGTAGTTGATAAAATTTTGTAGTCCATTGAAAACCTTTTATAAATTTGATTGTCAAAGTCAGATACAAGTTTTATATACACAAACATTGAACACCTGTACGTAGCAAGTGTCATACGAATCCATGTACTTTTTGTAAAGTCTCCATATTCGATTCATCATGTTGAATTTAAAAATTTTAATACAAAATTTAAAGTTGCAATCCTCTAAAGATTAGAGATCGGAAAATCATAAACTTTTACTATTTTAAGATTCATTATTTTGAATTTTGAAGATTTGATACCAGACTTAGATGCAGTTACTTAAAAAATAAATAATAAGTTTTATAAAATTACTTAACTTCTTGCATCCATTTGTTTTTATTTTGGTCCAAGCATCATCCGTTTTGATCAATTCCTTCGAGAGATATTAGGTTTTGACATAAAATTAACAAAAGTCCACACTGAGGCGTCGTCAGTTAATGGTGAGAACCGGTACAATATTTTCAGTTAAATGTATTTAAAAGAAAAAAGATGGATATTTTTTTTCCTTTAAATGTCGACTAAAACTGAGACAATGAAAATAGGAGGTTGATGAATTTTATGTCCGTAATGGCATATTAATTGATGATGTATAATATCAGCTTATTTATGTGTTTAAACAAGAAAATACTATCATGTTATTTATGTAGACGGTAAAAATCCACAGTTAACAATCAAGGTTATTGAAAAGTCGATTTTCTCTTTGACTGATTTTTTAAAATTTTCCTTGTTTTTTTTTTAATATTCATTACTTTTATACGACACTAATCATTAATATTCTTTGTAACTGTTTAGAAAAGAACACGAAAGAAATTCATTATAAAAATGTTAAGAAGTTTCTTGATAAACAATGGGTGGCCGCTTCCCTCCTTCCCCCATATATTTTTTTATTATTTAATCTTTATAATGTTTTTGTAAACTATTTATTACATTATTAATTTAAATGGAATATTATAAAATACACAGATGACAAAGTTTATTTGATATAAAACAAAAAGAATTAAGATGGAAAATTAATTACGCATTTCGACAGTTAAAAACTAGGCATTCCTTTCTTATGGCCAACAGCGCACATAGGAATTATTGAACTAATAAAAACATTCAACGCACATTTAAAAAATACTTCTTAATTGTTTTTAAATTGTAATTGTAAAAAAAAAAGTTAGGAACCATATTTAAGTTTCCACATTAAAAATGTAACATTAAAGTAAAACTTTCGTGGATTATTATTGAAAGATTTAAAGACATGGAATTCTTAATTTTTTTAAGAAAAAGTTTTTGTGTGCATGTCCCAGCTAGGAGGGCGCTACTCTATAAAGTGACCAAAAATGCCACTCGTTACTTTGTAAAATGTTAAGAGCTTTAATTTTGGATTTTAGAGATTTATTTAATGTTTTAAATTTATAGATTATTATATTTAAACATTGTTTTGCTTGTTAATATTAAATTTATTATTCTTATTATTGAAAGTAAAATTTCTTAGACTAAACGTGCTCAGATATGTTTTCATTTCTTAATAATAATAATTAACATTTGTTTCTTACAAATCCTAATGTAAAACGTTTTTTTTTAAGAGTTCAATTCTTCAATTTATCACTCTCTACCATTACGGTAAAGGTTTTCTGTAATTAACAAAATAAGTTTACAATCAGTTCACTTTACAGAGTAGCGCGCTACTCGTTAGGGTGGAAATATCAATAAATTATGATCTAATGTTTATGAAATTTATAAAAATATATTTTATTGTTAAAATGGTTGCTTTTTCTAATTCTTTAAATTGAAAAATTGTTATCTTCTATTGAGTATTTTTATTTTTAATGCCTTATCAAAGACTAGCTGTTTGTAGAATTTTTTAATTATAAATTATAAATCAGTCTAGAACAATTTACTTCTAAAAACAAAGAAAGATATTGCTTTGACTTTGAGAATTGCATTTTAAAAAAGAAGAAGTGTTGAGTAAAGAATAAAGCTTTCGCTACATATCTTCCTTCCGGTTCCGACTCATTTATTACAATCGTGCAATATTACATGGCAGCATAACATTTGTAATGACGAAATTGAATTCTGAACAGTTAACAAAATTTACGGCGTAGTCACAAGCACTATAGAAATCAATTGCTCATCGTGTTAAGTTTTAAACCTTACGGTGCAATATTGCCACGATGCAAACATTTTAAGCTTGTACTGAAAGCTTTCGTGCTATTTAAGTCCAGAACCAAGGATAAATTAGGGTAAGTCCGGGAGAATTAAAACACCGGGAGAGATGGTACTTTTGCACTTTCTCTGAAAATTATTCATCAAATAAAATTTTAATTACATACGTAAGTGACAATCAATCTATAAACAATATATTAAATGGGAATTTCTTGCTAGAAAAATTATAAATAAAATTATGTTTCATCGTTTGTAAAACCTTGCGTCGCGGGAAGTTTTATGGTTTTACGGTTTAATGTTATGTGTACCTATGTATTTTTTTTTAATTTCACGAATTTTAATTAACTTCCCGTGAATTTAGGAATGCTTAGAAACCTGTTGAAGGGTACTTAATTTTCAGTTATAAGGGAATTTAAAAACAGAAAAACACCGTGTTCTATCTCACCCGGGCGATTTCATCTCTCCCGGAATTGCTGCTTTTTTACAATTTTTCTTTAAATTAAGAAGAAATTAAAAAATTGAATACCGTTTCAATTTCTTGCCAAATTTCTTAGATTTTGTAGTGGTTTTAAAAAAGGTGCTCGATCTCTCCCCGACTTACCCTATTTTATTAAAGCTTTCTCTATTTTAACGCCAGTATTTAAAAGTGTCACTTATTGTAGAGCAAATCCGGTAAGAAGCGAGAAATTAAGAAGAATTGAAAATTTCTAATTAATATGAATTCCATTAAAGTTCAACTTTTTTGTACCCATCAAAAGCGATTGAAAATAAGCTAAATTCGACCCTTTTCAATAGCATTTACAATATTTATGTAGAAAAAAATTGTTGGTTTGAAGATTTGAACTCGACAATTCGCTTTATCCACAATCCGGACAACTCGCTTGTTCGAATAGCTACTTTGTGTTACACTTCAATATTCTATTTTTAAGATATTTAACTTGAGACTTAACTTACTTAAGTGTTAATTGCAGAACTCCAAATAATTAGGGGAGAGTAGTCAGAGTTGGATATAGTTTTGACTTTTCTCTATAACTTCTCCTGTAGGCCGAATTTTGCGATGTCTCTTATATTATTGGAAAGTTCTACTAAAATGCAAAAAAAAAATTTGGACCAAAAGTTTCGGAGTTATAGGCAATTAAAAAAAAAAGGTAGTCAAAGTTGAACATGGTAGTCAGAGTTGGGTCACTGTAGAAAATCAATGAAATATGAAGATAAATGATTGAAAATTACAATATCTTTGCCTTCGCATGATAGAATGGCACTCAAATTCATTTGGAAATGACAAAAGGAAACATGAAACTGGAATAAAACATATTTCCTCTTGTATTGCGAAATTGATCTAAAAGTGAAAAAGCATTACGAAAAATTTGAATTTTCTTTCTTTCCAATAGAAATGAAGTTTTTGACACCTTTTTAAGTTAACAAATTTATTTTCATTGCAAACATGCTTCAGAATTGCAAAATTTTTGGTGTACCAACCTTGACTCAAGCGTCGTTTAGCTTCATATCACACACACACACCATGAACGCTTTATACAAACACCAAATTACGTTCCACATTTTTGTATAACATCTTAATGAACAATTTTAGTCAACTTAATTTGTCTTTGTAAAAAGTTTGCTGGCATTGCTAACAAGTATTTACACACAACGACATATGGATCTACTGTAATAAAACAAAATAAACGCGATAATTCAACTCTGACCACTGTCCAACTCTGACTACTCTCCCCTATACAATAACATTTTCTCAATTGGAGCTTGTCTATTTTATTTATTATATGTTTCCGTATTAGGAAATATATAAATTTCATGATTTTAATCAACGTGAAAATTTTCAGATCAACTACTGTTCAATATACATTTCTAACTTTCTCCGTAACTCAGGTTGCATATTTCACAAAACTAACAATTCAATTATTTTTAATCGCAAGATACGATAGCATTGGACAGAAATGGAATTTATAAGGATTGAATAATTTACTGTTTTCTATGGAAGGGTAAAAATTAATCAATTTTTTTTTAATTTCTCGCTTCTTAGCGGGTAATGCATAATTATTCATTTTTCCTTTCTTTCTTCTTGGAGAAGAAGGTAGTGCTAATATTTATAGAATATTTGATCACTATTTATATCGATATCCAAGTTATACAATATGTACACGACTTAAAAGAAAATTAGGAATGTTCGATTTTAATTGAAAATAATAAAAGTCTCTTTTAAGTTTTCCTCATAGATTCAGACTTATGGAATCGTATATAGATAATTCTCCTGAACACAGTGGTCCTGAAGCAAAAAGTTTACCACAAAAAAATAATTTACTGAATGTCGGGTCAAGGGAACTGGAACATTATGTATTTCTTTAATATCTTTGTTACCCAAGTAACACGTAATATTATGTAAATATCGTAGTAATACATTCAATATTACTACCTAATATTACGGGATGATATTATAGTGATATTGACGTCACTGTAAAAACAGGTGTCTTACAAGTGTAATAAATTGAGTCTATTTCCTTCCATGTTTGTAATTTGAGAAGACAGTAAATGATCTAAAGAAGGTTATTGAAATAAATTTTCAACGATTTTTTATTTTTTTTTATTTATACAAGTTAGTCTTACAAGTGTCTTATGTTAAGACATAAGACGTTTAGAAAGCGTTTTATAGGTATTTTTAAGACACTTTCTCAATGGTTTAAAATTAAGACACCCTAAAATGTCTTAAAAGTGAGGATAAAATAAGACACTTGTTTTTAGAGTGGTGATATTAAAATGTCCGCGTCAAGATAATATTACAGTAATATTACAAATTAATATTACAAATGCTACAGTAGTCTTACAATTATGTAGTAAAATATTAAGAACACTTTCTGAAATGTATTCTAAGAGATAAATAGCCGAGAAGTACCGAGAGGTACCTTGTATTATTACCTTAACGCGAACATTTTAATATCACGTCAATATCACTGTACAATTATCACGTAATATTAGTAATATTGAATGTAATTGGCGATTCAAACAGCTAAACCTGCGCCTCTAGCGGACGAATAGTGAACTACTGAGGCGGTGATTTTCTGTTGCTTTTGTACAGAAGTCCACACGATTCTAACAGTTTTACCGGATTGTTGTGAATTATTTTGAATTGTTTTTTCTAAATATTAAAAGTGTTATTTAATTATCATAAATTAAGAGTGTAGTTATCATGGAAGAACATAAATATGCACGAACAGAAAAAAAAATAGAACGACATAACTGTTGTGTTCCGCTCAGTGCTCTAACTTAGGAAAAGGGAAAATTCATTTTCACAAAATTCCGAAAGATCCTGTAAGACAAAAACAGTGGGCTATTGCCATAAAAACAGACAAAAAGTACAGCAATTCAATGTTAATTTGCAGCGAACTGTTTAAATTTATCTAAACGTGCAAAGTTTTTTCGTTTGACAGGTGAACTTATTACTTCATCATGTGATCTTGAAGGAAAATTTAGAGATAGTACAGCAATTTGTTTTAAACATTTTATCAAACCTACTCTACCTGTGCAAAAAAAAAATTAAATTAAAAAAACTATTTTGAAAAATTTTCATGAAACATAACCGAAAAATGTCAACAAACTTACGAGACGACACGTAATCCTCCGGTTTAAAATGTTCGCTGCAAACTAGCATTGAATTGCTAAACTTTTTGCCTGTTGTTATTGCAATAGCCCACTGTTTTTGTCTTACAGGATGTTTCGGAATTTTGTGTCCTTTTCTTAAGTTGAAGCACTGAGGAACACAACAGTTATGTCGTTCTATTTTTTTTTTTCTGTTCGTACATATTTATGTTCTTCCATGATAAATACACTCTTAATTACTAATACGATATTTACGTAATATTACGTGCTACTTAGGTATCTTTGTTTGATATTTATTTCTTTGAAACACTAGTTTTAAAAAATAATTTTTTTATATTATCAGCTTCAAATTGATCGACTGTTGGTAAATGGGTCCACGTGTCATACAGTTTACTTAATAAGTTAATTTTTTAAATGAACAAACACACATAACCTCAGATCAGGGATAATAACACTGTTGGATGTAATATGATGTTGTATCTGTTATCCTATTTAAATTATATTTTTTCTCGTCATACATTGAAAAAATAATCATTTTCTGTTTAAATGACCACTGATTAAATTACATTAGTTGAGAATCGTTTAAACAAATCCATGCCCAATTTTGAAATCACAGCATTAACTTTGGGCACAAATAACCTTCTGTCCTTTTCTTCTTTTGTGTAATTGCCCTACAAATGCGACCTTGTTACACAAATAACTATTACAATAGGACAAACAATGACAAAGTTATTAGGAATTATATGCAGAAACTACCAAAAAAGGTTTTTTGTCTTTAAAACAAGATTTTGAGGGTGTATCAAAACCGGTCCGGCCTTCCCCCCTCTAAGTTGGTAACGTAGTTTATGGACGAGCCTTTACCTGCAATCGTCACTAACTCAGATAAGAAGTAATCTTAAAAAGCGTTTTTTTGTAACACAGTTTAAGGCTAATCGAACCTGTGAAGAAAAATAATCTCACCTGATTTCAATGTTGACGTTTCTCGCTCTTAAAAAACAAAATAAGTAGGTAAATATTGATTTATTAGAAATAATAGAGTAGCACAAGTGGAGAAACTTCAATTTTGTTGCTATAAAAAAGATCTATACAATATTTTTTAATAAATTTTCCAAATTTTGAAAATACTTTAAAAATAATATTTAGCTCTTTTTTTAAAACAACAAATTTGGAAGTTCAACCACTTGTACCACTCTATTATTTTTAATAAATCAATATTTACTAATTTATTTGTTTTTTAAGAGCGAGAAACGTCAACATTGTTATCAGGGGAGATCATTTTTCTCTACAGGTTTGATCAGCTTTAATTGGTGAAGTTGAGACACAATAAAAATACGGAAATAATATTTCTAAATAATATAAATTTACAGGTATCATTGATTTTCATTTAGATGTGAGTTTTACATAAATACATGTATCAGAAAATGACTTCCATTTTAAATAAAATAATGAGAAAAACCACTACAAATTTATAAAAATCTCAATTCCAATAACATTCAAAACTTTAAAAAGAGACAATGCAAATAAGAAAATTGATATTAAAATAGAATAAAAAATTAAAATCCTGTTAAATAATAATAATAATTTTGAGTTATACTTTAAATTGGTTTTAATTTATAATTCAAATTAGCTGCAAAGAAACTTATTCAAAGATAACAAAATTCGCATGTCACACTAGGAAAAGTAAATTTTTAACATATTTCAGATGCACGGAAAAAATGAGTTAGCTGCCACAGCTAGAAAATTCAGCTGATACTTATTTAGTCACTACAACTAAATATTAGCTAATACAGCTAATAGATTTGCTACGACGGCTAAAAGTCAGCTGTGGTTTCCAATAATTAATAGCTAAAAAGGTTTAGCTGTCCCTAGGACAAATGGCTATGTTTGGGTATAGTATCCACACCTGTTAGCTACCACAGCGATCTTTCAGCTGAAGTAGCTGATGTTTTTAACAACATCTAGATAATATTTGTTAAATAATGCTCTATAATTTTGGCTTAGTGGAAAATGAAAACGTCGTATTTGAGTTGAAAAAGAAGATACATTTTTGGATGAGAAACGGAATACATCGAAATCAAAGGTTTCCCAATAAAATGTCAATGTTTGATAATGGAATAAAAAGGCTTTTTATTTAATTTTCTCATTTTACGCAGAGCATTAATATATTATTTTGGGTTTAATACATGAATAAATAGAAAATATGTAAATATAAAATAAAATAATCCATAAATTAAGTAAACTATTTTTTACATTTTTTTTTTTTCAATACTATAAATATATGATGTTCCCTTTCTTTCCATTAGGCCAGCGAAATAGACAATCACCGGTAAAAAGGTTGAAACTGAAAATAAGTTGAATTTTCAAAATCTTACGCAAAACTGAATATTTTCTATTGTAATTAAAATTTGACTACCCCTCGTATTTATAATTTTGGTAAGAGCAAAGGATAATGTAAAATATATTAAAAAAATATATTAAATGAAGAGAAAATAAGATATTATATAAAATTCATTATATTAATTCTAAAACATTCCAGTTTTCTTGCCGGTACCTTAAGTACTATAGAACAAATCTTGCTGCTAATTTAACAGCTCACTTTAAATCACGTGCAGTCAGGGAAATATATATTATATATATTTATATATTTACTTATCAATTTATTAATAATAATACATCACATTATCACATTTCATATTCTTAAAAAAATTAATTAACAAAATCACTGCAAATTTCTACATTCGCCAATCAACGCTGGTCAATGTGTACAATACCTAAAAAACTTGGTAAATGTACATAATTTCTTCAGTAAATGACAAATTACTCACTGTCCCCAAAAAGCCCAGCGTGTGTGCACATTCACCGGACTTCGCACATTAACCGTAACATATAGGGGAGAGTCGCTAGTTGTGAGACGGGTTTTATTTTTGACCTATAAATTGAAAATAGGTAAACGAAATCGTAAATAAAATACACCGTTCAAAAAGTAACTTAAATACGCAACTTTTATTCATAGAAAGTGTAGTGTTCAGATGAACTCGAAAAATTTTATGATCAATTTTCCGAGCACATCTTTTTAGTCAAAAAAAAAAGGTGTCCAGTTGTGAGACACTTATAAAAAAATGCTAAAATTTAAAAAATTTGGCATGAAACATTATGATTAATATAAATAACTAAATTTATTGATAATACATATTATTATATACTAAATAAAAATATTTATTCTTTAAAATATGACTATCAGCTTTCTTCATCGAAATCGCTGTCGCAATGTAGGCAAATGAAATAACTTGTGCGCATGTTCCCACACTTTAAATAATTGTTGTGTTATCAAATGTACGTAACGAACTAAACTGAACAGAGCGCTTTATGCTGCATAACGAAAAATATAGGCTATTCCAGATGGGCTGCGCCACCGTCTCACAACTGGTGACTTGCTGTGTCTCACAACCGGAAATTAGCGCTATTTTGAAAAAGGAAAAAAAAATATTTCTAACTGTAGATTGAAACAATGCAATATTGCATTACAAAATAGAAGGAAAATACTCAATAAAAATGCATAACATTTAGCTTTTCCAATTAATTAACTTAAAAAAAAGTACTTTGCACATATTGAAAAAAAGTTTTTTAGTCGATTTTCACACACAGTATTGGCATCTAACACAAACAATACATATATCCGCTTCGGTGTACACGCAAAAGTTGGCTCGTATAAAAAGAAATGTTTTTATGTATACCAATCAGCCTTTTTATATTTCGTGTTAAAAAAAATGGACTGTCTCACAACTGGAGCCGTCTCACAACTGGCGACCCTCCCCTATATGTCGTAGGCAATAAGAAAAATCCGTCATTAAGCTTAATGCCTAAGCATTAAGCTAAACGCCGGCAACTAGATAAATGACACGTGAAAGATTCTTATTTTTCTATTTGCCTGGAATCAATCAGTCATTAAGCTTATTGCCTGAGCATTAAGCTTAATGCCGAAGGCGCACTCGGCAAATAGAAAAATGAAAATATATAGGTACGTGTGCGATTTACACTACATAATAGAAAATATGAAAATCTTCTTTGGATATTTGTCAATTATTTACGTTATTAAATTACAGGCTTAGATTTTCAATATTATTCAATATAAACTTTGGATTTCGTTAGCTTTCGAACTGTGTTTATAAATTTGTGTTTGTACTTTGTATTGAAATATTATTATTTGGAATCTACTGTTCAAGTTTATATTGTAGAATATTAAAAATTAAAATTAGTTTCTTTATGCGTTTGTGAAGTGATAGTTGAATTTTGTCGAAATGGAAACTTGCAGTGTTAATAGAGAAAAATTCGAAAATGAATGGAAAGCGATGAATGAAGGAACATTTACCCGGAGTACGTTGAATAAAAAACAATTAGAAAATGTGAAAACTTATTTAAAAAGTGCCAAGTGTGTCCGGGGAAAAGGTTTGCTTGAGAATCATATTTCATATTGATCCATATTGAGGAAATAATTGAGAAATATCCAAAGAATCTGGTATTTTATTCAAGTTTGAAAAATGATATAATCCATTTTTAAAGTAATACATTTTTTTGTGAAGATATGAATTAATTCATTTTTTTGAAGGAAAAAATAAGATTTTCATATTTTCTTTTAGGTAGTGTGAATCGCAAACGTACATATTTTCATTTTTCTATTTGTCGGGTGGGCCTTCAGCATTAAGCTTAATGCCTAGGCAATAAGCTGAATGACTGATTGATTCCAGGTAAATAGAAAAAATAGGATCTTTTACGTGTCATTTATCTAGTTGCCGGCATTTAGCTTAATGCCTAGGCATTAAGCTTAATGACGGATTTTTCGTATTGCCTACGACATATATAAGAAAAACCATTACCTTGGGTCTGTAAGGTTTGAAAATTGACCAATCAATGCATTTTTAAAATAATTTAAAATTGGTTACAATATATTATATTATATATTAAAACTAACCTGAAAATGAATGATTAATCAATGACGGAAACTATGTTTTTAAAAATTTTCTATTTTTAAAATGTTAATAACTGTGGATATAATGACATCGAAATATTTACTGAAAGATCGAACGATGCGTCTTATTAAAGCTACAAAATAAAAGACAAACATTTATATGAGTTAAAACATTTTTTATAAGCACGGAACCGTCCACTATATCATCATGGATTGAATCTAGGGTAGCAATGTTTAATCAGTATTGCAACCTTGGCTTTCAATATTGGTTTAATGTTTCGCCAATCGGAAATTTCTAATTAAGTTACCTCAATAGAAAGTAGATGTTCATAGAAATATAATTTTCACACACACATTGAGTTCCATATGGAAATTGTATACATAATGTATGATAAATGGGCAAAAGGAACCTAGTGAAATCAGTCTAAATAAAATTCGACTTTTCAGTATCCTAAAGCTTGATTATTAAGAGTAACTCCGCCTTCAGTAGTCTATGCACTAATAAGTATTGTTTAATTCGGTATTGATGGTTTAAGAGATGAAAAAGTTAAAAAAAATTAACTTAAAACGTTTTTCAAGCTTGTACAATAATACGAATTTATGTTTATATATAGGATGATTAAGAATGAAATTGTAAATAATGTGTGCCTGAATCAGAATGTGTTTTGGAGTTTGAGGCTGGAATCCTTAATGAAGAAATATTGTGAAAAAAGAATAACAGTTCATGTACTATTATTTTACATAACTTTGACATTTTTTGAATTATTACGAGAGAAAAAATTTATAAATGAAACTGTAAAATAGATTTGTTATGTACAGAATAGGATACGCAAAGAAAGCAAATTATTTTCATTTTTTATATAAATTAACTATTTAATAATATTCATTTTGATTGTATTTTTGACCTTATTTCTATCAAAATTGAAACATATTTTTAGGATTCCGTACACATAAGTGTACGCATGAAACCTTATTGTAGAGACTTTGGCGTCAAATTAGTATGCCCCACCCCTGTTCGCCGAACTATTTAACTTAAAGAGCTTAAATTTGGTATACATATAGATTACAGAAAATTATAAAGAAGATTATTGGAGATGTTGGCTACAGCTATGTCAAGGAAATAACAAGATTTGTGAGCCAAAATGCATTAAAAAAGAACAAACTCACCACATGCCTCTAATGGTTAACCTATTTGATCTATTAGAGTATTGAAATTTGGTGTACTGATGTATTTTTAAGTGAACTTTACAGGAAAATTCTGGCGACCATGATCTGAATTGATGTGCATAGTGTTGTCAAGGAAAAACTCCGAGTTTTTGAAGAAAAAAGTTTTTTTTCCCTTAATTTCTACATTATTTCAGATAGAGGGATAAAATTTGGTATACTTGTGTATTTGACATACAGGTTATGCTAAATATAATTTTTGCATTTGGAATTCATTAGGGGACACCGAGGAGGAAAGTAACAGAGGTGGAAAGTAACAACGCTTATAACTTCTAAACTAATCAGCAGACAGACATGGTCCTAAAGTAATTTTTAGTCAGTTGTATCCCCTTCTACCTCCCCCATACCATCCGCGAGCTGGTTCATGAACCGTATGACCGTATTTTACTTTTTTCCTGTTTTTTGTTACTTTCCACCTCGGGGGTGAGGAGGAAAGTAACAAGCAAGTAATAAACGCTTATAACTTCTAAACCAATCAGCGGACAGACATGGTCCTAAAGTAATTTTTAATCAGTTTTACCCCCTCTACCTCCCCCACATCATGAGCGAGCTGGTTCAAGAACCGTATGACCGTATGTTACTTTTTTCCTTTCTGCTAATTAAAACGAGCTGATTAAAAAGTCATGCTGTTGACTATCTAATTATTATGCATGTTTAATTCCAATTTTATTTAATAGGTGAAGGTCCAAGCTTTCGATTAGTATGTTTACAGAACCTATCCGACAAATAGTTTTGACGCTATCATTAAAAAACTGATTTTTGTTACTTTCCTCCTCGGTCTCCCCTACACTAGTTTATAGCTGAAATGTATATTTAATGACATTATATTCTTCTTATGTATTTTGCTCTACTAAACTAAAAAATCACAATAAAAAATTATTTTATTGATAGGTTTTCAAGATATAATATTTTGAATTTCTTTTTATTTTCTTTGAAAGTAGGTTCATAATTCTGGATATATCTTGATAGAAACGTTCAATTGGAGTGAAAAAGTTCTCAAATTAATTCCAATCGAATTTGCTACAATTCCTTTTAACATTATTGTTTAATTAGTTTTGTAGTTTAAGAAATATGAGTCAAATGTGTGAAAAAATCCATTTTTCGTCCAAAATTAATATAAAAAATTGACTCTATCACCACGAAAAAATAGAAAATGTTGACTTATGTTCAGTTTCAGTTTTTTTATTAAGGTAAAAGTCCCGGTTATGGAACAGATTTCGGATATGGTTGGTTATTTTTTGGAAATTCTAATCTTGAAAAGCATATTACTACTCAAAATCTTTTCATAGTTCATTGTCTATACTTTCTAATAAGAATATAATATTTAAAACTGCAGTTTGTTTATTATAATTAAATAAAACTGTAAAAAAATCACACAGATCAGAATGTACGTATTGTGAAACAGTTTCTACACCTTATTTACCAGTTGTTCCGTCCTTATTGTGGAACACTAACTTACCCTTTGGTTATTCAGAGTTAAAGAAATAATATTTATTACATTCATTACACTTTGATGTCTTTCATAAAGGCAACATTTATTAGTTTAAAAAATGATAAATTTTTCTAAATAATCTGATAATTAAAAGTCACATTTATACACCCTCCCATTTCATAATAAGCACATAGGTGTAAAAAGCTGTACCAATTATGAAGCAGTTGAGGTCGCTGTTTCATAATACGGACAAACTGATATTTAACCAAATGTACCGAATATGAAACATCAATTTGAATTAAAAAACATGTTTAATGTTGACTAAATATATGAAAATAAATTAGGCAGCTGTCTTTAAACTCTTCAATGTTGATAATTTATCATTTTAGTTTATTTAATTACAAAAAATGATATATATCAAAATTCTGAATTCTGTAGCAAAGCGTTTCATATCAGGGCATCGTCCCACAACCGGGACTTGTACCTTAATAGGCCGTACTTTTATAAAGAAAATAAGCGGTAGATGAAGAATCTTATCTATGGATAATTACCGAAGTTATCAGGAATTCAGTGAGGATACCAAAATTCAAGTTTCATTCTGTTTTTTTTTCTCTTATTTATGACTATTATGGTGTTTAATTTAATGAAACCACATTCTTATTTGTGAATTAAAATTTTTCACGGATTTCATGTTCATTCCAACTTTTTTTAGGTAAAAACTTTTAATTTTAGGATACCTTAGTCCAAGTTTTATGTGTATCAAAACAAGACATTTTTTGTGTGTGAGCATAAAGCGTAAAACCGAAAGTAGAAAATCATAAGAGTGAAATAGTCAGTGATATCAACCTATCTCTTTTGCGCTTATCTTCTTCTTCTTCTCTCTTTAGTGGCCTTTTGCAAAGCACACAGCCATAACTAATTGTGAGCTCTCTTTATCCCTACTGTAAAAACGTGCGTAAGATCTGTCGTAAGAAAGTAGGTATGTACTTACATGTGTACGCATATAAGATCTCAGGTGACACAGACGAGATCTCGTATAAGATCTTATGTGAGAACGTAGGTACGAACGCATGTAAGTTCTTATATTAAGTTCTGTCATGCGCCGCGTATAACGTTACTCAATATAAAATTAAAACAGCGTTCTTATATGAGTTCTCATCTGCGTACGTATGTTCGAACACATGTGCGAACACACCTAAGTATTAAATTAAATATGGTAAATTAAATATATTATTAGAAAAAAAATTCTCGTTAACGGGATTCGAGCCCATCTCACCTGAGCCTAAGAACGCCTTAAACTCCTCGGCCACCGTAGTTATAGAAACAACTTTACAAAATATTAGTCATGTCTTTCCGAAGAAATTTATGTATTAAACATAACTAAGATTTTGTAAAGTTGTTTCTATAACTACGGTGGCCGAGGGGTTTAAGGTGTACTTAGGCTCAGGTGAGATGGGCTCGAATTTTTTTTAATAATATATTTAATTTAACATATTTAATTTAATACTTAGGTGTGTTCACACATGTGTTCGTACATACGTACACAGATGAGAACTCATATAAGAACGCTGTTTCAATATATAGTTTCTTACATGTCGTTCACCCTAAGTTAAACATACGTAACTGTTTTGGAACATTTGGAAGCCGCGTAAATTTTAATAGTAGGTTAGAAAGCACGTATCTTTCGTAGTGTTTCTAGAAACTACTTATGTAATGTACAAAACCTACATATAGATGCATTGTTTCTAAGCCATTCCACAAAGATACGTACTTTCTGCTCTGATCTTAAAAGTTACGCGATTTCTAAATTGTCACAAACATTTGCGTATAATCTCAGCAAAAAAATTATGATTGAGCAAGGTGTTAGGGATGATTGAGCAACTTGTTCAATCATCCTATGCACTTTTCTCGGTTAAAAGTCAAACAAAATATTTTTTTAAAATATTTTATGTAATGTAAAATAAATTTGTAATATTACCTCAATATCACTGTAATATTGCTTGTAATATTCCCTTGATGCGGACATTTCAATGTCACTGTAATATCACCCCGTAATATTACCAACATTACAATATGATATCACTGTGATATTCATGTAATATTACGTGCTGCTTGGGCTATTAGAGGTAAATGTACAAAAAGATTGTATTGAAATATCTGTAATTAGACGAAAATACGAGTTTTGTGTTGTAACTACTTTTATCCTGACAGTTCAACACTATACAGTTCTTTGAGTTGGTAACAGCTATTTCTGGTAAGGGGCCATTCATAAATTACGTAACAGGTTTAGGGGTTGGGGGGTTTAGGGAAATGTTACTACTAGTTACACAAGGCTGAGGGGGGTCAGGGTCAATCGACCTTGTTACGTAATATTTTAACCATTGTTTAAAATACTTTTTAAATTATACTTTTTTTCTAATTTTCAAAATTTTTTTAAGTTCATAAATTTTTAAGTCAATTCATTACAAAAATAGAAAGGGCTTTTTGAACTATAATTATATCCCTTTAATACCCTTTACAAAACAACACCAGAAACCCACAAAGAACAAATCTCAGTATGCAAAGGATAAAGAAAACTTTAAACAAGTTAAAACCTACCACCAGTTAAAAGGCCCGCGAACGAAGAGGAATACTTGATTGACTCAAAGCGCGGCATAAAATAGAAGTTGATAACGGACTATATTAGAAGTGATTGTAGTTCAGACGTACTACTCTATTTGATTTTTATGGCACATATGACCTAAAAGTCAGATATTTGCGGAAAATGACTTCTCTAAAATGCCATACTGACAAACTTATAAAATATTGCAAAATGGTAAAACTACGAGTCTCTTGAGGCAGGATATTCGTTATTCCTATAGATTTGAAATTTCGTAGGTACACTGATCGCCAGATATGCTTTAACATATTTCCATAGGACCTACGTGTTAAAATGTTAAAGCATATCTGGCGATAGCTGTACATTCAACTCACCAAAAGGAAAAGAAAATAGTTGTGCCACATCGTAATTTTGAACTCTGCGTTTTAAAGGACATCCCAATATCCGACTCTATTGCATCTGTTTCAATCTGCATCTCTTTCTTTCTCTCTGCCTACCTACGCTGCTCTTCCCACTGCTGCTGCCCACTCTTGTCTCCCTTGGGACTTCTGGTCCTTTTCATCCTGCCTGCTTTAGCTGACTAACCTCTCTTAATGGGGAGGTTCACGGCCAAACTCGGCCACTAGGTGGCAGTATTGCTTCTGGTGACAAGACGCGCAAAATTTTGAAAAGCAAAAATTAAATTATTTTAATTTACATTTACATATACATATACATTTACATTTACATATACATTTTTCCTTTATAAGAAGTTAAAGGAAAGTGATTTTTAACCCTTTCGTGCTCCACTGAAACTTTATGTAGAAATATTAATATTTTTTTGTCTCTAAAATATATTTTAAGGTATAAAAATACAAAACAAAGAAAAATTTTTTTTTTAATTATTAATTTTTTCTATCAATTAATTAATATGTTTTAATTGATATGCAACTTAGAAGATAACCAATTTACTGCAACAATAGACAAAAATTATATTTATGTAATATTTTATCACATACCGATTTTATTTGCCAAAAACTTGTAAAAGTAGGTAGGACATATATGTCCCATGCGCGTGAAAAGGTTATTTTTCAGTAGTTTATTAGTAGTTTAGATTAAACAAACGAATTCAAATTTCCGTGCTGCTTTGTCACATACTGTGATGCTGCCCTCTATGTTGAGCTTTACGTATAAACCTCCCAATTACTCCTGCCTCTCTTTCTCTTTCTCTCTCTCTTCTATGCTTCTACTAACTAACCTCTGTGACGAACCTCACTACTGCACTTGACTTTTAATTTCCACTTGATTATTTTATTTTAAGTAAAAATAAATTAAACTTAACTTTGAGGTTAAGTTACACTCTCTTCTTATTTTTAAACTGTCAAAACCTGGTTTAGCAGAAGAATTTGCTAAACAGCCGCGCATCCTGACGCACGCATCGACGGAAGATGGCGCGGAACGCCAGACACAGCGCAGATGACGCTACTACACCCCTGTAGATTGGGGAGCTGGCCCCAAGGGGCGAACCGAGGAACATCTTCGGAAGCATTAAATTTCTGATAAATGCAGTTTCGGACAGATGCCATTTCTGAGAAATGCAATCTCAGAAACATTAGATTTCTGATAAATACAATGTTTAATAACGAAGATTTTAAATAATTCAAATTACTGACAAGTTAGATTTTTGATCATTGCAATTTCGGACAAATGAGATTTTCGATAAATGCGTATTTGGATAAATGAGATTTCTGATAAATGCAATTTTGGATAAATAAAATTCGGTCAAATGGATATTCTGACAATTAAGTTTTGGAGAACATGTGGGCGACCCAATTTATGTCTGAAAAATATTTCAGTACGACTTACCGTTTTCGCGAAAAATGCAATCCAAAAACATTTTCGATTTCCCCCCTTTCCTCAAGGGGGGGGGGGGATCCTCACTTTTTAGTTTCAAGCGAGTCACATGTGCCACTAACGATTTATGAAATAAACTGGCTTAGTGTATTTTTTTCCACAAAAAATGATAGATTAACTGTACTATAGTTGCAAAATAAAGCTTTTTATTTATTCAAGGGGTCAGTATGGATTTATTTTTTAAAAAAATTTCTTTTTCAAAAACATTAATTTCGTATCCAATATACCTGTAAAAATAAGGTTAAAACTAATATATAGATAGTAGAGTTAAAAAAAATGCTAAAAACGCGATACTGCAAAAGCATAACGGCGTACAGCATAGCAATGAAAAATTGATTAAACAAATGTCATTGTAACATTATGAGTAAAATTTATTATTTGATCATACACTGGAATATTAAATAAAAGTATTTATGTATTTAAGTCGTTTTAACCATATAAATCAAAAGCATAATAGAATATTTATATTGCGTGACCGGCCCGAGCAGCCTTTGGTTGCGCGAATGTTAAACGCGTTTTTCTCAAAACAATGTTTTTCGACCTGGTCGACACGATTTAAAAAAAACTATTGAATCGATTGATCTCAAATTTTCAGGGATTCTTCTATGCACGTGCCGCTTTGACATGAACTAGGATTATAAAAATCCATTAATATTTAACCCTTTTTTTAAAACAAATTAAGTTTTAAAAAAAGGGTTAAAAATTTTAAACATCCGCCATTTTTTTTTTTATCGGAATTAAAATATCCTAGTTCATGCGATAACTACAGATCCAAATTTTAAGAAAATACTTGATTTTTTGATTTTAGACAATCAAAACTCCAGATATCGTGTTGGCCAGTAAAATTTAAGGTTAACTTCGAGCAGCTATTTCTCAGAAATAAACACTCAAAAATAAAAATAAAAAGTATTTTTTGGCACATTTAAATATCAATGTTTATGTGTAAAAAGCCTGGCTTATTAAAATATGTTTTAATGGGAAAAATAAATTCTTGAAAATATGTCCAATAAACCCATGCTGACCCTTTAAGCTTAAATAAGCCATCCAAATTTTTTTGAAATCTGTTGAATCGTTCTCGAAATATTCCGTCGATAAAAAAAGGATATACACTAGGGTGGTCCAAAAAAACTGATTTTTTGAAATTTGACATTATCTTTTCAGTTTTATATTCTTAATAGTGAATTATATTATCTCCTTTTTTTTCAAACTTCTAAATTAATATTTAGAAGTGGCGCATTGCGATTTTCTCTGTTATGGGATTTATCATTGAAAATAAGTGCTAAATTTTCATCTCTTAGTTTTGCACACTTATTAACATCCAACTGTAACATCCATTTAAAGAGGTCTTAAGAAAGCTGATAAAAGTATTTTACAACCAAAAAAACTTTTAAAAATTTGAAAATGTAATTACTATTTCATATTGAAAACCACGATTTTGGCATACTTTTAAGGCTCTTTTCTCCTACTACATATACCTATTCTTATGTCAAATTTATATCAAACAAAAATTTATCTTTTGCTGAACAAATAGAATAAAACGAAAAATAATTGGAAAATACTGAGTAGTAGAAAAATTGAAAAGAAAACTTCAGTTTTCGCGGGTTTTCTCGGTTTGGGGAAAAAATATATGCTTTTATGACCATCATAAAAATGAAAGTGATCCTTGCCTCCATCCGACTACTGATTTGAAAAGAAAAATACATTTTTCGGGTAGAAGGGCCTTTTTTTTAAGTTGAATTGTCAATCCTAATAAAAGAGTTTACGAACTCATAATGTGTTATAGTTAGTACGAACCACAAACCCTTTACAAGGACGGATTAGATTTATAAGCGTGAAGTGAAATTTAAAAAAAAATTCCTTATATTTGTTGAAAACTTTGACAACGATGCGTCACCTCTAAATATTAATTTAAAAAATTGAAAAAAAAGAGAGGTAATGTATTTCACTGCAAAGAATATGAAACTAAAGAGATAAATTAAAATTTCAAAAAGTCAGTTTCTTTTGGACCACCCTAATATACACACACCAGTGGCGTGCGCAGACTTTTTGATTTGGAGTGTCCCGGCCGACTGAAGCTCTTAATATCGTTTGTTCGCGCGGCCTTTTGTACAAAAAAATTTGTTTCACCTGTCCTATATATTTTGTTCGAGGCCTCAAGTGGCCAAAAAATAGTCGTATACCAGCGGCCCGATACAGCAATTTGGATTCATTTGGGGTGTCCTGGGATACCCTGGACACCTCCGTGTGCACGCCACTGACACACACACACAAAAATGAAAATTTACGCTTTTTAGATAAAAATGTGTCGATTTAGACTATTTTTTTAAAATCGAAAATTTTAACTATCACAAACCTTCTTCTATGAAGAAGCAATAGTATATTAAGCAACAAGGGGTTAAGGGCAGCCATTTGTTTACGCTGATGTTTGTGTACGAGTGACAGTCAAGGGCGAAGCCCGAGACGTGAACGAGTACACAAACATCATTGTAAACAAATTGGACTGACTTTAAACCCGTGTTGCTTACGATACTTTTTATTCCAAAGGCACAAGCTTGGTGCTTTTAAATGTTTGTAGGTTAGGGTCTAAATGCATTCACTTGTTTGACCGTATAAAAATGGCGGCCATTTTTGCCCTGTGGTGGAAAAAATGCATGGATCAGCTGTTCATTTTTTCCCTAGGGAAAAAATGGAAGCCATTTTTACCCGGTCGAACAAATGAATGCGTTTAGACCCTGCCTACAGGCATCTAAAAGCGCCATGTTTGTGCCTGTGGGATAAAAAATATGTAAATTATCGATATCCGTTCCGGACATAACAAGGGTATAAACCGTAATAAATTCCACTGCGATATTCTTTTATTTCTTTGTCGAACCCCCATCTCCCAGACGCCTGATATCAAAAAGCGTAAAATTGAACATTTTTTACTTGTAAAATTTTGGTGGTAATAATTGTTTATAATAATAAATTTTAACATCCGGAAGTGTTCAAGGTATAATTCGTAATTAAATTACGCAGTAATTTTGTTTGTTGTGAAATGAATAATTAGAAACATTGATCGTTAGATTTATTTGCCTGTTCGTTTTGTATCGCGAGGAGTCCCTAGTGCTCACATTAAGTGACGATAAAAATGCTAATTCTAGTTCGGGCGATAGCCACTTACATACAGAACAATAATCAATTTGATTTTAACGCTTAATGGGGGGGGGGGGGGTCCAACAATATCAGAAAAAAGCGTTACGTAATATATGGACGTCCTGAATTTTATCTTAGGTAAGTTCTTATGTAATGAAAGTTAATTAAAATTAAAATTAAAAATAGAAAATAGAATAATCTGTTTTAAAATTTAATTCATAACAGTTATTCATAATAATATAATTATTTTTCATAATATAGTTTGACAAACTATCGTGACTTATACACTTTACAGGTGAAACGGTTTGAAAAAGAGTAATCCGCGACGTTGCTTCTTCGGTTCGCCGCCAGAGGGCTGCCATTATTCTGACTCACAAATGAGACCCAACTCTTAGGTATTATATACCCTATCAAAAATTCCGACATCGGAACCAATGTAGTAAACTGTGTCGGAAACTATAACGGAATCTATGTCGGAAACTATGTCGGAATCTATGTCGGAATCTACGTCGAAAACTATGTCGGAAAATGAGAACGGCAACGATATAGTTTCCGACATAGTTTCCGACGTAGTTTCCTACATAGTTTCCAATGTAGTTTCCGACATGGATTTTTTTGTAAAAGTTTTTTTTTGTAAAATATTTAAATTTTTTGAAACTGCAAAAAAAATTTTATTTATTTATTCATTTAATAACAATTTTCTGCCACACATGCAAAAAAACTCGAGTTTTTGTTCGCCTTAAGCGGGGAAGAACTTGCAGGGTTCTGAACACAAGGGTTCTTCGGTATATGAGAAACTTGAGAATAATGTTTTCTTTTTTATTTTATTGTTTCCTGGGGCGAGAAAAAGTCGAGAGCGGTAAGCAAATTCTGATGACTTTTCTAACAAAATGTCGGACAAGGTTGCACACGACTTGGAACACAGCACTTTGAGAATTTTTCCCAGAAAACAAAAAACCTTTATGGCAAAAGAAAGAATCACAAGGATTCTTTGGGAAATAAAAAACTTGAAAATAATATTGTGTTTCTATTTTATTGTTTCCTGAGGCGAGGAAAAATCGAGAGCTGTGAAGAATTTTGACGTTAGTAGTCAAACACTTGTCTCTCGGCGTGATCCAAACACTGCACTTCAAGAACTTTTTTCTAGCTTTTCTGGTAAATGGAAAAATCACAAGGTTTCTATGGGAAATAAGAAACCTGAAAATAATATGTTTTTTTTATTTCATCGTCTCTGAACGCGAGACAAAGTCGAGAGCTATAGAGACTTTGACGTTCGTTGTCAAACACTTGTCTCCCTTGATCAAAACACCGCACTATAACAATTTTTTTCAAATAAGTAAAAACATTTCTGTCAAAAGAGAAAATCACATAGATTCTTCGGGTAATAAGGAGCCTGAAAATAATGTTCGTTTTTTAATATAAAGTTTTCTTGTTCAAAGAGAAGTTGAGAGCGGTAAGGAAATTTCGATGTTTTCTTTAACAACATGTCGGACGTGAGCTGCCGTTTGTTTTGTGGGGAGTTGGCGAGTCCTACATCGGAAACTACATCGGAAACTACGTCGGAAACTGTATCGTTGCCCATCTCATTTTCCGACATAGTTTCCGACGTAAATTCCGACATAGTTTCCGACATAGATTCCGTTATAGTTACACTGAGAAAAATTTTTAGTTTACTCAAATAAGAAAATTTTGTCTGTCCAACTGAAAAATTATAGTTCGATTTGGCGATAACTAAAGCGCCAATATCTATTTCAACTACAAAATCAGTCGTTTTGAATAGAAAGGAAAATTTGGTTTAAATCTCGGTTATAGTTATTTTAACTTTGACTTAACATTTGAAAATACTGTGGCGTTGTATTTATTAGTTCAAATCTATTATGAAGGCCAGTAGTGTTTACATTTAGATTGTGATGTCTAACATAAGCTTTGTCTTTTAATTTTAGTACAATACAAACAGGCGAACAATAGATATATTAAAATTGTTTCCCTCTGTATTATTATTGTGTAGAATATAAACAAATTCCTTAATTCATTAATTTATATTATATAAGATTTTCTAACTAACAGCGCATTTGAGGTTTATATTTTTTCACAGTTTTTCAATTTTAAAAATATTTATAGAGACTTCTGGGTTAAAATACCGTATCTTGGAATTTTTCAAACGCGTCGATCAAGTAGGTTTCTGTTTCACAGAATGTGCAGGGCGTACTTGTAGTCGGCAATTGTTCGAAGCTAAAAATTCCGGGAAATTTCGAACAAACATAATTTAGTTGTGACAACCAGGGACCTTTCCGAAATGAATGTGTCGTTTTGTGTTGTGTTCTGAACACAACACATTTTACCACATGCTTAACGTGCTGTGTTCTGGACACAACTCATTTAAATCAATAAACGTGTCGTGTTCTGAACACGACACATTTCACCACATGCTTAACGTGTTGTGTCCTGGACACAACACATTTCAATCGATAAATGTGTTGTGTTCAGAACACAACATACTTTCACATTGGCTAGCGTGTTGAGTTCTAGACACAACACAGTTTCGATTAATAAACGTGTCGTGCCCCCAAAAAAACTTATTTTCTAAACGTGTTGCATTGTTTAAAAACAACAGGGAATCAAATGAATAACACTGGCCGATTTGAATGCGCATTAGTGTAATATAGTAGTCACGCATACGCAGTCACGTATACCCCCTGGAAAAATTCTAGTTGGGCAAGTATCCACCTATAAAATTTCGGGTTGATAATGATAGGATCGACCTTGTACGAATCGTATCGTAGAGAACAACAGCACGCGTTACTATCTCGTCTTGAATCGTATGGCGGAGCATCGTTCAATTCAGAAGTCAATATAAACAAATAAGATATATATTTACTTTCTCATACAGAAGAAATTATGAGCTCTTAATTCCTTTTATTAGCATTTCCTAGAAATACAAGCCTTTCTTATTATTTTATTTGGCTCCTTTATATTATAATAAATCAATTAAAAACTTTAATGACCAGATTTTTTTAATGTTGAGGAATAAAATGGCTTAATTGGTCAGATTAGTTCTCAAAAAACTTTTTATTGACAACGTTTCGAACTGGTACCAGTTTATCTTCAGGGCTACAAATAATTTAATAAATTAACTAAATTACATAAAAATTACATAAAAATTACAAAATTAAATATATAATCCTTAGAATTTAAGAGTTACATACCAACTTAATTATAAAGGTTTGACTCTCCAAGGAGTCAACCAAGATATGGTAAACACCATTATTAAATCTAATTTTAAACTTAAAACTAAACTTATAAAAAATATAATAATAAAAAGGAAGAAAAAAGCCAAGACAACACCATTTTTGTGGCGTGTCTTGAGAGCGATTCAGACGCAACTGAGCAAGTTAAAAGACATATGCGCGACAACAGAAGCGTAAAGAAGAAAGTCTATATGAAGGGGCTAGCACAAAACATAATTAGAACACTTTTATTTAATAAAAAATTGAATTTGTAGCTAATTTTAAAATGCATTTGTAAATAAACTATTGTGATTGAAAAAGTGGAGAATATAACTGACTCAGCCTTTGTGTATCTGAGCGTTGATTAACAGAATTATTATTACTCGATATATGAATCATTTCCAAAATATTTCTTTTCTTATTAGAGTTCGAATGACATAAAATTTTTGGATTTCTGAAATCAAAATTATGAAGGTTTGAGATCGCATGTCTACTTAGAGAAGAATGGTCTTCAAGGCGTCTTACATAACCTCTGTGTTCATTAACTCGAGTTTTTAAAGTTCTTTCTGTCTGTCCTACATATACACCCTCACAATCCAAGCAATCTACTTGGTAGATGATGTCCGTCCTGTCACCAGCAGGCACAGGATCTTTCTGAGATTTATACAACCGGGATTTTACAAAATTACTATTTTTATAAACTAAATTTAAATTATTCTTTTTGCAAATATTAGAAAAAAGTGAGTTCATACTCGGAATGAAAGGTAGAACTAAATTCTTTTTCTGTGCATTACTTTCAGATTCTACAGATATATTGTTATTTGAATTGTTATTTAAGCAATTAATTTTACCCAATCTTTTTTTAATTGTTTTTTTAATGAGAGAAATAGGATAACCATTCTCCAAAAAGACATTCTCAACCAATTTGACATTTTCTTCATGAAATCTTTCATCCGAAAGTTTTATGGCTCTGTCTATTAGAGAATAAATTACACTTACTTTTTGTGAATGGGGGTGATTAGAAAGATATAGTGAATGTATCTTCTCGACCAAGTTGGTTTCCTATACCAATTGGTGACAAGACGGCCTCCCTCCACGAAAACTGATACATCCAAAAAATTAATTCTATTATCTGTGGACATTTCTAATGTAAATTTTAAACTGGAGTCAGCATCATTAAACATGTTTAAAAAATCCATGACATGCTTTCGAGGTACACAGGCAAATATGTCATCCACGTATCTAAAGAAAAAAACTATTATGAAAGGAGAAGAATTTAAAACTTCATATTCAATGTCATCCAAAACTAAATCCGCCACCGTAGGTGAAATTGGTGAACCCATGGGAACCCCTGAGATTTGTTTATAGACTTTATTCCCAGACTGTAAATAAGAATTATCCAGTACATATTTTACACCTTTTAAAAAAGACTCTTTATCTAAACTCGTGTTCTCTTTGATTTTCGACCATTTTTTCTCCACACATTTGATTACTCTATCACAAGGAATATTAGTAAACATTGACACTGCGTCCAAAGAAATTAGAACACAATCCTCAGGTACCGTGATATTTTTTAATTTATGAATTAATTCCCAACTATTTTTAATTATATAAGGCGAATCTTTTATCGCAGGTTTAATAATAGATTGTAAAAAGGAAGATAAATTATATAAAAGAAGAACCAATGTCTGATGTTATAGGTCTTAAAGGTATATTTTGTTTGTGTAACTTTGGTAGACCGTAAAATCTAGGCAAAGACACAGACGGAGACCTGAGAGAAAGAGAACACTGTCTAGAGATTAAATTCTGTTTTTCCCAAGATTTCACTATTGTATCACGTCCCTCCCTTAATTTGTTAATTGGATAATTATTAAGAATCAAATAAGTACTAGAATCTGAAAGTAAATCTTGAATTTTGTTAAAATATGAAGTTTGGTCAATTATAACCGTAGTATTACCTTTATCCGCAGTCGTAACAATTAAATTTTTATTTTGTTTAAGAAATTTTTGTGTGATAAAAAATTTGTATTGTAAATCAAAAGGGTCAAAATCCAATTTTGTAGAGTGACTTCTTAACCAACCTTTTTGGTTTCTTAAATTATTAATAAATAATGTTCTTAACATTATTTTTTATGAGATAAGATTTACTTTCTACTCCAGTGACAATATCAAAAAGCGGAAAATTATGTTTATTATATGCAAGGGCAAACTTTGGGCCCAAAGATAAAACTTCTGATATCGGATCTGGAATGTCTACATTCGAGAGATTTTTTAACCATTTATTTTTATTGCAAGGAATTTCTTTTTTTTGTTCAGATTTTAAGATATTAATTTTTTCTGATGATTTAAATTTTAAATTTTGAACAAAATTTTCTAGAGATGTAAAGTGAGTATTTCTTATTTCATTAAAAACCGAGAGCGATATTTTTCTAATGATAAATAATTCTAAATTTTTCAAATTGTCTTTACATAATCTAATTTGATAATTTTTATCCGAGATCAGAATATTGAGAGTTTTAATTCTAAAGTTTTTATTCATACTGTCAAACTTGTTTTGATTTCTATTTGAACTTAAAGACAATTCATCCTGTGTAACCCGAATGACACATTTTGGTAATAACCTCAGTTTTCTTGAGGTTAACAAAAATCTCAGCTGTGATCTTAAAATTTCCAGTTTTTTTATGGTTTTCATCCATAATCTGATTTTTGTCGTTGTTTCAATGCCATATGTATAATTTAAGTTATTAAAAAACATAGTTAAGTTAACACGTATATAGAGAAAATTAACACCACATAAGCGCAGAAAAAAGTTGAGGTTACATAAACTGTCAGATTCTCCAAAATACAAGAATTTACAAGAAACATGAAAAGGCTAAAGAAATAAACAAGATAAAAAAAGATAAAAGAATTCTCTTCCGATTAGAATCTTTCCTCAACATTAAAAAAATCTGGTCATTAAAGTTTTTAATTGATATTTACTTGGCTTTAAAATTTGGAGGATTTAAATAATATAACTTTTGATTCCTCGAGCTGCTTTTGTTTGAAAACAAGTTTGGAGTTTTATATTAAATCAAAGGAAGAAGGAAAGGAAAGACCGACCAAATCTACAACCACATGGTAACATAACCTATAAGAAATTCGACTGCACAGAAGTTCAGACAGTTTTTATGGCATCGACTTTTGTTGCTCTTCCTTATCACACTGCAAAGATTCTAATCGGAAGAGAATTCTTTTATCCTTTTTTATCTTGTTTATTTCTTTAGCCTTTTCATGTTTCTTCTAAATTCTTGTATTTTGGAGAATCTGACAGTTTATGTAACCTCAACATTTTTCTGCGCTTATGTGGTGTTAATTTTCTCTATATACGTGTTAACTTAACTATGTTTTTTAATAACTTAAATTATACATATGGCATTGAAACAACGACAAAAATCAGATTATGGATGAAAACCATAAAAAAACTGGAAATTTTAAGATCACAGCTGAGATTTTTGTTAACCTCAAGACACAAAAATGGTGTTGTCTTGGCTTTTTTCTTCCTTTTTATTATTATATTTTTTATAAGTTTAGTTTTAAGTTTAAAATTAGATTTAATAATGGTGTTTACCATATCTTGGTTGACTCCTTGGAGAGTCAAACCTTTATAATTAAGTTGGTATGTAACTCCTAAATTCTAAGGATTATATATTTAATTTTGTAATTTTTATGTAATTTTTATGTAATTTAGTTAATTTATTAAATTATTTGTAGCCCTGAAGATGAACTGGTACCAGTTCGAAACGTTGGCAATAAAAAGTTTTTTGAGAACTAATCTGACCAATTAAGCCATTTTATTCCTCAACATTATAATAAATAATTTAATAAATAATAAATTGAAGCGTTGGGTGCAATAAGGGCGTTAGACAACTAACGCCCGTTTTGATATTATTCATTTCAAATGGTAACAATATAATCTAGTTTATATTTACAAAATTTCATTTCAATCTAAGGCTTCTTTATGATGCTAAGAATAAATATCTAGAAGTATGTCCCATAATTTTATTGCTTTTTTTAAAAAATCTTGATTTTTAATACCTTGAAAATTTTTATTTTTTAAATGATTTAAGGCTTAAAATTATGTTTTAAAGTTAAGAATTTATGAAAAATAACAGAATCCAACGAAATATAACGAAATATTTTTTAAAATTAAAGTTATCTTAAGTTTAAATTCAAAAATTTACTAAAGCCCAGAACAGTTTTAGTGGTTAGGTGCAAAAAGGGAATTAGTATTGGTTTCGAAAAAAATTAGTTTTTAATAGTTAATCGCAACTTTCAGTCAAGTAAACACATGAATTGGAGAGTTTAATAAATGGTTAATCAAATTATGATAAGTTTATTTAATTCGCATTTACAGTTTTTAAACTATAAAAGTTTAAAAACTTTGAGTTAAAATATCTCCGATCGTCGTTTTTTGTCTACCGCCCTTATTGCACCCAACGCTTCAATTGAAACAATACGCTATATCAGCTCATGCCCAAGAGGATAACGATACCAAAGTAGAGTCGATTCTGGGAAATGGAGAATGCTTTAAATAACTATTTTAAGCATTATAAATTATTTAAAAAATTAATTGTTTAGACAAATTGTTATAAACAAATGGACAAATATTACAATTTCTATCAGAAAAAAAGATTCTAAAGCTGAGAATGTTTTAAATAATTATTTTTAACCTTTTCAATTGTTTGAAAAATTATTTGTTTAAACAAATTGTTATAAACAAATGGACAATTATTACAACTTTTGTCAGAAAAAAATTCTAAAGAGCTGAGAATGTTGAAAATAATTAAATTTAACATTATAAATTGTTTAAAAAATTTATTATTTAAACAAATTGTTATAAACAAATTGACAAAATTTTTATCAGAAAAAAATTCTAAAGAGCTGAGAATGTTTAAAATAATTAAATTTAACATTAAAAATTGTTTAAAAAATTAATTATTTAAACAAATTGTTATAAACAAATTGACAAATATTAAAACTTTTATCAGAAAAAGAATTCTGAAAAGTGAAGAATGTTTTAAATAATTAAATTTAACGTTATAAATTGTTTAAAAAAATTGATTAAGGGGACCCGGTGGTCTAGAGCTCTAAAATTTAAGGTATTTTTAGGAATTTGTTTAGAGGTTAAAACAATAAACAACGGTAGTAAAACTTTTCAGATATTTTTAAGAATTTATACTGTACACAAAAACAATTTTTTTATTTCTAAAAAAATGTTTAATTAATTAAAAAATGGCATTAATTAAAATTCCAAAAAAAAATGGACCTAAGTGATGAGATGAATTTCTTCTCTTTTATTTATCTGAAAATTAAAAACCAAGAAAATTCTTAATCAGTATGAGTTTAGTTATGGCCGGAACTAGAACCAATATTTTATTTTAAAAACTTAGTATTTTTTACATATGAAAATTAATAAAAAAGGCAGCCTGTTTTTAGAGTTTGATTGTCAAAAGCGCGCCACTTTGTCAATTTTCAATATTTTTTGTTCATTCTAATTCCGGCCATAACTGTACTCATACTGATGAAGAATTTTCTTGGATTTTATTTTTTAGATAAATAAAAGAGAAGAAATTCATCTCATCACTTAGGTCCATTTTTTTTTAATTTTAATTAATTCAATTTTTTAAATTAATTAAAAATTTTTTTTAGAAATGAAAAAAATTGTTTTTGTGTACAGTATAAGTTCTTAAAAATATCTAAAAAGTTTTAATATCGTTGTTTATTATTTTAACCTTTAAACAACTTCCTAAAAATACCTTAACCTTAATTAAACAAATTGTTTTAAACAAATGGACAAATGTTTAAATTGTTATCAGAAAAAAGGATTTTGAAAAGTGGAGAATGTTTTATAAAATTATTTTTAACATCATAAATTGTTTAAAAAATTAATTTTTTTAAATATTAAATATTACAATTTTTATGAGAAATCAATGGTGTCACTTGTATGTAATATTTTCAAAAGTTTCAATTTTTCTTGTCATAAATAAATAATAAACAAAAATTAAGTTTCTCCACTAGTGTGGTCCAAAAATACCTGGGAAAAACAAAAAGTTTAAAGAAATTTTTTTTTTTTAGAATTGATATAAAATCCACGAAAAATAATATTTTTTGATCGGATAACGCTGTCACTCTGGAGAAGAGTTTAAAGAATCACATTCAATAATTCAATTAACAATTTTTGATTAATAACTATTTTTGAAAAAGCCCCCTAAAACCCCCATAAAATATAATAAGCAAGGGAAAGATCGTTAAAACAAATTTAAACAACTTATATTGTTAAAAATTATTTTTTAAGACATTCTTCACTTTTCAAAATATTTTTTCTGATAAAATATTTAATATTTGTTCATTTGTTTATATCAATATGTTTTATTAATTAATTTTTAAAAAATTTATAATGTTTAAAATAATAATTTGAAACATTCTTAGCTTTTGAGAATTTTTTTCTGATAAAAATTTAATAATTGTCTACTTTTTTATAACAATTGTTTGAACAATTAATTTTTAAACAATTTATAACGTTAAATTTAATTATTTAATACATTCTTAGCATTTCAGAATTTTGTTTCTGATAAAAAATTAATGTGCCCATTTTTTTGTAATAATTTGTTTAAACAATTAAGTTTTTAAACAATTTATAAGGTTAAAAATAATTATTAAAAACATGGTCAACTTTTTAGAATTTTTTTCTATTAAAATTTTTAATATTTGTCCATTTGTTTATAATAATTTGTTTTTTAATATATTATTTTTTAAACAAATTATAATGTTAAATTTAAATATTTAATACATTCTTAGCTTTTCAAAATTTTGTTTCTGATAAAAAATTAATGTGTCCATTTTTTTGTAACAATTTGTTTAAACAATTAACTTTTTAAACAATTTATAAGGTTAAAAATTATCATTTAAAACGTTCTCAAATTTTCAGAATTTTTTTCTATTAAAATTTTTAATATTTGTTTACTTGTTTATAACAATTTGTTTAAATAAATTATTTTTTAAACAATTTATAATGTTAAAAATAATTATTTAAAACATTCTTAGCTTTTCAGAATTTTTTTCTGATAAAAATTTTAATATTTGTTTTATTTGTTTATAACAATTTGTTGAAACAATTGATTTTGTAAAGAAATTATAATGTTAAAAATAATCATTTAAAGCATTCTCCATTTTTCATAATCGACACTTTTTTGGTATCGTTATGTACTTAGGCATGAGCTGATGCATCGTATTATTGTTTGAATTTATTATTTATTAATTTATTTATTATAATATAAAGGGGCCAAATGAAATAATAATGAAGGCTTGCATCTCTAGAAAATCCTATATAAGAAATCAGCTAGCTTTCAGAATGTAATGCTGGTCTTGCAAAAGGTAAGAGAGAATAAGGTATAGAATCTACCTGGGATAGATAAAGAAACAATAGCGTGCGCAACGCAAGGAGAGTTCACACTTGTAGTTCTAAAAGCAAAAGAGAATAAGGCTACCTGGGATAGATAAAGACACCAATGCGTGCGAAACGCAAGGGGAGTTCACAGTTGTGGTTCTAGAAGCAAGAGAGAATAAGGTTTCCTAGGAAAGATAAAGACAACAATAGCGTGCAAAATAAGAAAGAGGAAAATGTATAACAAGTGTCTGGGAGACACAGAATGAGAAAAAAGATTTTAAACGCTGTAAAAATTGTAAGGCACCCTTGTATGAACTTGTATGAACACTTTAAAATTAATTTTGAACTAGCGTAATTAACCTCGCTCGCTAACGCTCGCTCGGTGATTATTATTTCTTTAATTGCTTATTGATGTGGACATTTTATAAAATGTTAGTGAACTTATTGTTCATTGAATTTGTAATATTGTTTTACAAATTTTTTGTATTCTAATAATTTTTATTGTCATATTTTATATTATAAAAATTTTTCAAAATTAATCATCATATTAATTTATTTTAATTTATTTTGAATTGGATAATTGCTAATGAAACAGATTAGATTAAAGTATTTTCCAATCAAATAGCAGCATTTATAAATTAAAAGTATGTAAATGTAGAATTGAAATGAAATATATTTCTGATTGAATGTCATGAAATTTAAAATACATTTTAATAGGGTAAGTCCTGTGGAAATGGCAATGCGAGAGAGATGACCAATTGAAATATTTTACAGAATTTGTTATTTAATATAAATTATTATTGATTATTTACACTGAGAAAATTATTTTCTTGATTTAAATATAAGTATTTGTTTGAATGATTTTGATTAAATAAATAATGTTTACAAGTGTAATTTAAATATATAAGGAATATCTTAAGTTCTGATTAAAATAAATTATATGTTTAAAGATAATTTTCGGCTTGGTTGATTAAAAACTAAATTTTATTAATTTTAAACATAACTTGTGTTTGAAGTCTTTATATTTGAAAGAAATATATTTTATTGTAATATTATGAATTTTTTTCCATAATATTATGAATTTATCACTCAGTTAATAATTATTGAAAAGATATTCTTTGACTCAGTGAAATCGATAATATCTTTTCAATAAATATATTTTATGTTTGATTCAAACATATTGAATGCGCAGAGAGCTTTGCGCATTTAATATGGCGTCACTGTTCCAACGTCAGTTGCTTCTTTTTCTGGCAGAACATGTATGTACGCTTGGTTCCCAGTTATTGTTCGTGTTTATCGATTTTTTGGAAAAAACTGATTGTAATCGTGACTGTGTTTTTATTAAACCGAGTATTTAATTGTGGTATAGTGTTATTATTTTATCGAAAAATTGACAGATAATTTTAGTGATTGAAACTTTTGTGCATAAGTGAGATTACTGGAATTTATTTTCTTTTTGATACATATTTCTTGTAAGTTTGAGTAATTTATAGTTTCTCATTTCCACAATTATTGTATGTGCAATTAATGAAAAGTGTAATTTTCTTCAGTTTTTAACAGTTTATAAATTGACACTTGAAATAACCTCAAACTATAAAGAATGAATAAAAGCAAGAAACAAAAAATAAACTGTCGCGGAACGTATTTTGTGTTTAAAATAAAAAACTATTGTGTTAAAAATAAAAATATAATATTTTAAAGATAAACACATTTTTTGTTTAAAATAAGTTCATTTAAAATAAAAAAATATTTTGTTTTTTAATTAAGGCCGTTGGAGACACAGAGTCCGCAGAGAATCTGTAGGGGGGAGCAGTGGTTCTCAAAGACTGTTCCCATGCGTTTTGAAGACTTAGGAATTTTTCGCGACAAAGTCCAACACTTTTCCCACAAAAGAACATCGTACTGCAAATTCTATTGAAATAAAGATTCAGAAAAATACTTACTTTTGATAAATCAAGTATTTCCTGAGCTTTAGTGTCTCGAGGAAATTCGTGTGATGAAAACAACCTCCAATGATGTTCCATGTTTGGCAATTTTTTCCAATAAAACCAGACACTTTTTCCGAAAATGAAAATCGTAGTGAAAATTTAAATTTAATTAGCACTTTTTCACTTATTTTGTTTTTGGCATATGAGTTTTTAAATCGCGTCAGTCTCTCGAGGAAATACAAAATCACTTGACACTTCACTCACTGTTTCCCACTTTGACAATTTTTTTCGGCAAAATCCGATACTTTTTCCACAAATGGTCATCGTAGTGAAAATTTAAATTTAATTAGCACTTTTTCACTTCTTTTGTTTTTGGCATTTGAGTTTTTAAATTGCGTCAGTCTCTCGAGGAAATACAAAATCACTTGACACTTCACTCATTGATTCGGACTTTGACAATTTTTTCCGTCAAAACCCGACACTTTTTCCGCAAATGGTCATCGTAGTGAAAATTTAAATTTAATTAGCACTTTTTCACTTCTTTTGTTTTTGGTATTTGAGTTTTTAAATCGCGTCAATCTCTCGAGAAAAGTAAATTTTTTTCAATTTCATCAATGAAAATCTCAAACAATGTAGCAGAATATAGTTTTGTGGAAAACTTGATATTATTCCTTTCAGAATTCCATAATTTGTAAGAAGGTTGTAGTCGAGAACAGAATACTCAATTTAACGTCATTTGATATATATTTAAAGTCAGCAACAATTACACAGTTAATATCACAGAGTAGTCTCACACGCACTCACGTCCTGCTCACACCAAGTCGGAAGAAGATCTGACGATCATCTCCGACCACCTGATCGTGTACGCTCAGCGGGGAGCGGGGAGCTAAAGCTCGATTCACAAAGCTCGCGATACTAAGGGCGAATCCCCCACACACTCCCCCCCGAGTGACGACCGACCCTTGAGGGAGGAACGCACCAGATGATTTTTGTTATTTAATAAAAGTTTTTTTTTTTTAAAACAAAAGAAGAGCCGTAAGATGACCAGAAAATTATTTTTAATTCTTCAAAATTTTTTTTTTTTATAAAAAAATTTCACAAAATGGAAACTATTTATTTTTGACGTCTCCGCAAAATTGCGGGTATAAATTTACTGCGCTTCTTTGGTTGTTCAGACTGATCTGGAGTGCTTTTATTTGAATTTACAACAATATCTCTCCCACGAGGGTTAACAGTGCTTGTTCGCTCGGTACTAGTTTCCTTTTTGGGAACCTGCGATTTCGTAGGAGCAAAACTCACATGTTTTGCTTTTTTACAATCTACGCTTATTAATTTTTTATTGAAATCTTTTGCAACATTTTTCTGTTTATTTTTTGTCATGTCAATTTTTCGTGAAATCGGATTCTCTTTTACATTTAAATTATTCGGCTGCGAAACTTGTAGTTCGACATTGTCATTAATCTTATTAAAATCGTTATTAAAATCGCGCGATACATTCTCGGGAACCGATATATATTTCTCGATGTCGTAAATAGGTGGTCCGGTCAGGGATGTTTTGACATTTTTTAACATTTTTGCATTCTGACCTTCGTTGATTATTTTTTTGTTACAATTTTTACTCATTGAGATCCATTCATCATTCGGCGCAAAATGCGCAGGTTTAACGTTTTCTATCGATACATTTTTAGGCTTTCCGTTTACATCTATTTCGAATACTCGATCGGAAACGCGTTCAATTATCTTGTGAGGCCCGGTAAATGGACATTGGAGAGACTTCCTGTTAGGGGGTGCTCGTAAAAATACGTGTGAGCAATCTTTCAACTCTTTGTGAACAAATGTCTTTTTCTCCCCGTGATGCTCCACCGGAACCGCACGTACCCGGTGCATGTTTTGTCGAAACTCCGATAAAAATTCCTGCGGATCACTCGACTCACTCTCCGGCACGATAAGCTCTCCGGGAACGCGTAAAGTAGTTCCTAGCACGTATTCGGCAGGAGAAAATCCGTCTTTCAAAATATTAATTCGCATGCCCAAAAGTACCGTTGATAAGACATATACCCATCCGTCATCTGAATGGCACATGATTGCCGCTTTAAGCGTTCTGTGAGAACGTTCCACCATTCCATTCGAAGCTGGGTGGTATGACGTCGTTCTGACTCGGTTACACCCTATCACGCGACGTAATTCGGTAAATAGACGAGACTCAAATTGAGTACCTTGATCTGTCGTGACAGTTTCGGGACCGCCGAATCTAGAAACCCATGCATCAACAAAAGCTCGGCAGACTGTTTGCGCACTAATGTCCCTCAACGGCACGGCTTCTGGCCAACGGGAAAAACGGTCGATTAGCGTGAGGCAATAACGAAATCCGTCACAAATGGGCAAAGGACCAATTAAATCCATGTGGACGTGTTTGAAACGAGAAGTTGGCGGGGTAAAGGTCGAAGGTTGCAACGACGGGTACCTACCGATTTTCGCCTTTTGACATTGAAGACACGCTCTTGCCCACGTTTTAATGTCGCGATTCATCGACTCCCATACGTACCTTTTTTTAATCAATCGAGTCGTGGCTCTCGCACTGGGGTGAGACGGACCATGAAACAATTGGAAAACTTTAAATCTCAAGGATTTCGGAATAATGGGCCTTACACACTCACCGGAAATGTCACATATGATTTCTGCGCGTTCGCTACCTAATGTCATTTTTTTAATTTTCAAAGAAAACTTATCAGAATCTTGAGTCTTTTTTAACTCAACGTCGTCCGATTGTTCCTGAGCCAATTGCTCAAATGAAAAAATTGTAGGTAATGATACTGTGTCTATACGAGACAGAGCGTCGGCCACATAATTCTCGCTGCCTGGGATATGAACGATTCGATTTGTAAACTGAGAGATATATGAAATTTGCCTCTGTTGGCGTGACGATGCCCTATCGGAAACTTGCGAAAGTGCGTACATTATGGGTCTGTGATCTGTAACTATTTCGAACTCGCGACCCTCGAGGAAATGCTTAAAATGCTTGATAGATTCATAAATTGATGTGAGTTCACGATCGTACGTGCTATATCGGCGCTGTGTGGGCGTTAATTTTCGTGAGAAAAATGCCAAAGGTTTCCAGCAACCGTTTAAATTCTGCTCCAAGGCTGCCCCAATGCCAGTGTCCGAAGCGTCAGTAATTAAACGGGTTTCGGCACTGTCGCAGGGGTGAGCTAGGGTGACTACATCAATGAGCTCTTTTTTAATTTTTTCGAACGCATTTTCTGACTCAGAGTTCCATATAATTTTCCTCTTGTCATTTTTACGCACGTCGCGTAAATGTTCGTGTAAAGGGGCCTGCAAATGTGCCGCGTGCGGAAGATTTCTACGATAAAAATTTACGAGACCCAACCAGCGTCGTAAATCATCCTTCGTGACTGGTTTGGGCCAATTGACAATGGCTTCCACTTTATGAGACGTGGGTTTACACCCCTGAGAATCTATCATATGACCGAGGAATTCTATTTCCGACCTGCCGAATTGGCATTTACTCAAATTAAGTCGAAGTCCGAATTCTTTTAACCGCTCGAGGACGATCCTAAGGTGTCTCTCGTGTTCTTCACGACTACTGGAGGCAATTAATATGTCGTCGATATAAGCAAAGACGAAATCGAGATCCCCTAGGGCGGCGAATATGTATCTCTGAAACGTCTGACCGGCATTCCGAAGACCGAACGTCATCACGGTATATTCGAATAAACCGAAAGGCGTAATCACTGCAGTTTTAGGAATATCGTCGGCAGCCAGCGGTATCTGATGATACGCTTTATAAAGGTCCAGTTTAGAAAAAACGGTCTTGCCATGCAAGTTGGCAGTAAAATCCATTAAGTATGGCACTGGGTACCTATCTGGTTCGGTAATGGCGTTTAACCGCCTGAAATCACCGCAGATACGCCAGTTGCCATCTTTTTTTAACTTCATTAGTATGGGTGAGGCCCATGGACTGCTGGACGGTCTGCACACGCCGGCATTTACCATTTCTTGAAATTGGTCCTTGGCAATTTTTAATTTGTCCGGTGCCAGACGACGCGCACGTTGCGCAACCGGAAATCCTTTAGTGAAAATATGGTGAACCGTACTGTATTTCGGAGATTTTTCCGTTTGGTGCAAACTGGTCACTTCCGGAAATTCATTTAAAATGCTCGAAAATTCCAAAGACCGATCGATCTTGCTAACGTTATAAATTTCTACCGATTTTAATGTGCCGCACTTATGCAGCCACGTATCAGAGTCTATTATTCTTCGATTCCGCAAATCTACTAAAATACCGAAATTTGACAAAAAATCTGCCCCGATAATGGGATAAGGCACGTCTGCTACAATACATTTCCAGTTAAAAACTCGACGCAATCCCAAGGACAAGCACATACGTTTTGTTCCATAAGTGGCAATTCGGGAATTATTCACGGCATATAAAAACAATGTGGACGGAGATCGACCTTTAATTCCCTTATGTGGGATTATCGTAATGTCCGAACCGGTGTCTATCAAAAATGTCAACCGCGACCCTTTGTCGAAAATGTGCAGACGCTTTGAGCCGGTTTTTTCATCGATCGCGTCAATACGATGAGGCGTTACTGGTTTTCCAAATTTTTTGGTTCAACCCAAGAGCAGGGCGTTGTGCACCTTGTCGCCTTGTTTTTAAATTTCCTATGATACCAACACAGCGATGGCCGGTTTTCAACATCTGACCGGTTCAATGATCTTTCACGACCCGAATATGACCTAGATCTGCCTCTATAATTTCCGCGAAATCGTCCACGACCACGACCACGGGGTCGACTGAGAACTCTATCATGATTATCAATTTTCTCTTTAATGCCTGCCAGTTCAGTCAAAATCGCGTCTACTTTAAGGTCGAAATTCCCGCTCGGCCTATCGATAGCAGAAACATTCACGCACGGTGGCGTATCATTGGTTTGAGCTACTATTTGATCAGTAATTTTGTCAGCCATCTGCGCAATTTCATTTAAATTTTTGGTACTACTTATAGCTAGGATTTGTCTATGCAAAGAAGGTAAGTGATCCATGAATAAAGATCGTAAGACCTCATCATTGCAACGGCCGTTGGCAATATTGCGCATCTGGCTTAATACAAAAGACGGTTTACCATTAATGATTTCACCTTTAATTAGTTGACTCAACCGCTGCTCGTCGCTAACGCCAAAATTCGAAAGGATTCCGTTCTTAATCTGAGTATATATGTCTGCGGGGGGTTCCTTTGATAAACAAATTGATCTAACGCACGTCAATACCTCGGATTTGACACCTGCTATTAAGACATCAGCTTTGTCTTTCTCAGTGACTACATTCTTCCTCGTAAACAATCTTTCTACCTGGTTAAACCAGAGATCGGGATCGTCGCGATTGAAAGGTGGCAAATAAGTGGCCGAACGTTCTGAATCGAGGTTATTATTCGCCATATTAACTGAAACGCTCACCAACGAATTCTGAGGGATTGAATCTAATAGACCGTTGTCGCCTGTATTTTCCCGAATTGACGATTCCAAAATTTTTCCCGCCGACGAAGAATCAACAATTAAATTTAATTCAGTTCCGGAATTCGAATCTCCCGGTGTAACCGCGACCCCAATTCCCGGCGTACGCTGTTTGGTTTCTACTTGACTTTGAGAAGTTTTTGGTGGGGTGCGAAGAGTCTTACCTGAACGCTTTGATAATTCTTTAATAATCGTAACATCCACCGTCGGATTCTCTTCAGCAATTACCGAATTCGAAACCGAAGCATGAGTCGACCGATCCGAAGTTGATGCTAAAGCTTTAAGATTACGTTGAGTTTGTTCACGAGTAGATACCATCACACACCTGAGACGGCACGCGTTGGAGCATCAAGGAAATCTTCGCGAAAATCACAGAAGAGAGAAAAAAAAAAAAACAAAAAAATTACATAAAATGAAAATAATGATTTATAACGATCAATTGCTTAACCAAATATTGATAAATGTGCCCATGAAATCTCTGTCATATCCATTAACACGGCACTGCCCGAGAATGCACTTGCTTATTTAACGAAAATATTTATTGCCGGAAAAACAAAATAAAATGTTCATAGACTATCATTTTTTTTTTTAAATCCACGTCTCTAACAAGCACTGTTAAAATATTAAAATCGCGAAATACGAATAGTATATGTAGTGTCGAATTTTAGAAAAATTTCAAGGCATTCTCAAATATGCAGAAACGCATTAAAAATAAAATATTCCAATTCACAAGCCATGTTTCGGTTATTAAATAATAGTTAGTAACATGTAACGGCAAAACCATGTGTCATAATACACAAATACATCACTGATGTCAACAACCTAACCTCAAACAACTATGATCAAATTAACAAAGAAAAACTACTATAATAAATCATGTTCCTGAAGTTTTAAACAGCTTCAAGTAATATCAATAATAATTTAATTGTATTTAAAATTGAAAGAAAAAAAAAAAACTATATTAAGTTGTTCGAGGTTCTATGAAAAATATTCTAAGTCAATTTGACAGGTACGTAGGTTAGGTGAATTTTTATTTGACAGATTTATTATACTATATTGTTGTGCAGCTTCCAACCTGAAACAGAAAAATACAAAGCGAAACACACTGTTTCGAGAAATAAAATAATCCTGGTTGTCAACATCAATGCGCCCTCATAAACAGACAGAAACTACGTAATAAAAAAAAATAAATATCCTGTCATACTTGCTAAATGTACCGAAACTTAACCTTTATCGAAATTAATGTTATTATTTAAAAGTCATAATTAGTTAAACTACTTGATTTAAAATCAGATTATACTTGTTCGACCTATTCGTTACTATCACAGACGACACACACATTGATTCAGACTTACTACTCGTGACATGAAATATTCATACGGTTGAGAACTTCTCCGACAGGCGATGACTGCTGCGAACCGCTGGCGTGTAGTGGGGCGATGGAACCAAGATGGCGGCAACTGAATGCCAGCTGACACTGCTACCAGCGAAGGTGGGGAGGTGGAGTCAAAAATGGCGGCAACTGCTTCACCTTCTGCAACCTCGAACTCCAGAAATTCCAAATCGAAATTTTATGCTCTCCAGGTTGATTACTGCACTCGACACCTCCCACAATTGCACGGCAGGAACCAGGAACCTTCCTTCATAATCTCCAAACAGTCAGGAACATAGTTTGCTTGTTCGTTCAAAATTTTGAATATTCAGATTTCTACTTGTTGGCTTTCGAAATCAGTCATTTAATTACTGGTAAATGCAATAGCGTAACATTTCCAGTTCAAAAACTTCCGACTTGTGTTTGTGTAATATAACAAATGCGCCTCAGCACATGGCCAGAAATTCAAAATGGCGCAGGACGTGCTCGAAACACATGTTCTGCACGTGTTTAGAAAAATATTTAATTTTCACTTTTTCACAAAACTGCTTTTCAGGGACTGTGTGAGAACTTTTGGTGTTGCACAATCACCATGATTTTTCTGCTTTTTCACTAGGATGCGCAGGATAATGACGAGTTACTCTTCGACACGTTTCCTGAATCACAAACTGTATTCGGGGTCACCAGTGTGGAAAACTTGATATTATTCCTTTCAGAATTCCATAATTTGTAAGAAGGTTGTAGTCGAGAACAGAATACTCAATTTAACGTCATTTGATATATATTTAAAGTCAGCAACAATTACACAGTTAATATCACAGAGTAGTCTCACACGCACTCACGTCCTGCTCACACCAAGTCGGAAGAAGATCTGACGATCATCTCCGACCACCTGATCGTGTACGCTCAGCGGGGAGCGGGGAGCTAAAGCTCGATTCACAAAGCTCGCGATACTAAGGGCGAATCCCCCACAGTTTGTCGTGCGCTGTTCTGATGCGGTATTTTCGGGTACTATAATTCACACGGCGCCGCCTTTGAAATTATACATATTATGATTCGGACTTTGACAATTTTTTCCGTCAAAGCCCGACACTTTTTCCGAAAATGAAAATCGTACTGCAAATTTAATTTTAACTAGCACTTTTTCACTTATTTTGTTTTTGGCATTTGAGTTTTTAAATTGCGTCAGTCTCTCGAGGAAATACAAAATCACTTGACACTTCACTCATTGATTCGGACTTTGACAATTTTTTCCGTCAAAACCCGACACTTTTTCCGCAAATGGTCATCGTAGTGTTAATTTAAATTTAATTAGCACTTTTTCACTTTTTTTGTTTTTGGTATTTGAGTTTTTAAATCGCGTCAATCTCTCGAGAAAAGTAAATTTTTTTCAATTTCATCAATGAAAATCTCAAACAATGTAGCAGAATATAGTTTGTCGTGCGCTGTTCTGATACGGCATTTTCGGGTACTATAATTCACACGGCGCCGCCTTTGAAATTATAGACAGGCGTACATTATATTCATTATATTAATCAACCTATTTATAAAATTCAATGTTTAGATATTAATTGTAAAAATTTAATATAAAAAATTAATGTCATGTTCCAAACATAATTTTGCTAACTTTGTACAAAAAATAAAAGTTGTTTGTTATTTCAAGTGTAATTAGCTCTATTGAAAAGACGCATTTAAAATAATTTAAACCATTCAAATGCAACAAGTACATTATTTATTGTAAATCATGCATTAATAATTTCTAAACAATTTAAATATTTTTTAAAATCTAAGAGTTGAAGGAAAAACAGTAGAGCTTATTTAGTTTATCAGAAGAATGCAACCCGATTTACAGAGGAGATGGGAAATAGATATTGTATAGGAACTGAAATAAGTGTTTCTTTTAATTTTTTAAAATTAAATGAACAGAGCATTCGATAAATATTTTATACATAACGTAAAAATTAAAGAAATAATTAAAACACAAGAAAGGACTAAAAAAATAGTGTAATATCAAAAAAATTAAATGAACAGGAAGAAAATGGAGAAATGTTTTTTTCTTAATCTAACAAACTGTAAAAAATGTAAAAAGTAAAAAAGAATAAGTAAGTAAGTTTGTTAAAAAACTCTCAAGAAATAGACAAGATGTGAAAAGAAATTGAATAAATTTACAAAATAATAAGTGTATTTACTTTTAAAAGTAAAGAAATAATTATTAAAATTAACGTAATAAAAAGTTTAATGAATGTATAAATAAGAAAACTGTGTAATATAATATTAAATAATTTTTATAAAAAGAAGAAAATTAAAGAAAATCCTAAAAAGAACAGAGACAAATACCAAAAAAAAAAATATCAAAAATACCTAAACGGAGAAAAAATTTTAAAAATGTTGTAAAAATAATAAATTATAATATAAAAATGAAAGTAAAATCTTTTAAAAATCTTGTAAGAATATTACGAAAGGAAGGATTATTGTGAATATGGAAATTAATTAATATTATTGAATTAAGATGCAATGAAATTTAAATTAATTTAAATTTAAAAGTTGGTACAAATTGGAATATGAGTTCATTGACGTTTGGAATTTATATAACTTTTAATGACTTGAAGATATACAAATCTAATATTATTTTTTGATAACTTGATACCAAAAATTTGTAAATTGTAGGTATTTTGATCATCTGTATTAATACAATTTTTTAAATTTTATAACGAATAAAATATTGAAATTTTCAAGATTTATCCACAAATTTCTGTTTTTTTTATGATTTGCGATACTTTACATGCAATATTGGACATCCGGAGAATTGAAAAGTTTTTTTTTCATTTAAATCAATATCAGCCCTGTTTATAGATTACATTTATTTTTTTTATTTCAAGCAATCTATACATATATCTTTGATGAATAATTTGATCTCTATTTCCGAACTTCTATGTAAGTCGGGTTGCCTTCTTTCTCTGCACTAAATAAACCATAAGGATTTATGATGTAACTCTTAGTATTTGAGAAATAATTTAGCAAAAAAAAAAGATAAAATTTTTTCCTACATAAATTTTAATTTGTTAATTTTAAATTATGCAATTCTTTATTACAATATTAAATATAATAAACAAATTAATAATGTTCTAAAACAAGTATTAAAGTAAATTTCTTATTTCTTCAAAATAAAAGAGAGAATTTTTGTTACATAATATAAATATTATATAATTTTTTTTTAATATATTGAATGTTTTAAAAATAAAAAAAATTAGTTCAAAAATGATATTAGATTAAACTACATATCTTTTAAAAATAAAATGTAAGAAACTACTTGGTAAATAAATTATATTTACTTATTTAATTTTAAATCATACATTTTTTAAACCACGTTTTTTTTTCTTTAAAAAAAAGAGATATACATTTGTTTGTGTAGCATAAAATACATACAATTTATTGACAACATTTTCAGAAAAAGCTGTCTCAAATTCGACCAATTCAGATGAAAATTCTAAACATGACAGTTAAATTTCAAAAATATTTGTTAACATGCCCAAGTTATTAAATATTTAACAAAAAAGATATCTAAAAACGATTTAGCTTTCAAGAAAGTGCAACATTCGCAGTTTACAAAATTTTTTCCACGACATTTGTAGAAAAATTTAATATTTCTTCCGTCAATAAGCACAAAGTTTCTTATTTCTGATCTAAATTTGTTAAATATTTGATAACATGCACAAGTTATTGAATATTTAACAAAATAGACCAATAAGAACGATTTACCTATCGTGAAAGTGAAAAATTCACATTTTACAAAACTTTTTCCACGACATTTGTAGAAAAATTTAATTTTTGCTTCGGTCAATAAGCACAAAGTTTCTTATTTCTGATCTAAATTTGTTAAATATTTGATAACATGCACAAGTTATTGAATCTTTAACAAATTAGATCTATAAAAACGATTTAGCTTACGAGAAAGTGGAAAATTCGCAGTTTACAAAATTCTTTACACGATATTTGTAGAAAAATTTAATTTTTGCTTCAGTCAACAAGCACAAAGTTTCTTATTTCTGATCTAAATTTGTTAAATATTCGATAACATGCCCAAGTTATTGAATATTTAAAAAAATAGACCAATAAGAACGATTTACCTATCGTGAAAGTAAAATTCACATTTTACAAAACTTTTTCCACGACATTTGTAGAAAAGTTTAATTTTTGCTTCGGTCAGTAAGCACAAAGTTTCTTATTTCTGATCTAAATTTGTTAAATATTTGATAACATGCACAAGTTATTAAATATTTAACAAATTAGATCTATAAAAACGTTTTAGCTTACGAGAAAGTTGAAAATTCGCAGTTTACAAAATTGTTTCCACGATATTTAAAGAAAAATTGATTTTGTTACTTATTTTTCTTCGTATTTTTTGTTATTGTCTTTCATCTTCCTTTTTTTGCTACTTCTATATGTTTCTTCTTCTTTTTGAACACCATGCACTTCTTCTTCTTTTGGTCCTTGTCTTTGTCCAGTTGTGTAATTTCTACTCTGTAAAAGATAATTATAGTTTATGTGACTTATTGGTTTTTTATTTCACTTGTTGAAATATGTTGTTTAAATATTATTACTCTACCTGATAACTCTTATTTACCGGCTTAGAATACAATGCAATTTTGCATTGTTTTCTGTTATCTTTGGCCCGAGCGTTTGTTTTTTTATTTATTTTAAACCTAAAAATAAAGAAGAAAATTAGATATTTATCGAAATAATTATTTATCGGAAGTTAACTTACTTTATGTTTGTTTGTTCCTTGCTTTTTTTTATTTTAATTTTCCTGGCTTTTATTGTTTTTTTTATTTTTTATTCAGTATGTTTTTGTACTTTTTCTTATAGTTTCTTGAAATTTCTCACTGTAATAAAAATTTGTACGTTATAATTTTATATTGATAAATATGTAATTATTTATAATGATTAAGTATATTCATTAATTTTATTCAATTACCACACATATGTGTTAATATTCTTTATGGGCAAATCTCTGGAACTTTTAACCTTTATGTGTTTCAAGTTTGTTAATTAATTGTGCAATAAGTATGCAAAATTTATTAAAAACAAATATTGACGCATGTAAATCGTGTTATTAAGTAATGAATTATGTTAGTTTTAAAAATGCTGAATATTTCAGAAATCTACGCCAGCAAAAAAAAACTACAAAGATTATCTTTCAAAAATATTTAATACTTCTGCCATTTTAATTAAATCAAAATCACATACTGTTCGAAAATTACATTATAATACTTATCGTTTAAATTAAATTATGCATTGTTAAAAAAAAATTACTTTTTTAACTTTTTCTTGTAGTAAAAATGTTTTGGATCTTATCTTTAATATTTAAAAAAAAATAATAAAAAGTTTATGTTTTTTATAATATTATGTTGAAAAATTGTCATTGATAATAATCTGGTTTACATAATTTCGTTATATAAAATTAATTGTTGTTGAGGTTTCCTATTTTTATAAATAAAATTGAGTTTTTAATATCAAATCTAAAAAAATATATTCCTATAAAAAAGAGACGAATGTGAAATGGGAAACAATTGATTCTAACCTGCAGAAAATTATCTAATTAAAAACCTATAAAAATGTATAACACCACAAAAATCTTAGAAATTTAATTACCAAATCTAATTCTATAAAAGCATCTTAACTTATCTACAAATTTTTATTGATGTGCTACTAAATTTAGTTATTTATCTTTTTTGAAGTTAAAAGTAAACACTACCGGAGATTTGCCCTTATACTTTAATTGAGTTTTCTTGATTTTAATACTACTAAAATATTCCTAATATTTAACATTAAATTTCAATAAAAAAAGAAAAATACTTACGTTCAATACCATGTTAAAGATACTTCTGGCCTCTTTATTTATATCCATATTTGTTGTTGTTAGTTGTTGTTAAATATTCTTTTCTTTTACATTTGTTTTCTTTCCAATCTAATGACAGTTTGTAAACAATCTCTCATAACCTAAATTAACCGGTAGACTCATATTTATACTCATCGTTTGCACCAGTAATTTTAATAATCAATTTCATTCTTTCATTTTCACCTTTTCAACTTTTTCGCCAACACTTTTTTTTTTATAATTAAAGTATAAGGGCAAATCTCCGGTAGTGTTCACTTTTAACTTCAAAAAAGATAAATAACTAAATTTAGTAGCACATTAAAAAAATTTGTAGATAAGTTAAGATGCTTATATAGAATTAGATTTGGTAATTAAATTTCTAAGATTTTTGTGGTGTTATACATTTTTATAGGTTTTTAATTAGATAATTTTCTGCAGGTTAGAATCAATTGTTTCCCATTTCACATTCGTCTCTTTTTTATAGGAATATATTTTTTTAGATTTTATATTAAAAACTCAATTTTATTTATAAAAATAGGAAACCTCAACAACAATTAATTTTATATAACGAAATTATGTAAACCAGATTATTATCAATGACAATATTTCAACATAATATTATTAAAAACAGAAACTTTTTATTATTTTTTTTTAAATATTAAAAATAAGATCCAAAACATTTTTACTACAAGAAAAAGTTAAAAAAGTAATTTTTTTTCAACAATGAATAATTTAATTTAAACGATAAGTATTATAATGTAATTTTCGAACAGTATGTGATTTTGATTTAATTAAAATGGCAGAAGTATTAAATATTTTTGAAAGATAATCTTTGTAGTTTTTTTTTTGCTGGCGTAGATTTCTGAAATATTCAGCATTTTTAAAACTAACATAATTCATTACTTAATAACACGATTTACATGCGTCAATATTTGTTTTTAATAAATTTTGCATATTTATTGCACAATTAATTAACAAACTTGAAACACATAAAGGTTAAAAGTTCCAGAGATTTGCCCATAAAGAATATTAACAAATATGTGTGTTAATTGAATAAAATTAATGAATATACTTAATCATTATAAATAATTACATATTTATCAATATAAAATTATAACGTACAAATTTTTATTACAGTGAGAAATTTCAAGAAACTATAAGAAAAAGTACAAAAACATACTGAATAAAAAATAAAAAAAACAATAAAAGACAGGAAAATTAAAATAAAAAAAAGCAAGGAACAAACAAACATAAAGTAAGTTAACTTCCGATAAATAATTATTTCGATAAATATCTAATTTTCTTCTTTATTTTTAGGTTTAAAATAAATAAAAAAACAAACGCTCGGGCCAAAGATAACAGAAAACAATGCAAAATTGCATTGTATTCTAAGCCGGTAAATAAGAGTTATCAGGTAGAGTAATAATATTTAAACAACATATTTCAACAAGTGAAATAAAAAACCAATAAGTCACATAAACTATAATTATCTTTTACAGAGTAGAAATTACACAACTGGACAAAGACAAGGACCAAAAGAAGAAGAAGTGCATGGTGTTCAAAAAGAAGAAGAAACATACAGAAGTAGCAAAAAAAGGAAGATGAAAGACAATAACAAAAAATACAAAGAAAAATAAGTAACAAAATCAATTTTTCTTTAAATATCGTGTAAACAATTTTGTAAACTGCGAATTTTCCACTTTCTCGTAAGCAAAAACGTTTTTATAGATCTAATTTGTAAAATATTCAATAACTTGGGCATGTTATTGAATATTTAACAAATTGAGATCGGAAATAAGAAACTTTGTGCTTAATGACCAAAGCAAAAATTAAATTTTTCTACAAATGTCGTGAAAAAAAATTTTGTAAACTGCGAATTTTGCACTTTTTCGTAAGCTAAAACGTTTTTATAGATCTAATTTGTTAAATATTCAATAACTTGGGCATGTTATCGAATATTTAACAAATTTAGATCAGAAATAAGAAACATTGTGCTTATTGACCGAAGCAAAAATAAAATTTTTCTACAAATGTCGTGGAAAAAATTTTGTAAACTTCGAATGTTGCACTTTCTTGAAAGCTAAATCGTTTTTATAGATCTAATTTGTTAAATATTCAATAACTTGTGCATGTTATCAAATATTTAATAAATTTAGATCAGAAAAAAGAAACTTTCTGCTTATTGACCGAAGAAAAATTAAATTTTTCTACAAATATTGTGTAAAAAATTTTGTAAACTGCGAATTTTGCTCTTTCTCGTAAGATAAAACGTTTTTATAGATCTAATTTGTTAAATATTCAATAACTTGGGCATGTTATCGAATATTTAACAAATTTAGATCAGAAATAAGAAACATTGTGCTTATTGACCGAAGCAAAAATAAAATTTTTCTACAAATGTCGTGGAAAAAATTTTGTAAACTTCGAATGTTGCACTTTCTTGAAAGCTAAATCGTTTTTATAGATCTAATTTGTTAAATATTCAATAACTTGTGCATGTTATCAAATATTTAACAAATTTAGATCAGAAATAAGAAACTTTGTGCTTACTGACCGAAGCAAAAATTAAACTAATTATACTAGTTTAATCTAATATCATTTTTGAACTAATTTTTTTTATTTTTAAAACATTCAATATATTAAAAAAAAATTATATAATATTTATATTATGTAACAAAAATTCTCTCTTTTATTTTGAAGAAATAAGAAATTTACTTTAATACTTGTTTTAGAACATTATTAATTTGTTTATTATATTTAATATTGTAATAAAGAATTGCATAATTTAAAATTAACAAATTAAAATTTATGTAGGAAAAAATTTTATCTTTTTTTTTTGCTAAATTATTTCTCAAATACTAAGAGTTACATCATAAATCCTTATGGTTTATTTAGTGCAGAGAAAGAAGGCAACCCGACTTACATAGAAGTTCGGAAATAGAGATCAAATTATTCATCAAAGATATATGTATAGATTGCTTGAAATAAAAAAAATAAATGTAATCTATAAACAGGGCTGATATTGATTTAAATGAAAAAAAAACTTTTCAATTCTCCGGATGTCCAATATTGCATGTAAAGTATCGCAAATCATAAAAAAAACAGAAATTTGTGGATAAATCTTGAAAATTTCAATATTTTATTCGTTATAAAATTTAAAAAATTGTATTAATACAGATGATCAAAATACCTACAATTTACAAATTTTTGGTATCAAGTTATCAAAAAATAATATTAGATTTGTATATCTTCAAGTCATTAAAAGTTATATAAATTCCAAACGTCAATGAACTCATATTCCAATTTGTACCAACTTTTAAATTTAAATTAATTTAAATTTCATTGCATCTTAATTCAATAATATTAATTAATTTCCATATTCACAATAATCCTTCCTTTCGTAATATTCTTACAAGATTTTTAAAAGATTTTACTTTCATTTTTATATTATAATTTATTATTTTTACAACATTTTTAAAATTTTTTCTCCGTTTAGGTATTTTTGATATTTTTTTTTTTGGTATTTGTCTCTGTTCTTTTTAGGATTTTCTTTAATTTTCTTCTTTTTATAAAAATTATTTAATATTATATTACACAGTTTTCTTATTTATACATTCATTAAACTTTTTATTACGTTAATTTTAATAATTATTTCTTTACTTTTAAAAGTAAATACACTTATTATTTTGTAAATTTATTCAATTTCTTTTCACATCTTGTCTATTTCTTGAGAGTTTTTTAACAAACTTACTTACTTATTCTTTTTTACTTTTTACATTTTTTACAGTTTGTTAGATTAAGAAAAAAACATTTCTCCATTTTCTTCCTGTTCATTTAATTTTTTTGATATTACACTATTTTTTTAGTCCTTTCTTGCGTTTTAATTATTTCTTTAATTTTTACGTTATGTATAAAATATTTATCGAATGCTCTGTTTATTTAATTTTAAAAAATTAAAAGAAACACTTATTTCAGTTCCTATACAATATCTATTTCCCATCTCCTCTGTAAGTCGGGTTGCATTCTTCTGATAAACTAAATAAGCTCTACTGTTTTTCCTTCAACTCTTAGATTTTAAAAAATATTTAAATTGTTTAGAAATTATTAATGCATGATTTACAATAAATAATGTACTTGTTGCATTTGAATGGTTTGAATTATTTTAAATGCGTCTTTTCAATAGAGCTAATTACACTTGAAATAACAAACAACTTTTATTTTTTGTACAAAGTTAGCAAAATTATGTTTGGAACGTGACATTAATTTTTTATATTAAATTTTTACAATTAATATCTAAAAATTGAATTTTATAAATAGGTTGATTAATATAATGAATATAATGTACGCCTGTCTATAATTTCAAAGGCGGCGCCGTGTGAATTATAGTACCCGAAAATGCCGTATCAGAACAGCGCACGACAAACTATATTCTGCTACATTGTTTGACATTTTCATTGATGAAATTGAAAAAAATTTACTTTTCTCGAGAGATTGACGCGATTTAAAAACTCAAATACCAAAACCAAAAAAAGTGAAAAAGTGCTAATTAAATTTAAATTAACACTACGATGACCATTTGCGGAAAAAGTGTCGGGTTTTGACGGAAAAAATTGTCAAAGTCCGAATCAATGAGTGAAGTGTCAAGTGATTTTGTATTTCCTCGAGAGACTGACGCAATTTAAAAACTCAAATGCCAAAAACAAAATAAGTGAAAAAGTGCTAGTTAAAATTAAATTTGCAGTACGATTTTCATTTTCGGAAAAAGTGTCGGGTTTTGACGGAAAAAATGGTCAAAGTCCGAATCATAATATGTATAATTTCAAAGGCGGCGCCGTGTGAATTATAGTACCCGAAAATACCGTATCAGAACAGCGCACGACAAACTATATTCTGCTACATTGTTTGACATTTTCATTGATGAAATTGAAAAAAATTTACTTTTCTCGAGAGATTGACGCGGTTTAAAAACTCAAATACCAAAAACAAAAGAAGTGAAAAAGTGCTAATTAAATTTAAATTTTCACTACGATGACCATTTGCAGAAAAAGTGTCGGATTTTGCCGAAAAAAATTGTCAAAGTCCGAATCAATGAGTGAAGTGTCAAGTGATTTTGTATTTCCTCGAGAGACTGACGCAATTTAAAAACTCAAATACCAAAAACAAAAGAAGTGAAAAAGTGCTAATTAAATTTAAAATTTCACTACGATGACCATTTGTGGAAAAAGTGTCGGATTTTGCCGAAAAAAATTGTCAAAGTGGGAATCAGTGAGTGAAGTGTAAAGTGATTTTGTATTTCCTCGAGAGACTGACGCGATTTAAAAACTCAAATGCCAAAAACAAAATAAGTGAAAAAGTGCTAATTAAATTTAAATTTTCACTACGATTTTCATTTTCGGAAAAAGTGTCTGGTTTTATTGGAAAAAATTGCCAAACATGGAACATATTGGAGGTTGTTTTCATCACACGAATTTCCTCGAGACACTAAAGCTCAGGAAATACTTGATTTATCAAAAGTAAGTATTTTTCTGAATCTTTATTTCAATAGAATTTGCAGTACGATGTTCTTTTGTGGGAAAAGTGTTGGACTTTGTCGCGAAAAATTCCTAAGTCTTCAAAATGCATGGGGACAGTCTTTGAGAACCACTGCTCCCCCCTACAGATTCTCTGCGGACTCTGTGTCTCCAACGGCCTTAAATTAAATATTTGTTTGAATCAAACAAAAAATATGTTTAAATCAAACAAAAAAGATCAACCAAAAAGTTTATTTAAATTAAACTTAATTATGTTTGACTGTATAACAAAGTAAAAATAAGTTTAAATCAAAGATATAATGTTTGATTCAAACAAATTTTTTTCTCAGGGTAGCATCATTTCTTTGCGCGGAAGCAAATGGAAGGAAACAATTGAAAATAAAAAATGAAAATGTTTTTGAAATCTTTGTGTATTTGTTTGACTAGTGCTAAAAAATGTCAATGTGTTCATATTATTGATTGTTGAAGTCTATTTTTTTAGAATGAGGCTTATTTCCGTATTTTTTGGAATTGTAGATGAGCCAAGATATGTAATAAAGTCACAATTATTCATAAAAAGTTTTTATTTATTTAAATATTAGGGAAAATCAGGCGGGGAGGTAATATGGAAGGGAAGACTAAAATTTTGTATAATTATGTATATTTATTTTTAAGTTAAAAAAATGTAAAGTATGTGGTTGAAGGTTATAGTTACATTTTTGTTAAAGAAAAAAAACTATTTTTTCAAAAAAATGGTGTCCTTTTACTTATTTTCCGTAACATAACGGTACCTTTACTTAATCAGTACCTATAGTTGATCAGTTATGATTTAATTATACATTAATTAATTTATTGCTTGATTATATTGGTAAAAATAAATCTTGTAATATTTAATGTAGTATTTGACATCAATATTATTAAATTAATAATTACTGTTGTCTAATTAAATTATCACTGATCGATTATAGGTACTGATCGAGTATAGGTACCGTTATCTTACTATTGCGTCTGGAAATTTGAAGCTTGATATTCTGAACTATTTTTGTAATTAGATCACAGGAAAAATATAAAGAATCTTATGGCACTTTCACACCTCGGCTGGCTGGCTGGCTGGCTGAAGGTTGCTATGGTAACGTGTGAGAGTGAAGAGTTCAGACAATGAAAATTTGAATTGTCGCAACCCTTCACTCCCATGGCAGCTACTGAGGTGAGAAAGTACCTTTAATGGATCTACATGTTTTTTTTTAAATAAATTTTCGAATCTGAGTTTTTTTCCGTTATGTTTCTATATTCGAATAATGTTTGCTTCCTCATATAAGAAGCTTTGTGATCGTTAAGATTTTTAATTTTCCAAAAATAGTCTAAATCGACTTATTTTTATCTAAAACGCGTAAATTTTCATTTTTAAGCAAATGTCTAGATGTATGTATGTGTGTGTGTATAGCGTTTTTTTGTCGCCAGGATATATCGAAAACGCTTTAATGGATTTTAATAAAATTTAGATGACTTGTTAAGCTCTTGAATATCTAAATATAGATATAGGGATCCTATTTTAAAAAAGGCATGAAAGTAGGAGGAATCCATTTTAAGTCAAATATCGAAAATCTCGAAAAAACTCGAAAAAACTCGAATGAAAGTTCAAGCATGGGATTGGGAATAGAAAATTGTAATAGAAAAGGCCTAAGCAGATAGAAATACGGTTACGGGACCAGAGCATGAGACAGAAAAGGACAGAAACAGTCTCTGTCCTTTATTATCTCATGCCCTGCTCCCGTAACCGTATTCGTTGTGCTTTGGGCTAAAGGCATTTCGAGTGCATATAAATCATAACAAGTAGATGGAGCTGTAGTCGAATAAAAGGTTTCTGCTTATGATTGGTTGGCACATTATATGATGTCATAATTCTGGGGGAATTTAAAAATATGCGATGTAATTTTCAAATTAATATAAGTTAAGGAATATAAATAACATAAAGTTAATTGATTATTTTATATTTACAAAAAAATACACAGCTAAGTACCTAATAATTTTTAAATTATTTATAAATTTTAAAAAGAAAAATTCGAGTTAATTATTTATTTTTTTACAAAAAATTTTTCAATTTTGTAATTAAATCAATATTTAACTTTAAAAGAAATCAAGGTGTTAATAATTAAAGTTAATGGAATAAATTAAAGGTAATTAAAACACAGCTAAGTAATAATTTTAAAAAAGAAAAATTAGAGGTAAGTAATTTTTTTTTTCAAACAAATGTTTTAATTTTCAAATTAAATTAATACCAACCTTTAAAAGAAATCAAAGTGTTAATTAAGTAAAATAAATTAATTATTTTATATTTGTAAAAATTACCCAGTTAAGTAGTAATTTTAAAATTATTTATAAATTTAAAAAAAAAGAAAAATTAGAGTTAATTAATTAATTATTTTTTTACAAACAAATGTTTTAAAATTAAAATTAAAAGCAGGAAATTAAAAGAAATCAGGGTGTTACCTAATTAATTAAAGTTAATAACTTATATTTATAAACAAATACAAAGTTAAAGTAGGTACCTAATACAAAATTTAAATTATTTATAAATGTTAAAAAATAAAAATACAGTTAATTAGTTAGTTATTTTTTATTAACAAACAAATGCAAAGTTAATAATAATTTTAAATTAATTTTTAACTTTGAAACAGAAAATTAGAGTTAATTAATTATTTTTTTACAAATGTAAACTTGACGTCATAATTCTGGGAAGATTTAAGAAACACATACGTAAGCGATTTAGTTTTGAAATTAAATAATATATAATTTTTAAAAAAAACTTAAAGAGTTAATTGATTACTTTTAAATACGTAAGCGATTTAGTTTTAAAATTAAATAATATAAAATTTAAAAAGAAATTAAAGAGTTAATTAATTACTTTATTTTTACAAATACAAACTTGATGTCGTAATCATTTTAATTTATTTCTACATTTTAAAAAAGCAAATTAAAGAGTTACTTTATTAATTGTTTTTTTTTACAAACAAATGTTAACTTGAATTTATGTGAATTTTATGTCAATTATAGACTTTATATTGGTCAAATCGATTCGTTTTGAAATAAGGTATATAATTCTTTCATTTGTTAAGTTGTATTTTTACTGCAAAAAAAATTTTTGGCAAAAAACTATATTTTCTGGTGAAAAAAGATGCTCAAAAAATTTGATTAGGTTTTTTCAAAAATCCCTGTGTCCAAATTTCGATATTTATGAGCTTAATTCGTAATCTAAATTTTCTTAAAATCAGTTTAGATGTTTTCGAGATATCCCAGCGACAAAAAGTGACCACACACTGCATCCGTACTTTTTCTTAAAAATGAAAATTTAGAATTTTTGAATAAATATAAATCGATTTAGACTTTTTTTGAACAACCGAAAATCTTTAAGATCTTAAAGTTTCTTTTATGAGTAGGAAGTAAAAAGAAATAAATGTGTAGCGAAGGGTTAAAAACCTAAAAACTTTAAATAAATGTAAATGTAATTTATATTGCGGTAAATAATTAATAATTGAAGGAAATAATTGAAAAATGACGAAGGTCAGTTGAAAACAAAATTTGAAAAATGACTAGATTAATCGACAACTGAAAAAAATAATTGAAAAAACTGAACTAGAAACATTTAATTTAAAGAAAATATTTGCAAATTTAAAAATTAAGAATATTTTATTATTATAATTATTACTATTATTATAGGAATAATTGTTAGAAATAACTGCCCCTTTTACAACTGGATTAAAAATCAAAACATAATAAAAATTAAAGAAAATAATTGAACAATTACATTAAAATTAAAGAAACTTAATGATAATCGAAAAAAATAATAGAAACAATGCGATATTTTTTTTAATATTAAAGCAAATAATTTAAAATTGAAAAGTGGAATTTAAATTTGTAAAAGAATAACTGAGAATTGAAGAGAATAGTTCTACAATTGAATAATTGAATTGAAAATTTAAAACAATTTTTATGAGTGAAAAAAATAATTGAAAATTCAAGAAAATATTTGATAAATAAAAAGAAAAATTACAATATGACGAAAATAGTTAAATATTGATGAAAATAATTACTATGAAAAAAAATAATTATCAAATGGAAAAAAAATCAAAAAATGGTGAGAATAATCAGCATTCGAAAAAACAAAATTTTAATTAATAAATAATCATAAAATTGAAGGAGAATAATAAATTGTCAATTGGAAATGGAAGAATTATATCGAAATTTCAAGAAAATAATTGATAAATGAGAAAATTGAAATTTTAAAAAAATTGTCGATATTTGAAAAAAAAATTACAAAATGATTAAAATAATTAAACATTAAAGAGAATAATTAATAAATGAGGAAAATAATTGACAATCGAAAGAAAAATTCGAAAACTGGCAAAAATAATCGACAACAGAACGAATTACTTTTAAAAAATTAAAGAATAATTATAAAATTTAAAGAGAATAATCCCTGGCGAAAACTCTTTAAAATTATAGAGAAAATATAGATTTATTTATTAATGAAATTAAAATTATTTGATCTGATATTTAAAATTTTTAATTTTCAGGGGGGGGGGTATGGTATTTAATTTTTTTTTGAATTTTTTTTTTATTTTTTTAAGTGAATGCACAATATTTTAAGAATATTGTGTCCAAATTTTAAGTTGATCGGAGCAAAATTGTAGAAGTTACGAGTATTTGAGTGACCGTTCCTCGGAACCGTTTCTATGCCGCGCCCGTGCTGAGCAGAAGCAAAAGTCGACAAAAGTTTAAATTTCCTTTTGTTCGCGTTCGTTGTTTTTTAGTATTTTAAATTGTAATGTATCTGGACAAAAGAACTTTACCCTATGGATCTGGCATTGACGATTCTGAGTGAGCTTTACAGAATTATTGAATTTTATTTTGAATTTCTTAGTGTGTAAAACTTTAAAGCTCTCTACTGAAAAGTGCCATTTTTTAAGTCGGTGCGCAACATAACTAAAAATCTACTGAACCAATCGTTTTTAAATTTTCCACAATACTTCTTCGCATAATTCCCCAGGTAATGTCGAGGGTTTTTTGTTTTTTTAAATAATTGTTCATTTTACAATAACGAATATGTCGGTTTTTTGGTCGAAAATCGGTTTTTTGACTTCAAAGTGTTACCAAAAATTCAAAACTTAAAAAAAAAACAAAAATCCCCTCGATATTACCTGGAAGAACAAATGCATTTTGATTTTTTTGTTTCTGATGATTCTGTTGCGAGTTACGCTGAGCACCGCAAGACAACTTTTTTTCGAAGCGCATCAGGAAATTTACATTTACTCGCTCAATTTTAAATACTTTTGAATGCGAATTTACCCAAAAATTTTATCTCATGCCCTGCTCCCGTAACCGTATTCATTGTGCTTTGGGCTATAACCATACCCCCCCCCCCCTTAATCAATTTAAAATGCATTTTTTAAAAAATATCTGATTTAAAACAAAAAATATCTTAGTTCAAAACTTCAGATGTAAATAGACAAAAATGAATGAAAGGAATGACAGAACGTGAGGATTATCATTATTATAGATTTGTAAAATATGAAAAAAAATTGATTTTCGATAAAATTTCTAATAAATTTTAGACCCACAAGGAAATTCCCGGTTTAATAACAAATTTCCCGGTGATTTTCCGGTTTTTTCCGGCTTCCTGGTCAAGTGACCATAACCTGTTTGTTTATTAGAACCAATCAGGAATTTAAATAGTAATAAAATCTAGACCTTTTAAGGAGGTTTATCCAAAAAACCAATTTCTACAGATTCTTATAAAACTTTAATGACATAATAAATGCATTACTTTACATGTACTGTTATAATTTTATTAAATTTTACCGTTCTGTTTTTAAGATATAAATTTATAAAGTTGGGACTTTTACATGGAAAAAGTAACAAAACGCGCAAAATGACTATATTTTAATTAATTTAAAAAACACGGTTCTACAAATTTTTTTAAAAAACTAATATATTTTAAACTGTAATAGAATACAGCTTTTACAATAATATTTAATTAATTTACCGTTCTGTTGTTAAGAAAATGTTATTAAAGGGTAGAAATCCTTTACTTTTTTGAAATAATCAGGAAGAATAAATTTTAGAAAGTTGGAATTTTCAACAGAAATTTTTTTTTCAATAATATTTGTTTGTGTAATGATTTTAACTACAAAATACTATATAGGAACCAAATTATAAGACGAAATGAAATTAAAAAAACATTGACTATCATGGTCCGATAGAATGAGAACCGCTTGAGGGTATAAGCGTCCTTAATTATGATTCCTTCAAGAAAAAATTCCCTGACTTTTCAAGATGTTTTTAGAAAATCCCTGATTTTTTCCGGACTTTTCCCTGACCTGCGACCACCCTGTAATATATTTATACTTCTCAAAGTCTAAGATAACCTCCCGGTACTTTGTAGAATGAAACAATGCACTAATTTTGATTAATATTCTATTACCTAACAGTTTCAACCCACTTCGCCTTAAAATATAAAAGAATTAAGCACTAATTTTTATTAATACTATAAGCAATTGAACGCTGTATTCGAAATAAATGCGCTTAACCATATTTTCCGTCATTACTTAAAAAAGTATACTTTGAATTTTCGCCCCAAGACTACGCGACCAGAATCTTGTGCGCAACTAATAAATGTTTTTAGAAATTGCAATATCTTTTAAATTAACAATTTTCAAACAATAAAATGTAGTTTCCAATCATTTCCAAACGATTTGGAAATCGTTTGATTTCCATGATGCGAAGTTGGTACTGTACTTTTTAAAATTTCTATACTTTTTTAAGTTTGGATTTCCAATCAATCAAACAATTTAGTTTCCAATTATTTCAAAATAATTTTCAAATGATTCAAAAAAAAAAAAAAAAAAAAAAGATTGTAATTTTTATGGTTTAGTGCTAACTTTACAGAGGTAAACTTTTTAAGGTGATGTCAGATGCACAGGCAGATTAGAGGATCAGTGAAATAGAATAGACGAATCAGATAGTTGCAGATTGAAAACCATTTTCTAATTGGTTTACTCTTTCCCCTGATTCGCTAATCCTTCAAAACTTAATAGACCTTTTCATTTAACTTTTCTGTCTTCTTCTAATGCATGTACCATTGCATAAGCTGGAGAAAGACAAGAACTAAAATGAAAAGGTCTATAGTATTATTAACACTTGATGACAATGGACAATATATAAATTTGCCTGTCATAATAATAATAATAATAATAATATAACAAAATTTTTTAATTTAAGCATTTATCCAATGAGATTTTAAATTAACAAAAATAGAAATAGGATATTGCATTCAAATCAACGATGACGGCTGCTGGCGGCCGTCTGAGGCGCTAGTTTTTTTAAAATACCGAATCAAATTTGTTTAAACACCTTTTTTAATGAAAAAAATTCGCTGTTCGTTTAAAAATTTTAATTAAAAGAATAATACATTACTTTATTAAACAGTGACAATAATTAAGAATTTCAACTCGTTACCTTAAGGGGGGAAACTCGTGTAAACGCACGTTTTTTCAAGAATTTTTTACACAAATGTGGTAAAGTTTATTGAATTTATATAAAGCACATCTTAAAGTATACTATATAAGCTTCTTAAATTATTTTTTTCAATTAAAAATATTTCAAAATGGCGGCGTTACAGGCGCTTGAAGTTAAATCTTTGGTTTATCGCTGTGCAGCCTACAGGTCCAAATCTCAACTAAAATCAAAAAACCAAATTTTTATCGTTAAAATACACAAATACGCTGTAGTTGACGAAGAGATAATTAAAAAAAAAATATTGAAAATTTGGGACCTTTTTGAAAAAAAATCACATATTTTTATATAAATAATTAAAAATAACAATGTTTAAAATTTTTTTTTTAAAAAAAGCAGCTCGTCAAGTCATAGCTAGTAAGTTAAAGAAGATTTCTGGTAAGTTTCATGAAAATCGGTTGAAAATTGTTTGAGCTACATTGCACAGAGCGCGAAAAAACATGTTTTGAGAAAAAACGGCGACACAATACAATGAACGTAAAATGCACAAACTGCTGTTTCTAAACTATTGTCTTAGAGACGTTATATATTTGAAATCAACTATTGCACTGACACCAAGGTTTACTATCACTTACTAATAGTACATTCTATTGACAATTCATAATATTTTACTGCCAAAGAAGCAAAAAAATAGAGCGATCTCGCGCGCATCGTTTGAACTGCGTTTCGAAGCATTTGAGGTGTTGCACTTATGTATGCTATAGCGACAATTATACTTCGAATTTTGGATTAACAATGTAGGATCATATTCTACAGATGGTAAACTAATTTTTGAAGCAAAAAAAAAGTGTAAAAAATTCAATTTTACACGAGTTTCCCTCCTTCAAAAATGTAATTATATTAAATATAATTTACTTTATTCAGTTAATTGAATTACTAGTCTATTAATCATAAAATTTGTATATCATCGAAATAAAAGTATATTTAATTTAAATAAATATTTATTAGCAATTATAAAATGTTTTTTTTTGTAAAATTAGAAGGGTTTAAAAAGCAAAATATGCTTCACAAAGAATTTGTAACATAAAACTTAAAAACAATGTGTTTACCCAAAAAAAATGTATTATTTCTAAACCAATTATTTAAAAATGTAAGAAAAAAATACTTAAAGTAGGATAAAAAATATAAAAATAATCATAAAAAAATATAAAAAAAATGAGCGTAGGTTTTTGGTCGATTTAACACATGCACAGTAGCTTTCTACTAACATTACACATGCGCTGTAGCATTCTACAAACGTTAGGTATACGCAGTGGTAAAAATCTAAACAAACAACGATTGTTTATGTACTGAAAATTTTCTTATCTAGTAAAGTACAGCACTGCGCATGCGTAATTTTTAGATTTAATCAGAGCACATGTGTGACTATCACTGTGCATTATTGAGCATGTGTAACAACAATACAAAACAACTGCGCATGTGAAATGTTTGAGTTGGAGTGCGCACGTTTACACAGTTGTGGCGCACTACTGCGCATGCGCAACAATATGTTGTGCATGAAAAAATGTTCAGTTAAACATGCTTGACACTAATAGTGCCAGTGCGCATTGTTACAAACTGTAATAACATGGTAAAATGAACATTTTTGTAAGTTGCCTATTGGAAAAAGTAGGTGAACTTTGAAGTGTGTACGACGATGAACGAAGTTTTCTCGGTATCGTATTAATATAATAGAAGATTACCATGTACAATTTTAAAAATTCTGGGAGAACTTTAAAACTCTTTATTCTCAATAAATAAGTAAATTTTTACAAAACTTTTTTAAACACTAATTAATTGGAAGATTTTCGAACAGGTTGTTAAATAATTATAACCCCCCCCCCTCTCAGTACCACCAGAAAATGGTATTTTAAAGTATGAAAAATTGAAAACTGTCAAAACAAAATTTGTTACATTTTATGAATATTTTAAAGAAAAAATGAATAAAATTAAATACATTTTTAACGTTTTTATTAGTATTTATAATCAATAATATAATTTTTTCTATTCAATTTCTCAAATTTCAATATTTAGATTGAATTTGCATAATCTTTTCTATTATTGGTCATTAATTACAATAATAATGGAAAAAACCAATTTTAACCGATATTTTACATAATAGTACTTTTGCGGAAGTGCACATACAATGATACAGTGTTACGCATGCGCAATAATAAAACGGATTTCTACTGCGCACTTACTAAAAAAGTATACTATATGTACTGAAAATTTTCTTATCTAGTAAAGTACAGCACTGCGCATGCGTAATTTTTAGATTTAATCAGAGCACATGTGTGACTATCACTGTGCATTATTGAGCATGTGTAACAACAATACAAAACAACTGTGCATGTGAAATGTTTGAGTTGGAGTGCGCACGTTTACACAGTTGTGGCGCACTACTGCGCATGCGCAACAATATGTTGTGCATGAAACAATGTTCAGTTAAACATGCTTGACACTAATAGTGCCAGTGCGCATTGTTACAAACTGTAATAACATGGTAAAATGAACATTTTTGTAAGTTGCCTATTGGAAAAATTAGGTGAAGTTTGAAGTGTGTACGACGATGAACGAAGTTTTCTCGGTATCGTATTAATATAATAGAAGATTACCATGTACAATTTTATGAATTCTGGGAGAACTTTAAAACTCTTTATTCTCAATAAATAAGTAAATTTTTACAAAACTTTTTTAAACACTAATTAATTGGAAGATTTTCTAACAGATTGTTAAATAATTATAACCCCCCCTCACAGTACCACCAGAAAACCAGAAAACTGTCAAAACAAAATTTGTTACATTTTATGAATATTTTAAAGAAAAAATGAATAAAATTAATAAAATTAAATACATTTTTAACGTTTTTATTAGTATTTATATTCAATAATATATTTTTTTCCATTCAATTTCTTAAATTTCAATATTTAGATTAAATTTGAATAATCTTTTCTATTATTGGTCATTAATTACAATAATAATGAAAAAAACCAATTTTAACCGATATTTTACATAATAGTACTTTTGCGGAAGTGCACCTACAATGATACAGTGTTACGCATGCACAATAATAAAACGGATTTCTACTGCGCACTTACTAAAACTAGGTGTGAATTCTGTCCATTTCATGGACACTTCGCTTCCAAGGAAGCAAAACAATTTGCTTCCTCATAGAGGAAGCAATATTTAATAATATTTCAAATATTTTAAGTTAATAAAAACAAAAATTAAAAAAACTTGAATTATTTTGATTAAAAAGATACTAAAACAATTTGATTAGTTAATTTCAAAAATCCCTAAGTTCAAATTTAGATATTTATGATTTTAATAACCAATTTAAATTTTATGGAAAATCCTCTACAAAATACTTTATGCACGCATACACATTTACCCACACATATATACGTATACATAAATACACATACACATAAATAAATTAAAATTAAATTAAAATTTAATTTTGATAATATGGCATTCTTTTACATCCAAAATAGTCTCAGAAAAAAATTGGCACCGATAAGTAACATATATTTCGATGGGTTGAAATTTCTCAGGTGACTCCACTTAATGAACCAAATTTGATGATTTTCATTTCTCCCAAAAAATATGTTTTTTTCAGCCAATCAAAAATGGCTTAAACAAACTTAAGGTACATGTTTAAAGCTTTAAAAATCCACTTAGAAATTTTATTTATGCCTATTTTTGGTGTTACTTTAGCTATTTGAAAAAAACGACTTTTTAAAAAAGTATCTTTACATTTCTTGAAATATTAAAAAAAATATTAAAGACACATTAATTTAAGCTAAATACTCTTTTTCTACAGGTTCTGGCAATAAGTTTAAAAAAAAAGACGTCCCGATATGTTCATTAGGCTCTGAGCAATCAGCGTTTGAAAATCGGGTCCCGTAGACCCAATCTAGCAGTTACGTTAAATCCCGATAGTCTAGCAGTTGAGGGTTAATATTATTAGTAATATTATTATTATTATCATTATTTTACTAGGTGAAAATTATGTCTATTTCGTGGATATTTCGTTTCAAAGTTAGCAAAAAAATTTTCTTTCTTATAGAAAAAGCAATATATTAATAATATAAAATTTAATTCGAGAAATTCTTTAAAAAAAGGAATTTTAAGTGCAAAAAAATGAAAAAACATGAATTAATTTACGAATTTTTGATCAATTATAAAAGTTATATAGGTCAATCGATTCGTTTTGAGATAAGGAATATGATTTTTTATTCATTAAGTAGTATTTTTAGCTTGGAAAAAAATTTTGGCAAAAAACGATTTTTTTCGATGAAAAAAGGTGCTCAACAAAATTTGATTGGGTATTTTCAAAAATCCCTGTGTCCAAATTTAGATACTCACGAGCTTAAAAAGTCATCCAAATTTTATTGAAATCCGTTGAAGCGTTCTCGAGATATCCTGGCGACAAAAAACGCTATACACACACATATACACACACATATACACACACACACACACATACATCTGGACATTTGCTTAGGAATGAAAATTTACGCTTTTTAGATGAAAATGAATCGATTTAGACTATTTTTGGAAAATCGAAAATCTTAACGATCACAAAGCTTCCTCTATGAGGAAGCAAAAAGTATACTATATGTACTGAAAATTTTCTTATCTAGTAAAGTACAGCACTGCGCGTGCGTAATTTTTAAATTTAATCAGAGCACATGTGTGACTATTACTGTGCATCATTGAGCATGTGTAACAACAATACAAAACAACTGCGCATGTGAAATGTTTGAGTTGGAGTACGCACGTTAACACAGTTGTGGCGCACTACTGCGCATGCGCAACAATATGTTGTGCATGAAAAAATGTTCAGTTAAACATGCTTGACACTAATAGTGCCAGTGCGCATTGTTACAAACTGTAATAACATGGTAAAATGAACATTTTTGAAAGTTGCCTATTAGAAAAATTAGGTGAAATTTGAAGTGTGTACGACGATGAACGAAGTTTTCTCGGTATCGTATTAATATAATAGAAGATTACCATGTACAATTTTATGAATTCTGGGAGAACTTTAAAACTCTTTATTCTCAATAAATAAGTAAATTTTTACAAAACTTTTTTAAACACTAATTAATTGGAAGATTTTCGAACAGATTGTTAAATAATTATAACCCCCCCTCACAGTACCACCAGAAAACCAGAAAACTGTCAAAACAAAATTTGTTACATTTTATGAATATTTTAAAGAAAAAATGAATAAAATGAATAAAATTAAATACATTTTTAACGTTTTTATTAATATTTATATTCAATAATATAATTTTTTCTATTCAATTTCTTAAATTTCAATATTTAGATTGAATTTGAATAATCTTTTCTATTATTGGTCATTAATTACAATAATAATGGAAAAAACCAAATTTAACCGATATTTTACATAATAGTACTTTTGCGGAAGTGCACATTTGAATCCTTTTGTTAACATTTCCTCGAAATGCAAGCCCTCCTTATTATTTCATTTGGCCCCCTTATATTATAATAAATGAATTAATAAATTATAAATCGAAACAAGACGCTTCATCAGCTCATGCCCAAACAGATAGCAATATCAAAAAATAATCGATTCTGGAAAGCGGAGAATGTTTTAAATAATTATTTTAAACATTATTAATTGTTTAACAAAATAATTGTTTAAACAAATTGTTATAAACAAATAATAAAATATCAACATTTTTTTCAGAAAAGAAAGTTCTGAAAAGTAGAAAATGTTTTAAATAATTAAATTCAATATTAAAAATGATTCAATAAATTAATTGTTTAAACAAATTGTTATAAACAAATGGACAAATATTAAAATTGTTATCCTAAAAAAATTCTGAGTAGTGGGAGAATGTTTTAAATAATTAAATTTAACATTATAAATTTTTTAAAAAATTAATTTTTTAAACCAATTGTTATAAACATTTCGACAAAAATTAAAATTTTCATCAGAAATCGATGGAGTCACTTATATGTGACATTTTCAATAGTTTCAATTTTTTGTTATAAATAAATAATAAATAATAATTAAGTTTCTTTATAGGGTGGCCCGAAAATAATAGAAAAAACAAAAAGTTGTAATCAAAACTGTTTCGTAGAATTGATATAAAATCCATGAAAATTACTACAGTTGAAACTCTCATGGATGCAATCGTAGGGCATGGTATGCATACATGAGAATCGTAAACATTCAGGACCGAACCAACGCAACTTAAATTATGTGGCTCAATGTTACTACGCGACGGATCATTGAGTGACATAGCGTCGGGCCTGGAGTCTATAGGCCTAAGCAGATAGAAATACGGTTACGGGACCAGAGCATGAGACAGAAAAGGACAGAAACAGTCTCTGTTCTTTATTATCTTATGCCCTGCTCCCGTGACCGTATTCGTTGTGCTTTGGGCTTATGCCATGTGATCTTTCTCCTCTTTCTTTCCGCAACCCTTCGTTTATGTTCTCCGCGGACTGAATTCAACCATTCAATCCGCATCCATAAGAGTCCCGACTGTATTGTAAATACAACGCTGTTTCTCTTAAGGAGAGTTTAAAGAATAAGATTCAATAATTTATTTGAAAATTTTTGAATATTAACTATTCCTTAAAAGACCCTCCGGAACCCCCATAAAATAAAAAGAAAAGAGAAAGATCGTTAAAAAATATTTATCAACATTTTATACAATATTCGCACCAAAATTTCGTTTAATTACATGCAAAATAAATTAACTAACATTTGTTGCATGTGTTTTTTAAATTTTTTTATACAAATTAATATTGTTTATTTGCAACTTTTCATCTAATAGAACTAGAAGGTTGTAACTTTTTGTTAATCTTGCAACTTTTCAAGTTTAGTAATTACAACAATTTTAAACAAATTAATATTGTTTATTTGCAACTTTTCATCTAATAAAGCTAGAGAGTTGGAATTCTTTCTTAAGGAAGTTCTACCGTAAATCGAAAAATAAAACAGATTTTGATAAAACTTGGTGTACTGCTAGATAAAGTTTCTAAAATTTTGTATTTAAATTTTTAAGACCTGTAAGTTCTTGGGAAAAAAGTCATGATCGATTTATGTTTTTACTGTTTACAATTGATTTTTATGAGAATTCATTACTTTGTCACATATATTTTCGTACTGATTTATTCAATCATTATATAAAGAGAAATTTTAAAATTATTTTCTTGTTCAACAATTTCAATTTCTTAATTTAAAATTTTTAAATTATTTAAAAATTATTATTAGTAAAATTATCATTATTACTTTTGAAATTAATAAAAAGAAAATATATACAGGTACTAGAAATAATTTTAAATTAAAATAAGAAATATAAAAAATTTTAGAATACACGAAATTTGATTTATTATTATTATTTTAATTTAAAACATTGAGAAAAAGCAGCAAATATAATATATTATATTTATAAAATTTATTATAATTAGTTACGATTTATTCATAAATGAAATTAAATTCATTTTAATATATCTATTTTATTAAAAAGTTTTTTATCTGAAATTTAATTGACAATTATACTCGGCGCCTCGTTCTCGAGATTACATGTAGTAGTGTCTAGCTGCTAGGAACTTCACAACGTTTAGAGTTTAAATTTGAATTTTTTCCTGCGTCGGCACGCCTGCTGGCGCGCACGCGCACTTGATTTCATTGTTGTTTCGTTGTGCAAGGAACTCGCCACGTTTTTTCTTCTCAAACTTACAATAATTTCAAAAAAACTTAGTTATTTACTACTATAAGCAATGGGAAGCTCAAGTAAGAAGAGATCAAGAAGCAAATCCTCTGAAAGACGTTCCACCAAGAGGAAATTGGAGGATAGAATGGTTGTTGTGGAAGATAAATTACATAACCTCACTAACCTCTTAGAACAAATCGTTAACGTAAAGTTAAAAGGTAAGTTAACTTTATTATAAAAGAAATATATAACATGAGACTCCAAACGAGTCCATGTTTGATTACGTGAGTTAAATACTCCATAATATGCACAAAAAGTGCTCGATTATCGCTCTCTTTCATTACGACTAGTTCCATACGAACAAATAGTCGTTTCCCTCTGCAAATAGTAGAGGTATACTTTTAAATCAGGTATTTTTGAATTTCAGAAATTACCGAGAGCGGAGTAACAGAAAATTCGCAAAATGGAACAAAAAGTTCAAGCGATCAGATCAAAACGTCAAATCACGACAATAAGTCAGACGAAGAACAAAGTCAACAAGTTATACTAGCCAACTTGCCATGCGGTTCTGGTGAAAATATTGCCAACCTAGGTCTTCAAGACCCGACAGCCGAAAAGAAGGACACGAACCACAGCGTCGACGATGACGTACTGGAAGCTTTGGGAGAGGATCCAAACGACTTAGTCCAAGTTCAAGGTGATACACATGTACAAGTTAAAGAAATTTGAGAGCGTATAATGAAGGAAGGGATGAAGGAAGATCCCTTAGATAAAATCTTGGAAAAATACCCACGCGAAGGTTCTTTTAGAACTGAAGCTCCAAAGATTAACCCAGAACTTTTGCCCGCCTTGTCTGAAATAGCCACAAAAAGGGACAAAAATTTTTCCCAAACTCAAAAATGAGTACGGTTTTAAAATCACTCAGTTCTGCGATTTTAATGCTTTTAGACGAGTCAGATAAAGGAACTGATCGCCTAGTTCTGATTGAACGCTTAGGCGACACAGGTCGGCTCCTGGCTGAGGTATTCCATCAACAGTCAGTCTGCCGCAAATCCTTCATCACTCCTCTCATAAACAAAACCATGAAACCTACGCTTGAGACAACTGTCGCGGACGAGTGGCTCTACGGTAAAACTCTATCAGAGCAGGTAAAGGAAGCTCAGTAAATTGCAAAAGCATGCGAAAAAATCAAAGCACCGGAAAAGTCAATCCCCAAAAAACCATTCGCTAGCAACCAGGGAAACTGGAAGGGCTTTTCTGCGCAGACCCGACAGAGGAGCAATTTTCAAAGGGTCCAGTGGAAATCGCAGCCGAGCCCGAGACCGAGAACTTACAATTCGCAGAATCGAGGTCCTCAGTATGGTCCTCAGAACGTGCAGAATCGTCCAAAGCAGAGTTACCAAACACCCAGGAAGAAATAGAGGAGGTAAGACTTTTAGCAGGCAGGTTAAAATATTTTCTCCCTGCATGGGAATTAATTACTCAGGACACGTTTATTTTAAACGTAATAAAAGGTTATAAAATACCTTTTAAAGAAACTCCTTACCAAGAATATCCCCCAACACGTAGCCCTCAATCCACAGAAGAAAGAAATTCTTTGCAAAAAGCTATTGACCTACTCTTGTCAAAAAAGGCTTTAGAAGTCTGTAAAGATTACAAGGGTCAGTTTTTATCATAATTCTTTTTGGCCGAAAAATCTGATGGCTCAGACAGATTTATACTAAATCTAAAAAAGCTCAACCAATTTATCGAGCCCAACCATTTTAAAATGGAAGATATCAAAATCGCTAAAAATTTATTAACCAAAAACGCGTTCATGTGCTCAATTGATCTGAAAGACGCCTTCCTTCTTATTCCTATCCATTAGGGATTGCAATCCCGCAAAGCGGGATCCCGCAATCCCGCGGGATCCCGCACATTTTGATGGCTTGCGGATCCCGCATAATATTTTGCGGGATCCGCAAAATTATGCGGGATCCGTAAAACTGACATTTGTTTTTTATATGAGAGATTTTATATGAAGTGATCAAAATAAAAAAAATTGTTAGCCAATCATGCTTAAATTCGAAGTATTTATAGTGCTTACAAATAGTAATCTTTGGTGAAATGGACATAATTCTTACCTAGTTTTATATTTAACAATAAATTAAAAAAATTTTGCTACTATAAGTTTTGATAGAGTTTTTCATGGTTTTTAGATTGGTGATATGTATATAAAAAAATAACATTTTTTTGGTCAAAAAAATATATATATACCTCAATATTAATACCTCGAGTTTAAGCATGATTGGCTTAAACTTAAATATGAGTGTGTCTTGTTTACTCATTTTTTTTACATCACCTAATGAATAAAGGGCAAACATTTGTCTATTGTTTACGACTATTTAAAATCTATAACGCCAACCAGTGTAGAAGCAGAAAGAGCGTTTTCAACAGCAGGATACATTTGTAGTTCCTTAAGAAGCAGGTTGGGGGACGAAACCATTAATATAATATGTTTTTTGAGATCATATTTTCAGTTAAATGAATAAAAAAATTACAGATTATAATTATAATTTCCAATCTCAATAAATACCTATTACTTAAACATAAACACACATATTTTCTTTCTTGATTACAAATTAGTGAGTCTAATTGTACAGTACAATAGCCTTTTTATTAGTAACTTTTTTTAATAAAAATAGTTTTAATTTTGAAGTTCCCATCATATTAGAATTATCTAATTAACAGAATTTATTTATTAAATCATGCACTTACACGCAGAAAAAACCATGAACGCCGGAAAAATTCCAAAAACACTGCGGGATCCCGCGGGATTGTTACCGAATCCCGCAAATGATCCCGCGGGATTGAAAACTGTGCGGGATTGCAATCCCTACTATCCATCCTGAAAGCAGAAAATTTTTAAGATTTCGTATCGAGGGAGTATTATATCAATTCACATGCTCTCCTTTCGGCTTATGCCTGAGCCCCTTTTTATTTACAAAAATAATGAAACCTGTCATGTCTAAACTTCGGTCAATGGGATTTTTATTGGTTATTTATTTAGACGATATACTATTAATCTCCATCTCTTACGCCTTGTGTAGAGAAAACGCGCTGTAATCCATTGCCTTATTAAAAGATCTAGGATTCATAATTAATTACGAAAAAAGTTCTCTAGTGCCTTCTCAGTCATGTACCTATCTCGGAATGATTTTAAATTCAAAAGATTTAACCCTAGAACTAACGGAAAAGAAAAAAAACTCGTACTATCTCCCATTTAAAGCAATTCAAGGTTGGCACCGAGTGCGACGTTAGGCATTTTGCAAAGTTGTTGGGCGTGCTAAACGCATGTTCTCCAGCACTCGCATACAGTCTAATTTATTGTAAACGGTTGGAGTGAGAAAAATATTTAACACTGTTATTCAATGATGACGACTACGATGCAAAGATGTTGATTAGAGAACACCTTCGTGAAGATCTCGAATGGTGGAAATCTCACATTCTAACAGGCTTCAACCCTATTAGAAGTCATCAGTTTCTACTCGAAATTAGCACAGATGCTTCGCTTATTGGTTGGGGCGCTCATTGTAACGGATCATCCGCGCAAGGGTTTTGGAATAAAAAAGAAAAATCCTTTCACATAAATTATTTAGAACTCTTGGCCGCTTTTTTCGCTCTAAAATGTTTCGCAAATCACTTATCAGATTGCGAAATACTATTACGTGTGGATAACACAACGGCAATAGCCTATATTAATAAATCAGGTGGAGTCCAGTATCAAAAATTAAATAATTTAGCTCGTGATATTTGGCAATGGTGCGAAAAACGCAAAATTTGGATCGTAGCGTCATATATCGCCTCCAAAGAAAACGTTGAAGCAGACGAAGCTTCAAAGAAATTTAATGTCGATACTGAATGGGAATTGAACGATAAAGCATTTGAAAAAATTCTTCACAAGATAGGTTCGCCAAAGATTGACTTATTTGCAACGCGTATCAATAAAAAATGCATTATCTTTTGTTCACGTTTTCCTGATCCTGAAGCAAGTCACATCGATGCTTTCACCATTCCATGGAATAAGGAATTCTTTTACGCATTTCCACCGTTTGCCCTAATCTTACCCACGTTAAGATAAATCATTCGGGACAGAGCTACCGGTATTGTAGTGGTACCAGATTGGCCTACGCAACCATGGTACCCCCTGTTTCTTTCCATGGCGTGCAAACCAATTCTCTATTTTGATCCTTCACCAAATTTATTACTTTCTCCTTCCAGGTATCTAGCCCATCCTCTTGCAAGGAGTTTGACGTTAATAGCAGCCAAATTATGCGGAAAGCTTTCTTAAAAAAGGGAGTGCCAGAGAAATCGCTAGATCTTTTTCTGTCATCTCTATCTGAATCAACACAGAAACAGTACTCTGCACCATTGAGGGAATGGGCAGCTTTTTCAAAAACAAACAAGATCGACATATTCCGACCAGAAATAAAAGATATAATAAAATTTCTTACATTAAAATTCAATAACGGAGCTAAATATGGCACGTTAAATTCCGCTCGATTAGCGATTTCTCTAATATCGGAAACACAGATTTCCAGGGATCCCCTGCTAAATAGATACTTCAAGGGAGTTTTTAGGCAAAGGCCTATAAAACCCAAGTATTCGTCTACTTGGGACACAGGGCCCGTTTTAAATTATATAGAAGAAGTATCTGCACGGTCAGACCTCAATACAACGGAGAGATCAGAAATAACAGCCACCTTGTTGGCACTTATTTCCGCCCACCGGCTTCAAACTTTGGCTGCAATAAACATCCTAAATATTAAAACATCGTCAACGGAAGTTAGGATAAAGATTCCTGACTTAATAAAAACTTCGAAACCAGGACGATGTCAACCAGAAATAATTCTTCTTTCTTATCAAGAAAGACGAAATGTATGCGCAGCTAAAACGGTACAAGACTACATCAAGTTTACGCAAGATAAAAGAGGAGACATTCAAAACCTCTTCATTTCAACGAGAGTGCCCTACAAATCAGTCAGTTCCCAAACGATAAGTCGCTGGATTAAATCCTTATTAAAAAAGGCGGGAGTCGACATGAACTGCTTTACTGCCTACACTACTAGACATGCTTCGACATCGATAGCTCATAAGCAAGGAGTCGACATAGATATTATTAAGCGGACCGCAAGCTGGTCAAATTCTTCTTCAACATTCGCTCGTTTTTATAATTTGCCGATCCAAAAAGACAGCGAGGTGTTCGCTGGTTCAATTTTACAAAAAACATAATTTTCTTGCATTAATATTAGTATTATAATATGAATATAAAAAATCATCACCTAGCTAAAGATTCGCAATGTTGGTTCATCATATTTAATTTTGTTGTGTTCACTAAAATAAATAAAACTTAAAAAAATTAAACTTTAATAAGAAAACGTTAAACTCTAAACATCTACATGTAATCTCGAGAACGAGGCGCCTTCGTATAATTGTAATCGAACTTACCTGTATGTGAAGTTCGATTACAATTATACGAAGGCGCCTCGTTCGAAGATGATTACATCTTTCCCTCCCAGCATTACCCATTAGTGTCAATTACCCAGTAATCATCAATTAATACAAAACTTTTCCTTTTAGCTAAAAACAAAGTAACAGAATATATTAAACTCTAAAAGAATGAAATCAAGTGCGCGTGCGCGCCAGCAGGCGTGCCGACGCAGGAAAAAATTCAAATTTAAACTCTAAACGTTGTGAAGTTTCTAGCAGCTAGACACTACTACATGTAATCTCGAGAACGAGGCGCCGAGTATAATTGTCAATTAAATTTCAGATAAAAAACTTTTTAATAAAATAGATATATTAAAATGAATTTAATTTCATTTATGAATAAATCGTAACTAATTATAATAAATTTTATAAATATAATATATTATATTTGCTGCTTTTTCTCAATGTTTTAAATTAAAATAATAATAATAAATCAAATTTCGTGTATTCTAGAATTTTTTATATTTCTTATTTTAATTTAAAATTATTTCTAGTACCTGTATATTTTCTTTTTATTAATTTCAAAAGTAATAATGATAATTTTACTAATAATTATTTTTAAATAATTTAAAAATTTTAAATTAAGAAATTGAAATTGTTGAACAAGAAAATAATTTTAAAATTTCTCTTTATATAATGATTGAATAAATCAGTACGAAAATATATGTGACAAAGTAATGAATTCTCATAAGAATCAATTGTAAACAGTAAAAACATAAATCGATCATAACTTTTTTCCCAAGAACTTACAGGTCTTAAAAATTTAAATACAAAATTTTAGAAACTTTATCTAGCAGTACACCAAGTTTTATCAAAATCTGTTTTATTTTTCGATTTACGGTAGAACTTCCTTAAGAAAGAATTCCAACTCTCTAGCTTTATTAGATGAAAAGTTGCAAATAAACAATATTAATTTGTTTAAAATTGTTCTGTACCGTTAAACACTACTTAACGCACTGCGTATTTTATATTAGAACGCTATCGAAATGTTATTAGTCAAATTGACATTTGCATTCATACTTTGTTTTTTATATTTATATTTCATATATTATATTGTATCAAATTATATTATATTATTTCATATTTTAACAATACGGTGTGAAAGGGCGATTTTTTATATTGTATAAGCCCGTTCAATGATATTAAATAAATAAATAAATAAATATATAGTTATTATACACTCGTTTTAACGACCTTACTGGCCCGATGAGTGTCCCCCGTAGGGAGTTCCTAGAATTGTACCTTTGTATATATTCTTTTTAAGTGTTTTTGCGTCTACAGAACGGCTTGAAATTAGGAGTACTCGCATTTGCCTGGACCACCCGGTATATTGGGTTTTCTCGCCAGTGGAGAGGGAAAACTGTAGAAAAACCTCACCGAATACAACCGGTTTATCGACAGTCGAGTTCTAGTGATCTGCACAGGTCGATTACCGACAGTGCATATCATTATTTCTTGACGTCAAACCTTCCACTGAAGTTATCTCACGAGTTAGAAAAATCCCAGACTCATCGGGGCGCGAACCCAGCAAGCTGGACTTGGCGCGACCGCAGAGTCAAAACAAAAAGTTACAACCTTCTAGTTCTATTAGATGAAAAGTTGCAAATAAACAATATTAATTTGTATAAAAAAATTTAAAAAACACATGCAACAAATGTTAGTTAAATTATTTTGCATGTAATTAAACGAAATTTTGGTGCGAATATTGTATAAAATGTTGATAAATATTTTTTAACGCGGGATCCCTTACATACAGGTAAGTTCGTTTGATTATACAATTATTTCAGAATAATTATTCGAAAAGTTAATATAAGAAAGACAGTAAATATAATTTATTTTAATTAAGTAATTTATTCACAAAATTTATTTATATTATATTCAATTAATTCAAAATTCCTTTTTGCTTTAAATTAAAATTTTTTTCAGAATACAAATTTAAAGTGTAGGTACTTTAAAATTATTTCAAAATTATTATTATTACTATTATTATTCATTGTGAATATTACTATTTGTAAAATTAACAAAATAAAAGAAGAATAATTTTGTCTGTCTTTAAAAAATATAAAATAATATCTTCTGTCATTTTTCTCTATTTTGCGTTTTTTCAGTGAATTGAAAAAAAAATCGATTACACTCTCTGATGTTAAACTCTTTTGAACTTTTGACAAAAATAATAATGACATTTCCATGCAAAAATAATGTAACCATTACCTTTTGTTTTTTCAAAAATAGTATATAACTCATTAACGTCTTAATATTTACACTCACTATTACTTTATTGAACATAAAAATTGTCAACAATATTAACCTCAGTATTAACCACAGAGGTGACAGTAAAGATAATTATTTATTTATATGTATTACTATCAAAGAAAAATTTTTTAAATGAAAAAATATTGTTACCGACATTAAAAACGCAACAAATGTGAGCGTTTAATCAATTTTTATCATAATTGACTGAAAAAACGCAAAGCAGAGAAAAATGCCAAAAGACATTATTTTAGATTTTTTAAAAACAAACAACTTTTATTTAAGAAATTTTTTCATCTCCAGTGTATTTCTTGAGAAAAATGATGTTTTTCTTAAAAAAAATAAAAAAATTTTTTTTTCTCTTGTACCATAATTGGGCATAAGTTAAATTCTTATGGAAAATATTCCTCCTTATGACCACAATTCCCAAAAAAAGTTTTAGCAAAAAAAAGGTGGGGTTTTTAAGTAAATTCAACTTTAAGTTTTTTAGTAAAATGACCGCCATTTTGTTATTTTTTAACATTTTTTAGTTTTTCCAATGGATTTGGAAAGACGAACAAAAGCCCTTTCAGATGCAAGAAGAAAAAATAAATTATCTTAATTACTTATAAAGTTCCAACACTTTAAAGATTTTTCCCCCTAAATTTTGTAGAAACGAAGTTTTCGACTTTTAAACTTAAAATCCTTATAACTTCAAAAAAAAAAAAAAAAAAATTTCAGCAAAATAAAAAAATACGTGTCGTCTAAAATTCTTTATGAAACGACATTCTGAAGTTGAAAACTACTTTCAGTCCCGAACAAGCTCTAGCCTGTCTGATTTTAAATGAATTCTGTCCAATATTAATTTGTTTAAACAATTTTCACATTTGTGAATTTTCGTTTATTATTGGTATTGAGCTATTAAAGGCTTAAAAAGTTGCAAAATGAAGAAAAAGTTACAATTCTCCAGCTCTATTAGATGAAAAGACCGTGTTGTTACTAAATAACAAAAATGTGTGCTAAAGCAGCGTGAAAGGTGCAAGATTTTTTTTTTGAAAATTCTAAAAGTCATTACTCTTTAAATCTGAATTAGTTAAAAATTAATAATTTAAAAGCAAAAACTCAGTCACTAATTTAAAAAGTTATATTTCTACTAATAATTTAGTATAAAGTTACTAATTTTTAGTCAAATTCATTTTTAGGTTATGTCAAAATAATTAGTCATTTTTTTTTACTAATAATTAGTTATTTTTAACTAATTCAGATTTAGAGAGTACTTTGGCTAATACGGCGCTATATATTATTTATATATTATATTTTATATTATTATTTATATATATTATATTTATTCTGTTTTCTAATTTTAGTAGCATTATAGATGCTTCTTCTCTGCAAATTTAGACGTTTAATTTTTTTTTAAATTTCAAAGTTTTTGTCATTTTTTAAAATATTGAAAAACTCGATTTTCTCAAAAACACCACCTCCTTTATTCTTAAAATTGTACATTTGTCGAAATGTTTATAACAATTTGTTTAAATAATTAATTTTTTAAACAATTTATAATTTAAAATTTAATTATCTAAAACATTCTCCACTACTCAGAATTTTTTGTAGGATAACAATTTTAATATTTGTCCATTTGTTTATAACAGTTTGTTTCAACAATTAATTTTTTGTATTATTTTTAATGTTGAATTTAATTATTTAAAAACATTTTCTACTTTTCAGAACTTTCTTTTCTGAAAAAATGTTGATATTTTATTATTTGTTTATAACAATTTGTTTAAACAATTATTTTTTTAAACAATTAATAATGTTTAAAATAATTATTTAAAACATTCTCCGCTTTCCAGAATCGATTATTTTTTGTTATTTCTATCTGTTTGGGCATGAGCAGATATAGCGTTTTGTTTCGATTTATAATTTATTAATTCATATATTAAAATATAAAGGGGCCAAATAAAATAATAAGGAGGGCTTGCATTTCGAGGAAATGTTAACGAAAGGATTCAAGAGCTCATTATTTCTTTTTCATGAGAAAGTAAACATAGCTCTTATTTGTTTATATTGTGCTCTGAATTGAACGACGCTCCGAGATATGATTCAAGACGAATGTAGTGTGTGATGTGGCAATCCACGATATAATTTGAACAGGGTCTATGGTATCGTCGCGGTCGTCTGTTGTTTTGTGATTCGATACGATAGATAATTCGAACTAACATTTTCGTTCCGTTCGGGGACTCTGTCACGAAACAAAAGTCCAGTCGACTTTTGTTTTGTGTCGCAGTCACTGAACGAAAGTCCGGTCGACTTTTGTTTTGTGTCGGAGTAACGGAACGACAGTCCCATCGACTTTCGTTCCGTAACTCTGGCACGAAACAAAAGTCCTATCGACTTTCGTTTCTGGGCCTTGGAACGGAACGAAAGTTCGATCGACTTTCGTTCCGTGACTCTGGCACGAAACTAAAGTCCTATCGACTTTCGTTTCTGGACCTTGGAACGGAACGAAAGTCCCATCGACTTTCGTTTCGTGCCAGAGTCACAGAACACACTGAGAAAAATGGATGTTTACCCTTAACATCTGGATGTTAACGCTTAACATATTTTTCACTTAACATAGGGACAGCTATCTAGATGTTCAGGGTTAACATCTACATATTCAACTTTAATATCTAGATGTTAAAATTTAATATCTTAGATGTTAACCTTTAATATTTAGAGGTTAAGCGTTACTATCTTGTTTTAAACATCCAATTCTAAACATCCATTTTTCTCAGTGCAGAACGAAACTGCTAGTTTCGGACACATCCCTGTTAAAAACTTTTAAAAATTTTGTCCAGCAACGTTCGCTATATTTTTCCAGTAATCTACACGCAAAAATACCAAAGTGTACCAAATTTCAAACCTCTAGGTCAAATAGTTTGGAAGATAAGGGGTGGGGGGACACGTTTTTTTTTTAAAAAAAGTTTTTCCTTGACAACGCTATGACCATCACCTCCAATCAGGTTCACTATATTTTTCCTGTACTCTCCTCGCGAAACTCTCTAACTCAGATAATTTGACCGCTATGGGGGAGGGGGGTAATGGTTTTGGGCGACGGACAAACGAGTGAAAACATAAGGGTTCCGTTTTGACACTTCGTGTCCGGATACCTAAAAATTACAATTTGTTAATGGTTCCAATAGTTGACAAAAGTTTAAGCTCTGTCATAAAATTAGGCAAGGATCAAACTAAAAAAGACTTGAAAAACAATGTTGTTTACAAATTTACTTGTAGTGAATGTTCAGCTACATATATCGGAGAAACTAAACGTTATGCGAAAAAAAGATTTAAGGAACATCAAAGTCATGAACATGTAATTTTCTAACACCAACAGAACAATGGACATTCTTTTGATTTAAAAAACTTGAAAATTTTAGATTGTGAACCGAATGATAAAAAAAGATTAATGTCAGAAATGATTCATATCAAAATTAATAATTTTACCATTAACAGAAAAACAGATATTCAATTCTTAAGTAATTCTTATTTTCCACTATTGGATAAGTTTATAATTTGATTAATTCCTTCGTTAATTGTTTTGATTTTGATTAGAATCTAATGTCCTCTCTGTGCTCTTATTAGGTAGAATTTTCATAAATAAATTTAGTTGACTGAATCACTTCGTTCTGAACTGATTGGGATTCTAAAATATTTTAATTTTCAACAACGAAATGTTTTATGTAATTTGTTTTATTTTTTGACATAATTTTATTCTTTGGACGAAATTTAGATGTAAACTTTATACAAGTTTTAAAGGTAAAAAGTTTTTGAGTGTTAAAATTTGCTGCTTTAATTATTATTATCGTCTTGTAAGATTATATTATAAAATTCAAATTTTATTAATAAATATAGCCTGAAGAGGATGGCAAATCCAGCCATCGAAACGCAGCTGTCACGGAACATCTGTGTTTTTTATTGTTTCATTTATTGGCCTTCCAGTGATCGACAAAATTCGCCTTTTTAAATATTTATAAGGAAGGGATAAAAAACTTCGTCAAATCTAGTATATACTAGTAAATAAAATTAAATCAATTATTATTGCACAAATATGATAATTTATCAAGTGGATTTGTGGGTGGTTTTGTGTTCAAATCTCTCACAGGTTCATTTTCTCTGGATCGGTTACACTTGTGTTCAGTTGACTGATCTTAAGGTGCATTTGTATCACGCATTTCATTAGGCTGTTAAGTCATAATTAACATGTAAATCTTTTTCACAGAAAGAAGAATGTTCACAAATGAAGAGTGGCTGGAGCTTATGAAATGGTGTGCCGAAAAGATAATTGAGGACAAACCCTTCTTGATACTAAGAAAATTCGACGAGATTGCATCTAATAATTCTACAAAGGAAATGAGCGAAGATGAGGGAGAACTAGATGAGTTAGAAGAAGAGGAAGGTGTGTCAGGCGGGATACAGGAGAAAGGCGAGCAGAATGAAAAGAAAAAGATGAGAAGCAATACGTGATCACAGAAAAACAGTGGAATCAAATGATGCAATCCAAAATGCACATTTTTTAAAAAACTAAGAAAATAATGTACCAAAAGAAAAACATGCTAATCTTACAGTTTTAGAAAGAGTAGAGCAGCAAGAACTAAAAATGAGCGAGTTGAATAAATCCGTGACAAAAATCTGCGATATTTCCATTAAATCTATGGAACAATTTACAGAAGCTTCAAAAATGATGAGAGCTGCATTACAAGACATAAAAATTGAAAAAAAGCAAGCGAAAAGATCGAGGAACTGGTTCAAGCGGTGATGACAGACCACGCGTCGCAGCTGAAACAAGTCCATCAACTGGTTGATTCATTAACTGGTTTACACAGCAATATTGCTAAATTTAACAAAATGGTAAGCAATAAACCACTCTCATTGGATGAGGAGACAGCTCTAAATAATAATTTTAAAAATGAATTAATAAATTTCTCGAATCTACATTCAGTATCATGGTTTCACCTTTAAATATTAATAGAACTTGTTCCGTTTAATGGAATTCATCTAATTTGAAGCCCTTTATTAAAGCGTCCCATACTTCTTGTAACAATCTGTGATCTGTAAATAAAATTACTTTTGTTAATTAGCACATCTTCTTGTTCGTATGTTATATTTATAATTCTAATATTTTATAGTCAAACTTATTTTCTTTTATTTTCTTAATTTATTGCATATCAGATTTATTTTTGTTCTATATGATTCTTATTTGCGTTCCAAAGTCAAGTCAATTGCAAGACGAGTACAGAAATGTCAACAATACATTTATCTATGTTTGTTGTTAACTCATTCACTTGTTATCTCTTTTATCTCTGCCTCTCTCACCTTATTTTATTTTATTTAAATATATTGACTAGCCGGCTAGATTTCCAAAAAGCGCTTGTAAATTTCTGAATAATTTCATGCGTCCCATCCCGCAAGACCCAAACCTCAAACACATTATGACGTCATTTCTAATTAAGGCCAGGTTCCTCCAAACAATTTTATAAAAATCTAAAATTTTTTTCTCTCTTAAATTGCTAAAAAATACTCTTAGAAATAATATAGAATTAGTCCCGAAGGTCCGCACGACCGAGAAGTAGATATACAAGAGGGGAGAGCGGTGTGCGCTAAGCGGTAAAAAAAATTGGCCATATCGGAATTATTGTTTTGTTGAATGTGTAATTTGACTGGACTAACAGGACTGCAGCAAGAAATGCAAAAATTCTTGAAAATAACACCTATGACGACCAGGAAGAATTTGTGTTCGCAGCCGGATTGGATACATGTGTAAATTTTACTATTTTTTACGATTTTTCACGAACAAAAACTTTAATCGCTTTTTTCTCAAAACCACGTTTTTCTCGAAACAACGTTTTTTGAACTGAGTGTCACTCTTATTTAGAAACTATTTCACTTATCAACATGAACCAAACGTCATTTCACTCTTCAAATGTCTCTCTATGGCGTAAACTAGAACCAAAAATATTCATCATTATTTAAAAAAATTATCAACAATTAAAAGTGAAAAAAAAGGTTAAATATTGAAAAATCCCGCAATTTGGTTTTTTTTGGTCAAAATGTTTCATTCTAGTTCACACCACAGCCAATGTCATACAGAATAAGAAACCATTTTGATTTTTGCTTTCAATTGATTGGATTCAGAGATATCGTGACACCCACCAAAAGAAGGGATTTTTTTGAACAGCCATTTTCGGTGTCGCCATTTAAAAAAAAAAAAAGTTTAATTAGTATTTTTATGTGTCTTTGTATATGAAAAAAGTTTGATTCAAAAAATTGTTTTGTAATATCAATAAAAAAAGTTTGAAAAAAACACGTTTTTTGAAAGAACCTGACCACTCAAACACGTGTTATCAACCTTTCACATTTCGAGTTTTAAGCTGAACATTATTTGCTACTTTTAATTATCTTTAAATATTTAATGAGTTTATTAATATATTTATTATTATTCCGTATCTTTGTCTACTTTTGTTAACAAAACGCTGCATGCAGAATCTACATAACCTCAAACGAACCCCTCGCTTCAACACATCTAAACTCTACCTCCACTTTTGTTTTATCTTTGAATTAATGCTCTCTTTCCAGGGAAACATAGACATTTTCTAACTTACCCTTACTACTGTTTGTTACATCTAGTTTTTCACTGCTGGAATCTGACATTGTTGATCGATCTCCTCTAGTTTTGATTTTTGCACACTGAAAACGTTGAGCTATTTTTTGCTACTGGGCTCCTAACCTTTTAGAACCTTCGGGGATGTCTTCTTATAAATAAACACGCACTTTGTAGTATCAAAGTATGTACGTTTCAAGTTAAAATTGAAGAAAATAATTTAATGAAGAAGAAATATACTAAAAAAGACAGAAGTAATTGAAATTTATTACAACAGTTTATAACTAAAGAAAGAAAAAGTGAAAATTTAAGAGAATAATTGAAAAAGGAAAACATTCATTTTGAAATGACAAGAAAAATTTAAATTTAAGAAATTCATTTGAAAGCAAAAAAAATTGAAATTAGAGACAATATTGTAAAATTGAAGAATTTCGTTTGACAAAAAATATCAAAAATTGAAGAAAAAACGGAGAATTTTGGGTATAGTAAATTAAAATTTGACCTTTTTCAGAGACACCAAGATATGTATATGGGGCAAAATTTCTCAAGTGTACCAATCGAAAAAATGAAAAGGGCTAATATTTGCACAAAATGTAGTATTCTAAGTCAGTACTCAAACCACCAATTATTATGAAATTCTAATGAAAATTGTAGAAGGGGGAGGGGGCTGAAGATTCTGGTCAAGTGTGAAGAGGGTATTTTTTGCAAAATCATAACTATTATGCAACAGAGTGGACAAAAAATTGACCTATATGTTTTTGAAAGGTTTTTTCCGCCTCTTTTCTATGGTGCAAAAAATTTTTGAAAATTTTCAAAATTTAACATACAGGTCAATTTTTTGTCCACCCTGTTGCATAATAGTTATGATTTTTCAAAAAATACTTCTAGGGAAACCAAAGTACATCTAAAGGTTTCCATTAAAATGGACAAAATCGCTGAAGGGAATAACGAGCTCTCATTACTCCCAGAGGATGTAGATCTCTGGACATTAAATTGTGCTGTGTACGAAAAAGCAAAGGTCCTGCTTCGTGAAAGTAACAGAAAATCTGTTTCAGACCGCGTTTATAGGACCTTTAAACGAATCAGACAAGTACAGTTTAAGATTGGGGTGGCTCGAACGCATGCTTCTCAATTGCAGAGTGTGATTGTATATCTTGAATCGAAAAGAAAATTTACATCCAGGGTTTTGGAAATAGCCCAGACTCTAAAAAGATTGCATCACACTCTGAAGAAATCGAAGTTGCAGACCATCAAGCAACATTGGATTGAGAAGATACGTTCTCTTGTTGTTATAAGAGAGCGTTTAGAACGGCGGGTTAAATGGATAAAGCAAAATAATACCTATGCTACTAATCCTTCTCGCCTGTTCAGTCCACTATCGCCAACTGTCGAAAGACCCCCATGTCGTGAAGAGATTGAAAACTTCTGGAGTAACATATATGGGAAAGCCCATTCAGTGAACGATGAAGAGTCATCCTTAACACTCTTTCGTAGCTTCTGTTTTAGACAGGGGCTTGACCATCCAGCCGAGGTAAGTCCACCAATTACTAAGGAGGAGGTGAGAAACATAGTTGCTAAAACGAAGAACTTTTCAGCACCCGGGCCAGATAAGATTAATAACTTTTGGTGGAAGAAGTTCTCTTCAACTCACCAACATTTGGCTCGAATATTCTCTACCTTTCTCAACGGTCAACATCCAATACCACAGTGGTTGGTGGAAGGACGAACGGTACTCTTACCAAAATCTGGTGATTTATCTATTCCAAAAAATTATAGACCCATAGCTTGTCTTAACACCTGCTACAAGCTATTCACTGGCATCCTCAAAGAGAGGATTTTGACATCCATCGAGACAGTTTGGAGTGCAATAAGCGAACAGCGAGGGTGCAAGAGAGGTCTGGCAGGTTGTAGGGAGAACCTATTGATTAATAGGTGTATTACCCAAGACGCGATATTTTATCGACGTAACCTGTCAATGGCTTGGATTGATTACCGAAAGGCATTTGACTCTACAAGTCATGAGCTGATCATCAAGCTCCTTGAATGCTTAGAGGTACATCCGAACATTGTGAGATGCTTAAAGGAGCTAATGCTCATGTGGAGGACAAGGTTTGTTATAACATCCAACAAACAGCAAGTGATGACTAACATCATCTCGTTTGGAAGAGGAGTTTTCCAAGGAGACTCCCTAAGTCCTCTACATTTTTGCATCTCCCTCTTGCCTCTGTCTGTAGTACTCCGAGAAAAATACTCTGGATACATGTGTGGAAAACCCAGAAATAGAGTCCATAAGATCAACCATCTGTTTTATATGGACGATCTTAAGCTATATGGATCCAGCAAGGACGAATTAAAAATTCTGGTGTTTGCAGTAGCCGAGTACTCCAGAGCTATTGGTATGGATTTTGGATTAGATAAATGTGCTGTTATCCATTTAATTAAAGGGAGACGAGAAACAGCTGAAATGTCGAGCGACTCTGAGAATATTCAGCTCATTGGTGGCAATACCATTCATCACCTTGGTGTTGGGGAAACATACACATATCTTGGAATTCCTCAATCGGAAAGTCAAGATTTGTGTGGGCTTAAAGATCATCTCCATATGAAATACCATGGTCTTCTCAGAAAAATTTGGGCTTCTGAACTATCTGGGAAGAATAAGATACAAGCCACAAACACATTAGCCATTCCTTTACTACTCTATACATTTGGAGCAGTTAAGTGGAATGTGAATGAGTTGAAGGAACTAGATAGAGAAACTCGCAAGATGATGACTATACATCGAAGTCATCATCCTAGGTCTTCCGTACCTCGCATTTACCTTCCACGCGATCGGGGAGGAAGAGGTCTTTTAAATTTAGAGTGTCTTCATCGTAGAATTGTTTTATCTGCAGCATGCTCAGTCATAAACAGTAGAGATCCTCTTATGCAATTTGTTCACCATCATGAAATTGCAAATGTTGGGGCGTTTTTATATCAAGCGGCAGAAAGAGCTGCAAGTGAACTTAGTCTCCCATTTGAAACCAGGGATATGGAACACGGTTTAGCATGTTTAACACCATTAATGCTTAAAAAACGTGTTAAGGAAGCAGAACATGCGCTTCTGTTGCAGGAGCATATTGACAAGCCTGTGCATGGACGGTTTTTCAGTCTCAAAAAAGAGTTGGGACTGTCTGGGGTTTTGTCATTTGCTTTCCTCAAGTCTGCTGGTTTGAAATCGGAGACTGAAGGATTTTTATTTGCTTGCCAAGATGGAGTGATAAATACTTTGGTGTATCGCAGTCGAGTGATGCATATATCTGTCGACAATACCAACTGTCGAGCGTGCAGGCAATACCCGGAGACACTTAGTCACATTCTAAGTGCGTGCCCGAAGTATGTATCAGCGCCAATAAACCTGATATAGTGCTCCAGGATCATAAAAGTAAGGTCATTTGTGTGATAGAGTTTTCGGCACCTGCTGAGAGCAATATCACTCAAAAGGAGGATGAGAAGCGGACAAAGTATCAAAACCTTCTGTTTGAATTGAGTAAAATATATCCAGGCTACAGGGTCAGATTAATTGTTCTTGTACTCGGTTGTTTAGGAGGGATGCGAGCTTCATTTGTGAGCCAATTACAAAAAATTCCTAGCTGCGAGCACAAGGCTAATGCGTTGGCGGTTCGCATGCAGAAGGCTGTTCTTCTGAACTCTCTAAATCTGGTTCGGCAGCACTGTTCATTATAAGATCCTATTCGGTAGCTCTAAAAAAGCATCCAACAACGTTCTTGACCACCGCTTAAGAATATCGGCGGCAATGGGTGAGAACAACAGTGTAAGAAACGAAAATAACAACTCTAGTAAATGAATCACGCTTTTGCTTACCCTCCAGGACGGATGGAGCAATAGTGGATTAGAATATGTAAAGCAAGAATGGGAGAGGTTGTTTTAGTGAGGTATTACCACAGCACGTGGTCGAGTCCCACACGAACAAATGCGTAAATGCATTTTTTCCTCTCCTAAACTTGTTTTGTAAAAAAAAAAAAAAAAAAAAAAAAATAATAATAATAATAATAATAATAACGTTGACGTTTCCAACTGTCGTGCATGCAAACAATACCCGGACACACTTAGTCATATATTAAGTGCCTGTCCGATTTATGCATGTAACAGATATATAGAAAGACACAATGCTGCACTGAAGTTTTTGTATTACCACCTTCGTCACCAGTACGGTATAGATAAGGAGCCCATTCTGCCGTATGCCCAAATGGATCAAGAATCCGTTGTAGAAAATGACCAGTGCAAGATCTACTGGAATTTTTCTTTCCCCACCACTCATCATATCAGTGCCACCAAGCCTGATATGGTCCTCCAAGATCATAAAAGTAAGATCATTTATGTAGTTGAGTTTTCGGCTCCTGCCGACAGAAACATCATTAAAAAGGAGGATGAGAAACGGATAAAATATCAAGAGCTCTTATTCGAATTGAGTAAAATCCATCCAGGATATAGAGTCCATTTGATTGTTTTAATTCTCGGCTGCTTAGGAGGGATGAAGGCTTCATTTGTGAGCCAACTGAAGAAGATCCCAACCTGCGAACGTCAAGCCAATCTGTTAGCAGGTAGAATGCAAAAAGCAGTTCTTTTGAATTCTCTTTTTGTGGTCCGACAGCACTGTTCCTTGTAAAAAAAAAACATCTTTAAAGGTAGCTCTAAAAAAGCATCCAACAATTTCATGTCGGCCGCATAAGAACATCGGCGGCAATGGACATGAAGTCCCAAAGAACAGAATGGTGAAACTGTACAGAGTAAAAAAAAAAGAAACTTTTGCTTACCTTCCAGGACGGAAGGAGCAAAAGTTGATAAGAATATGTAAAGCAAGAATTGGGAGAGGTTGTTTTAGTGCGGTATTGCCACAGGATGTGGTCGAGTCCCACACGAACAAGTGCGTAAATTGCATTTTTTCTTCTCCTAAACTTGTTTTGTAAAAAAAAAAAAAAAAAAAAAATATATATATATATATATATATAATTATATATAATTATATATAATTATATATAATTATATATAACTATATATAATTATATATACTATATATAATAATTATTATAATAAATAATAATAATTTGGTCATCTGAATTATCTGGGAAGAATAAGATACAAGCCACAAATACATTAGCCATTCCTTTACTTCTCTATACATTTGGAGCTGTTAAGTGGAATGTGGATGACCTGAAGTTACTAGATAGAGAGACACGTAGGATGATGTCAATACATCGATGTCATCACCCAAGGTCTTCTGTACCTCGAATTTACCTTCCACGCGATCAGGGAGGGAGAGGTCTACTTAGTGTAGAGTGTCTTCATCGCCGTATTGTATTGGCTGCGGCGTGTTCGGTGATGAACAGTAATGATCCTCTTATGCAATTTGTCCACCATCATGAAATTGCAGATAATGGGGCATTTTTATACAAAGCGGCAAACAGAGCGGCAGATGAACTTAGTCTTCCGTTTGATACCAGCGATGCAGAACAGGGATTGGCATCATTAACACCTTTGATGCTTAAAAGACAAGTGAAGCAGGCTGAACATGTACTTCTATTGGAGCAACATGTTAGGAAGCCTCTTCATGGGCAATTCTATAAGATTCTTAGGGAGATGGAGTTGTCTAAGGATATGTCTTTTAGATTTCTGAAATCTGCTGGTTTAAGATCGGAGACTGAGGGATTTTTATTTGCTTGCCAAGATGGTGTTATCAATACCTTATATTATCGCAGTAAGGTCATGCAGATACCTGTCGACAATTACAACTGTCAAGCATGTAAACAATATCCGGAAACACTTACTCACATTCTAAGTGCGTGTCCGACGTATGCATGTTCCATGTATATTGAAAGACACAATGCTGGACTTAAGGTATTGTATTACCATCTTCGACACCAATATGGTGTAGATAAGGAACCTGTCTTGCCATACGCCCAAGAGGATCAGGAGGCTGTTGTGGAGAATGAGAATTGCAGAATCTACTGGAATTTTTCGTTTTCTACCACTCATCGTATCAGTGCTACTAAGCCTGATATAGTACTCCAGGATCATAAAGGTAAGATCATCTGCGTGATTGAGTTTTCGGCTCCTGCCGAGGGCAATATCGCTCAGAAGGTGGATGAGAAACGGCAAAAGTATCAAGACCTGCTGTTCGAATTGAGGAGAATACACAGAGGCTATAAAGTCCATTTAGTTGTCCTTATTCTCGGCTGTCTAGGGGGGATGAGAGCTTCATTTGTTAGCCAGCTTCAAAGAGTTCCAACCTGCGAGCGTCAAGCTGACGCATTGGCAGGTCGAATGCAGAAGGCAGTTCTGCTGAGCTCTCTTCATCTGGTCAGGCAGCACTGTTCTTCATAATATAACATCACGAAGGTAGCTCTAAAAAAGCATCCAATAGCGTTCCTGGTCACCGCGTAAGAACAACAGCGGCAACGGACAGGAACACCTACAGAACCCTCCCCAGGTGGCGGATAGGGGAAATCCTCCCAGATATGGGTGGAACCGGGCAATTCAAATACCCGGGGCGGACCAACGTCAGATAGGGGTGGGCACCCGATATAATTGTCGACTTTGTGTTGGGCCAACCACTCACATAGAGTCTTTTGCGGTTACGACCACAGTAACGCGCAGCGCCACCCACAATGGGTCTCTCTCGGATGGAGACCAGGGTTCAGTTGGGAGTGGCAACAGGATAGAACCCAGGCAACGACCAGGCTTCGACCAGGGACAAACTCGTACACGTTTAAAATGGACGGACCAACTTCGAAGGGACATCTTAGACTGTTGGCGACAGAGCTCTCCGGACCGAAGAGGTTACATGTTGAGGCTTCATGAGCGATGGAGCAATATGCATCCCCAATACGCACAAATGAAACCTCAGTACTTACGAGATCAGGTATCCTTTTTGCGAAGGAAAGGCCACGAAGTTCTTCAAGAAGAACCCTCTGAGAACATACCATCAGTTCTCACAACAACACCTTTGCAGACAGTTGAGTATGTAAACATAAGAGCAAGGGAAACCAAAATCCATCTTAAGGTTTCCATTAAAATGGACAAAATGGCTGAAGCGAATAGAGAAATTTCATTACTTCCAGAGGATGTAGATCTCTGAACATTGAACTGTGCAGTCTATGAAAAAGCAGTTTCCTTGGTTCGTGACAGTAAGGGGTCGTCCACATATCACGTGATATCTTTAGGGGTGGGAGGGGGGTAGGCAAAATATCACGGTCCATGGAAATTTAATTTTTTAGCAATAGAAAAAGTATCACGAGGAGGGGGGAGGGGGTTCAAATTAGCTCAAATTTGTATCACGTGATATGTGAATGATCCCTAACAGAAAATCTTTCTGTTTCAGAACGCGTTGCCAAGACCTGTAAAAGAATTAGGCAGGTTCAGTTCAAAATTAGGGTGGCTAGACGGAATGCTTCTCACCTTCAGAGTGTGATTGCTTATCTGGAGACGAATCGGAGATTTACACCTAGAGTGTTAGAAATATCCCGATCTCTGAAAAGATTGCATCATACTTTGAATAAATCTAAGCTGCAGAACATCAAGCAGCATTGGACTGAGAAGATACGTTCTCTTGTAGTCATAAGAGAACGTTTAGAACGTCGGGTTAAGTGGATAAAACAAAATAATGTTTTCGAAACTAATCCTTCCCGCCTATTCGGTATAACGTCGCCGGTCGTTGACAGACCACCATGTCGCGAAGAGATCGAAAACTTCTGGAAAAACATCTATGAAACCTCATATTCGTTGAATGAAGAAGACGCTTCTTTGCCTCTTTTCCGTAGCTTTTGTCTTAGACAAGGGCTTGACCATCATGCGGAGGAATGCCCATCAATTACTAAGGAGGAAGTGAGAAATGTAATTGCTAAAACTAAAAACTTTTCAGCGCCTGGGCCGGATAAAATTAACAACATGTGGTGGAAGAAGTTTACTTCAACACACCAACACCTGGCCCGCATATTCTCAACTTTTCTCAACGGAGAACATCCCGTACCACAGTGGTTGGTGGATGGACGTACGGTACTATTGCCAAAATGTGGAGATTTGACTTGTCCAAAGAATTACAGACCAATAGCTTGTTTTAACACCTGCTACAAGCTATTTACTGGTATCCTTAAGGAAAGAATTTTGTCATCTATTCAACCAGTATGGAGTACAATAGGCGAACAACGAGGATGCAAGAGAGGTCTGGCAGGTTGTAGGGAGAACCTACTGATTGATAGGTGTGTCACCGAAGACTCGATATTTTATCGACGAAACTTGTCCATGGCTTGGATTGACTACCGTAAGGCGTTTGATTCCACCAGTCATGAGCTTATTATTAAGCTTCTTGAATGTATTGCGGTACATCCAGACATAGTGAGACGCTTGAGAGAGCTTATGCTTTTATGGAGAACAAGGTTTGTATTAACATCAAACAAGCAACAGGTGATGACTGACGTCATCATCTACAAAAGAGGAGTTTTCCAAGGCGACTCTCTTAGTCCTCTATTGTTTTGTATCTCCCTCTTGCCTCTGTCTGTTGTGCTTCGTGAAAAACACTCTGGATACTTGTGTGGCAAACCAAGACATAGAGTTCACAAGATTAACCACCTGTTTTACATGGACGATCTTAAGCTCTATGGCTCCAGTAAGGAAGCATTAAAAATTCTAGTGTTTGCAGTGGCCAAGTATTCCAGTGCAATTGAAATGAGCTTTGGACTTGATAAATGTGCTGTTGTCCATATGAATAGAGGAAGACTAGAAACATCTGAAACATCAGACGATTTAGACGATCTTCAGCTTATTGGTGGCAACACCATTCATCATCTTGGTGAATGAGAAACTTACGCATATCTTGGAATTCCACAATCGGAAACTCAAGATGTGCGTGGGCTTAAAGATCAACTCCAAATTAAATATCGAGGTCTTCTCAGAAAAATTTGGTCATCCGAATTATCAGGGAAGAATAAGATACAGGCCACAAATGTATTAGCCATTCCTTTAATACTCTATACATTTGGGGCTGTTAAATGGAATGTGGATGAGCTGAAGATACTGGATAGACAAACGCGCAAGATGATGACAGTACATCGATGCCATCATCCAAGGTCTTCCGTAACTCGAATATACCTTCCGCGAGATCAGGGAGGAAGAGGGTTACTAAGTTTAGAGTGTCTTCATCGCCGTATTGTACTGGCTGCGGCATGCTCAGTGATGAATAGTACGGATCCTTTAATGCAATTTGTCCATCATCATGAAGTTGCAAATAATGGGGCATTTTTATATCAAGCGGCAAAGGAACTTAATCTTCGATTTGATACAAATAATACCGAACATGGAGTAGCGTCATTACCACCTTTGATGCTCAAAAAACATGTAAAGAATGCAGAACATGTACTTCTTTTAGAAATACATGTTAGTAAGCCTGTTCACGGACAATTTTATAATATCGTCAGAGAAATGGGATTGTCTGTAGGTTTGTCTCTTGCATTCCTTAAATCGGCTGGATTAAAATCGGAGACAGAGGGATTTTTGTTCGCTTGTCAGGATGGAGTGATTAATACTTTGGTGTACCGCAGCCGTGTGATGCATATACCTGTTGACGATTCCAACTGTCGTGCATGCAAACAATACCCGGAGACACTTAGTCATATATTAAGTGCCTGTCCGATTTATGCATGTAACAGATATATAGAAAGACACAATGCTGCACTGAAGGTTTTGTATTACCACCTTCGTCACCAGTACGGTATAGATAAGGAGCCCATTCTGCCGTATGCCCAAATGGATCAAGAATCCGTTGTAGAAAATGACCAGTGCAAGATCTACTGGAATTTTTCTTTCCCCACCACTCATCATATCAGTGCCACCAAGCCTGATATGGTCCTCCAAGATCATAAAAGTAAGATCATTTATGTAGTTGAGTTTTCGGCTCCTGCCGAGAGAAACATCATTAAAAAGGAGGATGAGAAACGGATCAAATATCAAGAGCTCTCATTCGAATTGAGTAAAATGCATCCAGGATATAGAGTCCATTTGATTGTTTTAATTCTCGGCTGCTTAGGAGGGATGAAGGCTTCATTTGTGAGCCAACTGAAGAAGATCCCAACCTGCGAACGTCAAGCCAATTTGTTAGCAGGTAGAATGCAAAAAGCAGTTCTTTTGAATTCTCTTTTTGTGGTCCGACAGCACTGTTCCTTGTAAAAAAAACATCTTTGAAGAACATCGGCGGCAATGGACATAAAGACCCAAAGAACAGAATGCTGAAACTGTACAGAGTAAAAAAAAAGAAACTTTTGCTTACCTTCCAGGACGGAAGGAGCAAAAGTTGATAAGAGTATGTAAAGCAAGAATTGGGAGAGGTTGTTTTAGTGCGGTATTGCCACAGGATGTAGTCGAGTCCCACACGAACAAGTGCGTAAATGCATTTTTTCCTCTCCTAAACTTGTTTTGTAAAAAAAAAAAAAAAAAAAAAATAATACTAATAACTCAGTAATTAGATGACCATTACAGAACATCGTATAGGTATTTGATCGGGTTGGTAAGGGACTTGTGGTACCCATTACGGGATATCACAGAGTTTCTGAGCCAACTGGGTCGGGTACTTGAATGGCATTTAAGATGGGGTTTCTGACACCCCAATCGGGCGCCTCCTCAGGTGGCGGATAGGGGAAGGCCTCTCAGATATGGGAGGTACCGAGGAAATTTAAATACCCGGGGCGGACCAAAAGTCTGATAGGGGTGGGCACCCGATATAATTGTCCACTCTGTGTTGGGATAACCTCCCACACAGAGTATTTGCGGTTACGACGACTGTAACGCGCAGTGCTACCCACAATGGGTCTCTCTCGGATGGAGATCAGGGTTCAGTTGGGCGTGGCAATAGGACAGAACCCAGGCAACGACCAGGCATTGACCCGGGACAAGCTAGAGTACGTTTTAAATGGACGGACCAACTTCGGAAGGACATCATGATATGTTGGCAATTACAAAAGATTCCTAGCTGCGAGCACAAAGCTGATGCGTTGGCGGTTCGCATGCAGAAGGCTGTTATTCTGAACTCTCTCAATCTGGTTCGGCAGCACTGTTCATTATAACATCCTATTCGGTAGCTCTAAAAATGCATCCAACAACGTTCTTGACCACCGCTTAAGAACATCAGCGGCAATGGGTGAGAACAACAGTGTAAGAAACGAGAATAACAACTCTAGCAAACGAATCACGCTTTTGTTTACCCTCCAGAACGGATGGAGCAATAGTAGATGGGAATATGTAAAGCAAGAATGGGAGAGGTTGTTTTAGTGAGGTATTACCACAGCACGTGGTCGAGTCCCACACGAACAAGTGCGTAAATGCATTTTTTCCTCTCCTAAACTTGTTTTGTAAAAAAAAAAAAAAAAATTAATAATAATACTAATAATAATAATAACAGTAATAATACCGATAATAATAATTAAAGTTAAGATATTAATTTGTAGTAATAACTAATAAAATTAGGGTAACACCATACAAAAATCACATCCTAAAAATATTAAAATCAAAGATAGTTAAACGAATTTGAAAAAAAGAGCGTTTTCACAAATATTTTAGATCGAGTGAAAATTGGTAAATTAACTTGCTGAAAACAACGGCTTGCGCTGGTCAGGGATAGATCCGCGGCCTTTGCGGGGGTCGCAGTTGCACCGGCGAGCAGGGGGGTCTCGGTGAAACCGGTTTTGTCGCCCAGGCCGGCCGAAAATTCTCAAGACGGAACGTTTTCTAATTTGTGAATCTATTGAAAAGGGCTCTCATTTGGAGGATCCAAACAGAGATGCTCCATTCGATTTGTTGCGTCGCCTTTTCATATGTTTGACATATAACAAGTCCTCCCCCTTTAGGCCGTGTCTTGGTGATGATAGGAATTACGCTTTGATTTAACTATTTTACTCAATGATCTCGCACCTCCTCCGAGGCACATAGGGGCGGTTATCCCTGTAATTAACTCGACGTTGGTGTCTCATGGCGTATCGCTCTCCGGCGGTACCTACTTCTTCGCTACCGCTATATCCTCTGATATCTCGGTATTCTCTGTCGTATCGCCCTCCGGCGGTACTTAATCTTTCCCTACTGCGATACCCGATTGACAAAAGTTCAGTCACAGGAACGTAAAAATTCCTGTCGAATTTTAATAGGGACACTAAGCGATTACATAGCCTCTTGTGTTCAAGTGCTTGCTGCACCTCCTCGTGGTGTCAATCGGGAATACACTGTTTTTACACTGTAGCTAAGTCAGTAAGCGCCAATGCTACTTGTTGACACCTGTGAAGAGGTTAGCCTTAGTCCGCTTAGGCGCCCCTGTGGTGAGCAACTGGGCATTCCTAATTCATGCTGTAGCGAGCGTCTCCCCGTGGTGTATGGGAGGAATACTGGGAAAACGGCCTGAACGTCTTTAGGGTACGATCCTGGTTGCTGTTTATGCAGCCGCCAACCGAGAATTTAGCGTCCCAAAATGCCGCCTGATGTCAAAGTAAAGAAATCTATAGGCTAATGGTTAATGGACGTGCGGTGTGTGCTCTTGCCGTGTTAGGACCCGATCAAGGGCGTGCGAATGGTTCTCTTCGTTCGTCCCTTGTAGGGCCGCGGGGGAAGTGCACATTGCAAGTATGTTTGGTAAAATCCTAGAAATAAGGGAGTGGATTCGGCTCCCCACCTAGGTACCCGCACCTGGGTATAATGGTACCATGGGCGACCGAGGTGGCTCGAAGGCGTTGCCTTCCCTCGATCATTTAAGGTCGGACTCGTGGTGGTCGTGGTTGAAAGCTCTATGCTTGAGCAAGATGTTGAAGAACACTTGAGCCTGACGATAAAGTAGCGTTAAGGAGTCAGTGTCTGAAGTGTCGATGTGTGAGTCGCATGTTTCGACTCGGTTTAGCAGTTATGCACAAACTGCGATGGTCTGGAAGGTGCCCGCCCCCCCACCGAGGGGTCACACTAAGGGCAATCCACCTTAGTGCGAAAATCGGTAGGCATGTGTAGCGTATTGAGAGGATGACCCGGCGGTGATCAGAGTACCTCCCTAGTAGTCCGAAGGGTCCGGGTGACATAGTTGAGCCCGGGGTTAGTAAGGCGAACGGCTAGCGAAACGTGAACTTAAAGGTAACATAAGCTCAGCTGCAATTCGATCCTGTCTTGTTATGTACGGCAGGCTGACCTGAGAGTAAGCAGATTAGCTCCCTAGTAGCCCGAAGAGTCCGAGTGACATAGTTGAGCTCGGGGTTAGTAAGGCGAACGGCTAGCGAAATGTGAACTTAAAGGTAACAGGAGTTCCGTCTGCAATTCGGGGTGTCTTGCACTGCACAATGCCGCGCCTGGTCACCGTTAGCGACTCCGTGAAGGAACCGTAGGCGGACCAGTGTGGTATATACCTGTACAGGTGGGAACCGCACGTTAAACCACGGATGCGCCTACTGCGATAACCTCCGGCATTGCGATTTGACCGGTCTTGGGGAATTCTGGAAGGGTTGCCCTCTACCGGATGCGTGACGACGATCTCGATCGAGACAGCTGGTGTAAAGAGGGCACCGGTCGGTGCGCGCTCTTGGGTCGAGAGGTATCCGGCGGATACCGACTCTCGGCTTGGTGTGGCGATAGGGGCGTGTTGACCCTCAGTGGTTGTAGTGACGGTGGTCTCGGTCGAGACGGCTGGAATTAAGGGGGCACCGGATGGTGTTTCCTCTTGTGGCGAGAGGTATCCGGAGGATACCGACTCTCGGTTAGACATGGCGACAGGGGCATGTTGACCCTCAGTGGTTGTAGTGACGGTGGTCTCGGTCAAGACGGCTGGAGTTAAGGGGGAACCGGAAGGTGTTTCTTCTTGTGGCGAGAGGTATCCGGAGGATACTGACTCTCGGCTAGACATGGCGACAGGGGCATTGTGAGCCTCTGTGGTTGCAGTGATGGTCTCGGTCGAGACGGTTTGTGTTAAGAGGGCACCGGGTGTTGCTTCCTCTTGTGGTGAGGGTCCCTTGAGCGAGACTTAGATTTTGATTGGCCCTTGTAATCCGGTGACTAGGATTCGAGGCTAGGGTTAGTTAGGAAACGTGGACCTTGTGGGGGCCATTTTCCTTTTGGATCCAAACTACCTCAGGGGAGGCGACTTTAAGTACGAGGTGTGGACCAGTTCGTACCAAGGCCAAGTTAGCGTTGAAACGTTCGGCCGCATTCGACAGTTTGTGGTTCCGGGCATAAACCCAGTCCCCAGGGAAATAATTTTGCGTTCGAGTTCGGTCGGTGCTCTTTTTTAGGTAGTTGGCTTGGTTCACATTCGCTTGGTACTCTCGTTCGGCGAAGGAGCTAGGTTGGACTGGATCAGGGAGGTCCCAGTCGCAGGGCTTTTTGATTTGCTGGCCAAGGAGTAAACACGACGAAGAGGTTCCTGTGGCGGCATTCTGGCGTCGCATCAGAGTAAAGAGTAAGTCGGGGACATGTATATCCCAAGAGTCTTGTTTTCCCCCAGCTAAGCGGAGGCGCAATCCTTTCTTAATTGCTTGGGTTCGCCGCTCCGTCGGATTGGCGCGGGGGTGGTACTCTGGGGTTGTCCATAAGGTACAACCCCACTGTCGGCAGGCTGCAATCCAGAGTTTGCTCCGGAATTGCGGTCCGTTGTCGCTTAGCAAGCGTCGTGGATAGCCGTGGCGTGGGAAGACTTCAGTTCCTAATATATCAATAATCGAGGAGGTCTCTGAATTTCGAAGAGGAAAGGCTTCTATCCATCGAGTAAAGACATCTGTGATAACCAGAAGGAAACGGTTTCGCTTCTTAGTTAGTGGGTAGGGACCCATGAGATCTAGTGCTAGCGTTTCCCAACCCGTGTGGGCTGATCGGGGACGCAACCGTACAATGGCAGGGCGGTTAATTGGCTTAATGCATCGACATAGTTGGCATTGCGCCACGTACCGCCTTATTTCTTGGCACATTCCGGGCCAAAAGAAGTGTTGCTGGATACTTTTAGTGGTCTCATCGACCCCTGGGTGCCCAGCTAGAGGAACATCGTGGTATTCCCATATCACTCGCTGTCTTAGTGCAACAGGGACTCTGAGGAGCCAGTGAGTGCCATTGGGCCCTCGTTTCCAAAGACCCATTTCGTGTAGCTTCCTCTCTTTTAGGAATTTCTGGTCCTGAGGGTTGGAAGGGTTTGACCTTTGGAAGCTTAGGAAATCTTTCATCTGACGCCAGATGGTTGGATCTTCCTGTTGGGCTTCTGTGATTTCGGATACCAGCGAGGGAGTTACGATTGAGCTAATGATGGGAGTGTCATGGGAGGTTGTCCGGGTGTTGTAGCCGGATTGAGTGGGGAAGGACATGCGTTCGAGATCCGGTTCTCCCGGAGATTCCCCAGTCGGATCCGGGGCTCTGGAAAGAGCATCGGGCAGCTCATTTTGTGGTCCGGGCACGTGTGTAGTGTGGAAACTAAATTCACTCAAAAAAATGTGCCACCGATTTAACTTGGACCGGGAGTCCTTCATCTGATCGAGCCACGTGAGTGTTTGACTGTCGGTTCTCAGCTCGAAGTGACGATCTTCTAAGTATGGTCGATACTTTCGAATGGCCCAGACAACCGCAAGACATTCTTGCTCGTTGCAATGATAACGAGTCTCAGTGGGACTGAATTTCGCACTACCGTACGAAATTATTCGGCGTTTGCCAGAGGATTCCTCCTGGAACAACACGGCGCCCATGCCAAGGGCACTTGCGTCTGTTTGTAGGATAAAAGGGAGGTCTGGGTCTGGTCGACTCAAAGTAAGGGGATTACGGAAAGCTTCTTTCACGGTTTCGAACGCCTTTTGGTGTTCCTCGGTCCAGCGGTATGGCTTCTTGGGTGAAAGTAAATTGGTTAGGGGGGCAGAAAGGTCGGAGTATTTAGGGATGTACTCCATTAGCCAATTGCACGTTCCTATAAACGAAGCGAGTTCTTTCTTATTTCGAGGGGGAGCTGCGTTTTGAATGGCGTCCACATGCCGAGGCTGGGCATGATTTCCATTCGCGGTAATAGTGTGACCTAAGTAGGGCAAGCTGCTCTGCCCGAAGGTACACTTGAGAAGGGTGCAGGTCAGTCCGAAGACCATAAGCCTTTCTAACACGAGGGCCAAGTGTCGAAGGTGCGTCTCCCAGTCTGGCGAAAAAATAACAATATCGTCCAGGTACGAGCTGCAAAATTTACCCCAGTACGTGGCCAGGGAGGAGCGCATAAGGTTCTGGAAGGTTCCGGGGGCGTTCTTCAGTCCAAAAGGCATAACTCGAAACTGGAACTGGCCCCCGTCGGGTGTGGAGAAAGCAGTGTACTTCCGGGCTCTAGGCGCCATTGGAATCTGCCAGTACCCGCTCTTCAAGTCAAGGGTCGTGAAAACTTTGGCTGTTCCGAGATCTTTTAAAATCTCGTGGATGCGAGGGAGACATTGGGGGGCATCGGTGGTTTGCTTGTTTAAACGCCGACAGTTGACGCAGAAGCGGTAGTCGCCCCCTTGTTTATTTGCTACTACTATAGCCGAGCTCCAGGGGGACGTGGTAGGCTCTACAATGCCTTCGGCAAGCATATCCTTCATTTGCTCGTCAATAAACTTTTTCTTAACGTCAGAGAATAGACTCGGAGCTTCGCGAAATGGTCGAGGGTCTGACAACTCGATGTCGTGGGTAATCGTTGGTGTTTGCCGCAAAGGTCCGCCTTTGTGAAATACCGACTCGTAGTTTCGAAGAACTTGTCTTAGTCGGCCTGCGTATTCTGGCGGAACGGAGGAGGATAGATCGAAGTCTATCGGATCGGTGCTCCAGACATTGGACACGGGTAGAGGGGTTAGGAAAATGCGCTGTCGTTCCTTGTTGCCAAGGTAAAGACAATCGGTTCGATGTTCGTGGTGAACGTCGTGTTCTTTCAGCCAGGCTCGGCCCAGTACAAGGTCGGCGCGTAATTCTGTACAAGCTTGAAAGAAACTAGGGTATGCCTCGTTGCCTATTACAGGGCTGAGTTTTAAGGTACCGTTTAGACGGATTGTGACACCTTTTGCGGCGAGAGCGGCGTGCATGGGCCCAGGCTGCAGGGACCTTTGTTCCATTTCGTTCAAAATGTCGAACTTGACATAATTGTGGGAAGCGCAGGAGTCTATCTCCGCCACGACTTCTCGATTACCTAACCGAACTCGAGTGCGGGGCAGGTCTTGGCCTGAGGAATAAAGTGAGCTTAAGGTTGGGGTGGTTGTGAACCGACGGCTCCTTGGGTTGATTGGGAACCGACGGCTCCCTCGGTCGGTCGGGCTGCCGGTGCTCGCCAGTTTCCCTGGATTTGAGCCTGATAGACGGGACAGTCCCGGTGGTAGTGAAACTCGGGGCAGTAATGACAAGGCGGAAGACGTCCTTGTCTTGTTACCATGGGTTCAGCGGGGGCCCTTCTCGGGGGCTCCTCTTTGGGGTTGATTTTCTTGGGAGCACAATCAGCTTCGTCTTGTTCTGCGTGGATTGCGGCTTCTAGCAGCTCGGTAAAATTTCTGGGAGCAGTCGGACGAACTAGTCGACGGAGTGTTGGTTTCAGAGATTCCAGAAGCATTGTGGTCAGGTCCGCTGGGTCCAGGTTGAGTTGGAGTCGTTTGGCTAGTAAGGATTTTTTTTGAAGAAAAACTGCGACCGGTTCCTTTTTTCCTTGCTTTTGGGAATAGAGGGCTGCTTGCAGCCTCATAGTTACGGTCGGGCCGGAGTATTTCTTGAGAAAGAGTTCTTTGAACTCTTCCCAAGAGAGGGCCAAATTGGTGTAGGTGGACCACCATTTTTGGGCCTCCCCCTTTAGGCCTTGAACCACTAATTGAGTGCGTAAGTCATCCGGGGTCCTGGCCTGGGCGAAATGGCGTTCGCTGTTTACAATAAACCGTTGAGGGTCTTCGTGGTCGTGTCCCGAGAAATCGGGAAACGGAGGCGGTGGGGACTGGAAGGCACGAATCAGACCCATCCAGTCATTGAAGGTAAAATTGCTCGGCATGGCCAAAGCCGGGTTTGTACTCGTAGTTTCGGAGGTGGTGGAGGGGGCAGCGAGGGTCACCACCGGGTTTGAGCCGAGGTCTGATGAGTTAGACCCTGGAGCCTGGTTTTGGGCAAGGTTATTCATATTGTCGATGGCAGGAATGTTGGGCGCCACCGGGTGTTGAATTCCACTCCCGGAAGTGGAGGTGAGTGAATTATCTATGGAGGCTTCCTGTGAGGCAAGTTGCCCACTTTGGTTAATGTTAGGATCTGGGGTTTTCTCTTTTTCTGAAGGTAGAGAAGGGGGTGAGCAGAACAGGTTTGTTGAAAAACGTGCTGCTTGTCGTGCTGACAAGTCGCGTAAGCTTCGCTTAATTGGACCTGTGTTTAGGGGTGCATGCGGGCTAGCTCTTTTTCGGTAGGGGGCCATTACTCCGGATTCTCTTCGATGTCCATCAAAAACAAAGCCCCACGTTCTGGGCGCCAGTTGTTACGGTCTAGGTGTGTTTGGGACCGAAACTGGTGTGGTGTGGTTAGCGGAGTTAGCCGGGAGGGGAGTTTGGAAGTCCCCGTACTGAGCCCCTGTTGGGTTTCCTGGGAAAAACGGTTAGGGAAAGCTTTCGAGAAGGGCCTCGAATGGTACTGCAAGGAAAAACGGACTAGGGAAGGAGTGACACGGTTCCACGCGGGGTATTACGGCGATACGGGCCAGTACTGGCGGCGCGCCGACCAAGAAACCGAGGGTGTCGGGTTGGTATCGTTTTTTTTTTTTTTTTGTTGTTTTTGTTTGTTTTTGTTTTTTTTTATTTAATTTTTATTTTATTTTATTATTTTTTTTTGTTTTTTTTATTTTATTTATTCCTGTACAAAATCGATACTTAACTCTAATGACGGCGAGATTGTTGAGATCGATGCTGCTGAGATTGAGCACGGTCGAGAATTCCTCTGTACCGGGCCTCAGAGAAGTCCACTAGAGGACGAGGGGCAGCTGGAGTCCGAGCAGGTCCGTGGATTATGGATCCCCGGCGTGGGGCAGTAATCGGCCATTCCTCGGCGCTGGAGCGGGGAAGGAGCTGGTACCCCTGCAATGGGAGCAGCGGGGGCCGGAGTCGGAGGTCGTGGAAGATTTGGTTCTTCGACTTCCTCGGTAAAGGAGTCGGGGTGTAGGGAGATCTCGTCGTCCGAAAGGGCGAGATCTTCCTCCAAGGTGGAGGTAGATGACACAAAAGAGGGGCCTGCAGCGTTGTCGGAGCTTGGTTGAACGAGCTCCACCGGGGGTAGGCTAGGTTCAGGAGAGCTCAGTGAGGATGAGTCGCTCTCGAGCTCGATTAGTGCCAAGAAATGTTCACTGACCGTCGGAAAGGGCGATCTCCGTTGCAGAGGCGGAGAGGGGGTCCTCTGTTGCGGGGGTGGAGAGGGAGATCTTCATTGCGGAGGCGGTAGGGGAGCCTCGAAGTTTAACTCGCCTTCGAGGCGACGAAGAAACTCGTCGAAATTCTCCCTCCGAAGTTCGGATCGGACGGTCGGGACGTAGTGCTCGGGGGCGATTGGTCCCTCCGGAACATAAGGCTGGGGGGTGGAAGAAGCCACAGGGCGACTTAAGGGTGGAAAGAGCGGTTCTGGTGGTGTACGGGCGGTACTAGGCAGAGGCTCGGTGTCCCTGGGGGGGCCCCTACTAGGGGCTGCAAGACCTTAATCGTTGGTGTAGGGGTTCAAGGGTGACCGGATTTCGGGTTCGTCCTGAGTGTGGTCATCTGAACTAAGAAGCAGCCCGCCCAATCTGTATAGGTGTACCTACCGTGCCCAGGGATGAAAGGCACCAGGGTTAAAAACACGACCGGCACTGGGTCACGACTAGAGCGGGATTTCCCGAGTCAAGTCTTGGGTGGCCTCCGTTAAATCGCAGGCATCTGGGGCTTGATTTCGGGTGCCCGTATCTGGGTGTCTCTCGGGGTCGTAATGCGTGGGTGTGTCAAACGGTAGCTCCTCGGGATACCGGACGCCCTCCCGAGAGTAAGTTGTCTTGCCGTCATAAGGGGCTCTATGACGGTCGACCTAAACTCCCCATAACTCGTGGGACTAACAATGAAAACTAATGCACCAAATAACAAAAAATCAAACAATGATAAAACGATCGTGAAACACAAGTCAGTGTTCGATGATACTTCTGACGAAGAAGCGAGCATGATTGTGGATGGAGAGGAGAGAATGGAAAGGCCTAAAAAGGAGGTGAAAAAGAGGAAAATTACGACGACAGAGCAGGGAAATGAAAGTGCTAAGGAAACCAAACACGCAGAGGTAGATGAGCTTAAGGCCTTCCGGGAGGATGCGCTTCTTAACAAAACGCGATTAAAGAGGTTGATCAAAAAGAACGGATCAAAACTATCTGAGGAAGTATCGGCTGAAATTTTACAGATAGGGAGAGTTCTCACCAGTATGGTGGAGCGGCTGACCGTTAGGAGCGCATACCTTGCTGGAAAAGCCGAGGGGCGTCTCGAGCAGGAGCAAATGATCGAGAAGGCGATTGCCAAGGCGTTTGAACAAAGGGCAAATAAGGAGTCATTCGCGCAAGTGACTGGTAAAAATGCAGAAAAGAGGGAAACTGCAACAGTAAAAATTCCGGCGATCACAAAGGTGAAAAAAGTTCCTCAACTCGCTAAGGTGGCTCTAATCAGGGCACCTAACGAGAAGGAGAACAGTGAGGAAACGAAGAAGTCGGTGTTGAAGTTGATTAATCCGACAAAGGAAAAAATCAATGTTAAGGGCGTACGCAAGATGAAGGAAGGTGGTCTGGTCATTGAGGCCAACACCGAGGAGGATCTGAAAAAGATCCTGGAGAATCCCTCTCTCAAGGAGAAAGGTTTCACTGCCTCCAGGGCGGGTTCCTCGAACCCACGTCTGGTGGTATTTGATATACCGATCGAATTGAGTCCAGAGGAAATAGTAGACGCAATTATTGAGCAAAACGTGGATCGCATTTGCGAGATGGATCCAGAGACGTTTAAGGATCACTTTAAAATTAAATTTAAAGTGGGTAGGCGACGTGAGGAATTCACGAACTGGGTGGTTGAAGTGTCACCTATGATGAGATCGGCATTAAGAAGAGAAGGGCGGCTCTTCATTGGGTGGGGATCCTGTAAAATACAGGACTTCATCTCAGTGACGAAATGTTACAAGTGCCAACTTTATGGACATGTCCAGAAGTTTTGCACAGAAAAGGAGAGTATCTGTGCATACTGCTCCAAAGGCGGACATCATGCTATATCGTGTCCAGATAGAGAGGCCAAGAAGCCTCCTACATGCTGTGCATGTAAAAAAGCAAAAAAGCGGGCAGACCATGAGTCCAGGTCTCAGAACTGTTCAGCATACAAAGTGGCGTTAGATAAGGTTCTAAGCCGAACCGACTATGGTAATGTCTAATAACGTTTCCTTGAAAATTGCGCAGCTGAACGCAGGTGGTGGCAAAATTATAAGCTCAGAACTACGTGGGCACATTGATGAACACCTGGTCGATGTGGCCCTCCTACAGGAGCCTTATGTGGTTAATAATGCGGTTATTGGCTACGGCCATGCGACGCAATTAATCACAGGAAATAAGAAAGATGAGAAACCGATGGTGGCGGTTGTTATCTTTGCGAAAAACTGTACAGTGATGAGACTCGGTCACTTGAGCAGTAGTCATGTGGTATGTGTACAGTTGGTTAAAGACGGGCTGGAGCTCTACCTAATAAGTGGATATTTCCAGTGGTCCCACCCAATTGACATATACATAGAACAACTAAGAAGTGCGCTATTAGCGCTGAGGGGAAAAAGAGTGTTGATCGGGCTCGATGCAAATGCACGTTCCGATACATGGTACTCAGGCGAACTGGATGATCGGGGTCAGGATCTGGAGGACTTTCTGGCGGAGATGGGATTGGTTGTGATGAATGTGAGAACAGAACTCACGACCTTTTCCTCTCCATCAGGCGAATCGAACATCGATGTTACATTAGTAACGGAACCATCATTCATCACTAGATGAATGAATGAATGAATACCGACCATCGGGTAATCATGATAGAACTTAACTCATCTCGAGTTGAACTCGAGAGGGGGAACGGAAATGGCAAAAACAGATTTAACGTTGGGAAAGCAAAATGGGACAAGTTCGATAAAAGTCTTATTAAGGCTATATCGAAAGTCAATATAGGCGAGTGCGAAAGCAAAGAGGATGTAATAAATCTGGCGAGTGGCATTAGGAAAAGTATCCTCTGTGCATGCAGAGAATCAATTCCTATCAGGAAAGCAAAGAAGTTCAAAACATGCTGGTGGTCACCGGAAATCTGGCGAGTGGCATTAGGAAAAGTATCCTCTGTGCATGCAGAGAATCAATTCCTATCAGGAAAGCAAAGAAGTTCAAAACATGCTGGTGGTCACCGGAATTGGATTTTCTCAAAAGGGAGATGTATAAGGCAAGAAGGAAGTTCCAGAAGTCTAAAAGACGAGACCCTGATCGGGTTGAGTTGAGAGACGAGTACAGGAAAAGAAACAACGAATACAAACAGTGCGCTAGGCAAACAGCCAAAGCAAGCTGGGAGGATTTCGTTAACAAGGCGAGAATGAAACCATGGGGATTTGCATACAAGCTATGCTGTGACAAGTTGAGAAAGCATAGGGCAATCGAGTCCGTGAAATATGGAAACGGCCAAACAACAACATGGCAAGAAACGGCGGAACAAGTAGAACTAAGAAGAGCAATGTATGAAATGAATGACACTGCAGGAGTGGCTGAGCCCTTCGCTGTGCAGGAAATCGCGAAGGCGATTGGAAAGATGAGGAATGGCAAAGCTCCCGGTTGGGATGGAATTGAAGTAATTATTGCCAAAAGGGCATGGACGTTGATACAGATGGCTTTCCTAAATTTGTACAACGGGTGTTTGAAATTTAGCATCTTTCCAAATGAATGGAAAAAGGCGAACGTAGTGACGCTTCTGAAAAATAATGACAAGGATACTTCGGATCCGTCATCATATAGACCGATATGCCTCCTACCGGTGCTCGGTAAGATTCTGGAAGGATTAATTCTGAACAGAATCAAGTGCAAAGTAGAGGAAAGTTTGTCTGACAGTCAGTTCGGCTTTCGGCCGAATCGGTCCACCGAAGATGCGATTAACAGATTCTTAGAACTAAGGAAGAATGCAGAAGGAAAATATGTGATGGGAATATTTTTGGATATCTCAGGGGCATTCAACAACCTATGGTGGCCTGACGTCATCGATAAACTTAAAAGACTGAACTGTCCAGCTGGCCTGGTCAGTGTTTTACAGAACTATCTTAAAGATAGATCTGTTGCATACGTAACTGATAGCGGAAGAGTATATAGAGTAATTAATAAAGGCTGCCCTCAGGGATCCCTCTTGGGGCCTACCCTATGGAACTTGGTGATTGATGACATGATAATCGTGGTTGAAAGTGAAGGCTTTCAAATAGTGGTATATGCGGATGACGGTGTGATACTTGTGATCGGGAACACCAGAGTCGAACTCGAAACAAAGGGACAAAAGATCATCGATGCGGTAGACGAATGGTGCGAGAAGCACAAACTTGAGCTGTCTCCCAAAAAGACTGTCTTAATGATGCTAAAAGGTAATCTTAGCAGAGCTCCAATCATCAAGCTTAAGGGGCAAAGCATGAAGATGATTAAAAGTGTTAAATACCTCGGGGTTACGTTCACTAGTGGAACGAAATCACTGAGTGTAGAGAAACACATTAATGAAGTATCGTCCAAAAGTCAGGCTCTCTTCAACGCGCTTAAGCGCATTGCAAGAAGAGACTGGGGACTGAGCTTCAAGTCGTTACAAATTGTGTACAAGGGGCTGTTTGTGCCAATCGTTACCTACGGTGCTGCATCGTGGTTCGACTTGGCGAGTCAAAAACCACTTGACAGATTGAGATCGGCGCAAAGAAATGCACTAATAACAGTATTAAGAGCATACAAAACGATTTCGGCTTTGGCAATTCCCGTGATTGCGGGTGTCTTGCCGATCAAACTCGAAGCAAAAAGGAGAATCCTTGCGTATGGGATCAACAGGGGCGTTGAATTTGAGATGAATGGCGTAACGTACAAGTCACCATTGCTGAGCAATGACCTGACTGAAAACGTGGGAATCTGCAGAACAAGAAGTAAGCTGAGAAGCTTGGTGAATGAAAATTTACTAAGTAACTGGCAAACTGAATGGGATGCTTGCGACAAGATCACGCAAAGATACTTTCCTAGCGTAAAAGACAGAATGCTAAAGAGATGGTTGCATGTCAATCATTACACCTGCCAGTTCCTATCGGGTCATGGTGACTTTGAGGCGAAACTGAGTGGTTTTAACCTAGTAGATGACGATAGATGTAAGTGTGGCTTGACTGGCACAAGCACACACTTGCTATTTGACTGCGAATTATTTTTGGATGAAAGAGAGATTTTAAAACTCTATGTTGAAGAATGTGGTCACAGGTGGCCAATAGGGGAAAATGTGCTGGTCACAAAAGAACTTTTCGATAGATTCGAAGAGTTCGTAGTTAAGGTCTTAAAGGCCAAAGGCGAAACCGATTAAGCGATACCAAAGAGTAACTCCTGTCGCCGGAGTGTGGAGTAGAGTAAGGAGTAACATCAGCGCCATTGCAAACTGGCACTCGTGGCAGAATGTTTTGGCTGCGAGTCGTACGACACTAAGTTGGTTTAAAACCCAACAACGTCACGGCGGCGGAGCCGGGGAAGTTTTCTTTCTCGGGCGGTCACCTTCACGTGGTTTTCCCCGTATGCTCTCAATGGCTTGAGAGTATCTGAGTACCGTAAAGCCTCTTCGGAGGACTCCGTTAAGCTAATTTTTCCAGTTCGTGGCGACTCCCTAGCAGTGGTAGTAGCTTGAGAGTGATAAGAGTAAACAAAAGGGAGAAAGGGCAAATGAAAGCGAAGGGAGAAAGATAAGGGAGAAAACAGCAAGTTAATGTGAGGAAGTTGGAGTATCAAACAGCATGAGCGTGTAACGAACATCAAATACCGCAATAAAGTAAAGGTGTAATAAAAATAAAAATAAAAGGCGTATAAATAAAAACACGAAGGCGTATTATTCCCACCTGTTTGTCCGCAGGACCAGGAAAGGTGGGGTATAACTAATAGAGTAATATAAGGTAAAACTTCTAAATCTAAATCTCTGTCCCTGGGGGGGCAGAGGTGAAGTACCCTGACGTTCTAGGGTCGAGGGTGGCTGCTAGAGCGATGGGGGGGTGATGAAGCCAGGAGCGTTAGTGGCTGAGAGAGCCGCCGACACCCGTGCTGCGGGGCCGTCGGGACAGTGGTTAAGGGCCTGTTGAGTGGGGCGATGTGCGCCAATGGTCGGGCCGAGGTCGGGGGCAGACCACGACCGGCTAGCAGGCTCTGGGCGTTAAGAAACCCTTGGGCTGCTCGGGCCGCACGTAATAGGGCCCGGTTCTCGGTGGTGCGTTGTCAGGCGCGCTGCCTGTCGCGCTCGCGTTTCCGTTGGCTCTTGTTACGGACTGCTGACTGGATCATCTAAAAAGGAAAAACATGATTAATTTCAGTTGGCAGCTTCGCTCGACTAGAGTCAAGGTAGCTATCACAACGGGGAAGGTTTAAATGAGGTGCTAAGGCGAGGGAGGACTGTGCCGGTGCTTTCCGCTGCCGAAACCGCGGTTGCTGCCAGGCGTTGGATACCGAAAAAAAAAGGAGTGCTGGCGCGATCCACGGCGTAACCGTGGTTGCTTCCAAGCGTTGGAGTGAGAGAGAGTAAAGGTTGCCGGTGCTCTCCTCCGCAGAGCGGTGGCTGCTGCCAAGCACGGGTAGCAGGAGGTAAAAGGAAGAGTGCTGGCGCGGTCCACGGCGTAACCGTGGTTGCTTCCAAGCGTTGGAGTGAGAGAGAGGAAATGTTGCCGGTGCTCTCCTCCGCAGAGCGGAGGCTGCTGCCAAGCGCGGGGAGCAGGAGGTAAAGGAAAAGTACTGGCGCGATCCACTGCGTAGCAGTGGTGGCTTCCAAGCGTTGGAGCGAGAGAGAGGAAGGTTGCCGGTGCTTTCCTCTGCCAAGCGGAGGCTGCTGACAAGCGCGGAGGGGAGAGAGGAGAGTGTGTGCCGGTGCTTATCCTCTGTGATACAGGGGCTGCTGCCAGGCGAGGAAGTGAGGAAGCGAAGGGAGGTGAGGGTAAAAAAAAATACGTACGGTAGAAGAAGTTTTATCTGACGAAAAAAAGTATATATTTTGGCAACGATCTGTCCCGGTTGATGGACGGGTGACGACTGCCTGACAACTCCGGAAGAGTAGCTTATATAGGGAAAAACTATGTGCAAAAAAAAATTGTCACAAAGGTTTTCCCTTTCTACCACTCTCAAGTCCCCGGAAATTTCCAGAACTTCCGGATCCTTTACGAAATGTCAGTCTGCAGTAATAATACTAACAATAACAATACTAATAGTAATAATAATAATAATAATCACCCTTTTGCTTACCCTCCAGGACGGATGGAGCAATAGTGGATTAGAATATGTAAAGCAAGAATGGGAGAGGTTGTTTTAGTGAGGTATTACCACAGCACGTGGTCGAGTCCCACACGAACAAGTGCGTAAAGGCATTTTTTCCTCTCCTAAACTTGTTTTGTAAAAAAAAAAAAAAAAAAAAAAAAGAAAGATTAACAGTAATAGTAATAATAATAGTAATAATAACAATTAATTCTACACAAGGATAATTTCGTTGGGAAAGAGTTAATAATAATAATAGTAAGTACAATTATAATAATAATAATAATAATAATAATAACATCATGCTGTGTTGGCAAAACAGTAGTCCTTGCAGAAGAGGATACATGCTAAGGTTGCATGAGCGATGGGTCAATATGTACCCCCAATACGCTCAAATGACACCTCAGTATTTAAGAGAACAAGTATCCTTTCTGCGAAAAAGGGGACATGAAGCTTTTCTTCAGCAGGAAGAAGAAGAACCCTCCGAGAACCTTCAGGTTCCGACGGTAACACCTACACCAACGACCGAGGAAGGGAACATGAGGTCTAGGGAAACCAAATTACATCTAAAGGTTTCCATTAAAATGGACAAAATCGCTGAAGGGAATAACGAGTTCTCATTACTCCCAGAGGATGTAGATCTCTGGACATTAAATTGTCCTGTGTACGAAAAAGCAAAGATCCTGCTTCGTGAAAGTAACAGAAAATCTGTTTCAGACCGCGTCGATAGGACCTTTAAACGAATCAGACAAGTACAGTTTAAGATTGGGGTGGCTCGAAGGCATGCTTCTCAATTGCAGAGTGTGATTGTATATCTTGAATCGAAAAGAAAATTTACATCCAGGGTTTTGGAAATAGCCCAGACTCTAAAAAGATTGCATCACACTCTGAAGAAATCGAAGTTGCAGACCATCAAGCAACATTGGATTGAGAAGATACGTTCTCTTGTTGTTATAAGAGAGCGTTTAGAACGGCGGGTTAAATGGATAAAGCAAAATAATACCTATGCTACTAATCCTTCTCGCCTGTTCAGTCCACAATCGCCAACTGTCGAAAGACCCCCATGTCGTGAAGAGATTGAAAACTTCTGGAGTAACATCTATGGGAAAGCCCATTCAGTGAACGATGAAGAGTCATCCTCAACACTCTTTCGTAGCTTCTGTTTTAGACAGGGGCTTGACCATCCAGCAGAGGTAAGTCCACCAATTACTAAGGAGGAGGTGAGAAACATAGTTGCTAAAACGAAGAACTTTTCAGCACCCGGGCCAGATGTCAATGGCTTGGATTGATTACCGAAAGGCATTTGACTCTACAAGTCATGAGCTGATCATCAAGCTCCTTGAATGCTTAGAGGTACATCCGAACATTGTGAGATGCTTAAAGGAGCTAATGCTCATGTGGAGGACAAGGTTTGTTATAACATCCAACAAACAGCAAGTGATGACTAACATCATCTCGTTTGGAAGAGGAGTTTTCCAAGGAGACTCCCTAAGTCCTCTACTTTTTGCATCTCCCTCTTGCCTCTGTCTGTAGTACTCCGAGAAAAATACTCTGGATACATGTGTGGAAAACCCAGCAATAGAGTCCATAAGATCAACCATCTATTTTATATGGACGATCTTAAGCTATATGGATCCAGCAAGGACGAATTAAAAATTCTGGTGTTTGCAGTAGCCGAGTACTCCAGAGCTATTGGTATGGATTTTGGATTGGATAAATGTGCTGTTATCCATTTAATTAAAGGGAGACGAGAAACAGCTGAAATGTCGAGCGACTCTGAGAATATTCAGCTCATTGGTGGCAATACCATTCATCACCTTGGTGTTGGGGAAACTTACACATATCTTGGAATTCCTCAATCGGAAAGTCAAGATTTGTGTGGGCTTAAAGATCATCTCCATATGAAATACCATGGTCTTCTCAGAAAAATTTGGGCTTCTGAACTATCTGGGAAGAATAAGATACAAGCCACAAACACATTAGCTATTCCTTTACTACTCTATACATTTGGAGCAGTTAAGTGGAATGTGAATGAGTTGAAGGAACGAGATAGAGAAACTCGCAAGATGATGACTATACATCGAAGTCATCATCCTAGGTCTTCCGTACCTCGCATTTACCTTCCACGCGATCGGGGAGGAAGAGGTCTTTTAAATTTAGAGTGTCTTCATCGTAGAATTGTTTTATCTGCAGCATGCTCAGTCATAAACAGTAGAGATCCTCTTATGCAATTTGTTCACCATCATGAAATTGCAAATGTTGGGGCGTTTTTATATCGAGCGGCAGAAAGAGCTGCAAGTGAACTTAGTCTCCCATTTGAAACCAGGGATATGGAACACGGTTTAGCATCTTTAACACCATTAATGCTTAAAAAACGTGCTAAGGAAGCAGAACATGCGCTTCTGTTACAGGAGCATATTGACAAGCCTGTGCATGGACGGTTTTTCAGTCTCATAAAAGAGTTGGGACTGTCTGGGGTTTTGTCATTTGCTTTCCTCAAGTCTGCTGGTTTGAAATCGGGGACTGAAGGATTTTTGTTTGCTTGCCAGGATGGAGTGATGAATACTTTGGTGTATCGCAGTCGAGTGATGCATATAACTGTCGACAATACCAACTGTCGAGCGTGCAGGCAATACCCGGAGACACTTAGTCACATTCTTAGTGCGTGCCCGAAGTATGCATGTTACAGATATGTAGAAAGACACAATGCTGCGCTTAAGGTGTTGTATTATCACCTTCGACACCAATATGGTATAGATAAAGAACCCATCTTGCCGTATGCCCAGGGGGGTCAGGAGTCCGTTGTGGAAAATGATCAGTGTAAGATCTACTGGAATTTTTCTTTTTCCACCACTCATCGTATCAGCGCCAATAAACCTGATATAGTGCTCCAGGATCATAAAAGTAAAGTCATTTGTGTGATAGAGTTTTCGGCACCTGCTGAGAGCAATATCACTCAAAAGGTGGATGAGAAGCGGACAAAGTATCAAGACCTTCTGTTTGAATTGAGTAAAATATATCCAGGCTACAGGGTCAGATTAATTGTTCTTGTACTCGGTTGTTTAGGAGGGATGCGAGCTTCATTTGTGAGCCAATTACAAAAAATCCCTAGCTGCGAGCACAAGGCTAATGCGTTGGCGGTTCGCATGCAGAAGGCTGTTCTTCTGAACTCTCTAAATCTGGTTCGGCAGCACTGTTCATTATAAAATCCTATTCGGTAGCTCTAAAAAAGCATCCAACAACGTTCTTGACCACCGCTTAAGAATATCGGCGGCAATGGGTGAGAACAACAGTGTAAGAAACGAAAATAACAACTCTAGTAAATGAATCACGCTTTTGCTTACCCTCCAGGACGGATGGAGCAATAGTGGATTAGAATATGTAAAGCAAGAATGGGAGAGGTTGTTTTAGTGAGGTATTACCACAGCACGTGGTCGAGTCCCACACGAACAAGTGCGTAAATGCATTTTTTCCTCTCCTAAACTTGTTTTGTAAAAAAAAAAAAAAAAAAAATAATAATAATAATAATAATACTAATAGTAAGTACAATTATAATAATAATAATAATAATAATAACAGTAATAATACCGATAATAATAAATAATAATATTATCGGATTGTTGACTCTACACATTTGGGGCTGTTAAATGGAATGTGGATGAGCTGAAGATACTGGATAGACAAACGCGCAAGATGATGACAATACATCGATGCCATCATCCAAGGTCTTCCGTAACTCCAATATACGTTCCACGAGATCAGGGAGGAAGAGGGTTACTAAGTTTAGAATGTCTTCATCGCCGTATTGTACTGGCTGCGGCATGCTCAGTGATGAATAGTACGGATCCTTTAATGCAATTTGTCCATCATCATGAAGTTGCAAATAATGGGGCATTTTTATATCAAGCGGCAAATAGAGCGGCAAAGGAACTTAATCTTCGATTTGATACAAATAATACCGAACATGGAATAGCGTCATTACCACCTTTGATGCTCAAAAAACATGTAAAGAATGCAGAACATGTACTTCTTTTAGAAAAACATGTTAGTAAGCCTGTTCACGGACAATTTTATAATATCGTCAGAGAAATGGGATTGTCTGTAGGTTTGTCTCTTGCATTCCTTAAATCGGCTGGATTAAAATCGGAGACAGAGGGATTTTTGTTCGCTTGTCAGGATGGAGTGATTAATACTTTGGTGTACCGCAGCCGTGTGATGCATATACCTGTTGACGATTCCAACTGTCGTGCATGCAAACAATACCCGGAGACACTTAGTCATATATTAAGTGCCTGTCCGATTTATGCATGTAACAGATATATAGAAAGACACAATGCTGCACTGAAGGTTTTGTATTACCACCTTCGTCACCAGTACGGTATAGATAAGGAGCCCATTCTGCCGTATGCCCAATTGGATCAAGAATCCGTTGTAGAAAATGACCAGTGCAAGATCTACTGGAATTTTTCTTTCCCCACCACTCATCATATCAGTGCCACCAAGCCTGATATGGTCCTCCAAGATCATAAAAGTAAGATCATTTATGTAGTTGAGTTTTCGGCTCCTTCCGACAGAAACATCATTAAAAAGGAGGATGAGAAACGGATAAAATATCAAGAGCTCTTATTCGAATTGAGTAAAATGCATCCAGGATATAGAGTCCATTTGATTGTTTTAATTCTCGGCTGCTTAGGAGGGATGAAGGCTTTATTTGTGAGCCAACTGAAGAAGATCCCAACCTGCGAACGTCAAGCCAATTTGTTAGCAGGTAGAATGCAAAAAGCAGTTCTTTTGAATTCTCTTTTTGTGGTCCGACAGCACTGTTCCTTGTAAAAAAAAAACATCTTTAAAGGTAGCTCTAAAAAAGCATCCAACAATTTCATGTCGGCCGCATAAGAACATCGGCGGCAATGGACATGAAGACCCAAAGAACAGAATGGTGAAACTGTACAGAGTAAAAAAAAAGAAACTTTTGCTTACCTTCCAGGACGGAAGGAGCAAAAGTTGATAAGAATATGTAAAGCAAGAATTGGGAGAGGTTGTTTTAGTGCGGTATTGCCACAGGATGTGGTCGAGTCCCACACGAACAAGTGCGTAAATGCATTTTTTCCTCTCCTAAACTTGTTTTGTAAAAAAAAAAAAAAAAAGTTAAGATATTAATTTGTAGTAATAACTAATAAAATTAGGGTAACACCATACAAAAATCACATCCTAAAAATATTAAAATCAAAGATAGTTAAACGAATTTGAAAAAAAGAACGTTTTCACAAATATTTTAGATCGAGTGAAAATTAGTAAATTAACTTGCTGAAAACAACGGCTTGCGCTGGTCAGGGATAGATCCCAGGCCGGCCGAAAATTCTCAAGACGGAACGTTTTCTAATTTGTGAATCTATTGAAAAGGGCTCTCATTTGGAGAATCCAAACAGAGGTGCTCCATTCGATTTGTTGCGTCGCCTTTTTATATGTTTGACATATAACAAAATATTGCAAATATAAAAAACAAATTTATACAAAAGATGTAGATCTCATTAAAATACACATTATATGTTTGATGCATTTTTTACTAAAACCAATTAGTTTACGAAATAATTGCAAAGAACATAAATCACCATAAATATGACCAAATACCCACATTATATCAATATTAAATTACCTACAGTCGTAATTGCGTTATTACATTACGTAACATTACGTTCAGTACGTAAAGTTACGTTCATTACGTAAAGTTACGTTTATTACGTAACATTACATTTATTACGTACTATTACGTAATAACGTAAAATTACTTTCTCTTATGTAATAACGTAAAATTACGTAATTTTCATGCTGTAAATACAAAAATCATATTTAAAAAATTGTAAACTTGATCATTTTTATGATAAATACTTTAAAACCCAACACAACTATAGGTTTTCCCACCGCTGTCTACATTCCACTTTCAGTATGGCACCCCAACCCCTCGCCCCCTAGATTGTCCAAGACATAAGGGGGTTTATGTTTATGGTTTTTTTTGGTTTTTACTATAAAGATGAGCTAGTCACCCATTTTCACTACGATTTTTGTAATTAGCGCATCAAATTACATAAGTATACGAAGTATTAAAAAGATGTGAGGTTTGAGCTTTTCGGATGTTTATCCCATATTTTAATATTTATTTAACATAGTTCTTTTAAAATGTTGTCATGGTATTTTTGAAAGAAATACTTGAGTATTTGAATCATATAAGAAACTGTAGTATTACGAACACCCTGATTTATATTTGATAGCATATAAACCACGGTGTTAGCTCAGTTGGTTAAGGTCCTGGACTCTACGTTCGCCCCAAGTCAAGCGTTAAGCTTGCTTGGTTCGCGCCCCGGGGAGCCTGGGATTTTTTCCGGCTGTGAGATAACTTCAGTGGAAGGTAAAGACGTCGAGGTATAATGATATGCACTGTCGGTAATCGACCTGTGCAGATCACTAGAACTCGACTGTCGATAAACCGGTTGTATTCAGGTGAGGTTTTTCTACAGTTTTCCCTCTCCACTGGCGAGAAAACCAAATATACCGGGTGGTCCAGGCAAATGCGAGTACTCCTAATTTCAAGCCGTTCTGTAGACGCAAAAACACTTAAAGAATATATACAAAAGTATAATTCTAGGAACTCCCTACGGGGGACACTCATTGGGCCAGTAAGGTAATTAAAACGAGTGTATAATAACAAAAAAAAAATATATATTTAATAGCATATGCTTTTGTTTCGAATAAACTGCGTATTTGCGGACTGCTAATAGCAGATGCTATCAAGTCGTTAGGCACTGTTTTTGGCCTATTAGCGCTTAGGTCTTGGCAGGGTTCTTCCCCCACTTCTTGTTGTAGCTTATACGTGCAATTCGTAAAACGTCTACCAGCGAGCGTATGGCATAGTGGTTAGAGCGTTGGGCTTTAGGCCCAGGGATCACGCGTTCGAGACCTCTCAGCGTCAAATATTTTAGTTTATAAGTTGAACGTTATAATTAAGATGAATATGTTATACACTCGAATCTCTCCATAACGACCTTCCGTATAACGAACGTTCTCTTTAACGAGCTCTGATTCTCTCCACAGAACGAGAAATGTTACCTCTCCTGCATCCCCACTTGTTACAAGACAGATGCGCAGGCTAACATGCGCACTATCGATAGACATAAAAGATCGTAGAGTAGGGCTATACCCCTCTTTCTAGGCGGGGCATCGCAATAGAGGAATTCTATACTCCCGAGCTTCTCGTTATGGAGAGATTCGAGTGTATATATAAAAATAATCTAAAAAATGTTATAAAATAGTATAAATAATAAATATCAAATATAATTTAATAAAATTATTACATCCTAATAGGATGTTACTAGTTATAATGAGAGTTAATATTTATTTTGATTAATTATTTTTATTTCACAAAAGTTAGGTGTTATTGCTTCAAAGTCATAAGCTTATTAAAATGATAGCACCATACTATCAAATTGAAAGTATCTGTATATAATGTAACAAGCTGCTACTTAAGGGTTAACATTATATGTTATTTTTCTGTAGGAATGACTTATTGATATAATAAAATTTATTTGATTAAACTTATAGAATATACATATGTGACGCTCCGCGAGAGAAGGGCCCTATCGCGGAAAAAAACAATTTTCATTTTTTTATGCTAAAAGATAGTTTTTGAGTTGATCTTTCATTTCCATGTTTCAAAAAAAAATTTTATTAGGTACACTGTTTGTTATAATGCTTCAAACTTAGGCGTGCTAAGTGTATCACATTTTTTGGATTTTCTTTGAACGACCGTCTCGTGAAATTTCCTTTTATTGATTTCATTTTTTTAATGGTAATTGATAGTTTTTGAGTTGTTTTTTGAGTTGCAAAAATCAAAATTTGATTCCTGCAATTAGTTTTCTTGTTATGAAGCTTCAAACATAGGTATGTTAAGCGTCTCGGTTTTCTTCTTCCTCTTTGCCTGTCCGTCCTATAAAGTTTGCTTTCTCAGCGTTAGGTCCCTTCTCTCGCGGAGCGTCACATATGTTTCAAAACAATTTGCTGATAATGCAACTAATCATGGTTTGATTCAATAGAAGCGACACTATTATAGAGTCATTAAAAGCAGCGTTTTAAATTTAATAGCATGTGCCAATGGCAGCACATAATGACACTATTTTAGTGTTTCACAACGATAGGATAAATTCTTCTATTTTCAACGACTACGTTGTTTCTCCCATCACTTTTTCGAGTGAGCATCTCGGTTTTTCATTTGTTTAAATTCCAATCGTATTGTACATTTTTTCGAACGACATTAAGCAACTTTTTAAACAACGTCAAAAATCCCTCACAGCATGGGATATCTCGTGAATATCTCATTATGATCCCGGGACCTCTCAGGGATAACCCTGGGATATCCCACGGGATATCTCACGGGACGGAAATTTGGATGACCCAGGGACATCCCAGGGATATATCCCAGGGATATGCTATATCCCGGCGGGATATAGCATTTTAAATATCCCATCGAGATGTTCTAGGGTCATCCCAGGGATATCCCGTCGAGATATCCCAGGGACATCCCAGGGATATCCTACGTGGGATATAGTATTTGCAATATGCCATCGAGATGACCTTGGGCTATTACTTATTGTTCATTATAACCATAATATTCATTACTTGTAACCAAAATGTATCATAAAATAATTAGTAGTAACAAATATTTGTATTTGTTTAAGATAATTACTAGATATGTTTAGGTTTTTTTTAAAAAAAAACCTTTTTAAGTGCTACCAATATTCTTTGCATCAAGTACTAATGTCTTTCTCTACTGCATATAACAAGCTCCAGTGGCTCAGTTGGTTACGGCCGCGCTTGCTATGCGCAAGAGCGCGGGTTCGAATTCTCATACCTCCAAATTTTTTTCCTAAATCATTAGAGTATATCTCATGAGGTGGAAATTTGGATAGGCTGGGGATGTCCCTAGGATATCCTTTATGTCCCAGGGATGTCCCTAGGATATCTCAAATTTCAGCGGGATATCCCAGGGATATCCTTTTGTTCTGAGGGATGACAGTTTCGTTTTACAGATATTATAAACCGTTGAAATTACCCTCAAAACAAAAAGATATCCATGGGATATCCACACGATATCGTAGATGGATATTCGATATCCTAGAAACGTCCCAGACATATCCAGGGATATCTATTGAACGTCTTAGGGATATCCAAACCGCCGCTCCCTGGGACGTCTTTAAAATCTACCGTCAATGTCCCTGGGATATTTTCGGGACATCTCTTTGATGTATTTAGATATCCCTGGGATGTTTTTGGATATTCCTGGGATGTTTTTGAATATTCCTGGGATGTTTTTGAATATTTCCGGAACGTCCATGGAACATACCAGGAATATTTATAAGTCATCCCTGTGACATCCGCAGGTCGTTTGTGAGATATTTCTGGGATATTCAAAAAACACTTAAATCGAATCAATCCACGTAATTTGCAACAAAATAGTTAGAAATAGATTCAGAAATAATCCGATAGAATTTAATATAACAAAAATTCTTATTCGAAATAGGCTTGCGTCAATGTTGAATTTGATCGTCTAAACATTAGTTTAAATTCAAGAAGCATCTCATTCAATTAGAAACTTGTCGAGTATCTGATCCTGAAATTAATTTTTCAAAATGAGTAGGGGAGAGTCGCTAGTTGTGAGACGGGTTTTATTTTTGACCTATAAATTGGAAATAGGTAAACGAAATCGTAAATGAAATACACCATTCAAAAAGTAACTTAAATACGCAACTTTTATTCATAGATAGTGTAGTGTTCAGATGAACACGAAAAATTTTATGTTCAATTTTCCGAGCACATCTTTTTAGTCAAAAAAAAAAAAGGTGTCCAGTTGTGAGACACTTACAAAAAAATGCTAAAATTTAAAAAATTTGGCATGAAACATTATGTTTAGCATAAACAACTAAATATATTGATAATACATATTATTATATACTAAATAATAATATTTATACTTTGAAATATGACTATCAGTTTTCTTCATCGAAATCGCTGTCGCAATGTAGGCAAATGAAATAACTTGTGCGCATGTTCGCACACTTTAAATAATTGTTGTTCTGTCAAATGTACGTAACGAACTAAACTGAACAGAGCACTTTATGCTGCATAACGAAAAATATAGGCTATCCCAGATGAGCGGCGCCACCGTCTCACAACTGGTGACTTGCTGTGTCTCACAACCGGAAATTGGCGCTATTTTGAAAAAGGAAAAAAAAAAATTTCTAACCGTAGATTGGAACAATGCAATATTGCATCACAAAATATAAAGAAAATACTAAATAAAAATCCATAACATTTAGCTTTTCCAATTAATTAACTTAAAAAAAAGTACTTTGCACATATTGAAAAAAAGTTTTTTAGTCGATTCTCAAACACAGTGTTGGCATCTAACACAAAAAATACATATATCCGCTTCGGTCTAGACTCAAAAGTTGACTCGTACAAAAAGAAATGTTTTTATGTAAAATAATCAGCCTTTTTATATTTCGTGTAAAAAAAATCGACTGTCTCACAACTGGAGCCGTCTCACAACTGGCGACTCTCCCCTACATTCTAAGATTCTTGTGAATTTCCAAAGATGGGTAGGAAACATTGTACTGTGTGTGTCGAATTTCACAATTTTTTTTAAACAAATACCATTTTGTATATTATACATTATTTTTAATTTCTACATATTGAATAAACATTTTATAATCCGATTTAAATCTTGTTCTTGTTCTTCATGATTTTTAAGAAGGCAAAAACGAAAAATAACTATTTTAAAATCTTTCAGGTTAAGTCTGAAATAACACAATTAATATTCTTAAAAAACAAATAATACCCCAAAGATCAAATTGAAATTTTCAAAGTGAATACTAACACTAGGAGTATCATTCAAAACTCAATGTCCTTCAATCTTAAAAATTATTGCTTTGTCTATACGCGGAAAGAATAATCTTATTTTTGTAGCATAAAGAAGATTCCAGAATAGGATTCTTTGATGAACCTATGTGTACAATAGTATACATACGTGCTTCTAGGTTCATTAGAGAAATCTATTTTAGGCTCTCATTAAGGCTTTATATTGAATAAATAGATATTAAATAAGAATAAAAGTTTTGCAAGATTTTTTAAATAATTAAATCTTTTATTTATCCAATGTAATTAATTAACATTAATGCTTGCAAGCAAAATTCTTGTGCATTATAACTAAAACGTAGAAAATTCAAAACGCAAAATTCATAGAGCGCAGAATGCTTAAAATTAAATTTAATTCCAGTGCGACTGATTCGACATTAAGAATCAGCAAAGGCTGATAAATCAAAAAATAAATAAACCATATTTAAACTATGTTAACATTTTCAACAAGAATGAATAATATTGTATCACGAGATTGAGTCTTAATAAATTAGTCAAACGCCTAAAAATTTGGGATACATTAACAATTCTCAATGTTTTTGATCGGGATAAGGGACAACGATGAATATTAGATCGCAAAAAGTCATTCAAATACAACTGATTCGCGATTTACAATTAGCAACAGATTAATTAATTATTCGTTAAATTAATCAATATGCAACAATGAAGAAACGACGTATTCGTCTTTTTTTGACGGTACAATGAAATACTTTTTCTCTAAGCACTTTAGCGGCCATAACTGTAAATCTGACAAGTCTTTTACAACAAATTCATTGACTATAGATGAGCAACATGGTTTTGTATATAAATTATTTACATCTTCAAACCTTCTCCCGATAATGACTATTTCATTCGAGTCTGAAGAATGAGCGATATTAGAAATTAAAACAATCTCTTGTGTAGTTAGGCCAAAACAAACATCACTTGTTCGTGAAACGTTTAATGCTAAACCAGCAATTGATAATTCGCGATATTGAGGATTGCAACATCCTTCCGGCAAAGGACCATTGTAATGCTCTGAACGACAATTAATTTTAATACCCATTTCTGGTGACTTTGCAAGTTTGTTACTGTTTTCTTTAAACTCTGCACTGAGAGAAATCTGATGCAATTATTGTATCAAACATAACCTCGATTAAGCATATGGAAGTACTCGTGACAATTTATGCTTGAATCCTAATAAAATTTGCAAGGAATCCAACTTTTCTTAGCACTCAGTTCTGCTTATAAAATTTGCTCGAACGCCAACTAGTTTTCAGGCGGAGTTTATACAACACAAGTTTACCCGCGTGTACACATAAGGCGCGCAAACGTAAACATAGAAATGTGTGCGTCTTTTATGTATACACGCAGGTTAGCTTGTGTTGTATAAACTCCGCCTGAAAACTAGTTGGCGTTCGAGCAAATTTTATAAGCAGAACTGAGTGCTAAGAAAAGTTGGATTTCTTGCAAATTTTATTTGGATTCAAGCATAAATTGTCACGAGTACTTCCATATGATTAATCGAGGTTATGTTTGATACAATAATTGCATCAGATTTCTCTCAGTGTGAATATCATCGTACTAACTGCTGTAGTGGTTTGTCACCTTTTCTCATCCACTTCTTAAGTTGTTGCATGTAACTTTCGAATTTAAATGCGCTGAAATTATCAAGAGTCCCAAAAAGTATAACGTCGTCAACCAAATGCAACAATCCATGCATATTATAAGACACACTAAAACTACCGTACAAGGTTGTAAGGCACCATACAAAATGAGATAACAGTTCTTCCGCAAAATTCAGATAATTTTCGTTCTTTACAAAAGTTTTGTTACATAATATTCTTATAGCAACGTGAAGGGTATTGAAATGTTGGTACAATTTTTTGGGTAAAATTCCACACAAAACCATGGTCCCTGTATACAAAAGAAACTGCCTATATTCTGCTGCTTTCCAGAACTTTAAAACCTTTAGGGATCTCGGTTTTCTAGCAAATTCTTTCGGAGTGTATTTTTTTACTGTTAATAAACGCTTAGATATTTTGTTTATTTGCCATTTTGGTAAGCGATGTTTTGAACGTAGAACTAACCAAAAAGAAAGTAATCTTTTCATACAACCGAGGCATACGAGATGCATGTAATCTAGTGGAATATTCCTAATAAGATCAAAATTAGGAATTCAACTCAAGCAACAGAATCCCAGTTGGTGTCTATTATATATTCGATTTCGAATACCAGCATCAGAACGTTTTGTATAAAATTTACCTTTGTGCGGAAAACACACTCTTCTTCTACTCCATTTTCCTTTAATAACGCATTTCGTGCAGCAACAATATGCAGTGTGTCCTTTAACATTTAAAATAAACGATTTGGCTGGTGCATCGCAAATAACGCAATAAATTTCACAGGGGAGATTTGTTTCACCGAACTGAATACCGTTATTGCATAAATTCTCCGTTTCTGCAAGAAATTCTTCGAGAAATTCTTCTTCAAATGTGGGTTTTTCATAGCCAAAATATACGCCAACAAGGAAAATATCTGAGAATGGTTCTACTGAAGCTAAAATAGGCCAGAATTGTGATGTTGATGACTTTGTTAATTGAACACCATCAATGCCTATTTTTACTCTAACACTTGTCAATGAATGGTTCTTGTGTTTACTAAGTACTTCTTCTATTCCACTTTTTAAACCAAAATGGTAATACTCTCCGGGTCGAACTGTTTGAACAATTGTTTTTCCTCTGGGGGTCTTCAGCAATGTTCTTGGATCCTTCGGTATTTTTTCTTCAAAACACTCGTGTTCTCGCAATTTGACTAACAGCGGTTTTAGTTGTGAATGTGTTAGTCCATAATCACTAGCCCAGGTTGCCAAAAAAGATTTTAAATCTTCAGAGTCTTGTTCTTCTTTACATATTTCAGGTTCAACTATTTCCATATCTATTACGCCAATTTGATTACCATCTAAAGATTTTTCAGAAACAGATGAATCTTCAGCACATGGTTGATTATCAACGTTCATGTGATTCTCATCATTCACAATCAATAATGAATTATCTGTATGATATTGGTCTGTATTTAAAAATTCATATTGAAGTAAATCTTGGGAAATTACATGTCGACATTGACGATCTGACAAGTCTTTAAATCGTTTCCTCATCGTTGTTATTTAACCTAAAAATAAAATTATTTAAATTATGACAAATAAAAAGAGTTTTTGATATTTAGTCAGAAAAAATGTAATTATATTCCCTGTAAGGGGCCATGCTTAAATTACGTAACTGTTTATAGGGGGAAGGAGGGGTTTCGAATGTTCATTATACTTTGTTAAAAGGGGAGGGGGTGCATAATGGTTGTACGTACATTTTTTAATTTCGAAAAACGAAACATAAAATACGATATAAATTTTTGATATTATACGCCAAGTAATACGAATTCAATTTAAAGAAATAAAGAATAAAAAATAAATAAATAAACATTGCATGCGTACATAAGAATTCTTCAATTTATTTAATAAAATAATACAACATTACGGACAATAATTGCGTACAATGACGTAATCAAGTATAGCCCCTAAGCAGATTATGCAATTGGAAAAAGTAATTTTTTTTTAATTTGGCTGACTATAACGGGTGTAACAAAAGAAATAAAAATATATGTATAAATATTAAATATACAAAAACATAAATAAAAATAAATACACGACCAATCTTTCGGCACATCAAAACAATTGTAAGAGAATAATGATAACGTAGTTAAATTTCTTTCTAAAAGTCAAACTTTCTTTGAAAAAAAAAGAAAAAAAAACATAGCTTATATACAGTGGCGTAACTGTTAAGGGGCAAAGTGGGGCAGTGCCCCGAGGCCTTTAAGCTCAGGGGGCCCTTGGTCAACCCTAATAAACTTTTTTTTTTTTTGTTAAATTAGAAATTCCAAAAACCTTACTAACTATAGTAATTTAAAGTTTGACTAAATTAAACAACGCGCGCTGGCGCGCGATTAGTTTCTACGCTTTGTTTTATCAATGATTACAAATATTTTTAATATAATATTTAAAATTAAATTTATGTAAATAAATAAATATAATAAATATTTATTCAGGACAAAACTTATAAAATTTTAAAATTAAAAAGAATTGAAAAAAATAATTGAAATGAAACAAAATAATTGCAAATTTTGCAAATTAATTGAAAAAAAAATGAAATCAATTAAAAATTGGCGAAAGTAATTTAAAAAATCGTAGAAATGTTTTTAAAATAAAGGAAATAATTAAAATTTGAGAAAAATACATAAAAATCTTAAAAATAAATTGAAAAAAATTGAATAATGAAAAATTAGAGAAAATAATTGAAATCGAGTTTTCAATTAAAGAGAAATAATTAAAAACTTTTTGGAAATTATAAAAAAGAACGAAAGTAATTGGAAATTGAAAAAAATAATATAAAAAATAATGTAAATACACCGGAACCTCCGAACTTTAGACTTCTGAACTTTAGACAAAATTAAATTGTCCAAATAAATACCTTAATGTAAATTAAACGAAATAAATTTTGGAAAGTAATTGAAAAATTATTTTAAAATTTAAAACTTAAAAAAATAATTGAAATATGATACAAACAATGATAAGTTGTAAAAAATAAACGACATTTGAGTGATATAATTGAAAAAATTACATAATTTTTTTTAAATAATAAAAAAATGATTGACATTTTAAGTAAAATACATTAAGATCTTAGTAATCAATTAAAAAAATTTAATTTAAGAAAATAATTGAAATTTTAGAAAAATATTTAAAAATCTTAAAAAATAATTTTAGAAAATGAGAATAATAATTAACAATTGAGGAGAATAATTAAAAAATAATAAAATTAATTCAAAATTGAAAAAAATAATATAATATGCTGAAAGTAATTGAAAAATGAGTAAAACAATTGAAATATAATGAAAATAATTTAAATATGAAAAATTGTAAACAGTAAATATAATTTGAGAGAAATAATTGAAAAAATCAAAGAATACATATTTAAAAAAAGAAAATAATTACAAAATTACTTAAAAATTTTAATTAAAGAGAATAAAAAAACGTAGAAATAATCGAAAATAGATGAAAATAATTGAAATTTAAGTTAAATGATTAAAATGTTTGAAAATTATGCCAAAATAATGAAAATAAGTAGAAATGGAAGAAAAGAATAAAAAAATCGCAGGATTTATTTTTAAGCAAAAAAGAAAAATAATTGGAAAATCGTTTAAAACACGTAAAATTGTTGACAATAATCTAAATTTGAGATAACTGAAAATTTAGGAAATTAATTTTTAAAAAAATGAAAATATTAAAAGATGGAGAAAATAATTGCAAAATAATAAAAAGAAATGAAAATTGAAGAAAATAATTGAAAATTGGGATATATATTTAAAATTAGAACCCTGCGCCGCCGCGCCACGCCGACGCCGCTGCTAATTTACTACGTACACCAGCGCGCTGCCGATAGACTATCGGCGTGTCGGCGTTCATCGGCGTTGTTTTGTAAAAGCTAAATTTGAGATTTTTATTATTTTTATACGTCATAATTGGTTTTTTTTCTTAGAATTTGAAACTCAAAAGTTAACTTAACCATTTTTTCGACATTATGTGAATTTTTTCTGGAAGACTGAAATTTTTACTTTAATTTTCTATATTGGCTTCATATAGTACGCACTGCGAGATTTAAAACCATTTTATAAAAATTTATTTACAATGACTTTAAAAGAAGTTATGAATTTTTAAATTTATGACATTTATAACCACATTAACGTCTGAAATCACAAAAATCGTAGCCTTACTGTGGAATATTACTACAAGTAGAAACATTTTTTTAAATATGGGAATAGGGTTTCTTTACGTTTTTTATGCAAAACCAATATGGCGGCTTTTTTGAAAAAATGTACAGATAAATCGACAAGTTTTTGTTTTATAATGATTATTTCTTCCCGAAAACATTCTTTTAATGTGTACTAAGGTGGCATAAACTGTTGGCAGATTAAAAATATGTTTTAGTTAATTCATCAAATTCAAAATGGCGGATATTGTAAAAAAAGTAAAAAATTAATATCTGTTGGACCAATCTTTAAGTTTTATATTAAAATTAATGAAACTTGGTACATAGGGTTTTTTGGGTCACAGATTATGAAGTTGTTAATAACTTTTTAAAATTCAAAATGGCGGATCCAATATGGCGGACGATATTTCGAAATTTTCGTCCAAATTTATGAAACTTGGTATATAGGGGTGTTTGGCGGCGCTGATTACGAATCAGTTAATATCAAGTATCAAGCGAATCCAATTACCTTTTCAAAAATCTTCCGCCATATTGGGGCCGCCATTTTGAATTTTGAAAAAGTATTAATCGGCGGCGCGCCGTACGCCGGTTGTTTTTTAGTTGAACGCCGCCGCCGTTAAAATTTTCCTCGACGCAGGGTTCTAATTTAAAATACATTTTTTTTATTTTAAAAAGGTGAAATATGATTTAAAAATTTAAAAGAAAAATCGTCTAGTGAGAAATGTCAGATGTGGAGAGAATGAATGAATGAATTAAACTTGTAAATTATTATAAGTAATTGGGGTTCCCTGTTTCTTTTTGCCCCAGGGCCCTTGCAAGGGCCCTCACAGTTACACCACTACTTATATTTAATTTTTTGTAATAGACCTAACCATAAGAAAAGCACAAATATTTACAAAAGAATAAAGAACGGACTTTTACAAAAACTATAGACAGCATTAAAATTAATTTTATTTTTCAGCATTTTCAAAGACTTAAAATGTGAACAAGAAGTTTACAGAATAAATACATAATTCAGTAATGGTTACTGAAATTCAAATTCAGTACTTAAGAATCACAAACCAGTTTGAACAATTTTTGAAATAAATTTGATGAAAAGGTCTGATTTTATGCTATTTAATCTAAGTGATTAAGATATTACAATTTATGTAGAATACTGTAGTATTGTATAGACAAAATGAATTTAAGATGAAACTAAATTAAATTAAAGTAAATTAAATTTTCAGGCAATGTTCAGGAAGTGCTTTACATACACGATATGAGAATTGATAATCGAATAATTTTAATATAAATCGATTGTTTTAATAAGAGAAACAGGATAGGAAAGTGATCATTAGGTTAGGGATCATTATAGTATGTACGTAAACATGTTTCAGGGAGTGGAGGTACCCGGTTTTTTTTTATTTTAGTTAGGTACGTATTTTTAGAATGTGTTTTCTAAAAATCTTTTTATAAAAACAAATGCTACTAACAATAGGATAGCGCAAAGAGAATTCCTTGGGAATTAAAATAAAATATAACTTGTTTTTATATTTTGCATTTAAAGTCTGTAATGTTACATTACAACAAACAATGTTTTTAAAAATAATGCATTAAAGCTTATAATTTAAAATTAATATGTATGATAACACAGATCAACATTTAATATGTGTCAAGCATCGAACTAAGTTTTTTTGACAAAATTTTTTTCGTTGAATACGAATCGGTCCCAAAAAATTGTTTAATCTTTAGTTAAAGATTAAAGCCTCAATTTAACCCTAGCAATAGAATAAGCACCTCAAGGTTTATCTACTTTTTTCTGAAAATTTGGACGTGTTGGACAGCTTTTTGGAACAGATTCGTGTTCAACGATGAAAAATGTACAAGAAAAGTCTAGTCTCATGTTTGAATCAAAAACGAAATTATAAATAATTCCTATTTTCAGTTATGTTTTTTCAATGAAACGTTTTTTTGTAATTTAGAACAAAGGGTGAAAGGGGGTCATTATAAAAAAGCTAAAATTATTATTTAGGGGAAAGGGGTGTTAGAAACCTTGAAAGTATGCTGGCGTAATACTTAAATGAACCCAATATGAGGTATGGAATGAACTTTTGAAGAATATATTGGAAAATGGATAGTTGACCAAACCTTAACCCTGATTCTGTATTGATAGCACGAGATGATCAATCAATGTTCCTTATTCTATTCTCATTGAAAATATTGCAATACGTGGTCTTGTCTGATAGTAATTAAATAATTGATTTATTTATACAAGTTATTGGCAGATTATTAAAGATATTTTGTTGAATGTCCAGTAACTAAAAACATCAATAAGTGTCTCAACTTTTTTGAATCAGTCAGACACTAACTGAAAATTGAAATAAGTAAACAAGACTTCGGTATAAATAGCCATTTTGACTTAAATATTAACAAACAAATTTATCTGCCTCAAATATTCATTATTTGCATTAAACGTTTAAACAAATAATTTTTATAATTAAGACACATTCTTATTAATTAATTGATGCAAACAATAATTATTTGATAGAAATAAATATTTATTCAATAATTGACAAGTAATTGGTTATTTGAAATATATTTTTTAGTTTATAGAAAATTAAGGTTGCTTTCTGATTTATCGACAAATATCTCAGGATTATATTGATACCGTTTCTTCGATCGTTTCTTAAAATCGATTTAAGAAACGGGATCATTATACAACGTTATGATCTCCTCATGTTTTGTGTGAAACAATAAAGAAAACCTCAATCGTCTGTTACTTTGACTCTATGTAAAATTTGTTTAAAATGTATACTCGGTAGTCATGTATTTGTTTAAGTTTTCTCTCTTTTCAAAAATCTCGTGCATTGTTGGCTAATTCTTGAATCCTTTTAGTTTCTGCATCAAAACGCTGTGGTGCATGTCGTAACCAGTCCTTCACTTTTTGACTGATGGAGATCTCCGTAAAATTTGCATTTCTTAATAAAGATTCTATAAAAGATTCATATATTGTAATTTATGAAATTTTACTTTTACGACATAGTAATATTCTCTACAGCTGTCAAAGATTTCAATACAAGTAAAGTAGATTCTGGAGCAAAAGTTATATTTTACTTTACCAAGCTAAATCTATTTTACAGTCCAAATTTTGTCCGAAATTTGACCAACAGAAACGGAAATTTATCCGTTGAGGAAATATTCAAATAATTTTCTTGACATTATTGTTGTTCGAGCAAATAAAAAAAATTGGAATTCTCTTAATTAAACACTTATTTTTTTACTGGCAAAAGAATATTCTATATTAATTATTATTCACACATCATTGTTGCTCAATTTTATTAATTTTTTATAACAATTTTTATTTTATTCTCGATTTGTACGATTATATTAACCTAAGACACGCTATACCTAGACAATTATAACAACTTAACGAATTAAAAATCGCAAGGCAATGGGATTCGATCCTGGGTCCCTTTGGACACAAGTTAGACGCCCTTAATCTGCAAAAACAAATATTTAAGAAGAAAGGAAATTCGTCCGGTGCAATCCGAAAATAGTCCGGCAGTAAGTAAGAACCCAGAATTTATTCGGAATAATACTAAATCAGTCTAAAATAAAAATCATATCTAAAAAAGGGGAAATTTGTCCGCTGAAATCCAAAAATAGTCCGGTAGTAAATAGAAATCCAGAATTTGTCCGAAATAATCCGAAAGCTGTCCAAAAATAAAAATAATATCTAAGAATAAACCGGAAATTTGTCTGGTGGAATCCGAAAATAGTCCGGCAGTAAATAAAAATCCGGAATTCGTCTAAAATAATCAAAAATTAAGCCGACGTAAAAACCATATGCATCAAAAAACGGAAATTTGACCGGTGGAATCCCAAAATAGTCCGGCAGTAAACATTAATCTTTAATTTGTCCGAAATTTACTGCCGGACAATTTTTGGATTTCTTACCAGGGTTGCAACAAGAATTTCACTTTCATTCAACCTGACATTTCTCTGACTTGCAGACTATATTTTGTGTTTTTCCTTGACAATTTAGTAGCTTGTTTTATTCTATCAAATAATCAGGTTCGGATCCAGGGAGGGGGCACTGCCGGATCGCCCCACCCCAAGAATCCAATATTTATATGAGAGTGAGAGAGATAACACTATAGTGTTATCTCTTTCCCTCCCAGAACCCCCTCCAGAACCTGGATCTGCCCCTGCAAATAATAATTCTTTGAAAGAAATAGCGTTAAATGAAAGTTCGGTCAAATAAAATTAAATTAAACAGAAGTGTTACAGAATAGTCTATTAAATGGTTATTTTGTTACATAAAATTATGTATCATAAACAAGTTTCTGACAAATATGTGCAAAATAAATAATGTGAAACATAATATTTATTAATTACTTAAAAATACACAAACTATGTCAGGGTGACGATAATTTTTATGATTGTAAATTTCCGGGTTGTTTTTTTGTAATTCCCGGTCACATTTATTTGAATTTTTAAATTTTTTAAAAAAGCAAAGTAATTAGGACGCAAAAAATAAGTTCTAAATGGCGGATCCAATATGGCAGCCATGAAAATTTAAAAATTAATTAATTTCAAGGAAACTTCTTATCATTTCAAAATTTTTATTTTAAATATTTTTTGTGCCTCAAAACGGTTTAACTTTTTTTTCGAAAAATGTTCGTCATTTTGTTAATTTTGCAAAAATCAAAAATAGCTTGATATGCGCTATAGCTATGAAGATGCTGAGTCTAATAGAGTTTAGACTTTTGATTTCAGACCATCTGTGCCAGAAATTTCATGAACAGCACGGACCCCTTTTTTATTAATTTTTATTCAACAATTATTTATAAATAAAAAAACTTCTTAAAAAAATAAAAAAGCTTTTTTTTTGTACTTCGGAAGTGTATTTATTATGTTTAGTACCTCACATCTCAATAGTCATAATTTAAATCTAAAAAAACTTATGCAAATAGCCTTTTTTAGCGCTTCTAAATTGGGTAAACGCATTAACTTCGGATTATTTATTTTATAAGTTATTTTAAGCACCTAAAATCCTGTAGGGAACCTGAACTATTCCTATTCTCTACCTTTAGAACAGTGAAATTTTGTCTCTCTTGTGAGAATACAAATATAGAAAAAAGTTTGTAATAGTTTTGTTATTTCTTTAAATCTATGAACTAAGTCTTTTGTTTAATCAATTGTGTCCTTGTAAAAAAACTGATTATAATTCTTTAGAATTCAAAATCGTTCGCCTTTGACTATTAGAAAATAAATCTTACAAAGTACCAAAATATATAAAATTTAATTTCGGGATCATAGGTCCCGAATTGCATAAGGTTATAACCGATTCTTTGTTCGTAACTTCTAATTATTAATCATTGGTAATTTACTTTTAAGGATACGGTTTTTATAATTAAAATAATGTGTAATTGAATGGAGCATTTAAATTTTTAAATATTTTTTGGAGTACAACAATAAATTAATTCTCTTTACAGAAATTTTCATAGAACAAATAATTGAATAATAGCATCTGTCTGTTTTTGTTTTGTTTTTTTAAGACACTGTTTTCAAGATGAATAAAATGTTTTCTTTTAATAAAAAAGCGCGACAGTACTATACCATTCTTATTGCTAATCTATTAGATAAAAAATTTTAATAAAAATTTTACATGTTCTATAAATCTTATTTGGTCAACTTCAACTGGAATTAAAGCTTTGGATCAGGAGGATTGTAAGGATTTGTTTAAATTATATAATTTGCCTTAAAAGTTACAGATGTTAATTCTTTAATCGTTAAAGCAACATATTAAAATTTCAAGCTTACCCATTATCAAGTTGCACAATTTCAGGTTACAAAAGGGGATTTTTCCTTTGTTTCCCAACCAGCTAAATTAAGAGCCTACTTCATTACTGAGGACTCTATTCATCATTGAAAAAACCGCATCCTTTAAATTTTTTCCTCCTATTTTATTAAGAAATATGACCTGGAAAAAATTAATATTTATAATTAATTAGTTAATCTTTGCGTATATTAAAATACAATAGTCCCAAACAAGCACATGATTAGATGAAAAAGATGAAGATTGAAATCCTTGAAATGATCTTTTAATCTAATTATGAAAATCATGAGATATACTTACGACATCCCGTCGGTAATCCTCTACATCAAGATTTTGTTCAAAATCAAATAGTATATCCAAACTTTTAATTGGTAACACTGCTCTTACATTATTATTTACTTGAGTTGGATTCGATTTCAATGTCCCAGAATTATTTATTTCTTGCATATTAGTTTTAATATCCTTTAGATCATTTTCAATATCATCCAGACGTTCAGTTATAGCTCTCAGCATTGCTTTTATCTGAATTAATCCTCTCATTGCAGCCTTAGGAAAAGTATCATCTAAAATAAACAATAAATTTAATAAATGGAATGAACCTAGCCGTTAAAATTTTAGGAAATCACAAAACATGTTTTTAAACAAATATCGAAAGTCGAGAGACCTAAAAAATGTTCTTTTTCAAAATTCTCTGACGTTTTATTTGACTATAATAAATTTTAGAATTTTAATCAGTACAAATCAGTAATTCCAAACTTTGTAGAATTGCTTGAAATATGATTAGAAACTTGTTTAAAAAAATTATTGTAAGGTAAAATTTAATCAAATTTGGGTTATGCAGACCTTTCTGATTCTTGGATACTAGTTGATAATTTGTAATTAAAAATATGATGAATTTATTAAAATTGAGTAAACTATATGTCGATTGTTAAAATATTGACGATTTAAATTTAAGGTTAAATATCATTTTTTTCGATAAATATTTTGATTATTTTAAACTATCATTTGTTAAAATTTGGTTGAATTAAATTTAAGGTTAATTAAAACAAGGGAGATAATTGAAAACAAACCATTTTGAAGAGAGAATTGAAGTTTAAATTGTTTAAAATTGGGATGAACTGAATTGGAGTCAATTAAAATATTTATCAAAGCTTTTTTGACAGTAGAAATTTATTTATTTATTTTTAATTTAAATTACCTAATAAGTTTTTGCAAATTAAGGCCTTTATTAATGAAAATCCCAAAATTCAATGCAATTGAATTCTGACATGTCAAGTAAAAATTAGTTTTAATTAGTAAAAAATGACGAAATTAAATTTTGTAAAAAAAATTTAATATTTTGTATCTTTTTGAGCATTAACTATTAAACATGTTTCGTTTATATTTAAAATATTTCTGGTTATTCAATGAAGGATATTGTATATAAAATGAGATCGAGGTCGAGCATGCTTTTATACTAGTGTAATAATTATATAAGTCGAAAATTGATTACCTGATTTAAAGTTTTGTCCATCTAAGAAATTTTGTGCACTTTCATTTTGCAACTGTGAACTAATATTTGCACTTTGATTTTTAGGATTTGAGAACTTCGATGATTGCGTAGAATTTAAACTTTTCTTCACGAATAAAGATAGTGGAATTCGATTGAGTTTAGCAGAATTTCTATTTATTTGGAAAGTAGTTTTTACAGATGACGAATTAGTGCATTTATTTTCCTTATCATGTTGACAGTCATTGGAGATAAATTCCGAAAAATTGTTGTTAGAATTTGTTTTCCCAAAAGTAGATGGTTTACAATTAGACAAATCTTCAACTTTGGGATTTGCATTTACATGGAATTTCTCTTTAGTCGGTAACGACCTAGGCAATGTTGAATCCTGTGACATCGAAGAATTAGTTTTTTCATTAATTACTTCCGATTTTAAAGATGATAAAGGAATTAAAACCCGCTCTGATTTTACTAATTTCGGGGTAGATGAACCTTGCGGCCCTTTTAGTGTAGGATATGGTGGCGCAATGTCTTGTGAACTTATTTTACTACCAGATTTTTTAAAGGATTTATGCTTATCTTCTTTTTTTACAATAGGATTGTATTGGTAATCACTATCAGAGTGCGTTTTCAGCTTTTTAAAATTTCTATTTATCTTAGCATCAGGATCTGTGCTGATATTAGAGTCTTCTTCAAACGCTTTGAGTTTTTCCATAGCTCTCTCAAAAGAATCTAAGAATTTAAAAATATTGTGAATTTACATAAATAATTGAATATTGAAAAAATTAATAAAAAAATATTTTCATTAACACTAAATATAGTACTCGAATCGCGCGAAAAAGTTAAATAGTTCCAGTCTTTAACAATATCTTTTCAATTCTACATGAAACTATTAAATTAATTCTACATTGTTCAACAATACCTTTTTAATTCTATATAAAAATATTCAATTGAATTTTAAAATGTATCGAATATTCTGTTCTCTTAGATTTCGGGATTAGAAAGAAACGTTGTGAAGTTTTTATTAGAACTCTTAAGCCTATACAAAGTTTGTCAGAAGACATGGAACTCAATGTTTTAAAAAAGTAGAAAATTTTTGAAATTTAAAAGTCCTGTAATTTATTTTATTTTGAGGTTAGATTCGAATAAAAATATATTAATTATTAAAAAATTATAATTAAATTATTAAAATGTCGACAAATAAATAAATATCTTTAGCTTCCGCAAAATCAAAACGATCAGGATTTTTCGTAATATCTAAATTTAGAAAGAAAAAGATTTATTTAAGAAAGAAAAAGAACTACCTTCTTTTATCGTTTTCTGAGTAAAAAGTATTAATATGATTAAAAATATGCTAAATATCAAGTTATTTAATGAAACATTTATTTTTCATTTTAAAACTATTGTTTTTAATTAAAATTCCAATGTTTCTCTGAGTTAAAATAAAAGACAACAAAAAACTTCAAAATGTAAAAATTTGTTATTTTATGAAAAAAAATGTATCTAAAATAATTAAACGATGAATAATATTTTTATCTTCAAATCCCTAAAATTAAAAGTTTCAGCTTAAAATATTAAGATTGTAAGAAAAAAAAATTTTGAACTTAACTTACCAGATGATCCAATATTCGATTTAATTGTCACTTTTTGCCAATTTTCTTCGGGTTCTTTTTCTCCCTGCACTGCCTTATAACACGACGCTATGTTTGTCATCGTTGGCCAATAAATAAAACTTCCAGATTTAGAAATCCAATTTTTTGGCACAACTTGCGCTCCATCTTCGAATTCAACGATTAAAAACTTATGATTTTTATTATTTCCCGACATCCTCTGCCAAGCAATAATTCACGATAAAACGTCGGATCTCCACACTTCAAAACGCCTGCTCTTCACACTTAATTAAATTCTTTTGTTTAATGCCTGACGATCATCTTCATTATATATATGTCTTTTTGATATTTTCACGTGGTCGCGGATTTAAAATTGTTTGTTGTTATTGGATACCACGGTTGGGTAATGAAAAGTTAATCGCAGTGCTGGGTTACTGTCATTCCAAGTGTCATTCGTTAATAGAGAAATACGAACAGGGTTGACACCAAGGCAGGGATGTAAAGTTACACGTAACTCGAGGTTTTCCTGTCCTTTACTGTCTCATGCATTGGACCCGTACGCGTATTCAATCTGCTTAGGGCTTATAATACTATAGACATATAAGAATAGACCACGCAAGACGGATGAAATGATGCTTGTACTATAAAAAGAGACAGAATGTGTCAGAGGTTCCCACTATCTGTCTTTCTCTGGTTCGACGCGTGCGCGTTAATGTACTGAGTCAGCTCTGATTCAGTAAACAGCTGTATATAAATGCGCAGGCGCGGCTGAATACGCAAGAGCATTTTGACAAGAGAGAAAAAAAGAGGGAACCTACGGCTCTACCTATCTCTTTTTATAGCACAAGCTTCTCCTCTCATGGGAATCGTGGAACTCGCGCGGTCTATTCTTATATGTCTATGTATAATACATTGTATTCTACATGATGTAAAATACATATTACACGTAGAATACCCCCACTCCCTCTTAAATGTGTAATACATGCACTCTCTGCACCAAGGTTGTAAAGTTACGTGTAACTTTAAGTTTTTTACTTAAATTACATATAAGTTACATTTATGTAAATTACGATTATTAACTCCTAAGATAATTTACATCGATCCGGCAAGGGTTCTGGTCAGGGATGTAAAGTTACGCGTAACTTGGAGTTTCTTACGTAAATTATGTAAAAATTGTAATTTACGTAAAAAACTTGTAATAAATGTAAAAAAATATGGCGAACAACTGTTTCTTAGGCTGACGTCCCATAACTCCGTTGTGCGTTGCGTTGTAATGAGAAAGAATAGGACACACATATTCTTTGTCCTTTTCTATCTCATTACAACGCAACGCACAACGGACGCATGGGACTTCGACCTTAACCTTTATTGCTATTGATAGTCCTGTTTCCTTTTTTTGGTACAAAGGAGAGTTTTTGTCACTAAAAGTTCCTTGGTCTTTTTTTTCTTGGTACTTTTAGAATAGTTTTCAAAAACCGGAAGTTATAAGATAAGGTACGTTTGTCTACTTAAATACACATTGCCGCCATCTTGAAAACGTAAATTATTTGTAAAAAACTAAGCATAAATTACTACGTAATTTACATGTAAAAAACTATGTAATTTACATAAGGTAAATTACCTTTACATCCCTGGTCCTGGTGGCATGTGGACTAACTAAAAATTTCCATTAGTAAGAAGAGGACACAGATATCTCCGTTCTTTTCTTACTAATGGAAATTTTTATTTAGTCCACCCAGTAAATAAAGAATTTTTGAGAACTCAGTTTGGCTAGTTGAGCAAGCCGTCTGCTCAATTGTTCTAACGTAATATGGACAATTGGGCTGGTTGCTCAATCATCCAATGCATAGTGCCCAATAATCCAGAAGATATTTCGAGCTTACCCTGTCGAAAGTAAACCACTCAAAATCCACTGAAAAAGCCACTGGCCCAGTGATTTTTCAGTGGTCTGACCTGCATATCTTCAGATAGAATTTTTTTTGGAGTTGGGGTAACAATAGTACAATAGTTTTAAATGCCAAGTAGTTTTGTAGGGGAGTAAACTTCGACTCTTTAACAAAAAAAATTTACAAGCAATTTGACCTGGAAATTCAGGTCGAACACCGATTCCTGATTGTAATTTTTTTTCCTTTTATGGTTCCCGTAACCCAAAATTTTTATGATTAAAAACTTTTGCAATTTCAAAAATTAAAATTTCAAAAATAAAAATATGAAATCTACTTATTTTCACGATTAGGAATATAAAAAAAAATTCTAAAAACTATTAAAATTGAAGGAAAGTAAATTTTCAAAGCTATTTTTATTATTGTGAAAAATAACTTTTTTGAGGAAATTTTTAGATATTCTTTATCGTTAGAACACGTAGAATATTAATATTTAATTTTTAAATTTATTAATGCGAAATTAGAGAAATTTTTGTTCCCGATTTTTAATTATTGAGGATAAGTTTTATGATCTCTCTGGACCCTTCTACGAGGCCTTGAATATATTAAAAATTGACCTGTGAAAAATTTGTTTCTTAACAAATAAAATTGTTTAAATTTTAATGATAGAAAATTGTTTTTTTTAAATTTAGAATCTGTAAGTTTTAACAATTACGTACATATAAAAATTTCCCCAAAAATCCTAAATTTAAATGAATAATATCGTATCTCATAAACGGTAGCAGATATTAAAAAACTGATGTCATTTTTGGATTTTTGAATAGAAGTTAGTATTATGTTAATAGTAATAACATATATTTATATAAGTGGCTAAATTCTTAAACAACAAATATAATATTGGAATAAATAATTTAAATTATTTAAAATTGTAAAAAATAAAGGTTATCCTTCCATTTTATGAGGGTAAAGGCCATAAAACGGTTTGGGACTTCCAGGCCAACTGTCATAAATCAACCCTCACAATCGATATTTTCAGTGGCGAATTGTCCCAAATCACAACTGAGAAACCACATAAAAACAACTGGGATTTCAGTGGTTCTGTCTCAGTGATTTTTCAGTGTTTTTCTTTCGACAGGGTAAAACTAGAGAAAAGCGACTTAATTGCTGATGAAACACTAAGAAACGTTAAATTATGGATAAATGCAGAAAAATAGATAATAAAAATACGTATATTAAGAATAAATAACATTTTAGAAAAGACGTGATTTATTGACACTCAGGGAGCAGAACACCTGACTAGCAGAATAGACGTAGCCAATCAAAATCTTTCTACCGCGAGAGATTAAATTGTGATTGGCTACGTCTATTCTGCTAGTCAGGTGCTCTGCTCCCTGAGTGTCAGGGTTGTGCAGTGACGCGTCACTCGAGGTTTTTTTACGTAATTTACAGGTATTTAACATAAGTAAAATACCGTATTTTACCCCCCACTCCCGAAAAATACATTATGAAAAATATTTTTGAGGTAATTTACTAGGTATTTTACTGTAAAGTACCATGTAATTTACCTAAGGTATTTTACTAGCACAACCCTGCTGAGTGTCAATAAATCACGTCTTTTCTAAAATGTTATTCTTAATATACGTATTTTTATTATCTATTTTTCTGCATTTATCCATAATTTAACGTTTCTTAGTGTTTCATCAACAATTAAGTCGCTTTTCTCTAGTTTTAAGCTTGAAATATCTTCTGGATTATTGGGCACTATGCATTGGATGATTGAGCAACCAGCCCAATTGTCCATATTACGTTAGGACAATTGAGCAGACGGCTTGCTCAAATAGGCAAACTACGTTCTCAAAAATTTCCTTTTTACTGAGCACATGCCACCAGGACCCTTGCCGGATCTATGTAAATTATCTTAGTTAACTCCCACTCCAAAAAAAAATATGTTGCATTGTTTGAGAATCAGAACAAAAATTAAGTACGTAATTTACATGTAAAAAACTATGTAATTTACGTGAGGTAAATTACCTTTACTTCCATGTTTGCCACAAAAAAATCACAAATAAACTCTTTCATCTCGAATAGGAAGCAAGAAGTAATGAATTAGGTCATTCAAGTTCAGAGGGAAAAATTCAACAATAAGGATACAGTCAAACCTCCCATGAATGAATTCTGGTGGGGGGTTCATTTATGGGAGGTTTTTCAGTTTTGTGTACATTTGCTGCCATCTTAGCGCGACTACGCAGACGCATGACTGAATTATCTGGTGGAAGGGGCCAAGATAGGGGAAAATTTATTTATGTGAGGTTCATTTATGGGAGATTCGACTGTATTCAAATTGGGTGGGAGAAATTCAAAATGGCGGCTACGTGGATGACAGGTTTGCATTGTAGCCAATGAGACGAAATCAGTTTTTTTAAAATATCTTTTAAAAAACAAATTTTCGAACCTACCCTGTCGAAAGAAAAACACTGAAAAATCACTGAGACAGAACCACTGAAATCCCAGTTGTTTAGCTAGAAAGGCTACAGACCTTCCTTTTGGAAATTTCCACAGGATCCCTGCACTTGACATTAGGGATCTTGTCCAGAAGGAGTATCAGTGTTGGCTGAAGGCCCTGTGGCCGTTCCCTAGAAAAAGGGACATTCCTTTTAAGTCAAACAACCTTTATTTTACCAAGGTCACATGCAAAACCTCCAGACCTTGGTTCGACGATATTGAGGTCTCTAGAAGATTTAGAAACCTAATTACTCGAATCCGTACTTCGCACATCTGTACCGCAGACCACTTTGCACGAATGGGATGGAATATCCCCCCGGAATGCCCATGTGGCTTCCATACCAAAACCCTCCTACACATTTTCCGCGACTGCCCTCTGCTCTCCGATGGCAGACCTGAATTTTTTGCCTTTTTGAATGCCAGAGTTGATAATTTCAACCCTGACACTTATGACCTAAGGAAATTGGCCTTTAATCCTGACAAGGACATTGTCACAGCCTACGGTACCTTCTTTGGAAGGGGAGGGATTATCCTGTGATAAATGTGATGCTGAGGGTCGAGGTTCATGGTCCGATCTGCTCCAGACTGGTCGGAATTGGTCCCGGTAAGTTGATTTGTTTTCGATTTAAACACCCTATATCCGGGACCGTAGGTATATACCTCGGCTCCTTCCCTTTTTTGTTCAGGCAACGGGTAACTTAGCTGTACCTCCCATATGGGGTTTTAATTTTTACTCTGATTATTGGGAATGGGACTGATTTGGGCTGGCTTGGCTTATGAATGATTTCTTGAGTTAAAGTGGGAAAAGCTTTGAATTTGTCTTAAATATCTCTCGAAACTCTACTCGGTTTCCCAACTTATAAGGGATAATTGAGTGGGGATTATTCGGGAGGTGGTATTCTTTATAGGTAAAGGAGAGAAAGGATCTAATTTTTTCCTATAAACATTCTCGGTATTATGTTTTTTCCTTTTACGCATTTTTATCTGCTCGAAAGCAAGCTAAAATTGGTAGTAGGGGGTTGAGTTAATTGATTAATTTTTGATTAATCAATTGACTAAAATTAAGTTCTAATTTTAATTTAATTTTCTTACCATTTTTGTACATATCTTAGTCTTTAAGTTTAAGTTTAGCTGCTAATCAGCTTAGTCCTTATCTCTTACTTAAAAATAGTAAAAATACACTAATTTTTCTGTATCTCTGTAAGGTACTTGAGTTGCAGAGTCAGAATCCAAATTTAAAACTCCCGCCTTTTCACTTGAGAGATTCCCCTTCCTAGGTGTATCATATCTCCCACGGAAGGGCAGCAACAACTCCATGGACTTTTTATTCAACTGAAGCCGTCCAGCACTGGTGGCAGGCAACACGTCTACCCCACACGGAGATTGCAAGCGCAAGTTTTTGGATTCACCGTACAATCTCAACCAATCAGAAAGACCCTCTGGCTTACACTCCTGGCTGTTTGTCATCGACATAATGCCAATAACCAAAAGAAAGAAAGAAAGAAAGAAATCCCAGTTGTTTTTAAGTGGTTTCTCAGTTGTGATTTGGGACAATTCGCCACTGAAAATATCTATTGTGAGGGTTGATTTATGACAGTTGGCCTGGAAGTCCCAAACCGTTTTATGGCCTTTACCCTCATAAAATGGAAGGATACACTGTAAAAAATTAAAAATTTATTACAGACATAATTGGTAAAAGGGTTTAAATTTTCTGTAATTTTACTACCTTAATTGCAGCGAAAGTGCAAATTTGAGGTAATGCTAGCGGGGATTTACGAACAAAAATTGTAATTTTACAGTTTTTGTTCGCACACTCACTGCGTTCAGCGTCGCAAGAGTACATGGCGCTGCGATCGCGCATTTCAGACATGCCAATCTTCTACATTGAATGTTGGTAATAAATGGTCACTGCATTCATTGTGTCTATTTTACTAGAAACTGTAAAAATACAAAAGTTTGTGAGATTGCTTTTTCGAACGTAGTTTTACAATTTAAAAGTGAAATACCAAAATTTAATTGTGGAAATTATGTTTTAAATTGCATTTTCACAGATTTGTATTTAATAATTACGAATCGTTTGTATAATTTCAATATTGAATGTATTGAAAGTAGCAGACAAAATTTTGCTTTGTTTTAGCGCGAACGCGTAGTCAGTCAGGCACGATATATTCGTGGGAGATGTAAATTATATTTTATCTCTTATAATAGTTAGCGATATATAGTTTATTCTCGCGAAAAATATTAACTTTGTTGGAAATGGCCCTAAACTTGATGGAAGAGTAACATGAATTTTCAATATTTCTAAATACATGTGTGGGTTGGCCGAGAGGCTTAATGGTACGGATTAAATTTACGTATATAGGTTAAACATAAGGGTTTCGATCCCCTATCCTCCAAGATTTTTTCAATACGTTGAATAATTAATTACAGTTTTTTGTGAAATTACAATTTTATGTTGTAAATACACAGAAAAATGAAGTTCTACCAATTTCTGTAATTTTACAGATTTTGTCTGATATTCTACATAACCTATTCGGAAATAAGCTATTTTCACGTTATATCGCTACCTTCACAGTTGGTAATATTCGGTCCTACATTCAAGGTAGTAAATTTACAGGTTTTTTTTTTACAGTGTAACCTTTCTTTTTTACAATTTTAAATAATTTAAATTATTTATTCCAATATTATATTTGTTGTTTAAGAATTTAGCCACTTATATAAATATATGTTATTACTATTAACATAATACAAACTTCTATTCAAAAATCCAAAAATGACATCAGTTTTTTTATATCTGCTACCGTTTATGAGATACGATATTATTCATTTAAATTTAGGATTTTTGGGGAAATTTTTATATGTACGTAATTGTTAGAACTTACAGATTCTAAATTTAAAAGAAACAATTTTCTATCATTAAAATTTAAACAATTTTATTTGTTAAGAAACAAATTTTTCACAGGTCAATTTTTAATATATTCAAGGCCTCATAGAAGGGTCCAGAGAGATCATAAAACTTGAAGACTCCTGAATTTAATTAAAAATCGGGAACAAAAATTTCTCTAATTTCGCATTAATAAAGTTAAAAATTAAATATTAAAATTCTACGTGTTCCAACGATAAAGAATATCTAAAAATTTCCTCAAAAAAGTTATTTTTCATAATAATAAAAATAGCTTTGAAAATTTACTTTCCTTCAATTTTAATAGTTTTTAGAATTTTTTTTTATATTCCTAATCGTGAAAATAAGTAGATTTCATATTTTTATTTTTGAAATTTTAATTTTTGAAATTGCAAATGTTTTTAATCATAAAAATTTTGGGTTACGGGAACCATAAAAGGAAAAAAAATTACAATCACGAATCGGTGTTCGACCTGAATTTCCAGGTCAAATTGCTTGTAAATTTTTTTCGTTAAAGAGTCGAAGTTTACTCCCCTACAAAACTACTTGGCATTTAAAACTATTGTACTATTGTTACCCCAACTCCAAAAAAAAATTCTATCTGAAGATATGCAGGTCAGACCACTGAAAAATCACTCAGAACCACTGATCCCCCCTACAGATTCTCTGCGGACTCTGTGTCTCCAACGGCCTTAAGTTAAATGATACATTGTTTAAATTATAATTTAGTGTTACTTTTGGAGTAAGAAGTATGGATTATTATTGCTGGATCTTAATGCCAGAAAACCAAACCAACCAACCAACCATATTGATTTATAAATAACAAAACTAACATCTTTACTTCACTCAAAATGTATTTTAAATTTACATTTCACAGAAAATAATAATTCGAGCTCTATGTCATTAATGTTAAAATTTTAATTTTTTTTTAATCTATAGTATTTCGATTAATCGATTGGATCGATCGGTTTGACGGGCAGCAGACGATCCGAGATGACTTTTCAGTTGTTAAATCAAAACAAAATCGTTTTTTCGTTCGTTTCTCGGATAGTGTCGGTCGAGTGAAACACTACACTATTTGAGCCTCCAAATTCTATAAGGGCACATAAATTTTCAACAGCAATGTCCGCTTTTCCCCCACCACCTTGAAATTGACTTTTAAGAAATTAAATTTTGTAATTACTATCTTGTAGGAAATTCTCTGGCGCATCTTTTTTCTTCAGATAATATTTTTTCTATCTCTTACCATTTTTGAAAAAAACTCAAAAAACTGAATTTTTCTGGAAATCATATTTGATTAAAATTTTTACTTCAACTCGCTCTAAAGTAAAAATTTCTTAATATTTTTACATGAAATTTATAGGAGTTATAGTTTGAAGTATTCTTTGGATGATAGGCTTTTAATAATGCTTAAATATTTAACTGAAAAAAAGTTATTAAATTTGTTATCGCTCATTGTTACATTATTGTTCGATAATCTTCAACTGTTTCGTTTAACGAGGGAATTTTCAGTAAACACAAAGTGTCATATGTTAATATAATATTTTTGCGGCGCAAGGGTCTATGAACATTTTAACATATGACACTTTGTGTTTATTGAAAATTCCCTCATTAAACGAAACAGTTAAAGATTATCGAACAATAATGTAACAATGAGCGATAAAAAAATTAATAACTTTTTTTCAGTTAAATAATTAAGCATTATTAAAAGCCTATTATCCAAAGAATACTTCAAACTATAACTCCTATAAATTTCATGTAAAAATATTAAGAAATTTTCATTTTAGAGCTAGTTGAAGTGAAAATTTTAATCAAATATGATTTCCAGAAAAATTTAGTTTTTTGAGTTTTTTTCAAAAACGGTAAGAGATAGAAAAAATATTATCTGAAGAAAAAAGATGCGCCAGAGAATTTCCTACAAGATAGTAATTACAAAATTTTGTTTCTTAAAAATCAATTTCATGAAGGTGGGGGAAAAGCGGACACCGCTGTTGAAAATTTATGTGCCCTTATAGAATCCGGAGGCTCATTTGTCGCGTGGATGCTACGTGGTGAAACTCGATAAAAAAAAAAGGACAATAAATAAACTTTTATATTAACTCATTTGCTTCCTTATGATCTCCTCTAACGTAATGTAAATACTTTTCATGATTTTGAATCATGTACTATAAGTTCTCGTGATTTGATGTTGACACGTTTTACACATTTTTCAATAAAACTACGCAAAACTTAAAAATTTTGAATTTTTAACTTAATGTATTTTCTATTCTGTACGGTCAATAAAGTTCACTTTTTTTTTTAGCATTTGTTTTATCTGAATGTGCAACTTAGTGCTTTTATTTGAAAATCTGACGAATCGTTTTTATATAAATGAATATGAGAGACTTAAATTACGTGCATTGAGCGCTAGCATATGTAAAAGATATGAACTTTGAATTTATATTTTGAAGCTCAGAAACGGTCAAAATTAATGGAATATGTCTTATTTCATAGATTCATACATATGAAATACTGATGCAAAGTTTAAAAACAATCTGACGAAAGTCATTCTACGCGACAAATACCTTAACGAATCAAAGACAGATGTCATTGATTCAATAGCATTGTTTTCTCAGTGTATGTAAAATAAGTATTATTTAAATAAATAAAATAAAATAAAGGTGTTCTAAATATAAAAAAATGCAAATATAATGATAAAAAGAATAAAAGGAATATGAGGGAAGGATGGGGGGAGTCAGAGGATTATTAAAACAAGAAACTATTTTTGCAATTCAAAAAAAAAAAATTTTAGATATTAATAAAATATGTTCTCATATTGAGATAATATTTTCTCTAGTTAATATTTTTTACGTTCCTTGCAAGCTTGTCAAATTGTTAACGCGATCCTATATATGTTCTTGGCTCAAGAATATTTGCGCTCCGCACAATCATACTATAGCAAGACCATCGTTTTCTTGAACCAATATCATAATTCGCTTGTCCCTATTTAAGCCAACGATAAACTTAAAGCAAATAAAATTTTCTTGATTCAATGACTTTTTTCAGTGTAGAGAGGGCAGTCAATCAAGAAATGTTTTCCTGGCCGTGGCTGTAGTACAAAACTGAATATAAGTGAAGTTACACGGAACTTGTTAAGGTAACTTAAGTCAAAAAAGAAAATATATCACAAGGTGCTTTTTTTAAGGATAAAAATAAATTTTTTTCTCACGATTTTCAAATTGCTCGGTAATGACTTCAAAACAATAAAGTTCCTGTCCTAGAGGTACATTTTAAAACGAAACTAAGATACGTAAACGAGTAAATTTAGAACCTCAAAGTCTGAATTTTACAAAACATTATAAGTTTTCAAATTTGCTAGTAATTTTAGTTTGAAAATGATTATAAACAATCATAGTATCCTAGTTTTGTTTTAAAATGTATCTCTCAGACAGGAAAAAATTGTTCTAAAATAATTACCAAGTGATTTAAAAGTTAAACCAAGAAAATTTTTTTTAACCTTAAAACAAGCGACTGGTATGAAATATTTTCCTTTTTCAATTAAAATCATTCTAATTTTAGTTACCTAACTAATTACCTAAAAATCTTATTCAAATCGACTCAAAGAGCACCGTGCTTTAGGTATATGAAAATTTCAGACTTCAAAGATTATTACACCGAAAAAAATATCTTCTTTTTTTGAGCGGAATCCACTCATTTTTATGCTTTTTTCCTTCTACAATATGGTATCAAAATGATTCCCCTCATTTTGAGAGGATGTTATACTCATCAAAATGAGAGGAACTTTCCTCTCATAGGGTAAACTTTTTCACTTTCCCACTTAAATTACTTTAAAAAAGTTAAAATCACTAACTACCTTCATTGATTCACATAAAGAAAGGAATATTCATCAATATTCGAACATTTTGTATGTTGTTTTATTAAATACGCGAGTAAAATAAACATGTCACACTGCTAGGTTATATTGGTCTTTTACTTCAATTTCACATTCGTACACAAACAAATAATGAAGTCAAAATATTATTATGTGCACAGAACACTAAAATATTATCATCCAGTCTTAAATCTTTTAAAACACACTGTAAATTGTCTTCCACAATCGAAAACTAAAGGTGAAAATAAACGTTAAAGCTGACGACGCGACGCGACGCGATACAATTGTTACTGAGTGCGCATGTGCAAATACGATATAGAGGATATTCCTCTACTTTTGATCGGATGTTTCCTATCGAAAGTAGTGGATTACTCTCAACGTAGGATTAACCGTGAGAGTCGTCTTCTAATATTTTTCCTCTTCAAAACAGAGGAAAATACTATTGGTTGTAGTATAATTAGCTCATTTTAAGTAAAAAAATCAAGAGGATTTTATGATAGGAATGTTCCGCTCAAAAAAAGAAGATATTTTTTTCGGTGTAACATACCTATTATTATGTTTTTAGTTTAAATTATTATATAAGATATATATGCATGAAAAATAAAAGCTTTTGAAATAGTCGAAATGTGGTTTTTTCAAATTTAGTAAATTTTATATATGTATAACAATAATGCATTCATTGCACGTCTGTTTCAAGATTTCCCCTGGGATGTTTTCATTTGGGAGTATACTATTAGCGATCACAAATAGACTATTACGAACCTATTAATGTACCGACGTTATTAAGATATAGGGTGAACGGTACCAACCATAAAAATGAAATACGAATCAATGTAATTGTACCTACCCACCCATCCACTGAATCACTACTTAGAACTAGGGGTTTTAAAGACCCCTGAGGCCTGTAACATGAAACTCACTTTTTACAAAGTATTTAAAAGTACACGCGTAATGTATTAAACATTTCAGTTGTATAAAGATCAAGAATCATGCTCTTCTTGTTAGATTCAAATTCCATTCTTATTAATTTAATTTTATAATAAAAACTCCCAAGAGGGTACAATTTTGGCCAAGATTTTAAGGACGTTTCTTGGCAATGAAATTTGTTTATAATAAATGATGGAAAATTCCTCAAATGGCCAATGTCAAAATAAAAAGTTGGTGGATCAAACTAATAGTTGCAAAAAATTAAGTACTGTGGATGAGTACTTTAAAACCCATCAAAGATTATAAAATTTTATTAAAAAGTGTGGAATAGAGAGGGGTTAAAGATTTTTGTCAAGTATGGACACAGAGTTTCTCAAAAAATCGTAGCCATTATATAACAGAGTAATTAATAAAGATTAATAAAAGTTTAAATATTTTACAAAAGAATAAAGTTAGGGGAATTCTGAATTAACCACTTTGAAGTTTTTTAAAACCCACATCCAACGAGCTCTATATGAAAGATTTTGGATAATTTGAAGTTTTATAAATAAATATTGATAAAAAATTAACTAACAAATGAATGACAAGCATCAAAATAAAGATAGTGTTAGTATTCTTTTTTTATTAGAAAAAAAAAACTTACACAACTTTATACATAAGCAAATTTTGATGCACAAAGTAGCCCCATGCATGGAGTCTATTTTGTGCACAAATTTGAGTTTCTATAACTCAGACAGAAAATTTTTTTTGTCGGCTAACTCATAGGACACCTTTAGAAGGATGTCTACAACATAACTGAATAGATAAATTCTTTATTTTTTCAAATTCTAAATTTTAATAAAGCATAGAATGGAAAAAGAACGGTTTTGTGCACAAAGTAGCCCCACTTGACGGTATCTTAAATTCATACTTTATATATTTATTTTTTTAATTTATTTATTGCAAATACATCATATTTATTGATTAAATTTAACTAGGCTAATCAAAAAAATCAAAAAACAAAAAATGTAAAAACTTATTATTTTGAATAGTAGGAAAAAAAGCGCGCACTACAGCGCACGCCAAATTTTATTGTTTCTTAAAATAATGTTTCATTTATGTATAATTATGTGAAATGAAGGAAATACATAATACAATAAAAACAGAAAATTAATGATAAGAAGACATTGGAATAAATTTAAATTGATATGATCTTTGATTTATCGTCCACTGAGAAAAAAATGCTATTGAATCTTTAGCACGTGTATTCGAAAACGTTCAAAAGCATAATTTGATTCATTTGATAAAATATGTAATTGATTTTATAGCATTGTTATTAATTTTATAGCTTTGCTCTTGTTTCAAAGGTGCGTGCGACAAAATCAATTTCATATTTTATCAAATAAATCAAATATGCTATTGGACGCATTCGAATACGCGAGCTATAGATTCAATATTAGCATTTTTTTCTCACAGTGTGTATATCAATTTGTAAATTTTGATTAAGGACGATTGATGGACAAATCCGACAGTGTTTGTCAAAGACTTTCCTCTTCTTTGCTGAAAATTTGTACTTTGACAATTTATTTAAAAAAAACCAAACACTTTTTCCACGAAATCGCTCTGGTTGACAAAATCGCTATACTTCACACGTATATCTCAAGAGACACATGTGACGTGTCGCGGCCATTTTCTGTAGCAAGTCTGTCAGTTTTATTCCCGATTTCGTTTTTCCTGCTCTTGGAAACATCCAATCGTGGAAAAGTTATAATTTTTAAATTCCTTATTACCTAAGATTTTGTCAACCAGAGCGATTTCGTGGAAAAAGTGTTTGGTGTTTTTAAATAAATTGTCAAAGTGCAAATTTTCACCAAAGGAGAGGAAAGTCATTGACAAACACTGTCGGATTTGTCCATCGATCGTCCTTAGTTGAAGATTAATTAAATAAAATAAAGATAAAGAATAAAATGAAGAGTATGTAGAATAATTATAAAAAATTATGATATACCTAATACCATTTAGAATGTTAAAGAAATAGAATATAGTTATTATTAGTTTAGACATTATTTTACTGTTGATTATTTTATAACTGAAAAAAAAAAATTGAAAATTTCTGTTATAATTTTTCTTTTTATACTTTAATTTTTCCGAAAATACCATCGACAAAAACATGTCTGCACGGAAAGAATTAATTTATTAAATTTTATTCAAATAGTCGATGAAACTCAGGACATAGAGACATTTGTATAAAACTTAAACTTGTCGACTAAAACTTAAAGACAGTCGATTAAAACGTGCAACACGTCGGTGAAAATTTGAGATTGACGTTTTAAAAATAAATTCAAACAACTTTTTAACGAACTTTTCGTCTTTTCTACATCGCACACATCCCATTTCCTCCCCACCTCATCACTTTCACACATTATATAGAAACAGATTTACAGAATTCCTATGTTATCCTAATATAAACGCAAATTTTAATTTATTAACGAAAAATCTCGCAACCGGGTTTCGAAAGCGGGTTCTAACGCACGACGATACTTGAGATGGCGTCTTATACCCCTCAACCATTCAAGAATACGCGAGAGTCTTTGGATTGAAATGATTGGCACCAGCGCCGTAACTAGCTCATTGTGCGCCCTGGGCAAACTACACGATTTGCGCCCCCCTCCATTATATAAAAATGTAATATTTTATAGATCAAACTAAAATATATTTTGCAATAATTAAAATCTTGGCAATTATTTAAAGAATTCTTAATTTTTATTTTGAAATTGTTTATTGGGATTTAACAATGGTCTATGCTAATGCTAATGTATATAAATTTCTCACTTAAGCTTAAGAGATAACAGTTATAGGTGTTTGACATTACCTATTATCAACAAAAAGAGTTCTTTTTATTTATCGCAGGTTTTTGTTAACTGTTTAGTGAATATGTTTCATTAAAACAATATTTTAGTAGTTTTTAAAAGTTTGAACAAGTTTATTGAAATACTATTTAAATTACCTAAAGATAAAATTCCAAAGTTTGAAAAAATAAATACTGTATACAAAATATTTTGCAAAGATTGTGATGCAGAATATATTGGTCAAACAAAACGTTATTTAAAAAAAAGAGTATCAGAACATAGAGATCAACAACAAAATAAAGAAAATAAAACAGCTCTATGTAAACATGCAATAAATTATAATCATAAATTTAATTTTTCATCTGATAATATAACAATTTTGGATTCAGAAAATAATTTGCAAACAAGAAAAATATTAGAAATGTTTTATATTGTAAAAAGTGAAATTTAATATAAATTTAAGAACAGATGTTGAAAATTTGAGTCCAATTTACTTCAACTTAATTACTTAATTCATTAATATTACAGTTTGGAGTTCATTATTAAATCTTAATTCAAATATGAAACGAGTATGCGCAATAGATCTAATTAAATCGGAGTTGCGCAATAAACTCATTTAGATTAAAAGCTGTAGTACCTAACTTGTCACCATGTGACTTTAAATTAATTTTATAATAATGTTTTTAAAACAACAAAACAAACAATGCTTAAACTGCTAAAATGTTTGAAAATTTTTATAAGATTGTTTTAAATTATAATTAACAATAAAAAATGTATACTTTATTTGAAAAAGATTTATTTCAAAAAAAGTTAGGTTATATTAAAAAGAAATGTCAATTAAGGTAAAAATTTTATTTAACTTTTGATAGAATTATTGTTTTGATAATGGAAATTAATTTGTTATTCATTATTTATTTTGTTTCAGTAAAATTATAAAATATGAAATTTATGTATCTTAAAAAAATCAAAATCAAAAAATGTTGAAACAAATAGTGCTGGTACGTTGTTTGATGCTTAATAAAATTATACACTATGAACCTTTTTATATTCATTGTTGAACTCATGTTAAAAAAATTTTTTTATTAAAAATTAATGTTATATGTGTTTACAGTTCTGATGAGGGTATAATATCTTATACCGAAACGCGTCAAACTGATGCTGATATTTGTATAAACAAATGAAGGAATAAAAAGCCGTATAGGCCAAAAAAATTTTAATTTATTATTAAAACGGCTTAAAAGAGTAAGGTTAAACCTTTTAATCTATTGTTTAAATAAATTGATTTGTCTAAACAATTAATTTTTTCTAAACAATCATACAAATGACTGTTTTATGGTTTGCAGTAATGGTTTTGATCAAATTATCTATAAAAAATTTTGAAATTGTTGAAACAATTTTAATTTATTTACTATTAAATTTTTGTCAAATTAATTTCGAGAAATTACACATCAGCCTCATAAAAAATAAAGTTTTTATCCGAGACATTACACTAGAGTATTCCTAATTTCTTACACGTTTCCTTGCGAAAATCTCGATGTGGGCCTAATGGGGTGCTTGTCAGTTTTCCATATCTCTGGTAAGGTCTTTGTCGGGAAAACTGGTAAGTGTCTTGCAAGGGTGTACCCAGGTGCAAATTAAGGTTGGCAGCCAGAGTTTGATCGTTGGCCCATAGTTGGCCCAACTCTGGCGGACCAAATTACGCATGCCAAAGTTGGGCCAACTTTACCAGCCAACTATGGGATGCGGAGTTATGCCAACGGTTGGCACAACTCTGGCCGAAGTTGGGCCAACTGTTGGCAAAACTTTGGGAACCGGGGTTCCAAAAACCTATATAATTAGGTTGGCACAACTCTGGCCAAAGTTGGCCCAACCGTTGGCAAAACTTTGTAAGCCAGAGTTCTAAATACCTAATTTCTTTTGGTTGGTACAACTCTGGCAGAAGTTGGGCTTTGTCGCCAACTATTGTCGCCATTGGGTGGCTGCCCGTTATCATTCCGCTAGTTGGCTCCACTTTGGCATATTAAGTCGGCCCAACTTTTGGGAGAGTAGTTGGGCCAACCATTGTCGCCATTGGGTGGCTGCCCGTTATCATTCCGCTAGTTGGCCCAACTTGGGCACGTAAAGTTGTGCCAACTTTCGCAAAGTTGGCCCAACTTTGGGCCAACCTAAAATTCGCGCCTGGGTAACGCTTTTGCATATCAGTGCCCTACATATAAAAAACTCGTCTGAGCCCTACCAGTTTTTGAAATAAAATACCTAAGTAGAAATATACAACTGCAAAGCAAAGCAGTAAACAATTAATAATTTAATTACATTAAATCAATATTTTTAAGTTTCATTTATTTCTTTTCTTTTTTTTAACAAACCAACGAAGGATTATTTTAATTATTTATATAATTTTCTCTTAACGTATTTTTTAACATCCTATTTTAAACTTATATTTTTATTTTAAATATTACAATTAATTATTTTTATGTTTGTACAGACAAACACTTAGAACTGAGAATTAAAAAATCTGCACGCAAGAGGGATCGAACCCTAGACTGAGAACACAGGTGGAACTGCGTTATTTCACCCAGCCACGCTGACTGTATTATTACTGTAATATTACAGGAAGATTTGTAATATTAACTTAATATTACTTTGTAATAATGCCCTCACTGTTAAAAATAAGAAACACGCTTTACACCAGAAAGTGTGAAAAATGTGCAAACATCCTTAAAAGTGTGAATTTTATGTCAATCACACTTTCAAGGTTTAATGCCAGTGTTACGGTGCGAAGTTCCCACAGCTTACGTGACATTAACACCGCACGGTGCGAGTGCTAAAAGTGAGCACGGGTGATTACACTTAACCTTATTTTTCCATCTAAACACAAATTCTTAACTTTTTAAACTATAAATACAAATTTTTACTGACACAAATACACACTGAAGTTAATATTTTAATTTTTCAAAAGATTAATATTATTCCACAAATAAGTAACAACTTTGACACATAAATGTAAAAAGTTAAGTACAATTACGCAGATATTATAGGGTAGGTAAAACGATCACGTGATTCAACATGTACGTGAAAATACGTAGAGCGCGAAATTTTCAATATTTACAATAAATCGAAATCGAAACTAAAGTCAGTTCAACCTAAATAACAAATAATTCAAATATTTCTATTAAATATTAAAAATTTTGGACAAAGCAGGTAACGATAAAATAAAACAAAAAAGGAAATAAACTATTCGCATTATATTAGTTACCATTTTAGCTAGTATTTCTAAAATGATTTTTAGATTTTGAAAACAAACAAAACTTCTTTTTTAATTTTAAAAAAATTTAAAACTCCTCTGAAAAGATATATAATAAATCAAAATTCCTTTAAAAAAATATAATTTTATCCAAATTTTTTTTGCAGGAGATATTAAGAGTTCAAAAATAAATTTTTAACATCTTATGCATATTTTAAACAGTGTATTATTTTATGTGACAATTACAGTTCCTGAAAAAATTTCTTTCATATTTAGAATATTTTAAAACGACTTATAAAATTGGGGAAATTAAAAAATATTTTTATAATTTTGAGAAAATAAAAATTGTTTTACAGATATGAAGAAAAATCAATTTTTGTTAAATAGAACATTTTCTACAAATCTCGTTCTATAAGAAAAAAAAAGCTCCAATTGAATTTACTCACATTTGTAGTATATTTTAAACCGAGGTTTACAGTTAAAAAAATTATATTTTTTTCTAATTTTAAGCAAATAAAAAATAGTTTTGTAAACAATAAAAATCTACCAATTCTTGTAAAATAGAAATTTGTTTGGAAATTATGTTCTATTAGAAATTACTAGTTAACAAATAGTTTTTCAAGATCATATTCTAAACCCAGTCTTGTGTTAAATAAATATAAAAGATTTTTATAGTTTTAAGGAAATCAAAACTGTTTTAAAAAGAAATTAAAGAATATCAATTTTTGAAAAAAAAAATTGTTTGAAAAATTTTGTTTTATTAGAGTTGAACAGTTTGCACAAGATTTTATAAAATCTCTATCATACTTTAAACTAATCCTTGCAATTAGTAAAAATTAAATAAAAAACTTATAATTTTACGGAAAAAAACAGTTCTTAAAATGCTAAAAAATATAAATACTTGTAAAAACATATATTACTTGACAAATTTTTTCATATTATAGTTTAACAGTCTCCAAATGATTTCCTGAATTGTCAATCATATTTCAAACCAATTCTTGTAACTAGTCAAAATTCAAAAATATTTTATAATTTTTAAAAGAAAAAAACTGTTTTCAAAATGCTAAAAATAACAATTTTTGTAAAAACAGATATTATGTTCCAAATGTTGTTCTATTTGAGAATATTTTTCCTCGAATAATTCTTTAAACTCTGTATTATCTATTAAAATCATTTTTGTAATTAGTTCAAATAAAAAAAAAAATTCTAATTTTGTGGTGAAAAAACTTGTTTTCAAAATGCTGAAAAAAAAAGATTTTTGTAAAAACAGATATTTTTTGTCAAATATTGTTCTATTTGAGAATATTTATCCCGGAATAATTTTTTAAACTCTGTATCATGTATTAAACTTATTTTCGAAATTGCCTAAATTAAAAAATATTATTTTAATTTTGAGGAGAAAAAATTATTTTCAAGATGCTGAAAAAATTCAATATTTGTAAAAACAGATATTTTTTGCCAAATTTTATTCTACTTGAGATTAAAATTCCCCAAATAATTTTTTACACTCTGTATCATGTTTTAAAAAAATTTTTGAAATTCGCTAAAATTAAAAAATATTTTTTTAGTTTTGAGGAAAAAAACTGTTTTCAGGATGATGAAAAATATAAATTTTTGTAAAAACAGATATTTTTAGACAAATTTTATTCTATTTCAGAATATTTGCCCCCGAATAAGGTTTTAAATTCTCTATCATGTTTTAAGCTAATTCACGCAACTGGTCAAAATTAAAAGATATTTTTCCAACTGTCTGAGCAAAAAAGCTGATTTCAAGATGCTGAAAAATATGAATTTTTGTAAAAACAGATATTTTTTGACAAATTTTGTTGTATTTGAGATTATTTGTCCTCGAATAAATCTCTAGACTCTGTATTATGATTTAAACTAATTTTCAAAATTGGTCAAATTTAAAAAATATTTTTAAAATCTTGATGGGAAAAAAAATCGTTTCAAGATGCTGAAAGAATTCAATTTTTATTAAAAAGATAATATTTTTGCCAAATTTTATAATATTTAAGATTAATAATCCACGAAAAATTCTTCACACTCTGTATTATGTTTAAAACTGATTTTTGCAATTGGCTAAAATTAAAAAATAATATTCTAATTTTCAGGAAAAAAATTGTCTTCAAGATCCTGAAAAAATTAATTTTTGTAAAAACAGATATTTTTGACAAATTTTGTTCTATTTGAGATTATTTGTCCTCTAATAAATCTCTAGACTCTGTATTATGATTTAAACTTATTTTTAAAATTGGTCAAATTTGAATAATAATTTAAAAATTTTTATAGGAAAAAAAATCTTTTCTAGATGCTGAAAAAATTCAATTCTTGTTAAATAGATTGTAATGATAGGACTTTTTCTTAATTTAAAAAGTTGCTCCGGATTACGCTCGTCAGATTGTCCAGCGTTCATAACCTCAAAATTTAAATAGAATTTACAACCCAACGATGAATTTTGACTTAAATACTAGCTGAAAATTAAAATAAAAGCAAATACAAAGTAAATCTTAGCCTGCTGGCTGACATTTATTGTTAAAGTTAATTTCTTAATTTCTAATAGGTTAGGTGTAGTCAGATATAACTCAAAATATTCTTAATTTAAGAATAAAGATAGAAATTATATTTAAACAAAATAAGAAATAGCTTACAAAAATATAAAAGAATTTAATAACAAAAATCTGTTCTTTTAGAACATCCCGACATAAATATTCGTTTCTGTTTCTTCATCTTCTGACGATTTAATCTAAACTGGCAGAACTCGCATTTCTAAGCTTGAATCTGTAACAGAGATTTGATTTTCTTTTTCTAGTCTTAACAATATAATTTCCCTATATAAAAAGAAATAACCGAATTCGATAAATTTTCTCAGTTTTCTAGTTTTAACTTTTTCGACTATATAAAATTACCCTTAATTTTTACAATAAATATTCTACCACCCTCTACCGCCTATTTTTCAACAAGCCCTCCAAGGGCAGAGTTGAATCTATTCTTTGGCTAGAGAGAAAGCGTACAGAAGGACCTATATTTTCTCTCTCCAGCCAAGAACTGAGAAGAACCTAGAATAACAAGAATTTACAACGCCATGGAAGGACCCAAAGACGCTACAAATCCCTATTTTCGCTCACCAAACTAAAGAGAAGGACCTCTACTAGTCCGGCGAACGTCCAGGTAACCCTTCACCTTAAAGGTTCCGGATTTTCTGTGCGAGTTTTAGGAGAGAAGGACCTCTGCCTAATCCTCGCACGTTCTCAGGGGTCAATCTGGTCTACTAGTCACCCAGAGCAAAGAAAAAAAAATGTGGCGGAAGGACCCACGCACATCTCTCGCTTTACCTGAGCAGCCTAGCTTGGTATCGAGAAGGACCTCGAATCCCAGCAACCAGACGACTAAATATTCGGCAGCGCGTGCCGATTAATATAGTCAAGCTATCGTGACCTATGTGCCGATGAGGCACACAGGTGGGGAGCGGTAGAGGTACAAGCTCGGTCGCACTAACTCGGGTCACGAGCCGACCTGAACTTTACTATAGTGACGATGTGAATATAGTATATTTCTCCATTACTAAATTTCCAAATTTCACATCGTCACATTTCCCCCTCACTTAAAAAAGCGAAAATCTGAGCGCTAAAACTAAAATGTCTTGTATCATTAATCAAATATTACATAAAAACATTTTTTCTTTTTTTTATTCACAACCAAGGATTTATCGCTCATGCAACCAACTAGTAACTTTTCCACTAACACTTGTATCTTCCGTCGAGATCCATTTGGCAGCATCCGGTACAGTTGACTCAGGAACATTCATGGAGATTATATAACTGCTTCTGAAGTTTGGTAATCCAGATCATTAGAAGTTCTTTTAAGATTTCAATACTGAACTTTATATTCGATAGGGTCCAGTGAGCGTTTGTCTTTTGATGTTACTAGGTGCGAGGTTTGCCCATGCCTCGACTTCTAGAGGTACCGTAACTAGATTCAGGACCATATACCTGAGTGGTGGGCCTAGAAAGACTATCGAATGTTTCAAGTACGCTCTAATCTAGATGAAATCTCTTTTAAAAACACATTTTTAAAACTAGATATAAATTTTCTTCATTTCTTGGGTTGAAGAGTCTGAGAGAGTGATTACTTCCTAGAGAAACTAAACTGACATGCTGCTTGGCGAAGATCACTATATTGATGTCGGACACACCACTGATGTTAACTTAATTCTTATGCGCTTCTTCCAGAGTGAATGACACCTCCTCTACACGTTGTACCAAAGAGTTCACAGTCGAAGCCTCATCCCGTCGAATGTATAGCCGGAAATGCGGGAGCATGTTACGATATAAAATATCGATTTCTTGATTGACACTATATGCTCCATGACGTCTCATCCATGTCCTAAGCGTGCTCACAAAACTTCGAAACTGTTCTCCTGGTTTTTGATAGTAAGTGGCAATCAGAAATTCCAAATTCTGCAACTCTCGTGGTGATAAAAAACATAGCCGAAAAGAATTGACTAATTCCGCATAAGATGAAATATTCCTTATTTCATTTCGGTACCAGAGGAGTGCATCACCTGATAGTAATTCTGGGAAACCCCTGAGCATCTGCTCGTCCGAGAACTGATAAGCGACCTGCAGTTCGCTAATCCGTTCCAAAAATGCGTAAGGATCCCGTCCATCAAATTGGCATCTCCACTTTCTCATTTGTTCTAAAACTTCAATACTCACATCTGGTACCATTGTGGATAGTGTAGTCCGATGGCCTTGCAATCTAGGTGTTTCTGGATTCCGTAACTCCTGATGTCCATCTCTGTCTAGTCTCGTTTCCTCTCTCTCTCTCCATCTGGATGATTTTCCACTTCGATCATTGATGCTTCTTCTTTCTCCATTTCCTCATCTCGGCTAATGTCATCTTCCTCTTTGTATCCTTCAGGATCCGGATTTGTATTCCACAGCTCAGGTCTGCTTCTCACTGATTCGACTAATCGTTGACGCAACACTTTAACTGCCCCAGTCGATTCTAAATTTACACTCACTAATTGGTTGATAAGCTCTGCTTTTGATAGACGATAAATCCACGACACTCCCATTTTAAAGTTCTTAATTTAATAAGACACTGTTACTATATATAAAGAAGAAACTTTTTACTCTATTTCTCTTATTATCAAAACAATTTTTCTCTTAACAAAGAACCTCACAACTTAAGTGGCTCAAGAAAACTAAACAAAATTTACTAGAAAATTTACATCCTAGCTAGCGTTTGTTGATCTTTGATCACCATAGCTAATAATACAACGGGGTTACTTAACCCCATAGGCGGAAGAAAGTAGTATATTTTTTTTTCCAACTAGAAAAGAATTAACAAAAAATACAATAACTAAACTAGTATTTCCATCTCTGAATGCATATTACCGAGCTAGAAAACCAGAAAACTGAGAATTTATTTTCAGATCAATTGGTATCTTAGTTCCAAGTAAAGTAAAAAAAAAAATGGAACACAACTAAATCATGAATTATATTTTTAACTTAACAAAAAAAAAAAAAAACCTTTTACTAGACTATCTAGATTTTATTAAAAATACAAAAAAAATTTAATTTTTACTAAAAAAGATTCAAATAAAATTTTCTTCTTTTATACTCTGCACAGTATGGTTTAGTTGTTTCCGTCATAGTTAAATTGGTTAGACTGACCACATCTCTTGTGAATCTACAATTTTTAAAGTTAAATTTACTAAAACCGTTCGGGCGCCATGTAATGATAGGACTTTTTCTTAATTTAAAAAGTTGCTCCGGATTACGCTCGTCAGATTGTCCAGCGTTCATAACCTCAAAATTTAAATAGAATTTACAACCCAACGATGAATTTTGACTTAAATACTAGCTGAAAATTAAAATAAAAGCAAATACAAAGTAAATCTTAGCCTGCTGGCTGACATTTATTGTTAAAGTTAATTTCTTAATTTCTAATAGGTTAGGTGTAGTCAGATATAACTCAAAATATTCTTAATTTAAGAATAAAGATAGAAATTATATTTAAACAAAATAAGAAATAGCTTACAAAAATATAAAAGAATTTAATAACAAAAATCTGTTCTTTTAGAACATCCCGACATAAATATTCGTTTCTGTTTCTTCATCTTCTGACGATTTAATCTAAACTGGCAGAACTCGCATTTCTAAGCTTGAATCTGTAACAGAGATTTGATTTTCTTTTTCTAGTCTTAACAATATAATTTCCCTATATAAAAAGAAATAACCGAATTCGATAAATTTTCTCAGTTTTCTAGTTTTAACTTTTTCGACTATATAAAATTACCCTTAATTTTTACAATAAATATTCTACCACCCTCTACCGCCTATTTTTCAACAAGCCCTCCAAGGGCAGAGTTGAATCTATTCTTTGGCTAGAGAGAAAGCGTACAGAAGGACCTATATTTTCTCTCTCCAGCCAAGAACTGAGAAGAACCTAGAATAACAAGAATTTACAACGCCATGGAAGGACCCAAAGACGCTACAAATCCCTATTTTCGCTCACCAAACTAAAGAGAAGGACCTCTACTAGTCCGGCGAACGTCCAGGTAACCCTTCACCTTAAAGGTTCCGGATTTTCTGTGCGAGTTTTAGGAGAGAAGGACCTCTGCCTAATCCTCGCACGTTCTCAGGGGTCAATCTGGTCTACTAGTCACCCAGAGCAAAGAAAAAAAAATGTGGCGGAAGGACCCACGCACATCTCTCGCTTTACCTGAGCAGCCTAGCTTGGTATCGAGAAGGACCTCGAATCCCAGCAACCAGACGACTAAATATTCGGCAGCGCGTGCCGATTAATATAGTCAAGCTATCGTGACCTATGTGCCGATGAGGCACACAGGTGGGGAGCGGTAGAGGTACAAGCTCGGTCGCACTAACTCGGGTCACGAGCCGACCTGAACTTTACTATAGTGACGATGTGAATATAGTATATTTCTCCATTACTAAATTTCCAAATTTCACATCGTCACAAGATATTTTTTGACAAATTTTATACTATTTAAGATTAATTGTCCACAAAAAATTCTTCACACACTGTATTTTGTTTAAAACTGATTTTTGTAATTGGCTAAAATTAAAAAATAATATTCTAATTTTGAGGAAAAGAATTGTTTTCAAGTTCCTGAAAAAATTCAATATTTGTAAAAACAGATATCTTTTGACAAATTTTGTTCTATTTGAGATTATTTGTCCTCGAATATATCTCTAGACTCTGTAGTATGATTTAAACTAATTTTCAAAATTGGTTAAATTTAAAAAATATTTTTAAAATCTTGATGGGAAAAAAAATCATTTCAAGATGCTGAAAAAAATTCAATTTTTGTCAAATAGATATTTTTGCCAAATTTTGTTCTATTTAAGATTACTTGTCCCCGAAAAATTTTTTAAAATCTGTATTATGTTCTAAACTGTTTCTTGTAATTGGTTACATTTAAAAAATATTTTTAAAATTTTGATGGGGAAAAAAATCTTTTCAAGACGCTGAAAAAAATCAATTTTTGTTAAATAGATATATTTTTTGCCAAATTTTATAATATTTAAGATTAATAATCCACGAAAAATTCTTCAAACTCTGTATTATGTTTAAAACTGATTTTTGCAATTGGCTAAAATTAAAAAATAATATTCTAATTTTGAGGAAAAAAAATTGTCTTCAAGATCCTGAAAAAATTAATTTTTGTAAAAACAGATATTTTTTGCCAAATTTTATTCTACTTGAGATTAAAATTCCCCAAATAATTTTTTACACTCTGTATCATGTTTTAAAAAAATTTTTGAAATTCGCTAAAATTAAAAAATATTTTTTTAGTTTTGAGGAAAAAAACTGTTTTCAGGATGATGAAAAATATAAATTTTTGTATAAACAGATATTTTTAGACAAATTTTATTGTATTTCAGAATATTTGCCCCCGAATAATGTTTTAAATTCTCTATCATGTTTTAAGCTAATTTACGCAACTGGTTAAAATTAAAAGATATTTTTCCAACTGTCTGAGCAAAAAAGCTGATTTCAAGATGCTGAAAAATATCAATTTTTGTAAAAACAGATATTTTTTGACAAATTTTGTTCTACTTCAGAATATTTGTCCCTGAAAAATTTTTTAAACTCTCTATTATGTTTTAATCTAATTTTCGTAATTGGTTAAAATAAAAAATATTTGTTCTATTTTGAAGGAGAACAAATTATTTTTAAGATGCTTAAAAATTTCAATTTTTGTAAAAACAGATTTTTTTCCAAATTTTGTTCTTCTGGAGATTAATTGTCTACGAAAAAGTATTTAGACTATCTATATTATGTTTAAAACTAATATTTGTAATTGGCTAAAATTAAAAAATAATATTCTAATTTTGAGGAAAAGAATTGTTTTCAAGTTCCTGAAAAAATTCAATATTTGTAAAAACAGATATCTTTTGACAAATTTTGTTGGATTTGAGATTATTTTTCCTCTAATAAATCTCTAGACTCTGTATTATGATTTAAACTAATTTTCAAAATTGGTCAAATTTAAAAAATATTTTTAAAATCTTGATGGGAAAAAAAATCATTTCAAGATGCTGAAAGAATTCAATTTTTATTAAAAAGATAATATTTTTGCCAAATTTTATAATATTTAAGATTAATAATCCACGAAAAATTCTTCACACTCTGTATTATGTTTAAAACTGATTTTTGCAATTGGCTAAAATTAAAAAATAATATTCTAATTTTCAGGAAAAAAAATTGTCTTCAAGATCCTGAAAAAATTAATTTTTGTAAAAACAGATATTTTTGACAAATTTTGTTCTATTTGAGATTATTTGTCCTCTAATAAATCTCTAGACTCTATATTATGATTTAAACTTATTTTTAAAATTGGTCAAATTTAAATAATAATTTAAAAATTTTTATAGGAAAAAAAATCTTTTCTAGATGCTGAAAAAATTCAATTTTTGTTAAATAGATATTTTTTGACAAATTTTATACTATTTAAGATTAATTGTCCACAAAAAATTCTTCACACTCTGTATTTTGTTTTAAACTGATTTTTGCAAATGGCTAAAAATAAAAAATAATATTATATTTTTTAGGAAAAAAAATTGTTTTCATGATCCTGAAAAAATTCAATTTTTGTAAAAACAGATATTTTTTGCCAAATTTTGTTCTACTTGAGAATATTAGTCCCTGAAAATTTTTCTAAACTCTCTATTATGTTTTAAACTAATTTTCATAATTGGTTAAAATAAAGAAATATTTGTTCTATTTTGAAGGAGAAAAAATTATTTTTAAGATGCTTAAAAAATTCAATTTTTGTAAAAACAGATTTTTTTCCAAATTTTGTTCTTCTGGAGATTAATTTTCTACGAAAAAGTATTTAGACTATCTATCATATGTTTAAAACTAATATTTGTAATTGGCTAAAATTAAAAAATAATATTCTAATTTTGAGGAAAAGAATTGTTTTCAAATTCCTGAAAGAATTCAATTTTTGTAAAAACAGATATCTTTTGACAAATTTTGTTCTATTTGAGATTATTTGTCCTCGAATATATCTCTAGACTCTGTATTATGATTTAAACTAATTTTCAAAATTGGTCAAATTTAGATAGGTAATATTTTTAAAATTTTGATGGGAAAAAAAATCTTTTCAAGATGCCGAAAAAATTCAATTTTTATTAAATACATATTTTTTGCCTTTTTTGTTCTACTTGAGAATATTAGTCCCTGAAAAATTTTTTTTTTTAAATTTCTTTTATGTTTTAAACTAATTTTCATAATTGGTTAAAAAAAAATATGTGTTTAATTTTCAAGGGAAAAAAATTATTTTTAAGATGCTGAAAAAATTCAATTTTTGTAAAAACAGATATCTTTTGCCAAATTTTCTTCTACCTGAGAATATTGGGCCCGTATCATTTTGACACAAATTTGTTCGTGGAACTTGTTATATTGTACTCCCGACGATGAATGTTATATTTTACTCCTACTAAAATTAAAGATTTTTAAGTTTTAATTATTCAATAATTGAATTTATTGCATTAATTAAGTCTTTGAATATTATTTTAATGTATTAAAATCAATTATTTAATAAATAAGACTTAAAAATCTTTGATTTCAGAAGGAGTAAAATATAACATTCATCATTAGGAGTACAATATAACAAGTTGCCCGAAAAAATTTGTGTCAAAATGATACGGACCCAGAATATTTGTCCCTGTTAAAGTTTTTTAACTTTCTATTATTTTTTAAACTAATTTTCAGTATTGGTTAAAATTAAAAAATATTTGTCTAATTTTGTAGGGAAAAAAATTTATTTTAAGATGCTCAAAATAATCAATTTTTGTTAAATAGATATTTTTTGCCAAATTTTATAATATTTAAGATTAATAGTCCACGGAAAATTCTTTAGAGTCTGTATTATGTTTGAAACCGATATTTGTAATTGGCTAAAATTAAAAAATAATTTTCTAATATTGAGGAAAAAAAATTGTTTTCAAGATCCTGAAAAAATTTAATTTTTGTAAAAACAGATATTTTTTGACATATTTTGTTCTATTTGAGATTATTTGTCCGTGAATAAATCTCTAGACTCTGTATTATGATTTAAACTAATTTTTAAAATTGGTTAATTTTAAATAATTTTTAAAAATTTTGATGGGAAAGAAAATCTTTGCAAGATTCTGAAAAAAATCAATTTTTGTTAAATAGATATTTTTTGCCAAATTTTGTTCTATTTAATATACATTGTCCGCGAAAAATTCTTTAAAGTCTGTATTATGTTTAAAACTGATTTTCGCAAGTAGCTAAAATTAAAAAATAATATTCTAATTTTGAGGAAAAGAAATAGTTTTCAAAATCCTAAAAAAATTGAATTTGTGTAAAAACTCTTATTTTTTGAAAACTTTTTTGTATTTTAGATTATTTGTCCTCGAATAAATCTTTAGACTCTGTATTATGTTTTAAACTGATTTTTGTAATTAACTAAAATTAAAAAATAATATTCTAATTTTGAGGAAAAAAAATTGTTTTCAAGAACCTGAAAAAATTAATTTTTTGTAAAAACAGATATTTTTTGCCAAATTTTTTTCTACTTGAGAATATTTATCCCTTAAAAATTTTTTAACCTCCCTATAATGTTTTAAATTAATTTTCCCAATTGATTAAAATTAAAAAATATTTGTTTCATTTTGAAGGGAAAAAAATTATTTTCAAGATCCTGAAAAAATTTAATTTTTGTCAAAACAGATATTTTTTGTTAAATTTTGTTCTATTGGAGATTAACATTCTTCAAATAATTTTTTAACTCTGTATCATGTTTTAAACCAATTTACGAAGTTGGCTAAATTAAAAAATATTTTTTTAATTTCGAGTGAAAAAAACTGTTCTCAGGTTGATGAAAAATATAAATTTTTGTAAAAATATATTATTTGCCAATTTTTTTTCCTCTTATAGTTCAAGTGTGCCCATATGATTTTCTAAATTCTCTATCATATTTTAAATCTTCTCTTGTGTTTGGTTAAAATTAAAAAAAAAATTTATATTAATATAATATTTGAAGGTTATGTTGATACGTAATCTTATTTCGTTTTTATTATTTAGTTATTTGTTTTATTTTTTAATAATTATATTGTAGTGCATATGAGGTTATCTTTTTGATTAATTGGATTTAACTGATTTGAATATTTATTAGTTATTTAATAACAATTGTTACGGTTTTTTAAATTTTAGCGCGATGCAAGTCTGACACCCGTGCGTGCGTGGTAGGCTTCCAGTCATATATATGTTGGTCACGTAGAATCAGTGAAATACGAAAATTATAGGAATTTCAGGTAATGGCAAGCGTCATAGACATTGGTAAGGGGAACGAAGGGAGGAAAGGGTAGACAAAGAAATAGACAATCACACTTGTGAGTGTGACTGATAGTGCTTTCACACCGCGCAGGTGTAAAAGCTAACTTTTCTGAAGTTCACACTTGGTTAGTGTGGATGCATGCATCTTCGCACCAAATTACGAACACTTTAGTCTTACAACTTCACACTCGGTGTTAAGTTGTAAAGGATTCTATGCTTCTTTTTTAACAGTGCTGTAATTTTATCTTGACGCGGACGTTTTTATATATCACATCAATATCACTGTAACATCATCCCGTAATATTAATCCAGATATTAACGCTTAATATCCAGTCGTTACGGGCAAAAATCCATTTTTCTCAGTGTATATAAATTATTTTTACTGTACAAATTAAAATGGTTGAATAAGTTTTTTAAGATAATACTTTTGGAATAGTATAGTTTTCTTATCAAATTTGTAACTTAAAAAACCAACTAATATTTACTAAAATTATAGGGTAAGTGTGTTAGTTGCTGCGGATGCTTCAGTTGCTGCGGTTTTCAGAAAAATATCACTAATTTCTATTTAAGAATATGTACCTACCCAGTAAGAAGGAGGAAATTGAAAAAGATTGGAATTTTATCATTTTCGAAGAAAAAGTCAAATTATGTAATCTTTTTTAATACGTTTTCTGTCCAATCCATTTGTATCCGATGATAACAAATACTTTTATCCGCAAGTCAATTCTTATTAATATGGGTTCAAATATTTGTCAATCCTAATTAATCCCTTTATAAATACAGAAAATAAAATGAATATTTTTTAATGTCCGCAGTTCAGGTTATTCAATACAAATGAATCCATTTATAATGAAATTAAAATTTTTGAAAAATCAATGTTTTTGAAGACCTACAGTTCAGATTTAATTAATCCAATTGAAACCTTTTATAATTAAAAAAATGATATGAATATTTTTTAATACCTACAGCTCAGATTATTTAATACAAATAAATCTCTCTATAATAAAATTTAAATTAAAATAAAACTAATATTTTTAAATACCGACAATTCATTTTATCTCTACATGTAATTGAAACTTAATATTTGGTAAATTTTTATTTATTTCAGATGAACTCATTCATAATGCGTCTTCGGCGCAAAATTATACACCGTTTTTATACACTGTTGCATCTTAAGGTATTTCTCTTCCATTTATAGGTACTTGAAAAAATCGATTTTCTATGGATTAATGGATTTTCTTTAAATTGTGAGAAAACGTTATTTTATATATGTGCCTTTTATTTTATTAAGATTTCAGGACCCTTTACCGTCTAAAATTTGAGAATTCTTGTTCGAAATTTCAATTTTTTATCATTTTGCATGTAAAATTGAAATTTTGAACGAGAATATCTCAAATTTTAGACGGTGAAGGGTCCTGAAATCTTAACCAGATAGAAGGCACATATAAAATAACGTTTTCTTACAATTTTAAGAAAATCCATAAAAAACGGTTTTTTCAAGTATATAACTGCAAGAGAAATACCATCGGAAATACCTTAATTGTGGGTTAAAAAGCAAAAAATACGTAAATTTGAAGTTAATTTTTAATGATCTTTATAATTTATTAAGACGTTGATGAAAGTTTCTTAAAAGTGTTCATCAATACAATTTTTTTTTACTTAAATATTATTCTTGAATACATTTATAAAGAATTTAAATTAATCATCTTTTGAAGCCTTTTAAATCTGAATTAGTGAAAGGTGAGCTACTATTAAGTAGTAATAATTTTACTAATTTTTTAGTAGAAAACTACTAAATTAAACAGTGAAACTTTAACATTTCAATTAGTAGTTTCCTACTATTTCAATTAGTATTTTTTTATTAAAAATTAGTAATTTTCTACTAAAAAAATTAGTAAAATTATTACTAATTTTACTAATTTTTTATTATTTTTTCCACTTTTCAATAATTTATTAATAGAAAAACACTAATTCAGATTTAGAGAGAAAGTTATTAAACTTTTTTTTAGACTTTATTAAAAAAAACTTTTTTGAAATCTGTTATCTGTTTTTTACAAAGAAATTTTATAGTTTTAATCTCAGCAATATTTCTATTTATATTTTCACGAGTATTTTCATTTACATCGTTACAAAAATGTTTCCCAAGGTCTCTAAAATCTTGACCCCTTCAACAATGCACTCACACAAACAAGTTTTTTTTTCCTATCGAGACAACTGAAACTTTTCTTGAACCCTCGCTTGATCCTTTTATGACTTTTATAACATGTGTTTCATCTCAACTGTCACTTTCCTTGTAAACTCAGTTTTCGTTAAATTTTGATCCGGTCAACACGTACCAAAAACGCTCATTCAAAACTAAAAATTAAATTTTACTTACAAAATTTTTTTCGGTTTTCATTATAAAAACTATAAAAACGGTTGTGAAAGTGCTATGTGGACTGCCAGACTTTCTGGATAGAAAAATGGATACTATTACTATGTAAATTTTAAGTATATATTATTTTCGTTTTTTACACCACAAATTATTAGCAATAGTTATAATATTTAATAGTTATTTATTTTCGTCATATTGTAATCTTTCTTTTAATTATCAATTATTTTCTTGAAATTTCCAATTAATTTCTTCAATTTTTTTCTTTAATTCTCAAATATTTTCTTTAATTTTTAATTATTTTGATCGATTTTCAATTAATTCCTCAATTTCCAATAATTCCCGGACTTTTTCAATTATTTTTTACACTCATAAAAATTGTTTTAAAATTGCAAATCAATTATTCAATTCTAGAATTCTTCATTTCTCAGTTATTTTCTTCAAATTTAAATTCCACTTTTCAATTTTCAGTTATTTTCTTTAATATTAAAAAATTATCGCTTTTTTTCTATTATTTTGTTCGATATCATTAAGTTTCTTTAATTTTAAATACAATTATTCAATTATGTTCTTTCATTTTTAATGCCATTCTTCAATTTTTATTTCCAACCTTCAGTTTTCAATTTCTTCTATATATTCATTAATTCTCGACTTTTTTCAATTACTCTTTTTAAATTTTTAAGTATATTCTTTTAATTTCAATTCCATTCTTCAATGTTTAATTGCTTTCTTCAATTTTCAATTACTTTTTTCAATTTTAATTATTTTTTTCGATTTTCAATCCAGTTGTTAAATGGGCAATTATTTCCAACAATTATTTCTATAATTTTCTAAATTTTTTAATTTGCAATTATTTTTTTTTACATTTAATATTACTTGTTTAATTTTTTCAATTATTTTTTTCAGTTGTCTATTAATCTAGTTATTTTTGAATTTTGTTTTTACTTGACAATTCTTTTCGTCATTTTTCACATATTTTCTTCAATTTTTCAATTACTCTAGTTATTTTTTAACTTCAATTTTTAATTGTTTTCCGCAGTTTTCAATTATTTCTTACAATTTTTCAATTTTCAATTATTAACTAAAAATTTTATAATTATTCTTTGATTTTATAAATTATTTTGATGGGTTGCGTGTTAATCTAGCCATATTTTGAATTGTGTTTTTAGTTGTCATTTATTTTCGTCATTTTGTAATTTTTTTTCAGTTTTCAATTATTATTTTTTAAAATTTTAATTTAATTCTTAAATTTTCGATGTATTTCTCAATTTATTTTCTCAATTCTTTAATTTTCAATTTATTTCTTCAATTTTAAATTATTTTCTTCAATTCTCAAATATTTTCTTTAATTTTAAATTATTTTGATCGATTTTCAATTAATTCCTTAATTTCCTATAATTCTTGGACTTTTTAAATTATTTTGTACACTCATAAAAATTGTTTTAAAATTGCAATTATTCCTACAATTTTCTTAATTTTTCAATTTGCAATTATTTTCTTTAAATTTAATATTTCTTGTTTAATTTTTTCAATTATTTTTTCAGTTGTCTATTAATTTAGTTATTTTTTGAATTTTGTTTTAAATTGACAATTATTTTCGTCATTTTTTAACTATTTCCTTTAATTATTAATCATTTTCCGCAGTTTTAATTTATTTCCTACAATTTTTCAATTTTCAATTATTATCTTAAAGTTTTATAATTATTCTTCGATTTTTTAAGTTATTTTGATCGGTTGTGTATTAATCTAGCCATCTTTTGAATTTTGTTTTCAATTGTCAATTATTTTTGTCATTTTGTAATTTTGTTGTTTATTATCAATTAATTTTTTCAAATTTTCAATTTATTTCCTCCATTTTTATTATTTTCTTAAATTTCAATTATTTTTATCGATTTTCAATACAGTTGTTCAATTTACAATTAGGTATTTCCAACAGTTATTCCTATAATTTTTCAACTATTTTGTTTAAAATTAAAATTTATTGTTAAATTTTTTAAACTATTCTTTTTAATTGTGTATTTATGTAGCTATTTTTCGAAATTTGTTTTCAAATGTCAATGTATTTTTATCATTTTTCAAATATATTCTTCAATTTCGTAAGTTTCATTATTTGAATTTGCAAAAATTTATGTTTTTAAATGACCAATAATGCAAAGTTTGTCGCGCGCTTGAGCGCGCTTTAATGTTGCTAGTAAATAATAATTGACAGTCAACAATTTTTATTTTTCTAACCATAGGCCATTAATTGTGTATAAATACCCCCCAATTATGGGAGTTGTTTATAACCCTATAAAACAAAATTAATAAAATTAATTTCAAAAATTGAAATTCTTTGTTACTCCTTTGTTCTTTGTTTACACCTTACACCCTTACAGTGATTTCAAATGTGCTCTTTTAATCTGAATTAGTGAAAAACGGTCATTAATTCGAATTAGTGGAACTTTTTACTTATTTTTAGTCAATTTTCACTAAAACTTTAGTGAAGAATTTAAAAAAATTAGTAGAAATTTATACTAATTTGAATTTCTTCAGTGACTTTTCACTGATTTATTTTTAAAGAGATGAGTATTTATAGAACAATGGATTTGGTTTTATTTATTTAAAGTATAAAAAGATTAATTTGGATTGAATAATCCGAACTATGTGTATTCAAATATTAAAATTTCATTTTTTTTCATTATAATGGTATTTATTTGGATTCAATAAAACTGAATCGTGAGTATATAAAATGTTCATTTTATATTTTTCAATCATAAGGGTATTCATTCGGATATAAATTTTCATTTTATTTTAATTGCATTTTTATTATAAAAATATTCATTCAGATTGAATAATCTGACGTGTGGGTATTTAAAAATAATTAGTTTATTTTTTCATTATAAAGGGATTCATTTGTATTCAATAACCTGAACTGCAGACATTAAAAAATATTCATTTTATTTTTTTTCATTATAAAGGGATTCATTTGGATTCACAAATTTTTTAAACCCATATTCATAAGGACTGATTTTTGGGTAAAAGTAGGTGCAATCACCGGATACAAATGTATTGGACAGAAAACGTATTCAAAAATATTAAAATTTTTTAATATTTTTTAATTCCTCTCTTCTTACTGGGTATTTCAAAATGTGTGATAATATTATTCTAACCTTTACTTAATACAATTCCATCAAAAATCTTATATTAACTATTATTAATTTATAATTATTTAAGTTTAAATTATTCTTCCCACAGCAACTAAAGCAAATATTTGGTTTGTATGTGCTTTAGTTGCTGCGGGAAATCTAACCTCCAATTACACGTTATTCTGGCCGCAGCAACTAACACGCATCAACTGACTCAAACCCGCAGCAATAGATGCATTTGATATTTTTAATTTCCTAATTTTGTTCAAGTAATCAATTTTTAGGGGGTTTTGATGTTTGAATAAATATCTAAATAACACAAACTACTTATTTAATAGGTCGTAAATTCATTGTTATCAATAAAAAAGCGGTATTTTTTAATAAAAAGGAGACTCGGCTGAGAGCCTGCAGCAACTGACACATTTACCCTATACAAATTAGTTTCAGAATAGAAAATAAAAAATTTTATCATTTTGAAATATTTTAATTGATTGTCGAATACGCAAAACAATATCAATGGTACATAAATTGTGGTGCTATCGGTTTATCAGTGTTTTTACCTACCTAGAGCTTTAAATAGAAGCCTATTTCAAAATTTATTAATGTGAAATAAATTATAATTTATAATTCGAAGTCATTATAAATTACCTAGTTAAAAATATAGATATTAATATTTTTTCATTTTTTTTTAAACAAGGAAAACTGACGACGCCCACTCCTGATCCCTGCTTTAAATAGGACAAAGTAAGCCAATTTTAGCACGGGTTTTTCTCTACTGATTCCAATTCCAAAGCCAAAATAATCAGATTAACTCAAAATTTACAGATAATATCAAAAAAGCGAATTTTTGTGTCTTTTCGCAGTTTTTTGAAATTATCTAAAAAATTGTAGCCATTCTAATCATTTTGACTTCGGATTCGATTTCAGTGGAGAAAAATACGTAGGAAAACACCATCATGAAAAAAAATTTTTTCGTGATTTTGAACAATTTTTTTAGATTAAATTTTATTTAATCTGGTTATTCTGATTTCGGATTCGGATTTAGCAGAGAAAAACACGTAGGAATACACACTACCGTAGGGTCTTTCTTGTTGACTCTACACACAAAAAACAAAGTATTAAAACGAGTCTAAATTTTGGAATTCTTTTAAGGTGTAAACGAAAGAAGCCGCTGTGGGCTGAAATTCAGCAAAAGAAAATAACTTGAAAGCAATACACACAGTGGGCTGAAACAAAGCAACACTAAAAACTAAAATTTATGCTGAAGCCAATAAATGGGCTGAATTTCAAACCTTATACTGTATTATTCTATTGTCAATTATTAAGAAAACTGAAATTAAACCTACATTTGAATTAAAAAATAGTTATCAAATCTTCTGGATTATCTAATTATGGCTGTAAAGGTTAGGAATAAAAGCATGTTCATATTTTAAAAAATCCTTCTTAAGAACTTATGTGTGATTTGGTATTATATTTAAAATCTGTAAATTAACTACAGTTTTTTATAAAATCCCAAATATCTTGTGAAATTATATGATATTTAACAGTTTAATTTAGCAGAGATGTGTTGACAATTTCACAAGATTTTCTGAAATAAACTATTAGAAGTTTGTTTGTACATATAATCACAAATCACGCACAAATTCATTGTTCTGAAGAAAATTGTCTACATCACTCAAACAAATAAGCACCACAAACACAAAAATTCACTACAAAATTGTTCAAAATTATCGCGTCGCGAAATTTCTATACTGGACGCATCGCCATTAGCATATGATGTTTGCTCATGCGCAAGACCCTTCTGGTGAGGTCAGGCGGTCAGGACTACTTTTAAGCCTCCGGAAAGGCTGAAAAGTATCTTCGTAAGCATATTGTGATAAAACAGCTCAACTGTGTCTGGTTTTAAGCATCAACAACTAGAAACCAGGATATTTAACACTTAATTTCCACTTTAAGACTCGATATGACTGTTATTTAGATATTTTTGCACTTTAATTCAGTTTTGGACTTAATTTAAGTCAAATCTTAAAAGTAGCCAATTATGATTTTAAGACTTTGTTTTTTGTGTGCACATATTCAAAATTTCAGACCCCGGTAGGCGGTGGGCAGGGGCTACACGATTCAGGCAGCAGACTGATTTCAAAGCTCTTATTACACTCCAAACTGACTATATACCAAGTTTTGAGTGTTTTGAAATAAGTCAATTTACATATTGAAAATTACATGCCCCCCCGCCGACAAACTAGGAAGGTTACGCGATCCAAGCGGCAGACTGATTTTAAAACTCGTATTACCCTCCGAATAGATCCTACACCGAGTTCGAAATTTGATATCTCGAAAAGTTCTAAATAGTGATAGTCCTACTACTTGACAATTTTTCATTACTAGTACTACACTGAAAAAAAATTATTTGAATCAAATAAAAATTATTTGATCCAAGTAAATCATTTACTTGTCTATTATCCATTAAATATGTATTTGACTCAAATAAATATTTAATGGTCCTAAGTATTTTATTTTATCGCATAAAATAAACAGTAATTTGCGTCAAATAAAAATTACTTTAACCAAATAAATGGAATACTTAAAACTAATAAATAGTGGTTTAAATCAAGTATGAAAATTACTTGATTTCGATATCACGAATAATTGTTTTAATTCTGACTAAAATCCCTTTAATTCCGTCAAATATTTTTTTATTAAGCCCAAATATGAAATCTATTTGCATCAAGTGAAAAAATTATTAGATTTAAATAAATTTAAATTTGACTTAAATCAAGAATTACTTATCTCAAGTAAATGTCTAATTGCATTAAGTGAATAAATTATTTGTAACTAATTATAAATTATCTAATTCAAGTAAACTTCTTATTTAATTCAAAATTCTCGAGTGCCAGAATGGTAGGAAACTAAAAATAAAATATTTTTTTATTAAGCCCAAATATGAAATCTATTTGCATCAAGTGAAAAAATTATTAGATTTAAATAAATTTAAATTTGACTTAAATCAAGAATTACTTATCTCAAGTAAATGTCTAATTGCATTAAGTGAATAAATTATTTGTAACTAATTATAAATTATCTAATTCAAGTAAACTTCTTATTTAATTCAAAATTCTCGAGTGCCAGAATGGTAGGAAACTAAAAATAAAATATTTTTTTATTAAGCCCAAATATGAAATCTATTTGCATCAAGTGAAAAAATTATTAGATTTAAATAAATTTAAATTTGACTTAAATCAAGAATTACTTATCTCAAGTAAATGTCTAATTGCATTAAGTGAATAAATTATTTGTAACTAATTATAAATTATCTAATTCAAGTAAACTTCTTATTTAATTCAAAATTCTCGAGTGCCAGAATGGTAGGAAACTAAAAATAAAATATTTTTTATTAAGCCCAAATATGAAATCTATTTGCATCAAGTGAAAAAATTATTAGATTTAAATAAATTTAAATTTGACTTAAATCAAGAATTACTTATCTTAAGTAAATGTCTAATTGCATTAAGTGAATAAATTATTTGTAACTAATTATAAATTATCTAATTCAAGTAAACTTCTTATTTAATTCAAAATTCTCGAGTGCCAGAATGTTAGGAAACTAATAAAATATTTAAAAATAATTTTAAAATCATAAAATTAATTCTAAATTATTATTCATACTTGAGTTCTACTTTATTTGTAACTGGTTTTCTATTTATTTAAGGTATTATTCTAATATTTATGTTATTTATTCCTTTAAACGAATGAATTCACTGTTTATAATTATGATACAATGAAGCTAGAGACTTGCCATTTTTTCTCAATATTACAACTTTTATGCTTGGGACGCTTGAAATCAGAAATTGATGTTCAAATAAACTTTTAGAGAGAACGGCTGCATGGATTTTCAATTTTTTTTTTTTTTTGAAAAATTCATAAATAAATTCTTAAGAGATCTGTAAGAGTAGATTTTTGTTTTTTGTTTTATTTGTTTTTTAATGTTAATGCAAACAGCTGAAAAAATGTCAACTTTTTCGTTTTCTTTTTTTATTTTCTACAAAACATTTTTGTAATGCCTGCCAATACCTTGATTTCATAGAAGTAACGAAATAGAATAAACAAAAATTTTGAAAGCGCTAATTTAATTGTTATTGACCCCCTATTACCCCCTAAGAAGGGGTAGGAATTTCAAATTTTACGAAAAGTTGAGTTCGGTGTCTATTCCTAAATTTTTTGGGCCTCTGAAACCGAAAAAGACCATTAAAAACAAATTTCACCCCTTCTTCACCCCCTATTACCCCTCGACAGGGGGTTAATATTTCAAATTTCGAAAAAAAATCGAATAGGGTGTTTTTTCCTAAGGTTTTTTGGGGCGTTAAAACCGAGAAAGACTACCAAAAACAAATTCCCTCCTCCCTTACCCCCTATTACCCCCTAAGAGGGGGTAGGAATTTCAAATTTTACGAAAAGTCGAGTTCGGTGTCTATTCCTATGTTTTTTGGAGCGCTGAAACCGAAAAACACCTCCAAAAACAAATTTCTCCCATCTTTCACAACCTATTACCCCATGGGAGGGGGTTGAAATTTCGAATTTTATAATAAAATAGACACCGTACTCTACTTTTGTAAAATTAAAAATTGAATTTACTGCCAGGGTGTAAAACATGGTTACGAAAAGAGGAATTTTTCTTTGTTGTTTTTTCGGTTTAAGTGCCCCAAAAAACATAGGGAAAGACACCCCGTCCCAGGGGTAATAGGGGGTGAAGGGGGAAGAAATTTGTTTTTGGGGGTCTTTTTCGGTTGCAGAGGCCCATAAAGTATAGGAATAGACACAAAATTCAACTTGTCTTGAAATTTGAAATTCCAACCCCTCTTAGGGGTAATAGCGGGTGAAGGGGGGATTTGTTTTTGGTAGTCTTTCTCGGTTTTAACGCCCCTAAAAACCTTAGAAAAAAACACCCTATTCGATTTTTTTTCGAAATTTGAAATATCAACACCCTGTTAGGGGGTAATAGGGAGTGAAGAAGGGGAGAAATTTGTTTTTGGGGGTCTTTTTCGGTTTCAGCGCTCCAAAAAACATAGGAACAGACACCGAACTCGACTTTTCGTAAAATTTTAAATTCCTACCCCCTCTTAGGGGGTAATAGAGGGTGAAGGAGGGGGAATTTGTTTTTGGTGGTCTTTCTCGGGTTTAACGCCCCAAAAACCTTAGGAAAAAACACCCTATTCGATTTTTTTTAGAAATTTGAAACATCAACCCCCTGTCGAGGGTAATAGGGGGTGGAGAAGGGGTGAAATTTGTTTTTAATGGTCTTTTTCGGTTTCAGCGGCCCAAAAAATATAGGAATAGACACCGAACTCAACTTTTCGTAAAATTTGAAATTCCTACCACTTCTTAGGGGGTAATAGGGGGTCAATAACAATTAAATTAGCGCTTTCAAAATTGTTTATTCTATTTCGTTACTTAATAATGTTTTTAAATTTTGCATTAAAATTAATGAAAGGACACTGTTATTGTGAGATCTAGAAGTACAAATTAAAGACAATCTTCTTTTAAAATTTATTTTCTAGTAAAACTACAATTCTAATGCTTTATTATAACTAAAGTTGATAAATTTAGAAAAAAACTAAACCGCTCTATTAGCTTCAGTCTGAAAATATTATCAAGTTAAAATTATTTAATAACTTAAACAATGACTAAAATTATAACTTTATCTTACAAATTCATAGTACATAAGAAAAAATTGCAAGTTACTATCTTTATTTTATCAAAAGATGATAATTAACAATGCTTTAATAATTTGCTTCAACAATTGTTGTAAATAAATTTTAAAGTTGCTATATATTTTGAGTTATGTAAAATATAAAAAGTTGAAAACTTCATAAAAAAATGCTCTTCTAATTTTATCATGAGCTGATAAATAACAAAAATAAATTGTTAAAACATTTTTATAAATAAATTGTAATGTTACTGTTTATTTTTAATTATTTCAAACATAAAAGGTTGTAAACCTTATAAAGTTAAAGCTGTATTAAAAGTTTATAGCTTTATTTTATCAAAAATACGTGGGAAACTTCATCAGCTTTGAGCTACCTCTCATTACTATATAATTTTAACAAAATATCATAGGAGTATTTTTTTCGATAAAAAATCCTAGGGGGTAAGAGCATAAAAAATCCAAAAAAAATTTTGGACCACTCTATTGAACATCTTATAATTTATTAAGTACTGATTACGGAAAATAACATAAATTCCTAAATTTTTAACATTATAAATTACCCTGGTCGACAAAAATGACTTTTTTTTATTTAAGCATCGGACTAAGTTTTTCTTGTAGATTTTTTATTACTAAACATGAATCTGACCATGACCAAAACTGGTCCATGACGTCAAGATTCTGATAAACAGGGCTCAGAAACTCAGAAAACCCTAGTTTTGATCATTTTTGATCAAACATAAGTCAAGAATTTGACATGCTAGAAATCTTTATGTACATGCTTAAATGCATGTCCACGTGGGCATTTGCTCCAACTCCCCCTCTCCCCCTCGTGGACAATCGTGGACTTTTGATGGACCCCCCCGCCCCCCAAAACTGTCCACGTGGTTTATGGATGGCCCCTGTTTAAAACAAGATAGTAATACGCTTAACCCCTAAGTATTAAAGGTTAACATCAAATATATTTAATTTTAACATCTAGATATTAATGTTTAATATGTAGATGTTAACCCTGAACATCTAGATAGCTGTCCCTTGTTAAGTGATAAATATGATAAGCGTTAACATTCAGATGTTAAGGGTAAACATCCATTTTTCTCAGTGTACGACACAAACGTATAAAACCGTGACACATATATTAGATTGAGATAAATAAGTATTTTTCGAAAAAGGTTTGAAAGTGTCCTAAAAAATGTAACATTTTATAGGCTTAACTAAAATTGTTTCTGAAACAGTTGTAGTGATTTTTTTAAAATAAAATTTAACTTAATGTATATGTAAGGCAGCTAGGATTGCGCCCCTCCTCTTGTTGCGCCCTGGTCGGCAGACGCACTAGCCCTACCCTAGTTACGGCGCTGATTGACACTTAACTATAGCATACAAGGCGTTACGTTTCCTCGATTCCTCGACTGTTGAATAAATTTTAAGTGGTAGAGATCAACATTTGGAACTATTTCGAACATTTCGTAAACAAGCTTTGGTTACTTATTAATCAATTATTTCTCACTCTGTTTTACTACACCAGAATTTCAGTTTAATCGACTGCTTGACGATTCTTTCTATTGTGCTCATGAATAAATATGCAATAATATTTCAAGCTTTATGAAAATGTCTCTATGTCCTGGTTTTCATAGACTTTTGAATATATTTTAAAAAATAAATTTTTTCCGTGTGTATGTATGTATGTATGTATGTATGTCTGTCGTCAAAAAGGTCTATCAGGCATTACGTAAAAACTTATTGACCGATTTAAGTAAAACTTGGTAGTCTTTTAGGTATTAGCCTAACTTAAAATTCTGTTCATATTAGATTAAAAAATATTAATATGAACTGAAGTTATGACATTTTTTGAAAAATTCAAAAACCCAAGAATTTTGATTTTTTGTTATATTTTAATCAATTTGACTTAAACTTATTACATGGTTATTTTTATTGTTTCTGATTAAAATTTTATCGTCAAATAGAAAAATTTCAAATTTAAAATTCAAAACATTCGAGTAAAACATTAAATTTTCAAAAACTCAAAAACATAATTACTACAATCAATGGTGTTTAACTTTGATACTGGTTTATTTTTTAGGTCTTCAATTTAGATTTTTTTATTTAAATAATAAATTTACTTCGCTAAAAAATGTTCATTGTGAAGGAAGATTGATCAATTTTTCAAAAAATGTTAAAAATAAAAAAATTTTTAAATTATATATTTTTTGATAATTTTTAATTTTTTTTGATAATAAGTTTTTTTATATAATTAACTCCCTAAAAGAAATACATAACACGACAACATAATTGACTTCAATTTATAATAATTCTTACACTGAGAAAAAAGGTTTAGTTTTACCAACAATATTTTTTAGTTGACTGATTGTTTGGGTTGTCCAAACAATCTCAAATTTTTAACATAAACTTTCGTTTTAACCATCAAGGAATCCAAAAACAACAATAAAAAATTTTGTCTGTCTGCCACGGAGAAAAATGGATTATAACAGGTATAATCTGGATTATACCCTATATAATATTTTAACACTGACGGTGGGACATCTAACGAGATTATAAAACAACTCATCCTAGTATTATTGTTTTGAAATTATACCTGATATTAGTTTAGATTATACAATATGCGTCGTTATATTTATTAATCAAGTAAGATTTAACAGCTCGCACAAAGGATTTTCACGGTTCATACAAAAAGGTTAAAAATAATAGTCAGTTATAGCTTTCGAGCCCGCACACAAAAAACAAAGTCTTAAAATCATGATTGGCTACTTTTAAGATTTGACTTAAATTAAGGCCAAAACTGAATTAAAGTGCAAAAATATCTAAATAACAGTCATATCGAGTCTTAAAGTGGAAATTAAGTGTTAAATATCCTGGTTTCTAGTTGTTGATGCTTAAAACCAGACACAGTTGAGCTGTTTTATCACAATATGCTTACGAAGATACTTTTCAGCCTTTCCGGAGGCTTAAAAGTAGTCCTGACCGCCTGACCTCACCAGAAGGGTCTTGCGCATGAGCAAACATCATATGCTAATGGCGATGCGTCCAGTATAGAAATTTCGCGACGCGATAATTTTGAACAATTTTGTAGTGAATTTTTGTGTTTGTGGTGCTTATTTGTTTGAGTGATGTAGACAATTTTCTTCAGAACAATGAATTTGTGCGTGATTTGTGATTATATGTACAAACAAACTTCTAATAGTTTATTTCAGAATATCTTGTGAAATTGTCAACACATCTCTGCTAAATTAAACTGTTAAATATCATATAATTTCACAAGATATTTGGGATTTTATAAAAAACTGTAGTTAATTTACAGATTTTAAATATAATACCAAATCACACATAAGTTCTTAAGAAGGATTTTTTAAAATATGAACATGCTTTTATTCCTAACCTTTACAGCCATAATTAGATAATCCAGAAGATTTGATAACTATTTTTTAATTCAAATGTAGGTTTAATTTCAGCTTTCTTAATAATTGACAATAGAATAATACAGTATAAGGTTTGAAATTCAGCCCATTTATTGGCTTCAGCATAAATTTTAGTTTTTAGTGTTGCTTTGTTTCAGCCCACTGTGTGTATTGCTTTCAAGTTATTTTCTTTTGCTGAATTTCAGCCCACAGCGGCTTCTTTCGTTTACACCTTAAAAGAATTCCAAAATTTAGACTCGTTTTAATACTTTGTTTTTTGTGTGCGCCTTCGTCGGGCATCGAAATCTAGTGGCGTGCCATAAACAGTATTTTTTGACCAAAAGTATTTTCTGACAGAAAGTATTTTTTGACCAAAAGTATTTTCTGACAGAAAGTATTTTTTGCCAAAAAATATATTCTGACAAAAATTATTTTCATGCAGAGAGTGTTTGAAACAAACTTTTCTAAGCAACATAGTTCTTTTCAAAAAATTATTAAATTGCAATATCCATTATTAAATATACATCCGATTAGCACATATTCTAGATTTCTTTTAAACTTCTTTACTTACATATTTTGATGTGCTAATTACGATTATCATAGTGAAAATTGGCACCTAGAAAGATTCCCTTGGAAACATCCCGGAAACACTCCCTCGGAAACTTCCCGTAAACACACCTTGGAAACTTCCTGGGAACTTCCCGGAAACATTCCTTGAAAACTTATTGGAAACTTTTCAAAAACTTCCCTTGGAGACTTCCTGTACATTTCCCGGAGACTTCGTTTGGAAACTTCTCTAAAACGTCCCTTGTTAACTTCCCGGAAACTTTCTTTGGTAACTTCCCTAAAACATATCTTGTAAAATTCCTGAAAACTTTCCGGAAACATTCCTCGGAACTTCCTGGAAACTTTTCGGAAAGTCCCTTTGGAAACTTCCTGGAAATTTCTCGGAGACTTCGTTTGGAAACTTCTCTAAAACATCCCTTAAAAATTTCCTGGAAACTTCATGGGAACTTTCTTTGGTAACTTCTCTAAAACATCCCTTGTAAACTTCCTGAAAACTTTCCGGAAACATTCCTTGGAATTTTCCAGAAGACCTGCTTTGGAAACTTGCCGAAAACATTCCTTAGGAACTTCCTAAAAACTTCTCGGAGACTTCCTTTGAAAACTTCCAGGAAACATCCCTTGAAAACTTCTCTGAAACATCCCTTGAAAACTTCCTGTAAATTTCCCGGAAACATTCCTTAGAATGTTCTTGAAAACACCCCTTGGAAACTTTCAGTTATTTTTTTTAACTTAATTGAAGACCTAAAAAATAAACCAGTATCAAAGTTAAACACCATTAATTGTAGTAATTATGTTTTTGATTTTTTGAAAATTTAATGTTTTACTCGAATGTTTTGAATTTGAAATTTGAAATTTTTCTATTTGACGATAAAATTTTAATCAGAAACAATAAAAATTACCATGTAATAAGTTTAAGTCAAATTGATTAAAATATAACAAAAAATCAAAATTCTTGGGTTTTTGAATTATTCAAAAAATGTCATAACTTCAGTTCATATTAATATTTTTTAATCTAATATGGACAGAATTTTAAGTTAGGCTAATACCTAAAAGACTACCAAGTTTTACTTAAATCGGTCAATAAGTTTTTACGTGATGCCTGGTCGAAATTTTGACGACAGACATACATACATACATACATACATACATACATACATACAGACATATTTTTGTCGATAGTATTTACGGAAAATTTAAAGTATAGAAAGAAAAAATATAACAGAAATTTTTAATTCTGTGCAATGTACACACAAAACTCTGATTTTATTTATAAAGATAATAACTAAAATAAAAAATGTTTTGTAGTTAATTAAGTAATTTATTTAAATTAATAATTTTTTATTAAACATAATTATGTTTTCAATATTACTGCAAAAACATGGTGTCTTAAATTGGACAAAAATGTCTTAAATTAAGATACTTTTTGTGTCTAAGACACGAAAAATGTCTTAATTTAAGACATTTTTGAACAATTTAAGACACCTGTTTTTGCGGTGATCTTTTGTAATAAAACTCTTAGGAATATAATTTAAAGACTTTAAAAAAAATTTTAAATCTAAATAAATTACAATAAAGTATATAAATATAAACCTTCGAAATTGTTAACGTATTATTAACCAAACCCCCACAATTCTAAAAGATTTTTGAGATTTTTTCATTATTTAGTCTAATATAAAAAAAGAAAAGAAACATATAGGATTAAAATATGAAAAAATACATTATAATAATACAAATAATAATATTGTAAACAGCAATAAACTTGACAGATGTAAAAATACAACGAAATCAAACTTTACTGTTACTCTGTCAATAATCTGGAATTATATTTCTATATTGAATTTAAATTATAATTTTTATAATCCAATATTTATAACTGGTATTATTTAAAAACAATAAAAAGTAGATTACAGATTATAAATGGTATAATACAGATTATATTCAGTACGATATGTTTTTTTATAATCCAATTCCATGTTTTTTGTATAATCCATTTTTCTCCGTGTGTCTGTCTGTCTGTCACAGAACTTTGTACGCTAATCACATTTAAATGACTTAACCGATTTAAACAAAATTTGGTAATACATTAGGTGTTGACCCAAGTAAGGTTTATAATAATATTTGTGTATAGATTTTAAAAAATAAATATCAAAATCAATGTTAGATCAAACGATAGAAAATATTAATTTTTGAATCTGAATTTTTTTTACGTAAAAAAATGAAAAATCAGGTAATCAAAAAAATTGCATTTAAACTTGGTATAGGTGTGTATTATAGGTTCGTAACTTGGATTTCATCAGAAATAAAAATTGGGCCTTATTAGGAACAAAGAGATTATAAGGGAAACTTGCAATGAAAATTTCCAGAAAGTCTGCCTTGGGAACTTTTCAAAAACTTCACTTGGAACCATCTCAGAAACTTCGCGGAAGTTTATTTTAAAAAATGCCCTTGGAAACTTCCTGGAAGCTTCCCAAAAACTTTCTTTGAGTACTTCCCTTGGAAACTTCAGCTGAAACTTTGCAGTTGTTTTTTAATTTAAATAATAATAATTTTATAATACACTATTTTGTAATTTTTAAAATCAACCATATAGAAAATCTCTTTAAATGAGATTAATTGTTAATTATTTAATAGTATACGTCACCGTAAAATTGACAGCTTTCAAACTAAAAAAAAGGAGCATCTCTATCTTAAAAAATTATTTATCATTTAAGTTAAGAAAAGTAACTGAAAGTTCCCAAGGGGTGTTTCCTGGAACTTTTCAGAGGATATTTCAGAAAAGTTTCGAAAAGAAGTATACGGGAAGTCTTCGGGAAGTTTCCGGGAAGATTCCAAGGAAGGCTTCCAGGAAATTTTAAGGAAGATTTCAAGGAAGTTTTCAAGGGAAGTTGCCAAGAAGTTTCCAATAAGTTCCCAAGGAATGTTTCCGGAAAGTTTCCAGGAAGTTTCCAGGTGATGTTTGCGGGAAGTTTCCAAGAAATGTTTTAGTAAAGTTTCCAAAGAAAATTTCTTGGAAGTTTCCAAGGAAAGTTTTCAACGGATGCTTCCTGGAAATTTTCAAAGGAAGTCGCTGGAAAGTTTCCAGGAAGTTCCCAAGGAAGTTCCCAAGGAATGTTTCATGGAAATTTTCAGAAAGTTTACAAGGGAAGTTAAGGGAAGTTTCTAAAAGAAGTTGTCGGGCAGTTTACAAGAAATATTTAAGGGAAGTTTCCAAGGGAAGTTTGTGGGAAGTTTTCATGATGTTTACAAAGAAAGTCTCTGGGAATGTTTCCGGGAAATTTCCAAAAAGTTTACAAGGGTTGTTTTAAAAAAGTTACCAATAAGTTTTCAAGGAATGTTTCTGGGAAGAATTCAAAAAGTTTCAAAGAAGGTCTTCAGGGATGTTTCCAAGGAAACTTTCAAAGAATTTCTGTATGTAATGAAGGACTACTACTATCTCCTTTCATTTTTGTAAAGCAGTCATTAGTTTGATAATCTAATTTTCTCTTCTGTGTCGCATCTTTTACATTCCTCACATGTAAATTATTGATTTTTATTTTATTTATTCAATATTGCCAATTCCAAGTTTATACAATTTTGTAAAATTATCGGAAAAGGAGATAACACATTTTTTTTAAACATCATATACAAATAAGTTCTCATTAATGCATGAATAGATACAACATTTTCAGGTTTGATATTAAAATATAAAGAAACAGCAAACGCAATCGCGTATACACCACAATCAACCAAATTTGGTTGTTGTACTACACTTAAAAAAACTACATTAGGTTTAAATGGATATAACCTGCATAAATATTCTCTTTGATCTTCATTTAAACAGGCTTGGGTCCGTAAATAGTCTACTTCACTATAGAATTTACTTTTATAGTGAATCAGACTATTTACGGACACAAGCCTGCATTTAAACAACCTTCATTAAGACTATCATAAACGAAAAGTTCATTTCCATCATAGTAAGTGCAAATCCAGTGACCCAAAAGTCGATTCCCACTAAAAAATATTTGAATATTTAATTGAGAATGGAAATTTTGTTTGGATTTATTTACATAAGTAGTAACGTTGTTAATTTTGTTTTTTCATAAAATCCATTTATTTGTTTCTCTCAGCTTACATTACTCAAGCTTTCGCCTTTTAACGATGGGCTTCTTCAAGAGTTTATTATTGTAAAATATTATTTGTTCATTTTTAATTAAATAATTGTTAAGTGTCAAAACTTCTTAAAATATACACATAACCTCAAAACTTACCGAGCAGAAATTAGTCATCACGCACAATCAATTAAACGAATATTTTAAGAACAATTTTTTTTAATTTTCCATAATAGGAAATTTTTTCAAAAAATATCAACATTTTAAGGATGCGAACAGATTAAACCGAATCGAAAAAAACAATCAACTATCAAATCACATGTTTCAAATTTTCAAGATTAAACCATAAAGAAATAAATTATAAGATAACCATTAACAAAAATCGATAATCAATTTCTAATAGAGAAATAAAATCCGTCAATGGTATTAGCGGTCTCGATGTTACCGACTTTACCTGGAATGCGCCAAACCTCTAAAATTTAAAAATCACTGAATCCCTGATGACTAATTTTTCCGAGAAAATTTTAATTTGTGTTATGTATGAGAGAATGATAAATATTACTCACAGACGCTATTTCTGATAGTTTATTAACAGAGTTACTATTTTTAATGATGTGAAAAATTTCTTTAAATTTTCTACGTCTGTAGTTTGTTTCATTGACAATCATTTTTAAATTTTCAAATTGAAAAAGATGGTCATAATTTGGTCTTGGTCATAAGTCGTTCTCTAATATATCTACAAATTTCTCCAATATAGTAAGCACCACACTGGCAAGGAATACTGTATATTACATGGTTTCTATATCTAAAAATCGTTTGATCTTTATTCTTAGGAAAGCAATTAAAAGGGTCTTTTTCATATGTGAAAATCACTTTCAAATCAGATTCTTTAAAAAGATTTTTGTAAAAATACGTCATTTCTTCAATAAAAGTTAAAACAATGAATTTTTTTGTATCTAAATCTGAAATATTATTATTATCTTCCGTTAATAATTTTTGAAATCTCAAATTAAGGGGAGGTTCCAGTGATTTTTTTTCAAAAAATCGAAATTATTTTTTGTCCATTTTTTGTTAGTATAATTATTTAAAAAGACGGGAAAAATATTCTGAAGTAAAAAAACCTCAAAAATTTGTATTTTTTATTAATTAACTAACTGTAATATGTTAATTTTTAAATTAACAGTTTTTCTGGTGCACCGCTTGAATGAGCAGTTCTTAAACTATAAGAAATGTATATTGTTACATTTGAAGTGTTATATATTATATTATTAATCAAGTAAGATTTAACAGCTCGCACAAAGGATTTTCACGGTTCATACAAAAAGGTTAAAAATAATAGTCAGTTATAATAACTAAAATAAAAAATGTTTTGTAGTTTAAGTTTTTTTGTACATTTGGTCCTTCAAACTTTACACCCGTTTTTCTTGAAACTGCATATCTTCATCTTGTTTACACTCTTATTTTGCCACTATTCATCGAAATAACTTGAAATTTGGACAGCATGTTCCTTGAACGTGTAGTTTTCGTGTAAACTAGGATTTTTAAGATCCATTAATATTTAAGAAAGTTATTAACAATTTAAGTTACAAAATTATGGTTAAAAAATTTAAAAGTCTGTCATTCGGTTACTTTTCAATAAATATTTTTTATCGTAGTTTACACGATAGCCAAAATGGTACAGGTTATAAAACTATTTAATTTTTTTATTTCACATTAACCGTTGCAGAGAAAAAGTGTAAACAACTTTTAGAGGGGACCACTTTCGGCAGCCATTTTCTAAGACCCCATTAAAAAAAATGTTTTTAATTACTTTAAAAGTTGTATTTAGTAATTTAAAATTTAAATTTTAAAGTAATTTGGATAATGAGCTGAGTGTGTCCTTTTTCGTTAACTTTTAACGCTTACCTTCAGTACTCGTTTTTTATATATAAGGAAAAAAAGCGCACGCCAAATTTTGTTATTTCTTAAAATAATGTTTCATTTATGTATAATTATGTGAAATGAAAGAAATACATAATATAATAATAAAAAAAGAAAATCAATGATAAGAAGACATAAATTGATGTGATCTATGATTCATCGTGTATATCAATTTGCAAATTTTGATTAACTGAAAATTAATTAAACAAAATAAAGATATAGAATAAAATGAAGAATATGAAGAATAATGATAAAATACTATAATATACCTAATACCATTTAGAATGTTAAAGAAATAAAAATAGAATATAATTATTGTAAATTAAAAACTTTAATGACCAGATTTTTTTAATGTTGAGGAATAAAATGGCTTAATTGGTCAGATTAGTTCTCAAAAAACTTTTTATTGCCAACGTTTCGAACTGGTACCAGTTCATCTTCAGGGCAACTTAATTATAAAGGTTTGACTCTCCAAGGAGTCAACCAAGATATGGTAAACACCATTATTAAATCTAATTTTTAAACTTAAAACTAAACTTATAAAAAATATAATAATAAAAAGGAAGAAAAAAGCCAAGACAACACCATTTTTGTGGCGTGTCTTGAGAGCGATTCAGACGTTCGAATTTCCCATAATGCACCGGTGCGACACTGTCCATTTTACCTAACCTTACAATATGACTCGCGGTTTCACACAGCCGTATGGCTAAAACACCAATACGTATGGCAGTTCCCAAAACAGCAATAAAATATTGCCAATCTGCCCATAATTATCGCAGTTCCACGGAAATATTTTTTTCAGTGCACTCGCTACGCTCGTGCTACACTTGTTCTTCGAACATTTGTGCTTGACAAAAAAACACGGACTTCCCTCCCTTGATGCATAATATACTATTCTCCAACACCTGCTCTGAAATTGCAAGTTTCTAAGTTAAAAAGTGTGGCGAAAGTGATACTTTTCACAACTCTTAAAAACAGTGGCGAAAGTAAATTACGGAAAAAACTAGCCGCTTGGAAGAGTAGGCTCACCACTAGTGTTTTAAAATAATTAAGCATGCGGAATTGTGTTTTATGAAAATTCCGCATACGGAATAGTGCTTTATAAAAATTTCGCATGCGGAATAGTGTTTTATGAAAATTCCGCGTGCGGAATAATGTTTTATGGAAATTCAGCAGACGAAATAGTGTTTTATGATAATTCCGCATAATAATTGCACATGCGGAATACTGTTTTAGATAATTACGCAATGGGAATAAAATGCAGAATACGGAATTCCGCATGCGGAATAAAATGCGGAATGTGGAATTTCGCAATATAATTGCACAGGCGGAATATTGCCTTATAATAATTCCGCATATGGAATAAAATGCGGATTGCGGAATTCCGCATTATAATCGCTCATGCGGACACTGAGAGAAATAGATGGTTAGAACTTTACTATCTTTGATGGTAGAGAGGTTATGTTACACTCTACCATCAGAGATGCTACACCGTACACTGCAAAAACATGGTCTCTTAAATTGGCCAAAAATGTCTTAAATTAAGATACTTTTGGTGTCTAAGACACGAAAAATGTCTTAATTTAAGACATTTTTAAACAATTTAAGACACCTGTTTTTGCAGTGTACCATCTAAATGCTACATCGTACCATCCAGATGCTATTCCGTACCATCTAGATTCTTGTCCGTATACTTAAGATCAAATATGGTATCTGGTACCATCTAGATGGTACCCCATAGCATTTATTTCTCTCAGTGGAATACTGTTTTAGGACAATTACGCAATGGGAATAAAATGCAGAATTCCGCATGCGGAATGCGGAATTCCGCATTATAATTGCCAGGCGGAATATTTTCTTATAATAAGTCCACATGCGGAATAATGCGAGATTCCGCATTATAATTGCGCAGGCGGAATATTGTTTTATGATAAATCTGCATGCGCAATTATAATGCCGAATTTACTGTTTTAGGGTAATTCCGCATGAGGAATTTCCATAAAACATTATTTCGATCGCATAAGTGTCATAAAACACTATTACACAAGCGTTGTCATAGAACACTATTCCGCATGCGTAATTCTTATAAACAACACTATTCCGCTTGCGGATTTTTCATAAAGCACTATTCCGTATGCGGAATTTTCATAAAGCACTATTCCGCATCTGTTATTGTCATTGAAGTTACGCATAACCTATTTAATAATACATTCAACTCTTCCCAATTAGTTTAAATTATAAAAGTATATTCGGAAACGCATTCCGCAAGGTGTTAGAGAAAATCTCGTGTGTAACACGTGGTAAAAGGATAATTTCTCTCAAGTGAAAACTGCTTCCGCTACGCTCGAGCAGCAAACTTCACTCTCGAGAAATCACTCTCTTTCACCACTAGTCACACAATGTACTATTGCATTTTAATTTTATGTAATGTAGAATTAACATGTTCATCTGTAATCTCAGCTGAAATATACTGATCAACACTCTACTCTTAATATTTTAGAACCCTCTTCCAATATAACGAATAAATGAATGTGTGGTAACCGCGCTTTTGAAATTCAATATCATAAACATAAGACTTTACTTGTCCAAATAGTTTGTGATCTACTATAGTTTCGGTTAATTTTTTTACTTTTAAATGAAAGACTCTTGCTACGATACCAGGTCTATTAGAAGCCGACTGATTAAGTAATAAATTTTCTTCAATTTCTTTTTATTTTGAACTAAATGTCATCTAATAAATAAATCTAGTCTGCCATGAAAAGATACAATGGTCATTGCATCTTGATATTGTTTTAAAATGTTACGAGGTGATCCTATAAATGTTGAAGGAAATATCAACATCTTGCCAACATGTACATTATTTTCACTTTCTTGATCACGTAAATGATTAATTAATCCTTTGTAAATTTCACTTCTTAATTTTGTTTGATTAATTTTACAAAACTGTAACCTAACTTTTTCAACTTTGACATAATTATCAACTAACCATTGCTGAAACAATCTTCCACCATATAAAAATTGATTGAAGGTATGATCTCTTACTCCTATTTTATATTTTATATAAGCAGATCTGGATAAAGTATATGATATATCCAAGGTTCAACATTTGGAGCTAAATGACTTGCCAATTGCAATTTTTTAATCGATTTATTATAAATCGTTACATAAGATTCTGGTATTAAACCTTTAGCATTTATATTAAAAATAGCAGCAACTTCATTACGTTTTTAAAAATTGTAACTTCCTTTATCCAATCATGATTTAAAGCAAACATTAGTTGTAATTCTGGAATTTCTTCATTATTTTTTTTTGCTAACGCAGTTTTCATTTTAATAATCTCAGACACCATCAAAAAATACTTTGTATATGCGTTACAATCTCTCAATAATTTGTCAATACTGAATAATATATCGACATCTAAGTTGTCATGTTTATTTAATCTACATCAAATTGCTTTTTCTGGATCGAACAGGAATAATTGACCAAAAGATGGATCATTGTCAATTTCAGGAAATAAGGAATTGTTGATTTCATTATAAATTCGACCTTGAATTTTATATCAAAATGGTCCCCGTCTTCTATTATTGAAATTAACTACATAGGCATTTTAAGATGCAAAAGCAAATGAATTATTGTAAATAAGTCTTATATTATTCCTAAAATGGACAGATTTCTTATGAGATCCATTTAACAATTTTCTTAATTCCCCGAGTCGAAATCCTGATCCTACTTTAATCCTCTTTTAGGTCTCCTTTAGTCCTCACAAAATATGTATTTTAGAATATCTTAGAAATTTAGGAAAGAATGAAACGCATTGTAAGTTTGCTTCTCAATTGCTCCTCCTTATCCTCCAAAATGTGTAGTTATTTCCATTATGCACATTTTGGAGAACAAGGAGGACTAATGGAGGATCTGAATTGCTCCATTGGTCCTCCATTTATACTCCGCTTATCCTCCATTGATCTTCACTGGAGGATCAATGGAGGACTTAAGAAGAACTAGTGGAGTACCAATGGAGGATCATTGGAGGACCATTGGAGGACTAATGGAGGACCTAAGGAGGAAAAATGGAGGACCAACTGAGAATTCCATTGGTACTACACTGGTTCTCCGTTGTTTACCATTAATCAATTTATGTATAATTAATCATAATGGTTTAAAATAATTTTTAGTAAAATATTGTTACTGCATAGAAATTCATAATTTACTTATGCACTGTACAAAATGTATAGTAATAATTTCCCGATATAAGTATAAATTGAACATAACATGTAATAAATACGTATAAATATATAATAACTAAAAAAATAAATAAAATTAAATTTAGAATTAGAAAGTATAGGGTTATTATTACATTTTAAAGTTTTATTTATTTTTACAATGAAGACGACCATATACATTATTTTTGTTATGTTTACGGAGATTATATTTATATCATTTATAGAATACACATATTTTTAAAAAACCTAACCTACGCAAGATGCGAACCCTACAACGCACGCTTAAATCGCAAGATCCCGACAACGCAAGTCGAGTCGCTAGTCGCTAGGCCACCGAAGCCTTAAGGATTAAGCTTCCAAGACTATTTCTTGAGAGTGAGTCAAAAAAGATGAAAAATCTCATTAAATATAAACTGACCTACAGCTAAAACTTTTCAATGCATGCTTATATTTAAACCAAAGGAACAATAGGACATAAATAAGTTGAACTAGTCTGTCACCAACGGAGTCTTATGAAAATACAAAGTTTTAAATTTTATTATTTTTGGGACAGGAATGACCATAACAGCTTGCTCCTATCTGTAAGTTTATTTGAATAGATGGAAATTCTAAGAACACAAGGAAAAAGTACCTACCATAAATTTACCTAGATAAATTTATAATGCATCACCTTGAAAAGGATCAATTAAGGAGGATCAATGGAGTAGTTGGAGGAGAAAAGGAGTACCAAGAAATCGGTATTTGGACTCGGGTGGGGCACAGTAGAGAAAAATGTACATAAACGTTTTTTTTTTAATTTCTTACAATTAAATAATCTATCAATCTGACAGGCTCTATTTATAAATTTCTATTTGTTTAAGCATTTTTTTAAATAACAAATTGTAAAAAAGGAAGATGGTCGTAAAAATTATTATTTCTCTGTTTAAAGAATGAAGAAAATATATTGAAAAATGTATTAAAACAATTTTGAGTTGCTTGGAATGTGCAAACAATAGTGTAATAATTCATTAAATTATTTAAACAATTTATTATTATTAATTTCACAATATGTGTAAAATAAACATAGAGACTTCTAGTTTTTTCCTAATGCAAATTTGATAAGCAAAAAAAAACTAATTATATATAAAGAAGCTAAAATTTAGTACTTTTACAAATGTTTAAACAATATATTGTTGTTAATGTTTTAATATATTGAATATAGGGCTAGACACTTCTGGTTTTTTTTTCAGTTATACAAATGTCTATTATTAGAACACCTGATTATACAAGTAAAACTAGAAATAATTATAATTACAATTGTTTAAACAATTTATTGTTGTTAACTTTTCAATATATTAAACATTAGGCTAGACACTTTTAGTTTTCTTTTTGTTGGACAATGTTTTAATTTTTATTTTTTCCTCATCTAAAACTAAATGTGATTTCAAAATTCAAACCCATTAATTTATTTTTAGACAACTTAATCAACTTTTATTATTGTTAATTTTTTAATTTATTGTGTATATACATTGGGTTTAAATTTTGAAACCAGTACATTTTTATATGAGTCAAATAGTTAAAAGAAATAAAAGAAGATAGACTAAACATCTAATTTGACCTCACGTAATTAATGGACGCTCCCTTATTCAAATGTATTTATATGTAATTCGAAAATATGATTTTTAATTCAATTTCAATAATATAAGAAAACGTTTATTATTTTCAAAGTTATAAAAAATGTTATATGATGAAATAATAAATTAAAAACTTTTATACGTTTAAAGAAATCAAAAGATTTTTTATGTTAAAAAATAGAAGCCATTTTCATTAAATTAAAAAGTATTGGATATTTTTTCATGTTTTAAAATACTGACAAATTTCTTAAGTTTTGTAATAAATCTAAAGTTAGTTACGTAGTTTATGAATCACCTTGAAAGGAATCTAGAGGAGAAAAGGAGCATGAAAAAGACGAAGAGGATAAAAGGAGAACCAAAGGAGTACAAGGAGAATAAAGAGGACTGAAGGAAGACCAAAGGAGTACAAGGAGGATAAAGAGAATTAAAGGAGAACCAAAGGAGGACAAAAGGAGGATCATCAAAAATAAGTAGAGGAGGACAAAAGGAGCATAAGGAGGACAAAGAAGATCAAAGGAGCACCAATGGAGTACCAAGATCATAAAGGGAGTAAAAATGGAGCATCTGGAGGAGTAAAGGAGAAGAAAAGGAGTACAAGGAGGACTAAAGGAGGATCAGAATTTCGACTCGGGTCATGAGGGTATTTTTCTGGTGGCAACGAAACACTACCATGACTGCAACAATCATTATAAGTTAATTTCTTTTGAACTTTGTCTTTCTTAAAATGTTTAGCCTTGCATCTTTTGCAAAAAAAAGACATTTTACCATGATAATTTTCGTTACAACTTGGAACATGTATGCTATTAACCCTCCGTCTGACACCTATTCCGTACCCTTCGGACTGACACCCGGGTCTGGCTGGACCTCTGTACATTTATGTTCATTTGTATGCAATAATATTTTCATTAAATTTAAACTACTTAAAATTTTACTATTTTCATTCACTAACTGACTTCTTGCTTCTTTAATTAATCAAATTTAACACAAAAACTACGATTTTAAGTGATATTTTAGTTACTGATTCACTGATTGGATAAGCAAAAAATTAATCAAATTCCAATTTAAAAAGTGATGAAGGTATTCAAACTCATATTTTTATCAAGCAAGTATATATTTTTGATTTCATCACTTCCTCAGTGGTTTTGATATAAGGCCGTGACTATTCGTACAGAAAATTGAAAAGCTGTCTTTGGCAGCGTAATACCTTGTATACATCTTCCATAAGATGTATACATACTCTGTCCTATTTTTGTATGTAATGAAGGACTACTACTATCGCCTTTCATTACTGTAAAGCCGTCATTAGTTTGATTTTCTCTTCTGTGTCGCATCTTTTACAATCGTCACAGGTAAATTATTTTTTTTTACTTCTTCAATATTGCCAATTCGAAGTTTACTCTCTAAAATTGAATAAGTGAAAATTCACTTATTAGAAGTCAAAAGTCTTCCATTCTTTCAAAAAGTGCATATGCACTTACAATAAGTGTATATGCACTTATGATAAGTGAAATTTTCACTTATTATAAGTGCATATACACTTTTTGAAAGAGTGGAAGACTTTTGACATCTAATAAGTGAATTTTCACTTATTTAAATTTAGAGAGTATACAATTTTGTAAAATTATCGAAAAAGGAGATAATACATTTTTTCAAACATCATAATTACACAAATGAGTTCTCACTAATGCATGATTATATACAACATTTTCAGGTTTAATATTAAAATATAAAGAAACAGCAAACGCAATCGCGTATACAGCACAATCCACCTAATGTGATTGTTGTCGTACTCTTAAAAAACTACATTAGGTTTAAATAGATATAACCTGCATAAGTATTCTCTTTGATCTCTATTTAAACAACCTTCATTAAGACTATCCTAAACAGAAAGTTAATTTCTATCAAAGTAAGTGCAAATCCAGTGACCCAAAAGTCGATTCCCACTAAACAATATTTAAATATGTGATTTATTCTTAATAATTGCTTTTCTTTCACCTAACATTTCTAAATATCCTGTAATTTGTTTTTGGAAACTACTATCTGATGCAAGTTCCAATAATTCCTGAAACTTATATATGTGATTGTCATTTAGCATATCGCCATTACAAATAATATCTCAATCTTTATCATTTAAATTGAAATATCTCCTCTTTAATTAAGAACTAATTTTTTAAAAACAACTTGCCAAAAAAATACTAACAAAAAATGAATCTTATTTTTTATGTCTCACACAGAAAATTGTTTTGGATTAAATTAATCTGCAACGCTCTTTTTTTTATACCAAATAGAATTTAAATAATCTGAAATTGGCTTAAAACAATCGCGCTGCAGATTATTTTAATACATAAAAGTTTTCAGTACACGATCTAACTTCATAATCACCTCTTTATCCTACTCAAAGTATCTTTATATTTTAAGTTTTAATGTTTTTTTTTGTTTCTGTATCTCATATGTTTATCTCATATCTATTTATCTCATCTCATTATCTCATCTCTTTACCTGATCTCTCTCATTGGTTTACAGGGTTATTTCATCTCATTGTCTCCTGCTATTGTTTCATATTTTTACTTCATTTCTGTCATTGTCTAATCTGTTTATCTCATATCATTGTCTCATGTTATTGTCTCATATTTTTATCTCGCCTCTTTTATAGAATTATATTATTAACACTTCTTTTACACTGTAAAGACTGTTTAAAAACATTAAAATCATTTTATTATTTATTAAACATTTACAATTAAGGGGGTCTTCTACTCTCGGGGTTTCAAAAAAAATTTTTTTTTCTTTTTTATTTCAATCTATATGTATCTGAGAATACTCCACAGAAAGGATTTCGTGAGAATAACATTCTTTTGCATGTTTCTGTGAACCGAAAAAACCTAAGAATTTTTGTTCATTTGTAGTATTTGTTTATTTATAATGATTCCATTATCAACAAATTACCAATTTATAATTTTTTTATCTTTGCTGATGTCTAAAGACCTCTATAAAAACAAAAAACCTTGTACGGACCTGATATTAGTAGATTAACTCATAAGTTACTACAATCAAGTTATACAACATGTGTTAACTTTAAACTCGTTTTCCCGAAAGTAGTGTTTTTGAAGCTGCTGAGTCTCACTTTATATAGTAAAAATGGTCCGATTTTATTATTTTTTTTAAATTACTCAGAAATGATGCATATATGGATATGCTCTTGTTATGTATCCTTGATACCGCTATGGCCACTACCTTCTCTATAATTTTCCTGTAATCTACACATAACAAGACATTTATGTACCAAATTTGAGCCCTCTAAGTCAAATAGTTTGGAAGATCAGGGGAGGGGGGGATGGTCCATTTTTTATAAAAAATGCAATAAAAACTGATGATTCTTCCACTCTATCTGACAAACTATTGTATTTAGAGTGCTGAAATTTGGTACACATATGTAGTTTGACGTGTAGATTACAGAAAGACTAAAGAGAACTTTGTTACAGGCTGTTATCATAGTGGTTTTAGCAAAAAATCAGGACTTTTTTTAAAAAATGATGAAAATGTCCATAGCCCCACCCACTTAACTTCCAACCTATTTGTCTTAGAAAGTTCAAATTTGGTATACAAATGTATTTTCACGTGGAGATTACAGAAAAATTATAGAGAACATGATTATAGGGCTTGGTCATTAGGGTGGCCCAAAAATGCATTGTAAAATTTTTTTTCGTGGAAAAGGGCATGACACCCCCGGAATTTGTTCCAATGCGAAAAAAAGTGAATACTTATTTTTGGATTTTTTAAAATTTTGATATTAACTGGTGCCGCCGGGCACCTCAATTTTCCCATGTAAAATGCATGGGAAAATTTTCAATTTTCGAAAAATCAAAATAATTCTTAAGGGTTTAACAAAAGTTAACATTAAGTTACAGGATCTAAAAGTAGACTGTTTGACGATTAATTTGACCTATATAACTTTGAATTTTGATAACTCTAACCAGGTATAATTGGACGAATCGACATTTAGACGAAAGGACATTTGGACGAATCGACATTTGGACGAAAGGACATTTGGACGAATCGACATTTTGACGAAAAGACATTTGGACGAATCGACATTTTGACGAAAGGACATTTGGACGAATCGACATTTTGACGAAAGGAGATTTGGACGAATCGACATTTTGACGAAAGGACATTTGGACGAATAGACATTTGGACGAAATGACATTTGGACGAATCGACATTTTGACGAAAGGACATTTGGACGAATCGACATTTTGACGAAAGGAGATTTGGACGAATCGACATTTTGACGAAAGGACATTTGGACGAATAGACATTTGGACGAAATGACATTTGGACGAATCGACATTTTGACGAAAGGACATTTGGACGAATCCACATTTGGACGAATCGACATTTTGACGAAAGGACATTTGGACGAATCGACATTTTGACAAAAAGACATTTGAAAGAAAGGACATTTGGACGAATCGACATTTAATCGAAACGACATTTTGACGAAACGACACTTGGACGAATCTTTTTTGGCATATAAGTTTACTCTCTATGTTGTACTTGTTCATGGTTTCCAATTATCACATATTCCAAGTGTTGATAGGGTTCAGTGTTTATCCGAGAGATGGAGCTAGAAGTATTAAAATTTAGTTAATCTGTTGGTAAATTACCTAAAAATTATCAAAAAATATAAAAATTTCATTTTATACACAATTTTAATACTTCCAGCTCCATCTCTCGGAAACAAATTGAACCCCGTCAAAACTTGGAATAATTCATAATTGAAAAACCATGAACACGTACAACATAGAGAGTAAACTTATATTTAAAAAAAGATTCGTCCAAGTGTCGTTTTGTCAAAATGTCGTTTCGATTAAATGTCGATTCGTCCAAATGTCCTTTCGTCTAAATGTCGATTCGTCCAAATGTCTTTTTGTCAAAATGTCGATTCGTCCAAGTGTCCTTTCGTCTAAATGTCGATTCGTCCAAATGTCCTTTCGTCAAAATGTCGATTCGTCCAAATGTCTATTCGTCCAAATGTCCTTTCGTCTAAATGTCGATTCGTCCAAATGCCCTTTCGTCAAAATGTCGATTCGTCCAAATGTCTATTCGTCCAAATGTCCTTTCGTCCAAATGTCCTTTCGTCCAAATGTCGATTCATCCAAATGTCTTTTTGTCAAAATGTCGATTCGTCCAAATGTCCTTTCGTCAAAATGTCGATTCGTCCAAATGTCATTTCGTCCAAATGTCGATTCGTCCAAATGTCTTTTCGTCAAAATGTCGATTCGTCCAAGTGTCCTTTCGTCTAAATGTCGATTCGTCCAAATGTCCTTTCGTCAAAATGTCGATTCGTCCAAATGTCTATTCGTCCAAATGTCCTTTCGTCTAAATGTCGATTCGTCCAAATGTCCTTTCGTCAAAATGTCGATTCGTCCAAATGTCAATTCGTCCAAACGCCCTTCGTCCAAATGTCCAGTCGATCAAATGTCAATCGGTATAAATTTATGCGTCCCATAAAACTACCCCAAAGTTGCCCCCTTTTTTAAATTTTTGCACCTACACGCACTTTGCACAAGTAAAAATCATGTTTGACAGTTTTATCGATAGAAATAGTTATTATTATGTATTGCAAGAGTTAATTAATATTTAATTAAGTTTTTTATGAACATTCTTAATTATTTGACACTTGTTTAAACAAATTAATTTGTTTAAACAATTAATTTTTTCTAAAAAACCATACAAATGACTTATTTATGTATATATTTTTATGTTTTTTATATTTCTTATGTTTTTTATGTTTTAACAAATTATTTAGTTTAAACAATTATTTTTTCTAAAAAAACCTACAAATTAATTTTTTAATGTTTTTTGTAATGTTATCGTTAAGCTTTTCTATTAAAAATTTTGAAATTGTTTAAACAATTATTATTTATTTACTATTAAATTAATGTAAAATTAAATTAGAAAAAATATTTTTATATCTCTAATTTATTTCATTACAATAACAAAATTGTTTAATATATTTTATTTAAAATACACTTATAGAAAAAAATTTAAGAAATAAAATTTTTGCAGGCATTACTGAATATTTAATAAATATTTCTTATAATATTACGAATTTTTTTCTTACTTATAAGAACAAAAATTTCTCAATTTGGTAAATTACACCGTCCGACAAAAATTAACTTTTTTCTTCACACACAAAAAAATCAAACATTTTCCGAAACTAGGACCAAAAAAAAATACCCGTATCTGGCCGTTTTGTTAGATCAAGTCGTTTGTGGCTTTTAGGGGTGAAAACAACCCTTAAATGAAAAGTGACATGATATTTTAGTAAAAAATATTAATTTTTTATAAAACTTGATATCTAGGGGTTTTTGGACTCGCTGATTACAAATCCAATGTAAGTTTTTTTAAAATTCAAAATGTCGGATCCAATATGGCGGACAACTTTTTTAAAAATAGATTTAATTTGCCTGAAACTCATTACTCGGATGTTTCTAAGGTCGCTGATTACAAATCTGGGGGTCAATTGCGTAAATTGTTTTTGATTTTGTTTTTGTCATTGTCTTTCACGTTCAATGTAGTCTTCAATTTTTTTCCCTAGACACGTGAAACTATAATTTTGACAGCTCTGACGTTCACTTGCAAAAAACGTATTTTAGAAGTGAGGTTTGTTTTGAAATTGTGAGTGTTTGATAAAACCGAGAACGGGTTGCTTACGAAGATCTCTCGATGCTGAACGGAAAATTACTTTGCCGAATATTATGGGTAAGAGTTATAGTTTTTCTGTGTATAATATAAAATTAATATAAATAATAAATAATTTTTGTATGAAGGTTAAAAAATATTATTAATATTATTAGTCAGTAGGAATATGCAGTTAAAGTAAATAAATCATTTCTCTGTAGAAATGTAAAATGTTCAATCTTTTTAAATAATATTTTTAGCTAGATTTAATGTTTTAATTTGATTATCTTATAATTAATTAAATTCTTATTGTTGTTAATAAATAATTAGACTTTCTATATTAATCTTAACTTAATTCGAGAAAGGATAATTAAATTTTTAAATAATTAACAACTAATTCACTGAAACACAATTCAAAGTAAATTGAAAATTTGATTTTTAATTTAGATATAGGTTCTTAAGTATCTTTAAATATACTGTATTTAAAATTAAAAAAAAATTACAAGCAATTTAAAAACATTAAAATAATACTTCGAATTTTCATAATTATAAGAATTTTTTCCTTAATAAAATAACGTAGACTTAGATGTAATGTAACGTTGATTTGGAAAATTAATAATGATTTGATTTCTCTTTTAAATTATTACTAATAATTTATATTACAAATGATATCACTTACTTTGAAAGGTCCTAATAGTCTAATAATATATGTAAATAATAATTTATCCATATAAGATATTTACTGATATCTGGCCAATTGAACAATAATAATTTTATATATTTTTTATTTTCATGGTTTAATTTACATTATAATAATAATTACTATATTATACATGATAAAAATGATGTTTAATTACATAATAAAGTCACGCTTAAGTAACACACAAGTAAAAATCAGTTTACTTTTTACAAACATACGACAATGTTTTTTTAATTTTGCAAATTTCTTTTTACAATTTCTATTCTTGTTGATGATTCTTCTTTTTTTTCTTTTAACTTGGAAGTTTTTTTCTCTTTTTCTTAATCTTTTAATATTTTGCAGGAAAGGATTTAAAAGACCATCATGGATCCAAAAAATTCCAAAACCTCATATATTCACTGGCTCAGATTTGGATGCTTTTTTAAATAAGTATTTTGTCCTGGCCGTTGTTCTCGTTGTTTAGCTATACAAACTTTATTACATTCAACGGCAGTTGTCGACTACAAAAACTGGCATTGGTAAGATCGATTTAATAAAAAAATTTTAAGTTTTATTGCATTTCATTCCATAAAATTTTAATAATATTCCTGTTCTTATAAATTAAGGTTAAAACTTCTTCATTTCTTGTAACTAGAAAAGCTATTTGCACTTGAAGAACATTAATCGCTGGAAAAAAATATAATCCATCAAGAGATTGTTGAGAAAAATGTTACTTGCTAAAATTTATTTTCAGGAATTTGATGACATTTTACAGAAATTACTTTCGTTTTTCCAAATAGTAGGTACCATTTTGGGTTAAAAACTCTTTTTATTACAGAAAGATATTACATGGGATTCTCCTTAATAAATTTACTGACCAAATTCACTTTAATTCAGACAAGCTAGGCATGGTCGGAACTGAAAATTATTTTTGTCTTTACAAAGATGTTTTTTAAAGTTGAATTTTTTTTTAAAAATCGTCGTAATTGTGAAAATTATTTTTCATAATAATTTAACTTGTGCCCGATTTTAATAAAAGAGATAAAAAATATATTTTGATTTTTTAAAGGAAAATTTCATTTTTCTCAAAAAAATGCACTAGATATCAAAAAAGTTCTCAAATAAAAGTTGTTCCTCTTCACAAAAATTAAAAAAAAATTCTGGGTATTTTTCTCTTTTTCTCGTATTTTCAACAAATTTCGTCGAAATTCGGTAAAAAGCTAATTTTTAGAAAACTTTGCAGTGTTTTTGATGCAAATAAGCAAATAATTGTAAGAAAACGTATAATTTATCAAAATCATTTATATCTCAAACATATAACTTTTTAGTTTAAATGAATTTTTTATGTATTTTTAAACTTTTTTCATTAGAAAATTCAAATTAAGAAGTAGTTTTTTAGCTAAATAAAAATATTATTAAAGTTAATTTCACCAAATTTTGAAATATCAAGTTTCACATTTCTTAGAAAATACTACGTTGGGTCAAAATTTGATGTCAAATAATAATTATTATTTAACATTTTATGTGTTTTCTTTGAACATATTGAAAATATGTCATTTTGACCCAATCTTGACAAATAATAGCTAATTTTTCTCTTTAAAACATTATTTAGAATTTTATTTGGTGGATTTTGTTAAATAACATTTTGTTTAAAAATAGATTATATGATCAAATTTTATTTATTTAATAAATTTGAATAAAATATTTTAAAAAATCTAACCGATAAATTTGCAGAAATTGTTTCAACTAGTAAGAAGAGCTATTATTTGGCAAAATAGGATGAGATTTTATCTAGACTTAATAAAAAAAACAACATCAATTGTTAAATAATTATTATTTGACAACAAATTTTAGCTCAAACTAATATTTTATAAAAAATGTACACTTGTATCTTTTAAAATTTGTTTAAATTAATTAAAATAACATTTATTTTCGATCTGAAAAGAAAAGCCATTTTTTAGTTTAAGGTTGTGTCAATGGAGGGACTTAAACTAAAAATATATGTTTGAGATATAAACGCTTCTGAAAAATTACACATTTTCTAACAATTATTTGCCTATTTGCATCCAAAAATACTGCAAAGTTTTCTAAAAATTAGCTTTTTACCGAATTTTGACGAAATTTGTTGAAAAAAATGAGAAATAGAGAAAAATATCGAGAAAAATTTTTTTTATAGGTTTTGAAGAGGAACAACTTTTATTTTGGAAATTTTTTTATATCTAGTGTATTTTTTGAAAAAAATGAAATTCTCCTTTAAAAAAAAAAAATATTTTTTTTCTCTTTTATGAAAATCGGGCACAAGTTAAATTCTTATGGAAAATAATCTTTACTATCACTAAAATTTTCAAAAAAATGTTAACCAAAAAACTTTAGGGTTTTTGAGTAACTGCAATTTAAAATTTTTTAGGAAAATATCCCTATTATTTAAAAAGTTATTACACTTATAAGGTTTTTTTCAAATTTGAAATAAAAAACGAGGATTTCGACTTTAAAAATTAAAATCTTTATAACTCCATGAAAAAATTTTTTTACCCAAACAAGAAATATTTGAAAAACAACTTTTTGGAGATAAAATTGATTTTTAGTTCCGTCCTTGTCCAGCCTGCCTGAATTGAAATAAATTTGGTCCACTTACTTTCAAGATTGGAAAAAATTTTTTAATGATTTTTATCAAATTTTTTAGAAAATACTATTGTTCTTTTAGCTAATAGGTATTTTACGTGAATTGAAAAAACTTTTTATTATCTGAAATGACGGAACATCTACTTATTTTCAAAGTTGTAAAAAAATGTTTTAAGAATTCGTATCAAATTTTTCAAAAATTTCTAGATAATGGGTACATTTTATGGGTCGAAAACTTTTTATTAAATAAAAATATCATGGGGATTTTTTCTGAATAAATCTATTTATTTGTAACGCTAGAACCTCAGTCTATGTTTTGTGCCTTCAGATAATTTTGCGAATTTCAGACATTATTATTTGAATTTTTTAAAGATCAAGATTGAAAATAATTTTAAGAGGTATAACCTTAGGAGGTTTTCAAAAGATAAAGTTTAAAACATTTGTCCGTGTGGGGTTCTAAGGTTCAAATTTAAAGAAATAAAAATTTTTTTCCTGGAAAATTTGTTTACAATTTTAAAAATGAAGATATTTATTTAAGAGAATGCCCCATATTATTTTCAGGGGATAAAATAGTTTTCTTCTCGGTAAACGAACTTATTGTTTAGAAAAAGGAGAGTAAATTTTGAAAACCTCGATATAAATTCTTAAACTTTTTTTACCACTTTGAAAATAAGTAAATTCTTTCAGAGGCATTACAAAATTATTTCAGGTAATGAAAAGAGTTTTCGACCTGTACATGTATCTATTAATTGAATAAGCGACACTGATTTCTGAAAAATTTGATCTAAGTACCCCAAAAAAAAAACGTTTTTACAATTTTTGGAAAGTTTTCTTAACTCACAAGAGATACTTGTTAGTTGAAAGAACGAAACTAAATTTTGAAAAATTTGATAAAACACCTCAAGAATTTTTTTATAATTTTGAAAATGAATGATGACCTGCGATATTTTCATGTTATAAAAAGTATTTTTGACGCACAAAAGATGTCGATTATTTAAAAAAAGCTAACCAAATTTATCAAAATTTAGGTCTGAAAATTTGTTTACAACTTTTTCTAAATTAATATTAAATTTATTGAGGAAGATGCCCTGTTATATTTTCAGGTGATGAAAAGTTTTTCAACTCACAAACTTTACCTATGAGTTAAAAAAACGAAAATAATTTTTAAAAAATGTGATAAAAACCGTAATTTTTAGTAGTTTCAGTCCATAAAAAGAATTTTTAACCCGAGAGAGGTAACCATTAATTGTATTGATGGCATTAATTTTTGCAAAATTTGACCAAATTCCTAAAAATAATGTTTACTATGTAATATTTTTTGCTAAATAATCTCTTGCTGGATTATATCTTCTTTCAAGCGATTGATGTCCTCTAAGGGCAAATATCTTTCCGAGTTAGAAAAAATGAAGGGGAATCAGCAATTGTCATCATTTTAATTTACTATAATTAATATTTCGTATAATTTTCATTCTACTGTTTTCAATCAAATCAACGTTACATTACATCTAAGTCTACGTTATTTTATTAAGGAAAAAATTCTTATAATTATGAAAATTCGAAGTATTATTTTAATGTTTTTAAATTGCTTGTAATTTTTTTTTAATTTTAAATACAGTATATTTAAAGATACTTAAGAACCTATATCTAAATTAAAAATCAAATTTTCAATTCACTTTGAATTGTGTTTCAGTGAATTAGTTGTTAATTATTTAAAAATTTAATTATCCTTTCTCGAATTAAGTTAAGATTAATATAGAAAGTCTAATTATTTATTAACAACAATAAGAATTTAATTAATTATAAGATAATCAAATTAAAACATTAAATCTAGCTAAAAATATTATTTAAAAAGATTGAACATTTTACATTTCTACAGAGAAATGATTTATTTACTTTAACTGCATATTCCTACTGACTAATAATATTAATAATATTTTTTAACCTTCATACAAAAATTATTTATTATTTATATTAATTTTATATTATACACAGAAAAACTATAACTCTTACCCATAATATTCGGCAAAGTAATTTTCCGTTCAGCATCGAGAGATCTTCGTAAGCAACCCGTTCTCGGTTTTATCAAACACTCACAATTTCAAAACAAACCTCACTTCTAAAATACGTTTTTTGCAAGTGAACGTCATCTAACTTAAGCTTCCTATTATCAAATATACTTACCTGCTAGAAAGTTTGCTTTGTTATGAAAAAAATGTCTAATATTCAAAGACACATTTGTAGAAATGTTTAAATTTTTTGTAATCTTCATCTCTATGAGGTCCGCCATTTTAAATTTTGAAAATCTGACATCAGATTCGTAATCAGCGACCCCAAAAACATCTGAGTAACGAGTTTCAGGAAAATTAAATCTATTTTTAAAAAAGTTGTCCGCCATATTGGATCAACCATTTTGAATTTTAAAAATCTGACATCAGATTCGTAATCAGCGACCCCAGAAACCTCCGAGTAACAAGTTTCAGGCAAATTGAATCTATTTTCAAAAAAGTTGTCCGCCATATTGGGTCCGTCATTTTGAATTTTGAAAAACTTACATTGGATTTGTAATCAACGAGCCCAAAAACCCCTAGTTATCAAGTTTTATAAAAAATTAATATTGTTTACAAAAATATAATGTCACTTTTCATTTAAGGGTTGTTTTCACCCCTAAAAGCCACAAACGACTTGATCTAACAAAACGGCCAGATACGGGTATTTTTTTTTTGGTCCTTGTTTTGGAAAATGTTTGATTTTTGTGTGTGTGAAAGAAAAGTTAAGGGAAAGGACCGGTGAAATTTTAACCCATCGAAATTTTTTATGCCCAGAGGTGTCAATTTTTTTTCTTACATAATTTTAGATGTAGAATTATGATATTACATAAAAATTAAAAAACAATATTTTTTTGACCATTTTCGAATTTTTATTTTTTCAAAAAATAAAAATTTTGCAAAATCCATACGATTGATTGTAAAGATTCATTAAAATCGCGTGAAAAAAAATTGTCGATTGAAAAAAATGAAAATTGTGGAAGAGGTTTAATTTTCAAAATTTGCATTTTTTCAAGAATATGTATCTTAAACTCCGCAAAATATTTATTTTTATATTTTTGACATTATCCCATAAATTTAGGTCTAAAATTACACAAGAAAAAAAATTGGTAACCCTGAACATCGTGAATTTCCATAAGATAAAATTTCACCGGTCCCTCCCCTTAATTTTTGTCGGACGGTGTAATTTACCAAATTGAGAAATTTTTGTTCTTATAAGTAAGAAAAAAATTCGTAATATTATAAAAAATATTCATTAAATATTCAGTAATGCTAGCAAAAAATTTATTTTCTACATTTTTTTATTCAAGTGTACTTTAAATAAAATATATTAAACAATTTTGTTATTGTAATGAAATAAATTAGAGATATAAAAATATTTTTTCTAATTTAATTTTACATTAAATTAATAGTAAATAAATAATAATTGTTTAAACAATTTCAAAATTTTTAATAGATAAGCTTAATGATAACATTACAAAAAAACATTAAAAAAGTAATTTGTAGAATTTTTTAGAAAAAATAATTGTTTAAACTAATTAATTTGTTTAAACTAAATAATTTGTTTAAACATAAAAAACATAAGAAATTAAGAATGTTCATAAAAAACTTAATTAAATATTAATTAACTCTTGCAATACATAATAATAACTATTTCTATCGATAAAACTGTCAAACATGATTTTTACTTGTGCAAAGTGCGTGTAGGTGCAAAAATTTAAAAAAGGGGGTAACTTTGGGGTAGTTTTATACCGGGTTAGAGTTATCAAAATTCAAAGTTATATAGGTCAAATTAATCGTCAAAGAGTCTACTTTTAGATCTAGTAACTTAATGTTAACTTTTGTTAAACCCTTAAGAATTATTTTGATTTTTCGAAAATTGAAAATTTTCCCATGGATTTTACATGGGAAAATTGAGGTGCCCGGCGGCACCAGTTAATATCAAAATTTTAAAAAATCCAAAAATACGTATTCACTTTTTTTCTCATTGGAACAAATTCCGGGGGTGTCATGCCCTTTTCCACGAAAAAGGTTTTTTGGGACACCTTATTGGTCATAGCGTTGTCAAGGAAGTAAAAAGATTTTTGGGCATTTCTTATGCCTATTAGCCTAAATCTATCGTTATTACTTTGATAGCACTATGACCATCACCTTTTGTATAATTTTTATATAATCTGCACCTGAAAATACATTTGCATACCAAATTTTAGCTCTCTAAGTCAAATAGTTAGACAGATAAGGGGGAAGATACGATCATTTTTTAGTTAAAATGCATTTAAAATGCCATTCCTTGGCGCTAATCATCAAAATTATTTGACATAGAGTGTTATAATTTAGTATGAACATGTAGTTTTATTTGTAGATTACAGAACAAAGGTTGATAACTTTGTTGCAGGCTGTTATCATATTGTTTTCGAGCAAATAATTACGACTTAAAAAAATGGTTTAAAATGATCATATCTCCCATCCCCCTTATCTGTAAAATATTAGAATTAGAGAATTTAAATTTGGTACACAAATATATTTTCACGTTTAGATTACACAAAAATTATAGAGAACATGATTGGAGTTGATGGTCATACCGTAGTCAAGAAAATATCAAGATTTTTTTTGTAAAAATGCATAAATAAAATCGGGCAAGTACGAGTTACACCCGTACTAAAACCAAGGGTTCCGTACAATTATTTTTAAATATTGTTAAATATTGTTGAAACAAAAAGTGTATAACATTTTTTAAAATACTAATTGTAATTTTCAATTGTTTCAAAAAAATTTTTTATAATTTTTACCATTTTGTGAAATAAAATATGTATTTGTGTACGCTGCACAAAAATGTGTTATTAATATAAATAATAGTTTAAATATAATAATTAAATATTCTTATTTACCTTTTATCTCACTTTCCAATTTTGATACAGAGTTTTTCTAATTTTGTCCAATAAGGTTGTTAAATTGATATTTAATAATTAAACAATTGTATTTTGATAAACTACGAACTAGTACAAATTAATTTATGTAATATTATATTCGGTAGCGTACACAAATACATATTTTATTTCACAAAATGGTAAAAATTATAAATTTTTTTTTGGAAATAATTGAAAATTACAATTAGAATTTTAAAAAATGTTATACACTTTTTGTTTTAACAATATTTAACAATATTTAACAATAATTGTACGGAACCCTTGGTTTTAGTATTTAATTTTGGACTAACCTAGTGACAAAATCGTGACTCAAGCGGGAGCCTTGCATTTCTGAAACGCGTTTACGCAAGGGCATCTCAATGTCACCACGTTTTTCTTCTTTCATCATGAACAATAAAATTTCGAAGATAAAGGATGTATCTTGAAAATAAAAAAAAATTTGTCAAAAAATATTCAGTAGATCCTTCACAATTAATTCCCAAAAAAACCACTTAATTTCGGGCCTAAAGAGTAGAAGAGCACCTTAATTTATTTATTAAACAGTTATCAATCACTTGTTTAACGAATCCACAATCCCATTTTATGGATACTTTAAGCATCTCATAACACTAACTTTATTGAAAATAAGAAGGAAATAAAAATTTAAACACTTTCTAAATATTGTTACTTTAGTCAACACATTTTGCACACTTTCATTTGAATCACTGTCACTTTTCATATTTAATTTTTACTGTATATTTACTATTAGAGTCACTTTATTATTTATTATTGAACACTTACAGTTCATTTCTTTAATAAACACTTTTCGTTAACCGTATTAAGAACTATCTATTCAACACAAACTCTTAATAAACAATAATCATATTAATATTGTACACTTTCACATTAAACACATTTCTGTTATAAACACTTAATAAAAAATACACAATAATAAGCATTATTCACTTCCACATTATACACATTCAAGTACTATTCATTAATAACTTTCACTACCATGCACTTCTATACCAGGCACTAATGTATTTATCTCTCTTTTCGTTAAAGCTCGAAAATTTTTTCTCTTTTCCAAAACCAATTATAACCCTCATTATGCAAGGGTTGGCTCGAAAAACGATGGGCTTATTTAGTCAATTGTTCGTATTTAGAATGAAAAATTTTAATTTGAAAAATATTTTAATAATGAAGTTAAATTTCAGAATTTAACTTAATTTCTCTTTTTTCATTAAAACTCGAAAATTTTATCTCTTTTCCTAAAGCCATTAACCCTCATTATACAAGGGTTTGCTCTAACGATGATGGCACCCAGAAGGTGATCTATTGTTTGTATTAAGAAATAAAATTTAAATTTTAAAGTAAATTGTATAATGAGCTGACAGTTTCCTTTTTCCTTAAATTTTAACACATACGTATAAAAGTATCTTTTTTCGTTAACTGTTAACGCTTACCTTCAGTACTCGTTTCTTATATAGCATACATTAAGAATCTAGTTAAATAAACAATATTTATATCAATCAAAAATATTATTATCCTTTTACAGTGTTTGCAAAACAATTAATAATATTTTTTATTTACCAAACTAATAATTTATTTATTACCTTACTTTTTTCATTTAACCTTTTTTTTATTTGAGCATGCATTTCAATTTTCCAGTTTTTTTCTGTCACGAATGCATTGCACTCTTTATTCTTTTTTTTTAATTTTATTTTAACTTTAATTTATTACTTTAGATTTACTGTATAAATTTATTAAACTTCTAAAATTCCAATAACCCTAAACACTATCGCGACAATTTAAAAATATAAACACCGATCACAGTCAACACAATGGCAAACAGACATAAAAAACCAATTTAAAAATCGAACTTGCGTCTTCGTTTTCGGTTTTGTTTTCTAAATTAGGTGATGATAGGACCCCAGTTTTACAGTTCTAATGTTTTATAATGATGCGAAAGTAAAAAAGAATTTTTATGATATTTACCTTTTGTATTTTAAAACATGCGTAAAATCCATAATATAAAATAATATAAAATATAAAATTGATAATATAAAATTGATAATACAAAATTATAAAATTATAAAATTTTAAAATTAAAATGATTTTCTTTGCACACACGGAAAAAATTAGTAATAGAATTATTCTAGAATTTGTTCACGAACTGTGGATACGGGAATAATAGGGGAATTCGTTGAAAACAACTTAATAATAATTCTAGAATTTTGTATGTGTTTCTCCAGTGACACTTAAAGGATTCTTATGAGCGACGCGGTCGGAATATGCGTTCTAAAAATTCTGGAACTGTTATAGAAGACAAAGCACGCGGACCAAGCACTATATAGCGCTTTGTTCACTCATATATGTTTTCACGCTTCAGTAATCCAACCGCGTTCTTAGCTCAGTTGAACAAAATGGAGATTTTGTAGTCCCAAGGAACTGAGTTCGAGTACTCGCGGAGGAAAATTTATTTATCGAATTTAACATTTTTTTTTCTATAACGAGTTTAAGAATTCTTAATACGAGTTTCGGAAATCTTCTTAAAGTAAATTTTAATCCTTCTAGAAAAAGTCTCCAGAGTATTTCAAAGAATTAATAATAAAAACTTCCGAATTATTTCAGTATCCACAGTTCTTGAACAAATTCTAGAATAATTCTGGTAGTGTAAGTTGAGGAAAGATGGGTCACTTTTTATGTTTTTTTATTTACAGCCGAAAATTTGTTAAAAAATCGATTTTAAACATGTGTGAGTTTTAGTTCCACTTCTTGTGAGAAATGACATACTTATGGGAATTTATTTCTGTTAATATTGTACCCCATAATAGGTGTTTGAAAAAAAAAATTCGAAGAGAGATGGATCCTTCGAGGAGACATGGATCAAGAAGCTCTATCTCTACTATCTCTCTACTATCTCATTTCATTCAAATATAAAGTGCTGATTATCTATTCTAAACTTAAAGATACCGGAAAATGGTAAAAGGAAGCACATACCGAATCTGTTTGTGAATTGCTTCCTAAATAAAGTTGGTAATGACAAGACCTTAATAAAAGTCGGTGTAGTAGGTTTCGTCGCACAAACCAAGTGGACAACTTGCTTACGATTGAAAATAGACTAAAGTGATCCAACTATCCTCGTGATCTATCTCTCCTCGACTTACCCTACTATTTTTTCTGTGTAAGAATATTTTCAAGAAAATTGTTAAAAAAATTTGTATAAGAATATATATTAACCTCAGAATTAGAAAATTGTTTTTTAGTGATTTCTTATTGTCTTGTACCACTATCTAAAAAATAACGAGGAAATAATTTTTGTTATAAAATTTTGGAAAAGTTTATTCAAAAATGCACGAAAAACAAACTGTATAAAATTTTGCACCCTTAAGGGATCAGTATAGGTTTATTATTGGACATATTGTCAAGAATTTATTTTTCACATTAAAATATATTTTAATAAGCCAGGTGTTTTACACATAAAAATTGATATTTAAAAGTGCCAAAAAATATTTCTTATTTTTATTTTTGATTGTTTATTTCTGCGAAATAGCTGCTTGAAGTCAACCTTAAATTTTACTGTCCGACACGATATCTAGAGTTTGGATTGTCTAAAATCAAAAAATCAAGTATTTTCTTAAAATTTGGATCTGTAGTTATCGCAAGAAATAGGAACTTTTAACTCCGATGGAAAAAAGCAAAATGGAGGATGTTTAAATTTTTAACTTTTTTTACAACTTAATTTGTTTAAAAAAAGGGTTAAATATTCATGGATTTTTATTCTCCTAGTTTATGCCACGTGCATAGAAGGATCCCTGAAAATTTGAGCTCGATCGGTTCAATAGTTTTTTTTAAATCGTGTCGGCCACACTGAGAAAATTAGTTGACTAAATATAACCAATTTTTGATTTAATGTAGCAGATAGAGGTTGCTGATATAGCACCTGCAAAGTCTTTTGTTTATTATTAGCCAAATAAATGCTACTGTTAACATTGAAGTTCCGTTGTGATCACCGGTACCTTGTTTGTTTTGTTCCGAGTCCCTTAACCTAGAAATTGGCTAGAGGCTTATTATCTCAGTGCAGGTCGAAGAACGTGTTTAACATTCGCGCAACCAAAGGCTGCTCGGGCTCTTGTCGAGCAATATAAATATTCTATTGTGCTTTTAATTTATATGCTTAAAATGACTTAAATATGCATAAATACTTTTCTCTAATATTTATGTGTATGATCAAATAATACATTTTACTAATAATGTTACAATGACACATGTTTTTTATTAATTTTTGTTTGCCATGCTATACACCGTAGTGATGCCGTCGAGCGAGGAAATCAAGGAATGAGACGATATGAGAATGAGGCGGTCCAAATTTCTCAAAATTCCTCGTCTGAAACTGTCTCTTTTCATTTCATCTCATCTCAAACCGTCTCTTCTCGTTCTCGTCTCGATTTTTTGAGAAATCCATGCCAGATGTGGATTTTAACTGTTGGAAGTCCATCTGTAGTATGCTACTACAGGCACTCGGCTCTATGTGTTAGTCAGGCCGTGGAGCTCAAAACTTTTCTACTGCAACGAAAGCTATTAGGTGACGTCCTTTGATTTTCAAAGACCGTTCGGTGAGACTGAGTCAAACATCTGGAAAAATTTCTCAAAAACTGAGAAGAGAACGAAAAGAGACGGCCCGAGAAGAGACAAAACGATATGAGTAAATTCGAGGAAAGTGAAAGTTCTCTAATACGCCGTTATGCTTCTGCAGTATCACGTTATTAAGCATTTTTTTTTAACTGTTCTATCTATATATTAGTTTTTATCTTATTTCTACAGGTATATATGGGCCAATCTCCGGAACATTTAACATTCTTGTCCCTGATACTTTTTATTTTAAATAACGCTAAAAGTCACAATTACCCAATAAGAAATTGACCACTAGCGCAGTAACGGTCCAGTACTGGCCAGTACTGATCAGTATTGTTACAATACTGGCACCCAGTATTGGCACCAAGGCTAGCGCAACCTTGGGATGATAACGTTTTCCCAGTACTGCTTTGCCAGTACTGGTGCAGTACTGGTTTCCATTACTGGTACAATACTGGTGAAACTCTGTAATTAGGAAAAAAATTTAGTTTATTTAACAATTTGCTTGTACAACGTTTAAATCCTTTTAAACTTTTGTTTTACTTACATTTATAATTATTTAATAATTTTTGTACCAGTGGCGTATCCAGACTCGGTTTCTGGAGGGGGGCATACATGAGAGAGAAAGAGAGAACACTATAGTGTTGTCTCTTTCTCTCCCATGCAAATCCAAGTTAGCTCCAAGGGGGGTCATGACCCCCTTGACCCCCCCCCTGGATACGCGCATGTTTTGTACGCATATAACACTTATAAGTATTAACGAAAAATCCGCACGCTCGCTTGGGAATCGAACCCTGAATCTTACGCACGCAAAGCCGACCCTTAAACCGACTGATTGTGAGCTAACACGATTATTAGTGTAATTTAACTTTTGAAAATCATAACATTAATAACTTATCAAATAATTTAAATCTTCGAAATTAATTATCTTTCGTCTTAAAAAATAACTTTTATTTGAAACTGTTTTCAAATAAAATAAATTATATATTTATGTGATCCAAAGCCTACCTTTAAAAGTTTATCTGTATAATAATTGTAATTAATAATTCAAAATTAAAATTTAAATGTTCAATAATAAATTCAACAATAAACTTTTTGAAAATGCAGTACTGCACCAGCACCGGCTCAGTGTTGGCTGCCAGTACTGGAAACTTAATACCGTTACAATACAGATGCAACGCGTCAACCAGTACTGATACAGCATTGGCTGAACAAGCCTTGGCAGTTTCACTGGCGCCGTACTACGCCATTAGTCATATTTGGCATAAGTCTTACACAAAAAACAAAGTCTTAAAATCATGATTGGCTACTTTTAAGATTTGACTTAAATTAAGTCCAAAACTGAATTAAAGTGCAAAAATATCTAAATAACAGTCATATCGAGTCTTAAAGTGGAAATTAAGTGTTAAATATCCTGGTTTCTAGTTGTTGATGCTTAAAACCAGACACAGTTGAGCTGTTTTAACACAATATGCTTACGAAGATATTTTTCAGCCTTTCCGGAGGCTTAAAAGTAGTCCTGACCGCCTGACCTCACCAGAAGGGTCTTGCGCATGAGCAAACATCATATGCTAATGGCGATGCGTCCAGTATAGAAATTTCGCGACGCGATAATTTTGAACAATTTTGTAGTGAATTTTTGTGTTTGTGGTGCTTATTTGTTTGAGTGATGTAGACAATTTTCTTCAGAACAATGAATTTGTGCGTGATTTGTGATTATATGTACAAACAAACTTCCAATAGTTTATTTCAGAAAATCTTGTGAAATTGTCAACACATCTCTGCTAAATTAAACTGTTAAATATCATATAATTTCACAAGATATTTGGGATTTTATAAAAAACTGTAGTTAATTTACAGTTTTTAAATATAATACCAAATCACACATAAGTTCTTAAGAAGGATTTTTTAAAATATGAACATGCTTTTATTCCTAACCTTTACAGCCATAATTAGATAATCCAGAAGATTCGATAACTATTTTTTAATTCAAATGTAGGTTTAATTTCAGCTTTCTTAATAATTGACAATAGAATAATACAGTATAAGGTTTGAAATTCAGCCCATTTATTGGCTTCAGCATAAATTTTAGTTTTTAGTGTTGCTTTGTTTCAGCCCACTGTGTGTATTGCTTTCAAGTTATTTTCTTTTGCTGAATTTCAGCCCACAGCGGCTTCTTTCGTTTACACCTTAAAAGAATTCCAAAATTTAGACTCGTTTTAATACTTTGCTTTTTGTGTGTGTAGAAAACTTTTTGAATAGAAGCACAGCAATTTATGAACACTTGAATTATTATCTTTAAAAAACATACGAATTAGGGTATTCACTTAATAATTATTCATTTGTTTGCAAAATACACACACGAATAAAAATAGACGCACTGAAAACATAACCTACAAATTGTTGGTTACAATATTCATTAAATTCAGTTATTAAAAATAAAGAGGCAAGAAACCATATAGTCACAAAGTTAAAGTTCATTTTAATCTTCATCAAAGAAGTTTATTTTGAACACGATTTACACTATAAGTATTATAAAACTGTACCACAAACTGCACTACAATAATTCTGCAACTTATCTTATTACCGACGCAAAAATAACTGTCATTCATCGGTAACTCAAATTTAAAGTATTATTGCATTAATTTTACTTTAATGCGCAATTAAATTAAAATTGAGTGCCTGGATCAAATAACTCGACCGACGCTTGACGGCTTTTTTTCAAGCCAGTCGCGCTCTGCAAAAAGTACCCAAAAATAAAATTCGAAATTTTAAATTTTGAAACACACCACCATGTAGAGATTGAAATTGCGCAACTTTTTCGTTTTATAAATTTTTTTATAGGACTACAAGTTTTAAAGATAATAGCCAAAAACAAAAAACAAAAAATTTCTGAATTTAATTTATTTTTAAAACATAACTCGTCATTTCTCGGGCAAATCTTAACGAAATTAAATGAAACTTGGTATGCTTACTCATTTGGATCCAAGGAAGCCTACAAAATGATTAGAAAGGTAAAAAATCTTCATTGTTTAAATATTTTTTAATGTAAATAAAGCACTACTGGTTTACACGTTTTCCCAGCGTCAATGACTTATAACATGGCGATCGTTCTGATCTGGAAACACTTCTCGCGAGGCATTTGCGTATTAGTATTTAATAAAGTTTTCTGGAAAGTTTCAACTAGAATAGATTAAAACTTTAGGAAATACAGTAGTTTTAAAAAAAAATGGTCTTTGCGCGTCAGCGCGTCACCGAGAAACTGGCACGGGCACGAATGTACATACGTATAACTTAAGTTTTCCACAATATTTATAATTTAAAAAGAAATAGTTTAATCATTTTCTGATTTCTTAATTTTTCTTACCTTTTTTCAACTAAATCTAACAAGAATAAACTGTTTTATTATTGTCAAAATTCTATTAGAATCTTACCTTTTTTAATTTAGTTTTTACCTCCTTTTATGTTGTTTTATTTATATAAACAGCCAGTCTGTGAAGTGTGGACGGTTTTGTTTACAAACACTTCTAGCTTATTCTCTATAATAAAACGACTACCAACCGCGTCTTTTTTACTATTAGTTTGTTAAATATTTTGTTAACTAAACCTTTTGAAATATTAATGCGTGTTTTTTGACAATTATGTCAGAAAATAATAATAGTTGTTCGCAAAGTGGGAGAAAAAGGACAAAAAATGAAAGTGCTTGGAAGCAAAACAAAAGAAAAGCAGATAGAAATAAGGTAATTTATAGTGTTTTATTATGAGTATTAAGATTTATTTATTGTCAGTCATTATTTTCTTAACATTTATATATTCATTCATTTAATAATAATCAAATAACGATTAATTTGTGTCAAAATATTCATTTTTTATTATGGGATTAAAGAAAACCCAATATTCTTTTTATTTTAGTTTATTAGTCTAAATAGTGTATTATTTTTAGGCTTCACAGTGACAATGAAGAATATTTTTGGGGAAATATGGGACTGAAGTTACAAAAATAGGGAACCGTGTAGGGTATTTTAAAACCTTCATAAATATAGATTAATTAATTATTTATACAGTAGAACTTCGATTATTTTATTTAATTAGGACAAAATTGTAGAATAAGCAAAATAAAATTACAAAATATATTTACAAAATTTTCAAATTAATAAAAAAAAGGGTAAATAACTACAAATTGTTGAAAATTATTGAAAAGTAATAAATAATAATTCAAAATTAAAGAAAAGGAATCCAGAACTTTAAAAATAACTGAAAATCCAAGAGAATAATTGAAATAAAATGATGAAAATAATTACAAATTTAGATAAATAATTAAAAAATGTCAAAAATAATAAATTTGTTTAAATAAGTAAAATTTGAGATAAATAATTGAAAGTTTAGAGAATTAATTACAAAATACCGAAACTAATTGAAAATTTGACAAAATTAATTGAAAAATTGAAAAATTCATTAACAATAATTGTTTTAATTAATTGAAATTTGAGATAAATAATTAAAGGCTTAGTAAATTAGTTAAAAAATTATTTTAAAAATTTTAATTTGGTAAAAAATTGAAAAATTAAAGAAACCAATTTAAAAATGATGCAAATAACTGAAAATTGAGACAAATAAATTAAAAATGTAGAAAGTGTATGAAAAAATACATTTCAAAATTAAAAAATTGGAGAAAATAATTTCAAAATTATAGAAATAATTAAAGAAAATTAAAGAAAATAAATACAATTTAACAAACTAATAGTAAAAAAGACGCGGTTGGTAGTCGTTTTATTATAGAGAATAAGCTAGAAGTGTTTGTAAACAAAACCGTCCACACTTCACAGACTGGCTGTTTATATAAATAAAAAAACATAAAAGGAGGTAAAAACTAAATTAAAAAAGGTAAGATTCTAATAGAATTTTGACAATAATAAAACAGTTTATTCTTGTTAGATTTAGTTGAAAAAAGGTAAGAAAAATTAAGAAATCAGAAAATGATTAAACTATTTCTTTTTAAATTATAAATATTGTGGAAAACTTAAGTTATACGTATGTACATTCGTGCCCGTGCCAGTTTCTCGGTGACGCGCTGACGCGCAAAGACCATTTTTTTTAAAACTACTGTATTTCCTAAAGTTTTAATCTATTCTAGTTGAAACTTTCCAGAAAACTTTATTAAATACTAATACGCAAATGCCTCGCGAGAAGTATTTCCAGATCAGAACGATCGCCATGTTATAAGTCATTGACGCTGGGAAAACGTGTAAACCAGTAGTGCTTTATTTACATTAAAAAATATTTAAACAATGAAGATTTTTTACCTTTCTAATCATTTTGTAGGCTTCCTTGGATCCAAATGAGTAAGCATACCAAGTTTCATTTAATTTCGTTAAGATTTGCCCGAGAAATGACGAGTTATGTTTTAAAAATAAATTAAATTCAGAAATTTTTTGTTTTTTGTTTTTGGCTATTATCTTTAAAACTTGTAGTCCTATAAAAAAATTTATAAAACAAAAAAGTTGCGCAATTTCAATCTCTACAAGGTGGTGTGTTTCAAAATTTAAAATTTCGAATTTTATTTTTGGGTACTTTTTGCAGAGCGCGACTGGCTTGAAAAAAAGCCGTCAAGCGTCGGTCGAGTTATTTGATCCAGGCACTCAATTAATGCATACTTGAATGAAATTCAATTTATTTGTGAATCATTTAAACTTTTTAAATTAGTTTCTTTTTAAAATTGTTTTCTTTGTTGTAAACCGTTTAAAAAAATCTGGATAATTCTACAAACACAGTTCAAAAAATAAAGAGTAAAAAATGTGGAAGATATAATGCTCTGAAAAAAGCCACTCAGTTTTTGTGTCGCTGGTCAAATCATCTTGGTTTTTTAAAATAAGCATTAAAAAAATAAATGAAAAAATTTAAAATAAGAGGCACCGATAAATTCTGTTTTAAATTTTATGTGTATGATTTTTATTTTTACTTTTATCTACCGTCAAGTGGGGCTATTTTGTGCACAAAACCACTCTTTTTACACTCTATGCTTTATTAAAATTCAGAATTTGAAAAAGTAAAGAATTTATCTATTTAGTTATGTTGTAGACATCCTTCTTAAGGTGTCCTATGAGTTACCCGACAAGAAAAAATTTTTTGTCTGAGTTATAGAAACTTAAAGTTGTGCACAAAATAAACCCCATGGTGGGGCTATTTTGTGCATCAAAGTTTGCTTATTTATAAAGTTGTGTAAAAAATTCTTTTAAACGTTTTTGCTGTATGAAGTATTATTTCTAGATATTCTAGAGTACAATAAAGAAAAACGAAGCGAGAAATATTTTCTTTCTAGGAATTATTTAATTAATTTGAAAGTAAAACACTAAAATTTCACAAAAATGTAGATTTACAAAAAAATGTATTTCTTTAACAAAATTTTATTAAAATAACTTTTATTACACTTCTTGAGTTATTTTAAGAAAAAAAATTTCAAAATTAACTTGAAAAGCATGTAATTATTACCTAATGTTACTTTTTTGAGGTTTTTAAGGCACCATGTGTAAAACTGAAATTTTATGCTTATTTCTTATCTTATATAATAAAAATAAGACAAAAATGTTTCAAAATGAAATTCTAAAGTAATTTTTACTAACTACAAAACAAATTATTAAAAAAAACTTGATTTTAAAGAATGCACAAAATAACCCACCAAATCCTGGTTTTTCAGTTTTTTACACTTTTTTCTTAAAATATGCAGTAAAAAGTTAGCGCATCATCACAACTAAATTGACAACAAGTATTATTAATACCTTTAGAAACACTTTTAAACTTCCGGAGATCTGAACAGAATTTTGAGAACATTGAAAATTTTCAGCTTGATTTTTACGACTTTACGATTTTTTTTCTGATTTCTGATAAAGAATTAAAGAAATTCATTTAGTACTCTCTGTAGTCTAGATATCAGAAAATATTTATACCAAGTAGCAATCTTGAGCAACTGAATATAAAGATTTTATTCATTAAAAACCTCGCATGCACAAAATAGCCCCACTTGACGGTATTGGTATTTAAAAAAAAAATATATTGATGAATATCTGTGTTACTCGGATAGTACAAAAAAAGTCGCTGGTCAAATCAGCTCGTTTCACAAAGTTTCATATCATATCATCACCAAAATTGTGGCACATATTTCTTTCAATATACATAACACTGTACGTATGGCTTTATTTAATCAAATTCTCATTTAATTAATTATCTTAAGTGGATATTCAATTTGTCGTTAGTCAAATTGTCGCTTGGTCATGTCAATCTTTCTTCTGATTAACATGAAGTTGCGCATTTATTTGTTTTATAATGTTTATCTCCAATAAATCAAAAGATTTACAAGAAATAGATGAAGAAACGAAAATAATTAAACGTGAAAGACTAAGGGAAAAGAGAAAAAATGAAGCTGAAAAACAGGAAAGAGGAACAAAAGAAGAAAAGAATATTGACGGAAGCCCATATAATATACGAAATTAATGTTTTTAAAAAATAAATTTTTTTAAAATGTAAATCCATACTGACCCATTAACTCCAAAAGGTGCTCTCTAAATTTGAAACACCAAATTTTTGACAGTGCAAAGTATACAGCTGTTTCGAAACAGCGTATATACGCTGATGAATTAGTGAATTTCGCTGTAAATCAGTGAAATAATCGCTTTTTGATCAGCGTAAATACGCTGTTTTGAAACAACTGTATACTTTGCGCTATTTTTAAGTTTAGAGAGCGGGACTTTTATAGAATCCGCTTTGTAGTTCATTTTGAACTCTGTTTTTTAACAGTGTGAAGCTCCTTTTTGCAGAGTTCAAAAAGATTTTAAAAACTTATCAAAACCAAAAATGTCAATTGCGATGGTGTATTCAGTTAACATGAAATACTCGATAAATAGTTATTAATTCTATTTATTTTGATGTATGTTATAGATTATCAAGTAGAAGCTGCGGACCTGTTTGGTGAGGTTCATTAAATTGATGCACTAGAACGACGTCAGATTGAGCCGTCAAACGAAAGATAGGTGGATGATGTGTCCAATTAGCCAGATACTAAGGTTCTTTTGGTTGATGACTAAGTACGGATAAAAGCTCAGTGTGTTTGAATCTGAGCAAACCCTTCTATTATTCTCCAAACTCGAAGATTAGAGGCGCACACCTGTTATAAATCAATGAATCATCACAAATTTAATGACCAATGCATAAAAGAGTGATTTTACTTTTGATAACACATAGTTCTAGTCTTAAAACTTTTCACTCTTAGAAATTTATATATCAATTTTACTATAATGTGTTGGAAGTAATTAGCATATTATACAGTATTCTAATTTATTGCAAAATATATTATTAATTTTATTGTAGTATAGAGTCATTCTCCATGAAAGTGTAAAATTGGAAATATATATATTATTGCAAAAATTAAATGATGTTAAAATATTAAGAAAATCCTTTTTAATGTGTTCTTAGACGTGTAAAAAATATACACGGAAAAAAATAGTACCCTAATTATTCTAGAATTTGTTCAAGAATTGTGGATACTGGAATAATTCCAAGGTTTTTATTATTAATTCTTTGGAATATTTTGAAGAGTTTTTCTAGAATAATTAGAATTTACTTCAAGAATACTTTCGAAACTCGTATTAAGAATTCTGAAACTCGTTATAGAAGAAAAAATTTTTAAAATTCGATAAAAAAAGTTTCCTCTGCGAGTACTCGAACTCACTTCCTTGGGACTACAAAATCTCCGCTTTGTCCAACTGAGCTAAGTAAGCGGTTGAATTACTAAAGCGTGAAAACATATTTGAGTGAACTAAGCGCTATATAGTGTTTGATCCGCGTGCTTAGTCTTCTTTAACAATTCCAGAACTTTTATAACAAAGCGGTAGAGATCTTCCGACCGCTTCGCTAATAAGAATACTTTCAATGTCATTGTAGAAATACCTACAAAATTCTAGAATTATTATTAAATTATTTTCAACAAATTGACGAATTATTCCCGTATCCACAGTTGTTCAACAATGTAATTACAATGTTATTTTTACATTACTATTCAATGTAAAAATACAGCAATCTTCATACAGTTACAATTATGTAAATTTTGCCCGAGTGGGTAGCAACTTTGAGTTTGAGTGGGTCATATGCCCCTCTTGAAATTTTTGAATTGAAATAAAGTATCTTACCGTGGTTTCGATAAATTTGTCAACAGTGTTGGGCAAGTCAAGTACCTCGGGTTATCTTACTTAGGGTGAAATCTTAGGTAAGCAGAAAATCATAAGACTGAGAGAGGCAGGAATATCAACATATCTTTTTTGCGCTTATGATTTTCTGCTTTCTGTTTTGCGGTTTTGGCTTGCATTGGACTGTACCCTAAAGGTGCCATATCCCATGTAGGGAAGTGCCTGTGTCTCTGCTGACAGTCTACCACTTTGTCACCTGACTGTCATCGGTCCGATGACACGGAAAATCGGAAATCGGACTGTCATCGTGGAAATCATCCCTCACAGCACCGGATATCCCGGGATATCCTAAGGGCGGCGGTTTGGATATCCCATGGATATTTATAAATTGAAATTAAGGATGTCCCGAGGACTTCCTCAGAATATACTCAAAACATACTCAGGATATCCCCAGGACATCCCCAGGATATCTTCAGGACAAATAGATTTTGATGACTACCCAACTAGAAATTAAAGACTTATACCAAAGATAAGTAATGGTGTGTTACCGCGCCAGAGAAACTGCCAATGTTTTATCAGTACTGCTTGAAGCGTTGCATCTATACTGTAACCTGTAACGGAATTGAGTTGACAGTTCTGGCAGCTACCACTGTACCGATGCTGAAATAGGAAAAACCTATAATATGCCAAGTACTGCCAAGAAATGAGCATATTACAGACTATAGAGTTAAAGCAGGATTGATGAACGTGGCAAAAAACGGAGGCAATACTTTATGGGTGGCTTGCTTTTTTTACTATTTAAAAATGAAGCCCCAGACTATCTTTTGAAACTTTTCGAATTCAAATGCACTAATGATGGATATTAGGGTGGCCCAAAAATGCATTGTGAACATTTTTTTCGTCGAAAAGGGCATTGCACCCCCGGAATTTGTTCCAATGCGAAAAAAAGTGAATACGTATTTTTGGATTTTTCAAAATTTTATTATTAACTGGTGCCGCCGGGCACCTCGATTTTCCCATTTAAAATGCATGGGAAAATTTTCAATTTTCGAAAAATCGAAATCATTTGCAAGGGTTTGACAAAAGTTAATATTAAGTTCCTGGATCTTACAGCAGACTCTGTGACGATTAATTTGACCTATATAACTTTCAATTTTGATAACCCTAACCCGGTATAAAACTACCCCAAAGTTGACCCCTTTTTAAATTTTTGCACCTACACGCACTTTGCCCAAGTAAAATCCATGTCTCACATATTTATTAATAGAAATAGTTATTATTATTTATCTGAAGTATTAATTAATGTTAAATTAATTATTTTACGAATATTTTTAACTATTTGACAATTGTTTAAACAAATTAATTTGTTTAAACAATTAGTTTTTTCTAAAAAACCATACAAATGACTTTTTTATGTGCACATTTTTATGTTTTTTATGTTCAAATAAATTAATTAGTATAAACAATTATTTTTTTCTAAAAAATCATGAAACTGACTTTTTTATGTTTTTTTTGTAATGTTTTCGTTAAAATTTTCTAAAAAAAAAATTTTGAAATTTACTTTTACATGGATTTAAAACATTACAAAAAAATAAAAAATAGTTATTTGTATTATTTTTTAGAAAAAACTAATTTTTTAAACTAATTAATTTGTTTGAACATTAGAAAAATAAAAACATATACATAAAAAAGTCATTTGTATGGTTTTTTAGAAAAAATTAATTGTTTCAACAATTAGTTTGTTAATTAATTGGTTTAAACAATTGTCAAATAGTTAAAAATATTCGTAAAATAATTAATTCAACATTAATTAATACTTCAGATAAATAATAATAACTATTTCTATTGATAAATATGTGAGACATGGATTTTACTTGGGCAAAGTGCGTGTTGGTGCAAAAATTTAAAAAGGGGGCAACTTTGGGGTAGTTTTATACCGGGTTAGGTTATCAAAATTGAAAGTTTTATAGGTCAAATTAATCGTCACAGAGTCTGCTGTAAGATCCAGGAACTTAATATTATCTTTTGTCAAACCCTTGCAAATGATTTCAATTTTTCGAAAATTATTTTCCCATGCATTTTACATGGGAAAATCGAGCTGCCCGGCGGCACCAGTTAATATCAAAATTTTGAAAAATCCAAAAAATACTTATTCACTTTTTTTTGCATTGGAACAAATTCCGTGGGTGTCATGCCCTTTTCCACGAAAAAATTTATTTGGGCCACCATAATGGATATACTAGAAATCTTCGTGAGGGTCATTTAGTATTAAAAATACCCTTGCACCGTACTTGTATGTATCAGCGTTCATTTGTCGTTAGAGGTACGCGTCTTTGGAATAAGATCTCGCAAAATATTTGCATATGTTTCCAAGCGCAATCTTCGAAATAACATATTGGTAAATGTATATCTATACACTGAGAAAAATGTTTAGTCATAGCAACAAAAATTTGGTTGAGCCAACCAAATTATTTGGTTGATATTTATTCAACCAAACTATTTGGTTGAGACAACTAAACTATTTGGTTCAGTGTTGTTTGTTGGCATAACAAAAATTTTTGGTTGTCACAACAATATTTTTTATTCGGGATAACAAAAATTTTGGTTGTCATAAAAAAAAATTTTATTTGGGAGCTACCTAACCCAGGTGCGAATTTTCGGTCGGCCAACACATATAATTACTTAATTCACACGTTATTAATTTAATTACACAAATATAATCAGATGAGAATGTAGAAATTTCATATTAATGAAAACCTGAAACAGAAAAATTTCATTAGTTATGAAGATTCGAACCCGGGTTTTCCAGCTGCCAGTCCAGTAGGCTAATTTTTTTTTTTTAAATTCATTTATTTATCAACAACCCACATACACTTAACAATGTGGCGCTAAAAATGAGCAAACAAACGCCATATAACAATAGACACCTTTCAGCCGCAAGCAGCTTTTTGTCGAATAACTCATAACGAAAAACGGACCATATAAGGTCACTCGTCGACTAAACATTTGTGTATTTCGTGTTTATAAAGATTTAATACGACTAACGGAGCTGTAGTTGTCGAGACTACACCCTTGTCCAGTCGGCTAACCACCAGCCCATGAGAGATATGAATGACCAATATGGAATAAACCTTATAGCTAAACAGTTCAGTAACAGACACCGTTAGCTCAACAATCAGACCCACACACAAAAAACAAAGTATTAAAACGAGTCTAAATTTTGGAATTCTTTTAAGGTGTAAACGAAAGAAGCCGCTGTGGGCTGAAATTGAGCAAAAGAAAATAACTTGAAAGCAATACACACAGTGGGCTGAAACAAAGCAACACTAAAAACTAAAATTTATGCTGAAGCCAATAAATGGGCTGAATTTTAAACCTTATACTGTATTATTCTATTGTCAATTATTAAGAAAGCTGAAATTAAACCTACATTTGAATTAAAAAATAGTTATCAAATCTTCTGGATTATCTAATTATGGCTGTAAAGGTTAGGAATAAAAGCATGTTCATATTTTAAAAAATCCTTCTTAAGAACTTATGTGTGATTTGGTATTATATTTAAAAACTGTAAATTAACTACAGTTTTTTATAAAATCCCAAATATCTTGTGAAATTATATAATATTTAACAGTTTAATTTAGCAGAGATGTGTTGACAATTTCACAAGATTTTCTGAAATAAACTATTGGAAGTTTGTTTGTACATATAATCACAAATCACGCACAAATTCATTGTTCTGAAGAAAATTGTCTACATCACTCAAACAAATAAGCACCACAAACACAAAAATTCACTACAAAATTGTTCAAAATTATCGCGTCGCGAAATTTCTATACTGGACGCATCGCCATTAGCATATGATGTTTGCTCATGCGCAAGACCCTTCTGGTGAGGTCAGGCGGTCAGGACTACTTTTAAGCCTCCGGAAAGGCTGAAAAATATCTTCGTAAGCATATTGTGTTAAAACAGCTCAACTGTGTCTGGTTTTAAGCATCAACAACTAGAAACCAGGATATTTAACACTTAATTTCCACTTTAAGACTCGATATGACTGTTATTTAGATATTTTTGCACTTTAATTCAGTTTTGGACTTAATTTAAGTCAAATCTTAAAAGTAGCCAATCATGATTTTAAGACTTTGTTTTTTGTTTTCAGTGTATGTACTGATGTATGTCGTAAGTAAAATTTCACTTTCTTCGTTTTTTCTACAGGCCTGATTAACATTTAAGTCCAAGAGATACTTGGTTAGTTCTGCCGTGCTAAGGAAAAACTTACGTAAGTGACATTTTTGACAAAATTGAGTTTTTGGTATCGATAAACGCAGGAAGAAAAACTGCATCTAACTGTGTTAATAGAATTTAAAAATGTTAATTAATGGCCAAGAAAAACAATAATTAATAAACAGCACAGAAAGCAGGCGCATTGCGCCTACAATCTAGGGTTTCGTGGTCTTCTGTTTCTCTATGTTTCCGTCTGTCTCACATGCAATCTGAAAAGCTGAATAACATAGGAAACTTAAAGTGACACAGGTTACTTGAAGTGATATAGGCTACTTGCAGTGAGATAGGCTACTTAAAGTGTGACATAGGCTACTTAAAGTGACATAAGCTACTTAAAATGTGACATAGGCTACTTAAAGTGTGACATAGACTACTTGAAGTGTGACTTAGGCTACTTAAAGTGACATAAGCTACTTGAAATGTGACATAGGCTACTTTAAATGACATAGACTACTTGAAGTGACATAGGCTTCTTGAAGTGACATAGGCTACTTGAAGTGTGGCATAGGCTTCTTGAAGTGACATAGGTTACTTGAAGTGACATAGGCTACTTGAAGTGACATAGGCTTCTTGAAGTGACATGGGCTACTTAAAATGTGACATAGGCTACTTGAAGTGACATAGGCTACTTGAAGTGTGGCATAGGCTTCTTGAAGTGACATAGGCTACTTGAAGTGACATAGGCTTCTTGAAGTGACATAGGCCACTTGAAGTGACATGGGCTACTTAAAATGTGACATAGGCTACTTGAAGTGTGACATAGGCTATTTGAAGTGACATAGGCTACTTGAAGTAACATAGGCTATTTGAAGAGTGACATAGGCTACTTGAAGTGTGACATAGGCTACTTAAAGTGACATAAGCTACTTGAAATGTGACATAGGCTACTTGAAGTGTGACATAGGCTACTTGAAGTGTGGCATAGGCTACTTGAAGTAACATAGGCTACTTGAAGTGTGACATAGGCTACTTGAAGTGACATAGGCTACTTGAAGTGTGACATAGGCTACTTGAAGGGACATATGCTACTTGAAGTGACATAGGCTTTTTGAAGTGACATAGGCTACTTGAAGTGACATGGGCTACTTGAAGTGTGACATAGGCTACTTGAAGTGTGATATAGGCTACTTGAAGTGACATAGGCTACTTGAAGTGTGACATAGGCTACTCGAAGTGACATAGGCTACTCGAAGTGACATATGCTACTTGAAGTGTGACATAGGCTACTTAAAGTGACATGGGCTTCTTGAAGTGACATAGGCTACTTGAAGTGACATAGGCTACTTGAAGTGTGACATAGGCTACTTGAAGTGACGTGGGCTACTTGAAGTGTGACATAGGCTACATGAAGTGTGACATAGGCTACTTGAAGTGACATAGGCTACTTGAAGTGTGACATAGGCTACTGTGTACGACGGACGGACGGACGGACGGACGGACGACAAAGTCTCACTATAAAGGTTTCGGTCCCGAACCACGAAACCCTAAAAATCACGAAATGTGAGGAAATTGAAGAAATACTTGATAAAAACTTACACACAGTATTATGCGTGCTCGTAAAAACGTACGGGTCAGCGAGGTTGGCTATGCCAAAAGTGGGAAAACATCGCAAGTTAACTTGCGATGTCTCCTTTTTCTGAAAGGTAGTCGAGCACGATCCTTCCGTCAGAAATAAAAAAAACGCATCTACATACTCAGACCGAGCTCGGACATACGTAAGTTCTTCCTTCTGAAACTTCGCCAAAGCACCACGCATCTTCATCTCCGGTTACATTTTAGACATTTTAGCACAGTGTGCATATGGAGATATGTAAGTTTTTGTTTCTGATCAGCGGCCCGTGCTCGATGATGCGTTTGGTCGAGACATCGCATGTCACTTTCTGTAACTTTTTCTTTCTTATTTTTAAAAAGTGGACATCGCATGTCCAGTTTTGCATAGAGTTTGTTTAAATAATTAATTTTTTTTTGCAAAATTAGAAAGAGCATATACACTTTTCATTATGAAGTGAAGTTGAATTTTAACATTTTTAATTTTAAAACAGAGTTCTTGAAGGAAACGGTTTTTCTCAATTTTCTCAGTTTCTTATGAAATGGAGATACGTAAGTTCTTCCTTAGCACGGCAGAGTTGTTTATTCTTTTTCTTTTTTTTCTTATCTTTTGTTTTTTCTTTTGTTTTTTTTCTTCTAAGATTCGTTACTCATTAACTTTTGCAAATAACTTAATAATTCACTCTCTATTGTAAATTTTCTTTATATTCTTTATAGAGTCATATTCTTTATATTCTTTATGTACAAATTCTGTAAATTTGTTCCAAGGAGGGCTTATTAGCCCTAGGAACTTTGATTGAAATAAATAAATACACACAAAAAACAAAGTCTTAAAATCATGATTGGCTACTTTTAAGATTTGACTTAAATTAAGTCCAAAACTGAATTAAAGTGCAAAAATATCTAAATAACAGTCATATCGAGTCTTAAAGTGGAAATTAAGAGTTAAATATCCTGGTTTCTAGTTGTTGATGCTTAAAACCAGACACAGTTGAGCTGTTTTATCACAATATGCTTACGAAGATACTTTTCAGCCTTTCCGGAGGCTTAAAAGTAGTCCTGACCGCCTGACCTCACCAGAAGGGTCTTGCGCATGAGCAAACATCATATGCTAATGGCGATGCGTCCAGTATAGAAATTTCGCGACGCGATAATTTTGAACAATTTTGTAGTGAATTTTTGTGTTTGTGGTGCTTATTTGTTTGAGTGATGTAGACAATTTTCTTCAGAACAATGAATTTGTGCGTGATTTGTGATTATATGTACAAACAAACTTCCAATAGTTTATTTCAGAAAATCTTGTGAAATTGTCAACACATCTCTGCTAAATTAAACTGTTAAATATCATATAATTTCACAAGATATTTGGGATTTTATAAAAAACTGTAGTTAATTTACAGTTTTTAAATATAATACCAAATCACACATAAGTTCTTAAGAAGGATTTTTTAAAATATGAACATGCTTTTATTCCTAACCTTTACAGCCATAATTAGATAATCCAGAAGATTTGATAACTATTTTTTAATTCAAATGTAGGTTTAATTTCAGCTTTCTTAATAATTGACAATAGAATAATACAGTATAAGGTTTGAAATTCAGCCCATTTATTGGCTTCAGCATAAATTTTAGTTTTTAGTGTTGCTTTGTTTCAGCCCACTGTGTGTATTGCTTTCAAGTTATTTTCTTTTGCTCAATTTCAGCCCACAGCGGCTTCTTTCGTTTACACCTTAAAAGAATTCCAAAATTTAGACTCGTTTTAATACTTTGTTTTTTGTGTGTAATATCCTATAGGATTTCATTATAGATTTTTATAGGAAAACATATAATTTCTTATGAAAAACTACGTAGTTTTCCTACAAGAATCCTATAGATATCAAATAGAGAGTTATATGGTTTCACTAAAAAAAATGTAGCTGAGAAATTCATCGACCTCTGGGTATAGTTTACCGGAAAGTAGTAAAAGTAACTACTCTCTTGCTTGGTCTTATCAACTTTATGTAATTAATTTGAGTGCTTTCATGTCGTTAAAAATTAGTGTTTTAATTTTTGTAAATATCTAGTTGAACCGTATTCAACAGGTAAGTTGTAAAAAAAAACTTCAGTAAAACAGTAAAAGTAAGTAAACCAATAGTTCAGTCAACATTATTTATATAACAATTACCAACAATAATAGGCCCTGTGTCAATCTCAGGACCAAATAAAAAATTACTTTTTAGAAGATGAGGTTAACAATTTGGTAGTCAATATTTGCAATTCTAAAAATATCAATCACATGCGATCCAAGTCGGGTAAACAAAAAAAAATTCCATTACATTAGCAACACCTAAAAAATCTTCTACAATTCACAAAAGAAATTAAGAGACTTTGGGGTTGAAAATCTAAAACCAAGGTGATATTTGACGGTTGATCAGATTAGGTTATCATTTGATATAAAGGTCAGTTGACTATGAATTAATTTTCAAGTCATTAGAATCCCCATAAAAATTCTTAGACTTCACAAAAGTATAAATAACAGGCTTTGGGGTCGAAAATCTGGTTCAGTGGTTTTTGAAGCAACAGAAATAATTTGTAGGGCAATTGACCTTGATATCAAGTGATAATCTAAACCGACAAATTCTTAAAATTTACCCTAGATTGAGATTTTCAACTCCAAATCATATTAGTCACTTTTGTAATGTCTAAGAATTTTTTAGGGGTTTCTTTTGAATTGGAAATTATTTCGTGGTTAACTGACCTTGACATTGTGTGATATTCTAAGCTGAAGAACCCATAAAACTTACCCTTGATTAAGATTTTTAACCTATTACCTACTACCGCATGCAAAAAATTCTATAAAACACTATTCTGCATGCGGAAATTCTATAAAACACTATTCTGCATGCGGAATTTCATGAAACACTATTGTGCATGAGAAATTTCTATTAACACTATTCCGCATGCGGAATTTTATGAAGCACTGTTCCGCATGCGAAATATCTATGAGACATTATTCCTCATGTGAGATTTCCATAAAACACTACTCCGCATACAGATGTATCATAAAACACTATTCAGCATTCCGGAATTATCATAAAACACAGGGAGGGAATGCAACATTTCCTTCCTGTTAACCCATTAAGAATAGGAAGTGCACATTTTTGTCATAATGTTTGAAGTAAAAAGGGGGCTATTGAGCAAGCGGTTTGGCTAGTTGAGCAAGCCGCCTGCTCAATAATCCGACAGGACATTTGGATAAATAAAATTACGGATAAATGCAAAAAACTGTGTGATAAAAATACGTATATTAAGAATAAATAACATTCCAGAAAAGTCGTGATTTATTGACACGCAGGGAGCAGAACACCTGACTAGCAGAATAGACGTAGCCAAACACAATTTATTCTCTCGAGGTAGAGAGATTTTTATTTGTTACGTCTATTTTGCTAGTCAGGTGTTCTGCTCCCTGTGTGTCAATAAATCACGACTTTTCTGAAATTTTATTTATTCTTAATATAGACGTATTTTTATTATCCAGTTTTTTGCATTGATCCATCATTTAACGTTTCTTAATGTTTTCTCAAAAGTTAAGTTGCTTTTCTCCAGTTTTAAGCTCGAAATACCTTTAGGATGATTGGGCATCATTGGATGATTGAACAACCACCCCAATTGACCAAATGTCCTGTCGGACAATTAAGCAGGCGGCTTGCTCAAATAGCCAAAACGCTTGCTCAATAACCCCGTTTTTAAGTTGAACCAGAAATTATATATGATCCAGGAAGGTAGAAATAACACAATTTTATATTATGTCAAAAGCAACGTTTCGCCAACAAGGGTTCGTTGGCCTCATCAGGCTGTTATTATTATAAAAAATATACAAAAATTAATAATCATCTTCAGAATTTTTGTTTTGTTTTGTTTATAAAACGCTAACACATAACACATAAACTACTTTAAAAAGCGTAAAAAAAAACCAAAAATTAACTATATTCGTTAAAACTTTAAACATTCTTTAACTCGTCAAAAAAATTAAAATATATTACAATAAAATTGTGTTTAGCGTAAATTAGAAACATTTCTCACAACGACCAGACAGACAACAAGACGTAATTCAAACTAACTACTTATTCAAAAATATTAAATTTTATAAATGCCAAGAAGTTATTGAACTTAGTGAGAGAGATATTATAAATGTAAACACGCTGTATACAAACAAAAACGCACAGTAAATAACGAGAAGAACTTAATTAAAAATTTATTCTGTTGATTAAAAAGAAAAAAATTTTGTTAAAAAATATTACGTTTAAAAAAATGTGATTTTTGGTCCAAAATTTGGGCATTTACCCAATCAAATTCATGATTGAATTCTTCTCGATGTTGATAGAAAACTGATTCAGGATTTTTTATACAATGGGTTTGGTGTTCACCTCGTCTTTTTTTTAAAGTACGTTCAGTTTGGCCAACATATGTTGCTGGACATTCAAGACAGTCAATTTTGTACACCACATTAATTTGTACGGTCACATTTCTGAGTCTGATCCTTCCCTAATTTTATAATAGAATTTAACGACTTATTAACAATTGGGATAGTAGAAATGTTAAATGTTTTAAGAATTTTTGACAACTTAAAAAAATATAGAGACTTAAATGGAATACAAATTTTAGGAATTTGTCTATAAATATTTGCTCGAGCGTTATTTAATTCTTTGTTTGTTTTTCAATATTTGATTTTTTGGAGACGGATTTTAATATGTCTCTCAATAAAATCCAATGGGTAATCATTGTTTATAAGAATCTTCTTTATTGTCTTCAAATCGTCAAAATGGAAAGATTTGTCAGAAAGAGAAATGGATCTGTTCACTAGATTGTAAATAATATTTTTCTTCTGTTGGATTGGATGATTTGAGAAAAAATTGATAAGTCTACCGGAAGAAGATGGTTTTTGGTACCAATCAGTAATGATACAATTATCTTTTTTAATTAAAGTTAAATCAAGAAAATTAATCCGGTTATTATTTTTCAGTTCAAAAGTATAATTTAAATTTTCGTCATAAGAATTAAAAATGTCAATAATGATGTTTATCATGTCTTTTTTTATACAAAAATCCATTATCCATTAAAATTGTTAAGCAATTTTTTTCCAAATCTTCCATTACAATATTTGCGAACAGTGGTGAGATTGGTGAACCTATCGGAGTTCCTCTAATTTGTTGATAAAACTTTCGATTAAAAACAAAAAAGGTATTGTTATATAAAAATTTTGAGCAGTCAATAATATCATTAAAAGGAATTTTACATTTATTGTTGATTTGTGAATAACGGCGATCTAAGCTTTGTCTAACCAGGTCGAAAGATACATTGGTAAACAAAGAACTAACATCCAAGGAAAGAAAGTTCTCTCTCACTAAGTTCAATAACTTTTTGGCATTTATAAAATTTAATATTTTTGAGTAAGCAGTTAGTTTGAATTACGTCGTTTGTTTGTCTGGTCGTTATGAGAAATGTTTCTAATTTACGCTAAACAGAATTTTATTTTAATATATTTTAATATATTTTAATTTTTTGACACGTTAAAGAATGCTTAATGTTTTAACGAATATAGGTCATTTTTTGGTTTTTTATACGCTTTTCAAAGTAGTTTATTATGTATTATGTGTTAACGTATTATAAACAAAACAAAAATTCTGAAGTTGATTATTAATTTTTGTATATTTTTTATAATAATAACAGCCTAATGAGGCCAACGAACCCTTGTTGGCGAAACGTTGCTTTTGACATAATATAAAATTATGTTATTTCTACCTTCCTGGATCATATATAATTTCTGGTTCAACTTAAACAAAATGGAAGGATTTACATCCCTCTCATCTAACCCCCTTTTAACTGGGTATTGTTCCTTATGTCTCAGGAATCGCTTTTTCGATTGGCGTTAAAGGAAAAACAAAAATTTTAATTAAAAAGGTTACATACGATTGTTTATGAAAAAACCTGATTTTTTCAGATTTTATTTTTAGTTTTCCAACTTCTTTTATAACTAACCCCATTAGAATACCTTTCGATGAACTGAAATTTTTTTGCAAAATAATATTTACGTGTACGAAAATATTATTCTCTCTTACACAAATTTAAGGCTTTTGAGGGGGAAGGGTCAAGCACCCATAGCTCCTCCTGGATCCACTAATGTTTTCATCTGACTTTGTTACTTTAACTGTTTTGGGATTGCTGATTACATACCTGAAGTCGTATATCTAGTGAATTTAAGAAACAATATCCGCCATTTTGGATGCCTCATTTTAAATTTCTAAAATTTGACTTCAAATTTGTTATCAGCGACCCCGAAAACCTCCGAGTAGAAAGTTTCATATAAATCCGTTCCAATTTTTAATTTGTGTCCGTCATACTGGATCCGCCAATTTTGAATTTTTAAAATTGGACTTTAGATTTGTAATCAGAAACCCTAAAAACACCTGAGAACCAAGTTTGATGTAAATTTAATGAATTTAAAAAAAATTGTCTGACATGCTAGATCCGCCATTTTGAATTTTTAAAATTAGACTCCATTTTTGTTATTTCCGACCTGAAAACCCCCTGATACAAAGTTTTATGAAAATCTAATAAGTTTTAACAATTTCGTACACGCAAATATTAGTTTGCAAAAAAATTTCAATTCAGGCGCCATTTTGAAATTAAATTTTATCAATAGCAGTATCTTATAGCTTGATCATCATTGCCGCGATATTTATATCATTGATTGGGGTTAATCCTAATGGGGTTAGCTATAAAAAAAATTGGAAAACTTTTTAAATTAAATTTTTTTTGGTTTTTCTTTAACGCCAATCGAAAGAGCGATTCTTAAGACATAAGAAATGATCATTCAAAAAATTTTGGTATACGTCTAAAGTATCAAAATATAGCTTCAAACATCATGACAAAAATGTGTACTTCCCGTTTTAATGGGTTAATGACGTAACCGGGAAAGAATGTAATATTCCCTCCCTGTCAGTGACGTCATAAAAAAGGAATATAACATTCCCTCCCTGTCGCCGCGAAATACTCACTTTCTGACCTTTTCACGGGTAAGAAATATTATACTTTCGGTGCGTGTGTTAGAAAAAAAAATGTTTGTAGGAGCTTTGTGTTTTTAAAAATGTCATTTGTTTTTCTCAGCCTGAATGTAAATATGCAATTAAGTCATTCTATCGCCGGCAAATATACAGTTATGTAGTTATTCGCTTGGGTGGTAAACCATACCATTTCAGACGCGCGTTGAAAACCATACAATTTCGGGAGTGCACTGGAAAACATACTGTTTCGCAAAAGAGTTGAGAACCAAACCATTTCAGAAAAGATTTGAAGAACATAACATTTCCGAGAAAGACGTTTTTTGTTTTATTTTAGGTTAGCAGCTCTAACAAGAATTTTTAAAGAGACGTAAATAAATTTCAACGTATTATATTTGTTAATTATTACGACTATTTTTATTTTATATAACATAGATGACTTTTTTTAATTCATTACTAGAAATTACATTTTTAGTAACCAAATTATCGTTTATATTAAATTTGTTTGATTATTCATTAAATAATATTTGAATTTCTTTTTTCATTATTTTTCTAAAAAGATTTTATTATAAAAACAATAAATTTCTTAACCCCCCTCGTGCTGTCACCTTGTCGTGGTGAGGGGGCTTAGGACCGGCCAGGCGCTAGTCCTTTGGTCGCCTCCACTGGACGAGCTGTTCGGCTCTTCCCAGAACTCATCGAGCCCCGATATCTGGCGAGTTTGGGCACAGGGGAATGAACGGGACCCCGTTAATTCGGGTAGCCGCCGTTTTTCGAACCTGTGCGGATGATGTTAATTCGGATTCCAAATTGGGGCTAACCATCCTCGTCAGCTGTGGATGACATGGGTTCTGGGACGAATAGGACACTCCCGCCTCCTTGGTTTTTCTAAGTTGGTGTGGAGTAGTCTCGATCTAGGGTTGGCGCCCGACGGACCGGTTGTCTGTTCGATCTGACCAACGACACCTAACCCAATCTAAGGTTCCACACTGTGCCGAGGGATGGATGGCACCAGGGTTACAAAATCCGGCGTGAAGCTGCCGGGGATGGTGCGAACATCGCCCAACCTACGTGCTCTTCAATTTAGTGCAGGCGCTGGGTGGACTTGAGTATCCAAAATATGAGGGCGGGTATTTGACAATTGGAATATGTAGAGGACCTTCCCCCAAATCAGAAAAGCCATGTTGGCCCTAAAAATTTTGGTCGAGTTAGCCGCCAATTTGATTTAAAGTTTGAAATTTGTTTTTTAAAATATTTCAGTAATTAACAATATAACAAAATTTTTGTATAGACATTTTTTGTAGAAAACAATGTGATATACAACTTTTATAACAATCTTTTTTTCATAACTCGAATTATAAAAAAGTTATAAACAAAAAACAGGTAAAAAAAAGGATGAAATTGTTAAAACTTATTTTACGCTTTTATTAATAATTTTTATAGAAAAATAGTTTAGATAAACTTTAAAGAGTATTTTCTAACGATTCATTTGAGTGATATAGTTGTTAAATATCTTTATTTTTGTAGATTTTACAGAGCCGCAAAGGCAGTTAAGTTTGAAAAAAGGCTATCAAAGGCACGTTTGCCCTAAAAGTCTGACAATATACAACGCAAAACGTACGAATATATTTTAATCCAAATATGAGGGCGGATATTTGACTATTGGAATATGTAGAAGACCTTCCCCCGAGTCAAAAAACCATGTTGCCCCAAAAAATTTTGGTCGGGTTAGCCGCCATTTTGATTTAAAGTTTGAAGTTTGTTTTTTAAATTATTTCAGTAATTAACAATAAAACAAAATTTTGGTACAAACATTTTATGTAGAAAATAATGTAATCTACAACTTTTATTTAAACCTCTTTTTCATAACTCGAATAATAAAAAAGTTATAAATAAAAAACAGGTTAAAAAAAAAGATGAAAATCTTTAAACATATTTTCCCATTTTATTAATAATTTTAATCGAAAAATAGTGCAGATAAATTTTAAAGAGTATTTTCTAACGGTTTATTTGAGTGGTATAGTTTTTAAATATCTTTATTTTTGTAGATTTTACACAGCCACAAAGGCAGTTAAATTGGAAAAATAAGGGCCTTCAAAGGCCGTTTACACTATATGTTCGTGGGCCTTTATAAACGGGCCTCTGAAACCCCTTATTTTTGCAATTTAACTGCCTTTGTGGCTGTGTAAAATCTACAAAAATAAAGATATTCAAAAACTACACCACTCAAATGAATCGTTAGAAAATACTCTTTAAAGTTTATCTAAACTATTTTTCTATAAAAATTATTAATAAAAGTGTAAAATAAGTTTTAACAATTTCATCCCTCTTTTTTTACCTGTTTTTTGTTTATAACTTTTTTATAATTCGAGTTATGAAAAAAAGTTTGTTATAAAAGTTGTATATCACATTGTTTTCTACATAAAATGTTTGTACCAAAATTTTGTTTTATTGTTAATTACTGAAATAATTTAAAAAACAAACTTCAAACTTTAAATCAAAATGGCGGCTAACCCGACCAAAATTTTTTGGGGCAACATGGTTTTTTGACTCGGGGGAAGGTCTTCTACATATTCCAATAGTCAAATATCCGCCCTCATATTTGGATTAAAATATATTCGTACGTTTTGCGTTGTATATTGTCAGACTTTTAGGGCAAACGTGCCTTTGATAACCTTTTTTCAAACTTAACTGCCTTTGCGGCTCTGCAAAATCTACAAAAATAAAGATATTTAACAACTATATCACTCAAATGAATCGTTAGAAAATACTCTTTAAAGTTTATCTAAACTATTTTTCTATAAAAATTATTAATAAAAGTGTAAAATAAGTTTTAACAATTTCATCCCTCTTTTTTTACCTGTTTTTTGTTTATAACTTTTTTATAATTCGAGTTATGAAAAAAAGTTTGTTATAAAAGTTGTATATCACATTGTTTTCTACAAAAAATGTCTATACAAAAATTTTGTTATATTGTTAATTACTGAAATATTTTAAAAAACAAATTTCAAACTTTAAATCAAATTGGCGGCTAACTCGACCAAAATTTTTAGGGCCAACATGGCTTTTCTGATTTGGGGGAAGGTCCTCTACATATTCCAATTGTCAAATACCCGCCCTCATATTTTGCATACTCAAGTCCACCCAGCGCCTCGTCTAATTTGGCGTCTGTAAAGCGCAGGCGTCGGTTGCTGATGACGGGGGCCTGGGCGGCGGACGCACTGTCGTCGCCAGTGACACGTTCGGAGGTGTCGCGAGCGGTGCTAGGATACCGGGCGCTATCCTAGTGTACAAATGCCTTACCCACATATTGGAGCTCTGTGTGTGAAGGCCGAAAATCTTCGCGAGAAAGAGGGGAGAATTTTCCTGGACATGGAAAAGGAACTGAGGCTTATGATGGAAAAGCTAAAGGTTCAAAAGAACGTTGCGGCGGAGATCCAAACTGGATTGAAGAAATTCAACCAGTGGATCCCCGATTTATGGAAGATACATTTGGAGGCAGATGCAGCAGATTCTAGGCGTTATATTGGCCTAAAGAACTGCGAGATTGATCGAACCGAAAGGCAAAAAGTAAGAGAGCGCGTCCAGGCCAAAGCAATGAGAGCTTTGGTCTTGGAGTGTAAGAGGAAAAGAGAAAACGGTGGAGGGTCACCTCCAAATACCAAGAAGCCCAAGAAGCCGTCGGAGACATTAGCTGATAATGTTAAGGCTCCGAAAAAGGTTAAAAGGAGGGAGGTACCTTCAATTATTCCTCCCAAAGAAGTAGTGGAGCCTATGAGGCCCAAGAAATCGACGCTCTTAGTGCGGGTTTCCCAGGGACAGACATACGCCTCTGTCCTTGGGAAGCTTAGAAAGGTGGTGGACCCTGGCTCCTGTCAGTCCACGGTGGTGGGTGCAATGCCCTCAAAGCAGGGTAACCTTCTCCTACGATTAGGAGAAGGTTCAGATGGAAAGGCCTTTATGGCCAAGGTTGCCGAGGCCGTAAAAGGCATAGGAACCGTCAGGGCCTCGGATGGACAAAGGGTAACTTTGGAGATCCGAGATCTGGACAGCCTTACCGAAAAAGAAGAGGTAGTAGTAGCCCTCGAGGAGCTCTTACGGACTCCTCGAGAAAAGAGGGAAGTCAAGGTCTTGGGTCCAAATCTTAGAGGGGTAAAGTAAGCAATAGTGGTCGCGGACCAAGATGATGCTAAAAGGTTAGAAGAAGAAGGAAGGGAAAAGGTGGGATTTTTAAGTTGCCACATTAGGAGGAGGTTGATAGTGACCAGGTGCCATAGGTGGCTGGCCTACAGCCACAAGAAAGCTGAGTGCAAGGGAGTACGAAAGAGGCACTTTGTTTTCTGTGCTCGGAAGAGCAGGGCATGACGGAAGTGTCCCATGTCGCAGGCTCGGGTAAGTGTGCCTGTTTCAGGAGAGTCCTGCAACAGGCAAAAAGAGAAGAGGCTTTGAAGCGTAGCCGCTTCAGGGCCGCCTAATTCGCAGAAAAACTCAGATAGAGGAAGTTTCTTCCTTTTGAAGCGTTTTTAGAGCGAATTGACGGTTCATTGAGTCCCTGGACCCAACTTGTGTGTGTTAACGGCCTGCATGACTGTCAATGATAGTAGGTCCCGAGGACCGGAGAAAGTCGCTTCGGCGACAGAGTAGGGGATGTAAGACCACTCCTGATGGCGATACGCGCGGAAAGTGCTAGCCAGGAGTGGTCTTAAGGTCCCTAAAAAAGGGTGTGTTTTTAGCGGGTCGGCAGAACATCGCCACCCCCGCATAACTCTGTAGTACGGGCTACAGGGTACCTGGCAGCAGGTTTTCACATCCTACGCAAAAAAAAAAAAAAATTCTTATCTAATAATTAAATCAAATAATACAATTTAAGAAATTATATTTATTAAATTTTATCACGAAATTTTTTATACAGTGGTCCCTTGATCAAGGCTGGTTTGGTTAAAGCCGGATTCGATTCAAGCCGGTTGAGGAAATTCGATTCAAGCAGGGTAGAAAATGTCCGCTGCAGTGCCGTAGCATTGGATTCAAAATTGTACATAATTTTGTACAATATTTTCAATCATTTAAAATATAAATCGATTAAAAATGATGAAAATTAATTAATATGTTAATAAAAAATAAAATTATGGACTATGTGTTCGAAAAAATAACAAAAATTAAAAACTATGGATTTCTGAAATTTAAATTTTATATACTTTAATTTTAAGTAAAATAAATATACATATATTATTTGAAATTTTGAAAAATCCAATTAATAATTAACTCTACTAAAATAATTAACGATATTCTGAAAAAGTAAAAAAACTTATATTTGAAACATTTATTGTTACTATTACATTTGTTAATATTTATTATTAAAAAAATAAACATTAGATACTGATTTGAATTGAAATATATTCATTAATATAATATTGGATACAGTTCCGAATAGGGTGATTGTCAACTCGTCCCCAGACTAGTCCCCCCCTTAGGCCTCCTCGTCCCCAGACTACCCCCCCTTAGGCCTCTAGTCCTACAGGCGCCCCGCTGGGAATAATTAAGTCTGGGGACAAGTTGATGCGTCCCCTCCGAATAAGGGGGACCATCGATTTTAATGAAGCTTGGTATACTTACGTATTTTAATGCGCTGATTATGAAAATGATAATGAAAATTGGCGACTAGGTCATCTTCATGGTCAAAACCATAAAAAACCCATGAAAATTAGGTTTTTTGCATTTATTTCAGGAAATTGAAAGAACATAAAAAAATGTTTTAGATAAAAGTTGTAGGTATAATTGAAATACACATTTTATGTTTCTTACATTTTTTCCAAATGTGCATAGTTTTCAAGAAAATGCAAAAAACTAGAAATCACCATAAATACGTTATAATTATCACTTTAAAGTTTTTAAATAAAGTATTATTGTCAAATACCAACTTTTTTCACATAGAATCTACAAATATGCAATTTTTTCCCTAACCTTGTAATGTATCGATCTTCGACTAATTATATATGAGAAATACAAAATTAAATTATTATTTAAATATTTTCTTAACAAATTACACAGCCCCACAAAAAAAAAAGTGTCATGTACTTTTGACCGGAATATCCTAGCCCTATGTATTTTGACGCGCTGAACACGAATCCGAAGTCCATTTTGCTCCATCACGTCAGGATTTTTTTCTAACCTCAAAAAACATGTCGAATTTTGAGAGGTAGGCGATTTTTTAAAAAAATTTATGGATTTACTTCAAACTTGGTATCTGGGTGTTTTTTGGGTCGCTGATTACGAATCTGAAGTTAGATTTTCAAAATTCAAAATGGCGGATCCAATATGGAGGACGAATTTTTAAAAAATTTGAAGATTTACTTCAAACTTGGTATCTGGGGGTTTTTTGGGTCGCTGATTGCCAATCTGACGTCATATTTTCGAAATTTTTATGAAATTTGGTATCTTCAGGTTTTTAAGTTGCTGAGTGTGATTTCGAAGCGAGTTTCTCACATTTTCAAATATGACTTCTATTACAATTTTATCATAAAATATTCCTTGGTAACAGATTGGATATGTTTGGTGCAGAAGCCAAATAAGAAAGTACATTGTTCCATTCTGCATCTTATTCCTGATGGACATATAATTGTCATTCTATGTCTAACGTTCTTATTGAGCTTTGGCACAATTTAAATCCTGCTGCTTCGATAAATGTAGTAGGCGATGACAACTGCCCCGAAAGGGGATGTGTAGAATGATTCGCTTCCTGTTTATCGAAGTAACGAAGCCAGCGTAGGCGCGCTGCCTTGCAGGTGGGCGTTAGGGTGTGAGGATGATACCGTAGTGTGTCCGACGACGAGTTAACATTGTCCTCGTCAAAGTCGGAAAGCTCTCATACTTAGGCCTGGGGAGGTATGAGAGTTATCACCCCTAGGACGGTGGACTCGCCTGCGATCGGACCAGGATCCCTAACGTGCGGGTTATTCAATAAATCATGGCTTTTCAAAATCAAAACAACACAAAAACTTCAAATGCTTCAAAAATTAATTTTAGAGCATTAAGATCAAAACACATATGCAATAGCAATGCAGATGCATTTTGTTATATATGTGGACAGTTCGATGTTCCAAATAATTGTAAACCAATCAATGACAATATTAGACAAATTTACAAAGATTGCTTTGATTTAGAGATAGCCGATCAAAATGAAAATTGGGTTCCACACAAAATTTGCTTATCCTGTCACATAATGTTAACTCGTTGGAATAATACTAAGGAGGATAAGTACTTTAAATTTAAAAAACCAATGCTGTGGAAAAAACCATTGAAACAGGAAGATTGTTACTTTTGCATGACCAATGTAGAAGGTTATAATAACAAGAATAAAGGAAAAATATTGCACGCTGATGTGACAACTGTAACAAAACCAGAAATTTTTTGTGATACACCTTCTTCTTCAAAAAATTTTGAAATCGACTGTTCAAAAGTAGAAGATGTATTTAGTGATATAGATGACGACATGAGTATTGATGACAAAGATGACTATTACATTCCAACTGGGGAACAGGAAGAAGAAATACCTGAAAAGTTCACACAAGAAGAACTCAGCAATCTCATCAGAGATTTAAAACTACCAAAAGATGTTGCAGAATATCTTGCATCAGTTCTTAAGAAGAAAAAAATGCTATCGAAAGGAACTACATCTTCCTTTTATCGCGATAGGGAAAAGGAATTCAAAAAATATTTTACAGAAGACAAAAAGCAGTCATTGGTATATTGTTCTGACATTAATGGGTTAATGGATTAATTAAAACCTGGCGTATACAAAGATGAAGATTGGAGGTTATTCATAGACTCTTCTAAAAGAAGTTTAAAAGCAGTATTACTTCATAATACTAATATTTATGGTTCGATTCCTATGGCTCATTCTACAGAACTTAAAGAAAGCTATGAATCTGTAAAACTAGTTATAGATAACATAAAATATCAAGAACATAACTGGCAAATTTGTGGGGATTTTAAGATCTTAAGTATTATGCTTGGACAACAAGCAGGTTTCACAAAAACGCCCTGTTTTTTGTGTCTGTGGGATAGTATAGATAGAAAGAATCATTACAAAAAAAAGGAATGGCCAAAAAGAAAATCTTTTAAACCAGGATCGAAAAATATCATTAAGAAGCCATTGATTCATCCCTCAAAGGTATTGCTTCCACCATTGCACATTAAACTAGGAGCAGCAAAACAGTTTGTTAAGAGTTTAGATAAAAATGGAAAATGTTTTAAATACCTAGAACAAAAATTCCCTGAGGTCTCTGATGCCAAACTAAATGAGGGAGTTTTTGATGGCCCACAAATTCGAAAATTATTAAAAGATGAGAAATTTGTCAGAAACATGAGTAAAACTGAGAAAAATGCATGGATTAGTTTTAAACTAATTGTTGAAAATTTTCTGGGGAATAACAAAAGCGAGAATTGGGAAGAAATGGCAAATAATCTGATAACAAACTTCGGAAAGCAAGGATGCTTGATGAGCTTGAAGCTACATTTCTTAGAATCACATCTAAAGTACTTCCCCGAAAATTTAGGAGACTACAGTGAGGAACAGGGAGAGCGATTTCATCAAGACCTTAAAGAAATGGAACGTCGTTATCAAGGAAGGTGGGGCGTAAATATGATGGCCGACTTTTGCTGTATGCTGAAAAGGGATGTTGTACCAGGTAGTGTGAACTTAAAGAGAAAACCGCTACACAGATCTTTCGAAAACAAAAGAGTGCGCTACCATAAAAAGGAATAAAGGAAAATTATATACTTCAGAACTGACATATTGAATTTTGACAATCTGTTTTCAGATTTGCAATCAGTCACCCCACAAACCACGAGATACCAAATTTTATGTAAATTTAAATATTTTAAAAAAATTCATCAGCCATATTCTTGCCGCCAAGTAAATCTTAATATGTTTTTTAATTCGGGCGCCATATTGGATCCGCCATTTTAAATTTAGAAAATTTAACTTCGGATTCGTAATCAGCGTCCCAAAAAACCCCCAGATACCAAGTTTGAAGTAAATCTTCGATTTTTTTCAAAATTCGTCCGCCATATTGGATCCGCCATTTTGAATTTTGAAAATCTAACTTCAGATTCGAAATCAGCGACCCAAAAAACCTCCAGATACCAAGTTTGAAGTAAATCTTCAAATTTTTTCAAAATTCGTCCGCCATATTGGATCCGCCATTTTGAATTTTGAAAATCTAACTTCAGATTCATAATCAGCGACCCAAAAAACCCCCAGATACCAAGTTTGAAGTAAATCCATAAATTTTTTTAAAAAATCGCCTACCTCTCAAAATCCGACATGTTTTTTGAGGTTAGAAAAAAATCCTGACGTGATGGAGCAAAATGGACTTCGGATTCGTGTTCAGCGCGTCAAAATACATAGGGCTAGGGTATTCCGGTCAAAAGTACATGACACTTTTTTTTTGTGGGGCTTTGTTATTATTGTTAAATTCTTTGTCGATAATAATAAAAAGATCGATTAATTGCAAAATGAGGAATAACTGCATATCTGTAGGTTCCATGTGAACAAAGTTGCTAGTTAATAATATTAATATGTTCAAAAAAAGTTTAAATAATAATTTATTACTTATTTCTTAGCCGTAATCATCGATCTAGTGCTACACGATGTGTCGATATAATATCGATATCGTCTCGATATCGTCTTGAAATTCGAGACGATATCAAGACGATATTCTAAAAAAAAATTCGATACAATATCAATAAAGGACTTTCGAAATTTTCAATATTATCGATATCGACTTTAATGAGAAAGTAGTATTGATCTCAATGATTCAAGATTGAGAAAAACAATTTAAAAGAATTTAAAAGAATTGTTTTATTTAGAATATAACATACGTTTACCGTAAATTAGTAAATTCACGTATTCATTGTGCGTTGGGCATTAGTCAGGTACTACTCACTGACAACTTTTGCTCAACTAACTGTTTCGCTTTAAGGAGTTAGACCACTGTAAAGTACGAAAATTAGACCTAATTTTAAGATTTTTTTAAAGGAGTAGAATAAAATGAATTAAACCCGGTTTATTTACTATTATTAGGTATCTATTGAAATATAAAAAAATTATTTTCTCCAACACCAGCTAAGTTAAAAAGTGTGGCGAAAGTGATACTTTTCAAAACTCTTAAAACAGTGGCGAAAGTAAATTACGGAAAAAACTAGCCGCTTGGAAGAGCAGGCCCACCACTAGTGTTTTATAATAATTAAGCATGCGGAATTGTGTTTTATGAAAATTCCGCATACGGAATAGTGCTTTATGAAAATTTCGCATGCGGAATAGTGTTTTATGAAAATTCCGCGTGCGGAATAATGTTTTATGGAAATTCAGCAGGCGGAATAGTGTTTTATGATAATTCCGCATAATAATTGCACATGCGGAATACTGTTTTAAATAATTACGCAATGGGAATAAAATGCAGAATACGGAATTCCGCATGCGGAATAAAATGCGGAATGCAGAATTCCGCATTATAATTGCGCAGGCGGAATACTGCTTTAGATAATTACGCAATGGGAATAAAATGCAGAATACGGAATTCCGCACGCGGAATAAAATGCGGAATGCGGAATTTCGCATTATAATTGCGCAGACGGAATATTGTCTTATAATAATTCCGCATGTGGAATAAAATGTGGATTGCGGAATTCCGCATTATAATCGCTCATGCGGAATACGTGTTTTAGGACAATTACGCAATGGGAATAAAATGCAAAATTCCGCATGCGGAATGCGGAATTCCGCATTATAATTGCCAGGCGGAATATTTTCTTATAATAAGTCCACGTGCCGAATAATGCAGAATTCCGCATTATAATTGCGCAGGCGGAATATTGTTTTATGATAAATCCGCATGCACAATTATAATGCCAAATTTACTGTTTTAGGGTAATTCCGCATGAGGAATTTCCATAAAACATTATTTCGATCGCTTAAGTGTCATAAAACACTATTACACAAGCGTTGTCATAGAACACTATTCCGCATGCGTAATTCTTATAAACAACACTATTCGCTTGCGGATTTTTCATAAAGCACTATTTCGTATGCGGAATTTTCATAAAGCACTATTCCGCATCTGTTATTGTCATTGAAGCTACGAATAACCTATTTAATAATACATTCAACTCTTCCCAATTAGTTTAAATTATAAAAGTATATTCGGAAACGCATTCCGCAAGGTGTTAGAAAAAATCTCGTGTGTAACACGTGGTAAAAGGATAATTTCTCTCAAGTGAATACTGCTCTCGCTACGCTCGAGCAGCAAACTTCACTCTCGAGAAATCACTTTCTTTCACCACTAGTCACACAATGTACTATTGCTGTATTGAAAAAGTTAAAATGTCGGTCTAGATGGTCGATTAAAAGAATTCATTTTTTTAAGTTAGGATCTACGGCCGGTAGAAAATCTTTTTCAATTTTTGATCTGGAACCAAAACCCAACATTTTTATGAATTTGCGATTTAAAAGCTGGAAAAGTAAAAAGTGTACCATGAAAATGGCACACATTTGAATTAAAATTTGAAGTTTTTCGGTAAAAAATCGATAGATAATTGCTAATAAATTTTTTTTTTTATAAGACAAAACCCCCCCGCGTAGGGAAATAACAATGGGTCAAATCAAGCAAACTATGGGCTAAATCGTATGCCAATGAATAGCATGATTTCACCCACGGTCCGACAATGGGAAATATCAAGCCAACCATTGCTTATTTGCCATACACTCTGTCAAAGACTGCAAAAGCTATAAAACGACAAAAAATAATGCCAAGGTAATTTTTCAGAACATAAAACACTAATTCCACTTAATAATCTTAATTTTTCCAATTTTCAAAATTAACAACATCAAATAACAGAGGCCATGGCGGAAATCGTGACAACAATGGGCACAGAAAAAAGTTAAAACTCAAATCTCTCTTCATTTTTTACAGTTTAAAAAACTTTCTAAACACCACCAAAACTGAATTCAAACATAAAAATTACATTTTTCAAATTATTAAAATATACAAGTTTAAGTCCAAAGAACCATGGCACAAATCGTACCAAACATGGGTAGAGAAAAAAGTCAAATTTCCATCTCCTATTCAATTTCAATTTTTTCTATATAATTTTTACTATTTAAAAAATTAAATAGGTGACTGAAAATTCATTTATTTTATGACCCACGTTTGGTACGATTTTTGCCATGGTTCTTTGAATTTGGTTTTTGTATATTTTGAAACTTGTGGAAAATAATTATTTTTGGGAATAATCTCTTTTTAATTGTTCTGTATCATCTTTGCTGTTGAAAAAATTGAATAGGAGATTAAAATTTGACTTTTTTCTCGACCCATGTTTGGTACGATTTGTGCCACGGTCCTTTGGACTTAGACTTGTATATTTTAATAATTTGAAAAATGTATTTTTTATGTTTGAATTCAGTTTTGGTGGTGTTTAGAAAGTTTTTTAAACTTTAAAAAATGATTAGAGATTTGAGTTTTAACTTTTTTCTGTGCCCATTGTTGTCACGATTTCCGCCATGGCCTCGGTTATTTGATGTTGTTAATTTTGAAAATTGGAAATATTAAGATTATTAAGTGGAATTAGTGTTTTATGTTCTGAAAAATTACCTTGGCATTATTTTTTGTCGTTTTATAGCTTTTCGAGTCTTTGACAGAGTGTATGGAAAATAAGCAATGATATTTCCCATAGTCGGACCGTGGGTGAAATCATGCTATTCATTGGCAAACGATTTAGCCCATAGTTTGCTTGATTTGACCCATTGTTATTTCCCTACGCGGGCCCTATGAACATAGACGTTTCTAATGCACCGCGCATAGTAGGTCTTCGTATGGTTTTAAAATGTAAGCTTTTAATATTGTTTTCTTTCTATAATGTTTATTGTTTCTCATTTTTAAAATCCTATGGCACCTTTCTAGATAAAAAAAATTTTCGATTTTTTGAAAAGTTCACAGTGGTATAACCACTTTTTGTAGGTAACTTTTTTTATCTCTTCTCTCGTCCGTACTGATAGAAACTTCTAAATATTAAAAATTCTTAGATATATTCAAAATAGGTGAACAAATCAAACTCGTGAAAAACATTTTCGTCAAATTAAAAGAAAAACGTAAATGAAGTGTGCTAGAACTTTTTATACTAATGCATTTACTATGTTTTATAGACTGAACAGTAACATTTAAAGTGATATTTGAGCGTATAAGCACGTTGATACATCCCAGTGGGAAAATAACAATCGGCGCAGTGCTGCGCCAGTACTGGCAGCGCTGGCGCAGTACCGGCATGAAGCCTGGCGCAGTGCTGGTTTAACTCCAAAAGGTAAGACTGGCTCAGCGCTGCTGCCAGTGCTGCGCCAGTGGTTTGCCAGTGGTTTGCCAGAGCTGATATTAAAAAGTCTGCAAGTAGCCTAGACCATGATCCAGCACTTTAATAGTGTTTAATAGATTTTGTTTTGAATAAATTGAACATTTTATAAATAAAGTTATATCTGTCCACAATATGCGAAAAGTTTTTCTTTTAGCAGTTAAAAGTAATTAATCTTTATAATTACAATACAAAAGTAAAATATAATATAATCGTATTATTAATAATTATCCAATATTACATCCTTTTTAATTACAATGATTTGAGAAAATATTTAAAAAAATAAAAAAGTAAAATTTTTTTTGATTATTTTTAAAAAATATAAAATGTAAAAAATTGTTATTTTCGTTGAAAAATACAGAGACATGAATAATAGATAAAAATTTGTAAAAAAAAAATTTGCTATCCCGAGAATTGAACTCGCAACGTTGTGAACAGAAGCTCTTGCGCTATAGACCCTCGACCACGCTACTTTACTTATGGTCAGCCCAAACAAGATATTCAAGGCAGACTCCAATTTTCAACAAATTTTTTCAAATTCTTTTTCGAAAACTACTGCTAGAAGCATTTTACTACTTCGCTATAAAAACCTGTCTAATAATCTTTGATTTTGAAATTTTCATTGTCATCTTTGGGAAAAATCGAAACTTGGTGGTCTCCCCTTGTTAATTAAATAAATTCCGTTAAACTCATTAGAAAATTCGATTTTATTTTTGTGATTAAAATATTCTGTTAAATATCTTTCGGGTTAAATCTACTGGGAATTCCAATTTCATTTACCTGAATTCACTAATAAAAAAACCAGAGTTAGATAACCAGAAAATATTTTGTTATTTTAAATGAAAATTACCAAAATAATTTGTTAAAATAGCTGGAGAATTTTAACCAGAATTTTCTTACATTTTTAACCAGAATGTTTCGTAAGGCCTCATTTAAGATTGTTTCCGGTTAAAATAATCAAAATTCAGATTATTTGAACCAGGCTTATTTTTTTTTAGTGTAAAGTTTGTTTAAGTTTATTTTTCTCAAAGTATGAGAGAATTTGTACCGCGTGTTCCAACGAGCTTTAGATGATAATATATTATGTATTTAATATATTAATTAAAGTAAATCATAAAATATCTAACTAAATTTTAGTTCCCAATAACTATGCCGACGCTTGGCTGTATACTGCCCGGCAGTACTGGCGCTGGCTTGTCGTTATCATTGCCGCAGTGCTGCGCCAGTTGTAAGCATTGGCGCAGTACCGATTTTCCCCCTGGGATAATATATAACTCATCAAAAAAATTTTATTTTAGAGGATATTATCGACTCAAGACGATATTTTTGTCAACAATATCGATACGATATTTGGATAGTCGAGAAATTTCGAGATCAATATCAATATTGCTCAAATATCGTATCGTCTTGATATCGTGCAGCACTATAAAGATCGGTTAATTGCAAAATCAGGAAAAGCTGTATATTTGTAGGTACAATGTAAAAAATGTTGGTAGTTAACACTATTAATTTGTTTAAAGATTGTTAAAATAATAATTGAATTTTTATTTCTTACCCGTAATCGCATTTAATTACGATTACAGTCAATTTTCTTTTGGCTAAAAGTGATGGCTAAAGGAGCATTTACAGCTCTGATGGTGGGTCGTTCACAGCCAGAAATTTCATTGGAGTAAAAGAGACACATATACTGTCTGTCTTTCTTACTCTATTGCAGATTCTGTTGGTCGTCGACCGCCAAACAGAAACTGCCACCTTAAACAAGTTAAGGTGTACCTTAACTTTATATCGTGCTTCCAGGTGAATTTCCATATACATAGTAAAATCCTAGGTAAGATTTGCTTTTACACCCCCCTCCCCCCGACGTAAGCATATGTAGAGATTTTTGAACCCCCCCTCCCCCCGAGATGCTTACTTAATTAATGAATGGCCCCTTAGCACTCGGTGATGTTGGTTGCTTAGTTCAATTGTCCCGCTGAGTGTTAAATACTCCTATAAAGTGAGAAAGGTTGAGTGGGTATTACCCAGAAACAAAATTACGGGGAAATATTTATATTCCCAAGTAAACTATTCTCTGGACTCGAGTCCCATACACGGGGAGTACCCTCTTTAAATGATGCTCGCATCATTCGTTTTAAGGTTTTCATTATGGTGCGTAAATGGGGCATTTCGTGGAAAGGCGACTGGTCATGTCTTAGATTTTTCTGGATTTTCGTGTATGTGTAGTGATTGGGGTACTAAATAAGTGTACCAAGTTTTTGAGAATTATGAAAAAATCATAAAGTCCTTTTTTATTCAAAATACATTAAATTTAAATACAAAAATTAAAAAAAAATTTTAATTATTTATTTAAAAAAAAGAAATTGTTTTTAATTTTTAAGTACCAGTACCACCTTAGATCGACTTAAAAAAAATCATTTTAAAGCTTAAGGTATCCTTAAAAAACCCTCCAATTTTCAAGATTGCTTCTGTTTTTGTTTTTGAGTAATAAATTCTCAAAGTTTTGAATCCTGAACATCCAGTACTGCGCCAGCATTAAAAATTAAAAACAATTTCTTTTTTTTAAATAAAGAATTAATTTCTTTTTATTTTTTTTTATTTAAATTTAATGTTTTTTGGATAAAAAAGGTCTTTATCATTTTTTCAAAATTCTCAAAAATAGGAAAGTTATTTTAAGATGAAAAAAAAATAGCATAAAATTTGCATTGCAAATATCTTGAAAAATTTTAATAATTTTTAATTAATACATGGTACACTGATTTAGTACCCCAATCACTACACATACACGAAAATCCAGAAAAATCTGAGACATGACCAGTCGCCTTCCTACGAAATGTCCCAAATGCATTTGCCAAACTTCGTATTAAAAAAAAAAGAAAAAAAAAGTTGAAAAAGTTAGGTTACAGTTTTGTAAAATTAATCAAACCAAATTAAGAAGTAAAACTTACAAAGGATTAATTGATCATTTATATAATCAAGAAATTGAAAATAATGTACATGTTGGCAAGATGTTAATATTGCCTTCAACATTTATAGGATCACCTCGTAACATGTGAGTACAATATCAAGATGCAATGACCATTGCAGATTTTATGGTAGACCAAATTTATTTATTACATTGACATTTAGTTCAAAATAGAAAGAAATTGAAGAAAATTTATTACCTAATCTGTCAAAGTCTTACATTTATTATTATATATATACACGGAAAAAAAATTTATTGATATTTACAAAACTTTTTTTGGACTCTTGGATACATGAAAAAGTTTTGTGAAAACTCTTATAGCATGGTTTGTATGAATTACTAAATTTCTTCATATATATTATATTTAAATTCCGTTAATTATACAAAATAAAGCAATAGTATTTCTATCGGCGAGTTTGTAAGAATTCTAGAGGAGTTTTGTAAAATAGAACCATGCAGAAAAGAAAATAGAATGACTCATCAATTGTCTGATGAGACTGTGAACGCTTCCCCTTCTCTGGTTACTAGTAGGAGTGGTATTTTGACTGTTGTTGGTGAGATGCAAGGTGATTGGTCGAAATTTGACGATTCGCAAACATACATACATACATACATACATACATAATTAACTTAATATTTTATTAATACCTTAAACGCAAGTAAACGCATAGAAACGAATATTTTAAAAAATCCTAGCGACGCTGAGATTCGAACCCTGATTTTCTAAACCGAACGCATATTACGAGTCAGACGCACTACCACGGGGCCATTGAGGCTAATGATTTGGATTTCCAAGTACTCGGTGACCTCTAGTTCTGGCATGTGTCATTCAAATAAATTTTCACCAAACGAGGAAATGGCAATTCCTTTTGAGTATCTTTTGTTAATTACTTATTTTAGAGATAAAGATATTTTTTAGAAAAATAATATTGTAGAATCTTATAAAAATAAAAATAATCAAAATAAATATCAAAATTGAAGTGAAATAATATTTGAACTCAAGAGGAATTTTTAGTTTTCATCTAATCTTTGTAAAATTATGAAATAATAAGAACTGAAAACATTTCTATTATTTAAGTTAAACATCTCATTTCAATCATGTGAAACAGTAATAACTTCTATCTGGTAAAAATTGACAAAAAGTTTTGTCTAGTTAAATTTAGTATAACAATAGTTATTAGCAAATTATTAATAAAATAATTAAATAAGTTAAGTATCTCCAAAAATTTGTTTTTCAAAGAATTTTAGACAACACGTATTTTTTTGTTTGGCTGAAAAAAACTTTTTCATGAAGTTATAAAGATTTTAATTTTTAAAACTCTCGTTTACTTGAAATTTAAAAAAAAACCTTTTAAGTGTAATAACTTTTTAAATAATTTGGATATCTTATTCTTTTTTTGGGATCGGCCTGAAAGAGTTGTTAGTCCTCTTTAAAAATCTATTGAAAATTATTTAAAATGTTCTAAAATAACAAAATGGCGGCCGTTTTACTAAAAAATTTTAAATTGTAATTACTCAAAAACCGTATCTTCTTTTTGGTTGAAGTTTTTTTTTGGAAATTGTCGTCATAGTAAAGATTATTTTCCAAAGAAATTTAACTTGTGCCCGATTTTCGTAAAAGAAAAAAAAATTAATTTTTTTAAAGGAAAACTTTATTTATCTCAAAAAATACACTAGATATTAAAAAAATTTTGAAATAATAGTTGCTCCTCTTCAAAAGATGTAAAAAAAGTTGCTCTTGATATTTTTCTATATTTCTCGTTTTTTCAACAAATTCCGTTAAAACTCGATAAAAAGCTAATTTTTAGAAAACTTTTCAATGTTTTTGGATGAAAATAAGCAAATAATTTTAGAAAACTTGTAATTTATCAGAAACATTTATATCTTAAATATATCTCATATTTATTTTAATTGAATTTTTTACATATTTTTTTCAATTTTCTCTTTAAAACGTTATTTGTTGGCTTTTAAAGGCTTGTAAACCGCAGGTGTCGGTTGTTGATGTCGGGGGCCTGGATGGCGGACGCACTGTCGTCGCCAGTGACACGTTCGGAGGTGTCGCGAGCGGTGCTAGGATACCGGGCGCCCTCCTAGTGTACAAATGCCTTACCCATACATTGGAGCTCTGTGTGGGTGGACCGTTTTTTCTCCAAGGCTCGTGGGAATCACATGGATGATTTATATTTTGACAAAAACGAAAATGATGAACAGCGCCCAGGTAGGGGCGAAGCAGCTTCGACGGCATCGAATGCTGCTAGCCAGGACGGTCAAACGCCAGGTCCATCGCGTTTAAGGGTGGACGAAGGCCTCAGATCTAGGCGAGGAAGTGCAACGAGTGTCAGCAGCTGTGGCAGTGCTTTTAGCCATGCCACTGCTGAAGACTGAGTCCTGTGAAAAGGATCGTGTAGAGTGCGAAAGGCTGCGCTCAGAGGAGAAAGATATCGTAACCTCGATGGAGGCAGAACTTGAGGTCATGCTGGAGAAGCTCAAGGTCCAAAGGAACGTAGCGGCGGAGATTCAGAGCGGTCTGAAGAAGTTCAAACAATGGATCTCCGACCTGAAAGTTAAGCACGCAGAGGCTGCTCGAGCTGACCTCAGGTTTTACGATGGCCTCAAGATTACTGATGTGGCGAGGCAAGAAAGACAACGAATAAGAGACAAGTTTCAGGCTATTGCTACGCGCAATTTAGTCCTGGAATGTAAAAGGAAAAGAGAGAAGAAGGATCGAATGCCTTCAAAAAGCGAGCTTCGCAAAAAGAAAAAGAAGGGTGAGATTTCTGCCGACAAGGCGAAGGAAAAAAAGGTCGGAGAGATAAATGAGGCGAGACAAGAACCGCCCAAGATCGTTGTGGAGCCAAGCAGCCCCAAACAAAAGACCGTGTTAGTCCGAGTTTACCAGGGACAAACATTTGCATCTGTTCTTGGCAAGCTCAGGAAGGTAGTAGATCCGGGCTCTTGCCAGGCAACAGTCGTGAGTGCAAGACCCACGAAGGAGGGGAACCTCCTCTTAAAATTAGGACGAGGTTCTGATCAGAAAAAGTTTACCGCTAAGGTCTCTGAGGCAGTGAGCGGAATCGGTACCGTCAGGCGACCGGAGGACCAGAGGGTGACCCTGGAAATCCGCGACCTTGACGGTTTAACCGAAAAAGAAGAAGTGGTCTCTGCTCTCGAGGTAGCTCTTAATACTCCTCGAAAGAGAAGACAAGTAACGGTCCTCGGACCAAACAGCAGAGGCGACAAAATCGCCATCCTGGTCACAGACCGGGAGGAGGCGGAACGTTTGGAAAGGCTTGGCCGAATAAAATTGGGTTTCTTAAGTTGCCCAATTAGGAGAAGGCTTATGGTCACAAGGTGCCACAAGTACCTTGGTTACGGCCATAAGAAAGCAGACTGCAAGGGAGTGGACAGATCCTCCTCTTGCTTTAAGTGTGGGAATGCTGGACACTCTCTTGCAGCATGTAGTAAGGAAGCGTTCTGCTTCCTCTGTGCGGCCGAGGCTGGAAATGAGGCGAAAACGTCTCATATTGCAGGCTCAGGAAAGTGCGCCTGTTTTAGGAAAGTCCTGGAACAGGCGAAGAAAGAAGAAGTTTTTTGCGACCACCTAGGTCGCAAAAAAAAACGCGGATAGAGGAAGCTTTCTACCTCTTGAAACGTTTTTAAAGCGAAATGACGGTTCGTCGAGATCCTTGACTCAACTTGTGTGAGTTAAGGGCCTCCATGACCGTCAATGATAGTAGGTCCCGCGGACCGGAGAAAGTCGCTTCGGCGGCAGCGATGGGGTATAAGACCACTCCTGAAGGCGATACGTCAGTAAACTGGCTCTACCTGGGAGTGGTCTTAAGGTCCCAAATAAGGGTGTGTTTTTAGCGGGTCGTCAGAACATCGCCACTCCCGCATAACCCTGTAGTACGGGCTACAGGGTACCTGGTAGCAGGTTTTCACATCCTACGCAAAAAAAAAAAAAAATCAAATCTTATTTATCCAATAACTTTTGAATAAAATATTTTAAAAAATCCAACCAATAAACCAATATTAACCAACATTACCTGTTTATCAAAAGCAACTGACTTAAAAAATCAAAAATATTGTAACGTTTCATTTTCTGGTTTTCCGTAATTTTTTTTCAGACATTCTTTGAAAAGTACTTTTTATTTAAACTAAAACTAGAATATTAAACATTAAAAAACAAAATAATTAAAGAAGACTTTGGAATGAAAATTGTTTGTATTGGAAGTATAACCAAATCATAATTTATATTATGAATACAAAAATTTAAGGTATTTCTCTTTTTCTATTATTTTCAAACAGTTGCTAAAAGTTTGTTGTAATAGATACTAATAACAATAGCATTTTGTATGTTGCACCTGTCTAATAGATTACCTTTGAAATTCAACTGTGATAGTCACACGACACACTGTTAACTGCGCGCGCGAGCGCAGTCAAATATTTTACGAAACTCATTCGTAACTTGTACAAATAGACATTTTGATATTTAGATAGGACTATTTTGTACTTTCCACAAAATAATTTGATAACTTTTGCTAAATTAGTTTTATATGAATTACAGAAGTTTTTTTTACAGACCTGTTTTATAAAATTTACAGAAAGTTTCGTAAATAGTTCAGAACAGTTGGACATTAATTGCAGAAAATTTAGTAACCAATATGAAACTTTGTTTTGTAAAGCGATTTATCCAAGACTACTGAAATAATTTTGTAGTATTCGAAAAACTTTTTTTTTCGTGTAGACGTCTTAAAATATAAAATAATCAACAGTAAAATAATGTCTAAACTTACAATAACTATATTCTTTTTCTATTTCTTCAACATTCTAAATGATATAAGGTATATCATAATTTTTTATAATTATTCTTCATACTCTTCATTTTATTCTTCATCTTTATTTTATTTAATTAATTTTCAATTAATCAAAATTTGCAAATTGATATACACGATGAATCAAAGATCATATCAATTTAAATTTATTCCAATGTCTTCTTACGCGCAGAAAAATGGTTGGCTACTGCATCCACTTTTTATTGGATGAGAGCAAAATTGTTGCAACAACTATCTAAAATGATAATTGGACTAACGCAGTTGGACACAGCAACAATTTAAAAATGATACCAGCTATTGTTTGTTACATCCCTTTAGTTGGATCTGCCATCCAATTGTGTTGGACAGAACAGCTGATTTAATTGGCCACTGCCCTACGAGCAGTCTGCGTCTGCGCAAAGGTGTTCTTTTAAAAGTTTGAGGTTAAATTACACAAAACACGCAAATTTTTTAACTCAAGCACTTTTTTTGCTTATATGATTCTTTTAGGAAACTACTGTTATTGAAAATTAGATTTTGACGCAATATATTACATACTTCCCAAGTAGCACGTAATATTACGTGAGTATCGCAGTAATATTACATTCAATATTGGTAATATTACAGGTTGATGTTACAATAATATTACCGTGACATTAAAATGTCCGCGTCAAGGTAATATTACAAGGTAATATTGAGGTAATATTACAAAGTAATATTACAGTAATGTTACAAAGTAATATTACATTAATATTACAGTGACATTGAAGTAATATTACAATTAAATATAATGTAGAAAAAATTTGGAGCGCTGAGTCTTGAACCCTTGTAAGCTGACCAAGTCGGTTGGCGCCTTAAACCACTCGGCTACTTAGCTCTTAGAATATATTATAGAAAGTCTGCTTCATATTTTACTACATATTTGTAATATTAGTTTAATATTACTGTAAAGTTAATTCAATATTACTTGGTAATATTACTATGTAATATTACCTTAACATTACCCTGTAATATTACCTTGATGCGGACATTTTAATGTCACGGTAATATTACTGTAACATCAACCCGTCATATTACTAATATTGAATGTAATATTACAGTGATACTCATGTAATCTTACGTGCTACTTGGGTTTATAAATTCCAAATTATAAAATGATAAATATGAGTATTTTATACGATTAAAACAAATATAAAATTTGAAATAAAATGCATATTCTTAAAATTTTTAGTATCTTCCACCTGTTTTTTATTATTTCTCAACCAAATCAAACCAAACAGAAAAAAACCAGCCTTCGATATATCAAAAGTTACAAGGATAGGCTCAAAGAAAAATTGCATTATTCTAGCCCCTGTAAACAGCCTATTTTTGAACAAAACTTTTTTCGAAAACAATTTATAAAATTGTTTGGCATCTCCTAACTACTTTCTCTTTTTCGAACACAAATAAAAACTAAATTGCGAAAAACTAGCCTTTATATCAAATCTAGCAGATGTGGTCAGATAAAAAAGTATTATTGCAGCATGAAAAACGATGAGTCTGTAACAACACTTTTATTAGACGAAAAATATTTCTAAAACATTTTAACTTATACTAACTGTTTTTTCTTTAACTGTTTATGAATTTCCCCATAGCACCTAAAATTGCCTCAACCTGGCCAACCTTGCCTCAAGTTTTTAAACGTGCAGCAAAGTTTCTGAAAGTTGACTATACTTGAGGAAAGGTTGGCAAAGTTGAGGCCAGTTTAGGTGCTGTGGGGGTTGTTAACAAATTTAAAAAAACCGGCCCTTTATATTAAACCTTGAAAATTTGATCAGCCAAAAAGTATATTTTTCAAACATAAAGAGCAACTAGTTTCTAACAACACTTTTGGTGGACGAAAAATATTTCTAAATTTTTTTAACTTATACTGACTGTTTTTTCTTTAATTGTTTCTGAATTCAAACCAAATGACAAAAAACCGGGCCTTTAAATTAAATCTAGAAGATTTATTCAACCAAAAAGGGTGTTATTCAAACATGAAAAACAACTATTTTCTGACATAACTTTTCAAAAACGAAAAATATTTCTAAATTTTTTTGGCACAACCTGACTGCTTTTTCTTCAATTGTTTATGAATTCGAACCAAATTACTAAAAAACCGGGCCTTTAAATTAAGTTTAGAAGATTTAATCGGCCAAAAAATGTATTAATCAAACTTGAAAAACGACTACAATTTAAAAACACTTTTCAAAGACAAAAAATATTTCTAAATTTTTTTTGCACAACCTGATTGCTTTTTCTTTAATTGTTTATGTATACGAACCAAATTACACAAAAACCGGACCTTTTAATTAAATCTAGAAGATTTAATCGACCAAAAAGGGCGGTTTTCAAACATGAAAAACGCCTATTTTCTGACATAACTTTTCAAAGACGAAAAATATTTCTGAATTTTTTTGGAACAACCTTTTTCTTCAATTATTTATCTATTCGAACCAATTCACAAAAAAACGAGCCTTTAAATCAAATCTAAAAGATTTAATCAGCCAAAAAGTGTATTTTTCCAACTTGAAAAACGACTAGTTCTAACATAACTTTTCAAAGACGAAAAATATTTCTAAATTTTTTTGGCTTTATCTGACTGTTTTTTCTTTAATTGTTTATGAATTCGAACCAAATTACAAAAAACCGGACCTTTAAATTAAATTGAGAAGATTTAATCGGCCAAAAAGGGTGTTTTTCAAATATGAAAAACGACTAGTTTCGAACATAACTTTTCAAAGACGTAAAATTAATTCAGATGGCGAGTGTTGGTATCAGCCGATACGTCGATCGGCCTGTCTCCTCCCCCGCTCCATCTATCTTGCCATCTGTCGACGAGTCTCCTTCTCGCATCTCGACGAATTTGGTCCTTGCTGGATCTATTATTTTCCGTATAAACAGAAGAATTTTTCTCCTTGAAAAGGAGGAAAACTTCCTCTCTTTCTTGCGCCAGAAGATCTGCCGGCGGGACGCTGGCAAGGACCTCAGTAGCACACGTCGGCACTATCCAATAGGCCGAAATGATACGTTTCGTAACACTTCTCTGCGCTGACAGTACCCTTCTACAGATGATCTTGCTTCTATCATTTCGCAGGGTTGGAGCCCACACTGGTGCTGCGTATAGCAGCTTTGACAGGGCAACACTCGCCACCAGTCTTCTTTTTGATTCAGAGGGCCCACCAATGTTTGGCATTAGGCAAGCTAATTTTGCCGCACATTGTTTGTCCTTTTGGCATGCCACCGTTATGTGGTGTTTGAAATTCAGGAACTTATCCAGCTCCACTCCTAAGTATTTTATATGTTTCCTCCACAGGACCTTGAATCCGTCTATCTGGATACCAGGGGCTGTATAACCACGTCTGTCTGTAACTAGCAGCGCTTCGGTCTTTTCCAGGGACATTTGGAGGCCTCTGTCCTCCAGCCAGCGCTTTGCCCGCCTCAGACATTCGTTCACTAAAACGCCCAGGGCTTCTGCAGTTTCGGCAGTGCACACGATCAATACGTCGTCCGCGAAGCCGATGATCACCGGGCCTTTAGGTAGATCCATTCGCAAGAAGTCATAATTATTCATTATCCGCAACAGTGGACATATACTCAAATTTACGTTTTAAAATTTTGTTGTAAAATTAATGTTATACAGGTATATGAAATGGCTTTTCTATAATGCAAAAAATTTTTTCTTTTACTGTCAATAGCTAATTTTGTTACTATTTCAAACCTCTTGATTTATTTAAATTTAAAAATTTATAGGTTAAATTGTCTAAAAATGGTATTTTAAATTTTTTTTTCGGACCTATTTTTATGTCAAATAGAGTATAAAGAATTTCGTGATAAGATTAAATAAATATAATTTCTTAAATTGTATTATTTGATTTAGTTATTATGTAAGAAATAAATTGTTTTTATAATCAAATCTTTCTAGGAAAGTAATGAAAAAGGAAATTCAAATATTATTTAATGAATCATCAAACAAATTTAATATAAACGATTTAATTTAAATTAATTTAATTTGGTTACTAAAAATGTATTTTCTAGTCATGAACAGTGGTGGATCCAGATAAGGTTTTTGGAGGAGGTATTGCATGAGAGAGAAAGAGATAGCACTATAGTGCTATCTTTCTCACTCTCATTGTTAAATATGAGGCTTTTGGGGGGGGGGGGCCAAGCACCCGTGGCTCCCCCCTTGGATCCGCCAATGGTAATGAATTAAAAAAAGTTTTCTATGTTATATAAAATAAAAATAGTCGTAATAATTAACAAATATAATACGTTGAAATTTATTTACATATTTCTTTAAAAAAATAATTCTTAAAATTCTGTATTGTACCACCCAAGCGACGAGTTGAGTTCAATATTTTCTAAGAAAACAAACATTAAAATCGTTTAATAGCTATATGAAACTTTGAAAAGCATTACTAAATGAACACAAATCGGATGTTATCTCAAATTCGATAAAATGTTATAGTTATGATGTTATGCCTTTCAGCCACCGAATTTTTCTAAATAAGCTTTCTGAAAAAATTAGTAAAATTCTGTTGGCAATATCTACAATAGATTTGTTGTGCGCAGACGTAGTTTTTATATGATCCTAACCTCAAAATTGTTTATATTTCTTGAAATCAAAGAGACTGGAAGTTTTAAAATATAAAAGTGATTTTAAGGATAAAATTCTGAAAGCGTGTTACCTCCGATTTTTTTAAACTTGGTACACTTACGTACTTTGATGCGCTGATTACGAATATGGTATTGAAAATAGGCGCAAATTGAATTTTCATGGTGAAAACCATAAAAGAACATATAAAAATGCGTTGTTTTTTGCAAATATCTAAGAAATTTTAGAAATTTCGAAAACTGTAATTTACAAAATTTGAAGACCAATTTTATGTTGTACGTATTTTTTGATATCTCAAATAGTTTTCGAGAAAATCCATAGTGAAGTTGCTTGTGCAGCGCAAAGAGCGGCCAAGAGAGGAGCTTCTGTACAGGGAGACCAATTTTAATCTGCACCCCACCCTTTGATTTGATCTCCTAGTGAAAATTTGCGCAATTTTTATTTTCATGATGAAAACCATAAAAAACACATCAAAACTTCGTTTTTCGCAATTCTCCCAATAAATATTAAAAATTTCGAAAATTGGCTTTATAAAAGTTCTAGGCCTTCTTAAAGATACAACATAGAATATGCATATTCTATGTTGTAGCATTTTTTGATACTTCTAATAGTCTTCGAAAAAAATCGGTAGTGAAGTTGTTCGAAATTATTCAGAACTGCACCGTACCATTACAAATTTAAATAGTAAAATAGTTTTATGGGTTTTATTTGGTTTTCACCATGAAAATAAAGTTTGCATAAATTTTCACTATGATATTCGTAATTAATCCGCCAAAGTATAAGTATGTATACCAAATTTACTTCAAATCGGTGGTACAACATAAAATGTGTATTTTCAGGAGGCCTATACAACTTTTGTAAAACACAATTTTCGAAATTTCTAATATTTACTAAGATATTTGCCAAAAACTGAATTTTTATATGTTTTTTATAGTTTTCACCATGAAAATTTAATTTGCGCCAAATTTCAATATTATATTCGTAATCAGTGCATCAAATACGTAAGTGTACCACGTTTCGAAAACATAGGAGGTAACACGCTTTCGGAACTACACCCGATTTTAATATTAAAAAGGTAAAGATATAAAAGTTGTTTTATTAACAAAAAGAATTAACATTTTTTAGTGTAAAAGAAAAATTTATGACTTTTGTATTGCTACGTTTGAATTGAGCTTAGCCTTCGCGCTACCGGATGCTACCCCGGGTAGACACGAAAATATTGAATTGTGATAACTTTTAGAAATTTGTTTCAATCTATAACCAGCGTACAATTACTGTATACACCATGTACCTTTGCACTATACTAGTACCATACGTGTATAAAGGTACTGATTTTCGAAGTACTGATACTAAATTAGTACAGTGCCAGTATGTATGTACATTTTTATTATATTTGTACGACGTACTAGTATCGTACTAGTATTACACTTGTATGTAATAAATAGAAACTTTAATATTTTCACTTAGTACGGCGTACTAAATAAATATGGAGTCGTACCGGAGTCGTACTACTCCGCCATCTTGAAAAATAATTTGTCTGTTTGTGTACTTAGTAAGAGTATAATACTAGTACAATGCCAGTACATCATACTGTTGAATAAAAAAGAGTATGCACAGACTGGTACTGTACCATTTTAATGCAAATGTCTTAAGATAATTACGCTATACTCGTATCCCTGTAATAAGAGGGTTATTAAGCAAGCGTTTTGGCTAGTTGAGCAAACCCTCTGCTCAATTGTCCTAACGAAATATGGACAATTGGGCTGGTTGCTCATTCACCCAATGCATTGAGTCCAATAATCCACAAGGTATTTCGAGCTTAAAACTGGAGAAAAAGCGACTTAATATTGATAAAACACTAAGAAACGTTAAATTAAGCATAAATACACAAAATTAGATAATAAAAATACGTATATTAAGAATAAATAACATTTTCGAAAAGACGTGATTTATTGTCACACAGGGAGCAGAACACCTGACTAGTAAAATAGACGTAGCCAATCAAAATCTTTCTACCGCGAGAGACTAAATTGTGATTGGCTACGTCTATTTTGCTAGTCAGGTGTTCTGCTCCCTGTGTGACAATAAATCACGTCTTTTCGAAAATGTTATTTATTCTTAATATACGTATTTTTATTATCTAATTTTGTGTATTTATGCTTAATTTAACGTTTCTTAGTGTTTTATCAATATTAAGTCGATTTTTCTCCAGTTTTAAGCTCGAAATACCTTGTGGATTATTGGACTCAATGCATTGGGTGAATGAGCAACCAGCCCAATTGTCCATATTTCGTTAGGACAATTGAGCAGAGGGCTTGCTCAACTAGCCAAAACGCTTGCTCAATAACCCTCTTATTACAGGGTTCTCATTGTACTATTATTATACGAGTATAGCGTAATTATCTTCAGATACTTGCATTAAAATGGTACAGTACCAGTATGTGCATACTCTTTTTTATTCAACAGTATGATGTACTGGCATTGTACTAGTATTATACTCTTACTAAGTACACAAACAGACAAATTATTTTTCAAGATTGCGGAGTAGTACGACTCTGGTACGACTCCATATTTATTTAGTACGCCGTACTAAATGAAAATATTAAAGTTTCTATTTATTACATACAAGTGTGATACTAGTACGATACTAGTACGTCGTACAAATATAATAAAAATGTACATACATACTGGCACTGTACTAATTTAGTATAAGTACTTCGAAAATCAGTACATTTATACACGTATGGTACTAGTATAGTGCAAAGGTACATGGTGTGTACAGTAATTGTACGCTGGTTATCTGGGTTGTTTAAGCATTCGCAAAATTCATCGTAATATTAGTAATAATTACTATTTGTTGACACACAACAAATATAGAAAAAACTTGGATTGTTTTAAGTCTCTTTTTATAAAATACATATAAACAAACTCGTGTCTACCCGGGGTAGATATCCGGTAGTCCGCGCAGTGGCGCCCATTGGATTTCTAGCAGGGGGGGTCAGACCCGTTTCCAGGATACCACCCTCCTTTCATAAACCCTAATTTTGACAAGCAAAAAAAAAAAAGGTTCTCATAATAAAATTATCTATACTCTCTAAATTTAAGTCAGTGAAATATTACTGATTTGTAGGCTAAATTCTCACTGATTCAAAATTTAGAGAGTAATAATGAGTCAACTACTTTTTTAAAAATGCCTTTGAATTGATAAAAATTTTAATTTACAACTAACAGTTGTAATTTTAATTTCATTATCCAATAAATCTATAATTTTTTATTAAATTTTAAACAGTTTTCAATTTATAATTATTCTCCTTAAATTTTACAATTATTCTTAAATTTGCTAAATTACCTTGCTCCGTTGTCTAATATTCTCAACAGTTTTAGAATTTGTTTTCAAATGTCAAATATACTCAACAATTTTCGATTTTTTTTCAATTGTCAAATATTCTCAACAATTATCGAATTTTTTTCAATATTGTCAAATATTTTCCACTTATCTCAATTACTTTCTTTAATATCAAATTATTGTCGTTATTTTATAATTATTCTTTTTAATTTTCAATTAATTCTTCAATATTTAGTAATTTCTATCTTTTTTTAATCATAAATATTATTCAAATATTTCAATTTAATTGTTTAATTCTATGACTATTTTCTTCAATTTTCAAATCCATTCTTCAGTTTTCAATTATTTTCTTTTATATTCAAGAATTCACAATTTAATTTTTCAATTACTTATTTCAATATTTAATTATATTTCTAATTTTTCTTTGAATTATCAATTAGTTCCTTCAAATTTCATTGAAAATTTAATTTACGATTATTTTAATAAAATTTTTAATTATTTTCTTCAATTTTCAATTTTTTTCAAATTTCAATTCTTTTCTTTAATTGTTAATTACATTTTCAATAATCAATAATTATCGGTTTTTTTCAATTGCTTTTTTCAATTTTTAATTATATGCTTCAAATTTCAATTCGATTTTTCAGTTTTCAATTAGTTTCTTCTATATTCAATAATTCTCGCCTTTTTTCAATAAATTTTTTGAACTTGAAATTATAATCTTTAACTTTCAATTCCATTCTTCAATTTTCAGTGATTTCCTTCAATTTCAAATTATTTGCTTCAATATTCAATAATTCTTGGCTTTATTCAATTTCATTTAAATTTGAATTAAATTGCTTAATTACATGCATCAATTTTTAATTACACAGCCCCACAAAAAAAAAAAAAGTGTCATGTACTTTTGACCGGAATACCTTAGCCCTATGTATTTTGACGCGCTGAACACGAATCCGAAGTCCATTTTGATCCATCACGTCAGGATTTTTTTCTAACCTCAAAAAACATGTCGGATTTTGAGAGGTAGGCGATTTTTTAAAAAAATTTATGGATTTACTTCAAACTTGGTATCTGGGGTTTTTTTGGGTCGCTGATTATGAATCTGAAGTTAGATTTTCAAAATTCAAAATGGCGGATCCAATATGGCGGACGAATTTTGAAAAAATTTGAAGATTTACTTCAAACTTGGTATCTGGGGGTTTTTTGGGTCGCTGATTACGAATCTGAAGCAGGCTTGGGTCCGTAAATAGTCTACTTCACTATAGAATTTACTTTTATAGTGAATCAGACTATTTACGGACACAAGCCTGATCTGAAGTTAGATTTTCAAAATTCAAAATGGCGGATCCAATATGGCGGACGAATTTTTAAAAAAATTGAAGATTTATCAGGAATAAGATGCAGAATGGAACAATGTACTTTCTTATTTGGCTTCTGCACCAAACATATCCAATCTGTTACCAAGGAATATTTTATGATAAAATTGTAATAGAAGTCATATTTGAAAATGTGAGAAACTCGCTTCGAAATCACACTCAGCAACTTAAAAACCTGAAGATACCAAATTTCATAAAAATTTCGAAAATATGACGTCAGATTGGCAATCAGCGACCCAAAAAACCCCCAGATACCAAGTTTGAAGTAAATCTTTAAATTTTTTAAAAATTCGTCCTCCATATTGGATCCGCCATTTTGAATTTCGAAAATCTAACTTCAGATTCGTAATCAGCGACCCAAAAAACACCCAGATACCAAGTTTGAAGTAAATCCATAAATTTTTTTAAAAATCGCCTACCTCTCAAAATCCGACATGTTTTTTGAGGTTAGAAAAAAATTCTGACGTGATGGAGCAAAATGGATTTTGGATTCGTGTTCAGCGCGACAAAATACATAGGGCTAGGGTATTCCGGTCAAAAGTACATGACACTTTTTTTTTTTGTGAGGCTGTGTTATTTTCTTCAGTATTCAATAATTCTCGGTTATTTTTAATTATTTTTCTATTAAAATTGTATAATTATTTATTAATTTTGTAATTACTTTTAAATTGTGTCCATTATTCTGGCCTTTTTGAATTTTTTACAATATTCAATAAATATTATCATTTGTCAATTATTTCTTCCATAATCAATAGTTCTATGTTTTTTACAAATATTTTTTAAAAATCCGATATTTTACTCTATTTTCAATTATTTTCTGCAATTTCACATAATTTCCTACCATATTTAATAATTTTCGTCTTCTTTAATTATTTTCTATAAAATTTCAATTCCATTTTTAATTTTTCAATTATTTTCTTAAATTTTTAATTTTTTTTTTAACTTTTTTTTTGTCTACGATAAAAGGAAAAAATGGCGCTAATACATGTAGCAGCGTCTACCCTGGGGTTGGGGGGGTTAAATTTTCCAAAAAATGAGGCTACGTAGTTTATGGACGACCCCTTATTTTATTCAATTACAAAAAATAGATTTTAAATTGTAATTCAATTGTTTAATTCTACAAATATTTTCTTCAATCCTTATTTATTTTCTTTAAATTCCAATTATATGTATTTTCTTTACCATTCAAAAATTCTCGCCATTTTTCAATCATTTTTTCGGGTATAAATAAGTTTCTTTAATATTAAATACAATTGTACAATAATTTCGTTCAATTTTCTAACCAATTCTTCAATTTTTAATTCGGTTCTTTAGTTTTCAAATATTTTTTCTTATATTCAATAATTCTCGCCTTTTTTCAATAACTTTTTTAAATTTTTAATTATAATCTTTAAATTTCAATTACATTTTTCAATTTTCAGTGATTTTCTTGAATTTTAAATTATTTTTTTCGATTTTCAATCCAATTATTTAATTTACAATTATTTCCCACAATTATTCCTACAATTTCCTTAATTTTTTAATTTGAAATTATTTTAGTTTCATATTTATATAGTTTTAAATAACCAACAACAGTGAAAAGATTCTAGCCCTTGCGGTGCGTTCATTTTGTTATTTCCAATAGGGTACTCTTGAATTTTTATCGGAACATGTTATTAATGATTAAAAATATAATTATTTATTAATTTATGGTTATACTTGAATTTTAAACAGGCCCGGATTAACTAAACATGGGGCCATAGGCAGACGCTGGTGGGGGCCCATGCAAGAAATGTATTTTTCCGAAAACTCAATGTCGAAAAAGCAGTTTCAAAACTTCACACTTTTTTAATAAGCTGGCTTTTTGAATTCCTAAAAACTTAAAATTATTTTATACAAAATATTTTTCAGATTTTTAAATGTCTAAAAGAATTTTTGAAAGTACTTTTTGTGGAAAATATTTTAGCTGGTGGGGGCTCTTTTTGGTGGGGGCCCCTAGGCAGTTGCCTAGTTTGCCTACATATAAATCCGGCCCTGATTTTAAAACCAATATTTCAAAGACATTCTAACTAAAAAAACAGCTACGGGATTAAATATTAGGTTTGCAATTGAGGCAGTTGGTGCAGAAACTGCACAAGTCCACTTTTTTTCGAAAATCACTTTTTTATAAAAAATTTATCTTTAAATGAAGCTCTACGATCTAGAAAAATATTACATATGTTACTAAACTTTAAACCCTTTAAAATAAATAAATAAATTTTCGTTTCGTGCAAAAACAGCACAAGTCCATGATTCCAAGCTGCGCACAAAGATGCGCAATGGATGAAATAATATTTATTTGTGATATTTTTAAAGTGTTTTAGACGTTGTTAAATAATTTATATAAAGCAGTCTATATTATAAATAAAATGCACTGAAAGCAAGGCAGAAAACAATAATAGTGAATTATGTGATAATTGTTAAGAAAATGTTGGAAAGTGATTTTTAAAAAATGTTTATTATTTATAAAATGCTAATAAAAATTATCCAAATTAAAAATTTTTAATAAATGTTACTAAAAATTTACTAAAACTGCTATACTTCACTTGATTCAATATATTTTCTGTGTTTTCCATTTCATTTTGTGCAGAAACCGCACAAGTCCAAAAGGTAATTTATTTCTTTTATATCCTATATTAATTAAAATATAAATCAATGATATTGAATTTTTAAACTTATAGGTTAGTAGAAAATAATACAAAACGCAGAATTAAAAAAAATTCTCACATTTACAAGAAAAACAGTTTTTATTGATTCCTGAACAATTACGATTTGTGGACTTGTGCGGTTTCTGCCCCAACCGCCTCAATTATATTAAAATCAAATTAACCATAGTTCATATGTACGTAAGTTCATGGGGTGTTTGAATTCCGTACTTTTCTGATTATTTTGTTACGTAAATTTTAATTTTTTATTTATATTTTTTACCATCCTTCTGACACCACCCACCCCACGACCAGGGGGGCGGCTGCCCCCCCCCCTGCTCCAGCCGATTGGGCGCCACTGCAGTCCGCGTTGCAAAAAACAGCTCGGTAGCTCGAAGGTTAAGGTATTTGTCGCGTAGAATTACTTTAGCCAGATTTTTTTTAACTTTGCATCAGTATTTCAGAAGTCTTTATCTATGAAATAAGACCTATCACATTAAGTTTGACCGTTTCTGAGCTTCAAAATATAAATTCAAAATTCATATCTTTTACATACGCTAGCGCTCAATGCACGTAATTTAAGTCTCTCATATTCATTTATATGAAAACGATTCGTCAGATTTTCAAATAAAACCACTAAGTTGCACATTGAGATAAAACAATTGCTTAAAAAAAGAGTGGACTTTATTAAACGTACAGAATAGAACATACCCCAAGCGAGGAGGCCGTTCCGTTTTGTTTTTCACTCAATTCATGTGTTAATAGTTAAGAAATGAGAACAGCAATTTTCGAAACTGATAAAGTATATCCTAAAGAAGACTTTTGCATTAGAATTTGTTGAAAATAATGGTTAATTAATATTAAAAGGTGTCAATTTATACAAGCATTTTTTGTGTTGGAAATAGTCATTTTTAGTAATATAATTCATAAATTTAGTTCTCAAATGGCATATAATGCTGAAATATAATAAACCTAGTGCATGGAAACATGAAATAAAACCATAAAATTCTTTAATAATTATTTTTACAAAAATGTTTGACATGTAGTGAAACCACTCTTATCGACAGTGTAATACGCTTGTGATCCATATTCCACCGTTCCGGCAGTTAATTGATCGCAGCTGACTTTAACTTATTACATTTTTTAAATAAGTTTAGTTAGATCGAAGTAAGAAATTAAAAAAACCATGACATTAAATTAAAGTCATGAATTTTTTAACTTTTTACTTCAATTTTTATTTATTTTTGTCAATTTTCAATAATTTTCTTCCATACAAAAGTTGATTAATTTTGGCAAATTATTCTTGTCATTTTTCAATTATTTTTGTTATTTTTTAATTATTTTCTTCAAATTAGACTTCTTTTTCTACAATTATTCAATTATCCTTCAAATTTTTGTTCTTTGTTTTTTAAAATTATTTTTGACATTTTTCAAGTCTTTGACTTTTTTAAAGTATTTTCACCAACTTTTAATTTCTTTTGTGGCTTCTAATTGTTTTTGTTATTTTAAAATTGTGTTTTTTTTTAAATTTCGATTAATTTAATCATTTCTTAATTATTATCAATATTTTCGAAATTAAATAATTCTTTCACATTTTACTTATTTTCTTCAAATCACAATTAATTAGTTTTAACTAATTATTTTTATCATTTCTCACGTGTTGTTTTTTAAATTTTAATTATTTTTTGTTCAAATTTTTAAATATTTTCTTTACATTTAACAATTTTTATTTATTTTCCGTCTGTTTCGTCATTATTCAATTATTTTTCAAGTGTCAATTTTTTCCCAATTTTCCTATTTTGTTAACTTCAAATTTTTATTTTGTTTCACCTTTTTTTTAATTTGTTTTGCCATTATTCAATTATTTTTTTCAAATATCAATTAATTTTGTCATTTTTTGATTATCTTTTAAAATTTGTAATTAATTTTTTAAGTTTTATGTTCAAAACTTTAATATTTTACCTTATTTTTTTAAATAGTTTTATCATCTTTCATATTTTTTTTTTGAACTTCAATTATTTTTTATCATTTCCAATTATTATTTTCTTTATATTTTTATTAGTTTTTCCATTTAGAATTAATTTTCTTCAAAGTTCAATTTCACCTAAAAAAAAAACTTGTATTATTTTTACTCACTTTTTTCACTTTAAAACGCATTATTAACTCAATTTTTTAAATTTAAAAGTCAAGTGACTTTTAAATTATACATATTTAATACATATTCCACTATTTTCAATCTGCAATCCTATGGCAGCCCTGATATTGTTTAAACAATGAAAAAGAAATTATTTCCTTTAAATGACAGATTTGAAAAAACTGAGAACAACTTTCTTTTAAATTTCAAGATAAATAAACTTGATTTCCATTTGAAGAATAGTATATTATGTATCAAGGGAGGGAAGTCCGTGTTTTTTTGTCAAGCACAAATTTTCGAAGAACGAGTGCAGCACGAGCGTAGCGAGTGCGAAACGAGTTCGGAGAACATTGTGCGAGACAAAAAATCGGCCTCCCGAGGTGCATATGCTATTTTCTATCACATATGTACGAAAATCTCGTGTTTCGTTCGCGTTAGCGGGTCAGCACTCGCAGTTTTCAGGTTAGTGACGTTAGAGATTTTACCTCCAACGTTCACTGACCTAAAAACTGTGAGTTCTGCCCCGCTTAAGGCGAACGAAAACACGAGGTTTTCGTGCATGTGTGGTAGAAAGTAATTTTTTTTTTATTGTTTAAACACTATCAGGGCTGCCAGCGGATTTGCAGATTCAAATAGTGAAATAAATGACTTTTTAATTTAAAAAAGTGAGTTAATAGTAAGTTTTAAAGTGAAAAAAGTGTGTAAAAATAATACATGTTTTTTTTTAAGGTGAAATTGAAATTTGAAGAAAATTATTTCTAAATGGAAAAACTAATAAAAATATAAAGAAAATAATAATTGGAAAAGATAAAAAATAATTGAAGTTCAAAAAAAAATATGAAAGATGATAAAACTATTAAAAAAATAATGTAAAATATTAAAGTTTTGAACATAAAACTTAAAAAATTAATTACAAATTTTTAAAGATAATCAAAAAATGATAAAATTAATTGATATTTGAAAAAAATAATTGAATAATGGCAAAACAAATTAAAAAAAAGGTGAAACAAAATAAAAATTTGAAGTTAACAAAATAGGAAAATTGGGAAAAAATTGACACTTGAAAAATAATTGAATAATGACGAAACAGACGGAAAATAAATAAAAATTGTTAAATGTAAAGAAAATATTTAAAAATTTGAACAAAAAATAATTAAAATTTAAAAAACAACAAGTGAGAAATGATAAAAATAATTAGTTAAAACTAATTAATTGTGATATGAAGAAAATAAGTAAAATGTGAAAAAAGTATTTAATTTCGAAAATATTGATAATAATTAAGAAATGATTAAATTAATCGAAATTTAAAAAAAAAACAATTTTAAAATAACAAAAACAATTAGAAGCCACAAAAGAAATTAAAAGTTGGTGAAAATACTTTAAAAAAGTCAAAGACTTGAAAAATGTCAAAAATAATTTTAAAAAACAAAGAACAAAAATTTGAAGAATAATTGAATAATTGTAGAAAAAGAAGTCTAATTTGAAGAAAATAATTAAAAAATAACAAAAATAATTGAAAAATGACAAGAATAATTTGCCAAAATTAATCAACTTTTGTATGGAAGAAAATTATTGAAAATTGACAAAAATAAATAAAAATTGAAGTAAAAAGTTAAAAAATTCATGACTTTAATTTAAGGTCATGGTTTTTTTAATTTCTTACTTCGATTTAACTAAACTTATTTAAAAAATGTAAAAAGTTAAAGTCAGCTGGGATCAATTAACTGTCGGAACGGTGGAATATGGATCACAAGCGTATTACACTGTCGAATTGCCGATAAGAGTGGTTTCATTACATGTCAAACATTTTTGTCAAAATAATTATTAAAGAATTTTATGGTTTTATTTTATGTTTTCATGCACTAGGTTTATTATATTTCAGCATTATTTGCCCTTTGAGAACTAAATTTATGAATTATATAACTAAAAATGACTATTTCCAACACAAAAAATGCTCGTATAAATTGACACTTTTTAATATTAATTAACCACTATTTTTAACAAATTCTAATGCAAAAGTCTTCTTTAGGATTTACTTTATCAGTTTCGAAAATTGCTGTTCTCATTTCTTAACTATTAACACATGAATTGAGTGAAAAACAAAACGGAACGGTCTTCTCGCTAATAGGGACATTAAGTTAAAAATCAAAAATTTTTAAGTTTGTGTAGTTTTTGAGAAATGTGTTAAACGTGTCAACATCACATCACGAGAACTTATAGAAAATGATTGAAAATCATGAAAAGTATTTACGTTACGTTAGAAGAGATCATAAGGAAGCAAATGAATTGATATACAAGTTTATTTATTGACCTTTTTTTTTGATCGGTTTTCACCGTGTAGCATCCACGCGACAAATACCTTAAGGGGAGGCAGCGGTAAAAATTTAACCTATTATCCAAATTTATAACTCATATATGGCCTATATGTATGTTTTAACTTTGCACGGCAGTACAGGTGACAACTTTTTTTAGCTTAATTTAGTGCCTCCCTTTAATGTTACCGCGCAAGTATTAGTTTCAAGTCATCATTCATTTCCATCACATCTTTTTTGTAAGGTTTAGGTGAGTTTCGATAAGAAGCTATGTTAAATTGCACATTGATTTTAATTTTTTAAACAAACACTAAGTTGTGAAAAATTTTAGAAAAAATCAATTTAATGAATTTATACTTCTATAGCTCATTTCCTTCAATTGACGGTAACAATTCTGAATTAAAAATGATTTTATGAATATTTAGGTTTTTCATTTAATAATTAAATATAGATTAGTTTAGAATTCAGATTAATTCTTGCTTGTTTCAAAGAATTTGTTGTTGCATGTCAAGAATCAGCCCATTCTATACCGTTTGGACTTTGAATCATATTATCGAGTTGAGTATCCGAGATCTGTTTGGGTCGGTAAATAATATAATTAATTAACTAACTATATCACAATTAATTAATTAATTATTTATTTTGTTATTTTATTTATGAATGGCAACCAAAAAAATTGATTTACTTTTTAAATTTTTAATTTTTAACGACGTTTTTAACTTCTTAACTTCTATATTTAATTATTGATTTTCTTACTTAAATTAAAAATATTAAGGTAACATATCCAAGGGACGTCCAGAGGATATCCTAATTTTCTCTCACTTGGAAATCTTTAAAATCTTCTACTGATATCTTCTGTTGGATGACCCCAGGACATATTCCGGAAATCCTGAGACAACCCTTACCGTGAGGGGTCTAACAACAATGTTTTTAAAAAAAGGAAATTTTAGTACACTTCTCACACATATGAAGTGCAATGCCTGGCGAAAAGGACCCATCTTGACAACAAGAGTTAACAAGAAACTCTCTCTTTATTGTAGGGCTGCGCATGAGACCGATACCAGTCTCGATATCGTCTTGTTTTTCAATATGATATCGAGACCGATACCACAGAAAAATCTCCGAGACGATACTGAGACGATACTACGATAAAAACCAGTCTAAAAAATACTCTAAAGTCTAAAAAGACTATACTCAGTCTAAAAGCCACACTCTCGACGAGACTCACATTTGGTCAAGTTTTAATAAAACTTCTTCACGTTGATTAGTACGTGATTAGTAGCCCATAAGTATTACAAAACACATAATTTAAATATATAAAAAAATTTGTTTTAAAAAACCCAAAAATCTACACTCAGCTCTTATAATTTTCCTTTTTTAACAGTGTTTTTAATAATCGATACTAGGAATACCATAATTTTAATGTCGAAATAGAGACGATACTAGGCATACAAAAACGAGACTGGTAACGATACCGATACAATACCAAGATAATAGCATCATTTTTTCGAGACCCAGACGATACTCTGTAAAATATCGTATCGTCTCGTTTCGTGCGCAGCCCTAACCTGCTGCGTTTCTTTGTATATATGTTAATAACAAGAAGTGGGTAAAGTATTCTCGAGATTGATAAATTTAACAAAGGAAAAAAAATGCTTGTGTATTAGAATTAATTAAAAAGATCAAGTAATTGTTATTAAAAATTCAAATATGTGTGGGAATGTTTTATATATTACACAAAATAAAAAAAATAGGTACATAAATAATTAATCGTTTTTTTAAACAAACTTTAATTTTATTAATAAAGAACAAACTTTCTTTATTGTTTAATGTATCAGTCTCGACAATTACTTTATACTGGTTGTCAGTTATTAACATAAATATGAAAAATAGCAACATGGAGAGTTAATTGCTAGGGCCTGTTGTGAAGGTGGGTCGTACTCGCTAATGATGTGACACATTAACAAGCCGGTGTATACATACAGGCTTTAGTTTCATCTTTACAATCACACTAGAGGCGATGAAGTCAACCAATGGTTTGATACAATTTGTATATTGAGTCAGCTCAATCTGGACCTGAGTAAGTTGGAACAAATTCGATCTAGCTGGACCATATTTGCTTCATTTCTCCATTCCGGTCTGGACAATCCGCTAGCTATTAGAAGAATACGATAAGTATTTTTTAATGTTGTCTGACATACTGAATCTACTATTTTGGACATTAAAAATCTATATCTTTAAATTTGTATTCAGTGACCTCCAAAAATATAGGGTTACCCCTTGAGAGTAAAAAGGAAAATTTTTTTTGATATACTTTATATGTAGATGAGCAAAAATTGAAGAGTCTCAATATCCAGGCGCGTGTTCAGACAAGGTTTTTGGGAGAGGTTATATATGAGAGAGAAAGAGATAACACTATAGCGCTATCTCTCTCACTCTCATATAAATTTAACTCTTCTAGGAGGGTCATGACCCCCTTGACCCCACCCCCCTGAACACGCGCTTGCCTGTCAATATCAGTTTTCTTGCTCTAATTAATACCAATAAGTATTTACATTATCAAACAATTAGAACACAAGAGTTTCATTTTTCTCAATAAGAATATTAAAGTTTCATGAATGTGCATCCTTATATTCAACTTAATAACAAACATCCTTTCTAATGAAATTCAAAATTCAAAAACAACCATAAAAAGTGGTAACTTTTTCAAAAGAATCAAGATGTATAAAAACAGACTTTTTATTCTTAAACACATTCTATATTTTTGTTTCACAAAATCATGTTTACTATATGTTCTAAATATTGTATTCGCTAAATGTAGCTTTTAAAAATATCAAAATGACGAAAAGAAACATTTCTTCTATTTGTTATATCTTTAAACTTGTTCTAGTAAAACATAAGCTATTAATTTATTTTAATTAAAATATTTATTAATCATTAGTTACTTTTTTACCAGAGGAAAGCGAAGAAGATTACATTAATAAATGAACAAAAGATGTGCAACAATTAGTTGCCATTTTCTTTAAATTGAATCAACAGCTGTACTTTTACTAACCCAGAATTAAAGATATAAGCACATTTACAATTTTTTTATGGATCTTAGTAAACTGGTGTTTAATTGTAATCATGTTATGAACAAAAATATTTTGATTTTCTAAAGTGAATAACCTAATATTATAAATGATTTCTCTATATTTAAAATTTTTTAATTTGTTTAATTTATTATAACTTTATCAACTATCATTATTTACAAGTCGTTCGGCTATTGGCCGACATTGATATGACTGAGAATTCTTTAATAACAATAATAATAATAATAATAATAATAATACTAGAAAATAATTATGGCAGTGCTTGAACACATATTATCCATATGTTTCTTTCACGTCGCATTATCATACATATTTAAAAAAAAAAAGATGGCGTCATGTGAAAGAAATGGAAAAATAATAAATGCCCGAGCATTTTAGAACACTTAATAGTGATTAATGGTTATTTAGATCATAGAAATGAAAGGAAGTAAATATGATTTACTATAAGAAGCTGAGAAATATATTGGTCACTCAGTGATCGGTATATTTCACATCTTATTTAAATACAACCGAGTGACAAATTCCACTTTCATTGTAATTTATTATATTTGGCAACATTTTTCTGATTTAATGTTTATTTTTTTTAACAAATGAAATATTTGAATAACAATTAGAAAATTATAAAGTATATTTGTATTTAAAAATCCATTAAAATTAAATCAATGTCGTACACGACCGCATTAAATTGTACAATTTAGTTTCAATAAAATAGTTTTTTATGCCGATTTCTTACATTAATCAGTAAAGAGGACATATAGCTTGAATTTTTCTTATTTTTAACGTCAGTCATCATCAGAATCTAAATTATCATCCGGTCCACTGTTATCAGGAGCACTTACTTTCGAAAAATCAAATTCTCGGAAGTTCATTCGCCAAGAATGGTAGAAAAATTCAGCATCTTTTCTGCAGTTAAAGGTTTTAGCTGACCTTGAGAACTGCTAAACTACCTGATACTTTTGATCTGGTAGAATGTAATTATCTGAAGACTCCGTTGGACATGAACTGATATCATTCGAAGATGAATTTAAATGGTGACCTGTTAAGTGGGACATTGAAGATGTTAATGTTACATTCGGATGATATTGCGGATGATGATAGTTGCTCTGTGGACTATGGTGCATATGCGTTATTTGTGACTGATAATAATCGCCGGGTGTATACGGATTTTGATAACTATTGTATGGTTGACTGGCATAACATTGGCTGGGATTGACAGCACCCGGTGAAGCAGAACTCCAAGCGAAGCCATAATCACTATGATGTATCTGATTAACAGAAGGTGGATATGATGATGGTGATAATTGGCTAGAACCAGGCGTTAAAGGTGGAGAAGGTGTCGTTAAAGCACTGCTTGTGTTACTACTCCCAGTTGGAGTAGCACCCAATCTAGGATATGATGAGTTTACAGATAATAGAGGTGAATTTGATCCCGGTGCTTCTTTTCCTCGTGGTGGCGAGACGGGTGGTGTCCGTCTGGTGGTTACAGAGGGAATTTTACTGTTTGAAGAAGAAGAAGACCGTGAAGCTGGCCGTCTTGGTGCTACAGTTTGTTGTTGCTGCTGTTGCTGCTGCTGTTGTTGTTGTTGTTGTTGTTGTCTACATTTCGCCCTTCTATTTTTAAACCAGACCTGAAAAAACAAACAATATATGAATTTTCCAATTAAATTTAGGATTTTAGATTTTTTCAACTCATTTTCATGAAAGCACTTGGTTTAGTGTTTTACAAGTATTTGTATGAACCGCTTTCAAGGAAGGTTTCATTTTTAAAGCAGCCGACTATCACCGACAATACACGGAAAAAAAGGTCCAGTAGAGTCCACAATTCAAATTTGTGGATTACACAAATACATACAATTGTATCAGATACAACTGATTTGTAAATTCCACAAACTTATTTGTGTATTTCACAAAGTGAGCTGTTTGTGAAAACTATAATCTCCATTTGTAGATAGCACAAAAGTTTCTGTGTGTTACACAGGAAATTTTTTTCCGTGTAATAAGTCACACACGGAAAAAAATGTTCAACTGAAATAGCAATAACTTTCGCTGGAACAGCGATATATTTCACTAAAATAGTAAAAACTTTCGCTATTCCAGTGAAACATATCGCTGTTTCAGTGAAACTTATTGCTGTTCCAGTTGAAGATTGTTTTCCGTGCAACTGAAGAGAAATATGAAAGTGAGGTCTAAAGGTCTATATATATGTTATGTTTTCTTTAATTATAAACTAAATAAAAGATGAAATTCATTTATTTAAAATCAATAACAAAGAAACCTAAATGTATATATGATATGATGAATAAGAGTTAATCGGTGCAATGAAAAAGTAATCGCGGGCGGATGGGCGTAACATTTCATTAAATCGCAACAATAACATCACATTCTGTCAATGAAGGGAGAAAGAAAGATCTGAGCACTCAGGCGAATCACCCCAGGATTCTTTAGTTGATATATACTATACACAAAAAAGTATTTCTATACTATAAACCGAAATTATGTATAACAATAAACGTGGTTCAAATCTGGAATTGCATAAACTGTAGTAAAACTGCAACAACAGCAACAAAAAAGTATATATATATATAATATCCCTGTCATCACATACACTCATGAACATATACAATTAAAAAAGTATAAGTATAAGCGCGGTAGGTAACGGGGCGGAGAAAGGAGACAAGAGGGGACAAAAAGTTTCCCTTGTATACCGCAACGTAGTACACACCCCTGTAATCCTCTGTACAATGTAGCAAGGGGCGCGATCCTATGAATCTCTGCTGGCCTTTCAAATTGGGTTCCACTGTTGTTATTGTTATTATCATTCCTGTCGTCGTTATTATTGGCCAGTTCGTCACATGCAACTCACACCGTCTCACGTACACGTGCAAGAAATATCTTTTTATTTAATGTCTGTTGACTGCTTACATGAGAACAAGCACACGCAAGTTTAGAATTTCAATCAAAGGTGAGAAGCACTAAAGTGTGCTTCATAACCAAACCCTTGACTCTCATGATAGAGATTATTTTAAGAATGCTTTCTAAAAGCAACTTTAAATAATAATTGTTTCATAATTACGACAGCAAAAATTATAGCACAATTAAAAATTACAAGTGTCTTGTAATTATCACAAACTGGTAATGTAAAAATAATGTCTTACAAGTGTAAATTTTATGTAACTGTGCGAAAAGAAAAAATGGAACAAGACGGGGTTGCGAGGTAAGATGGAGTACTTTAGTAAGATTTTAAAACAAAAGTTCCAAACCAAATGTCCCAACTCAAAAGTTCCAATAAAATACCTTCTCATTTGAGATGAGAATGTCAAAAGTTTCAAAATAAAAAGTATCATAAGGTAAAAGTGCCAATAAATAAGTATCATATAAAAGCGAGTATAAAAGTAAAACTAAAGCTTTACAGGATTATATTATGACAAACAATTTTTAAGAATCTTAGAATATCTTCATTTTAGGTTTTTTCGTGAAAGCCACAACCAATACATTGCATAATTTGTCTTACACCTTTTGTTGACTAAATGAACGAACCTTTTCCACTTTTTGGTCAAAATTTATTAATGCAATATTAGATTTGTAAATATTCAAAAATTTAACCGCACATACACTGAGAAAAATGAGTTAGCTACTATATGGATAGCTAATTTTTAGCAGTGGTAGCTAATATTTAGCTGTTTTAGCAAACAAAATTAGCTGTGAAAGCTAAATAATAGTTGTATTAGCTAAAAAATTAGCTATCCATATAATAGCAATTAAAGTTAGCTAAAACCTACACAGGGTTCCGTACACGAAATTTGGTAAACATATTTATGTATTTTTACGTGTAAATTACAAGAAAATTATAGAGAATATGATTGGAGGAGTTGGTCTTATACCTAACGCACCCGACTCTTCTCTATTATTTATTGAGAATAAAATGCACTAAATTATTATCTTAGGGGGTAGTCCCATGACTGCGTCTTGCGTTGCGTTGTAACGAGATAGAAAAGGACATAGTACATGTGTATCCTTTTCTATCTCAGTACAACGCAACGCAATGCGTAGACATGGAACAGCGACCTTAGGAAGGTAAACAAATGAAAATCAAATGAATTTTGGCATCACTTGATTTAGCTACACTGTTAAAAGAGATAGCGATTCCAATATACAGAAGTTACTGAAAAATACATATGAGGAGCACTTTTTAAAAAGTTGTTTAATCCACATTTTGTTATTTCGAGAAAATTAAACTTCATGCAGTTTTGCACCTAACCCCTGGAGTTAATTATAAATTAAAAAAACTATACGAAATTAATGATATGAGAATGCTTTTTGGGCTTAAGGCGATTTGTTTTTAATTAAAGTTTATCATAATGTATTTTTACTAGGAGAAAAAAATTAAAATTTTAAATCATTTTGGTTAAGTCCAGATTTTTTTAAAATGAAAATTCTTTTCTTAAATTTAACAGAGGCAGATCAATTTGTAAGGTTGTTAATATGTTAAATTTGTGTTTATCTTTACTTTTTTGGAAAATGGATTTCCCAGTTAAAAATTCCTACGTAGGATCCCACGTAGGATTCTACGTGGTATCCTTTATAGTATCCCATATAGTATCCCATATAGTATCCCACATGGTTTCCCATAAAGGATCCTTAGAACAAGGGAACTTGTATACGATCCTTATGGGACACTGTACCAAGATCCTCCGTGGGATCCTATACTATAGGATCCTATGTGGGAACCTTGACAGGATCCTATCGCTAAATTTTTGTTGTTGAAATTATCAGGATATGGGATCCCACGTGTGTACCTATATAGGATCCTACATATAAATCAGGTAACTTATCAGGTAGGGTTCCCTTATGGGATCACATGTGTGTTCCCATACAGGATCCTACACATCCCAAAGGTTAGCAGGTGGGGTTCCTTTACAGGATCCTTCATGTGCCAGAGGTTAGCAGGTGGGGTTCCCGTGTGGGATCCCATATATGTTCATGTACAAGATTCTTCATGTCCCAGAGGTTTACAGGAGGGGTTCCCGTACGGGATCCTACGTGTGTTCCTGTACAGGATCCTTCATGTCCCAGAGTTTAGAAGGTGGGGTTCCTGTACGGGATCCTATATGTGTTCCTATACAGGATCCTTAATGTTCCAGAGGTTAGCAGGTGGGGTTCCCGTACGAGATCCTACGTGTGTTCCTGTACAGGATCCTTCATGTTCCAGAGGTTAGCAGGTAGGGTTCCCGTACGAGATCCTACGTGTGTTCCTGTACAGGATCCTTCATGTCTCAGAGGTTAGCAGGTAGGGTTCCCGTACGAGATCCTACGTGTGTTCCTGTACAGGATCCTTCATGTCCAAGAGGTTAGCAGGTAGGGTTCCCGTACGGGATCCTACGTGTGTTCCTGTACAGGATCCTTCATGTTCCAGAGGTTAGCAGGTGGGGTTCCCGTACGAGATCCTACGTGTATTCCTGTAGAGGATCCTTCATGTTCCAGAGGTTAGCAGGTAGGGTTCCCGTACGTGATCTCACGTGTGTTTCTATACACGATCCTACAAAGCCTAGGTGTTAGCAGGTGAGGTTCCTGTATGGGATCTCACGTGTGTTCCTGTACAGGATCCTTCATGTCCCAGAGGTTAGCAGGTAGGGTTCCCGTACGGGATCCTACGTGTGTTCCTGTACAGGATCCTTCATGTTCCAGAGGTTAGCAGGTGGGGTTCCCGTACGAGATCCTACGTGTATTCCTGTAGAGGATCCTTCATGTTCCAGAGGTTAGCAGGTAGGGTTCCCGTACGTGATCTCACGTGTATTTCTATACACGATCCTACAAAGCCTAGGTGTTAGCAGGTGAGGTTCCTTTATGGGATCTCACGTGTGTTCCTGTACGGGATCCTGCTCGTACCAGAGTTTAGCAGGTGGTGTTCCCTTACGGGATCTTATTAAAGTCATATATCTATATGACGCGGCGTATATTGACATGTGAGGAGTTGTATCCTCACTAATTTCCTGGTCTGCGTGGACTCACTCTTCTTATAATCTTTACGCCTTAAGTTAACAGTGAGAGACACTGATAATAGCACTGCCATGCGGCGAGTATATTAACTAAACAATGGGTTCTTATATGGGATCCTTTATGATTTCCTATATGGCAAAAAGACGCTTTTAGCCCTTAAATGACTTATAGGAAATCATAAAGGATCCCATATAAGAACCCATTGTTTAGTTAATATACTCGCCGCATGGCAGTGCTATTATCAGTGTCTCTCACTGTTAACTCAAGGCGTAAAGATTATAAGAAGAGTGAGTCCACGCAGACCAGGAAATTAGTGAGGATACAACTCCTCACATGACAATATACGCCGCGTCATATAGATATATGACTTTAATAAGATCCCGTAAGGGAACACCACCTGCTAACCTCTGGTACGAGCAGGATCCCGTACAGGAACAAACGTGAGATCCTATACAGGAACCTGACCTTCTAACATGTAGGCTTTGTAGGATCGTGTATAGAAACACACGTGAGATCACGTACGGGAACCCTACCTGCTAACCTCTGGAATATGAAGGATCCTCTACAGGAACACATGTAGGATCTCGTACGGGAACCCCACCTGCTAACCTCTGAAACATGAAGGATCCTGTACAGGAACACACGTAGGATCTCGTACGGGAACCCTACCTGCTAACCTCTAGAACATGAAGGATCCTGTACAGGATCACACGTAGGATCCCGTACGGGAACCCTACCTGCTAACCTCTGGGACATGAAGGATCCTGTACAGGAACACACGTAATATCTCGTACGGGAACCCCACCTGCTGACCTCTTTACTGTGTAGGATCCTGTATAGGAACACATATAGGATCCCGTACAGGAACCCCACCTTCTAAACTCTGGGACATGATGGATCCTGTACAGAAACACACGCAGGATCTCGTACGGAAACCCTACCTGCTGACCTCCATACTGTATAGGATCCTGTATAGGAACACATATAGGATCCCGTATAGGAACCCCACCTTCTAAACTCTGGGACATGAAGGATCCTGTACAGGAACACACGTAGGATCCCGTACGGGAACCCCTCCTGTAAACCTCTGGGACATGAAGGATCCTGTACATGAACATATATGGGATCCCACACGGGAACCCCACCTGCTTACCTCTGGCGCTTGAAGGATCCTGTAAAGGAACCCCACCTGCTAATCTTTGCGATGTGTAGGATCCTGTATGGGAACATACATGGGATCCCATAAGGGAACCCTACCTAATAAATTACCTGATTTATATGTAGGATCCTATATAGGTACACACATGGGATCCCATATCCTGATAATTTCAACAACAAAAATTTGGCGATAGGATCCTGTCAAGGTTCCCATATAGGATCCTATAGAATAGGATCCCACGGAGGATCTTGGTACAGTATCCCATAAGGATCGTATACAAGTTCCCTTGTTCTAAGGATCCTTTATGGGAAACCATGTGGGATACTATATGGGATACTATATGGGATACTATAAAGGATACCACGTAGGATCCTACGTGGGATCCTACGTGGGATCCTACGTAGGAATTTTTAACTGGGTTATCATCTTTCCAAAAAGTGCTCCTCACATTTGTAACTAGCTTTTCTAGCATGAAACTGTCTTTTACTCAGGGTTCGGTATGTAAATTACGCCATGTAATCAACATAGTTGTTTACATGCATACATTTTTTAAGAGAACGGGATTTTATACGTAATTTACATTGATGTAATTTACCTGTAAATTACCAGAACCCTGCTCGTACTTTTAAAGCAGTCGCTCTCTAAATCTGAATTTTAGAAGAAATTCCACTAACTGAATTAGTAATCAAGAAATCGTCTATTGAAATAGTAATATTCTATTATAACATTTCACTAATAAATTAGTTATTGTACTGTACGTATATTTTACTTATGTTAATTAGTAAGTGAGATTTACTAAATATTCAGTGGCTTCAGTTACTACTTCATTAGTAATGTTTACGAGTTGCGTGCAGTTACGTTTAAATTGAGGCTAATGAAACGATGTCGCCATATTGTTTAGAAAAATGTCAACAGACCAACGAACTGTTACATCAAAGTGAATAAAAGTTTGTTTCTTTGTACATTTTGTTGGTGCGCGCAAAGTAAGTTTGTAGTGAAGAAGTTTGGGAACAATATGATTGCAGAAAAACAAATTAAAATAGTTATTATAGCAGATTTGAGAGATGATTTTAATCTCAAAAGGTTACTGACATTCACTTCATTTTAATTTTCATCATTACGTTTTTTGTAATATCCCGGAGATATTAAAGTGTCATCCACTAAAGTGTACAAGAATTTGTATAAATATTTTTTCAATTATAAATTTCTGGTTTTATTATTGCAGTGGTCATTTTTAATATTGAATCAGATTCCTTCTACTAATTCATTAGTAAAATTTTCACTTTCAAAGATTACTACTCTTTTAGTGAAAATCTGCTAATTCGTCTGGTCAAATTCTTCCATTAATCAAATTAGTAGGGTGTTGTGGGGTGATGTGTAACATCTTTGATTTCTGATCTACATTTCGATATTGGAAAGAACCGAATACTGTCATCTGTTTGTGTCAGTGGCGGATCTACGAGGGGGATCATGACCCCCCCCCCCCTGGAACTAACTTAGATTTGCATTGGAGAGAGAGACAACACTATAGTGTTGTATCTTTCTCTCTCATGTATGACCCCCTCCAGAAACCCAGTCTGGATCCGCCACTGGTTTGTGTTTACAGTAACTTGTTTTTGATACCTATATAACACACGAGACAGCACGTATTAAGTAATTTGATTTGATTCCGAAATTATTTGATTTCGCCAGACTTCACTTTTTTTTACTTTTAACTGTCAAACCTTTCGAAAACAAAAGCCAATAAAAGTGAAAAAAGTGAAGTCATGCGAAATCAAATCATTTCGGAATCAAATCAAATTACATAATTGACCCTCTGGTTTGGTTTCACGAATGTGCTATAAATTTCAAAAATACATAACAACATGAAGATATTTTAATTAAATTTACAATGGTGTAGGGGAGAGTGGCCATCAATGTACCAGTTTTTTCAATGAACCATTTCAATTTTCTCAGAAACAATTAAATAAAAATTCTCCTAATTTTAAATATAAATGAAGTTTGCGTAAACACACTACGTCCATAAATTTGAGACGTGTGGATTTATTCTTTACAGAGAAAACTGGAAAAAACTGTTTTTGATGTACTGAAGAAAAAATTTACCTAAAATACAAACACGTTTTTTAATTGAAATAAGGCCATTTAAAAATAAATGTACTTACGATTTATTTTGTTTTGGGCCTTAACTACAATATTCTAATGAGATAAAGATTTTGAAATATTGGATTAAGTTATAAAAAACCATTTTTGTTGCAAATGTCATGTCATTGCAAATTTCAGTGTATTTTCGATTTCCAGAGTGGTATGCTTGATTATAAAACTAGGCATGCGTACAGCATGTTACAGCGATTGTTATCAGTACTTTTCTCAACATAGCAAAACTAAAATGCCATTTTAGCTAGTTAACTTAAATTTGAGGTATATTTATGTTATACATTATCAATTAAAAAGTATTAAATAACAATATTTTATAGTATTTAATAGAAAATAAGTTTTTTTACAAAGTGAAAATTGCAATATTATTATTGTTGAACATTTTTAGTATTTTTATAGAGGTGGTTCATTGTGTACCCAGGTTGTTGAAAATGAAAATAGCTTGTTACTTTAGAAAAATCCTAAATTTTATTATTTAATCAAAATAAATCGTGTATAATATTTGTGCATTACATAGATAAGTGTTGTAATTTTATATTGATGCAAAGAAGTGCTGGAAATTGGCGAAATTCAATAAGTACTATGACCTTGAAAAAAACCCGGTACATTGATAGCCACTCTCCCCTATATAATAACTTCTAGTATTTTCAAAACTATTGTTTTCAAAAATATTGCCAGTAATAATAATAATAATAATAATAATAATAATAATAATAATAATAATGTTTTAGTGAGGTATTACCACAGCACGTGGTCGAGTCCCACACGAACAAGTGCGTAAATGCATTTTTTCCTCTCCTAAACTTGTTTTGTAAAAAAAAAAAAAAAATATTAATAATAGATTATAAAAAAAATTTATTAATATATTTATAATTTATTAATCTATTAGGGTATGTTATTTATTGGAATTATTTATTTGTTCCTGTAATTCATATTATTTATAATTTTTTTTTTAATTTTATAGAATTAACTAAAATAATATTACATATTTTAAAATAAATTAAACAAATTTAATCAAGTTTCGCACAGACAGGAATACTTAAAAACATTTTAACTAATTTTATAATCTTTTATGTAAAAATATTTATTATTGCAATAGAAATTATTAGAAAATAGTTTTACTACAACAGTCACATCGTTGCCCATCACATTTTTTTATGATGGTATGGTATTATTATTATTATTATTATTTTATTATTTATTATTATTAATACAAACAAAAAATAATAATAATAATAATAATAATAGGTAGTGATTATTAATATTAATTATTAATTATTATTAAGAAAAAAAAATTATTTTGCTATATGTTTTTATATTCAATAATATAAATTTTTTTCTTAAATTTCAAAATTTTGATTGAATATGAATATTCTTTTCTATTACTGGTCATTAACTACAGTAGGGGAGACCGGGGCTGGTTGGACCATTTTTCACTCTTCGTTGTTTAACTTCGTTAATATCCAATTTATGAAAACCTTATCGTACAGGAAACCTGCTCTGATATTTCAACTTTTATTTAAAAAAGAAAAAGTCCCGTTATTACTTTTAGTTTTTTTTTTGGGAATTTTTATTTTAGAGAAATCCAAAGTGACCCAACCCGCCCCGGCCCGGGTCAGATTGGGTCATGATTAAAATGTTACTGTTTAATTGTTAAAACATTACTTTATATAATGTACTTAGTTTTTAGGGTTATTTTATAATAAAAGAAATTGAAAAATAAATATATTTAAATTGGAGCAGTAAAAGTATAAGATTATAAAATAAAAAAATTGCTCATATTGAAAAAATGTTTTACACTAGAAAAGCTAGTCTTTTCTCTCCGTGTAGTGTAATGAAATTTAATACAGTCGAACCTGGATAAGTAGGAATACTCTTTAAGTGGAACTTTTTTTGCAGTCCCTAAACAGTTAATGCAAAATATTGAGAAAAAAACCTCTTTAAGTGGAAAACTACATCTATGTAAAAATACGTGAGAAATTTTAGTTGTCTAGAAGCACGTGTTAATATTGCATGATTGACGTCAAAGCAAGAAATTATTTTTTTTTTTTTGGGTACCTTGATTAATTTTTTTGGGTGGAGGCAGAACATTTGAAAACATCGCTCAAATAAGGGCTACCCTAATGTACCTTATATAAGTGGAATATGTAAAAAAGTATAAAATTAAGTGGAAATTGGCCTCAAGCAACCTGGATGAGTGGAATACTGGGTAACTGGGAAACCTCTATATAAGTGGAACAAAAATTTCGGTCCCTTCAGGTTCCACTTATCAAGATTCGACTTTATATATAGTGTATAAAAGTTCACTGCACGCGCAGAACTAAGTTGAGTGCGTCGTAGAACAAAACCCAGTGTTGGATCAAAGGAAAAGGCCACAGGTTCTTGCCCCCTCCCCCCAAGAATAATAAATGTCTCGCTGAATTTTAATTCTTGCGATAAAAAACAACAGAAAAAGGTTATCATTGAATGACCCCTTCCTTCAAGAACTTCGTCTGGATTTGCCCCTGGCAAAACTGCTCATATTAATCGTACACCACACACAAAAAACAAAGTCTTAAAATTAAGTCCAAAACTGAATTAAAGTGCAAAAATATCTAAATAACAGTCATATCGAGTCTTAAAGTGGAAATTAAGTGTTAAATATCCTGGTTTCTAGTTGTTGATGCTTAAAACCAGACACAGTTGAGCTGTTTTATCACAATATGCTTACGAAGATACTTTTCAGCCTTTCCGGAGGCTTAAAAGTAGTCCTGACCGCCTGACCTCAACAGAAGGGTCTTGCGCATGAGCAAACATCATATGCTAATGGCGATGCGTCCAGTATAGAAATTTCGCGACGCGATAATTTTGAACAATTTTGTAGTGAATTTTTGTGTTTGTGGTGCTTATTTGTTTGAGTGATGTAGACAATTTTCTTGAGAACAATGAATTTGTGCGTGATTTGTGATTATATGTACAAACAAACTTCTAATAGTTTATTTCAGAATATCTTGTGAAATTGTCAACACATCTCTGCTAAATTAAACTGTTAAATATCATATAATTTCACAAGATATTTGGGATTTTATAAAAAACTGTAGTTAATTTACAGTTTTTAAATATAATACCAAATCACACATAAGTTCTTAAGAAGGACTTTTTAAAATATGAACATGCTTTTATTCCTAACCTTTACAGCCATAATTAGATAATCCAGAAGATTTGATAACTATTTTTTAATTCAAATGTAGGTTTAATTTCAGCTTTCTTAATAATTGACAATAGAATAATACAGTATAAGGTTTGAAATTCAGCCCATTTATTGGCTTCAGCATAAATTTTAGTTTTTAGTGTTGCTTTGTTTCAGCCCACTGTGTGTATTGCTTTCAAGTTATTTTCTTTTGCTGAATTTCAGCCCACAGCGGCTTCTTTTGTTCACACCTTAAAAGAAGTCCAAAATTTAGACTCGTTTTAATACTTTGTTTTTTGTGTGCAAGTTTGGTGCACTTTAAAGTATGTCAACTCACACACAAAAAACAAAGTATTAAAACGAGTCTAAATTTTGGAATTCTTTTAAGGTGTAAACGAAAGAAGCCGCTGTGGGCTGAAATTCAGCAAAAGAAAATAACTTGAAAGCAATACACACAGTGGGCTGAAACAAAGCAACACTAAAAACTAAAATTTATGCTGAAGCCAATAAATGGGCTGAATTTCAAACCTTATACTGTATTATTCTATTGTCAATTATTAAGAAAGCTGAAATTAAACCTACATTTGAATTAAAAAATAGTTATCAAATCTTCTGGATTATCTAATTATGGCTGTAAAGGTTAGGAATAAAAGCATGTTCATATTTTAAAAAATCCTTCTTAAGAACTTATGTGTGATTTGGTATTATATTTAAAATCTGTAAATTAACTACAGTTTTTTATAAAATCCCAAATATCTTGTGAAATTATATGATATTTAACAGTTTAATTTAGCAGAGATGTGTTGACAATTTCACAAGATATTCTGAAATAAACTATTAGAAGTTTGTTTGTACATATAATCACAAATCACGCACAAATTCATTGTTCTGAAGAAAATTGTCTACATCACTCAAACAAATAAGCACCACAAACACAAAAATTCACTACAAAATTGTTCAAAATTATCGCGTCGCGAAATTTCTATACTGGACGCATCGCCATTAGCATATGATGTTTGCTCATGCGCAAGACCCTTCTGGTGAGGTCAGGCGGTCAGGAAACTAAAAATAAAATATTTTTTTATTAAGCCCAAATATGAAATCTATTTGCATCAAGTGAAAAAATTATTAGATTTAAATAAATTTAAATTTGACTTAAATCAAGAATTACTTATCTCAAGTAAATGTCTAATTGCATTAAGTGAATAAATTATTTGTAACTAATTATAAATTATCTAATTCAAGTAAACTTCTTATTTAATTCAAAATTCTCGAGTGCCAGAATGGTAGGAAACTAAAAATAAAATATTTTTTATTAAGCCCAAATATGAAATCTATTTGCATCAAGTGAAAAAATTATTAGATTTAAATAAATTTAAATTTGACTTAAATCAAGAATTACTTATCTTAAGTAAATGTCTAATTGCATTTAGTGAATAAATTATTTGTAACTAATTATAAATTATCTAATTCAAGTAAACTTCTTATTTAATTCAAAATTCTCGAGTGCCAGAATGTTAGGAAACTAATAAAATATTTAAAAATAATTTTAAAATCATAAAATTAATTCTAAATTATTATTCATACTTGAGTTCTACTTTATTTGTAACTGGTTTTCTATTTATTTAAGGTATTATTCTAATATTTATGTTATTTATTCCTTTAAACGAATGAATTCACTGTTTATAAAGGTTTTTACAATTTTTAAACAACATATTTCGCACATATAAACAATTATATACTTATAATTAAAAATCGCACCTACAGAGGATTCGAACCCTCAACGTTACGCACGCAAATCAAACGCTTAAGCACTAGTACACGCAAGCTCTGGTGAGAAATATCAAAATCTTCTACTGGTACGTCAGGTCTGTAAGGGGTGCTTCCTTTTTTAATTTGTGATATGTTTAGTACCATATTAAACTTTTTATAAATAGTAATTTATGAAGAAACCATTAAATACTATTATTTACAAATTAAACAATTCTTTCTAATATTAATTGTGACCGAAATCAATAAAAGTTGAGAAATAACTAATTTAATAAAAAGTACTTTAACAGAATATTAAATATTTAAATCAAAATTGAACAATAACAATTCAATTCATTAAGTAATTTAATTTACTCGAATCCATAAAATGAAGTTATTGTATTAAATAATTTTTATTTGTATTGAACAAAAAAATATTTGGCTGAAATAAATAAATTAATGGTTACAAATAACTCACTATTATAGTTTCAATTAAATATCTATTTGATCGAAGTATTTTTTTTATATATATCCGGCCCTGGTATTAAATAAATCATTATTCGCATTAAATAATTAAGTTTACTTGAATCCATAAAATGAAGTTATTATCTTAAATAATTTTTATTTGTACTAAACAAACAAATATTCGGCTGAAATAAATAAATTAATGGTTACAAATAACTCACTATTATAGTTGCAATTAAATATTTATTTGATCGAAGCATTTTTTATTTGTTTTCATAAAATAAAGTATTAGTATTAAATAAATCATTATTCGCATTAAATAATTAAAGTTACTTGAATCCATAAAATGAAGTTATTATCTTAAATAATTTGTATTTGTATTAAACAAAAAAATATTTGGCTGAAATAAATAAATTAATGGTTACAACTAAATCTCTATTATAGTTTCAATTAAATATCTATTTGATCGAAGTATTTTTGATTTGTTTTTATAAAATAATGTATTAACATTAAATAAATCATTATTCGTTTCAAATAATTTAGTTTATTTGAATACATAAAATGAAATTATTGTGTGAAATAATTTTTATTTATATCAAAAAACCAAAGATTTGAGGGAAATAAATAAATCAATTGTTTTAAATAAATTATTATTTATGTTGAATAATTTCATTTATTAGATTCAATTAATTATTTTTTTGATTCAATTACGATTTATTTGATTCAAATAAGTGTCATTTCAATAATTTAAGTTATTTAAATCAAATATATATTTTTTAGATCTAAATACAAAATATTGGAACCAAGTAAATATTTTCAAATAATTTGAATTAATTGAATCAAATAATTTTTTTTTCTGTGTAGACATGAAGTAGTGTAAGTATTATCCAAAACTGTGAGAGGCAACTCTTGCCTTCTTCTTGTTAGTTTCAGCATAATTATCCTCATTCCAAATAAACATTCTTAATCGAAGAGTAATTCGTGTTGTTAATTTTGCAATTTTCCATGTAGTTAAACATTAGTAGTTCAATTTACTACTTCAAGTAGTTAAATTTCAAAAGCAACTACAAAACCTTATTTTACCAACTACTTTCGTAGTTTTTCAACTATTTTTCCAAGCCAATACAACTTTTTAAATTCAATCGAGGACCTATTGAATTACGTCGGGTAGTTGAAAAGTAGTTATACTCTTTAACTTTGAATAAGTGCATATTCACTTATTTAGATGCCAAAGTCTTCCACTTTTTTAATAAGTGCATATACATATACACTTACAACATTTTCGTACAGTGTCTGCTTACTGTAAGCTTACCTCAACCTAATGGTGAAAACTTACTATAACCTTACGATGTAAGCTTATCGTAACCTTAAGGTATAATCTTGCTGTAATCTTAGGAAGTAAGCTTAGTGTTAGCTTATCACGACTTTACTGCATAAGCTTATTAAGGGTGGAAATTTGAATTCCACCTCACACTGACTACGGTCATATTTTGTAACCTTATAACCTTTACAGCAAACTAATTTGTAACTAATTTCTTCTAATAAGCGTGTATAATGTATAATTAGATTAGAAAATTCCTATAAAATACGCCCAAGTATGTATAATTAAATTGAAATATAATAATTGTATACCTAAAGTAAATATGTTGGCAATATTCTATAGCAAAAACCTTTTGCAGTTTTCTATAGACATAACAATTAAAATTCAGACTAATTTCTAAAAATTTCTTCTATATATTATATAGATTATTTAGTGTCAACGCGTTGGGTCTAATTTCGTTATGACTGATGTCAAAAAATTTTTCAAATGCCAATGAGGACAAGTAAACCGACCGACAAACATAGAGAAATAACGCAGCTGCGATATTCACTTACAGACATATCTGACGCAAAGCACAGGGGCTATAATCCACGAACAAATCAACTATGTTGTGCACTATATCCTGCACTTCTGGGGTTTTATATCTTTATGTACACATACACACACACATACTCACGCGCGCGAGCGAGAGAGAGAAAGAGAGTTTTATTTCATTTGTATAATGGTATAGGTGTGCAACTATATATATAAAAATAAACAGAAGCAAAAGAACGAGCATGACTGCATAACTATGCCCTGTACGCAGTGTATATACCAATATACATTTACTTGTATATTTACATTTGTGTAGACACCCTTTTCTAACTGCAAGCTATTCACATCAGCTTAACTTTACGCGGAAAGTCCAGGACAGATTTTCTTTGCTTTTGTCCTATTTTCACGTTATTGCCGATATTCTCCATCGTATAGTCCTCACATTGGAAACATAATCTCGAGACGAGTATAAAATTTGTAAAAGTTGAATGTAAAGAACGTAGTTACACATGATAAAGCCTTCTATTACAGCGAAAATTATTTAATAAATAATCTAACATAGTAAAATTAAAAGTTGAAAATAAAGTATTACCGCTTCTATAGGATGAATTTTGAAGCCACTTCAGTCAAATTATTCCCACATATATCGGATTTAAAAATGTCGGTATAAATCTCAGTTAAAATTTATAATTTAAAGTTTAAAGAAATTGATTACTACTAAGATAATAAGCATGAATAAATTGTTTAAACAGGCAAGCAGATTTATATACGAAAATCTGGTTCTTACTCTCAGGTCAAGACATCACAATAACTGCTCAATAGTGATATCTGATGTCGCTCAACAAAATAACTGAATAACGTTGGTGCCAATATTAAATTGAAATTTTTTACCCTCCCCCCCCCCTAAAATTTCGAATCCCCCAAAATTTTTTCTGGGCACGCCATGGACACTTCTAACGTTATAAATGAACATTTTTTTTAATATAGTTAAGTTATGGATATATGTATATATTTTGGATATACGCGAAGATTTAGCAAAGTCGCAGAGTTCTTTTATGATTATGAAAGAAATACTAAATGAAAGTTAAATACTTTTTAGAAACCTAGTAATAGAAAAAAAGTGTTCGAATTATTATAAAACTGTTTTCTACAAAGTTATCAACGAAATCTAAATTTTAATGCAAAAGGATATAATATTTAGAAAAAGTTATTTAATATCTCTGCGACTATTGAATAATTTTAAGGAATCTTATTGCCATAAACAGTTTTCTAAACTCTAGAGAAAACTGATTTAGATTTTAAAACGATGTTGACGTAATTTTAAATTACTTGTGTATTAGAATTTAGAAATAGAAAATCGAAAACACGGTTTATAAGAAGTAGTCGACCAAGTCGCGGACTTCGAAACCGATGCGCGTCAAAGATGCGCAGACTTTCTAGTGTCCAGCATTGTCAAACTATAAACTTTTTTATATGATTTTCATTTCGATCAATATGTATATTTTGGAGCACTGTTTAATTGACAACAAATTTTATGCATATTACTACATATATTTTTTGCAACTTGATGAAACATATATTTCTAGTGGTTTATAAATATATTCTTCAATTTTCCAAACATTTAATTTTTACTAAAATTTAATTAATCTAAATTCCAATCTATAAAAATTTTAATATCTTAAAATATTACAATGTTAATCAACTTTAAATTTAATTCATCCAAAATTTAAAAGATTTTACTTTCAATTAATTAAAATTTTAATCAACCTAATATATATTTGTATAAATTTCATAATTTATATTAACTTTTACCCATTAAAAGTGCAAGAAGCACAAATTAAAATTAAATTCTAATTTTTATTGTTTTTTTTTTATTAGAGGTCAAACAATTATAGTTCAACTAAGTCGGACGCACCCTATATTTTTCATAAATTTTTAGTTTGAAATATATTAGAGACTAATGTTTTAGGAACTTATTTCTGACATTATCTTAAATAAATACTTTATAGATCAATCAAAAATTAATTTTTTACCTTTAAAGGTTCAGAAACAATTGATTAGAATATGAAATAATTTAATTTATACTACAATGTTAAAAATTCTTCGAATCTTCATTTTTAAGTAATAAAAGTAACTGTAATAATGAAATAAATAAAGAAAACCTTGTTTAAAAAAGAGCGTAAAAGCGACGATTTTCCAATTATTATTATTATTATTATTATTTACAGCAATTTTTTAAAGTTTTTAAATTGACTTAGTTGAAATAATATAATGGTTTGACTCTTAGTTAAAATCTTTATAAGTTCTTAATTGAATACTTCGAATTTGGAATTAATGTCAAATTCATTATGACTCTAATTACCCTAAAAGTCATACCATTCATACTGTGATCCCTGCATTCATTATTTTTATTAAAAATTAAAAGTTAGATACATTTTTAAAATGTTTTCCTTTCCTTTTTTTATATTTAACTCGTGTGTTATAATTCTTCAGAGTACAAATTTGGTTAATTTTTTTTTAAATAATAAACAGAAACTGTTATGCATTTTATCTACTATATTTTTTTTGAATTTAAAAAAATTGGTTTCTAAATAAAAATCATGATTTTTATCGTGCTTGCCGGAAATTTTAAACAATAGAAGTTTATTTTAATTGTCAAAACTTACTTAATTTAATTACTGTAATTAAAATAAATATTTTGAATCTAAAAATATGTGGTTTTCCTAGTTTTAAATATTTATTTTAAATATTAATAGATGGAAAAAATTTATTTATTAAAATTGATTTAAAATTCTATGAAACCCAGGACATATTTTCATAAAGCTTGAAATATGATTGCATACATATTCATGAGCATTGGCGGATCCACGGGGGGGGGGTCATGGGGGTCATAACCCCCCCCCTGGAGCTAACTTAGATTTGCATGAGAGAGAGAGACAACACTATAGTGTTGTCTCTTTCTCTCTCATGTATAACCCCCTCCTGAAACCAAGTCTGGATCCGCCACTGTTCATGAGCACAATAGAAAGAATTATCAAGCAGTCGATTAAACTTAAATCCTGGTGTAGTAATACAGAGTGAGAAATTATTGGTTAATAAGTAACCAAAGGTTGTTTACGAAATGTTCGAAATAGTTCCAAATGTTGATCTCTACCACTTAAAATTTATTCAACAGTCGAGGAATCGAGGAAACGTAACGTCTATTATGCTATAGTTAAGTGTCATTCATTTCATTTCAGGAACCCTCATGTATTCTTGAATGTCCGTGGAGTATAAGGCGCCGTCTCAAGCATCGTCGTGCGATAGAACTCGCGTTCGAAACCCGGTTGCGAGGTTTTTCGTTAATAAATTAAAATTTGCGTTTATATTAGGGAAAATATGTATGCGATCTAGTGTAAGTGTTAGGTTAGAATGCGAGTAGGTAGGAAAAGAAAAGTGTAAATAAACGAAAATTTATCTGTGAATGTGGCAGAAGATTGTGTGTTTAAGTGTATAATGAATACATAATGAAAGGAATAACACTGTAACGCACCAACGAGCTTTTTTCGTTTTCAGTGACTGTCACAAAGGGGCGGCTTTAGGCAAAGTGTTCGGGAGGGGCGATATATGGGATAGAAAGAGATAGCATCATAGTGCTATCTCTCTCTCTCCTATACAAATATAAGATTCTCGGGGGGGGGGGGGGGGCGGTCGCCCCAATCGTCCCACGTAAAACCGCTACTGCTGTCACACAGATTTTAGAATATTGTTACGTAGCAAGCGGCGGTTTCATATTTAGTGACTGTCGCTTAGATTTCAAAACACTATTGTGCGCCAACCGTCTTTTTATTTTCAGTGACTATGGTTGAAACTTTTAGACACAGTAACATAGTACACTACTTTTTCATTTTAAACGACTAGTTATCTAAATTGTACAAAATAATAATTGAAAATATCAAACACTTTTTTCTAAATTTCCTGTAAAGTAATCTAATTTTTCGACATTTAAAAATCTAACTACAGTAGGACGTCTCTTAAGTTAAATCCTCTTATGTTAAATCTCAGGGCTGTCAGTTTAAACAAAATTATGGGTGACTTGTCTTTTTTTCTTTTGATTACAAAAATTTGAAAAATAATAACCTAGTATAAAAAGTTATTCTTATATTTTTTAATTTGCCACTTGTTAAGAGTAATGATTTTCTTAAAACTAATATAAAAGAATAAAAGTATTATATTCCTTAATACTATTTTACTTTATATTTACAGAGTATAAAACTTTATTTTAAAAATCAGTAGAGAAGAAAATCTCCAAGACATAAACATAATTATGTCATTAAATATACTGCACTTAACTTCATGCAGAAGAAAACAAAAACAAATTTCAAATAAGATTTTTCACAATAACCATAACAAAATTTGCACTGACATTTAAATTATTCGCCCCTGAATCATATGACATATGACGATTTTGATTGGTTGTTCTCTTAAGTTAAAAATTGTACCACCGTTTAACTTAAGAGACGTGTTACTGTACTAGAAACATACATTTTGCTTCCTTATAGAGGAAGCTTTGTGATCGTTAGGATTTTCTATTTTCCAAAAATAGTCTAAATCGACTTATTTTTGTCTAAAAAACTTAAATTTTCATTCCTTAGCAAATGTTTAACTTAAATAAATAGTTTATTTAACTATTTAAATAGTTTAAACATTAAATAGAAGCAATATACTGAAAATGGTTAATATTTTTTTTAATTTTTTTTGTTTAGTAAAAAAAAATTTATGATCCAATAGAACATTTTTTTCATATTTCGAAAAAAAAAAATTCCATTTTATTTTTGTGCTGTTTTCATGAATTCTGAATTTAGGACAATTGCTTTCGAAGAATAATGCAATCTGGTTCTTTCGCAGTTAGCAGGCCCGGATTAACCAAACATGGGGCCATAGGCAGACGCTGGTGGGGGCCCATGCAAGGAATGGATTTTTCCGAAAACTCAATGTCGAAAAAGCAGTTTCAAAATTTGACGCTTTTTTAATAAGCTGACTTTTTGAATTTCTAAAAACTTAAAATTATTTTATACAAAATAGTTTTCAGATTTTTAAATGTCTAAAAGAATTTTTGAAAGTACTTTTTGTGGAAAATATTTTAGCTGGTGGGGGCCCTTTTTGGTGGGGGCCCCTAGGCAGTTGCCTAGTTTGCCTACATATAAATCCGGCCCTGGCAGTTAGTGTGTCATGACACGTATAGAATAAAAGTTTAAAAAGTTTTGTCATTGCCAAGTTTATTTAGGACGCAATAGAACAATTCTTATTTTGTTCGCTCAAAAAACACCCCAAAATTTTAGTCGTATGTCAAAAATAATATGTTCCTCGTTCAGCCCTTAGGATTTGTTACTACTATACATATTACATAATTATATACTGCTTAATAATTCCATACCTCAGAAAAATTTGGTCCGTCGGCCCTGTATAAACATGATGCTTAAACTTATTTTAATTTATTACGTATAATTTTAATTATACTTTTTATAACTCAGTTCTAAAAACGGCGTAGATTGTACTTCTCGCGATAGATAGAAAACTAACGTTAACTGAACGGAGTGTAAAATGAGCTTTAGAGTGCGAATAAGAAAAATAATGTAACGCAGAAAAGATAGACTTAATCGATGTTTTTAACAAGTACAGTAAATTTGACACATTACAACAATTCCGTCTACTGCGCAAATGCGACGCCGCGAGTCATACCAGTCATACGTTCGCGGACAGAATTGCTATTTGTTTACATCGTTTACATATTTTCGGTTAAGTAAAGCAGAGGTAAAAGTGAATATGGCAATAAATAAAAACAATATCAATTAATATTATTAGTTGCCAAGTTCGGTGTGGCATCTTGTTTCAATTGTTTCGTGTCGTGTTTTTCTGAAATCGTTGAGAGTGAAAACCTAACCTCATGCTTAAGTAAATTATAAACAAAACGAATGCAGGAATTTAAAGATCTTTCCAATTTATTGTTGAGATCATCCGTAATATCATCATATACGGGGCAACAATAACCAAAAAGGGGAGAATAAGCGTCTTTATTAAAAGCAGCCGCGTCGGAATAGGCAACGAATCTCTATTTCTATAAAGATGGCGTAGTATTATATAAACTTTGCGCGAGATAGAAATTAGAATGGACACCGAACTCGACTTTTTGTGATATTGAAAATTCCAACCCCCTCCCAGGGGGTAATAGGGTGAGAAGGAGGGAGAATTTGTTGATGGTAGCTTTTTTTGGTTTCAGAGCCCAAAAAAAATTAAAATAGACACCGAACTCGACTTTTTGTGATATTCAAAATTCCAACCCCGTCCCAGGGGGTAATAGGGGGTGAAGGAGGGATTACTTTTATTTTTATTTCAGTATATACGGGCGGGATATATTTTAGCCCCCCAAAAAACATAGGAATAGACACCGAACTCGACTTTTGGTGCATTTGTAAAAAACTAATTATTATTAACAATATTTTGTTTAAACAATTGCAAATTGTTATTGTGGTTAATTTTACTGAATACTTTTTTTAATTTTAAATGTAAAAAATAGTCGATTTAGAAAAAACTACAACGCGCTAGGTTTATTTGAATAACAGCTGTAAATTAACAATAATAAATTGTGTAAACAAATTAAAAATACATAACAATATCTATAATGATTTGTAAATTGACTATATGTAACAATTTTGTTGAAAAATCCTAAAGAAACTATTAATTTGTAATTTAAAAAAAATTAGGTTTTTTTAATTTATGGGGGTTGTTTATAACCCTACAAAAAATAGTTAATATTAATAAATTATTAAATATATTATGAAATATTGTTGTTTGAGGACTTTTCAAGATGTGATTCGCTGTATGGCTGTTTTGAGTGATTTTTGTGGATTTTGTTGCGAATTTACGAAAAAGTTCGTTTTTCCCATGTAAAATCAAGGGGAAATTTCAAGGGGTTTGAGCCACCTCTAAATATTGTCCGATTTCAAAACAAAAAAATACGGGTATTTTTTTTCGATTTGGAAACTTTTTGGGGGGTAGCAGCAAAACATTTCAAAAAATGTTTCAAAAAACTAGTGCGCATGTATACATTTATTTGTTTCGTTTTAAATTAAATTTAATGAAAAGGAAATTTAATTTCCTTTCCTTGAATTTTCAAACAAATTGTCGATATGGTTGGTTTCTTAGTCACACGTTCATGGACAGCCAAATATGTAAGACGGAATTAAGTTTGAGGTCATAATTCTGTGAAAATTTGAAATTATACTAACTAGCTTAGAACGCGTAATAAACTATTATGGGTCATATATGAGAGAGAAAGAGATATCAACTATAGCGCTATCTCTCTCACTCTCATGTAAATCTAAGTCTTCTAAGGGGGTCATGACCCCTGTAACCTCCTGCCTGGACACGCCCCTGGTGATAGAGCATTTAACGGGCAATTAAAAGGTCCTGGGTTCGTCCCCAGCGGAGTTAGAAGTACACGGAAAAAATAATTTCTTGAATATTACTGAACTTTGTACTTGAGTTTGGGGCAAGGGAGAAAATTTAGTACTAATTCAAACCTAAATATTTTAGGTAAATAATGAACTAGTTCCTGAAAAATTCTTAAAAATTAGATGGAAAATAAAATTTATATTTTGACTTCTCTCTAAATTTGAAACAGCGCAAAGTATACAGCTATTTCAAAACAGCGTATATACGCTGGTGAATTAGTGAATTTCGCTGTTAATCAGTGGAAAAATCGCTTTTTGATCAGCGGATATACGCTGTTTTGAAACAGCGGTATACTTTGGGCTGGTTAAACAGCGAATTTTCGCTGTTTCAAATTTAGAGAGTTCTTTCGGTCTGATTTTAAACATACCATTTACCTATAGATTGGTGATTTAAATTAAATATTTTAAAATCTGAAACGGAAAAATTAGAAGCTGGAAGATTCGAACTCGCGACCCCTCACTCTAAAGGTCCCCGCTGTATCAACTAGGCCATTGACGCAGTTACAAGTTTTTACATATACGTTATATACGAGCATTCAGTAGTATTTACTGAAATATAAAGTGCTGAACCATATTTTAGTTTCTACATTACTGTTTTGGGATTTCTTCTGAATTTTCCTTAATCGTTAATAAAAGCTCATTAATAATCGTCAAATTTTCTCTATTGTCCCAAACTTATGAATAAATTCCGTACTTATTCATGAATATTTTTTTTCCGTGTATCCAAATTTTTTCACAGTTTTCTCTCATTTTAAATTGTTGGTCACAATACATAAAATTACTACAAAATAATATATCAAATAATAATCCAAATTTGTTTGTTTTACGTTTATTTAGATGTAAATTTTGTTAAATTGTGTTCTTTTCAGTTTTTTAGTTAAATTCTTTTTATGTCTTGGTTTAACCTACAAAATTGCATTATGAGTTTTATATGTGGTAACAATGTTTATAATTTTTAGTTTTATGTCCTGAGGAGGCCTTCCTTTTAGTTGGCGAAACGTTGACACTAATTATGCTTTGACTGTCAAATTTTATTAAAATGACATTGTCTGGAGAATACGTTTCTTTTATTTCTTGATATTATTTGACAGACGTAAAACAAAGAAATTTGGATTATAGCTAACAAAAATTGCTATCAATATAATAGCAATTAGGGTTTGCTAAGGCAGCTAATCGTTTTTCTCTATGAGCATATAGTCTTAAAATTATATTTTTTCATGAGAATTTTCTCTTAATAGGTAATTATCAATTTTAGAATTTTTATAAACTTTAGATATTGCATAATAATAAAAGCTTTATTCGAGCATATTTAATGTTATATGTATAAAAATAGTATTGAAGAGTCATTGAGATGTTATAAGAACCACAATAAAAGTGTCAAACACCCCACTATCATATTCATTAATAATACAGTTGGAGTAATGACTAAACGTACCAAGAAAGAGGTTCAATATCTACGCTCCCTATATAAACACTTAAATCTCGGTGAAGCTTGCAGGAGCACGAAATGCTTTAGATGGAAGAATCATGTTACAATAGTATTTTTTCCTGTGATGTAAAGCATACATAACAATTCTTAATGAGATAAAATATTTCAAACATATTGTTCAATAAAAAAACGAAAGAAAATTTTACGGCAGTTAGATTATATTATATTTTTGTACAAATTTTATTGTTATTGAAATAACAAATACCTCTTTACACTAAGAAAAGTATTATTGTAATAACTATAAAATAACTTTGTTGAGTATTTTTTGTTCTTTCAACAAAAGTTTGGTTTAAACGACAAAAAAATGTACTTCTTTTAATAAAAAATTTAGTTGTCTTAATCAAACATTTTTTTTAAAGCATTTCTTGAATAAACTAAATAATTTTATTCGGCTTACTAATTGTTGAAAACACTTAAACGACACTTAAAGCTGTTTACTTGTTCAATTTCTCTTCAGATAAGATTTTCCGTTTCAAAATAAAAGTATTTGAAAAGCGAGGAACATGATAGGAACAACCATGCCACTTGCCGATTTTGCAGGGCATAATTTCAAATAGGCGGTTATATTGAAAACGGTTAGATTTTTTATTTTTGGTTTTTATATCATTACATCGGTTTGAGTATAAAAGGAAAATGAAGATAAAAGTGATAACTACGGGACTCATTAATTGATTTAGGCTTGAGCCGATATATTGATTCATTTAAAAATTCATAATAATTAAAATAATTCTGTATGGTAAATATAACACTGCAAAAACAGGTGTCTTAAATTGTTCAAAAATGTCTTAAAATAAGACATTTTTCGTGTCTTAGACACCAAAAGTATCTTAATTTAAGACATTTTTGGCCAATTTAAGACACCATGTTTTTGCAGTGAAGCTACACCATAGCAACATATAGCCGGTTTTTTGTATTGTTCATATCTTTATATTTTAATTTTTTTAAATTATAATACTCCTGAACATATCGCCAAGGTTTAAGAACAAATTAAAATTAATGAATTAATTAAATCCTTCTTCTTTATCTATAAAGATCATTCAATTCAATCATTTTGTTGTTGTAACAAATTTTTTGTTGTCTTAAGAATTTGGGATTGTTATAGTAACAAAACCATTTCAGTTTTTGCAATGACAACAAACCTAATTGTTAATACAACACAACAAATTCGTTATAACAACAATTTAAGTTTATTAGCTCTACATATTAACAATTTGATATATGTCTTAGTTACTAGTTTGGTAAATATTAATACTCTTTAAATATAAAAAGGGCTCAACATTTAGTCCTGGTTAAATCCCTTAAAATAGCCCTAGATATTTAGCCTATATCTAAAAAAATGCCTAGGCGATTTAACTATGCTCCTAGTTATGAGAGGAGTCCACTAGGAATCAGAGTTACTTTAACTAGGAATTCTGGATACCTCAATCAGGATTACTAGTTAAGCTAGGGTCAGCCTAGCTACTACATTTAAGTCGATAAAAATTAGAAATATCTATTGATGCAATTGAAGTAGTACTGCTATTAGTGGAACTGAACCTCCAATTTCTTATTTTTACACAAGCAATAAAATGTATTCTTTATTTTGTTTATTTTAACTGTTAGTTAAAGAGTTTTAAAAGATTTTTAGTAAATTATGACTTTATGGTTATAAACATAGATATATATATGTTTATGATTCCTTCAGGTGAAAAGCAATTTAATTGATAATAGTCAAGACCCTCAGGGCCGACGGAACAAATTTTTCCGGGGTGTGGAATTATTCAGCAGTTTGAGTAGGAGGTGAGAGCTCTAAGCTTAAATTTTTTGGGGTGTGGAGTACTATCTATACCATCCGCACAGTTCGCGTCGGTTCTGATCATATATGGTCATTGCATGCCACTTTTTCAAAATCAAGTACTTGATATTTTAAAACTCTTAAAAGTTTCCACTACAGACATTTTACAAATGAATAAAATGTGTAAGTCCACATGAAAAGGGCCCACTTTGTCGATTTTATTTTCCGAGATATTCTCATTTTTCTAAAGAAGATTCAGATTTTCAAAATTTTAATTATTGATGAAAAACAATATACTAAGAAATGTCCCACGTCGAATCATGCATTTATCATAACTTTATCCTAATTAAAACAGAAAAAAAATTATTTTTAATTTTGAAAATGCTTAGGCGCTAAAAGTAATCTTGAACTTTAAACTCGTTTTTCTCAAAATTAGGGTTTTTACACTTCGAACTTTGAATACTTGTAACTTTGTGAATTTTTCATCTAAAATGGTCCAAGCCCTCTCCAAATGTTCAAAATTTAATGAAAAATATGGTTATATAAATAAGTCCAATAGTGCCAAAAATTAATTACATTAATTACAAGTATATTAAATTTGTAAAAAACAATTTTCTTCCTTTAAAAAAATAAATTTCAAAAAATTATAACCAAACGAAATAATTCGAAGACAAGATATGATTACGTGCTCGACTGCGTAATTTTGTAAAATAATTTATTTCTAAAAAACTTTATTTATCCAAATTGAAAAAATTATTTTATTTAAATGAAAATGCCCTTTAATATAGTACATGTAAATAATTTTTTATAATTTACGCATTTGTATTATATATTATTGAAATTAATTATATAAATAATCTTTTATTCTTAAATAATAATATTAAATTAAAATTAAAATAATAATTAATAATTATTAGCTAATTATGTTTGTATATTTTGCAATTATTGTATTAGAATATTTATTTATAAAGTTTTAATAAGTTAGGAGATTGGATTATATAAACTGTATATCAGTATATACAGAGAATAAATAAATTCTATTCTATTCATTTATTTTTTATAAATAATATGTTCCAGAACTATTATAATGTAAATAGCATATAATCCAGGTCTGAACTTGCCAAAGTCATTTGTACCGACTCTCAGTGGCGGTTTTACGGGGGGGCGAATGGGGCGACCGCCCCCCCCCCCCCTCGAGAATCTTATATTTGTATAAGAGAGAGAGAGATATCGCCTCCCGAACACTTTGCCTAAAGCCGCCCCTGCCGACTCTCAACTACCCGTTATAAGCGAGTGGTTAGCGTACGATTCCTGCGAGCGAATTCGTCTATAGGGTCGTGGGTTCGTTACCCCCTTGAGCGTGCGAAATTTTAATTCATAGGTTATGTGTTTATATGTTTAAGTTGGAGTGGAGTAGTCTCAATTTAGGGTTTAGGGTTGGCGGCCGATGGACCGGTTATCTGTCCGATCTGACCAACGACACCCACCCAATCTAAGGTGTTTCCACCTTGCCGATAGATGAATGGCACTGGCGTTACCAAATCCGCCGTGAAGCTGCCGGGGATGATACGAACGTCGCTCAACCTACGTGCTCTTTAATTTGGCGTCTGTAAAGTGTAGACGTCGCGGTCGGTTGTTGGTGCCGGAAGCCTGTGCGGCGCGGCTGACGCACAATCGTCGTCAGTGGAACGCTCGTAGCTGTCACATACGGTGGTTCTAGGATACCGGGCGCCCTTCTAGCGATTTAATGCCTTATGCACATATCGGAGCTCTGTGTAGATGGACTGTTTTCTTTTCAAGGCTCGTTGGAATCAAATGGATGGTTTTAAATTTAAACGATGCAGGAGGCAGCGAGAAATTCCAGCAGGAGCGAAGCTGGTGCAGGTCCATGGTCTTTGACGGTGGAGGACTTTCCAAGGTTCAGGCGAGGAAGCGCGGCTAGCATAAGCAGCTGTGGCGTTTCCTAACGCCACAGCTTAAAGGCTTTAATGCTTGCGAGCCACTAAGACTCAAGTGTCAAAGTCTGCGAGCCGAAGAAGCCGCCATTTTTGTAAAAATGGAGCTTGAGCTCCAGAAAATCCTGGACAAAACAAAGGTCCAAAGAAACGTCGCGGCAGAGATCCTGACTGGCCTGAATAAACTTAGTCACTAGATCTCTGAATTAAACGTGAAACATAAAAAGGCAGACTCTGTTGCCGTCAGCTACAAATGCGGAGCTACTGAGGTAAACGAGAATCGTGTTGACCGAAATGAAATTAGGGAGCGCTTTCAGGCCAGAGCAATGAGAGCCCTTGTATTGGAGTGCAAAAGAAAAAGATATAATGGTAGAGGGTCACCTCCAGAAATGAAGAAGCAAAAGAAGCCTGCGGAGACCTCGACTGATAAGTTAAAGGCTCCAAAGAAAAAGTCAAAGGAGGAGGTGACCCAGGTTCTACATTCCAAAATCGCAGTGTAGGGGACTAGGCCCCCCAAGGAATCGATGGTGCTGGTTCGAGTTTGTCAGGAACAGACCTATGGTTCTGTCCTTGACAAACTCAGAAAGCAGGTTGATTCTGGCGCTTGCCAAACAACTGTCGTGGGTGCAATGTCGGAAAAGGAGGGAAACCTCCTTCTTCGCTTGGGATGAGGTCAGATGGAAAGGCGTTCGCGGTTAGGGTTGCTCAAACGGTCGATGGAATGTTACCAGAGGTTAACTCTGGAAATCCAAGATCTTGACTGTCTTACAAAAAAAAGAGAGTTGTTGCTGCTCTCGGAAAGCTATTGAAAACTCCGGGAGAGGAAAAACAGGTGTCGATCCTACACACAAAAAACAAAGTCTTAAAATCATGATTGGCTACTTTTAATATTTGACTTAAATTAAGTCCAAAACTGAATTAAAGTGCAAAAATATCTAAATAACAGACATGTCGAGTCTTAAAGTGAAAATTAAGTGTTAAATATCCTGGTTTCTAGTTGTCGATGCTTAAAACCAGACACAGTTGAGCTGTTCTATCACAATATGCTTACGAAGATACTTTTCAGCCTTTCCGGAGGCTTAAAAGTAGTCCCCAGACCGCCTGACGTCACCAGAAGGGTCTTGCGCATGAGCAAACATCATATGCTAATGGCGATGCGTCCAGTATACAAATTTCGCGACGCGATAATTTTGGACAATTTTGTAGTGAATTTTTGTGTTTGTGGTGCTTATTTGTTTGAGTGATGTAGAAAATTTTCTTCAGAATAATGAATTTGTGCGTGATTTGTGATTATATGTATAAACAAACTTCTAGTTTATTTCAGAATATCTTGTGAAATTGTCAACACATCCCTGCTAAATTAAACTGTTAAATATCATATAATTTCACAAGATATTTGCGATTTTATAAAAAACTGTAGTTAATTTACAGTTTTTAAATATAATACCAATAAATCACACATAAGTTCTTAAGAAGGATTTTTTAAAATATGAATATGCTTTTATTCCTAACCCATACAGCCATTATTAGATAATCCAGGAGATTTGATAACTATTTTTTAATTCAAATGTAGGTTTAATTTCAGCTTTCTTAATAATTGACAATAGAATAATACAGTATAAGGTTTGAAATTCAGCCCATTTATTGGCTTCAGCATGAATTTTAGTTTTTAGTGTTGCTTTTTTTCAGCCCACTGTGTGTATTGCTTTCAAGTTATTTTCTTTTGCTAAATTTCAGCCCACAGCGGCTTCTTTCGTTTACACCTTAAAAGAAGTCCAAAATTTAGACTCGTTTTAATACTTTGTTTTTTGTGTGTAGGGCCGAACAAGCGCGGATCTTAATTGGCGATCGTAGTCGCAGACCAAGATGAGGCCAAGAAACTTGAAGAAGTTGGTCGAGTAAAGGTGGGCTTTTTGTGTTGCCAGGTCCGTAAAAGGCTGATGGTAACCAGGTGCCATAAGTGCCTGGGATACGGCCACAGAAAAGCGGAATGCAAGGGTGTTGACAGTTCCTTTGCAGGTTATAAGTGAGGAGGATCAGGCCACACCCTAGCGGAATACCAGAAGGAAGCTTTCTGCTTCTTGTGTGCGGGCGAACTCAGCACAGGAGCGAAAACGTCACATGTGGCAGGCTCAGGGAAGTGCGCCTGTTTCAAAAGAGTTCTGAAACAGCGAGCAGACGCGGATAGAAGCACTTTACTTCCTCTGGAAGCGTCTATAAAAGTAATTGAAGGTTCGTCTGGATCTTCGAGCAATCTCGCGCTGTTTGAGGGTCCAAACAATCGCCAACGCAAGTAGGTTCCACATTAAAAGGAAAAAGACGCCTGGGTGGCAGTGTCAAGATATAAAACCACTTCTGATGGCGATGCGCGCGGAAAGTGCTAGCCGGGAGTGGTTCTAAGGTCCCCAATGAAGGGTGTGTTTCTATCGGGTCGGCAAATTAATTAATTGCAGTAAATAGTTGGTTAACAAGACTTAGTACTGTTATACTTGAATGATTCCTGTTATACTGGACTAAGTCCTAGTAGTGGAGCAATTCATTTCCATCGTAACGTTCCCCAAATCATACATGTGCGGACTAGGAGTGAATCCCAAACTTTTCACCTTTGAGCGCAAGTGGTATATAATTCAGTGCTTTTTAACTGTAATGAGTTCAAAACATACAGCACTGTTTTTCTATAATTCGTGATGGAAATGAATTGCTACGCTAATAAGACTCAGCACCTTTTTTTTAAACTCGATTTTTCTGCGTGCATCAATGTAAAGAAATTAGGCTGTCTTTATTTCCGTGTTGCTTACGATAATTTTTATTCCAAAGGCACAAACAAGGCGCTTTTAGATACCTGATGACAGGAATTGGATGTCGTTCATTTGTTTGATCATATGAAAATGGGCGGCTATTTTTGTCCTAGGAAAAAAATAAAGCATGAACCATTTTTTTCCAATTACAAAAATAGACGTGATTTTCATATGTTCGAATAAATGAACGACTTCCAATGCCTGTCTTCAGGTATTTAAAAGCGCCATTTTTGTGCCTGTGCTACATTCGTTCTTCGAACGGTTCTGATCGACAAAAAAACACGACCTTCGCTCCCTTGATGCATAATATACTATTTTATACTTTAGTCAATAAAAAGCTGAGTAAAATTAGGGCATATCAGATATGCTTCGCGACAAATGTTTTTCAGTGAAAGCGTTAAACGTTACAACTAATGCAAAATGCATAGTTACTTTATGGTTAATAATACAAAAAATACTTAAAATTGATAATCGTTTATTTTTGGAAATAAAAAAGCAACTTAAAATCTAGAACTGCGCACGAGACGAGATTTAACAGTGTATCGTTTCGGTCTCGAAAAAATGAAAAGTTGATGGGCTTGTCTCGGTATCGTACTCTCAAAAGTCTTCCCCTTTTTCAGTAAGTGTATATGCACTTATTGAAAAAGTAGAAGACTTTTGACATCTAAATAAGTGAGTATTCACTTATTCAAATTTAGATTAAAATTTAGGTCTCTTCATTAATATTATGGTCTCTTTTAGTATCGTAAATTGAAAACACTGTTTAAAAAAATAATAATAAAAGACAAATACAAAATTTTATAAATTTTTATAGATTTATTTAAAACAGACTTGATTACACATTTAAATGATTCGTTTGACAATACTTATATGCCAAAATACTAATCAACGCAAAATATTTTTGTGAAAACTTGACCAAAAGTGAGTCTCGACAAGACTGGCTTTTATCGTAGTATCGTCTCGGAATCTCAAACTGAAAAAATAAGCCTCTAGCCAATTTCTAGGTTAAAGATACTCGGAACAAAACAAACAAGTTACCAGCGATCACAACAGAACTTGAAGGTAAACAGTAGCCTTTATTCGGCTACAATAAAAGAAGTTCTTTGCAGGTGATATATCAACAACCTCTCTCGTCTACATTTAATCAAAAATTGGTTATATTTAGTCAACTTATTTCCTCAGTGCATCGAAAAACGGGTCGATATCTGATCTTTGTCTCGTGTGCAGCCCTAGGTCTATCCCAGGTACTTTCTAAATCTGAGTAAGTTAATATTTACTTCTTTTAAGTCCACAATCGTAGACCTTATTTGACAAGTACATATAAGCCCTTGTTCACTGAGAAAAATGTTTAGTTATAGCAACAAAAATTTGGTTGTTATTTAATCAACCAAACTATTTGGTTGATAAAACTAAATTATTTGGTTCAATGTTGTTTGTTGGCATAACAAACATTTTTGGTTGTCACAAAAAAAATTTCTATTTGGGAGCTAACTAACCCAGGTGCGAATTTTCGGGCGGCTAACACATATAATTACACAATTCCCATGTTATAAATTTAATTACACAAATATAATCAGATGAGAATGTAGAAATTTAATATTAATGAAAACCCGAAACAGAAAAATTTCATTAGTCATGAAGATTCGAACCCGGGTTTTCCAGCTACCAGTCTAGTACACCGAAAAAAATGAATAGGCGATTTGGCTATGCTCCTAGTTACGAGAAGCGCCCACTAGGAATCCAGAGTTACATTAACTATAGGATCCTGAATATCTCAATTAGGATTTCTAGTTAAAGTTACTCTGATTCCTAGTGGGCTCCTCTCATAACTAGGAGCATAGTCAAATCGCCTATTCATTTTTTCGGTGTAGGCTAACCACCATCCCATGAGAGATATGAATGATTAATGAGAAATAAACCAAATTATATCCAAATTATCTTTAGAGGACACAACCAATTTATATTTGGTTGTCACAACCAAATTATGTTTGGTTCAACCAAATAAGAGCAACAAAATAATATTGTTGCCCCAAAAAACTTGTTGTGTTACGCCAACCATATCGTTTTGTTATACTGATCAAAATATTGTTGTTACAACCAAGAATGGTCAACTAAAAAATATTGTTGATAAAACTAGACCTTTTTTCTCAGTGTATATGCGCTTATGATTACGAAAAAGTGAGTATTCACTAACATATGTATATTACTGAAATAAGAATTTTCACTTATTTACATGTGGAGAGTATAACATCTGCAAGTGTAATTTTTTAAAAAAGGGTATTATTCTCTCTAAATCTGAAGTATTTAAAAGTAACTAATTTGAAAGCAAAAATTCAGTTTCAACTATATGTAAGTTATTTTTGACTAATGATTAGTCATATTTGACTAATAATTAGGTATTTTTCACTAATTACACTGAGAAAAATGTTTAGTCATAGCAACGAAAATTTGGTTGGGCCAACCAAATTATTTGGTTGTTATTTAATCAACCAAACTATTTGGTTGAGACAACTAAATTATTTGGTTCAGTGTTGTTTGTTGGCATAACAAAAACTTTTGGTTGTCACAACTATATTTTTTTATTCGGGATAACAAAAATTTTGGTTGGCATAAAAAAAATTTTTATTTGGGAGCTAACTAACCCAGGTGCGAATTTTCGGTCGGCCAACATATATAATTACATAATTCACATGCTATAAATTTAATTACACAAATATAATCAGATGTGAATCTAGAAATTTCATATTAATGAAAACCTGAAACAGAAAAATTTCATTACACTGTAAAAACAGGTGTCTTACAAGTGTCTTATTTTAAGACATAAGACGTTTAGAAAGCGTCTTACAGGTATTTTTAAGACACTTTCTCAATGGTTAAAAATTAAGACACCCTAAAATGTCTTAAAAGTGAAGACAAAATAAGACACCTGTTTTTAGAGTGTAGTCATGAAGATTCGAACCCGGGTTTTCCAGCTGCCAGTCCAGTAGGCTAACCACCAGCCCATGAGAGGTATGAATGACTAATATGGAATAAACCTTATAGCTAGACAGTTCAGTAACACACACAAAAAACAAAGTATTAAAACGAGTCTAAATTTTGGACTTCTTTTAAGGTGTAAACGAAAGAAGCCGCTGTGGGCTGAAATTTAGCAAAAGAAAATAACTTGAAAGCAATACACACAGTGGGCTGAAAAAAAGCAACACTAAAAACTAAAATTCATGCTGAAGCCAATAAATGGGCTGAATTTCAAACCTTATACTGTATTATTCTATTGTCAATTATTAAGAAAGCTGAAATTAAACCTACATTTGAATTAAAAAATAGTTATCAAATCTCCTGGATTATCTAATAATGGCTGTATGGGTTAGGAATAAAAGCATATTCATATTTTAAAAAATCCTTCTTAAGAACTTATGTGTGATTTATTGGTATTATATTTAAAAACTGTAAATTAACTACAGTTTTTTATAAAATCGCAAATATCTTGTGAAATTATATGATATTTAACAGTTTAATTTAGCAGGGATGTGTTGACAATTTCACAAGATATTCTGAAATAAACTAGAAGTTTGTTTATACATATAATCACAAATCACGCACAAATTCATTATTCTGAAGAAAATTTTCTACATCACTCAAACAAATAAGCACCACAAACACAAAAATTCACTACAAAATTGTCCAAAATTATCGCGTCGCGAAATTTGTATACTGGACGCATCGCCATTAGCATATGATGTTTGCTCATGCGCAAGACCCTTCTGGTGACGTCAGGCGGTCAGGGGACTACTTTTAAGCCTCCGGAAAGGCTGAAAAGTATCTTCGTAAGCATATTGTGATAGAACAGCTCAACTGTGTCTGGTTTTAAGCATCGACAACTAGAAACCAGGATATTTAACACTTAATTTTCACTTTAAGACTCGACATGTCTGTTATTTAGATATTTTTGCACTTTAATTCAGTTTTCGACTTAATTTAAGTCAAATCTTAAAAGTATCCAATCATGATTTTAAGACTTTGTTTTTTGTGTGCAGACACCGTTGGCTCAACTATCAGACCCAAGTTCGGCCGACCGTCTGGTATTGGTTTTTATTGAGATTTTATTTATATTATTATCGGCAGCTTACTTACAAACTAATCACCAATTTTTTTAATAATTGTTTGGTTGTCACAACCAAATTATGTTTGGATGTCACAACCAATTTCTGTTTGTTTGTCACAACCAAATTATGTTTGGTTGTCACAACTAAATTATGTTTGGTTCAACCAAATAAGAGCAACAAAATAATATGGTTGTCCCAAACAACTTGATGTGTTACGCCAAACAAATCGTTTTGTTATTCCAATCAAAATATTGCTGTTACAACCAACAATGGTCAACTAAAAAATATTGTTGGTAAAACTAAACCTTTTTTCTCAGTGTACTGAAACAAAAACTCAGCCACGATTTTACTAATAAGTTATTTTTAACTATTTCAAATTTAGGGAGTAAACTAGGGCAGAATCGTGTTTTCCATATATAAGTATAAGTTTTGTTTCCTAATGAATATAAATATTTTGCATAAATCTATTTTACTCTTTTAATTATATTTGCATTTTTAGAAGATATTTATTAGGCTAGAATGTTCATAAAAAAGTTACCTGCACTCTTGATTCTGGTAAATTGATTTTCAGGGCAACTTCCTCCCGCATGAAAATGTCAGGATATCTGGTCTTTCCAAACAAGGCTTCTAATACATCTAACTGAGCTCTAGTAAAGGTCGTTCGTTCGCGGCGTTGTTTACGTTGATTCATACCTAGAATAAGTAATAACAAATATCTATTAGTTGTTGAACATCAAAACTAGTTACCATGCGAATTTGATTTGTCTATATATTCAATGTGCAAGAAGCTATATACAAAATCCTATGTGGATTCCTGTATATACCTCACAAATTTTTACATACATTCGGCAGTATTGGTACGAAGAAGTTACGATATTTGTAACATGTATCATAACTTAATTTTAGATACATTCTCTCTAAATTTTGAATGAGGACAAAATAAGATACTTGTTATAGTCTTCTTGATTAGTTTGTCTTTGTACACAGCACAAGTTTACGTATTTGCGAGTTTTACAGGTTAGGTTTGGTGACACAACTAATTTTTTTTCGTGTTCGATGAGTTCTTTTAAAGCACCTAAAAACTAATGAAAAAATATTGAAAGTTACATTATACCGTCACCTGTTTTGAATAATTCAAATTAATCAATTTTTTTCTTTTTAATTATAAAATAAATTGTTTTTTTATAATTAGTTTAACACTTTCTAAACTCTGAATAAAATGAGCCCAGGACAAAGTTGTTTTGGCAAATTTTAAAACATGTATTGTAAAACCAGGGACGCTCCTGAAAAGATTGTGTTGTGTTGAGTCGAGTTTGTGTGCACAACACAAATAGGTTTCATCATCGTTTACGTGTCAGAGTCCTGGACACAACACAACACAAGCTTGTTTTAACGTGTCGTTTCGTTTCCGGGGAGGTCCTTGTGTAAAACAAGTGTAAATTGCGATGTTTTTTTTTTAATTTCAAGTATCTTTAGAAATAATGGCTTTTTAATCTTCTAACTTCTTGCGGTGTGATTTAAAAGATAATTTTCTATAGAATAGAATTAAAAAAATTTATCTCTATTTTTACACGCTTTTTTCTTGAAATATGCAACAAGTTCAATCAAGATGTAAGAAAAAAATTGTGCAACAATAATGATAATTTTTTTTTAATTCTATACACTGTTAGAAAAATCTAACTGAATTTTCACTCACATATGCCGGAAGTTTTTTCCATTCACGTAAATGAAAATTAAAAACACGTGACTGAAAATTCAGTTACGTGTGACTGAAAATTCATGCACATTTGCACGAGCATTTGCATTAATTTTAATGTAGGTGATTGGAAAAAACTTCCAACATAGGTGAATGAAAATTCATTCATATTGTCTTAGATTTTAATGAACTATTTGTTTAAATACGCGTATGCAAGAACCAAGAAAGTCCAAAGAAACAAAACGTGTAGAAAACTTTTTGAATAGAAGCACAGCAATTTATGTACACTTGAATTATTATCTTAAAAAAACATACGAATTGGAGTATTCACTTAATTATTATTCATTTGTTTGCAAAATACACACGCGAATAGAAATAGACGCACTGACAACATAACCTACAAATTGTTGGTTACAATATTCATTAAATTCAGTTATTAAAAATAAAGAGGCAAGAAACCATAGTCACAACGTTAAAGTTCATTTTAATCTTCATCAAAGAAGTTTATTTTGAACACGATTTACACCATAAGTATTATAAAACTGTACCACAACAGTAGAAATCTTTTAAGTCACACAAAGAACATTAAAAAATGTCTATTAGTTGAAAAGTTATTTGAAATTAAAGAAACCACTGCAATTATCACTGCAGGGAATTGAACGCTCGAACCTACGCTCGCAAATCGTAAACATATCCGCCAGACCACGGATGCGTGATAAGAGTGTCGGCATACTATATACTTGAGGACATTTCTGCTAAAGACTCAAACTAACAACTGCAGCTTATCAGTTATTTTTGCAACAAAAATAGTTTTATTTACTAATGAAAACAGTTAATAGACTGCAAAAACAAATTTCTGCAAATGTCTCAAATATGGGGACACAAGACACTTATGCGTCTCATTTTGAAACACTAAATGTCACAAAATGAGATGCGTACGTGTCTTGTGTCCCTATATTTGAGACATTTGCAGAAATTTGTTTTTGCACTGCAGTAAGTAGTGATGCATTCAAGCGAGAAAACCAAGAAACAATCGAGTTCAATAACGTATCTCAAAAGTCAATAGTGAGAAGTTAACCGCTTCTTGACAATTGAGTCCATAAAATCAATATTCAAGCAAGATCAATCAATATTCTTGATTATTGGTTTCTTTTTTTGACACATGAAGTGAAACATGTAATTTTTTATACTTAAAAGTAATGTATTAAATATAATTTCTAAATATAGTTTTGCTCTTTTTTTAAGTTATATTTAATTATTAAAAAGATGATTAAAAAGAGTTCTTCTTTGTTTTTGGCCTAATAATCGACTTTATTTAATAATATTTGTGTTCGTTTTTAAAAAAATGTCAAAATTTTTTTATTGAGCTCCCTAATTTATATTAAATATAATCATATGATTATTAAATTAATTAAATATTAATTTATATAATTATTACTATTATAAATAATAATAGAATTCATTGGTTTAATTGGTTTATCAAAAATAAATAACTTTAAATCTAGGAATTCGACCTTAATTTTTAATATTTTAAGAGACATTAATTTTTGACATTTACCAATTTATGTGATATTTATTTATTGAGAATATTGTTTTACGGATAAACAACATTAATTACTTCGATCAGAAAGATGTTAATAGATGCATAAAAAATGCACAATTATATTCTAAAATATTGTTGTGAAAAAAGAATAATATGTCTAACTGATTTTGAGTCATTCAACTTGTTGAGAAGAGGTGTTTTTATATTCTAAAATTAAAGCAATGAATATAGTGATACTAATAAAAAAGACTTATTTAGCTTCCCGTGTGGAAAAGTTCCCAGTATTTCCCAGTTTGTAAATGGGCGCCATTTAGGGCCCACTTGACTTTTCCACACGGGTTATTATGCTTAATATATCACATAAAATTTTAATAAAAAGGTGTAGAATGTTAAATTTTTAAAAATAAATATTCTTGTAATGTAAAATAATGAAACTTACAATTAGATCTGACTCTTAAGTTAAAGTTATTTATTTTTTAATAACTATTTTAAAAGAAAAATTTCATTTGTATCGGTTGTCTAACCTTAAAGCTCTACCCTTGTTAATTAATAATTTAAAAAGTACAGGATAATAATAAAATAGTAAAAAAAAAACTAAATAACGTTAAGAAAATATTGATATAAAATGTAGAATTACTCAAAGAAATAAAACAAAGTTAAGATACAAATATTTTCATTTATTTATCAAAGACTAAACATTTAAAAATTGCATTCTTTGATTGAAAACCTTAAAATATTAGTACATAAAAACTAAAAATTTGTTACAATTAGTTAAGATTTTGTTAAAATTAAAGAAAAATAAATATTTTACAATTTTTAAAAGAGGTTATAAAAATTAAAGAATTTAAGATTTTGCTCAACATTTTTTTAAAATACATATTTCGGTAAGTTGAAATTTTTAAGAGCATATTAACAAATTTTTCAAAATTAAAGTAATTTTTAAAATATGCAATTCAATCCAATTTTCCATTTAAAGTCAGTTTAAAAATTTCAAGATATTACTTATAAATTTAAAAAAAAAGTTTCAATAAAATACTCTTAGAAATAAACTGAACTTATATTAATTCAAATATAATGGCTTTAAGAATTAAAATTTTTTTATTTAAGGTAATAGAACCTACAGTCCATCAGTGGTGATTTAATTAGACTGAAATTATGACTGATCGACTACAAGTTCGGATCGAATATTGGCTTCGTTACCTTGAATTCAGAATTTTTAAATTAGTTCATTTAAAATTTTTGGATTAACCTTAGTTAATCTTAACAAAATTTAAAGCATATTGACAACTTCATTTTCTTAATGACCGACCAAGATTCAATATTATCGCTTGTATTGAAAAGGTAAATGTGACAAGACTGCGTTTATTGATAAACAAAAGAAACTTCAATATTTTGATTGCAAGATAACTTCAATATCAATCGAGAACTGTCAATAATCAAGAAATTATTGTCTTGCCGTGCATCACTAGCAGTAATTTTTAATAATAACAGTCAATACCGACAGTTAATTTTACAACAAAAAATAGTCTTATTTATTACTATTTCTAGTTATTTTTACTGTTTTTATTGGTTAATTCAACTACAATTGCTAGCTGTGGCCTCTTGAAACTACCACACAGTATAGTTGTATTTACTAAAAACATTTCTAGTGTGTATTTCTTGTCGTTTTAACTAGGGGAAAGTGGCCATCAATGTACCAGTTTTTTCAATGAACCATTTCAATTTTCTCAGAGACAAATGAATGAAAATTCTCCTAACTGTAAATATAAATAAAGTTTGCCCATACGTTTATTACGTCCATAAGTTTGAGACATGTAGATTTATTCTTTACACATAAATCTGAAAAAACTGTTTTTGACACACTGGAGAAAAAATTTACTTAAAATAAAAACACGTTTTTTGATTGAAATAAGGCAATTTATAAATAATTGTACTTACCAGTTACTTTGCTCCGGGCCTTAACTACAATATTCTGATGTGACAAATATTTCTAAATATTGGGTTAAGTTATAATGAACAATTTTTGTTGCAAATGTCATGTGGAGACATTGTACCAGGGAGCAATGTACTACCTGAAATTCCAGTGTATTTTCAATTTCCAAAGTGGTATGCCTGATTATAGAACTAGGCTGCTCTAGGCATACGTACAGCATGTTACAGCGATTGTTATCATTACGCTTTTCAAGATGGTAAAACTAAAATGTCATTTTCACTACTGAACTTGACTTTAAAGTATAGTTATGTTAAACATTATCAAATAATAAGTGTTAAGTAATTATTTTTTATGTTATTTGATAGAAAATGAAAATATTATTATTGATGTACCTACAGTTTTAGTTTTTTTATAAAGGTGATTCATTGTGTACCCAAAGTGTTGAATATGAAAATAGCGAGTTAGGTGAGAGAAATCTTAAATTTTGTTATTTGATCAAAATAAATTGTGTATAAAATGTACCTATACATTACCTAACGAAGCGTTTTAGTTTTATATTGATGCAAGGAAGTGCTTGAAATTGGTAAAATTGAATGAATACCATGACTTTGAAAAAAAAACCCGGTACATTGATGGCCACTCTCCTCTACATTTTTTTAAACCATCATATAAATACTGTTGATTTTACTAAAACTATTTTTTTTTGGTGTAAATTCACTCGACACGACGAGTGAGAACTAACTTTTTTAGAGTGGTTTTCTCACTTCTCTTGAAGTGGCTCAATTTTTACTCTTCGTAGAGTGAAAACTTACTCCAAGAAATTTAGAGAGCACCCACACACAGACATGTTTTTAAAAACATCATCTTTGGTATCCTGGGGTCGAAATATGTCAAAATTTGTTATTATTCAATACACGGAGAAAAAAAATTAGCAGCCAAAGCTAAAACTTAGCTACCTTAGCTAACTTTAATTGCTATTATATGGATAGCTAATTTTTTAGCTAACACAACTATTAATTAGCTTTCACAGCTAATTTTGTTTGCTAAAACAGCTAAATATTAGTTACCACAACTAAAAATTAGCTATCCATATAGTAGCTAACTCATTTTTCTCAGTGTACTAAACAACAAAAATTTATGGTTTTTGTGTCACAAATTGAATTATAGTCACAGTGCAATATCGATTAGTTGAATTAGTTAAATCATAATAAGTAACAAATTTAGTAGTCAAATACTTAACTGCTAATAAAATTTATCAAAATTTGATTAATTCAGCTTTAGAAACACGCACTGAGAAAAAGAATTTTTTCAATTTACAAATCGGATTGTTAATATAGAACTTCCAAATTCGATTTGTTGTTGTAGTTAAGTTTTTGTCGTCTTAACAATTTGGGATTTTTGTAGTAATAAAAATTTTGTTAACTAACAAGACTAATTGTTACTACAACAATCCTAAATTGTAAATATGACAAAAACTTTGATACAACAACAAATCGGATTTATCAGTTCTATATTAACAATCCGAATTGTAAATCCAAAAATTCCTTTTTCTCAATGCGTTTTGATTTTGAAATTTTGTTGGTACCGAAATAGTATATTATTAAATTTATACAATTTGTGATTTTATTTTTACAGAGTGGAGAATAAAAAAATTAACTTAACCCGTCTAGAATATCATTTGACAAATTAAGAATAGACATAAGTCTGCAGGAAGTATGCTGAATGTTTAGAGAATGCGTCTGCGGATTTGTTGCTTGCGTTTGATTATACGCGTATTTTATTTCTGCAGCTCAGTTATTTTACCTTAAAAGGATAAAAAAAAACTATAACCGAAACTATTTCGGCTTAGTTTCAGGTTAAAAGCGGGCACAGAAACCGGGTAAGGTTACCATAAAGAACGGATAAAAACTGATTTTTACTTGGTTTCTGTCCGTCATTTTAAAAAGACTAGCAAATTTGATGATTTCGTAAAATAAGTGTCCTTATACGCATATAGAATTCAAAGTCTATTAGTTGACAACATTGATATGGTGCTGCAATATATGTTGTCGTGAAGCCGTTAGCGAAGTACTAGTGTATATAATGGTTGAGTGAGGAAACGAGAGAAGGCGACCATCGCGTCGAGCATTGCAAGCAGGAGAGGATCGAGGGGTCAGGAGAGTTCCAGCCCGTTGTGAGGACGCGATAGCGTAATTTTGAGCAGCCCTTCTCGTACCATCGAGCTTTGCTTGGCTCGTTTCGGGACCCACATAATCCGCTTACAAGGGGGTCATGGGGGTACACTCAGAATATATAGCAGCATCTAGAGAGGACCAGGTTGCAACTCGTTTCCAGCTGCCTACAGCATAGCATCAACGGTACCAAGTATCAGAAATAGTACCATAACACACAAACCAATAAAAAATGTTGCGAAAGAATATAGTATTAAATTAGCAGTTAACAGAAAATTGATCTATTATTACTTATAGCTTATTATAGAAATAAATAGCTTCACGGAGAAAACTGAGCATCCAAAAGTATATATGTTTAAAAAGGATAACAACCTAATGACCCTACTCACTAAATTTGAATAAGTGAAAACTCGTCCTCTCATTCCAATAAGTACATATACACTTTCAGTAAGTGAATATTCACTTGTGCGTATGTGCATATGCACTTATTGGAATGAGAGGACATTTTATAACGTAGAATAAGTGAATAGTCACATTGAAAAAAATTCTTAGTATATATTCTTAGTATAAGTATTATAATACTATAAGTATTATAAAACTGTACCACAAACTGCACTACAATAATTCTGCAACTTATCTTATTACCGACGCGAAAATAACTGTCATTTATCGGTAACTCAAATTTAAGGTATTATTGCATTAATTTTACTTTAATGCGCAATTAAATTATAATTAATGCATACTTGAATGAAATTCAATTTATTTGTGAATTATCATAACTTTCCTTCAACATTAAATGAAAATTCAGTGACGTGAATGAATTAAAAGTGCATTAATTTTCAGGTTTTTTCTAACAGTGTAAGTTACTCAAGTAGAAACAACAAAATTTTTCTTAGTAAAATTTACTACTTTTCTTAGTTCAATAAGTCCCCAATAAAATTTTTCCTTTTATGTCAACTACTACTTAAGTGGTTAATCGAAATAATAATACAATTGTTACAATTATTTTTCTTAATTGATTTTAGTAACTACTACTTCTGTTTATTGACACCTTATATTATTTACACACAAAAAACCAAGTCTTAAAATCATGATTGGCTACTTTAAAGATTTGACTTAAATTAAGTCCAAAACTGAATTAAAGTGCAAAAATATCTAAATAACAGTCATATCGAGTCTTAAAGTGGAAATTAAGTGTTAAATATCCTGGTTTCTAGTTGTTGATGCTTAAAACCAGACACAGTTGAGCTGTTTTATCACAATATGCTTACAAAGATACTTTTCAGCCTTTCCGGAGGCTTAAAAGTAGTCCTGACCGCCTGACCTCACCAGAACACTGCAAAAACTGCTGTCTTCTAAGTGTCTTATTTTAAGACACAAGACGTTAAGAAAGCGTCTTACGGTTATTTCAAGCTATTTCATTGGTTAATAATTTTGAAAGATGCTTTCTCATTGGTTTAAAATTAAGACACTTTAAAACGTCTTAAAAGTGAGGACAAAAATGTCTTAAAATAAGACACTTGTTTTTACAGTGAAGGTTCTTGTGCATGAGCAAACATCATATGCTAATGGCGATGCGTCCAGTATAGAAATTTCGCGACGCGATAATTTTGAACAATTTTGTAGTGAATTTTTGTGTTTGTGGTGCTTATTTGTTTGAGTGATGTAGACAATTTTCTTCAGAACAATGAATTTGTGCGTGATTTGTGATTATATGTACAAACAAACTTCTAATAGTTTATTTCAGAATATCTTGTGAAATTGTCAACACATCTCTGCTAAATTAAACTGTTAAATATCATATAATTTCACAAGATATTTGGGATTTTATAAAAAACTTTAGTTAATTTACAGTTTTTAAATATAATACCAAATCACACATAAGTTCTTAAGAAGGATTTTTTAAAATATGAACATGCTTTTATTCCTAACCTTTACAGCCATAATTAGATAATCCAGAAGACTTGATAACTATTTTTTAATTTAAATGTAGGTTTAATTTCAGCTTTCTTAATAATTGACAATAGAATAATACAGTATAAGGTTTGAAATTCAGCCCATTTATTGGTTTCAGCATAAATTTTAGTTTTTAGTGTTGCTTTGTTTCAGCCCACTGTGTGTATTGCTTCCAAGTTATTTTCTTTTGCTGAATTTCAGCCCACAGCGGCTTCTTTCGTTTACACCTTAAAAGAATTCCAAAATTTAGACTCGTTTTAATACTTTGTTTTTTGTGTGTAATTATCATATTCCTAACAGAGAAAAACCCTAAACGCTGAGGTTTGAACGCACGACCCTAACATTCTCAAGCCGATACCTTAATCATCTAACCACGCACGCACGCTACGATGGCTTGCATAAAACTTAAGGACATTCTACTCATCCGCAGTTACCTTTACTATCCAAAGTAGTAAATTTTACTACATTTCTTAGTTCAATAAGGAACAATGACATTTTTGCAATTAAGTTAACTGTAAAGTTACAGTTAAAAGTAACTAAGATTATCTGTAGATTTAATCAACTTTCTTAGTAAACTTTACTACTTTTCTTAGTTCAATAAGGAACAATGACATTTTTGCAATTAAGTTAACGATAAAGTTACAGTTAAAAGTAACTAAGACTATCTGTAGATTTAACCAATTTTCTCAGTAAATTTTACTACTTTTCTTAGTTCAATAAAGAACAGTGACCTTTTTTCAATGAAGTTAATGATAAGTTACAGGTAAAAGTAACTAAGATTATCTCTAGATTTAACCAATTTTCTTATTAAATTTTACTATTTAAACTAGTAAAATTAAATCACTGTATTTTACAACTTAGTAAATTTTGTTGCAACTACAATTCTTAGTAGTTTTTACTACATTGTTTAATTTACAAGAAGTCTGTTAATTTTACTAGTCGCGATATAGTTATTTTACTATACATTATACAGTAGCACTTATCATTTTTCTGTACTTAATTTTACTATTAATTTTGTAATTCAAAGTAACTACGAACGATAGTTAATTTTACTAAGAATTTTTAACTAGGTAACAACAGTTGAATTAATTACAAATGTAATAGGTTTAACTAATTTTGACTCTACTAAGGGACTGTAGTAGGATGTACCACAAGAATTTTTTTCAGTGCACTTATTCAGATTTAGAGAGTATAGTGATGATTGTTCTAACACTGTTTAGCAGTGTTGAGCAGTGATGTTTAAAAAATCGAAAATATTTTTTAATTTAATTTTTAAGGTTTTTTTGTTATTTTTTCAGAGAATTTATCTGATTTCTTAATTTCAATGACACAAATGGGTGATTCTTCTGAAAGTACCTTTTTTGAATATTTTCTTATTTCGATTAATTTTGTACAATCTGTTCATTACTAATTGTTGTCGATTTTTACAGTCAACATTTACCCTTTATTTAGTACTTTAAGAAAAGCTTTAAGCATTTTGGTTTATCTAAATTTATATCGGAGCTGTGTCAAGTCAAAAAAGCTTCGGAGATGAAGTGTCTCCAAAAAAGCTTCGGTGATGACTGCAATTAAGCTCGTACACTGAAAAAATGGATGTTTACCCGTAACATCTAGATATTAAGCGTTAACTTACTGAAATTGCTTATGGATTGTTAATAATACTAAGAAAAGGCTAAATATTGACTAAGGAAGGTGATTATAAATAATATTGTGTAGATATTACAGAATTGATAAAAAAACAAAAAACCGGTCAAATAAGAGGCACTTTCAAAAGAATTACCCAAATAGAGTAGTGTCAGGGGTAGTGGGCAACCTTTTTTCAAGTTCATATTAAAACTTTAATTTCAGTAATTGTTCAACATTTTTTTGCATTGGTAGAAAACTTATTGTGCTTACTATATAATCCACATTTCATGTACCTACAGTAATTATTAAATATAAAAAATTTAAGATTTTTTTAGCATAGTACAATACTCGATTATTTACTCTGAGTTTGGGTTGTGGTACACGGCTATTAAAACACCTAATGAATATTTCAATGGTATAATATTTTTTTGCACATTATTAATAAACTTATTACTCAGTAGATAACATTTTTAAATGTTATAAAATATCCACTAATTATAAAATATTTTACGTTAATATATTCTGATGTTCGATTATCATCACTGAGAAAAATGAGTTAGCTACTATATGGATAGCTAATTTTTAGCTGTGTCAGCAAACAAAATTAGCTGTGAAAGCTAATTAATAGTTGTGTTAGCTAAAAAATTAGCTATACATATAATAGCAATTAAGGTCAGCTAAGGTAGCTAAGTCTTAGCTTTGGCTGCTACCGTTTTTTAATACCGGTTTTTTAAAATACCATTTTATTAAAAAAAAAAAACTGGTTCAACACTCTTAAAACAAGTGTCTTATTTTGTCCTCACTTTTAAGACATTTTAGGGTGTCTTAATTTTAAACCATTGAGAAAGTGTCTTAAAAATAACTGTAAGACGCTTTCTAAATGTCTTATGTCTTAAAATAAGATACGTGTAAGACACCTGTTTTAAAGTGAAGTACCGCCGACATCTTGATAAAATTTACTCAGTAAAACTGCTATAAACCAATGGCTTTTCCTGCCTACCTGGTAAGTAGGTTAGATTCGATGTTGCGTTCGAGTAACCGGTATTTACCGCACAGGCCTATGTATTTTAGGTAAATGATGTAATAGTTCCTGAAAAATTATTATAGATTAGATGGAAAAAAAATTAATATTTTGATTCCTCTCTGTCTGATTTCTAACATACCATTTACTTGTAGATTGGTGATTTAAATAAAACATTTAAAAATCCGAAACAGAAAAATCCGAAGCTGGAAGACTCGAACTTACTTCACGCGACCCTCACTTTAAAGCCGTCCGCTGTATCCACGAGGCCACTGACGCAGTTACAAATGTTTACTTATACGTTATATAACAGCAACTACTTTCAGTGCGCTACAGGGCGTGAGGCTACGCCTCCTAATGTATAAAAGTCAGGAACCGGTTCAATAGTATTTACTTAAATATAAAGTGCTGAACCAAATTTCAGTTTCTACTTTACAGTTCCGCGATTTCTTCTGAATTTTCGTGAATTAATAATGAAAGTTCATCAAAAATCGTGACATTTTCTCTATTGCCCCAAACTTATGAATAATTTCAGTACTTATTCATGAATAATTTTGTTCAGTGTAGTTTGTCAGAAAATTACAATGTACCACCACCCAAACTGTGGTACTATTCCTGACACTACACTGAGAAAATAAGTTGACTAAATATAACCAGTTTTTGATTAAATTTAGCAGAGAGATGTTGTTGATATGTGTTAAAACAATGAACACAAAAACTTACTCACTTAAAATAACCATAGGTACTTGAGGTACCTATTGTCAGCGGTTTTACCTTTTAATACTGAATTATCTTTTAGAGGTTAGATTTTGTCTAATGGCGTTAACAATTTTCGAAAGTCGACCATCTTTATAAGTCACATTAATTGTACACAGGGTACTGGAAATCTTGCCAAGATTGTAAGCACGAACACAAATGGTGACCAATACAAAATTTACAATTTACATTGAGAGACTTTTCGTTTGAAGAAATGTTTGAATGAATATCACATTTTAATATAACAGCGTTTGAAAGTAAGGAAATCCAGGGAAAATTCACAAATTCATATGGTGCGTTTCAGAAGTAGATACGAAATATATCAAAATATTTTTATGTATTTATAAAAATACTGAACAAACAGTTTTCGAATTTATCGACGCTTATATTAGTATTTGAACCGCTCGCTCAAAGAACCACCTAAGTCGACTTAGGTGGTTTTTTCAAATTCGGTTATCTACGTAGTTTACAACATATATAGAACAAATCTGTTAAGTTTCCGAAGTTTTTAACCATTATTTATGATTTGATGAAGAGTTTAAGTGCGCGAGAACAACCAAAAGCGCGCCCGCGAGTACCACGTCCAATCTAGGCGCAGCGCACAATATGATCAAAGTCACTATTTTTGGACCAAAATTTGCCGATAACTCAAAAATGAACGGGTTTTAATATTTCTTTTTAAATACTCATAAATGTTTGTACTACAACGTTTAACAGACAATTTTTAAATTGTTTAAACAATCTTAGTTAACAAATAAAGAACTTCAAAAGTTTTGTTTACTTAGATTTCGTTTCTTTTGTAAAATTAATTAATTACTATTGGTCTATAGTTACAAAACAGTTTAAAATGTTTGCGAACAATTTTTAAGTTGTTTAAACAATTATAGTTTAAATAAATACCTTCGAAAATTTTCTTAACTTAGATTGCCTAGTAATTCTAGGCCAATTATAGTAATTAATTCATTTTACAAAAGAAACAGAATCAAATTAAGGAAAACTTTTGAAGTTCTTTATTTGTTAATTAAGATTGTTTAAACAATTTAAAAATTGTTTGCATACATTTTCTTCTGTATTTTAATTCTAGACCAATAGTAATTAATTAATTTCACAAAAGAGACGAAATCTAAGTAAGGAAAACTTTTGAAGTTCTCTATTTGTTAATTAAGATTGTTAAAACAATTTAAAAATGGTTTGTATATATTTTCTTTTGTATTTTATTTCTAGGCCAATAGTAATTAATTAATTTCATAAAAAAAACAAAATGAAAGTAAGCAAAATTTTTGAAGTTATTTATTTGTTAACTAAGATTGTTTAAACAATTTAAAAATTGTTAGTAAACATTTTCTTCTGTATTGTAATTCTAGGTCAATAGTAATTGATTAATTTCACAAAAGAAACGAAATGAAAGAAAGTGAAACTTTTGAAGTTATTTATTTGTTAACTAAGATTGTTTAAACAAATTAAAAATCGTTGGTTTGTACCTAGAACTATTTAAAATATTTTAGATAAATTATGTGTGTAAAATATATATTTTTATTTTGTGTATTTCAGCAAAATAGTTATTTTTGTTTCGTTTTTTATAGTTCGCCGGAAAAACCACTTAAGTGCTATGTTATAAATAAATGTTTTTAAAATAGTTAGCATAATTTTATTCAACTTTTTTTGTGAAAACTTGTGATTCGATAATGCATTATCAGTTTTAAAAAAATTTCAAGGTAGTAATTATGTAAATTACACGTGTAATTTGTTTTTAGATGTTTAATTTCAGTTTTTTGTCCAAAACCTAAATCGACTTAGGTGGTTCTTTGAGCGAACGGCTCATTTTATAGTTTCCTTACTTCCACGCACTTACCGGAAAATTTTTATTTAAAAGATAATTCTAACAAGAGAAATAATATTTGACGCAAGGGGATTCGAATACCGAAACACAAACGCACGCACGCACGAAAGTCGAAAGTGCCAACCACTCGACCACTTAAAATATATTTATCACAAGTTTATAACATCCTGACATGTCAGCTGTTTGATATCAATAACGTAACTAGTAGAATTAAAATTAATGCACTTCCGAAACGGCCACCTAGCATTTTTTGTCCCAGGTTCTCGAGCTCACTTGATCCAAAACTGAATTAAAGTGCAAAAATATCTAAATAACAGTCATATCGAGTCTTAAAGTGGAAATTAAGTGTTAAATATCCTGGTTTCTAGTTGTTGATGCTTAAAACCAGACACAGTTGAGCTGTTTTATCACAATATGCTTACGAAGATACTTTTCAGCCTTTCCGGAGGCTTAAAAGTAGTCCTGACCGCCTGACCTCACCAGAAGGGTCTTGCGCATGAGCAAACATCATATGCTAATGGCGATGCGTCCAGTATAGAAATTTCGCGACGCGATAATTTTGAACAATTTTGTAGTGAATTTTTGTGTTTGTGGTGCTTATTTGTTTGAGTGATGTAGACAATTTTCTTCAGAACAATGAATTTGTGCGTGATTTGTGATTATATGTACAAACAAACTTCTAATAGTTTATTTCAGAATATCTTGTGAAATTGTCAACAAATCTCTGCTAAATTAAACTGTTAAATATCATATAATTTCACAAGATATTTGGGATTTTATAAAAAACTGTAGTTAATTTACAGTTTTTAAATATAATACCAAATCACACATAAGTTCTTAAGAAGGATTTTTTAAAATATGAACATGCTTTTATTCCTAACCTTTACAGCCATAATTATAGATAATCCAGAAGATTTGATAACTATTTTTTAATTCAAATGTAGGTTTAATTTCAGCTTTCTTAATAATTGACAATAGAATAATACAGTATAAGGTTTGAAATTCAGCCCATTTATTGGCTTCAGCATAAATTTTAGTTTTAGTGTTGCTTTGTTTCAGCCCACTGTGTGTATTGCTTTCAAGTTATTTTCTTTTGCTGAATTTCAGCCCACAGCGGCTTCTTTCGTTTACACCTTAAAAGAATTCCAAAATTTAGACTCGTTTTAATACTTTGTTTTTTGTGTGGACTGCCACTCGGAAGCACTCGGATGTTTTCGGCTCGCTTCGTTCTATAGACTTGCGTTTGACACACACCGTGTGAAAAGTTGTCACAGTCCTGTGTCAGACAATTTGTTTTAGTCTTTCACACGCATCATATTAATTTTCAATGTTATAATTTCAAATAACGGTAAGAAAACCCCAAATTTCGATTTAAATATATTTCAGGAGGTTAAATTTTCCCTTGATTTCCCTACTTTCGAACGGTTCTATACCAAACTTTGACCGAATGTTATCATTTAGTGGAACAAAAAGTCTCTCAGTGTATACTCTGTTCCACGAGAGAATAACCTCATAAAATGACGATTTTTCGTGCAGTTCGCGCAGAAAATCATAAAAGTGAAAGTTTTTAAAATTGTACATCCCTTTTCCTAAAAAAAAAAATAGTTTGGCCTATCCTTCTTCACGTTTTAATCCTCAACACATGTTGGTTGAGCTCAATAGGGCTCCAAGCGAGGACCAATTTTTATGACGGTACAAATTAAAAGTAATATTCAGTGCAATAAAATATTAAAAAATTGTTAATATTACAATAAATAAATTTTTAACAATATATTTGAAATCTACGAATTTTTACGATTCTATTGATATATAATTCTTTCGCTAAATATTAAAACTGAAAGATTTACATATTGTATTTACAGAAAGTATTATTTTTAATTTTCATGTTTAGAAACAAAATTATATATCACTGGAATCGCCTGAAACCGTACATAAAGAATATTTAGTTTAAATTTTGTTAGTTGTAATATTAAAAAATATTTAATTTTTTATTATTCGTTTAAAACGTACTTTATTGGTACCCTTATAAACTTGGGTCACCAGAACAAAGTTCTGTCGGAATGAATATAAAAGTAGGAGTAGCGAAAGAAGGCAGAATTCTGATTGGTTCAAATAATTTAAGGAAACAACATGTGCAAATTTTTCCCGTCCTTCAAGAAAAAAAAGCTGCGCGGAAAAATTTATTCTCTCGTGGAACAGAGTATAGGTATCAAGAAGCAATATCTATATACATTTATTTTTAAAGACATTTATTGTATCTATAACATTTTCTATATTCTAATCTATGTAAATTATTAAAGAAGAAAAGTACAAAACTGCAGCATAAGCAGTGACATGACAAAGCAGAAAACTCTGTTTCTTTTTTGAGAATCAGCACGACACAGCACGATAGCCAACTAACGAAGAGGTTAAATCTAAAGGAGCTATTATGCGTTATCAAAGTTTTGAAGATCGATCAGTGCTTGTCATACCATACAAATTGTGATATAAGGTTTATATAGGCTTCCGTGTCAGTAGACGATACCGAGACTAAATCTTTTTCATTGCTAGTCTTTTGAAAGTCAAACGATTCTAGGTTACCTCACAGTCAATGAATCTATGATCCGTATCTAATGTATTGTTGGAACACACATCACGACAGTTATACCGGGCTATGCGAAGGAAGAAGAAAGACAAGAATTAAAAAAGAAGAAGGAAAAGGAAAAGAAATGTGAAACTTGATTGCCAAGTGGGCGTTTACGCTACCGTTAACGACGCCTTTGCTAAGCTACCGAGATTCTTGGGAGCGTCCCTCTGAGCCGTACAATAGAATTCCGATTATGACCATTTGTCCCTCATAAATTTGATAAAACGAAGTCACTTCAACATGTTTAAACATCATTTAAGGTTAATGTTTTTTAAACTGAAAGATAAAAATATATAAATAATACCTAAACACATTTTTTCGAATATATTTACCTTACTAATAAAATATAAACTGGATTTCTATTTCTATGTTGAATTTTTTTAATTCTGTCACCGCTTCAAAAAGTAAATACACAATGAGTTAACATAACTACTCATAAATTTCTGTCTAGCATTAGAAATTATTTTCTGTGTTGTCATTTGGACAATTCTATTATAATATTGTAACCTAAAAATGTTTCGTGAATTTCAAAATATTTTTAACAATTAGCAATGTAATTCTAAAATTATATTACATTGCACTACATTACGGCTTTACAGAACGATGCTACAGACGGTGTAGGGAGCGGAAGAGATTACATAAAGTTTATTCTAGTTAATAAAACCAAATTTTAAGTAAAAACAAAAATTTTTTTCTTTGAACAGACGGCTTGTTCCTTATTAATTCTTAAAATAATGAAATATATTTAATTGATATCGCTGCTAGAAATGAACAGATAGAAATGAATATTTACAAAAGAAAAATATTATTCAAATACTTGCTAGTGTACTCTGTGCTTGTTAGATGGTACAGTATAAACATTAAGGCCTTGAAAATGAGACTAGTGTATCGGGTTAAAGAAAAATTAAGTTTTGTTATTTGATCAGAATAAATTGCGTTCATAATGTGTGTATTACCTGTAGAGAAGTCCGTAAAGTTCTACATTGCTGTAAAAAGTGCTAAAATTTTATAAAATAGAATTAATATTATGGTTTTAAAAAAAAGTGATGGTGATTCTTTCTTTCTTTCTTTCATTTAATCTAACCGCAATACGCATTTTACCTATCGTCATTTAAACTTTTTTCAATATAATTTATAGTGAAGTAAAGATTTCTAAAGTATATAAATATTTTTCAGTTGGTATTTTGCTTTAATTAAAATTTTGCATTTCCCTATTAAACAGAGTGAAACTAAATACTCTCTAAATTTGAATTAGTGAAAAGTGGGCTACTAATTTAAATTAGTAAAAGTATTTCTACTAATTTTTAGTAAAATTGCACTACTTGATAGTAGTTTTAACTTTTTTGACTAAAGTTTTAATGGAAAATAACTAAAAATTAATATAAATTTTCATTAATTGAATTAGTAGCTCACTTTTTAATACTAATTCAGATTTAGAGAGTACATCAAAAAACATTTCTTTGATAAATATGACTGCATTTCAACCAGTTTAGTTAATAACAATTAGTCTTTTTTTAACTGATAATTAGTCACGTATGAATAATAATAATAATCAGTTATTTTTAAAAAACTCAAATTAAGCGAGTATAAATCTATAAGGCTTACAGTATACATGAATAGCGAATGAATACGTTAAAGACTAAATGGTCCTAATGGGTTGACAGACATCCATACTGGAATGGTTGCCAAAGTTTTATTCGATTTATTATCGCTAGAACGGTGTCACAGGAAGACACAGGGAGTTGAAGTATAAGGGTTGCTTTGGTTCATTGACCCGCAACGAGATCAGACACGATCCTAATAGCAAACTCGTTTTCTGTTTATTGGATTTCTGACTCCCTTAGTCGAGATTGTAAATGGAACCAAATTCACGAGTTAATAGACCACTAATAATATTTTACAGCATATTTCACAATTCAAATTCACTGCAAAAATAGTTCAATTTTATATTTTCAACACTGTATTACACTTTTAAAAAACTAGTAGATTTGACGGCTATTTAGCTATTCTTCGTGATTCAATAAAGTTTGCGAATGGTTTTTTTTTTAGTTTTTAAAAACTCTTTTTACCTTAAATATATATACCTGTGCGTTAACCTTCTACCAATATTGGTAACATAACACCTCAGATGAGTTGCCATTGAGGCATGTTTTGTACATTTTTGGTAAATCGTTCCCCCAACAATTTGGGTAAATGAATTTCAGACGATACATTTGTATCACCCAACTGATTGGGGAACGACATACCAAATATATATAAAATATGCCTCAAATGTCAACTCATCTTACGAGGTGTTACCAATATTGATAAAAGGTTAACCCAAAAAATTTCTCAGTGTGTGATGTACATTTTGTAACATAAGTCTCGCAAATAGAATATACCTATATACATATATATTGCCCTATTAAGCAATATTAACACGTGCCTCTAGACAAACGACTTTTTCTATGCTTTTTTACATAGAAAAAAAATCGCTTTTTCCTAAATTTGCTACAAAATCGTTAAAAATTAAAAATTATAAATGCACAAACGATATTTCTCTTTAAAAATGTTCGGAAGATGCACTGAAAAAACAGTTCGGTTAAAATAACCGGAATTCCGGTTAAGCCCTATTTAATATGATTTTCCGGTTAATTTAACCAGAACTCTGGTTAATTTTCTATAGTATTCTGGTTAGCTTTACCAGAATTTCTGGTTACAATAACCGGAAAATCATGTTAAATAGGGCTTAACCGGAATTCCGGTTTTTTAACCGGACTGTTTTTTCAGTGTGAAATTCTTATTCTTATTTATTACAGAAATTGTATGAATTATTTTTTATAATACAGCAAAAAATCCCCAAAATTGCAAAAAATTTAAAACCTGGCGTCCAAGTAAAAAATAGAAATTTTTTAATTAATAATCATGCGATAAAGTTATATTCTTTGAACATTTTTAAAGAGAACTCTCTAAATTTAAATAAGTGAAAATTCACTTATTAGATGTCAAAAGTCTTCCACTCTTTCAAAAAGTGTATATGCACTTATAATACGTGAAAATTTCACTTATCATAAGTGCATATACACTTATTGTAAGTGCATATGCACTTTTTGAAAGAGTGGGAGACTTTTGACATCTAATAAGTGAATTTTCACTTATTCAATTTTAGAGAGAAATATCGCTGGTGCCTTGGAAAATATTCTTTTTTAACGATTTTATTGAAAATTTACGAAAAAGCGATTTTTTTCTATATGTAAGAATACATAGAAAAATTCGGTTGTCCAGAGGCACGTGTTAATAATAAATTAAGGGACACCCTAATATACATAATACATTAAAAAGCTATTTAACATTTAGCAAGAATCAAACACACAAGATTGCAGTAATGCGAAACTTATCCGATTAAATTGATTTAATTCAACTAAACGTAACAACTATATACTGTTACATGCGTGAACATCTCTTAAAAATTATTGTTATAATGTTTATAGACGTGAAGGTTATATTAAAATTTGTTTTGTTAACATTTTTTTTATCATACATGCAGTGCATGCGGCTTATAATTTCAAAAAAAATGTATTGTAGTCACATTTAGGTTGTTAAAAGGATCTTATATTTTCATTTTCCATCTTAAGAAATCTTAAAAACTAAAGCATTTTAAGATGCTTTTGCTAACTTTCTGTAGAAAAATCAAGTTTAGAAAAACGGTACTCTCTGAATCTAAATTAGTGAAAAACTACTAATGAAATGCGATGAAAATTTGTTCACAAAATAAATTAGTAAACATTTCTACTATGAACTAGTGAAATATTACTAATTTTTAGTAAGAATCTACAAATTGATAATAAAAATCTAATTCACGTTAATAACTCTTACAAATGTGAATTAGTAATTTTACTACAATGTTATAGAAATCAACAGTGCTATAACCAAGGGATTCTCTAAATTTGAATTAGTGGTTTTCTACTAATGAATTAGCGAAAAGTGAGCTACTATTAAAATAGTAAGAATTTTACTAATTTTTAGTAGAAAACTACTAATTAAATTAGTAAAAAAATCTACTTTTTTGAAAAGTAAAGTTTCACTACTTCAATTAGTAGTTTTCTACTAAGAATTAGTAATTTTCTACTAAGAATTAGTAGTTTTCTACTAAGAATTAGTAGTTTTCTACTATATGAATTAGAGAAAAATAAGCCATGAATTTGACTAATTCATAGTAGAAAACTACTAATTCAGATTTAGAGAGGAGATCTTGAAGTAAAAAAAAGAATATCTTATATTATAGGTAATTCGTTCATCCCTATGGGAAATTTGACGATGCTCAAGATCGGCCCAAGCTTGGGCTAATATTGGTCTAATATTGGCCAAGCTTGGGCCAAGCTCTAGCCGATTGTCATTTCCAATAGGGATAAAACAAATATTTCCTTCTTTTATGATATAACTTACATTTTTAATACGGGGCTGAGTTCAATAATATGTATTTATATTTATTATTTGATATATTCATATTATCAAAGTTACGTTGCAAAAATGCAAAGTTTAATCAAATAATTAGATTTGTAGTAATTTTTCGACAAAAAAATATAATAACTTAACCAAAAATATGACATACGTATATATTATATACATATCTGGATATTTTATTAACTAAAAAATAAGATGAAAGAGCCTGTTCATCTTAAAACTTTAATTAATATCATATAGGACGCGGAAGTAAAAATAGTTTAAAAGCATTATAATTATAATTATTCACGTGTATCACACAACAACAAGTATTATACAGTCCTATTATAAAAGCTTTCTAGCTGATTTGACTAGAAAATTCAGGGTTATTATTACTAGTTTTTGATTTGTACAATTAACCATGAGTACGTGATAAAATTTACTAGGAATTCTTATTAACTTAACTACATTAAGATTGACTATGGGTTTTAGGGTTTTAGTTAATAATGCAATCCAAATTTTTTCAGTGTACTAATCCAGTAGTCAAATTGACTAATTAACATCAGTAAAGAAATTATTTGCAGTAGACAGAAATATACTAATTAGTTTATTAATTAAACATAACCTAAAAAATGACTTTGAATAATTTAATTAGTAAATGTTTACGAAACTATAAGTATTAGCAGAATTTCTATTTAATATGGTAAACGAGTTTTTACTGTGAAATTGGTAGTTTTTGACTAATTGAGATTTAGAGAGCAGGTGTTTTTCGATAATTTTGATTTCAGAAGGAGAGGGAGATAATTTATATTCCATTATCATTCCATTGAATAACATAATTTAAATCAATTTCTTTATATTCATAAGATTCTATAATTGAATTCATAATTGAAGAGTGTTTTTCTTTTATTATCAGTGCCAGTATAACTTCAGCAAACTCAAGTATTTATCCTGCAATTAGGAGCTGATTTGTATTATTTCTTCTCCGCCCTTCTAACACTCTGCCATTTCCTCTAGTTGAATGCTCTACGCCTAGCTACTCAATTTACTAACAACACGCGTCGAAGCAGGGGCTTTCTGTCATACCAAATTCCACTTTGTTTTCGTATTTGCGGTCACTTGGTAAGGACCTACGAGCACACGTGTCTGAGCACGTGCCACCTTAACTTGATACCTATGATTGAATGATTGCAACTTTCTCCATGAGGCCAGCTTATTTTCCGCTTGTTTTCATTACACACTAAAAAAGCAGCACATCAAATTGAATAAAGAATAACTGAAAATAACAATTAAGTATAAGAGTTTCCTATTTCACATTATTAGAAAAACTACATCAGCGACATTTTGTTTATGCTATATTTATTTTTGCAAAGAATTTTGCAAAGAAGCGACTCACCCAATTTTACTGGAAATAAAAACCTCTGACAAGTATATAGGGGTAGTAGAAGATGCCAAAGAGGGGTTCGAGGGGGCTTGCCCCCCCCCCCTCAGGCGCGGATCCAGTGGGGGCGATCGCCCCTCCCAAAAGCCTTAGACTATCATATGAGAGAGAAAGAGATAGCACTATATTCTTGTCTCTTTCTATCTCACATATCGCCCCATCCAAAACCCTCGCCTGGATCCGCCTTTGCCCCCCCCCCCTGGAAGGGTCAAGAAGTAACATCCCGGTCAGGTTGTTTAGGAGTTAAAGCCCCCCGTAACAGAAAACCAACTCAAAAGTTTATATTTTCATAACAAACTTTAAAGTTAAAAAACCCTTAAAATGAAACAACACTTTAAAATCAAAGGATTACTTTCAAAACGCGACAGTTACACGGCATTAATTCCTAGTTACTTCAAAATATACATTTAATTATTTAAAGAAAACGTGGACACTACATTTCTCTAGTCACAGTCGTGCTTGACACCACATTTTTGTAGGTTAGAAAAGGTAGGTGACGCGTGCGCTGTGGTGTCTTGTACGGGCTGTATGAGTATTGAGCCGGGTCAGGCTAAAATTGGATCTATAAAAATATTAGATAATCCTAATCAACCTGTAAATTGCGCCCGGGTCTTGTTGGGCTGATTTCAATCCAACCAAATTTTTCCCCTGGAAATTGCTCGATCTGGTTAAAATTGTGTAATTGTTCGTTAACCAACTTGACAAAAAATATGAATGAGGAGTTTTTTTTAAATGAAATGACAAAGAATCCTAAATAATATGTAAATAAGGTTAAAAAAAATTGAAAAAATTCTATTTTTACAACGAAAGTGCCACATAAATGCAAAACATACTTTTCTATAAGAAAGCAATTTATAAAATTAAAACACACCAAATCAGAAGGCATCGAAACGTTGCATAATGATACCGTTTTTTAGATCATTTCTCACATTTGATCCAAAAAACGGCATCATTATGCAACGTTTTGATACTTTCAGGTTTTATGTGAAACTATTGGGAGTGTGATATTAAAATTTTAATAAAAAGTTGTAAAAAATTACGTCTTAACGTCTAACCTAAAGTTTATTGCTCGATTTCAAAAGAAACATTAACTCATTATTTTCTTGAAAACAAACAATGTTTTTTTTAATAAACTTTTATGCATTTTATTTGTCAATTCGTTAATTCAAAACTAGTTTCCCAATTTTTCTTTATATCGTATACTTTTTTCACAGTTAACGTTTAACGAATAAATGCTCTTTTGATGTTACCACTTCTATTGCACAATTTTTGTATATTTATCGTTAATATGTAAGTTTAGCTAAACAAATTATTATTTTTCTACTGAAACATATCAATATCTCGAAACGACTTTCTTAGTTTTTTTTCAAATTACCACACCCAGAGAAATCTCTTACTCAAATTACATGATGGACGGTGGCCATTTTTGCATGGATGTCATTGATGTAAGAAAAGTATATGACAGTATATGACAAATGACCCCTTTTGTCATGCTACCCTTCAATTTATCTTATTTATTATTTGCTAATAAACAAAATTGTAGAATTTTGCAGTAACATTAAGGTAGTACACACGACACTGAAATAAATACTCGGTTCAGATTGGACTTTTGACTATGGTTGACAGGTTATGTAGAAGTTTGACAACTATACTCTCTAAATTTCTTAGAGTGAATATTTCACTCTAATTTAGGAGTGAGATGTACATTCACTCCAGATAGAGTGAAAGTTCACTCTAAAAGAGAGAAATCGCTCACTCTAATGGAAAGAGTGCAGAAATTCACTCCAGTGGTTGGAGTGAATATTCACTCCAAGACTTGAGTGAACGTAAGCACGTATAACTTATAACGGCAGTTCGTAAGTTTTGTACCAACGAGCGTATAGCATAGTGGTTAGAGCGTTGGGCTTTAGGCCTGGGGGTCGCACGTTCGAGACCCCTCAGCGTCAAATATTTTAATTATATAAGTTTAGCGTTAGTATTAGGTTGTATGTTTTATTTGTAAATATAATATAATAAAATGTTATAAAATAATTTAAATAACAAATATCCTTGAGACTAAATAAATACGAAAATACCACAGTACTGACAGAAAGTTATTCAAGAGATTCAATATTTATTTTTATTTATTATTTTTATTTTTCAAAAATAAGATATTATTCCTTTAAAGTTATGTTATGCAAATTTCCAAAAGCTTTAATTTACCCAATCTAAAATTGGAGTGGGAAATTTGATCTAAGAGGAATGAGCCGCCATTTTAAATCAGCTGAAAAATTCACTCTAATTAGAGTGAACTCGTCACTCTATCTATAGAGTGAATAAATTCGCTCTTTTAATGAGTGAACATTCACTCCATATGGAGTGGCTCAATTTTCACTCTTGCCTGGAGTGAAATCTCACTCTTTAAGAGTGAGGTTTCACTCTAAGAAATTTAGAGAGTAAGAATGAATTTCCTATAATGCATGGGTGCTCCACTGTCGATTGTACCTAACCTTACAATGTCACTCGCAGTTTCACGAATATCAAGTGTTCAATCAGACAGTCGTATGGGTAAAACACAAAGCTGTATGGCAGTTCCCAAATCAGCAATAAAATATGGCCAATGTGCCCATAATTATCGCAGTTCCACGGAAATATTTTGTTTAGTGGAGAGATAAATTTATCTCCGGCACCACACTGTCGCGAGGATTGGAACGTAGCAAATATACAGTATTAAGTTACGGTCACACCTCGACAACTGCCTGCCTGCGCAGGCAGCCGATATGAGATAAAGGGAGAGAAAAAATTCAAATTTCTATTTCTGTCCTCTGTTATCTCATATCGGCTGCCTGCGCAGGCAGGCAGTTGTCGAGGTGTGACCGTACCTTGAGTGTCGAGCCACAACTGGGTTCCAGTGCCGTACTAATACTCGCCCAATACCGCAGCTATAATTTGACTATAATAATGTATCTAAAAAATGAAAAAAATGTTTGCTTCTAAATAAAGTATATCCAGATAAGTCAATTTGCAAATGATCACGGATAGAAAACTTTTCTTTTTTATAATCGGTGCCAGTGGCGTGCGCACGGGGGTGTCCAGGGTGTCCCAGGACACCCCAAATGAATCCAAAATGCTGTATTGGGCCGCTAGTATACGACTATTTTTTGGCCACTTGAGGCCTCAAACAAAATATATAGGACAGATGAAACAAATTTTTTTGTACAAAAGGTCGCGCGAACAAACGATATTAAGAGCTTCAGTCGTCCGGGACACTCAAAATCAAAAAGTCTGCGCACGCCACTGATCGGTGCTAGTATAAAATATTATAGACTCAAGAATTTGAGGTTATGTTAAACTGTTTTGCGCATGACACAAGCAGACTAGAGTTTACACCAAATATATTTTTCTTCTCACAAACTTGAAATATTCTTGGAACAAGCATAAGTATATGATTTCTTTCAAGACAATCAAAGTAAACATATTTTTATCCTTGGCAAAAGAAATCTTTTCTCTCAGTGATTTTCAAGTGTTTCTTATTTTTAGGTTTATAAAACTGTAGAGATATCTGAATGGTTAACTTTTAAAAGTTTGTTGAATTTTGATACGTTAGAAAGAAAATTGGTTATAAATTTTATTAAGATGTTTTACAATTTAAGGAAAAAGTGTCAAAAAGGGAAAATTTCAGATAAGTAATTTCAAACCTAAAAAAAATTATATTTTTCCTTGCAGGCATCTTTTTTTAAGAAAAATGTCTCAAGTAAATAGATTTACTTGATTCAATAAATTCTTGTTTTAAAGTAGGAACTCCTGGACATATTAAATTTAGAGGGCTCTTAAAAAAGTCAAAATCTTCAACAAAGATCTCTTTTTGGTACCCAGTGACAACAATGAAAGAGGGGTTTAAGCGGTCTTGATGAAACCATCAAATCAATGGATTTCAGGGGTCTTCTGGAACCCACTATTGTGGTTTTACTTATAAGTGGTTTGCCGCTGAAGAAAGACAGTCATGAGTGTTGGCTGATGGGCATTGATTGGGTGCGACTTAAAATCGCAAAATATAATGTAATCACGTTTTTATTAGATACACGGATAAAATTTAGTTATAAATTTTATTCAAATGTTTAACTATATTTAGAAAAAAAGCGTTAAAAAGCAAAATTTGCATATAAAAAATTGTAAGCTTTAGAAAAAACATTCGAAAGTATATTTAAAGTATATGTTATATGTTTTCAGTTTTGATCTTAAGAAATCTTAAAAACTAATGCATTTTAAGATGTTTTTGCTAACTTATTGGAAAAATCTTAAAAGTGACTACCAATGTATCCTAAATTAAGATGCCTACTTTTGGCAGTGCAAAATTTGTGCAATTTTTATTGTTCATTTAACATATGATTTGGGTGAAAATTTGAATGCAGCATAAAGTCAACTACATATATGTAAATTTAACATCAATATACACTGAAAGACTTTAGTAAATAATTTTTACTATCAGTTTTTTAATCTGGGATAATCGTGTAAAACAAGAATTTTTCCCAGCGAAGTTAGTAAATTTTCAATAAATAAAAACACTAAATCTTTGACGTTTTCAATTTATATTAAAATTTATTATAGCACATAAAACTTTCATTCGTATATTAATGTAAACAAAGATAAAAAGTAAAGATCAATTTAACTCATGTAACATTTTATTTTCCCGTCGCTTACTAAAAGATACACTGAGAAAATTATATCTGTAATGATTACAAAACTAACCTCTACTCCTCTGACGAAATGACCATATTTCTGTTATATTTACTAATTAACCTTGTTTATTTTAAGAATATATCTACTAATTTTACAAAACGTTTTGTAATCTGTCATAAGCTGTACTATACTTATTCGCGTCCAAATTTTTGTTCTGATATTATTACATTCACTGAGAAAATTAAATTGCTAAATGTAAACATATTTCAGTTAAAACTTACCAAGTGAGGCTGTTAGAATAGCACCTGCAAAAAGTGAGTTTATTTCTAACCAAGTGAATTTAATTATGAGTTTATGTTGACATTTGTCAAGTTTCTAAATTTTGGTAGCTAACTGTCATTTGGTTAAAAACATACTTCGTTACCGTGGCATTCAAAAAAGGTTATTTTTAATCAACTACAAGTTTCTTTTCCAAACATGCAAAAGTTGCTTACATTTTGTGAATCTTAACTTGATTGTGACAGCAAGCATTATTTATTTTTTATAACTATTTCTTATGTACTTTTAAATACGTTCCTTTTAACAGAGCTATTTGTACAAATCGGTTAGAGGTTAATTTTCTCAATGTTATATAGGTAGGAAAAAATTAACTTTTAAATATAGTGGTCTGTCATTAAGAGTCTGTCGCATTCGCGGCTGCGCTTGAATTTTTTCCCCTGTCCGTAAGTTTTTTTTACCTCTGACGCTCATTAACCCGAAAACTGCGAGTTTTGGCCCGCTTCACGCGAACAAAAACACGAGTTTTTTGCGCATGTGTGGTAGAATAGTATATTATGCATCAAGGGAGGGAAGTCCGTGTTTTTTTGTCAAGCACAAATGTTCGAAGAACGAGTGTAGCACGAGCGTAGCGAGTGCGAAACGAGTTCGGAGAACATTGTGCGAGACAAAAAATCGGCCTCCCGAGGTGCATATGCTATTTTCTATCACAAATGTACGAAAATCTCGTGTTTTGTACGCGTTAGCGGGTCAGCACTCGCAGTTTTCAGGTTAGTGACGTTGCGCCTGCGCGATGAGAGTTTTTTTCACTGTTCGGAAGTTTTTTTTACCTCTAACGTTCACTGACCTAAAAACTGTGAGTTCTGTCCCGCTTAAGGCGAACGAAAACACGAGGTTTTCGTGCATGTGTGGTAGAAAAATATTTAACGCAACACCAATGGCTAAAAGTTATTTAACGCTCTTTAAAGAATGTAGAACGTTTTTGAAATATTAGAAACGAGTCATATAATTTTTAAGGTATTCATAAATGACTGAATTTTTGTTATTTATTCTGTAAGGAGTTTACAAAACTTTCTTCGACCGTATTCTAGTTATTCAAGAACTGGAATGCGCAATGGTACTTTGCGCATATGTTTTCGTAAGATAATGTCTGCTTGTGACGAAAGATTTTCATATTTAATTTTTTGTAGGGGAGACCAAGGAGGAAAGTAACAGAGATGGAAAGTAACAACGCTTATAACTTGTAAACCAATCAGCGGACGGACATGGTCCTAAAATAATCTGTAGTCAATATTACCCCCTCTATCTCACCCATATTATATCAACCAATGCTTAAAAAAGAAGCATTTTATTTCTTAATTTATTTCATCTCCTATTAAAAGAAAAAATTACTATAGTTCATTAAAGATTAACGAATTTTATTTTTCCGTGTACATACATGGAATTTCACCCTTATGCGTAAATTATTACAATTATTTACTATACGCTAATCGCTGTTAACATGGAAAAAATAGATAACCTTCAGACGGATTTTTTTGGTCATCCGCTTTTGTCAATGTGGATTACGCATGAAAAGGTCAATTTTTTTATTTCTGTTGTTGTTGTTTAACTTTGATTGACAAAAGTTATTACACTTCAATTTTAAAATTCATTTAGATACAATTGCGAATTTATGCGATAATGGTTCTCATCAAACTTGTTTTAATATAAATAAATTTTATAAATCGAGTCTCATTCCGACACGTTGTTCTGTATATCGAAAAAAATGAGCCACGTATTTTATATTTCTTTAAATTTATATTTTATAATAGAATTGTATTAGCTATAAAAATTGTGGGAAAAAACTAAATAAATTAAACATGTAAATAAAGATATAAAATAAACCCAATATTGTTGAAAGAATGGAAAATTAATAAAAAAAATTGTTTGCATTATTGTGCCAACTTGTTAATAATTTTTTGCAATTGTGCTCGAAAAAGAATTCATAGAGGGAATACTACTCTTGGTGCTTGAAAAGCCTTAGTAAGATTCTATAGTATGTAGTAGCAGTAGGCCAGAGGGGTTCGCGAGCTAGTGAAGAAGAGAGGAGAGAGCCATGAGAATAAGCCGCTTATCAGGGTGGCAACAGGCAGTGTAGGACCAACCAGCGTAGATATAGTAATATAGTTTGGTTTCCATGGAAACGTGAATCTGTCCATTATGTCTGTACACCTTACGTTCGGGCACCTATCAATTGTTATCGCATCCACTGTGACGAGCGTAAAAAGCTATATACACACGTTTAAAACAAAGTCTTAATATTTGTCATACTGAATTTTAATTTGGGATTAACTTTAACTACTTAAGCTTATAAGCCAATAAAGCAGCTTAAATTTAGTTATAATTTACATAAAATCGTTTTTAAGTTTTCTTTTATCTTTTATTTTAAGATATTTTAAAATATCTATAAAAAAAAATTACATGAGTCTGCTTTATTCAGAAACCACTAGATTATTATACTTTGGTACAGAGACTTTAATCAAATATGAAGAAAAAATCGAGCAGACATTTTGCCCAGGCGATAGCTAGGTGTTAAAAATTAATCATGAAAAGCAAATCAATGATAATTTCCAAAATTGCTGCTTCGATTTGGATTAAACATTAAATTGACTCTATTTCTAGTTTGGTCCAACAGGGTCATATATCCTACCTGTATCTATTAAGGTTAAGCTTAGTTTACTACTTTCTTACTCTCTGAATCTGAATAAGTGAAAACTCGTCTTCTCATTCCAATAAGTTCATAATATACTTTCAATAAGTGAATATTCACTTATGTGCATATGCATATACTTATTGGAATGAGAAGACGAGAGAAACTTGATTTAATTAACTTATCATTCAAAAATATCTATTCAAACACTCATATGGATGTCTTATGTAGTGATGCATATTCTTGATCGACAATTATCGTCAATTCCGAGAAATATTGTTAAAAAAACTCAAAACAATTAGATAATAACGCTCTCATCTCATCATATAAGTATGGACCTTATAGACACTGTCATATCTGGGTTTTTCGGAGCCCTAGGCTAGACAACCTCTTTTTTTAGTGACAAGAACTAAATTTTGCCGCCTCACATGCTCTGCCCCCTCTGGCAATAAAGGTCTAGCCTCTATTGCCAGACCCTAGATACGATGCTGCTTATACCTTGGATAGAATCTATTCAATTTTTAAAGAATACTTTTTTCGTTTCTTATTTTCCCTTTCAATGATATTTTTCTCTCAACGGCAGTCGAAAACTCCTATCACACAAAGGAACTTACTGGTGGCGGTAAAGAAAAATTCCAGTAGATCTTACTCTGTTTATTTTCTACATTGAACTCCTAATCTCCTTGGGCACAAGGTAAGATGGGCTTTTTCTTTAACTATAACCTACTGGCGTCCAAGGTAATAGTACAACATCGTAAACTCATATCTGGCTGTCAAACAGGAGCCTTTAGTTTGATTTCTAGTATAGGAACCATCCGTTACCAAACAGCTAAAAAACTGAACCTACTTGGCTCAGTACTTAGATAAGCATTGCAAAACATCGTCAAGGTGTTTAGTCTCTCTCGAATGAAGATCAGGGTTCAGTTAGGAGTGTCAATAGAACAGAACCCAGGACAACGACTAGCCTTTGACCAGGAACTAGCTCGAGTACGTTTTAAATAGACAGACTAACTTTGGAAGGTAATCCTCTTGTGTTAGCAAACCAACGCTAATAGCAGAAGAGGATATATATGTTGAAGTTGCATGCATAATACATCAATATGTACCCGCAATACGCACAAATAACGCCTCAGCATCTAAGAAATCATGTTCTTAGTGAAAGCAACAAAAAATATGTTTAAAAATGTGTTGTTAACACCTGCAAACGAATCGGATAAGTGCAATTCCAGTTAGGAATAGCTCAACGGTATGCTACTCAATTGCCAAGAGTGATTTCACAAACAGAATTACAAAAAAAATTTACGTCAAGGAATTTGAAAATAGCTCAGATTCTAAATAGATTGATTGCATTACACTCTGAAGAAATCAAAGTTGCAAACCAGCAAGCAAGTTTGAAGAAGATACGTTTTCTTCTAGTCATGAGAGAACGATGGATTGAATAGATAAAATAAAATAATATCTTTGCAACCAATCCTTGCAGTCTGTTCAGTTCACCATTACCGACCGTTCGAAACCCCATGTCGTGAATAGGTTGAAAACTTTTGGAGAAACATCCTAGAGGCGCCCTATTCAGTGAACGTTGAAAATGCCTCTTTACCACAATTTAGTAGCTACTGTCTTAGACAAGGGCTTAATCATCATAGAGAAAGATGTACGACAATTACTGAAGAGAAGGTTAGAAATGTAGGTGGTAAAATTGAGAATTTTTTAACACCTGACCAGATGAGATTAATAATATGTGGTGTAAGAAGTTTACTTACCAAAATCTTTTACAAAAATCAGAAGGTCTGTCTAATTTAAAAAATTATGACCAATAGCTTACCTTATTGTCACCTTCACAGAAAAAGTGTTGATCGACCTGTTTCTATTTGAAACAGCTGTTCTCCCAAAAAACCAGAAAGAGAAGTCGGATATATCACATTTTTAGACTCTTCCTGTAGGTGTATTTCATGCATTTTCAGCACAGTTTTTCAATGTACTACAAACTATTCACTATCATCCTCAAAGAGAGGATATTGACATCTGTCGAGACAATTCGAAGATCAGAAAGTTAACAATGAGAGTGCAAGGTAAGTCTGGAGTGGCGTATGAAGAACCTATTAATAGACAGGAGAGTTACCCAAGACTTGACATTTTATCGATGTAAGTTATCAATGGCTTGGATTGATTACCGAAAAGCATTTGACTTTAGGTGTCGTGAGCTGATCATAAAGCTTCTTAAATGATTAGAGGTGTATCCAAACATCGTGAGATGCTAAGAACATCTGACCCTTAAGTGGAGGACAGGTTTTTTACAACATCCAACAAACAACAGATGAACATCTTCAAAAGAGGACTTTTTCATGGAGAGCAAGCGATAAGAGAGGAAAAATGCATTTACGCACTTGTTCGTGTATGACTCGACTATGTCCTGTAGATTTATACAGGAAAAAGTAACATGTTTTTTTTACTTTACTAAAACAACCTCTCCTAATCCTTGATTTACTTACATATCCGCTTTTGTTCCATTTGTTTCAGAAAGTAAGCAATAGAGTGATTCATTTGCTGGAGACGATCCATAATCGCCGATGTTATAAGCGGTGGCCAATATCGTTGTTGGATACTACTATTTTGCCAACATAACAAGATGTCCCTCTGAAATTGGTCCATACATCTAAAACGTACTCGAGCATGTCCTGGGTCAATGCCTGAGTTCTATGCTATTGCCACTCCCAAATGAACCCTGATCTCCATCCGAGAGAGACTTATTGTCAATGTTATGACGCGTTACAGCCGTCGTAACCCCAAATACTCTGTGTGGGAGGTTATCTGAACACAAAGTGGACAATTATATTGGGTTCCTATTTGGGTTGCTTGGTGGCATTCGTTACCAAACAACTAAAAGATACTGGTCCCTCTTGGTGCAGGGCTTGAATGACCATTACAGAACATGGTGTATGTGCTTCATCTAATTATTACCTCTCAGATATGGGAGATACCGAAAAAATTAAAATACGCGGGGTGGACCAAAGTTATATAGGAGTAGGCACCCGATATATTATTATTATTGTATATTCTTTTTTTACAAAACAAGCTTGAAAAAGAAAAAAACATCACTGTCCTTTGGTCGATATCAATAAACATGCTGTTCAACTCCTCAAGAAAAGCATCGACTCCAGTTGTTTGGCGATTTTGGGCTTCTTCGAATGGGCTGAATCTCGTTAGTTTGGACACTCTTGGCTGTTTGGGACCCATTATATGGCAATTCCAAGTTAGCGTGGAGTAGTCTCAATCTGTGAATAATGGTTGGGGGACCGGTTGTCTGTCCGGGCTGAGCAATGACACTCTTAATCTAAGTCGTTTTCACGTTGTTTATGGTTGAATAGAACAAGAGTTATCAAATCCCCTCATATCTACAAGATGGAACCCTGGTCTCATTTGAGAAAAATTCGTGACAATACACTTATTTTTAATTTTTTTTAGGAAATATTTTATATATTTTGTACAAGTTATAGTGTTGGACGTGATAAAATGTGATATATCAAAGAGTAAAATTCTTGGTCCTCATTATGGAAAATTACATATTTTTCTAACAAAACATAGACTGTTTTAAATGATATTCTCAGACAAATATTAATCGAAAACCTGCCAAGTACCTATTTTTATAGCTAGTAATAAAAAATATAACGAAATATTCCGTTCAATGTTTTAAATTTTGTTCTAGATCAAAAAAATTTTTTTTGTGAAGTTTTTTGTTCTTCCTGTAAATTCTAGTTGTGAGTTAGCAGGTTTTCACTCTTAACCGTCGATTTTAAAAGTAGAGTGATTTATAAAGTAATATTTGTAGTGAAAAATTTTCTTTTTGACGTATTTTTATGTTTACTGGTGGTTTTAAAGATATATAGATACAAGTTATTCATTATAATATAAGAATAAAATTTATTGAATGTCAATGTTTGCAATAAATATAAATTATTATTTTTGTGTTGATTTTTTTTTACTGTCATGTATAAATTATCTTTTTTTTATGCAAAATAGAAACTGAAAAATAACATGACTAATTGTTAAAAGAAAGTGTTATTTTAAGACAGATTTTTCTTTTGCTTTAAACTGTGCCAAAAAAATGAAAAACTTTAAATTTGCATAAAAATGGGAAGTACTAATCAATTTAAAAAAGTAAATTTATAATTATGCATTGCAAATTCAGCATGATTAAGATAGTATTTTTCATATAAACATTTATATAGCAGGGCTTGCTGAATTTAAGACAACTCTTAAATTAAGATTCTTTTTTCACAGTGTAGATTGCTTTGTTCAGAAAGAACAATGATGTTAGTGCAAAATTCGCAACACAATTTTTTTTTTAATTATAGAAGGACCTTATTTTGTCATAAATATTTAATAATGTTTAGTCAAAAAATATTAATTATTACTTATTTTTGAATAATAATAATAATAATAATAATAATAATAATAATAAGAAATAAAGCATAACTATAGTTTTTTAAATTTAGTGCTATAATTTAAACTTTTGACGATAGTTTCGATAGTTTCAATAAATTCCACAAGTCCAGATTGTGAGGTTGGCACCCCCCCCCCCCCCCCCATGAGAAATGTATGCGTAGTGCCAACATTGACAATCGGCGCAGTACAGAATCAATGGTTCTGTCTACGTTTAGCCAACTCTTCACTGCAAAAACAGGTGTCTTAAATTGTTCAAAAATGTCTTAAAATAAGTCATTTTTCGTGTCTTAGACACCAAAAGTATCTACATTTAAGATATTTTTGGCCAATTTAAGACACAATGTTTTTGCAGTGCAGGAGCAGGTAACCACTTGTTTATTTTTATTATAAAAGTTATTGTTTTTTGAGGTTAGCTTTGTAATTTAATTTTGCATGAGAGAATTAAAATTACGCATGAAACTGGTTTTTTAGTTTGTTTTATAAAATCAATAAAAGTGGTTGCGAAATTTGTAGCAAAAATAGGTTGATTTTTATACTACCCCATCTTGGCCCCAGGGGGTACCTCATCCTACCCCCACGTTTTGTAAACTGGAAAATTTGGATTTCGTTACTTATTCTTAATTCTATATTTAATTAAATAACAAATACTTATTCAACAATTTAACAATTACTTATTCTTAATTCTATATTTAATTAAATAACAAATGTTCCAAATAAGACTTTTTCGTGGAAGACCGATTGCCTATAACAATATTATTCGGTTTTTTCAGAGAATCAACTTGAACTTGTTTGACTCAGTTTAATGTCTTTTAGCTTTTACTTAATTTAAACCGAGGAGGTATACCACTTTGATGTGATTTAAATTGAGTAGCGTACGCTATACTTAATATGATCTAAGGTCTTTTTAGTGTAGCATATTAATAGCGTATTTAGTAATTAGCAGGAAACTAGTTTTTTAAATCGTATAATTTAAAGATTCAGTTTTGTATCTGTAGTTATTTGAAAGAAAAGACTTGTATTTTCTGAACATTTTACAACCTGCTATTGATTACAAGAAAAATCGATGTATTGACTGAAGCCAAACATGTGCGAAACAAAGTTGGGGCTTCTCAATTGCAGTCGTAGACAGTAATTTCGTATCGGCGGATATATGTCTTCGACTTTTTTTTCATAAACCACATCATATTAAATAATGTTTTTCTCTAAAAAGACTTAATTATATTACCTTACTAGCAACAGCGTTTTCCATACTGACTGTCATTTGTTATTCCATCGTATTTTTTGTGAACGAATCCAACACTTTTACTGATAGATACATTTTATGTATCAGGGCCATTTTGTCGAAAAAGGCAAATGACTCGTTTATGACAGTTTTACTAAAAATAATTAAAATTTTAAAAATTATGTTCGACATACAAGAAAAACAATTATTCATGAATAAGTAGGGAACTTATTCATAAGTTTGGGGCAATAGATAAAATTTCATGATTCTTAATGAACTTTCATTAACAATTCACGAAAATTCAGAAGAAATCACGGAACTGTAATGTAGAAACTGAAATATGGTTCATAACTTTATATTTCAGTAAATACTACTAAAAGTATAGGTATTATATGTAAATATTTGTAACAGCGTCAGTAGCGTCGTGGATACAGCGGACGGCTTTGGATTGAGGGGTCGCCAGTTCGAATCTTCCAGCTTTGGATTTTTCTGGTTCAGATTTTTAAATGTTTCATTTAAATCACCAATCTACACAGGGGCGTAGCCAGAAAAAAAATCTGGGGGGAGGGGTTGAAAAAAATTTTGCGTCCAAAGACCTCTCTTTCAATAGAATTTTTTTATTTCTGGGGGGGGGGGGGTGAACACCTAAACCCCCTTGGCTACGACCCTGAATCTACAGGTAAATGGTACGTTTGAAATCGGGAAGACAGGAGCCAAAATATAAATTTTATTTTCTATCTGATCTATAAGAATTTTTTAGGAATTCTTTTAATTCATTGACCTAAAATATGTAGGTTTCAATTAGTACTGAATTGCCTTCCTTGCCACAAACTCAAGTACAAAGTTCCTGAATATTTCACGAATTATTTCTTTCCGTATAGTGTAATATTGGACGTTTTATTTCCGTGGATTAAAATAGCTTTGTACACCACTTTTGACACTCCTCCGCGACGTACACAATCAATAATAAATGTAAACAAACATATTTATTGTGAAAGAAAATGGCTGATTTTAGGACGACTTTTAATTCATGGTAAACTTTGTTACTCAAAAATTCTCTTCCTGAGATATGGTTTCTTTCTAATTTTTAGTGAATAAATTATAAATATCATTATTAATTATTAGGCCATTATTTTTTTAGAAGAAAATCTCACAAATATTGCCATTAAAAATTATTTAATTACTATTAAAATTAATATATTTTGGAAAAACATAAAGAGACTCTCCTCAGGTGACATAGTTCCTTAAGGACATGTGATGGAGTATGAGATTACTGGTATAGGCAAGAATTGTCCGTAAAATTTCTTAAAAAGTGTCGATTCAGGGTGAAAGGGACCTTAGCTGCAAAACATTCGATTTTGAATTTTTATTATGAATCGATAGAATTTGAGTTGCTCTTTCACGTGCAGTATTCAAAACTTGTTTATGTTTATTAGTTTTTATGTTATTCGCGATGAAACATAGACATAACCTAACAATAATATAGGCAGGCACAAGTTCAAACTCCCGTCCTGTGAAATTCAAAACATTTGATTTTTAATTGTTATTATGAATCGATAGAATTTGATTTGCATTTTAACATACATAAATCAAAACTTGTTTATGTCTATTAGTTTTTGTACGTACGCGTAAAACTCAGTTCTGCAGCTAAGATCCCTTTCACCCTGAATCGACACATATTTATATATTTTGACACTAAACTTTATAGACTTATTTAAAATATCATTAGAAAGATCTTTCTGGCCCAAATTTGTTTGAATTATGTTTTAAAATTAATTTTTTAATAAATTTGCTGATATTCAGAAATTTAAAAAAATTAATTTTTAGATAAAATTCAAACAAATTTGGGCCAGGCAGACCTTTTCCATGATATTTTAAGTAATTCTTCAAAGCTTGATGTCAAAATATTTATTATTTTAAGAGAAAGTTTACGGACAAATTTTGCCTATATTCCAGTGACGGCAGAATCCAGCAAAGGCCTTTAAGAACTTTTACCTAATAATTATTGGGGCATTTATTCCTTAAATAAAATTTCACAAATATTACCATTAAAAGTTATTCTGTTTCTATCAGAATTAATTTACTTTTGAAAAACACGAAAACTCTCCCCCGGCGACAAATCCTTACTCTGCACGGAAAAAATTCCCTGTGTAATTCACAGAAACTCTTGTGTCATCTACAAACGAAGATAATAGTTTCCACAAGCAGCTCAATTTGTAAAATACACAAATAAGTTTGTGGAATTTACAAATCAGTTTGTGACTGACACAAGCCAGCTTGAGTCTAACACAATTGTATGTATTTGTGTAATCCACAAATTGGATTTGTGTACTCTACAGGACCTTTTTTGTCCGTGTGGAGATATATAGTTTTTTTTTTAAATTTTGGTAAATAAATTATAAATATCATTAGGGGAAGGCGGGGTTGAAATTGCCGGGGGTTAAAAGTGCCAATACCTACATTTTGAAAATGAAAAGAGATCTTTTTTTTCTCATTTTAAAAGTTTAAAAAAACAAATTTTAGATTTCTCATTTTAGTTTTATCTGCTAAAATCAGGTATATATTTTCTTATTACAATTTCAAAGACTTACTTTTAAAATAAACATTGCGAGTTATTTATTTTATATATTTACATAATTCACTATAAAGGTGCGCGTCATTATATTTTTATCACGGTAAATTAAAAATATCATATGATTGTTGCAAAAATTGACCTAAAAGTTGACCAACCATTTATTTTTAGAATGAAATAAAGAATAAAAATTAAATATTAACATATTATATATATAAAATAATAATTATAACTATAATTACATTAAATATAAATCATACATATGTATCTAAAATTATTGATTCAAAAGAATATGCTTTTGAATAAATTATTTTTATATATGGTTGTTTGCTCAATAAAACCTTTAAATGTTTATATTACTTAAACAACAAATATAGGTATTATAAATGATAAATTATTTATTATTTTCACGTTTAAAATTACTTGTTTTCATTAAACATTAAATAATAATAAAAGCGATCGGCACTATTGACCCCTAATTCATCGGCACAACATGCCCCGCACACTGAGAACAAATTCTGGTAAACATTCCTGTGCTGTTTACTATAAAAGCGTCATAATTGACAGTTTTCTACACTCAAAAAAAAAGTAGTAAATTTGACTACTTTTTAATTTAACTACGCGGAGTAGTTCAATAGGTCCTCAATTGACTTTAAAAAGTTATATTGACTTTGAAAAAGTAGTTAAAATAACTACGAAAGTAGTTGTTTCTACTTAAAAAGTAGTTAGTATAATGAGATTTTGTAGTTGTCTTTGAAATTAAACTACTTAAAGTAGTAAGTTGAACTACTAATGTTTAACTACAAGAAAAGTAGTAAAATTAAAAACCCGAACACAGTTATAGATTAACAAAAAAGTCATTATTTTAACTGTTTCGCACTCAACTATCCCATGGTAGTTGAATCTCTCGACTAAATTTTTTTCAGTGTCGTAAAAATTGAGGAAAATCCGGTAAAAATGGTAAGACAGCACGGTAAAATTTATCTGACTGTCCGTTATGACGCTTTTATAGTGAACAGCACAGAAATTTTTACCAACATTTTCTCTCAGTGCAGTTGAATAGAAAGTGACGCACTGACTTTTTGGAAAAAAAACCAAGTATTAAAAAAAAACTTTTGAAAATCGGTTAAAACTCAAATTAAATTCAAAAATTACATTAAATTTGACATTAAATAATAAATAACCCAAAAAGAAAAGCTTTTATTTTACCAGTATTTTTCGGACATTTCTCAAAATCAGCACTTTCAACCACGCTCTCCACTACCTACTAACTTCTAGGAAATAATCCTTTGCTTTGAATAAAATTTCTCAAATATAACGAGTAATTCGAGTCAATTCGGAAATTGCCCTTTTGGAGAGAAAGAACCATAAATAGAATATGAAACTTTATTCGTTGATTTATTTGATTATTTTCTCTATCTGGTTCTCAATTAATGTCCTGTATTCAAAATTTGTATAAGAGAAATACATGAAATATTGTATGTAATAAAAAAGTAAAAAGTATAAGGGAAACTAAAAGTAGAAGCTCACCTTGAGGAAAAGCAGAGAGACTATGTTCAAGTGGATGGCCGTGTGGATGACCATGAGTAGCAAGACTAAAGGGGGATGGTAGTCCCGGATGAGGGCCTCCAGGATGTGTGTGAGAATGTGGATGTGGATGTGTACCCATCCCCATGGCTGGATGACCGTGGAGATGATATTGGGCACTTCCTGTTGGCACGCCAGTAACAGTTGTCTTGAGAAACCCTGCCATGGCGTAGCCCTGGAGGCGAGCCGCCAGTTCTCCGCTCGCCCCTGCTGTACCCCTTTCTATTTCTCTCTCGTTATTAGCACTTTCCCCCCACCAGCTCTCCCTCTTGCACTTGAACTCTGCTTTCACGTTCCCCGCCAGTTTCGATGCCACTTTTGCTTCTTCTCTGTTCTGCTAACGTAGTATTCCTAATTCTCCACCTGAAAACAAATTCAAAATCAGTTTTATTACCCATGTAATTTTGACAATAGTTTGATAAGTCAATTTACTCTCTCTAAATTTGAATTAATGATAAGCGTGCAGCTGATTTTAATCAGAGGGTAGGGTAAATTCAGGAGAGAGAGAGATACCCCGACCCGATAGGTGCCCAATTGCCCACGTTCTCATATCTCCGAGCTAAAAGAAGCTAATCTGGTGTACTCTTTAAATTTGGATCAGTGAGAATTTTGCCACTGGTTTCAATTAGTGAGATTGTCACTGATGAAAATCACAAAAATCAGTGGATTTGACTTACTCGAAGGATGGAATTCACTGATTCTCAGTCAAAATATTACTAATTATGAAATCAATGGCTAAATTTTCAGCAATTCAAATTGAGAGAGTAGTATTACTGCTTTTTTATGTTATCCAAACTAAACTTTTTTGCAAAATACAAGCCAAATTCAGCCCTGAGTTATAATAATAATAAAAATAAGTTTGCTAAGGAAGTCCAAAAAGTTTTCATTTCTTTTTTCATAAAATCACTATTAAATAAGATAATTGACATCATTCCATTTTTTTATGCTTCATGGTTTATCAAAAAGTTACTAATAAGTTATTATTATTATTATTATTAATATTTTTATAAAATAATGGCTCCGGGGCATATAACAAACACCAGAAGGATACACAAATAAAATGGAATTGTTAATGTAAAACTAGCAATTTTGTTTTCTTATAACAAATATTTTGTTGCCTTAACAATTTGGGATTGTTGTAGTAACAAAACCATTTTTAGAAATTGGCAACTCATCCGAGGTATTGCCAATATTGGTAACAAAATTAATTATCTTTTAAACAATATACTTAAAAGTGTTGCAATTTATGATATATTTAAAGGAGACGTTAGAAAATAATATTACTAATCTCTAAACCCGAATAAGTCAAAAGTTTTCCACTTGTCTCGACTGAGTGTTTGTGCACCTATAAATTAAAAGAATTTTTCACTTGTTTGTAAGTGTATATGCAACAATTTAAATAAATGCAAGACTTTTTACATTAAATATATAAGTAAATATTCACTAATTCAAATTTAAAGAGCACATTACTTTGTCCTTTTTTATTCATTAACTATACATTATTTCGTAAAATACAGATGACAGCCAGTCTTAAAAGTGATTTTTCTATACTAGAGGGTCGTTCATATATTCCACGTGGGTTTTTTTTTTTTTTTTTTAAGAGAGGGGCTTTAGAAAAGTCTAAAAATGTCGTCGATTATTATCAAGGATTTATATGTTCATGATGGAGGGAGGGATGACCAAAAATCTGTGAAAAATTGTTCACGTGGTATATATAATATAGGTATATAATTATTAACGACCACTATATTCAATATCTAATTTTCAAGTATTAGACATTTCTTTAGTGTAAAATTTAACTGATTTTTAGTAAGTTTTAACTGATTGTTAGTTCAGTTTAAATAGGTGATGAAACTACTGCCCGTAAATTATAAATATACAAAAATATCAATATATGCATAGTCAACTACTGCCCGTAAATTATAAATATACAAAAATATCAATATATGCATAGTCACTTAGTAAGTAAAATTTCACACGAAATAAGTAAAAAATTGACCTTCAATAAGTAAGAATATAGATATGCACTTATTGAATGAGAGACCGACTTATAACTAATAAATAAATGAAATTTTACATATTTAGAGAATACAGTTTTATTAGGGCTTCTGAATTAATAGTTTGTGTATAATTAAAAATCATATCATATGATTGGCATTAGCTTTTTATAACATTCTTAACCTTTGACAATAAATATTGATCCAATATTGGCAGTCCAAAAATTAATCCAAACATGCAAAAAACACTAAGATCGCCAATGTCAGTTGGACTACATAAAACTGAAACTTAGATGAAACTACTTTGGGGAACGAGGCCCCTCGTAGGCGCAAATCCCTGGGCGGTCGTCTACTTCGCCCACCTTTTGCTCCGCCTTAGAAATTTTTTTTTTGTGATTCTTTTTTAACAAACTGAACACTGAACATTTAAGAGTTACTTCCCGGTCAGGTTTCAGACAAGAACAAAATCAACGTCTGGTTTAAACCTGAGGGCCTCACAGTAAGAAAAATAAATTACAGCAAAGGTGTGGTCATAAATGTTTTGCGGCACAGAAGACCTATTAACAAGCTGAAAATTGTTAATTAAATAATAAACAATGTAAATTGTATAAAATTCTTTGAAATTAGACTCCTTATTACTTCTCTTTATTACAATATTCGATGTCTTTTAAATTAAAACATGTCTCTCACCAAACAAAGAGAAAACACGTAACTATAAAAATAGTGACGTGCAACAGACAATATTTTTGGCCTGAAAGTATTCTTTGACAAAAAGCATTTTAGTGCAGGAAGTATTTTCAAAGAGACACATTTCCCTAGCTGCAATAGTAATCCCTTATAAAAATTATTATATCCTCTAATATCTTTTATTTTTCACACTGAAAAAAAATATTCCATTTCTGTTACTAAAGATTATTTTTCAATAAATAATAGGATTTTGTGAAAGCAAAATAGGAAAGGGGTAGTTTAGTGACCATATATGAAAGGTAAAATTGCATTACAATGAGAGGAATATATCTCTTAGTATTACACTCAGAAAATAAGCCTCTAATCAATTTCTAGGTTAAGGGACTCAGAACAAAACACACAAGTTACCGGCGATCACAACCAAACTTCAAGGTTAACAGTAGCATTTAATCTGCTAATAATAAACAAAGAGCTTTGCAGATGCTATATCAACAACCTCACTCTGCTAAATTTAATCAAAAATTGGTTATATTTAGTCAAATTATTTTCTCAGTGTAAGAATATTTTTTTCGATGCATAAAATTATCTACATAAATAAAATCATATCTTTTTTAAGTACGTTGCTTGTATGTCTCTCAAATCCAGTAGCGTATCTAGAGGGGGCAGAGGGGGTTGTCACCCCGGGCCCCAACCTCGAGCCCAATGCATTTGGGGGCGGCAAATCGATGAAATAATTTTCAATAAGAGTCGGCAAAAATTTCTTACACTGATTGAAATTATTATTATAAATTTTTCCTAATAATTTCAATAATATTCCAATTTTTTAAAGTTGTATTTTATTTTAAAAACTATACAATTACGACTTAGGGTCTAATCTTAGGGCCGGTAAGGCCTAATCTTTACTTTAGTTCCGATAGTGTAATGTGATATTATAATTACATAATACTTTTTGATATTTTAAAAAATTGTTTGAATGCAATTTTATCAAATTTTACATTATTCACTCTATATAGACCTTATGAAAGCCAATCTCTATTTTTAGCCTTAAATTTGGTTCCGGTATTATTATTTGCGTATTTTCTTATAATTTAAAATTTTTGTAAATAGAACTGATGTATATAACAAACCACTTTTTTCACTTTGGGCCTTATAAGATAAAATGTTTCTTTCAGGCTTAAAAGCGGACTCCGATACTATGTTTTACGTATTTTGTGATATTTTAACAAAATTTAACTTATAATATTATGATAAAATCCATTTTTAATTTTGGAACTAATAATATATTGTGGTACCTACACTGAGAAAAATGGAATTAATGAATATTCAAATTTAACATCCATATATTAAAATATAGTAATTAGATATTCAAATTTAATATTCAGATATTAAAATTAATATTTTTTAATATCCAGGATAGTAAGTTTGAATATCCATTTTTCTCAGTGTAATATTATTTACTTATTTTCTGATTAGATTTATGTTTTGAACATATAATATTATTCTAAACTACACTCTTTATTTTGGGCCTTATAAAGCCTAATTTTTATTTAAGTCCCAAAAGTGGATTGAAATTGGATTGGATTCTTACGTATTAGAGATTTATTAAGATATTTTGTACCCACATATAATTTTGCCTAAAAAAGATAATATTTTTGGCCTTATAAGGACCAATCTTAATTTCACTTCCAAAAGTGATTTGCGATATACCACTATTTGCATATTTTATGATATTAAAAATGTTTACACTTACAATTGCGTAAAAATATTTGTTTAGTTTGATATCTATAAGACCCAATTTGTATTTGAGAGCCAAAAGTGAACATCTATGTTTTTATCTACAATAGAAGATTTCTTATATTATGAAACATTAGATCTACACTGTAAAAACAAATGTATTATTTTAAGACATTTCTGTCCTCACTTTTAAGACGTTTTAGGGTGCCTTAATTTTAAACCAATGAGAAAGAGGCTTACAAAATTATTAACCGAAGAAATAGCTTGAAATAACCATAAGACACGCTTTGTAAATGTCGTATATGTCTTAAAATAAGACACCTGATGTTTTTACAGTGTATTATGTCTATTATATATCTATCATATTTACTGATTTTCATTTTTTTTAACAAAAAAAAATGTTTTAGCCTTATGTTGAATTCCAAATTAATTTTTTTAATTCTATCACGTGACGATTTTAATAGTTATAGACATATACCTCTAAAAAACTGCCAAATTTCTCTTGAATCGACAGTGTGGTTCTTAACTGATGCTCGTACAAAATATTAATGACTGACATTTATGCATTTTTATAATATTTACCACTCAAACCAAAAGTTATGCAAGAAGTTGTTAATTCAAATCAATGAACAGACAAAACTCTGATTATATTTATATAGATATTATAAATATAGTGAAGGAGATTTAAGGGGTAAGGCCACTGTCGATGTTTTAAAAAATTGATTTTTTTTTATTGACTAAAAAAATTCTTTGAACGTTCTAGAACACAGGGAAAAAAGTTTGGAACCTGTTTTTGTTTCAGATTAAACTTTTTGACAACTATTTTGGGTGCTATACGAAGCGCTTCGTGCAAAACATGCTCTGAGAGAATGTCTCCAACACCGACATTTTGAGATATTTTTCAACCAAAAATATTTATTTTGTTCACTTTAAAACATACCTAAATTATATTATTCTCTTACTTTTCCTTTCACAAAAAAAATCGAAAAAAGAACCTAATTTTATCCGTCTACAGTGGTGTAACGCCAACGCGTTTTTCTCAAAACACGGCTTTTGAAATCGGCAAGCAGCATAACTATAACAATTTTTAATATTTTTAATCGGGTTTTTTCCTGCATCTTTATTATAACATTTCAAAGAGAATGACGTACGGGATTTTCGATAACTTAATTTAAACAATTGTTATAAACAATTAAGTGCCGTTTTTTTTTGTCGAAAAATGATTTTCTTTTCAAATGCTTCTAAATTTTACAAAGATCAATATTTTTTAAAATCCGTACGTCATTCTCTAGCTATTCTCATGTAGATTAAGAAAACTTTTATTATTTTGTTCTGGATTAAATTTTGCATCCTGTCTGCTGCTTGCCGCGGTGCTCCTCCAAGAAAACATGTAAACATGGCTCCAGTGTAGCCATTTTGAAATATTTGTTATTGAAAATCTGTCATCTTTTACTTCAATATGTAGATATTAACTTCCCAAATCCTTATAATTGTATTCCCTTTTCTTCCATTAAATTTTTTTTTTTTGTGAAGAAACGTGTTTTTTTGCGTTTACAGTGTCCTTACCCCTTAATACCAGACATAAGGTTTTTGTATGTAGTAGGAATCTCCCCGACATATGCAACCCGCTGACATTAGAGAAAGTAAAATAGACGTTAAACAGGGATTCCGCATGCGCAACTAAAACCCTATGTCTGGTATGAAATCTCCCATATATCCCGGTTATTAATCAAGAAAGATCGCGACTATTTTCACCTTGTTCTAATCAATTTGCAGGATTATAGCTAAATACCGACGACGCATTTTACCTAACCTTACAATGTCACTCGCGGTTTCACAAATATCAAGTGTTCCATCACACAGTCGTATGGCTAAAACACAAAACTGTATGACAGGTCCTAAATCAGCAATTAAATATGGCCAATCTGCCCATAATTATCGCAGTTCCACAGAAATATTTTTTTCAGTGAGGGGTCGTCCTTAGATTATGTCACACTTTATGGGTCGTGACAATCTCTGACAAGGGTGGAGGGGGAAGTCGGCTGTAGTGCTCGCTGCAGTGTAACATCACACCATTTATATGATTTTTATGTGTTAAATGTTTATATAGATTTTGTTTCACAAACTTTGTTTTATATTTTCTCAAAATTTAGTTCCAAAACTAAACATTTTAACACTTTAAAGAGTATATTAGAAAAATTTGAATGGCATTTTTGCATAGTGACATAAAATAGGGGGGAGTCAGCAAAATGTGACGTAATGTATAAGGGTAGTTAACAAATATGTAACCAAGTTTTGACTAGGGTGGGGGGGGGGGGCGAAAAACAGAAAAAATGTAACTTAATTTATGGACCGCCTACTCAAAGGAATATATTGACATTCGTCAATTAATAAAATGGGGTTGCGTGTTCTCAGTTTAACATCCTGTGACTGTACAGATTGCAATTTATACATTAGTTAAATCTGCATTAGTTAAATTGTGATAATAAAAATAAAATTTTTTTAAAACATATCGAAAATTTAAGGTATACATATAGTTTTTAACGGCGAATCTTTTGTTCTACTATAAAATAAATTTTTTAGAGCGGCTGCAGGATTTATGAACTGATAGTAAGGTTTTTGGGATGGCTAATTACGAATCTGAACTGAGTTCTACAAAATTCAAAATAACGGTTTCAATATTGCAGACAAATATGGAAAATATTATTGATTTTTTCTGAAATATAGTGAATTAGGGCGGTTTGTGGGGTCGCAGATTATGAATCGGCTTTCTTAAATTAGAAATAATGGACTCAATGTATGATTAATAAATACTTCTCCATTATTAATTTGCTATTAAACCATATGAGGCTATAAGTTTTTAGGGTAACTGAAAATCAATCTAAACATATACTCTCTAGGGGAGACCAAGGAGGAAAGTAACAAAAATCTTTTTTTTTATGCTATAGCGTTAAAACTATTTGTCGGATAAGTTTTGTAAAATTTTTTTCTTTCGGTAAGGAAATAATCTCACAGTCGATACTAAAAGTACAACAAATTTATGTTACCAAGTTTTTTTTGATCTATTTACTCTCTAAATCTGAATTAGTGGTTTTCTACTACTTAATTAGCGAAAAGTGAGCTACTATCAAACAGTAAGAATTTTACTAATTTTTTAGTAGAAAACTATTAATTTTTAGTAGAAAACTACTCTCTAAATTTGAAACAGCGAAAATTCGCTTTTTTAACAGTGCAAAGTATACAGCTGTTTCAAAACAGCGTATATACGCTGTCGAATTAGTGAATTTCGCTGTAAATCAGTGAAATAAAAAATTAAAATTACTAAAAAATTAGTAAAATTCTTACTATGTAATAGTAGCTCACTTTTTGCTAATTCATTAGTAGAAAACCACTAATTCAGATTTAGAGAGTAATATTCGTTCCACAGCTAGGGCATTAAAAAAGCATTGTAAAAAAAACAAATCAAAAGTTTAATATCTTATCTTTCTAATAAATATAAAATATAGAAGACCCTGCGCGCCGTATTTTTTTATGCGCCGTACGTTCCACAGCCTCCCCAGGTTATCAGAAACAAAAATTCCTGATAAATTATTAAACTAGGATAAATTTAGGGGGCCTTATCGTTTTCCTTTTTTTAAAAAACGTTTTTTTTTAGCAAAATGGCGGCTATTTGAAGAGAAAACTCAATTTTTAAGCTTTTTTATTTTTACTTTATGGGTAAAAAAAAATATTAAAAAAATTTTTTTTAAAGAAAAGAAAAACGATAAGTCCCCTAAATTTATTCTAGTTTAATAATTTATCAGGAATTTTTGCTTCAGATAACCTGGCGAGGCTGTGGAACGTACGGCGCATAAAAAAAATACAGCGCGCAGGGTCTTTGATATGTTAAGCCACAGCCGCCATTTTTAATTTTTTTTAAATATAAATATGTAAAAAGTTTATATAATTATGTACTATTTAAATAAAAAAAAACCGCAATTCCAAAAATATTTCCGTCTATGGAAAAAAAAATTCCCAAATTTCATGAATTTTTCACCATTGAGAACGGTAACCTCCCCTTAAACGTTGTTTCATTAAACGTTGTAAATTTACAAAAAATTGAATTTTGAATTGTTGACCTGTTTTTGACTTACAATCCGCTTTCAAGTTCAAACTTTTCATTTTTCTTAGTGTGCCTTTCTTAAATTTTCTCGTAACAATGAAATATATAGATTAATTAATTTTTGAAACATTTAGAAATCTTAAATACAGTCTAAAACTCGCCTGATTCAGAATAGAGAGTATGATTTTCCTGTGTAGCAAAAAATTTAGCTGTTACAGCAACCTTTTTTGCTATCATAGCAAATATGTGAACTATGGCAACAAATTTTTAACAAATCAGTTAATGGTGGAGGCAAATACATTTTTTTTGTATGTTTTATTTTAATTAAAATAAAACAGTATTAAATGTTCACATTGTACATTATTTGAATATAGTGTTTTTAAATTTTTCGGGAAAAGAAAAGACGTCATTACCTGAAGCACTTCATTTTACTGAATAGGTCTCAAATTACTTGAAAGGCGATAGGCGGGGAAAACCCATCCTGCTATTTATGATCTGTTTATGATTTTTGACACTCTCCCAGTAACCTGTCTACAGATCTATGCTAGTGTAACCTTGTATTTGTATCCTTTCTACGTCAAGAAGAAAACACTTTTCGGATTTTAAAGAGCAGATAACGCTCACGACTCTTTTGCCCTTCTGGGTAAGTTCAGACAACTGTCCAGTAGCGTTATAATTTGTGTGATTTGGAGTGGTATTTCTCAGTTTTTGATCTGTATCAGAAAGAAACAAAAATTCCATTCCGAAAAAAATTCTTATGCTATTATTTTACTCCTACAACATAAAAATCCATCGGACAATTTATTTTTTAATAATTTGTAAAAAAAAACTTGTTTCTTTTTGTTTTAATTATTAATTAAATACCTTTTTATTCAAATAAAAAAATGTATTAAAAAATTTTTTGCCTAATTTGCTAAAACTAGTCAAAGGCTACACGTATCTTTGGTAGGGACAGAGATTTAACTTGACCACGAAAATTGTTGAAAAATTAACATGTGAGAAGTAAAAGACCAAAAGTGAATAAGTCCATTTTTTTAAAAAAAAGAGACACACAAATAATTAAATTATTAAATTAAACGTCGATCTGTCACAGTTAAATTAAAAACAACTATTTTTCCACAAAGAATTCCAGCTTTAAAAACATTAAACTACTCAATCAATATAAATTACAATTTCAATGTTTCTTTAATAGAAAGAATTAACAAAACTAAACTATTGTTGTATATTATTCATATTGAAGTTACTTTATATTGATCCTTAATATAATACAAACAGAAAACTTCCATCCTTCTAATCAGTATTGTTATATTAATTAATGTTTAGACGTCTAAAAACATTTTAATATAAACAATTAAGTATTGTTTTCCTAATTTGTAATTTTATTGAAAAACTGCATCTATATTTCACACAAAAATTACCATAAATTAACAATTTACTTGTTTCCTTTAAGAAAAAATATTATCCGAAGCAAATCAACCCTGATAAAATGCACAATTTGTAAATTGTCATGGCCGCCAATTTCCCTAGAATCAATAGAAATTTTACAAATAATACGTATTTATATTTCGAAATATATTTATGCAATATTGCAAAAATGTAAGGTTAAAAACTAAAATCTGTGCGATCTTTTTAAAATACTCAATCTCCAAAATGTAACTGTTTTTGAACGAAGAAAATTTTCATAAAGCGAGTGTCAATAAAATGAAATATTATTTATTTGTTTGGAAAAATTTAAAAAACAGTTTATGTAATAAATTATATTTGACTGTATATTATCTTATGTAATTAATAAGTTATTTTACTTAATAAGAAAATATACAAATAACCTAACTTAAAAAGTTACATACGTATTTTACATATAGACCTGATTATGTTTTCAACTGAAAATTAAAATTTAAAAGTGCTACTATAATAATAATGTTTTGATTATTACACCGGCACACAAAAAAAAAATTAATTTTGATTGCGAAATACTAGACTAATCAATTCTTACGCATTTTGGGTCGCTGAATCCGAAACCGGAGTCGGTTTTCAAAAGTTAGCTCTCATTTGTTTTCTAACCTCAAAAAACCAAAAATTCAAGTTTAACCTGCTGTAGTGTGTATAAAAATTGTAGAAAAACATGAATCTCTCGACTATTGTAAACTTTTAAGTATTACCTTTAATTTAACCCCAGAAAACTTAAAAAATATTCAGTAGTTCCCGAGATATGAGTCAAAACGTCAAAGCATATTTTTCTAAAAAACCATAATTTTCAGGCTAAGTCACGATTTGTTTGACTTTTAAGGAAAAAATGCTTGCATGTTTTGAATCATATCTCGGGAACTACTGAATATTTTTTAAGTTTTCTGGGCTTAAATTAAAGGTGATACTTCACAGTTTACAATAGTTTAAGATTCATAATTTTTCTACAGTTTTTATACATACGACAACAGATTAAACTTAAATTTTTGGTTTTTGAGGTTAGAGAACAAAGGAGAGCTAACTTTTGAAAACCGACCCGGGTTTCAGATTCAGCGATCCAAAATACGTAAGAATTGACTAGTTTGGTTTTTAGCACTCCAAATTAATTTTTATTGCAGGTGTTACCTGCGGGTTAAGTAAACCCTTATTTTAAAAAGTTAATTTTTTTAATTATTTACACGTGTCATACTGATTAAATTTCAACTAAGTATATGCTCTTTTTAACCAAGTTTCCTATCTCTCTAAATCTGAATTAGTATTGTTTTCTACTATGAATTAGTCAAATTCATGGCTCATTTTTCTCTAATTCATATAGTAGAAAACTACTAATTGAAATAGTGAAACTTTACTTTTAAAAAAAGTAGATTTTTTTACTAATTTAATTAGTAGTTTTCTACTACAAAATTAGTAGTTTTCTACTAAGAATTAGTAAAATTCTTACTATTTTAATAGTAGCTCACTTTTTGCTAATTCATTAGTAGAAAACCACTAATTCAGATTTAGAGAGTAGCAGATTGACTAAAGCTTCCTGGTTAATAAGGACATTAAAATTTTTTTCGGTGTTTATAAACCTTCTCCTTTTTTATAACTATGTGATTTTATATGTGAAGCATTCTCTGAAAAAAAAGCCCCCCAAAAAAATTTTTTTTCGTTAATGATTTTATGTCATAATATAGGGGGGACCGAGGAGGAAAGTAACAGAGGTGGAAAGTAACAACACTTATAACTTCTAAACCAATGAGCGGACAGACATAGTCCTTAAATAATTTTAAGTCAGTTTTGCCCCCCTCTACCTTCCCCAAATTATGTTAGGGGTCTACCTGATACTGACATGTTGTGCAAAAATTACGACAAAAGTAAGTTTTTGCCTAAATTTTCAAAATATCATATTTTTTTGATTATATAGATATTTTAAATATGCTTTTCGTTTTTTTAAGCTTTTTTATTTATCTGTAAGTCGTGCTAGTGCTCAATTAAAAAATGCGAAATACTTTTATGTAATTTATACTTGTTTTTTGAAATCCAAGGAAAAGAGAGGTGAGGTGGAAAGCAGCACGTTGTTACTTTCCTCCTCATCTAATGCTTTATTTTTATAAACCTCCTCCTTTTTTATAACTATGTTATTTTATATGTGACGCGATCTGAAGAAAGGGACCTTAGAGGCAAAAAATCGATTTTCGGTTTATGGTTGATTACACAGGCCGACAAAATTTTGAATCAAGAACTGGACTATGATTTTCCGAAGGTTTTTGACGCGCTGAATTCGAATCTGACCTCAGAATAGCCCCATCACCTCAGGTTTTAGAGATATCTTAACCTAAATGTGCAAAAATCACGTTTTTTTGCTAGATTGAAGGTCTTATAACATCGGGAGAAATTTTTTTTTCAAAAGGATAGGAATTGTTTCTAAAAGTACTACTCTTGACCTTTAAAATTCACTTTGGAAACTAAAAATATCTTAATTCGTCTCTAAGTAAAGGCCTGTTGAATTTACTGAGTTTGGCAAATTTTACCTCATTGAGTAACTAAGTATTATAAAGAGTAAATTCGAAAATAGAGAAGAATATGAGTACATACACTTGAATTTTCAACGGCTTATTAGATTTCAGGTGTCGGAGATTACGTACTTAAAAATAGAATTGCAAAATTCAAAATGGCGGATCTAACATGGCGGGTTCTAAAGTTCTAAAGTCACCCGCCATGTTCGATCCGCCATTTTGAATTTTGCAATTCTATTTTCAAGTATGTAATCTCCGAAACCTAAAATCTATTAAGCAGATGGAAATTCAAGTGTAGGTACTCATATTCTTCTCTATTTTCGAATTTACTCTTTTTAATACTTAGTTACTCAATGTCGTAAAATTTGCCAAACTCAGTAAATTCAACAGGCCTTTACTTAGAGACGAATTAAGATATTTTAAGTTTCCAAAGTGCATTTTGAAGGTCAAGAGTAGTACTCTTAGAAACAATTCCTATCCTTTTGAAAAAAATTTTCCTTCCGGTGTTATAAGACCTTCAATCTAGTAAAAAAACGTGATTTTTGCACTTTTAGGTTAAGATATCTCTAAAACCTGAGGTGATGGGGCTATTCTGAGGTCAGATTCGAATTCAGCGCGTCAAAAACCTTCGGAAAATCATAGTCCGGTTCTTGGTTCTGAAGTTAGGTTTAATTTTGTCGGCCTGTGTTACTCTTCAATAAAAGTTCCTTTTTCATTATTTGAAGTCAGAAAATGTTTGTATTAATTATTTTTCAACTTATGACAATTCAAACATCAACGATTTGTACAGAGCACCATGTGCGCTCGTCTTTTCTTTTCGCTCTCCTGTAAAATTACCGATTTGCCTCTAAGGTCCCTTTCTTCAGATCGCGTCACATATGTTTATTTTATATTTTAAAGATTAAATATTGGACTTTTGATTTGAATTTTTAAGAAACGATGCTTTTTTAATGTCATTGCTATTCAACGAATACTAAATAGAAAAAAAAACTTAATTTCCAAAAAGTGGAAAAATATCTGCCAATTATGTACAAAATGTAGTTAATATCACTTTGTCTTTTTATATGTTAATAATAAAAATAATTTAAATTAATAGCAGTTTTATATTTGAAATGTTAGCCTTAATTTTAAAGTATTACTTTTCTCCTTCGTGCTGTTACTTTCCACCTCAGGGGTGAGGAGGAAAGTAACAAATAAAGAGCTGATTAAAAAGTCCTGCAGTGAACTATCAAATTATTATTAATTTTTAATTCCAATTTTATTTAATAGGTGAAAGTCCAAGCTTTCGATTAATATGTTTACAGAACTTATCCGACAAATAGTTTTAATGCTAACATAAAAAAACTGATTTTTGTTACTTTCCTCCTCGGTCTCCTCTACATAAAAACAAATATAAAAAGTATAGGGTGTTAGATCAGTGTAATGCGTGGTTGCCATATTATTAGGGGTTAAATTTTAAGGTAGCATAATTTTCATCTGACAATAACTTTTTTTCTAATCATTGAATTTAAAAATCTTATAGATGTTTTTTTATGTAGAATTTTCCAAACTTTATTGGGGAGAGCGGAGTTGAAAGTGCCGATTTTGATAAAATGCAAAATAAAATAGGTAAAATAAAAGCTAACTATTTTAGCTTATACACTATTTAGTGCGTAATTTCATGCAGTTTTTAAATTCATTTATCATTTTTGATTAGTTTTAATAGTTTATAATAAAACCTGAATTATTTGCAAAAAGAGGATGCGGCACAACACACGCCCCACAGCGGGGGTCGAAAGTGCCGATCACTTTTGTTATGTAATTGTTAAAGAAACAAATGATATTAAACGTGAAAATAATAAATAACCTATCATTTATAATTTTAATTATAACGCATAAAATATATATGTATAGTATATATTGTATTATATATATGTATATATTATAATATTATATATATACATATAACATGTTATAATATATTAATATTTATATTTTTCAATTTTTATATTAATCTAAAAGTATACACTTTTGAATTAATTTTTCCAATAATCATTTCCTATTGTTAACTTACAGTGTTAAAAATATAAGGGTGAACTATATAGTAAATAATGTAAATATAATTATATATAAAGTAAATAACACATAATATACATTTTTTTATTAAAGAATTATTCGGAAATTTAATAAGAAAATATATACTTAATACGTCATTTACAAATTTAGTGCATGTTTGTGTATATATTATTCAATTCTTAAATACATTTGGATCATTTGAGTAAAAAATTTGCACCGAAAGCTTTAAAAATGAATTAAATAGACCAAAAGGTATAACCGTGGAAATATTTTTAAATGTGACACAAAAAGTAAAAATTCACAAATACACTAATGACAGCGAGTCGCATTCATTAAATATTACTTTTCTCACTTCAACTACCCCTATGGAAATAAGAGGAAGAGTTATTCAGATTAATACGAAATATTTACAAAGAAAATATTAAATAACAATATTAGTATATTAGTTTATCGTTTCTGATTAACGATTATTGATTCTTTTCCTGTATTTTTTGCAAAATACAGGGACGTAACTAAAAATGTCGAGGCCCCCTCGCAAATTTTTTCAGGAGGCCCCCCCTCCCCAAAATTTTTTTAAATAATGTATAAATAATTTTAGGCAATATTTTCTATTTTTAATTTTATTTTAAAAAAATTTTTTTGCATTAGGGTTATTGGGCTCGAGGCCCTCCAGCAAGCCGAGGCCCCCCCGCAATGCGGGGTTTCGCTGTATGGTAGTTACGTCCCTGGCAAAATATAAATGGGAACCCGTCTAAGGCGGATATTTTCCCTGTCACAGAAAAAATCTGAACTCATAGTAACATTTTGAGATGCAGCGGAAATGAGAATTCCTTGAATTATTTTAAGGGAATTAAATGAATTTTGGAGATTCAAAATGACTTTTTGAGATATTTTGAACTAAAACTTAAAATAAATCATGTCATTCTCTTTCCGCTACCCTCAAAATGAGAAAAAATGGGCTCAGTTTGAGGAGTAATTGTCATTTTGACACAAAACTTATTTTGAAGAATGTTATATTGTACAAATATAAGTAAATGTTATTTTTTAGAACTGCTGTTCTAATTATTAAATATTTTATTTTTATGAATTAATTGAAGTGTTTGTTATTTATTTAATTTATTAATTTAATTGATTGATACACACAAAACCTGCAAGTATCAAAAGGTTGCATAATCATACCATTTTTTGGATCAATGAAGAGAAATGATCTAAAAAATAGCATCTTTATGTCAAAATGATAATGACTCAGTTTGAGGTCAATTAAGAATTTTTGGACTAAAACTTAACATATATAACATAATTTCAAAATAAGCTCTTATTTTTTGAATCAATTTATTTAAAAAAATAGTAAAAATGCCATCAAGAGATTTTAACAGGAAGAAGATATTGCTTCAATCTGCATATTCCAAAAATTTCGAAAAGTTAGGAACAAGTTAGGAACTTTCAAAATCCCGATGAACGTAAAATTTTTAACATTTAAGGTGAAAATTTTTATATTTCTAAAATCATTATCAACAAAGTATTCAAATAATTTTAAAGTGTAATTAAAGTACTTATTATTTGCATAATTTCGATTTTCTAAAATTAAATTACTTTGCAGAATTTTCCTCAGAAAGAGACAAAATGGACTCATTGTGAGTTCAGATTTTTTCTGTGGTGTATATACGTAAGTTGTGCCCCACTGTTTAAAAGAGCGTTTGGAATTAGTGGTATATTTATCCTAGGAAATCAGTAAAACTTCACTGATTCAGATTTAGAGACTTAGTGTATGTTTTTCGTAAATCTTTTTAAATATATTTCTCAAAAATGCTTTGTCACCATCTGATTAGGTACGGTGTTTCATACCATATTTAGGGCTATATTGAGCCTTAACAAGTCCAGAGGGCTTATCACTTAACTTGAAAACGAGAATGAAAACGCAAGTTTCGCAAAACGAAAGCGAAAATGAAATTGCAAATTTGCGAACTTGCTTTTTCGTTTTCAAAGTTACGTGATAACCTCCCAGAACTTCAGTTCTAGCCACCACATTTCAACTTCTACACAAAGCCAAGGTTAGAATTCTAGGATTTTCCAGGATATTTTTTTAGATTATAGCTCGGATTATACAATATTCCCAGCACTTCTATAGACCAGTATTCACAATGCATTAAATGTTTAAAACTGTACTTAGAAGTTCTAAATAACATATCTGCTGCCACATTGAAAACATTTTGTAATTTCGACTACTTTGGATTTTCTAACATATTTATTAATAGACCTCAAAATAAAACCACAAATGCAAAACTGTACTTAAGAAATCAAAAATTTATTCCCATATTTCTGCATTTGTGCCATTAATTCTAGGTCTATATCATAAATATGGTAAAGTTATACTCAAAACACGTTTTTCGTATGCTCCTTTGTCGACAGAATACATCTCGATAATGGTTTGATGCCATCACAATATGTGTCTTGTGTCCCCACATTTGAGACATTTGTTTGCATTTGTTTTTGCAGTACTCTTCTAATATTTAACCAATGCCCCAGTGGGAAATTTGCCAAAACTGACAACCGGCCTGGAGTTTGGTCTAATATTGGCAGCCGCAGAGATTTTACCTTGGCCACCAAATATTCCTTAATATCATGACACTATTTCATTTTTTATTAAAGAAAACATGTAATGTATCTTTTCTTCACTGCAAAAACAGGTGTCTTAAATTGTTCAAAAATGTCTTAAAGTAAGACATTTTTCGTGTCTTAGACACCAAAAGTATCTTAATTTAAGACATTTTTGGGCAAATTAAAACACCATGTTTTTGCAGTGCTTTCACAATGCTTTTTACTTCTTTACTTTAACAACAAAAATTTATTTCTCTTATAAAAAATATACATTGTTATACATAATTATAACATTTGTATATATTAGATCTCAATTCTCATAGATCATCTCATAGATTCTGCACCCTTTACTCTGTTTAATTTATCAAAATATTTATTTGTTAATTTAATAATAGTTTCTATTTTAAATGTTTAATACATGTTTGTGAGTTATTTATGGGTAAAAGCGGCCTAAGAGTTCAGTTTCATTTGCGAGGAAGACTGAAGGTAGCCCTCCGACGGCGATCCGAAGAAACAACGTCGCGGGATTATTTAAACTTGAATTATATGTAATGCTCGTGGCATTTGTTTTATTGAAATTCACAACACAACTCAAATTTAAATGTTCCGGCGATCGTTATTTCTAGCGATCGACGTTGAAGGGTTGCCTTCAAACTTTTTTTAAAATTAACTAGTTTTTAATTAGTTTTTTAATTAATTAACTAGTTTAATTAATTTTTTTTACTAAGACACAAAATTTGACTTAAAACAAGACTAACCAGTCGGAAAGTCGTGATTTTGTTCATTTCATGACAAAAATACAAAGTTCTATAGTAGAACTTGAATGAATTAAATGAAAAACTTGTTTGTTATACAACATGAATAAGTCAAAATCTAATTCAAATTTCTATTTCTGTAATATTTATAACATTTTTAATCGCACAATTTTATGATCCTTAAATTTAATTATTTAATTAAATTATTTTTGCTATACTCAAAACTGAAATTAGACATAACGGATTTTAAAAATATCAATTAAATAAATTTTTATTAAATTTTACTTTTTTTTAAATTTCTTTTTTCTTAAACAATTTTTTATGATATGAATTCAACTTAATATATTAAAAAATTCGTATTTTTATGACGAAAATCGAATATCTGAGTTTAACCCATCACCATTTTGTAGAAAATAATTTTTTTTTTTTTTTTCAAAAAGGTACAATCAAACACGGCAGTAACTAACAAACCAAAGAAATAAACTTGGGTTTCTAATTTTAGATGATCCGCTGAGGAACAGGAGTCGTCACCGCAAAACGCTTTTTGTAAAACATCATCCGACAGAATACATGCAATTTGTTCAATTTCTAATATTTTATAATGAAATTTTGACAAAATGGTTATAAAAGTGTACACTTTTGCATGTACATTGAAACCTCGGACGCACTTGTCTTTAGCATTATAATACATGAGTAAGACAAGTGCGTCCGAAGTAAGGCAGTTATGCGCATGTACAATACAAATGTTTAAAAAAATATATGCATGGCCAAAATTTAATTTTTTCACTTCTTATTACTCTCTAAATCTGAGTTAGTGGAAATATACTCATTATTAGTAACCGCGGTCGTGTTTTCTTTATTCTAATTAGTAAAAAATAACTAATTATTAATAGAAAATGACTAGTTTAATAATCAAATTTGACTAATTATTAGTTAAAAAAAAAGAAATATTTAGTAAATAGAAATCTACTAATTTTTTAGTTATTTGAAATAGTAACCGTGTTCTCACTATGAAATTAATTTTTGTTCACTATAATTATTGATATTTAGAGAGTAGATTGTTGAAAGAATGGTTGACAGTTAATGATATTTTCGTGAACCGATATATTTACTATGTCTTGAACGTTTCCTATATTTCCTTGAAGATTTTAAAATTTTTCATCAACCAGTCAACCAGTGCTTCTCTCTAAATCTGGATTAGTGGTTTTCTACTAATGAATTAGCGAAAAGTGAGCTACTATTAAAATAGTAAGAATTTTACTAATTCTTAGTAGAAAACTACTAAGAATTAGTAGAAATAGGTAAAAGTGGTTGATAGTAGAGAAACAAAATCGAATCGACCTAAACGACAATGTCACTTACGTATCTTTTTCAGTTTTACGGCAGTATTGAAAGTTTTATAAAAATTCGTATCATTCAGCACAAAGATTTAGAACCTTCCGTTCTTTGTGGATCATTGTATATTTTTAAATGAATTCAAAATGTAACGCAGAACGTCGGAGGTGATCACGAAAGAAATGCTAATAGAATTATTGTCTGCATCACGTTCGAAACGAACATTACTGCTACTGTATCACGTTCCTTCGCCCTTACAATGACATTCCATTTAAAATTTCAGTCTATTTCCCAAATACTTTTGAAACGCCTCTAATGTATGCCGTAAAACGTTTTCCATTTCCAAAAATTCTAAACTTCTTTTTCTCTAGTATTCATTAATTTAAATTTTTCCAATTATTGCATTTTTTGGAACATTGCAATACATTTTTGATACTTTACAATTTTCCAAGTATTTATTTAAAAATTTCGAAGAGTTTTTATCGTATTAATTTTTAAACAAGTTGTAAAGTAATTACCAAAACAATATTTAAGTAAACAAAAATTTGTGTTTCAGTCTTTAGTGAACAAAAAAAAAACGTTGGAAACTCCAGTATCATATATACGTATGTGGTCGTCCACGAGAAAACGTGTCTTAGCTCTTAAACGTCAATTTTACAGGGTGAGTGTTTATAAAGTTGCAGAAAGGCATTGAAACCAATGTAACATGCCTTCGCTTCTTGCTTAATAACACAAATTTTCTAAAACAGTAATTTTTATTTTTGGGAATGAAAGAACAGATGTCTGTTGGCATTAACAAATAAAAAGTTATTTTTTGGAGCTATAAGTCACGTTTTCTACTAGATCGTCACATATATAATAAACCTTCAAATTTTCACTGTATTTTCATATGTTAAAAACTAGTACTACAAAATTTCCGCCCTGCGTAACTTAGCTAAATAACCGTCTGTAATATTATAGAATGAAAACAAAAGTACTCTCTAAATTTAAATCAGTGAAAAGTCACTGGTGAATCAGCGCGAAATGAGCCACTGATTTGAATCAGTGAAAATTTCAATGGAATTTCACTGATTCTCAGTCAAAATGTAACTGATTGAATCAGTGGTGTTACTGAATTAATCAGTAAGACATTTGACTGAGAATCAGTTAAATTTGATTGATTCTCAGTCAAAATCTCACTGATTGAAATCAGTGGCTCATTTCGCGCTGATTCACCAGTGACTTTTCACTGATTTAAATTTAGAGAGTAGGTATACATGTTTATAACCCTGCGCGCTTTTGAATATTGTTAGGTTGCCGTCCTGAGATATAAGTTTTAAGATAACTTTAAAGATTTGATATTTAACTTTTAATTTGTTTTTAAAAAACGATGCTTTTTTAACATCAAAGATGTGAAAAGAATGTAATATAAAAAAGTTGATTAGGTCAAAAACACAAGTGCAAAATTATGTGCAAAATAAATACAAAATATAGTTAATATAAATATGTGTGTTTTTATATGTGGTTTCATCATAGTAAGACTATTTTAAATTAATAACACTTTTACATATAGAATATTAGCCTTAATTTTAAACTGTTATTATCTTCGTCATAGTGCTAACATTATACTTTCTTCTTCACTCTCTAAATTTGAGTAAGTGAATATTCACTTATTTGCATGTCAAAAGTCTTCCACTTTTTCAATAAGCGCATATACACTTACAAATAAGTGACTTTTCACTCTGAATAAGTAAAACTCTACCTTATTCTAAGTGCATATGCACTTATTGAAAAAGTGCAAGACTTTTGACTTATTCAGATTTAGAGAGCAGAGATGATGCGTAAAGTAACAAATGCAGAGCTGTTTAAAAAGTTCTGTTGTGGACTTCCTTATTATTATTAATGTTAAATTTAAATTTTATTTAACAGGTAAAAGTCCAAGCTTTCAATTAGTTTGTTTACAGAACTTATCCAACAAATAATTTTAACACTACACTGAGAAAAATGAGTTATTATATGGATACCGTCAAGTGGGTCTATTTTGTGCACAAAACCGCTTTTTTTCCACTCTATGCTTTATTAAAATTCAGAATTTGGAAAAATAAAGAATTTATCTATTCAGTTATGTTGTAGACATCTTTCTAAAGGTGTCCTATGAGTTAGCCGACAAGAAAAAAATTTTAGTCTGAGTTATAGAAACTCAAAGTTGTGCACAAAATAAACCCCATGGTGGGGCTATTTTGTGCATCAAAGTTTGCTTATTTATAAAGTTGTGTAAAAAAATTTTTTGAACGCTTTTGCTGCATGAAGTATTATTTCTAGATATTCTAGAGTACGATAAAGAAAAACAAAGTCAGAAATATTTTTTTTCTATGAATTGTTTAACTAATTTGAATGTAAAACACTAAAATATCACAAAAATATAGTTTTACAAAAAAAGTTATTTCTTTAAGAAAATTTATTCTTAAAATAACTTCTACTACACTTTTTGAGTTATTTTAAGAGAAAAAGTTTCAAAAATAACTTGAGAAGCATGTAATTATTAATGTTACTTTTTTGAGGTTTTTAAGGGACCATGTGTAAAACTGACATTTTATGCTTATTTCTTGTCTTTTATAACAAAACGAAGACAAAAATGTTTTAAAACGAAAATCTAAAGTAATTTTTACTAACTACAAAACAAATTATTGAAAAAAACTTGATTTTAAAGAATGCACAAAATAACCCACCAAATCCTGGTTTTTCAGTTTTTACACTTTTTTCTTAAAATATGCAATAAAAAGTTAGCGCATCACGTATACATCATCAGAACTAAATTGTCAACAAGTATTATTAATACCTTTAGAAACACTTTTAAACTTCCGGAGATCTGAACAGAATTTTGAGAACTTTGAAGATTTTCAGCTTGATTTTTATGATTTTACGATTTTTTTCTGATTTCTGATAAAGAATTAAGTAAATTCATTTAGTACTCTCTGTAGATTAGTTATCAGAAAATATTTATACCAAGTAGCAATTTTAAGCAACTGAATATAACAAAATTAGCTGTAAAAGCTAATTAATAGTTATGTTAGCTAAAAAATTAGCTATCCATATAATTAATAGCAATTAAAGTTAGCTAAGGTAGCTAAGTCTTAGCTTTGGCTGCTAATTTTTTTTCACCGTATAGCATAAAAAAAATGATTTTTGTTACTTTCTCCTTATTTCTATCTGTGTATGAAAATTTAAGATAAAAAGTGGAATACGACTATACAATCAAAAAAATTAAATCACTGATAAAGGCAAGGTAAAGGAGTAACATTCATAATTATTATTAAGTTTTTTGTATTTACTTGTAGAACTAACATATTTTGTCTAAATTAGCAATTTATTTTCTCGATTTGAACAAAAATTAGTACAAAAACGTTCTCTAATATTAATTAATGATAGCATGTCTCTCTGCCTTGCATACTTAGAGTTATTTTTATTATTGTTGGAAACTCACAAACTGTGAAACTGTGACTGATATGGATGGTTTGATTCTCCTGAATTAAGTGCGATCATTTGGATTTCCCTGTTATTTTTACAAAATCAATTCTCTATACTAATTTTTGACAATTTTATTTTTATAATACAAGAAACTTAGAATTTATTCACGCTGAGAGAAATGGATGGTAAAGAGAAACAATAATTTTGTTACTGGGTACCATACAATATGTTTACAATTTTTTTTTATGCTACTCATTTTCAGTACAATCTTCAGAGAAATACTTTTGATATTCACATCAGGTACACGAAAAAATATATGAATTTGCTGTTACAGTAATTTTTATAAAACCACATTTTAACATTTTCAAAGCGCACTCAAACAAAGATTGGATATAATTATATAACAATAAAGTTTGGAATTTAATATTTTTTTTTTTTTTCAGTTTACTCATAAATAAAACAAAAGTTATTGTTGATTTATTTATTTACATTTATAAGGAACATGCATTCTGGCGCGAGTAAAAATATCGTATTCATTTCTAATGCCTAGTTTTTTTTAGCAAAAAAAGCAATACTAATATTAAACTAGAACAGAGTGTTTTGATCTTTTACTCTTGAAAATTAAGAAATATACTTATTTTTTTTTGTAAAAGTAGAAAATAAAAATTGTTTCTTCACCGTAGTCTTTCTTTTGAGATTGCTTGATATTTGTTGTCAATATTTTGAACAGTTTCTATACTATCTGAAGGTATGTCAATAAATATTGTTTAAATTACACACTTCTTGTAATCGCAACTTTGCAAACTTGTGTACTAATTTTTTAAATATTGTTTGAAGTAATTGTATAAAAGAGGGAATTTAAAAAAGTTGTTTTGAACATAAAAATTGAAAAGTGTCACTTTCAGGAGAATCACTCATTTAAATAATAATTATTAATACAGTGAAAAAATTAATTTTTTTCCACTAATGATTTTTAAAAATCTTACAAAAAGAAATTATTTAACTGATTCAAACTAACCTAAAGGTTGGTCGCCACAGTGTTATTTTGAATAATTAAAATTTAAAGTCCAAAAATTGGCGGGTAGTACGATCAAAAACACTAATACCTCTGGGCGAAAACCACCGCTCACAATTTTTTAAGTGGATAACCGAATTTTTATTAAAAACAAATTTAATTATATTAAATGTCAAATAAATGTCGCAATAAGAAAGGCAAGCTTCAAAAGACTTTTATTTCGTCAGAAAACAAAAGAAAAACTATGTTGTTGGTTTTATTTTCTTCAAGAGTATTTTATTTCTTCGTAAAGAAACGTTTTTTTCTTCTGACTAGTTACTTTAAAATAAAATAAGAAAACTCAAAACTCACCTTTATTAGTTATGTTGAGGTGTAGACAAATATTCCAAAATTTGGTGATATCCGTTGTGTAGGTAATCCTGTTAAAGTTGTTTTTAAATAAAACTGTTGCTTACTTATGGTTAATATCACAGACCGCAAGATACCTAGCAGGATGTATTTTTCAAGTTAAACAAACTCAACTTATTCCGAATTATTTGATGATATGCTTTATAAGCAACGAACTGCACAATAAGACTAGTAAAATTAAACACTTTTTAGCATCACATTGAAAACAAAAACCAACTGCACTAACTGCATTCTTGGGTGAAAAGTTGCAATACGACCGACACAGTCTTCCCGCCGGATGGATTAAGTTAAACTGCTGACTAGATCTAAAGAGAGAGTCCTAAATAGATGATGTCCCATTGAGTCCCGGATTCTTCGGGGGTGGGGGACTTGTGGGCGGGCAGAGTGGGGAATTCGTACGAATGACCACCCGTTGTGGCCCAAAAGGGTCCTACAAATAGGGTTAGGATCAGAGGCGTGCACAGTGTTGATGATATATTTTTTGTTACGCATCCAAATACACTAACATAAACCCGCACATGTATAAGACACAAAAAAGTATTTCTCTTTACTTTTAATCACATTTCCAAAAAGCAGCACTTATTTTCTTTTCAAGTTTCTCAATTTCTTAAAGGCAACCACATGCAACAAACTTGAAATTCGATGTAACTTGAAACAGTTTTGTCTGCAAAATAAAAATTTAAAGCGATTATTAATGCTTATTATACATACAAGTACCTATTTATGCAATTAAAATTCTAATTGGTCTATCTTTTTAGGTTATTTAAAATCTGTTACTAATTTGTTGCTAATGAAAATTCGGTTACAATTAATTCATTATGTTACAATTGTTTCTTGATAATTAATTAACCTTAAAAATTTGAACATAACTTAAATTAGTAAAAACAAAGAGACTAATTTTCATTTCGAGATGTTAAACACCAAGTATTAAAAATATATTTTTTGAATAATAATAATAACGTTTAATCCTTTGCTGTATAGTGTTACAGTCCTGAGTGTCACCTTTGATATTTTGTTTCAAGTAAAAAAAAATCAAAGGTAAAACAATTTGAATTACTTTAAAGTGACAGTTATCGTTTCTCTTGAGTTCTAAGAGTAATGAAAAAAAAATTCCAAGTATAAAAATTATATATCTCAAAGAGTTAAGCTAAATAACCATGAAAAAAAAATATAAAACATCATTTAGCATATTTAGTATGAAATTGGCTTTAGAAATTTTGGTGTTAAAAATAAATATCATGTTTGACGATTAGGAAGTGTTAAAGTATTTTATTTTTTCTTCTTTCTTACTTTATGAGCAGATAACTCTTGAAACCAAACTGTTTTTAATACCTTTATGTATATAGGGCGCGTGCTAAAAGGCAGGCAAGGGTCTGCAGGCTCAGCCGGTTTATCCATGAAACTTAACTTCTAGTAATGCTATACGCAAGTCAAATAAACGTAGCGCGTATTTTCACTAGCGATAGTGTTTCATTCGTCAATAGGCATGCAACGAACGAAGGACGATCTGCTGGCTAAAGAGAACACCCAGCAGAAGAGAGGCGGAGTAAAACGAATAAGGGAATAAGCTATACAACCATAGTGCTATATAGATATATAGACGTATAATGCATAAGAGAAGTAAGGAAGGGAGCGAGAAAGTGAGAAAAAGGGTCGGTGAGCTTACGGAGAATAACATATTTACATGTGGTTATTTTATTGGATAATTTTTATTATCTCTATACTTATATATATTATTGAAAATTCTTAAAAGTTCATCAACTTCTTAACACAACTTCTCCTGAAATTTAATTCGTCAATAGTCAATCATTGAAAATTCTGTGGTTAAGAAAAAGTTTTTGTTTATTTAAAGAAATAAATTTTTTTTTATTTCTTTAAACTTAAAATAAATTTTCTTTGCATCAAAGAAAAATTAAATTTGCAATTAAACAAAAACATATCGAGAAAAATGATTTCCTAAAATAAAAAGATACAATTTTGTTTTTAGGATAAAAAATTCACTAATATACATATTTAAATTAAATGAAGTTTTTTGTTATTACGGGAACTTTAAGTATAATATAGGCACTTAAAATGTTAAAATAGCACTTGCAAAGTTTCAAATTTAGATATTAGTGAAACTTTGATCTTACACTGAAAAAAATTATTATATCTAAGTTAGACATTTAATATGAAATTCAAAGATAAACTATATCTTTGAAAATGAAAGTAAAATATAATTAGATCTTTATACTCGAAATATAGATTTATATTTGATTAAAATATTAGAAATATGAAGAACACATATTCTTATGTCTAAAAAAGATATTGAAAATTTCAAATGCTGTGATATATGGAAAATATAAACCAAGGAACAGGGCCGGATTGGGAATTAAAAGCGGCCCGGGAAAGATATTCAAAGCGGCCCCTTTCTATATAATTGAAAATTTTTATTAAAATTTAAAACTAAAATATAAAAATATTAAATCATTAAATTATTTTATTTAAACTTATCAATAATTTAATTATTAGGAACTTCTTGAACAGTAGCATTCTCTACTGCCATTTGTACGAAAGCAGCAGTAATTTCTTAGTTTAATGAACACCTCAATCTGGTTTTAACCAATTTTAAAGGACAAAAAATGGACAACTTCTATTAAACAAATATAATAAAAAAATTTTGAGAGAATTTCCTGGCTTTAAAAATTGCTCTGAATGTATTCCTATCTACCTTAACCCCTTCAGCATCAAAAACAACCCTTTAAAATCATTCCCTAATCTTCAATCAAGAAATGGACAATTTTTATTAAATAAATATAATAAAAAGTTTTTTAGCGAATTCCCCGGCTTTAAAAATCGCTCAGAATGAATTTCTATCTACTTTGCCCCCTTTAGCATAAAAAAAGTCGGCTTTCATTCACCTGAAAATCATTTTTTCAATATTTGAATACCCAATTACTTTCTTTAATTTACAATTATTTTCTTCAAATCTCAATTATTTTCTTCTATTCACAATTATTTTAATTAATTTTTAATCATGTTTTTCAATTTTCAAATATTCTCTTTAATATTCAATAATTTTCGGCTTCTTTCAATATTTTTATCAATTTTCAATTGTTTTCTTCAATATTCAATAATTCTCATTTTTTCAATTGTTTTTCCAGTTTTCAACTATTTTCTTCAATTTTCAAATATTTTCGGTTTTTTTCAATTATTCTTTTCAGTTTTCAAATATTCTCGTTTTTTCAATTATTTTTTCAGTTTTCAATTATTTTCTTCGATTTTCAAATATTGTCGGTTTTTCAATTATTTTTTTTCAGTTTTCAATTACTTTTTCAGTTTTCAAATATTCTTATTTTTTCAATTATTTTTCAGTTTTCAATTATTTACTTGAATTTTTAATTATTTCAGTCAATATTCAATAATTCTCGATTTTTTTCAATTATTTTTTCAATTTTCACTTGTTTCCTTCAATAGGCAATTATTTTCCAAGAACTTCAATCCAGTTCAATTTTTTATAATCCAATTAAATTTACAATTATTTTCTACAATTACTACAGTAATTTTCTTTCAATTTTTATTCTTAGTTATTTCTGTTCTAAATTTTAATTTATTTATTTTCGTCTTTTTTCAATTATTTTCTTTCATATTATTCAATTATTAATCATTTCCTTGAAATTTCAATTCAGTTCTTTAATTCTTTAATTATTTGTATCCACTCACAATTCTTGTCTTTTATTGATACTTTTTTTCATTTTCAATTATTCTCTCAATTTGGAAGTATTTTCTTCAAATTTTAATAAAGTTTAATTTTTCAAAAAGCAATTAAACTTTCAATTGTTTCTAGAACTATTCCTATCATTTTCTTTCTTTTTTTAGTTTTTTTAATTTCATGTTTATCTTTTTCTGTTTAAAATTATTTCTGTTAGTTTTTAATTTAATAATCTTGCCATGTTTAGAATTTTTTCCAATTGGCAATTATTTTCTTCAATATTTAATAATTCTCGGCTTTTTTCGATGATTTTTTCAATTAACAATATTTTTCTTGAACTTTCAATTCAATTTTTCGGGGCTCAAGGCTGTGGAATAAACTTCCTAATTATATTAGAGATTCAAGATCTTCTTTTATTTTTAGGAAACTTTTCTTTAAATTTCTATTTGAAGCAAAAAGCGATTTATTTGAAATTACATACTGGTAGGGTATTTTTTGTAGATGTTATTCACTCTAGTTTTCTGTTTTTATTATTATCTTTTGTCTTTTCTTTATTCTTTAATACTTCTCATATCTTATTCTGTCATGAACACTGTTGATTTATTGCCTTTAGGCTTTATTATGTTCTTCGATGGGCTTATTAGCCCTATGAACTTTGTATTTTAATAAATAAATAAATAAATATCCTCTTAAATTCACAATTATTATTTTCTTTAATTTTGAATTTTTTTCTTCAATTTTCAACTATTTCTTCTAATTTGAAATTATTTTCTTCGATTTTCAACCAACTTTAACTTTTTGAAATCCCATTCAATTTTCAATTATTTGTTATAATTATTCCTACAGTTTTCTTCAGTTTTTAATTGTCAATTATTTTCCTTAATATTCACCAATCCTGGGCTTTTTCACTCTTTTATACTATTTATTTATTTATTAATATAGTAATTTGTAAATTATTTATTATCAATAATTTTTTTGAAATCTCAATTTAACTCCTTAATTCCTCAATTTTTCTGTCTAATTCACAATTATTTTCTTCATTTTTTAATTATTTTGGCAATTTTTAATATTATTTTCTTCTTATCAGTTTGTGATTATTTCTTCAAATTTCAATCCAGGTCAATTTTTTAAAATTAAAATTTTTTTCAATTATTATTATTCCTGTAATTTTTTCCTTTTTTAATTTCCAATTGTTTCTTTAAAATATTATATTTGTTCTTTAATTTTTTAAATTATTTTTGTCAATTGTCGATTTATTAATCTTGTCATTATTCCAATTTTTTTCATTTGTCAATTATTTTCGTCATTTTTTAGTTATTTTAGGTCGATATTATCAACTCGAGAACATTTTTGGATGGTCAAGAGATTTTGAGATCAATATCAATATTGCTCAAATATGATATCGTCTTGATATCGTAAAGCACTAAGAAATAATGGTCAAGAGAACAAAATAATTTAAAAAGTTAAAGATTAGTTATAAAATTTTTTGAGAATTATTGAGGATTGAAAAAATTGAAGGAGATAATTGAAAATTGAGGAATGTAATGGAAATTTAAAAAATGTAATTAAAAATTGAAAGAAGTAATTGAAAAAGTCTAGAATTCTTGAATATAGAAAAAAATAATAATTGAAAACTGAAGAATGGAATTGAAAATTGAAGAATGGAATTGAAAATTGAAGAATGGAATTGAAAGTTAAAGATAATAATAAATAAGAATTGTAAAAAATAGTTGTAGAATTGAACAATTTAATTGAAATTCTACAATTTCTGTGATTGAAAAGAACATAGAAAGAAGCCGAAAATGATTGAATGTTGTAAAATTAATTGAAAATAGAAAAGAGTAATTGAAAGTTAAATGAAATTTAATTACATAAATTAAATTATTAATTAGACCTACAAAAATACCGGCCCGCCTGGCGTCGGCCCACCGGGATTTTTCCCGGTATCCTGAATGGCCAATCCGGGCCTGCCAAGGAAACAAAAAAATGACTGGTGACAAATGACGGAATACTTAAAAAATGTATAGGTATGTTTTAAAATATAAAAAAAAAAGTAATCGTTTTGTTTAAAAGTAATAACGAAAATAATTATATTTTGAAAACAAATTTATTAATGAAATTTAATTGGTTTAGTTTTAGTCAAATCTTCTTTATATCCCACAAAATGAACATTTATATATTATATATATTCGTCAATGGTAAAGTACATTTTAGCATAACCCTTTTTTAGTTTTGTATGTTGTCAAATGACCAAATATTCCTAAATTAGAGATTTCATCAAAATGGCGTTTTCAGATATAAAGTTTTGCGAATTAAAACATAACGTATTATAAAAAGTGAAATTATAATGTCTAATTTAGATATATTTCTACTCTTCTTATTTGTGATTAATTTTTTTTCGTGTATATTTTTAGATTCAATATGCCCTAAGGCTGATCAAACTTATAAAATTTGCACTTGACTTTAATTTTGTCGTTTCTCGATTCTTAAAAATAAGGTAAATTTTGAAAAGACCTAAATATTATACCCATGGGTGTACCTAGAAAAGTTTCTTGGTGGGGGTTTTGTGTGGGAGTGAGAGGGACAACAATATATTGCTATCTCTTTCTCTCTCATACAAACTGGCTTTCTAGGGGGGAGGGCAGCGGCCCCCCTTCCCCTACGTGGGTATGCCCATGATTATACCTATTCATATTTATTAGTCACTCTATAATTTCTGAAAAAAGTACTACTTATTTCACTCTTTTTTTTGCTAATAATTATGTAAATCAGTATCTGACAATATTTTATTTTATCATTTAGAGCAAGATTATTATCTGAAATACCATTCTGTGAACCTCAATATTTCTCTCGTAAGCCAGAGCCTTTTTACATTGGTCCATCTCGATCAGGAAGATTCACTCCCGTTCCAAAGCTTTGCCGTACGCGTACAATTAATTAAATGAATTTTCAATGATATAAATATTAATTTAAATTCATTTGAACTCTCATTGCAGGGCTTTAGAACGACAGTGTCTAATTATATTAAGCATAGTTCGAGTCAATGAAGTACAATGCTTTTGTAAACTTACTTTGTAGCCAGTTTTTGAGGATTTATACTAAACTGATAATCCTGTAATTGGTCCTAGACTCCTAGTGACTGTTGGATTTGTATCAATAAGGAAATAAAAAGATTGGAATCTGGTGAGAATATTTTATTATCAGGCCCATCAACGTTAAGTAAAATTTGTTTATATTTTTTTTTATAAAAAATCTTTAATTTAAATATAACATTGTTTGATAATATGTTTTTCGTTAGCTTGCACATCATTGAAGATCTTAGAATAATATTTTTTCAGCGATTTTATCTAATTCTGTGCATTGAATACCTTCCGGAAAAATTTTTAAATAATGTCCTCAATTGTAGACGGACGGTCTGAAAGGGTTAATTACCCATCTGTTAGATGCTAATTCTCACAGTTTGAGAGGCAATGCGATAGTTTTGAGAGACTTTAACGTTTATGGTTTGGGTTTTCCGTTCTTCAACGCATTAAATTTTATCAATTTTCAAAAATATCAGATTGACAATTTATATTTTAGGGTAGACTTTCGAGAAGAACTTGTTTTCTGAATCTCAATTGGTAAAAAAGCTACTAATTTTGCAGTGAAATATTATATTTAGTAATTTTTTACTATTAATTAGTCAAATTTGACTAATAAATTAGTAGTTAATTAGTAATTAGTTAAATTAATTCTTTTTTACTAATTGGAATACAGAACATTTATTTATGGTTTTGCTATTATATTAATAAATTTTTAATAATTTAGATTCAGAGAATACACGGAGAAAAAATATTAGCAGCCTTAGCAAAGAGTTAGTTACCTTAAATAACCTTAATTGCTATTACATGAATAGCTATTTTGGTTAGCTAACACAGCTAATAATTAGCTTTTACAGCTCATTTTGCTCGCTGTCACAGCTAATTATTAGCTACCACCGCTAAAAATCAGCTACCCATGTAGTAGCTAACTCATTTTTCTCAGTGTATACAAATTATTTCACTACTGTCTTAAAGACTTTTAATAAATATTGGGAGAAATTTTGTTTATCATAAAATACAATTTAAGGACAATCTACACTGAAAAAAATGACACGTCCAAAAAGAATTCGATGTTTCAGTAAACTAATTAGAGTTGGAGAAATCGATTTCGATTTTAATCTATAATAAATTTTTGACAGTCAAAAAACCGAATTTTCAGAATCGATTTTCAGTTGCTGCAGTCTATTATTAGTTAAAAATTGATTATTTATTTTGTCTTTCCAACCCTAAAACTAATGTTTGCAGTAAAAATTTGTTGCCACAGCTGACATTTGATACGGTAGCGAACAGAATTTGATGTAACACCAAGGAGTATTATATTATTAACAAACATATTTTGACGTGGCAGTAAATTCTCTTTGTGTGCAGCATCCAATCGTAAAAACACTTTTTTTTAAATAAAGAAGAAAACTTTTTAAAAAATATTTTTTGAAGAAAACCTGGTTTATAATTTAAAAAAATTTAGTTCAAACTAATAACATTTTTTTGTGTGAAGAAAATATTGGATCGAATGCTGAACAGTATCAGTGTATTAATTATACTCTATCGTAAGTTTCACATTTAGTCTATGATGTGGCTTTACACATGTGTTAGCAAAGCAAGACTATGTACAAAAAGGACTATTCATTCACAACAAAACGCCATAGTCGCTTTAAGAGATGAGGTATTTTAACCCATCTGCAATGTATGGTCAGCTAAATATATAGACAGTTAAATAATAATCCTTAATTATAGATGTAATAAAATATGGCCAACAGCAATAGTTTCTAAAACATTTATAAAAGTCTTACTGTGTAAAATAAAAAAATTGCACAATATTCAATATTGTGCGCGAGGAAAATGGGTATTCAAATTAAGTATCTTAATACTTGTGTCATAGTTGAATCAAAAATATATTTATAGTCTGAATATCTAGATGCATATTAAGATTAGTGTTTTTTACTTATTTTATTTAGATGTTCAATTTTAATATCTACATTCGATGTCTGATTACCTAAATTTTTGTTTCAGCATGTCAAGTATGTTCCATATAAAATATACTTAATTTATATAATCAGTTTTTTTCGTGCAAACTAATTTCAGCTTAATGTAGTGTCTGATATTTACATAATAAATAATACGGTAGCTTTATAAAATTAGATTATCAAAATCTTACTTATTAAATTGAGACTAACATCTAAACAAAACAATACAAAAAACAAAACTTTTAACGTTGATACAATCTAAAAATGTTCCGGTTCTTATTTCAATGTACACTGTGCAAGTTAGTATTTCTTTTATGCTAATCGAACCTTCTCCAAAAGAAAGTCTGTATTATTTTATCGAAAAGGCGCTGCGGGGAGTACACAAACCCTATGTCTCCAAACTTTAAATCCAAAGGACTAGACTGGGAAAACCCTTAATCGGTTGCCTATTCATTACTTTTGTAGTCACATTGTCGTCTAACGCCCTTTTAGGTATTAACTAACCACAGTAAACAGTTGGAGTTGAGGGTGTTCGTGAGTATTTCAGACAATTCTTTGGCACAATATAATGCTGGTTTTTCCCATTGTTGTTGAAATCGAGTATGGGCCAATTAGGTTATAAGTATTCTCAGACAATAATATTGAAAATTGTTCATGTAGTACAAAATATTAAATATAATTTTCAAACAGTTTTATCTATGAACAGTGACGTTTCAAAATTTTGTGGGAGGTCCAAACAATTTGTGGAAACTTTATAGAGTGGAAAATTAGAATATAAAACTTAATTAATTATCTTATCAGCTTATAACTGTTAACATTTCTCTCTTTTAAAAAATAAAATAAATTAGCAAATATCTATTTATTATCAATAGTAAATTCTGTTTTAATTATTTTCAAATTAAAGATTTTATCGCATTTCTAGGACATGGAATGATATAAACTATACATCTTCGACATGGGTACCGATTTTCTCATCAGTAGTTTGTTAATCAATAAAAGTCTAAAATTCATTTAGAAAACGTTTGTGACATAAATTCACAATTCAATAAAGCTGAATATTATGCATATTTTAATTTTAAGTTTTAATTCCATTAAATTGTTAATTAATCAACATTTTTTAAATATATTTTAGATTATCTCTATTAGCTTTAAAAATTCTATTTCGAGGAATGAACAGACTAAATTTTATAAATTTAAATTTATTAATAAATTCTTTATACTAAAAAAAATTTTTTTAAATATATAAAAGCTCGATAATATTTAGAATTTTTTAATTATATTACAATTATATTTTTTTAAAATCATATATCCAGACAAATCAGTCAACTTAGTCAAATTCAAAGATTTGTCCTTAATTGAAGGTAGAAAAGCATATAATTAAAATTCGTCATGAAAAATATAATTATTTAAGTATTTATTAAGAATTCCAAATTTCAAATTAACGCTCCAGGCTAAACAAATGCACCGTATGGACAAATGAATCTAATTTTTTACGAATAATGTTTAATCTATGCCGCCCAAAGATTTTCCTTGTGAAACCGATATTTTTCAATTAATTTTATAATTTTTATAAACAAATTATATAAACAATTACACTTTACAGAAAGTTGAACCTAAAAAAAGTTTCTTTTTTCACAAATTTGCATTGGATTATAGCGATTAAACTTTCTTTTTGTTAAACCGAACTTTTGCTATAATTTTTTTTAATTCTTTAAACAATTTTTACAAACATTTACACTGTATGGTCATTTTTGGTCACAAATGAATCGATTCTACAAAAACAGTCAACTTAATTGTAAAAGAATATCTCCTTAGAAAAAATTCTAGTGAGTTTTATTTAAACAAATGCAGTGGCGCCCAATCGGCTGGAGCAGGGGGGGGCGGCCGCCCCCTGGTCGAGGGGTGGGTAATGTCAGGAGGATGGTAAAAAATATAAATAAAAAATTTAATTTTACGTAACAAAATAATCAGAAAAGTACGGAATTCAAACACCCCATGAACTTACGTACATATGAACTATGGTTAATTTGATTTTAATATAATTGAGGCGGTTGGTGCAGAAACCGCACAAGTCCACAAATCGTAATTGTTCAGGAATCAATAAAAACTGTTTTTCTTGTAAATGTGAGAATTTTTTTTAATTCTGCGTTTTGTATTATTTTCTACTAACCTATAAGTTTAAAAGTTCAATATCATTGATTTATATTTTAATTAATATAGGGTATAAAAGAAATAAATTAACTTTTGGACTTGTGCGGTTTCTGTACAAAATGAAATGGAAAACACAGAAAATGTATTGAATCAAGTGAAGTATAGCAGTTTTAGTAATTTTTAGTAACATTTATTAAAAATTTTTAATTTGGATAATTTTTATTAGCATTTTATAAATAATAAACATTTTTTAAAAATCACTTTCCAACATTTTCTTAAAAATTATCACATAATTCACTATTATTGTTTTCTGCCTCGCTTTCAGTGCATTCTATTTATAATATAGACTGTTTTATATAAATTATTTAACAACGTCTAAAACACTTTAAAAATATCACAAATAAATATTATTTCATCCATTGCGCATCTTTGTGCGCAGCTTGGAATCATGGACTTGTGCTGTTTCTGCACGAAACGAAAATTTATTTATTTATTTTAAAGGGTTTAGAGTTTAGTAACATATGTAATATTTTACTAGATCGTAGAGCTTCATTTAAAGATAAATTTTCCATAAAAAAGTTATTTTCGAAAAAAAGTGGACTTGTGCGGTTTCTGCACCAACTGCCTCAATTGCAAACCTAATATTTAATCCCGTAGCTGTTTTTTTTAGTTAGAATGTCTTTGAAATATTGGTTTTCAAATTTAAGTATAACCAGAAATTAATAAATAATTATATTTTTAATCATTAATAATATGTTCCGATAAAAATTCAAGAGTATCCTATTGGAAATAACAAAATGAACGCACCGCAAGGGCTAGAATCTTTTCACTGTTGTTGGTTATTTAAAACTATATAAATATGAAACTAAAATAATTTTAAATTAAAAAATTAAGGAAATTGTAGGACTAATTGTGGGAAATAATTGTAAATTAAATAATTGGATTGAAAATCGAAGAAAATAATTTGAAATTCAAGAAAATCACTGAAAATTGAAATATGTAATTGAAATTTAAAGATTATAATTAAAAATTTGAAAAAGTTATTGAAAAAAGGCGAGAATTATTGAATATAAGAAAAAATATTTGAAAACTAAAGAACCGAATTAAAAATTGAAGAATTGGTTAGAAAATTGAACGAAATTATTGAACAATTGTATTTAATATTAAAGAAACTTATTGATACCCGAAAAAATGATTGAAAAATGGCGAGAATTTTTAAATAGTAAAGAAAATACATATAATTGGAATTTAAAGAATATAAATAAGGATTGAAGAAAATATTTGTAGAATTAAACAATTGAATTACAATTTAAAATCTATTTTTTATAATTGAATAAAATAAGGGGTCGTCCATAAACTACGTAGCCTCATTTTTTGGAAAATTTAACCCCCCCTTCCCCAGGGTAGACGCTGTTACATGTATTAGCGCCATTTTTTCCTCTTATCGTAGACAAAAGATTGACCCCCCCTCCCCCCTCCCCCTTGAAGTGCTACGTCGTTTATGGACGACCCCTAACTGGAAAAAGCTGAGAATTGTTTAAAATTGAAAAATTAAACAAAAATCGAAAATGTAATTAAAAATTTAAGAAAATAATTGAAAAATTAAAAATGGAATTGAAATTTTATAGAAAATAATTAAAGAAGACGAAAATTATTAAATATGGTAGGAAATTATGTGAAATTGCAGAAAATAATTAAAAATAGAGTAAAATATCGGATTTTTAAAAAATATTTGTAAAAAACATAGAACTGTTGAATATGGAAGAAATAATTGACAAATGATAATATTTATTGAATATTGTAAAAAATTCAAAAAGGCCAGAATAATGGACACAATTTAAAAGTAATTACAAAATTAATGAATAATTATATTAAACTTCAAACGCCCGTCCTGTAAAATTCATTCCTTGCAGCTAAGGTCCCTTTCACCCTGGAGCGCCACAATAAAAGAAATGAAAAATCATGAATTATTATGCGAATTTTTGGTGAATTATATACTTTATATAGGTCAATCGATTAGTTTTGAGATAAGGAATATGACTTTATTATTGATTAATAAGTTGTATTATTTTCATGAAAAAAATTTTTGTCAAAAAACGATATTTGTTTTATAAAAATGGTGCTTAAAAATTTTTGTTTGGGTATTTCCAAAAATCCCTGTGTACAAATTTAGAAATTTATGAGCTTAATTAGCCATCCAAATTTTATTAAAATCTGTCGAGGTGTTCTCGAGATACTCAGGCGACAACAAACTTACCATACACATCCAACACACACACACACACACACACACACACATCTGAACTTTTTCTTAAAAACGAAAATTTAGACTTCTTAAATGCAAATATGCCGACTTAGAATATTTTTGAAAAATCGAGAATCTGAAGGATCACAAAACCTTTCTCTGTGAGGAAGCAAAATTGTAGAAGTTATAAAAATAAAGAGAATTTTAAATGTAAAAAAATTAAAAATCATGAATTATTATGCGAATTTTGGTCTTTTTAGTGTGAAAATATTTTTTCGCAAAAAATTATATTTTTGGTAAAAAATGGAGCTTAAAAAAATGTTGGGTATTTTCAAAAGTCTCTGTGTTCAAATTTACATATTTACGAGCTTATTCTCCATCAAATTTTTGTTTATAATTCGCCAAGGCGTTCTCGAGATATCTAAGCGACAAAAAAATTACCACATACACATCTGGACTTTGTCTCTTAGGCTTGTTAGGGGAGGTGGGGGCAAGACAGGGTACCTGCCTTAATTAACAAACTAATTAACCAATCATGATCATTTTTTGCATAACATAGCACCGTTACAATAGTTTTTCATTGACCAAGTCACCAAATGATGAAACTGAGTTATTTATTTGTTACATGAAAAAAACTGTTTTTGACGATTTTCTTGTCATTTTTGCATTTTATTTAGAATGTGTTTGTTATTTTAATGACAACATTTTATATGCGATATAATTTTTTTCATATTCAACAATTATTACACTTGAAGTTAAGCACTTGTTTATTTTCGTTTCGAAACTTAATTTTTAGAAATTAATTTTTGAATGAAATTCCGTACACTGAGAAAAATGTTTAGTCATAGCAACAAAAATTTAGTTGAGCCAATCAAATTATTTGGTTGTTATTTAATCAACCAAACTGTTTGATTGAGACAACTAAATTATTTGGTTCAGTGTTGTTTGTTAGCATAACAAAAACTTTTAGTTGTCACAACTATATATTTTTATTCGGGATAACAAAAATTTTGGTTGGCATAAAAAATTTTTTTATTTGGGAGCTAATTACACAAATATAATCAGATGAAAATGTAGAAATTTCATATCAATGAAAACCTGAAACAGAAAAATTTCATTAGTCATGAAGATTCGAACCCGGGTTTTCCAGCTGCCAGTCCAGTAGGCTAACCACCAGCCCATGAGAGATATGAATGACCAATAAGCAATAAACCTTATAGCTAGACAGTTCAGTAACACACACCGTTGGCCCAACTATCAGACCCAAGTTCGGCCGACCGTCTGGTATTGGATTTTATTTAGATTTTATTTATATTATTATCGGTAGCTTACTTGCAAACTAATCACCAATTTTTTAAAATAATTGTTTGGTTGTCACAACCAAATTATGTTTGGTTGTCACAACAAAATTATGTTTGGTTCAACCAAATAAGAGCAACAAAATAATATTGTTGCCTCAAACAACTTGATGTGTTACGCCAACCATATCGTTTTGTTATACCAATAAAAATATTGTTGTTACAACCAACAATGATCAACCAAACAATATTGTTGCTAAAACTAAACCTTTTTTCTCAGTGTGGAAGACTAATTGACAAAGATTATTATAAAATAAATAAAATATTTTTGAAACAATAATATTAGTTTTATAGAGCTTCAAACCTTAGGTACCCCGTCTTGCCCCCACCTCCCCTATATGAATATAGGTCGATTTAGTTTATTTTTGGAAAATAGAAAATTTTAATGATCACAAAGCTTCCTCTATATGAGGAAGCAAAAATTTTAAAATTTGACTGGTTGAATCAGTTAACAGAAACTGTACTAAAGCTTTAATTATTTTTAACTGACAATTACCCGGTTGAAAAACATGTACATGAACACGTGTACGAACGCGTACATGAACACGTACATGAAAGCGTATATGTTCATGTGCATGAACATGTACGTGCTCATGTAAGCGGTATTGAAACATGTTCATGTACACAAACACGTATATGTTCATGTACATGTTCATGAGCTCCATTAAGTCAAAAATTCCATACATGTTCATTTGCATTAACACAAACATGTTCGTGCACATGAACATATAAACGAACATGATTGAAATTTTGCAAAACTTCAAACGTTGCGCAGTATAGTTTTCTATGGGAGATATCGCTGCGCAGTTGTTTTTCAGGAACAAGGGTGGAGAAATACGATAGGCATAGTTACATTTCTTTAACATTTTTTAGTAATTTAAAAAATTGTGTGCATGAACGTGTACTCGTTAATGCATACGTTCATGCACATGAACATGTGTATTGTTTTTTGAACTTATTAACGTAGATGAACATACATGTGTTCGTGTACATGTTCATGTTTCAATGCCGCGTACATGAACACATACTTGTTCATGCACATGAACATGTACGCTTTAATGTGCGTGGTCAAGTACTCATTCGTGTACTTGTTCATGTTCATGTTTTTTTAACCGCACTGTAAAAAATAATGGAAAATTTTCCATACAAAAGTAACGAATTTTTTCTATACTTGGTATGGAAATATGTTTTTCAGTACATCAGTATGGAAAAATTTCATGACATTATGGAAAATATTCATTCTTATAGTAAAATACCCAATTTGAGTATGGAAAAATTACCTTACGACAAAATTCCATACATGGGGATGGAAGAATTACAATACATTACAAAATATTTTCATACGTGTTTGGAAAAATTCCAATTTTTTTAAAACAGTAATAATGATAAATTGTATGTAATTATAAGTGCATAATTTTTACAATAGTTAATAAAATAAAAAGTTAATGAAATAATTGGAAGAAAATATACCTATTATTACGTGCTAGATAGCGTAATTTTGTAAAATCATTTATTTCTAAAAAAAACTTTAATTATATAAATTAAATAAATTCTATTTATTTAAATAAAAATCCCCCTCAATATATTATATGTAAATAATTTTTATAATTTACTTTTGTATTAAGTATTATTGAAATTAATTATTTAAATAATATTTTATTTTTAAATAATAATATTAAATTAAAATTAAAATTAATAAATAATAATTATTTGTTAATTTTGTTTACATATATTGCAATTATTATATTAGAATATTTATTTAGAAAATATTTAGAAGTTAGGAGATTGGATTGTATAAACTGTGTATTAGTATATACAAAAGATAAATAAATTCTATTAATTTATTTTAGATAATTAATACGTTCCAGAATTATTATAATTTAAATAGCATGTAATAAGATTTACTTAGTTCAGACATTATAAGCGATATAAACATTGTCAAATTTAGTCGACGAGACGGCCAGTACGGGCCCGTTTTTGACTTCAGTAGAGTCTTGCCTTTGTTACTGCGTAAATTTTTATTGTTTTGTTACGCCTATGATTGTATATATATGTTGTTAGTATAAAATAAATGAAAAAAAAAAAAAAAAAAGTGGTACTAATAGCGTGCGTTCACCGCGAGCGAATTCGTCTATAGGGCCGTGGGTTCGATCCCCCCTTGAGCGTGCGATATTTTAATTCATAGGTTAAGTGTTTATATGTATTAAAATTATTAATTAGTCTTAGGTCTATAATAATTAAGTGTTTAAATGTACACTTAAGATTAAATTATAAAAATAACAATCTAAAAATATCAATTTAAATAATTATAGATTCTGCTTCTGTGGAAACAGACTTGACCATACAACGTATGGGTTTTTTTTCCATACAATCGTATGGAAAAATTGCAACAAAGTATGTTGATATAACTATACAACGTATGGTTTTTTTCCATACAATCGTATGGAAAAATAACAATAAAATATACTAATATAACCATACAATGTATGGTTTTTTCCATACAACTGTATGGAAAAATTACAGTAATGTAAGGGTTAATTTACGTCCAGTACATGTATGGAAAATTTACCACAAAAATTTTTTACAGGGGTAGTTACCTTTGACAAAATAATCAGTATAGAAACATTACTAGTATATACATTTAGTGACTGATTTCTTGCTGTTGTAGTAAATTTTAACTGATTCAGATGTAGAGAGATAGATATTTTATAGAGTAGGGGAGAATCGCTAGTTGTGAGACAGGTTTTATTTTTGACCTATAAATTGAAATAGGTAAACGAAATCGTAAATGAATAGTGCTGCCCACGAGACGAGAAGAGACGAGATTTCATACAGTCTCGTCTCGGTCTCGTTAAATATCAAAATTGCAGATCTCGGTCTCGGTCTCGGAAATTATCGTCTCGATCTCGGTCTCGGTCTCGTTGATTTAATGCAAGTAATTTAGAATTAAGTTAAAGAAAGTGATACACAAAATATAAGAAGTTAACTATAGCTTTAAATAAAAGTTGAAAATTGAGTGCAAGTTTTATTAAATTTTATTTTTTACTTGTAGTACATAATATTCATAAAAATAACACGTAAAATAAGATAGTATTATTCTTAATTTCATCGACCTTAGAAATATTTTGCTACCAAGTTTAAGATAAATCCCTTAATATTTCTTCAAGTTATTTAATTTTTTACATTTCTACGAAAGGCATGGTTGATTTTTGAACTTATATGATACATTATCATTCAACTAATTGAAGTATCATATACCTACTACGAATTTTTTTCAAGCTATTTCATCCCTTTACAGTAATATACTTTAGATAACTTTCTTCTTAGATTTTCTAAAAAAAATTCTGTTCGCTTAAAAATAATAAATAAATTCTCGTAATAATATTTTATTTTTTGTTTTAAATTTTCGTCGAGAGACTCGGTCTCGAGAAACTTTGTATCGATCTCGTCTCGTTTTATCCTAAATGAGTCTCGTCTTGGTCTCGTCTCGGAAAACCGAGACGAGATGAGACGAGACCGAGACTAGTCTCGATCTCGTGGGCAGCACTATAAATGAAATACACCGTTTAAAAAGTAACTTAAATACGCAACTTTTATTCATAGATAGTGTAGTGTTCAGATGAACTCGAAAAATTTTATGATCAATTTTCCGAGCACATCTTTTTAGTAAAAAAAAAAAGGTGTCCAGTTGTGAGACACTTATAAAAAATGCTAAAATTTAAAAAATTTGTCATGATACATTATGTTTAGTATAAATAACTAAATATATTGATAATACATATTATTATATAATATGTAAATAATAATATTTATTCTTTAAAATATGACTATTAGTTTTCTTCATCGAAATCGCTGTCGCTATGTAGGCAAATGAAATAACTTGTGCGCATGATCGCACACTTTAAATAATTGTTGTGCTGTCAAATGTACGTAACGAACTAAGTAAGCGTCTACTTTTCCCATGTAAAATACATGGGATTTTTTGAACTTTTGGCTTTTTCAAAATTCTTTACCTTATTAATATTTTTTTAATCAGTTTAAGGATTCCTCACTCAGAAAAAAATTTGCACTGAGAAAATAAGCCTCTAGCCAAGCAGCTTTATTTCTAGGTTAGGGTTCCTCGGGACAAAACAAACAAAACACCGGCGATGACAATCAAACTTCTAGGATACCGGAGCATATGCTCTGCTAAAACCAATTAAGTGCTTTGCAGGTGCTATATCAACAACCTCTCTCTGCTAAATTTAATCAAAAATTGGTTGTATTTAGTCAACTTATTTTCTCAGTGTGTTTGTGACAACCAAACTTCAGTTAAAGAAACAAATTTTGGTTGAAACAACCAAATTTTGGTTAGATCAACAAAATTATTCTATTGTTTCAACCACACCGAAAAAAATGAATAGGCGATTTGACTATGCTCCTAGTTACGAAAGGAGCCCACTAGGAATTCAGAGTCACATTAACTAAGATCCTGGATATCTTAACTAGGATTCCTACACACAAAAAACAAAGTCTTAAAATCATGATTGGCTACTTTTAAGATTTGACTTAAATTAAGTCCAAAACTGAATTAAAGTGAAAAAATATCTAAATAACAGTCATATCGAGTCTTAAAGTGGAAATTAAGTGTTAAATATCCTGGTTTCTAGTTGTTGATGCTTAAAACCAGACACAGTTGAGCTGTTTTATCACAATATGCTTACGAAGATACTTTTCAGCCTTTCCGGAGGCTTAAAAGTAGTCCTGACCGCCTGACCTCACCAGAAGGGTCTTGCGCATGAGCAAACATCATATGCTAATGGCGATGCGTCCAGTATAGAAATTTTGCGACGCGATAATTTTGAACAATTTTGTAGTGAATTTTTGTGTTTGTGGTGCTTATTTATTTGAGTGATGTAGACAATTTTCTTCAGAACAATGAATTTGTGCGTGATTTGTGATTATATGTACAAACAAACTTCTAATAGTTTATTTCAGAATATCTTGTGAAATTGTCAACACATCTCTGCTAAATTAAACTGTTAAATATCATATAATTTCACAAGATATTTGGGATTTTATAAAAAACTGTAGTTAATTTACAGTTTTTAAATATAATACCAAATCACACATAAGTTCTTAAGAAGGATTTTTTAAAATATGAACATGCTTTTATTCCTAACCTTTACAGCCATAATTAGATAATCCAGAAGATTTGATAACTATTTTTTAATTCAAATGTAGGTTTAATTTCAGCTTTCTTAATAATTGACAATAGAATAATACAGTATAAGGTTTGAAATTCAGCCCATTTATTGGCTTCAGCATAAATTTTAGTTTTTAGTGTTGCTTTGTTTCAGCCCACTGTGTGTATTGCTTTCAAGTTATTTTCTTTTGCTGAATTTCAGCCCACAGCGGCTTCTTTCGTTTACACCTTAAAAGAATTCCAAAATTTAGACTCGTTTTAATACTTTGTTTTTTGTGTGTAGTTAAAGTAACTCTGAATTCCTAGTGGGCTCCTCTCGTAACTAGGAGCATAGTCAAATCGCCTATTCATTTTTTTCGGTGCAAAATTTGGTTGTTTCAACCAAAATTTGTTTCTTTAACTGAAGTTTGGTTGTCACAAACAAATTTTTTTCTGAGTGCTGAAGTGCCTACTCTCTAAATCTGAATTAGTCAATAATGACTAATTCAAATAGGGCGGATTCGTTGACTGTGAATTAGTCAACAGATACTAATTCAATCACTAACAAATGTGTAACTAAATGAATTTGTAGACTGTAACTATAAATTCTTTTAAACATCGTCGTGGAATTGCATCAAACTAATGTTGATAAACTATTCCCAAAATGTAATTAAATAAAAAAAGTAAAAAAATAAATTTGGAAGCCTACAAACAGTACTGAACCAACTACCTACGCAACGAACGCTGTAGGGTTTTATAAGAAATTTGAAGACATTCTTACTACAGACCACAAATAAAGTAACACTTTCAATTATAGGTAATCAGTTTACAATGTGTTTTATTAATAAATTGCAATTAGTAAAATAATCCAATCTTTCATTTTTTTAATTTTAAAATCGCTAATTTATTAATTAATGCAAATGTAAGGTTAACAACAAAAGATACAAATTAGGTAAGCTGATATTTTTATACTAAATTAAGTGTACATTCAAATCAATATGCTGTTATTTACCAAGTTTCTATAAAATATAGCTAAAAATAATAAGCTGTACAACCAGATGCAATTATGTTAAATAACAAATTTCAATTTCGTAATAAAAAAATATAATATTTTAAATTAAATTCCGATAAATTTTAAAAAAAGCTAATTTAAAAATGTTATTTTAAATTTATTATTGAGTTTTATTCTTAGAAAAACATTCTTTCATCACTAAATTTGCGTCACAGTTAAAAGAATGTTATATTTAATTATTAAATTAATTAAATTATAAACTTTAATTTATAACTGAATAATAAAATTTTATTCATTTATTCTACATGTAAAAGATTGTTTTATCTTAAATAATAATTTAATACTTTATTATCACTTAAAGAAAAGGATTGTGTTTCAAGATTACTTGAAAAAAGTAATCTCTATTATGTATTATAATGTAAGGTTACCCAGGCGCGAGAAACCAATGCTGACGCTGGATGGAGCCTTGATTCTAGCTTTGACACCCAAAGTGGGTAACCGAGACTGGGAACAGTCTTTAAATCACTGTCGTTCAATATTGGTTCAAGATTGGACACCAATGCTCGTTCCATGCTTGATTCAAGACTGCTTGAATCCTCATGCGCGAAGCTTGAACATCCAATCTAGATTCAAGCTTGAATCAACTGTGACACAACTGCTCAACTTATCATATTACATATTTCTTTATATATTGAAGTATATACATATAAAAAGTATTATTAATTAAATAATAAATATTACAACTGCTGCAGATTTAGTAATTTTATGAATATTTACTATTAATTTTGTATAAAATAAACTATTAATAAACAAACAAAAATTATGTAATTTTACTTAATTGTAAGATATATTAGAAGTAAATTAAATTTGTAAACAATTATTTTCTCATTTTAAAAAAATAAATTTCAAAGAATCATAACCAAACGAAATAATTTAAAGACCATTTTCAAATTTGAAAAATATTGAAGATATGATTACGTGCTCGATAGCGTAATTTTGTAAAATCATTGATTTCAAAAAAACTTTAATTATACAAATTGAATAAATTTCCTTATTTAAATAAAAGTGCCCTTCAATACATTATATATAAACAATTTTTATAATTTACTTTTGTATTATATATTATTGAAATTAATTATTTAAATAATATTATTAAATTAAAGTTATAAATAAAAATGATAAATTATTAGTTAATTTTGTTTACATATTTTGCAAATATTTTACAAAAATATTTATTTATAAAATATTAATAAGTTAGGATCGAGATTGGATTATACAAACTGTATATCAGTAGATACAAAGGATACATAAATTCTATTCTATTTATTTAAATAATATTTAATTTTTAAATAAAAATATTAAATTAAAGTTATAAATAATTAAATAATAATTAATCATTATCAGTTAATTTTGTTAACATATTTTGCAAATATTGTATAAGAATATTTATTTATAAAATATTAATAAGTTAGAAGATTGGATTGTATAAACTTTATATCAGTATAAACGAAGGATAAATAAATTCTATTCATTTATTTTTGATAATGAATATGTTCCAGAACTATTAAAATGTAAATAGCATATAATCCAGGTCTGAACCTCACAAAGTTATTTCGATTGACTCTCAACTACCCGTCGTAGCCGAGTGGTGCTAATAGCGTGCGATTATCGCAAGCGAATTCGTCTATAGGGCCATGGGTTCGATCCCCCCTTGAGCGTGCGAAATTTTATTTCATAGGTTAAGTGTTTATATGTATTAAAATTGTTAATTAATCTTAGGTCGATAATAATTAAGTGTATAAATGTGCAATTAATCTTAAATTATAAAAAAAACAATCTGAAGAATATCAACTTAAATAATTATAGATGAACATTAAAAAATTTTTTATTTTATTAATTTTATGATAATCTGCAGCAGTACAGTAATTAAGAAAAAATGATAATAATAATATTATTATTGTATTTATAATTATAAATAATATAATAATATAATTCATAATAATAATATAATATTATTATTTTTATTTTTATTATTATTATTATAAGAATTATCATTATTAACAACATAATACAACAAGAATATTATTATATTAATAATTATTTAACGTTCTGTCTTCTGTAAGCGACAGTGGAATCAGGCTTGTCGAAGCTATAATCGGACTTCCGAACATTGATTGAGTCTTGGACTCCAATCCTCAACCAAGCTTGGAGCGTCAGGCTTGAATCGCTGTTACATTCTAGCTTGGACGAGTCTTGCTTCCTCCGACTCACCAATCCTCAATCAATATTGATCAGTCCTCAGTCAAGCTTTATAAAGCCTCAAATCATCGTCCCTGCGCGCCTGGGTACATGCACACATAAGAAAGACATTTTTTAAAAATATCATTTTTGACATCCTGAGTTCAAAATATGTCAAGATATTTTAGAAAATCTCAATCGATCCTGTGGAGGTAAAACAATACTTTCTCTATGAGAAACCAATATCAAAAAATTACCAAAAAAATTTAAACTTAAAAAAATAAACAAAAGAACTATAGTGCAGGCACTTAATTGTTTTCATGTCAGTCTCAGCACTGTAAAATGCAGAGAAAAGTTCAATTAAGGGTTAGAATAATTAAATATCCACGGAATGATGCAAACAGCGAACAGCAACAAGCAGGGAGGTAGAGTGAGACTTCGCCTTGACGTGGCGCGCTAACTTCAACATTAAATTTCTCAAGAACAAAAAAAAGGGTTTTTTGAAAATTACATATTTTGTAGGAAAAAATCTCAGCTTTCTTTTAAAAATAAAATAAAAAAAATAAAACGAGCCCAAAGATGAAAAAAAATTTGAAATTTATTTTTAATTTTCAAAAATTTTGGTCAAAATAAAAAAAAAAATTTAAAATAGACCACGCCAATCGAAAGCTGATGAAAAAATCAAGAAAAATCATGTACCAAAAAATTGTTTTATCATTTTTTTAAGCTCAATAAATAAACAAATGAGAGCGTCTTAACAAAAAGTTCAAAACTTTAACCCCCTCCCTCTCGGGCAATCTATATCTATAAAATCCAAGTTTTGTCTGTACATTGCTTCGAATTTAAAAATTCATGTATAATTTTTCATTTCAAGTTGCAAAAACTCTAAAAATGACATTAAAAAAATTTTTGTCTGTCTGTCTGTCGGCACCAAAACTTTGTTCGGGCATCACGCGAGAACGACTCGACCGAATGAAGTGAAATTTTGTGTGCAAATGTCTATTAGCCCAACTAAGGATCTCCAATTTACAGACTTCAAAAATATTAATTAGAACCTGAGATATGCCAGTGCCACATAAGTACACATACACATGCATAGAAAATCATTTTCTGAAGTTTTGCAAAAAATGTGTTCATTTCCGTATTATTGTAGTTCATTAATATTGAAATACATTTTTGGGCCCAAAATAAAAAATGTAGTTTTGTACACTTCTGACCTGAAAATCTTTTAAAATATCAGAAATTTTGTAATTCTGTAACTAATAATACAACTGTTTATTTTGGCCCAAAGTAAAAATTGGGCCTTATAAGACCCAAAATAAAAAATGAAGTATTGTACATCTCTGACCTGAAAATCTTTTGAAACATAAGAAATTTTGTAACTAATAACAGAGCTGTTTACTTTTGTCCCTAAAATACAAATTGGGCCTTATAGGACTAAAAATACAAAATTCTCCTGTGTTGTAAGTGTAAAGCTTTTTTCAATATTATAAAATATGCAAATAATAGTATATCAAATTATTTTTGAAAGTGAAATAAAGAATGGGCCTTATAAGACCCAAAATAAAAAATGTAGTTTTGTACACTTCAGACATGAAAATCTTTTAAAATATAAGAAATTTTTCAATTTTGTAATTGTAAATAATAATATAGCTGTTCATTTTTGTCTCTAAATAAAAATTGGGCATTATAGGGCACAAAATAAAAAATTCATTTCTGCACACTTATATGTTCAAAATTAGAAAATGTTAGAAAACAAGTAAAAGGTGTACTTTCGAAAACGATGACGTACCTAGCATTTTAATGAAAATTGATACGCTTATGTATCTTAATACGCTAATTACAAAAATAATAGTGAAAATCAGCGCGAATTTGATTATTATGATAAAAACCATAAAAAAACTACCATAATAATTCAAATATTTCAGACAAAAGTTGTAGATCGAATAAAAATAGACGTTTTGTGTTGTATATACTTTTTACCAAAAGTTTACAGTTTTCTAAAAAAAAAATACAAAAACGTGTCAACGCCGATGAAAATAGTACCCCTGTTAAATTAACCCAACTAATTATGGAATATCAACGCCTCCTTCACCTCCGTTAAGAGGGGCCTTATAAGACCCAAAATAAAAAAGCAATTCGACACAATTCTGTTTACAAATTTTTATAACAAATTAAAAAACACGTAAAAGATTAAGTCGCAATTGATTTTTTGGTCTAAAATTAAAATTGGGCATTCTATTGCCTAAAGTGTAAAATGTTGTTTGATACAATACTCTAAAATCTTTTATTAAAAAAAAGTTATTTGAGTATTTTGAAACATTTTTAAAATGTTCTTTTACAACTTATTACACCAATATATTTTTCAAATGTTGGCCTTATAAGGACAGATTTTATGATTTTAAGTTAGACAATATTTGGAACAAATTTTGGAAGAAAATGACAGTGAAAATTAGCGCAAATTTGGTTATTATAGTAAAATTCATAAAAAACTATTATAATTATTCACGGTTTTTCGCTATTATCTCATAAAATATTCGAAATTATAAAAAAGATTATAGACAAAATTTGTAGATCTTATGAAAATACACATTTTAAGTTGTATATATTTTTTACTAACAGTTAATAATTTCTTAAGAAATACAAAAAAGTGTGAAGGAAGATTAAAAGAGTCTATAGTTGTATTATTTCTGAACAATGAACAATAACAGTCTGATACGCCTGAAAACTGAAACAAATGTTATCTGTGTATTTTGATATAAAAATAGTTTCAATTTTTATGACACCCCAACCCTGATTTAATAGCATATGCTAATGGCAGCCCGCAATGACACTATTGAATGAATCAAAGACAGATGTCATTGATTCAATAGTATTTTTTTCTCAGTGAAATAAACTTATCGCATGTTATTTCTTATAGCTATCTTACAGTTAAAGTTAACTGGGAGTTTGATCAACTGGGGCTAAACATAGATTTAGGGACTACTTAAAATATTCTGGCAACACGCTCTCCTAAAATTTTAACTACTAATTGTACAAACTTTTTTAATATATTAATATTTCCTGAAGACATAATACTAAGCCAAGCCTCAAATCGATCTACTCCATTCACTAATTCCAGAAAATAAAATTCACAAATGTGCTCACACGCTGGGTAATCCAATAACTCATGATAAAGAGAATCATAATCCGTTTTACAAAACGCACATAACTATTAAGTAATCTAATTTGGACAATAGTTCTCTTAAGAACAAATGAGAGCAAATGAGGAATAAAGGCAGAGACTACCCGAAGCAGAGCATCGCGCCTCATCGAAAGACCGAACGGAGTGTCCAAATTTCTTCAGGATTAAATTACTAGACTACTGGCTCAATGGAGGCCAGGGAAAGGTCCGACCACAAGCCAAGAATATTATTCTCTGCAAAAAAGGTTTTTAACTGTACAAACCAATTGAAGCCGTTAGAGGGTTTTAAGGTCAGGCAATGCCAGACTCCGAAGCCTCTCAAAACACTGCTTGGGAAATCTGGAAGAATGCATATTCGAAATTTTTTTAATCTAGTTCAGTGTTAATTAAAGGACTCTATGAGCCAGATGCACAGAACCCGTCTCCAGTCTAACTGCATAATCTGGTGTATTTAATGACAGAAGAAAAAGTTTTTTGTAATACAAAACATGAATTCTTTCAATCTGATGGAAATGCTGCGGACCCCAGACCTGAACCCCATATAACAACACACTAACCGACAAACTTTCGAAAAGTCTGGTATACGTGCTCCAAGAGTCTGTACCTAGAGAGAAAATGGACCATAAGATACCTCAAATGGCAGAGCGCGCACCGCTCGTCACCCTAGTGGCCTGCTGCGAAAAAGAGCTTGAATTTGAAAAAAAAATTCCCAAATAATTATATTCCTTTACCACTTCAATAAGCTCCTCTCCATACTTAAAGGAACTAAATTTTTTCGCCACAGACCTTCCAGACTTCGTAAAAATCACTATTTTTGTTTTATTAGTGTTGTCAATCAACTCATTTTCCGTACAGTAAGATCGTAGAGCTACTAATTTTATGCTTAATTCTAATGGTAAATCAGAAAGCATGACATAGTCATCGGCATAACCTTGCATCAAAATTTCGGTAAGTTGGTTAATTGAAATACCCTCGCATCCTTTGTATTTTTAATTAAATATTCCTCTAAATCACTGATAAATAATAAGAAAAGTAGACTAAGAATTTCGCCCTGTAACACATCCTGAGTAACCTTTACAAGTTTGGTAGTGCCATTGGTAGACTTTATGCAGGTGGATGCTTGCGAATAAAAGCTCTTTAATACATTAATCAATTTAGAACTCAGACCAAGGTCAGCCAATTTTCTCCATAAAACCGCGTGCGAGACAGATGGGAATTCTCCTTTGAAGTTGATGAAATCAGCATACAATACCCCGTTTGGTTTACTTCGGTGAATTTGGATAACTGAAAGAAATGTAAAAAGGTTATCTAAACAACTTCTACCTCCTCGAAATCCCGATTGGGATTCCGGGATCAAATTTAATTCTTCAGTCCAAGTTACCATTCTGTCGTAAATTGTTTGAGTGAAAAGTTTCGTGATATTGTGCTATTGATCTATAATTTTCGGGCTTTGTGATGTCCCCCTTTTTATACAACATTACTAATTCCATCAACTCCGGGAGCCTTCCTATTTTTACAATGCTGTAAAATACAAAGGATGCAAAGGACTTAACGCATTAATACCATAAAAATTATTATTCGAAGAAGATGCAGGATAGCACGAGTTCAAAAACTCTAACCACGTACGAAGGTCTATGCATGATTCACGATATCGTCTTTTTCTAGTTGAATTAATAACTTTCCAAAAGTCACTTGAATTGTTACAATTAGCAAGTAAATTAACGTGAGCCTCTCGGTAATTATTTTTTTTTGTTTTTAGAATAAGATGATAATTTCGTTTTACATCCACAATCAAACCACGGTTTTTCATTATTATCTGACACACAGCGCCTGGGATGTCAACTCATTTCCGCAGCGACAAGCCCTATCGTCGAAGTAACGATTTCATTCAAAACATCAACGTCTACGCTCAAGTTCGACACCTCCCCCCTCCATTCCATGGCAGAAGTAAAGTCATTTGCTTTGGATCTATCGAAACGCAATCCCCTCTTTAAACGAGGTGGCTCCAAATTAGTGGTAGTATACGTATGATCTAGTATTAACGCGACTGGCAAATGGTCGGATAAAATGGGGAGATGCAAAACTCGAAGACCACAGAACAAAGACAAATCGACAAACGAGCACCATACTAAGCCTATCACGCTAAAACCCTGAGATCCCGTAAAAGTAAAATTAGCAGGCGTGTCATTAGGTGACCGCCCATTTAGTAGAATAAAATAAAAAATTTCCATAAACTTAACAAGCATGCCACCTCTAGAATTAAGTATATTGTCACTGGAAAATCATTCCGAAGTAAGAAAAACGATAACATATCAACATCTGGAGCAATATACACCAAACCAATAATAATACAAATATGATTAGACTTTACCTTTACAAAAATACAATTACTACTGATTCACAAATGTTTCACTTTGTAGATGTTTGAGTTATAGGGAGGTTTCACTTTAAATCCGTCCTTGTTGACCACGTCTCAGAAGCACACAGATTATCCTGGTCACTCAAAGTTTCGCATATTCCAGCGACATTTTTGAAACCGTGTAGATTCCAGAAAATAATCTTAGCCAGAAAATCCAATGATCTACCACATGTAACTCTTTGCTATTCCTTAACTGACAGTCCTCCCGTAGCAGGGATGTGATCTGTATTCAAACTATTACTAGTTGATTTTAGAGGATTTATATAATTATCTAGAGATTCATTGTTCTGAGTGTCCTTGGAATCTAATTTTGAACTCATCTTCTCTTCTTTTTTTAAACTCTCTCCGGATGTCTTATAGCCAGCCGTGGGGTAACATAGCTTTTCTGACTCGGGGGAAGGTTTTCTACATAATCCAATTCTCAAATACCCGCCCTCATATTTTGCAAACTCAAGTCAACCCAGCGCCTGCACTATATCGGAACTCTGTGTGGACCTTCTTTCTCCAAGGCTCGTGGGAGTCAAATGGATGAATTAAACAGTAATAAAAACAAAAAAGATAATAGGCGACCAGGTGGGAGTGGGGCAGCTTCAACAGCATCGAATGCTCCATGTCTAGGACGATCAAACGGCTGGTCCATCGAAATAAACGTTGAATGAAGGCCGCATTTAGGCGGGGAACTGTGACGAGCGTAAGCAGCTAGTGCATTTAGCCATGTTACAGCTGAGGACCTCGAGTGCTGCGAAAAGGATAAGGTGGAGTACAATAGGTTGCGCTCAGAGGAAGAACAGATCTTCAGAGCTATAGACAGAACTTGGAGTCATGCTGGACAAACTTAAGGTCCAAAGAAAGGTTGCGACGGAGATCCAGAGTGGTCTGAAAAAATTCGGACAATGGATCTCCGACCTAAAAGAAAATTATTAGTACTGGAATGTAACATAAAAAGAAAGGCAAAGGAAAGATCACCTCCAAAGCAAGGTGGGTGAAAAAAAGAAGAAATGAGGAGAGCTCTTTGCCGATAAGGCAAAGACTCAAAATCCTAAGTTAAAAGCGTACCGAATAAATCAGTACCTAGAATCGTCGTGGAGCAGAACAGCCCCAAAGTTAAGACGTTATTAGTTCGAGTTGCCAAGATAAAAAAAGAAGTTGATCCTAGCTCTTGCCAGTCCAAGGTCGTGGGGGCAAGACCTACGAAGTTAGGAAATCTCCTGCTAAAATAAGGAGAAGATTTAAATCGCAAGACATATGCTGATAAGCTGAAGAAAGCAGTTAAAGGCATGAAAGAGGTCAAGGGTCCCGAGAATCATAGGATAACTTTGAAAATCCGTGACCCTGATAATTTGTCTAAGAAGAAGGAAGTAGTTGCTGCCCTTGAAGCCGTTCTACAAGCGCCGAACGAGAACAGGCAAGTAAAGCTTCTGGGCTCCAACAATCGTGGTGTAAAGCTCGCGGTCAATGTTGCAGTCCATTAGGAAGCAGAGAGGCTCCAAGACCTAGGCACTTAGGCAGACTGAAGGTCGGATTTATGTCCTGCCTTATTAAAAGGAGGACTATGGTCATCAGGTGCCATAGGTGCCTAGGGTACGGCCATAGAAAAGCCCAATGTAGGGGAGTGGACAAATCATCCACATGTTTCAAGTGCGGAGAGTCTGGCCATACTCTTTCAAGCTGTCAGAATTCAGAAATCTCTTTGCTGTTTTCTGTGCAAGGAGGCAGAAGCTGACAAATCAAATACGTGCCACGTAGCTAGTTCGAAAAAGTGTGTCATCTTTAGAAAGGCTCTTGAAGAGACAAAGAAGCCAGAAACGCAGATAAAAGGAAACATGTGACAGTTTATGGTCCTGATGACCGTCAATGATAGAAGATCCGCTTGAGTGGGAGGAAGTCGCTTTAGCTTCAGTGTTGGGATATAAGACCACTTCTGCAGGCGATACGTGCTGTATGTGTTTGCCAGGAGCGGTCTAAAAGTCCCTAACAAGGGTGTATTTTTAGCGGGTCCTATGCAAATAAAATATATAAAATGTATATTTGTCACTAGGAAAATTACAAACAAATTTATAATCCATAGTTAATAAGACCGAGCGCCCCAATTAGGTTTCAATAAGAAAAATGAATTAGTTAATGAAATTCATAATTAATTTAACTTGAAGTTTATTTTTCGTTGATACCAACAATATTTTAAAATACTTGAATATAGCTTTAAATATTGCTTAAAATGTGTAGATTATGTAAGCCAAATATTGGAATGGAATATTTGATAATACCTGAGATATTTAATTTACACTGCGGTGATGTTTTTATAAAAAAGTTTAACATTTGTTAATTAATGACTAACAGTTTTTGAGACAATCTACTATATTCATGATAAGTGAAAATAGTGGGAAAAAATCGGGCAAGTACGAGTTACACTCGTACCAAGTCGAAGGGTTCCGTACCTCTTTTATTTTTTTTTAATTACATGAAATAGAGATTTAAAATTTTCCACTGGGAAACCATTTTTAAAAATAATTTTTATTATACACTAAATAAAATTTTATTGGTACAAAATTTTAGCACTACAGGCCAAAAATTTTGCAGTTGGGGGTTAAGGGTAATTTTTTAAATATGTTTAAAAAAATAAGGAATGAGGTCGGTCACTGCCAAACTATTTCAGTAGGTAGCAGCACAAATGCAAGATTTTTTGGCGCAAAATTTTAAATAATTTTTATTGAAAAATAAAAATTTTAAAAAGTTAGAAAGTACAATAAGTACATTAATAATTAATAAATTATTATGTTATGTCATACAATTGTATAAATAATCAATCTTTTCTAATGTAATTATTCGTTTGCCGATTTGGACATTTTTAGGTTATGTAAAACAAATTTTAATGACTTGAAGAAAAGATTAGAAAGTTGTGGTTTATGAATTGCAATTAAATTAATCAGCTTATATTTAATTAATTTATCAAATTCTACTTTTTGTTTTTATAAAATTAAAAGAATCAATTTTTCATATTCAAAATATTGAGCCAACAGAAACTTGCGATTGTGGTGCCCTCTAAGATGACCTTTACATATAATCATCCCCATTAACCAATTAATTAATTTAAAAAAAACACAAATTTTGGCTCGTAAATTCTATGAAGACGAACATTAACAAACTTCTATATATTTTTCCTATATTCTACACGACAAACTTCTAACGTGATATTTCGTACGTTACAAAATTCGCGTATCTCTCCTTGATTTCAAACAGGAGTCAAAATACATGGGATAGAGCACTGTAATAATTTCTTTTATTTGTTTATTAATTACGTTTATTTATTTCTTTGTTTTATGAGCAAATAAATTACTTAATGGACAAGAGGGGAAAACTTGGTCAGTAATTTGAATTGAACTTCGCGCCAAGCGCCAGAGGGAGACAGCTATCGAAGCGCCTGGATCGACAGCGGGTGCCTAGTCTTTTGAGTGCCACTGTGGTCTTGGAAATTTTTGAATTTTGTTTGTTTGACTCCAAGGGTGTACTCTGACTTTTAAAACTGGAAGAGAGTGTCTTCTTCTGGATTTTTGATACGGATTTTCTTGGACATCTTTTCCCAAGTCATAAATGTATTATTCCGGTGAACAGAATGGCAGCTGCCGGGGCTCCTCAACAACTAGTCTCTTCGATGGTTTTTCTATTCGGCTGACGTAACATCACGCGACTGAGGCCGAAATTATGTGATTGGATTGAGGAATCGAAGTCAAGAAATGCTGGCGCCGTTTCCACACTCTTGTTCTGAATGTAATAGGATTATAATCTGACGCTCTCTCAAGCGATTATTTCAGATAAATATTATATTTTTTATTATTAAAACCTTGTAAAAGAAAACTAAATTGAGATAGCCAAGGTCCTGTCTATTATTAACGAAGAGGTAAGCCTTTCATTTTTTTCATAAAAGAGGCCAAAAAGTGTTAGTTTTTCAACATATCAGTTTTTAGGTTAGAATCCTGGGATTAATTTAAAGTTCAATTTTTGTTTATAAAAGTGCTCTTTCTTGGTTCTAGCTATTAGATCTAAATAAATTATAATTTTCTCTTTTAATTAAACGGAAATTGTTAATGTTTTATTGTTATTTTCTCAGAAAACTGATGATTCTTGTGAAATTGCGGAAAACTTGCTCAGCCGTTCAGGATGGAAAAATCTATATTATATTGAGTTCAAAACCATTAAAATTTATCAAAACTAATTTATGTAATTGCTCTATTTATTTTGTGTTTAATATAAATTATTTGCCGTACTCGAGGCAATTTATGTAAATTAATCTGATCTTATAATGGCATTTCTAACCTCAAATCTAACCTGATTTTCGGGAAACAGTCTTTCATGCTCTTGAGTTATTAAAGTGATAAGTGAAAATAAAATAAATTTGTGAAATAAATAAAAATTAAATAATATATAGAAATTTATGAATTAAACTTTATTTAGCTGGCGCCCATGATTTTTAAAGTATTAAGACTCAACGTTTTAGTAAGTTTGAATATTCCGGTGATATATTATGAATCATTTCTTCATTGTGATCAGAGGTTAAGCAATTAATTCTTACAAATGACGCCCGCAACGTAGGTCCATATATTGGAAAATTTTTTATGTAAAATCTGAAAATTGACATTAAAATTTTAAAGTTTTGAAAATTGTTTGGTTTTGAAAGTTTTAAGGTTGGACTGAGAAATAGCACTGAACTTTGATATTTTCCAGGAATTATAATACTTTTGAATTCCGACATGCCTGAATTCGGAAACTGTGTTTAAAAACTGAAACTTTAGTTTTTAGTGGACATTTAATTGATTATTTATTGATATGTCTTGTGATTTGTGTTAAAAATAACCAGACGTGATAATTCTTTTAATTTTCCTTGCGCGAACAAGAGTCAAAGCAACTTAGCACAATGTATGATTCTCCAGAATTGATAGGGTTTAGCATAATTATTGTATTGACAGTATTGTTTTGTTTGCAACATGGATTTAGGATTTTAAGGTTTTTGATTAAAGGTTGCAACGATTCATGTTCATTAAATATTGCCGTATCTTCCAATTGTGTTTTAATGCTTGTTGCTGATTTTATTATTGAAATTAAAGATTAAGTGATTTAATTAGTTATTGACAATAATAATAATTCATTATTTATTAATGTTTGTGTAATTTGGAAATAAATCTCGCAATTTTGGCAGCAATTTTGCGCCTTGCTCAAGATAAATAGTATTTATCTCGTTTAGAAGGAAAAATAATTTTTTTTTCTCAAGAAGAAAACTTTTTTTTGTATCTTTAGATTCGGAATTTATTAAATTTCTTTCAACTTGTGAAATAAACTGATTTCTCGGAACTGGTACTGACTATAGGATTTTGAGACCTCGCTATAATGGTTTTGATGTTGTTTTTTTGACTTAAAGTCGCGAAGATTAGTTTAGATTGAGTTACTGCTCTTATATTATTAATGAAACTTGTGAAAATAATTTCGAAAAATTTTGTTCTGATATCAGAAAGAAATGTTAGCTGCCTTTTGCGCCTAATTTTCATTTGAAAAATTTCTTAAAGATACTTACAATACTTTTTTTCTTTTTAATACTTTCTAATAATTTTTTTTTCCTCAAAAGTTAACTTGAGATTTCCCGGCTGCCTTTTTGAGACAAATATTCAATAAACAAGAAATTTTTCCGGAATATTAGCCAATTGAGGCAACGAGTAAGACTGAACAACCTTCTTAAAGATATTTTGTTTTATTCCCAATTTTTTTTTTAATTTTAGTGGGCTGCCTTAGCGCCGAATTTTCCTTCTGCAGAAAACTTTTTTCTGAGTTTCGGTATATACAAAAAGTTTCTTTTGCAAAAATTGACTTTAGGAACTTTTCTAGGCTGCTGTAGCGCCATGGCTTAATGGTTGAAAATATTTTTTTTTACATCTATTGAGAAACCGATTAATGATTTATTGTATTGAATTTATCGGTCTATCAAAGCTGATTGTTAATCTTTGTAATTACGGTTCATTGATTTATTGATTACCGATCTGCCCTATTGAAGTTATTTATTTACTGATTGAAAAATTGTTTAGGTGACTTAGATTTAAAATTCGACCGAGATAAATTTTAAATCTTCTTTATATGATTTAATACTTTGTTGTTGGTTTTAAATTTAGCTTGGAACTGGGATTACAATTTTTTTTGTGTTTCGAGATTTTCAGATCGGTTTAATTGAAGTTATCGTCAATTCTTTTGCGTGTTTCATTGATTAAATTGATACACCTACAAGTCAGCTGTTTGCATTTTGCTTTATTTCGGGATTTTAACTAGGATTTAAGATGTCGGTCCCAGATGACTTATCGGAAGTGAATACTAGAGAGTAATTAAACGAATGGCTCGGAGGTTTAGAACTAGAAGAGATAGACGAGTGAATTGAACGTCTCGAGTTGGTAGATACGGGTACGCATAGAGACAAATTTAAAAGATTGAAGAGGATCTTTTTGGCTATTTTTGCATTTGTCCGTGAGAGGTTCTTGTGCCAGTTCGATTATGTCACGTTTGAGTTTTCACGATCCATATGACTTTCCCGAGGAAAACAATTTTGCCGAGTCCCTATTTGAATCAAGCAGTTACCAGCCTGTCATTAATACCAACCTTACGATTACTATCAATGTAACGACCACTTCGACCGCTAATACCGTAACGACCACGAATGGAGGTATCAGTGTATCATCGGTCGGTACTCGTCACCGATTCCATCGGATACTTTGGCTTCCTTTATGTTTTTACCGACCACTCTACCTAGTTGTACTCAGTTAAAAGTAGATGCAACTGGAATAACCAACCCGAACTTTCCCCCTCGTGTTCCATTAAAAACTTCACAGAGTTTAAGTACGGAAAAACCTGAGTCATTGTTCTCTGTTCCGAGAGCTGATCATAGCGGGTGCGAAGAATTTGATTTAACGTTGGTTCACTCGAAGAGATTTTGTGCGTGGCTTACCAAATTACATGGTTGGGCAGTCCGTCGAAAGCGTCCCACCTATCTATAGCAGTTTTGCTGGAGCAACTTCCAAATTCACACAATCCCACCCTCCTAGCGAACCAAAGAGACTAAAGGAACCTATTCCTAGGAAAAGCCGGGTGGCATACGAGGATTTACCGAGACCTCAGAACCTAAGTTCATTTAATCGATTTAGAGTATTCAATGAAACAGATACAGCTTTTTGTAATGAACCATATTTCACCCTGAGACATCGTTCCGAACCACAGCAACCCCTAACTTCGAGTCCTAAATTATGCCATGAAGTCAAACAGCCCCCCGTAACTGAACCAACCATTGGTCAAGAACGTCGTCAGACCATCAACCCTAGTTTCACTCACAACCACCTGAGCTCTCACTTCCGCGAGACCTCAGAGTTTCATAGACAGAATCGAACGGTACACAAAAATTTGGGAGTTACGGAAAGTCGATAAGTCAGTTTTATTATGGATGAAGAGTTTTTACGAGTTATGCCTATGTTTTTTAAGTCCATAGCTGTGTCCTGGTTTAGAATTTCTTGACAAAAGTGGAGTAGTTGGCAAGATTTTGAATACGATTTTAGGCGTAAATTTGGGGATGACAAGTTGGCTTATTTCGGCAGAACTTGGGGAAACGAGGGGAATCCGATTAAAGAATAGAGAGCTCTATCAAGTCCTGAGAATTCTTTTTTGCCAAAATTCGCTTATCGTTCCTAACCCTTAAAATCCAACACCCCTAAAACTCAAATCTCGGCCGTGGCTGAACCAGATGCACAACCCGCTGAAGCAATAACAATTTCAGCCGTGGGCACGGGACCAGCAAAACCAGAGGCAAATAAAAATCTTGGTGCTAAAAAAGACAAAAATTCTCCTAAAAACAAGAGCTCCCCTAAACCCGGGGATGGTCAGCAGTTTCCTGTTGATAAACCCCTACAAAAACAAAAATCGGAAGCCGAAGGTGAGTCAAAATCAGAAATCTCGCAAGTGAGCTCGTTAAATCTAAAAGTAATTTGCCGAAAATGTAACTTGCCTGGTCATTTTCAAAAAGATTGTGCCAGTCTTGTTTGCTATGGTTGCAAAACGGTTGGTTATACGATCAAAACTTGCCCACATTGCGCGGGAAACCCGGGAGAGAAGCAGTGAATCCGGTCAAAGGATCAAAGGACCGTCAAAGTAAAACGTTTAGAATTAAATACCACAGATCTAGCCGAGATCGTCCCGTTCGAACAAGTAGGCTCCATTTCCGATTCACCTGATTTTAAGGGAGTTTTAATGCCGACCGATCTTGAAATTGACTTTTTGCTAAAAAAAGAATTCTTGAAAATGATAGTGGCGCATACTAGTACAGAGATTGATGGTAGGAATACCATCTCAATTACAGCTGAAGTACACGCTATCCCAGAAAACGACGATGGTGCATTGAAAGATATTTTACCGCTACCGAAAGTGACCAAGGTTCCTAAGGCAGACAAATCAAGGTTTTCCTCACAGATTGGAACAGTTCTTTCGATTGACACTATCCCAATTGTTAACAGCACAAGAGTTTCGGTTTTAGATGCTGATAGACAAATGGAACCTGTGCAGGAGGGGGTAAGTGGATTTATTGAATCTTCCGAAGTAGCCCATCGGATTCACGTTACGGCCTATATAAACTCAGTTCTGGTGGATACCCTTATCGACGGCGGGTCGGCCAGAACCTTTATTCTAGCTGAGACTGCTCACAGAATAATGAAATCTGCCTGCTTGGCACTTGATACCTCCCGAAAGTCTAAAATGCTTTTAGCTAACTACTCGTTAGATGATATTTCAGGTTTGATTGTTCTGTATACCAGCGCTAGGTTGAAACAGGTCTATGTACCGGATGATTCTGGGGCACAACACCCTCTTAAGGTTTTCTTGGTAGAAGAGGAAAGTTGTTCTGGAATTGTTAGTTTGCAGTAGTCGGAGAAGGATGACTTAAACATGTTTTTGAAAAACAAACTCCGACCCAAAGTGCCAGGACAATTAACTGATACTCACTTTGTGCAGTATACTATCAAGTTAATAGACTCAACTCTGATCGAAGAACGTTACTGAATAGTTTCGCCTAAGATTCAAGAGACAATGTATGCCGAAGTAGATCGCATGTTGGAAGATGAAGTGATAGAGCCTTCAAACAGCGATTGGTCTACCCCTATAGTAATGGCGGCTCAGTCAAACGGATTTTATCGGCTGTGTTTAGATTTCCGGAAACTCAATGCAGTGAGAGTTAAGGACGCCTACTTATATGTCGGATATCCTCAAACAACTGAATTCGGCGACAGGGTTTTGTGGCTTAGAGTAAAGGTTTCTTTCAGTATCATATAATGCCGTTCGGGTTGTGTTACTCTCCTCCCAACTTTTAACGCTTAATGGACCGAATCATTACTCCTGAGATGAGGCCTCACGTATTTTGTTATTTCGACGACATAATTGTCGTGTCCAAAACTTTTAAACAGCACCTTTGTTGGCTTGAGAAGATTCTAGACAGGATCGAGAAGGCAGGTCTTACAATAAATCCCGAGAAATGTGAATTCGGTTGCTCCGAGGTTAAGTATTTATGATTCATCGTTAAAAAACCAGTGTCTGAAAGTTGATTCCGATAAGATAGCTTTTCTTCTAGATTACCGGATTCTGAAGATAGTGAAGCAATTGCGTAGGTTTATAGGTCTAGCTTCCTGGTACCGCAGATTTATCCCGGAACTCTTCAGAGTCGCTGAACCTCTAACTCGCTTGTTTCGGAACAATGTCAAATGGCATTGGGTGAAGAGCAAAGTGAGGCATTTAATTGATTGAAACAGGTTCTCACTGAGGCTCTGATTTTGGCCTACCTCAGATTTTATAAGGCTGAAAATCACCTCTGTTGTCTTCAGACCGACGCTAGTGCCTCCGGCCTGGGTTTTGTCCTCACGCAGGAGCAAGACAGTCAGGAAAGGGTGATTGCTCTTGCTAGTCGCACTCTGACGTCGGCTGAACGTAATTATGCTATTACCGAGCGAGAATGATTGGCTGTGGTCTTTGGAATTTAGAAGTTTCGGGGTTCTATACCATGTTCCGGACGCCCCATCTCGGTTCTATGAGGACGAGATCGTTCAGCTTTTATCGATTTCCGAAATGAAGACTCGTGGTATTTACGCCGATTTAATGCAGTCTTGGAACGACCTGAAATTTTTCCTGGAAACTTGAGAATGATAAGTTGTATTGTCACCACCAGGATAAAATGGTAGACACTATGTTACCTGACTTGAACGCATGGAAACTGGTCCTTCCGTTGGAGCTCAGAGGTCAACTTTTAAAGGAAGTTCATTTTGAACCACAATCTGCCCATCTTGGTATTGATAAGACCTATAGTCGGGTATCTCAGAAGTGTTATTGGTCCGAAATTTTTAATGATATCGCTAAGTTTGTTAGATTATGTACCGTTTGCCAGAAATTTAAGGTCGCACAAACTCGTCCAGCCGGTTTGATGGGAGAACGCGTCGTCGAGCAGCCTTGGACTATGTTCGCTAGTGATGTCATGGGACCTTTTCCGAAAATTAAATCAGGTTACCGTTATGTTTTGGACTTTCAAGACCAGTTTGCTAAATAGATCGAATGCGTCGCTATTCATTCCGCAAACGCAGAAACCGGTCGGAAAAATTTCCTAGATTTGGTTGTGTGGAGGTAGAGAACTCAGGAGGTGATTCACACGGACAATGATACCGAATTTGCAAATAAATTAATAGGTCAGATGCGTAAAACTCTCGGAGTTATTCATACCAGTAGTCCAGTTTATCACGGTCAAGCAAATCCTACCCAGCGAGCGAATCGCGTCTTAAAGACAATGATTATCACGCATTTGCACGGAAATCATAAAGACTGGGACGTACACCTGTCGGAAATGAGATTCGCCTATAATACAGCGGTTCATGGATCATTGCAAGTATCGCCGGCGTTTTTGAATCACGGAAGGAAACTCGTACCTTACTGAGATTTGCGAAAAGATTTGGAAAAGAATCCGCCACATGTAGAACCCAATTCCTCCGAATGGTTAGCCAGAGTAAAAAAGTAAGGATTACTCCGCGATGTGGTTCGTCGGAACTTGTGCCGCGCGTACGAGTCCCAAGCCAAATATTATAATGAGTGTAGGCGGAATACAAATTTCAGGGTAGGAGACTTAGTACTTCGCAGGCAGCGCGTCCTACGACGCCGCGCCAGTAGTTTACAACTTAGTCGCCGTACAGGAAAAATTTTAATGGAAAGAACACATTAGGTTCCTCAAACAGTTTTTCATACCCGACGATGAATAAATTCCCGAAAATTAAGCTTTCATTGGTTTTAAAAAATTTTGATTATGTAATTGAACTTGCCAATTTAATTTTGAATGACTATCACGAGTCTCGGTATTGTGACTGATGAAATTTCGACTCTTTTGTATACAGGTCTTCTCAGATTCCGAGCAAGTGATTATTAGCCCGAGGCCCCGATTTCGAGCAAAATCAGTACCTGCTGTCGAACCTAAGGTCCAGGAATTAAAAGCTGTCCCGATAAAAGCTCAACCGAGGATAGGGTGGCTAATGGAGATACGACCAGAGGACGTCCAATGGAAGGTCCGGGATGACTACGTCCCCCACCTCCGACTTACCCTCCCGTCGGTGATAAGAAGATATTCTCTGAGATCATGTGGAACGATGGCTCCGGTCTCAACTGTAGCGAACTCTATCAGAGCGACGAAGATCTAAGAGGACCGGCAAAGGCGAAGCCTTACCAATTTAGCTGACCAACCCAATCTACATCCGGTAACACATGAAAACATACATGACGCCGGGTGGAGAAACGGCACGAGGCCGTAATTAACCTTCGGTCTATTTCAAACATCCGCATTTCGATTAATTATTTTTTGTGCTCCCGAGATTAGGCTAAAAATCAATACCTTCTTTTTTTTTGATGATTTAGGGCAAATCACCCTTCGTAGATTAGCTAGTCACACAATAAATTGAAATGTATGGTCTGAGACAAATAAATAACTTTTATACCGGAAAAAATTTTTTTGTTTGTCCCAAACCTCCTGTCTGAAATTTGGGAATGCTTTGCCTCTGGCTAACGCGAGGCAATGTTCCACTGATTGCTCGGTAATTGTTTGATGAGTTGTCATCCATAACAAATGGTTGTCATTTCCCGAATTTTGGCATGTTATAATAGCAAATAAGTTATTCAAATCAAGCATGATTTATTTTAATTAAACTGTAAGTGCTCCCCAGATATTCTGACCAAGATCTTAGTTTTTCTTTATTTGTTAGTTCCCGGCAAGGCGTGGATGTTGCAACGTGGTATTTCGTACGTCACAAAATTCGGGTATCTCTCCTTGATTTCGGAACAGGAGTTAAAGTACATGGGAAAGAGCACTATAATAATTTCTTTTATATGTTTATTAATTGTGACGCGTCGCGAAGAAAAGCACCGAAGAAGCGAAAAATTGATTTTCGTATTTTGATAATATTAGGTTAATTAAATGTCCTTTTTTCATTATCTAAAGTCTGAAAACATTTTCATTAAATATTTTTCACATATTTAAGACTTAAGCATCAGCGATTTGTACAGAATCCAATGGCGCGCGCGCCGCTTCTTTTCACTCCTGTAAAATTGCCGTTTGGCTTCTTAGGTGCTTTTCTTCGCGACGCGTCACAATTACATTTATTTATTTCTTTGTTTTATGAGCAAATAAAATACTTAATGGACAAGAGGACTTTAGACCACTCAGAGAAAGGTCCTTTTGACACAACAAACATCATTTTGACACAAAAGGAATTTACTCTTATTCCAGAGCATAAGAGGATTTTCTTTTGTTCCAACCATAATTTCTTTTTGATAGGATCCGTTTGAGGCAAGAGGATTTAATCTTGTCTCAAAATCAATTTCTTTTTGACTATAAATTTGTCCTGTCATTTAATTACATTATCATTATTATTATTAAAATAATTTAATCAAGCTAATAGTTTTTAAAAAATAATGAGACTTACATTGTATAGTTTCTATAATATGTGGAGAAAATCCCCAATCTTGAAGAATTTTCTTCATGTTGACACAACCTAACTGTCACTTGAAGTGAAAAAAAATGAAAGTCGATATTTTTTCACAAAAATGAAAATCATTTTGTTACTAACGTCATATAATATTGCCTCGAAATTAATTCCGTTTGAGTCAAGAGGAAATCTAATTGCTTCTATAAAATTTCATTCAAGAGGATTTTCTTTTGTTTTCAAAAAGACCTTTTCTCTGAGTGGACCAATAAATGTAACATTTTCCTTACTGAAGCCTTTGGAAAAACTGGTTTATAAATACACTGTCAGGAATGTCCAATAGATAAACCTCTTTATTTTGGTTATGTTGCATATAGAGCAGGTTTCTCTGTAGAGACTGCCTTATTAACGGCGATTAGAGAAAAGGAGAAAGAAGGTATAAACTGTGAGGAACCAAGGCCACAAGTGTTCCTCACAATTTATATCTAAAAGTACGATATTTTATGAAAAAGGAATCTCAAATGGAGTATGGTCTAGTATGGTAGATTGGATTTGCAGGTTGGTGATTAAACCAGATTTCTGTATGCAACAGTAGTCTCACATACATAGCAGCATAGCTGCTCTAAAAAAAACTTAACGATTGAATCATCACTGGCTTAAGAATGCAGTTACGATCTAGGTTTGAAAAATAAACTCTAATTGATATAAATACATAATCATTCAGGGATCAAAGGTAATAAAAGGGCGGATGATTTGCTGTAAGAAGGTCAGAAATGTCGATGATAGAGTTTTCGGAAATGCGTCGGGTAAGGTTAAAAGAGTTACCAATTCTAGTGCTGCCCACGAGACGAGAAGAGACGAGATTTCATACAGTCTCGTCTCGGTCTCGTTAAATATCAAAATTTCAAATCTTTGTCTCGGTCTCGAAAATTATGGTCTCGATCTCGGTCTCGTTGAGTATTAAAATTTCAGGTCTCGGTCTCGATAAATATGGCCTCCATCTCGGTCTCAGTCTCGCAGTCTCGATCAATCTACTTGCTTTAATGCGAGTAATTTAGAATTAAGTTAAAGAAAGTGATACACAAAATATAAGAAGTTAACTATAGCTTTAAATAAAAGTTGAAAATTGAGTGCAAGTTTTATTAAATTTTATTTTTTACTTGTAGTACATAATATTCATAAAAATAACTCGTAAAATAAGATAGTATTATACTTAATTTTTATCGACTTTAGAAATATTTTGTTACCAAGTTTAAGATAAATCCCTTAATATTTCTTCAAGTTATTTAATTTTTTACATTGCTACGAAAGGCATGGTTGATTTTTGAACTTATATGATACATTATCATTCAACTAATTGAAGTATCATATACCTACTACAAATTTTTTTCAAGATATTTCATCCCTTTACAGTAATATACTTTAGACAACTTTCTTCTTAGACTTTCTTAAAAAAAATTCTGTTCGCTATTACCCCAAAATTTTGCAATTTTGGCAAAATTGTCGAGGTAATGGCGAACAGCAGTTTTTCGCGATTATTAATTATTTATAAAAATATAACAAAAATGTTTAGTTAAAAAATATTTGTCTGTTAATTAATTACATAAATTATTTATGCAAATTAATAACTTAACTTAAAAATAATAAATAAATTCTCGTAATAATATTTTATTTTTTGTTTTAAATTTTCGTCGAGAGTCTCGGTCTCGAGAAACTTTGTATCGGTCTCGTCTCGTTTTATCCTAGATGAGTCTCGTCTCGGTCTCGTAGGCAGCACTAACCAATTCATCAATTCAGGGCAAGCACGATCTGAGTTGAGGAGAAAAATCATTAACATGCAGAAATTGTAAAGCTGATGAAGAATTATCAATCATTGGCGGATCCAGGGGGGGCATTGGTGCTTACCCGCCCCCAAAAGCCTCATATTTAAGAATGAGAGAGAGAGAGAAAGCACTATAGTGCTCTTTCTCTCTTATGCAATACCCCGTCAAAAACCTTGTCTGGCTCCACTGTTATCATTCTATGTATTATGGTATTGCTCAGCCCTTGTTGAGGACATGCTTTGGCAAACGCTCGATGCGATTCTCCAGCACTTTTCTTCAGATGTTAACAGAGCATTGTAAATTGTAGTTTCAAGAACCAATTTTCGTCATATTCAACACAATTAAAAGCTATTCTGTTGTAAAAAATTTGCATAATTATAAATTGAATATTTCTGTCATATGACAATATCCTATAACGCGATTATCGTTAATGACACTTACTGCTGAGGCCATCTGTGTGCAAATACTGTTTTTATATTTACATACCTGGTATTTTAGATGAAAACAGATCTTTTCTGTATTCAAGGTTTAGGTGTAAGGCCGAAAAGTGGGTACAGCATGACGGTCCTCAAAACTCCAGAAAACAACAGGTGACAGCAATAAATCTAAGAAATCCTTATTCAGGCACGGGGAAATCACTGGTACCTTTTAGCCAGTTTTATTCTACTGAAACAAAAATATCCGTACCTTAAACGTAAGCGGAAAAAAGTATAACTTTTTAATTAGTGTTAAGTACAATTTATACTGTAGTTTTTTAATATAAATTTATGTATGTATAATTAATATAGAGTAGGTGCTACAGTGGGGAATGTAATGTTAATGTTGTTAATGTTATCCTATATAAGCCTCCTGAATACACGGAAAAAAAAAGTTTTTCGAATACTACAAAATTATTTCAGTAGTCTTGGATCAATCGCTTTACAAAGCAAAGTTTCATATTGTTTACTACACTTTCTGCTCTTAATGTCAAACTATTCTGAACTATTTACGAAACTTTCTGTACATTTTATAAAACAGGTCTGTAAAAAAAACTTCTGTAATTCATATAAAACTAATTCAGCAAAAGTTATCAAATTATTTTGTGGAAAGCACAAAATAGTTTTATTTTCTTTGGAAAATCTAATTTGATAAATTATTTTAACACAATTTCAAATATATACTTTACATTTATTCTAAACTTGCCCGTTGTAAATATCAAAATGTCCATTTGTACGAGTTACGAATGAGTTTCGTAAAATATTTGACTGCGCTCGCTCGCGCAGTTAACAGTGTGCCGTGTGTCTATCACAGTTGAATTTCAAAGGTAATCTATTAGACAGGTGCAACATAGAAAATGTTATTGTTATTAGTATCTGTTACAACATATTTTTAACAACGGTTTGAAACTAATAGAAAAAAAAATACCTTAATTTTTTGTATTCATAATATAAATCATGATTTGTTTATACTTATTCCAATACAAACAATTTTCAATCCAATGTCTTCTTTAATTATTTTGTTTTTTAATGTTTAATATTCTAGTTTTAGTTTCAATAAAAAGTACTTTTCAAAGAATGTCTGAAAAAAAATTACGGAAAACCAGAAAATGAAACTTTACAATATCTTTGATTTTTTAAAAGTCACTTGCTTTTGATAAACAGGTAATGTTGGTTAATATTGGTTTATTGGTTGGATTTTTTAAAATATTTTATTCAAAATAAATACGTGAAAAATATTCAATGATAATGTTTTCTGATTTTAAATAATGAAAAAGGGATATTTAATTAACCTAATATTATCAAAATCCGAAAATCGATTTTTTGCTTTATAGGTGCTTTTCTTCGCGACACGTCACATTTCGAAAATTTTTTAATATCTAGTGTATGTTTTGAGAAAAATAAAATTTTCCTTTAAAAAAATTAATTTTTTTTTCTTTTGCGAAAATCGGGCACAAGTTAAATTTCTATGGAAAATAATCTTTACTATGACGACAATTTCCAAAATTTCCCGCCATTTTGTTATTTTAGAACATTTTAAAAAATGTTCAATAGATTTTTAAAGAGGACTAACAACTCTTACAGGCCGATCCTGAAAAAAGAATAAGATATCCACATTATTTAAAAAGTTATTACACTTAAAAGGTTTTTTTTAAATTTCAAGTAAACGAGAGTTTCAAAAATTAAAATCTTTATAACTTCATGAACATTTTTTTTTCAGACAAACAAAAATATACGTGTCGTCTAAAATTCTTTGAGAAACAACTTTTTGGAGATACTTAACTTATTTAATTATTTTATGAATAATTTGCTAATAACTATTGTTATACTAAATTTAACTACACTAAACATTTGTCAATTTTTACCAGAAAAAAGTTATTACTCTTTCGCATGATTGAAATGAGATGTTAAACTTAAATAATAGAAATGTTTTCAGTTCTTATTATTTCATAATTTTACAAAGATTAGATGAAAACTAAAGATTCCTCTTGAATTCAAATATTATTTCACTTCAATTTTGATATTTATTTTGATTATTTTTTTTTTTATAAGATTCTACAATATTATTTTTCTAAAAAATATCTTTATCTCTAAAATAAGTAATTAACAAAAGATACTCAAAAGGAATTGCCATTTCCTCGTTTGGTGAAAATTTATTTGAATGACACATGCCAGAACTAGAGGTCACCGAGTACTTCGAAATCCAAACCTTATAGCCTCAATGGCCCCGTGGTAGTGCGTCTGACTCGTATTATGCGTTTAGCGTTCGGTTTAGAAAATCAGTGTTCGAATCTCAGCGTCGCTAGGATTTTTTAAAATATTCGTTTGTATGCGTTTACTTGCGTTTAAGATATTAATAAAATACTAAGTTAATTATGTATGTATGTATGTTTGCAAATCGTCAACTTTCGACTAATCACCTTGCATATCTCACCAACAACAGTCAAAACATCACTCCTACTAGTAACCAGAGAAGGGGAAACGTTCACAGTCTCATCAGACAACTGATGAGTCATTCTATTTTCTTTTGTGCATGGTTCTATTTTACAAAACTCCTCTAGAATTCTTACAAACTCCCCGATAGAAATACTATTGCTTCATTTTGTATAATTAACGGAATTTAAGTATAATATATATGAACAAATTTGGTAATTCATACAAACCATGCTATATGAGTTTTCACAAAACTTTTTCATGTATTCAAGAGTCCAAAAAAAGTTTTGTAAATATCAATACATTTTTTTTCCGTGTACAAATAACTGTAAGTTATTCTGTATAGCAATATGAATGTACTGATTCTCATATTGCAAACCAAGCTTGGACAAGAAACACGCGCTTTACCACCTGGAGCACAATTATTTCTTCTATTTACGGATTTATTTAGGATTTATCTATTTATATAAACGAAATTTTGACGTGAGCCAAGTTTTTCTTAAACTTCTAATTCAAGCAATAATTAAGGGCTTGTCCATCCATTCCATTCATCATTTTAGCAGACCTTTCCTTAAAATAACTCATCCATAAACTCAGTACCTCATTCGTATATCCAGCCTCTCTCAATGTTTCCATCGCAACAATCCACAACACATAATTAAAAGCACCCTTAAAATAAACAATTACACAAATCACATCCTTACTCACAAATTCATTCAATATCTCCTTCACTGTCAACCATGCATCCTCGGTAAATTTCTCTCTCACACAGTCTTACTGACACACACTCCATTTACCATCTATACTCACAAGCAATTTCTTAATCATCATCCTTTCGAAGATCTTACCTAAGCCACTGAGCAAACTTATAGGTCTGTATAAGCTAGGATTAGATCTTGGTTTTCGCGTTTCTTTCAATAATGCAACTACTTTAGTACCTTTTGATTCTTTGGGAAAAACAAAGGAAGGGAATCATCAAGAGAGGGAAACACTCATCCATCAAAATACTTGCACTCTATTTCCACATTTTTCTACACGTTTTGTACATACCTCTTTCTCTTTACTTCCTTTCTTTTCTCACTCAGACATTTATTCCACCAACACACTCTATCATTTTTTTTTGTTCACATTTAATACATTACATAAATACAATACAATACAATAATACATCTCTTCATACGTCTGTCATTTGCATCCTCAATCCATTTATACATTTTTTCTACTTTCTCCTCCGCCCGAAGTTCCGAATACTTTACGAACCCAAAATCACAAGCAGAAGATTCTAAAACAGACTCATACACGTAAAAAAATGGAGTTCAACTTACTTCAACTGGAGTAATGGGAATCACAAAAAATAGTAATATATAGGACAACTACAGCCTGGAGTAAAGGTTAACACAATGTCGATTGTCAGCTGAGTAGAGCGCCACCGCGCATGCTCACGCAACTCACGTACCTCATAACTGTAGCTACATTCACTTCAGTTGAGGCTGCTGTCACCACAGCCTGGAGTATTTTGACTACTAGTTTCCTGGAGTAGATCCAATTATAGCATTTTTTTACGTGTATGACTCCTAATTAAAACCTCACGCATTCCACTTCTTAAGAACAATCACACCAGTATCCACTCCACTCACATCAACATGCATGAATGAAAATCATATTGTGATCACTCACTCCTCTTGAATCAGACACCATCCACTCAATCCTACATTCATCCCAATTAAAAAATTTACCACTTGGGTAAACACAGAAATTTCTCATGGTACACTTTCCCCTGCAATTGTTTAAAAACACATTCCACTTTTTATGGCATCCCAATCCTACGCCAACACCATTGGCGGATCCAGAGAGGGGGGCACGGGTGCTTTGCCCCCCCCCAAAGCCTTATCTTTAATAATGAAAGAGAAAGAAGTAGATCTATAGTGCTATCTCTTTCTCTCTCATGTAACACCCCCTCCAAAAACCTTGTCTGGATCCGCTACTGACCAACACTAAAAATCTTACTCCCTCATATGCATACTCTGGCAATCGGAGGCCATGATTATTTCAATCAATGGGTAATCACTATGGAAAAAACCGACGATGGTTTTCACGTTGGAGTTTACATAGGGTCTCGTGTGAAAAGCACAATATATTTTGGGAAAGGTTTTGATGTGAGCATTCATATGGATTCCGTTATGGGTTTCCATGTAGAAACCAGTATAAATTCGTTTAGTAAAATCCTGCAAGAAATTCCATATCAGAGTTTCATTAAAAAAAAAAAATGTTTTTTTGAATCTTTAAATCTTCCAAAATTTGAAATTTTGACTTATAGTTTGAATTTTAACCTTGTAATAATTTTGTTACATAAATATTTTGTATTTCTGATTTGACCACAAAATTTTGTCAGATTTTGTGTATCTCTTACAGTTCTCAAGATATAAAAAAATTGTATTTTTCACAAATTTTCGAATTTTGATTCCACCAATGATCCAATCAAGGATTTTAGAACGGTTTCTGCATAGAAACCCATAACGGAATCCATATAAGTTTTTACATCATAACCGGTTCAAAAATACATCGTGGTTTTCACATGAGATCCAATGTGAATTCCAATGTGAAAACCAACGTTTTTCTTGTGTTTAGTACGATTCAGTAGGCATTCGGTCTGAGGTTGTGTAGGATTTTTGTAAAAATTTTAAGCATTTCACTATAATAATAAAATTTAGTCGTTTCCATAGTCGTCTAAAATCTTTTGCATTTTTCTTAAAAATATGTGACGCTCCAGGGTGAAAGGGACCTTAGCTGCAAGAAATGAATTTTGCGGTACGGGCGTTTGAAGTTGAGCCTGCCTATGTTATTGTCCAGTTGTGCCTATGTTTCAGCACCAATTACACAAAAACTAATAGACATAACCAAGTTTTGATTTCTGTATGTGAAAGAGCTACTCAAATTCTATCAATTCATAATAAAAAATCAAAATTTAATGTTTTGTAGCTAAGGTCCCTTTCACCATGGAGCGTCACATATTTATTTTTATAAAAAATCGTGTAAAGTATAAAATTTGTAGGTATCTCAATGAGACATAAAACATTTTTCTAAAACATTTGTAAAAATTTTGCGTTTTTCACGGGTTGAATGCAAGAAACCATCAATTTTTTTGGGTTGTGCTTCCCCATAGAGCAAGTATTGTTTTACCTTCAAATTATCGATTGCGATTTTTTTACATATCTCGACATTAGTCTTTCACTACGATACGATAAATTCACCTGTTTCGACCGACTTGGTTGTTTCTACGATCTCTTTTTCGAGCGAGCATCTCAGTTTTTCATTTGTTTAAATTCCGATCGTATTGTACATTGTTTCGAACGACATCCGAGCTACTTTTCAAACAACATAAAAAATAACAGCTTCGTTTTCCAGATTTTATAAACAGCTAAAATTAGCTGCGAAAATCAAAATATTTAATTTATGTCAAATTTAAGTGTAGGTTTATTTAATAATTTTTTTATGATTATTTTTTCTAATTTATTATAATATTAATTATAAATGGTTTCGAATGGAATTTTTTTGGATTTTTAAAGTAGGGCATTTCTACGTAAAAGCGGACATTTCGTCCTTGCGTCACGAAAAATAATTAGACTATAACTTTCTTGAAATTCAATATAGAATAAAAATTCCATTTTCTTGTAAGAAATACAAGGATTTCGGAACCATGCCAAATGAGTTTTCAATTCTATAACAAATATTATACAAAATATAATCAATTATTTATTGTGGGATACCAACAAAATGTCCATGCGTCACAGACTTTTACGCTTTTTGAAGTTCCATCATATATGGTAAAAGTTTCTCAATTTATTCGCAACATTTTATTCTCATTCTACACTTTATGCTCAAATATTAAACAGCCTTAGAATATTTTAATTCTCATAATTTGTAAACTATTCATGCAATATATTTGGTTATATTAAAATTCGTGTCCAAAAAAGTCCTTGCGTCACATTACATTCTTTTACGTAAAAAATGCATAAAGTAAAGAAGAAAAATAACTTTAATACAGATTTCAGATAGGTCTGTTTATTGGATTTAAGATTTTGAAAGTTATTTTGTATTATAAATTCAGAGAAAGCTAAGAGGTAGGATAAAATAGTAAAAAATCTTGCGAAAACGTCCTTGCGTCGAATTTGTTCATTTACAAATCCATATTTATTTACTTCAAACTACACACTCAAGCTTTTCTCCCTTCAACAAAGGGCCTCTTCAGGAGAATAATACTGTAAAACATTTCCTTTTTATTAACAAACTATTAATCTTAATTAATTATATGCCAAAAAAATACCAGAGAAATATGCATAACTGCAAAACTCACCAAGCTGATATCCATTCTCAAATCTGATAAATAAAATCTAAGTATTATTTAAAATGATTATTCATTGTGTATTTTATTGACCGGATTTAAGAATGGATATCTGCTTGGTGAGTTCTGAAGTAATGTTGTATATTTCTCTCGTGTTTTTGAAGTATAATCAATAAAAATGAAAATTTTTTTTGATGAAATAAAATTTTTTTACAGTAGTATTAAACACCTGAAGAGGCCCTCATTGAAGGGCGAAAGCTTAGGTTAGAGTTGTAATTGTAAAGCCGGTAAATTATCATGAAAAAAAGAGAAAGAAGATTGTGTCAAATTACCAAGTAGTTTTTTCTCTGAAAATTTATGAGAATTAAACAAAATTAATTGATTGTAATTTGAATAGAAATTGACCAAAGTCACTGAAAATCAAAACAAAGAATGTATTTTGAATAGTGAAAACTAAAAATAAAATGTATTGCCCTCAAAAAACTACAAAAATTGTTAAAAATAATAATATTGTTACTATTGTTGATTAGGATAGGTTATAGGACAAGGAGCATATAGATTAAATTCTATTATATTATTTATTACTTTAATTATAAAATAATTAATCAATTAAACAATTTAAAGTTTCACGACACTTCTATATAGGGGAAAGGGCCCCAAGTTGGACACCCTTTCGTCTTATTGCTGTGGAATCCAAACCAAATAAAATATATTAAAATATTTTATACCGGATGAAAGTACAATTTATAAGGTAACTTATGGCCACAAACATAAAATTTTATTTTGAACATAAATATTTTTTAAAGCGTTTTTTCTAATTGTTAAAATTTTCGGTCTAAAAAAAGTGGCCCCAAGATGGACACCTTCTTAAAAGTCTCTGAAAATTGTAGTAAATAAAAAATTAACATCCTGTAACAATTCTTAAACTTATTTTTAATCATTTTACGGAATTTATCAGGAAATAACATTTCTTAAAACTTCAATCTAATAGCTTAACAGTAAAAAGTAATAAAATATCGAAAATATAGATATATCAAATTCTCTAACGATAACATCACATTTTATGGTGGAAAATAAAAAATTTTAATTAATTGGCTCAAAAAATTATTAAAAAAAATGTAAAATCGAAAATATGCAAATAAATACATTGAGATTTGAGGCCGTCCATCTTAGGGTACATGACACCATTTTTTAATCCCAAGTAAAAATATATATACGAACACTGAATTAGTAAAATTATTTTAGGATATTATTATACGATAAATAAAGAATATTATAACGTTAAGTACTCATTTTAAATCATAAATTAAAGTAACTTTACCAACTTAAGAAAAAACTGTTACAAAACTTTTTTAGACTCAAAATTACGTGGCATGTATATAGAAGAAAAACCAACTGGTTTTTTTTCTTCAAATGTGCATCAAAATCTTCGTTTAGACAAACAACAAAAATGACAAAAAGCATAAGGCGCTGCCACCTTAAACAAAAATTTTATACGAAATGTCCATCTTGGGGCCCTGTCCATCTTGGGGCTCACTCCCCTATGATTTTTAAGTAGCATGCTATAAAATAACATTGCACTAAGAAAAAAGGTTTAGTTTTACCAACAATATTTTTTAGTTGACCATTGTTGGTTGTAACAACAATATTTTGATTGGTATAACAAAACGATTTGGTTGGCGTAACACATCAAGTTGTTTGGGACAACCATATTATTTTGTTGCTCTTATTTGGTTGAACCAAACATAATTTAGTTGTGACAACCAAACATAATTTGGTTGTGACAACCAAACAGAAATTGGTTGTAACATCCAAACATAATTTGGTTGTGACAACCAAACAATTATTAAAAAAAAATTGGTGATTAGTTTGTAAGTAAGCTGCCGATAATAATATAAATAAAATCTAAATAAAAACCAATACCAGACGGTCGGCCGAACCTGGGTGTGATAGTAGAGCTAACGGTGTCTGTTACTGAACTGTTTAGCTATAAGGTTTATTCCATATTGGTCATTCATATCTCTCATGGGCTGGTGGTTAGCCTACTGGACTGGCAGCTGGAAAACCCGGGTTCGAATCTTCATGACTAATGAAATTTTTCTGTTTCAGGTTTTCATTAATATGAAATTTCTACATTCTCATCTGATTATATTTGTGTAATTAAATTAATAACATGTGAATTATGTAATTATATGTGTTGGCCGACCGAAAATTCGAACCTGGGTTAGTTAGCTCCCAAATAAAAATTTTTTTTATGACAACCAAAATTTTTGTTATCCCGAATAAAAAAATATAGTTGTGACAACCAAAAATTTTTGTTATGCCAACAAACAACACTGAACCAAATAATTTAGTTGTCTCAACCAAATAGTTTGGTTGATTAAATACCAACCAAATAATTTGGTTGGCTCAACCAAATTTTCGTTGCTATGACTAAACATTTTTCTCAGTGTGTATAAATTAAATTTGACTTAAATGAATATTCTTATAAATTCTCTTATTCTCGATAATTTACCGCAATTTTCTTTCTTTCCTTCTCCAGTTTATATTTTCCAGAGAATTTTAGAACACTATAGCTTGAATGTACAGCTTTTGGCGAAAGAAATATGGATTATTGGACGTCAATAGGATCTTAATGCCACTAACCAAACCAACGAAACAACTATATGGATTTATAAATAAACAAAATTAGCATCTTTACTTAATACAAAATGTATTTTAAATCCACGTTTTACAAAAAATAATAATTTGAGCTCTATATCATTAATGTGAAAATTTTAGTTTTGTTTACACTAGAATTTCGATTAATCGATCGGATCGATCGGTCTGACGGTCAGCAGACGATCCGAAATTACACTTAAAAGTTATGGCTATTTGACCGAAAGGGACATGAGGCCAAAAACCAAACCAAACCAAATGACTGTTCAGTTGTCAAATCAAAACAAAAGCTTTTTTCTATTTGTTTCTCGGATCGTGTCGGTCGAGTGAAACACTACTCGACATATTTCGACCTCAGGATGTCGAAAAAGAAGTTTTTAAAAAATGTCCGTTTGTGTGTGTGTGTGTGTGTGTCCACATTACGTTTGGCCTAATATCTCGAAAACTATAATATTTGGAACTATTTTTTTTCGCATTTAAAAATTTTTAAAAAATTGTTTTTTTGGAAAATTGGATATTTTTTTAAAAAAAGTTAAAATTTAAGTATTCTTTTGGTTTAATTTTTTTTAAAAACGCATCGATTGAGCTATTAGCGAACCCTCTAGTGGAATTTAAGCCAAAGTTATTAGCATTTTAAAAATCGAAAATTTTGAAAATCTTGTTTTTTAATAATTTTATTTTTACGCTTTATTACAAGCTTCAATAAATTTTCATTATTTTATAGGTGAATAAAAAACACATCGAATGAGCTATTTGCAAACCTTCTACAGTAATCCTTTTCTGAGTTATCAAGGTTTCAAAAATTGAAAATTTGTATTAAAATTAATTTTTTAATGTTTTTTTCCTTTTTTTATAAATTTTATGACGAATAATTTTTGCTCGTTTTGTAGACAAATCAAAAATGCATCAATTGGCGTATTTAATAACTTTTTGCGAGCTATTCATTAAAACTTAGTGGTGTTTGTAGTAATCTCTATGAGGAAGCAATGTTTTCAAAAAATGAATATCAAAAATTACTCACACCAAATAAATACTTGAGGTACAATTTGGCAGCGGTTTTTTAATTTTTTTTATCATAAAATTCAACAAGTAGCCAATTTTCTCTACCACTTCTGAAATCAGCGCATCAAAATACGTCAATATAAGTAGTTTAATCGAAATCCATGGATTATTATTATGTTATTATTATTATTATTATTATTATTATTATTGTTAAAAATTATTATTATTATTGTTGAAAATGTTCAATAAAATGTAATAAATTCTAATAGAGTTTTAACAATATTAATAAATTAAGTAATGCAGTGGATAAAAAGCAATTAATTTAAGTTGCTTACAACATTCATGATTTATGATAGGTATGTACAATCAACAAATCTTACTTCTTATTTTGACGAATGCAAGCCTCATAAGATAATAATTAAAAATAATAATGGATCACTTGGTTTATTAAATTTATTACAAGTGGTGCAATAAAACGATGGTTACAGTATACATATAACATAAATAAAAATGTAACTTCCTAAGTTACATGATCCTTGTTTTCCATTATCATATTAACAATTGTTGTTCTTCTTCGTATATTTTTAACTTTCAATATTTTTTAATTTACGGTAGTAATCTATTTACTTCCTTCCCCAATTGTCGACACTTAAGGTTCAAAACATTACAACCATATGAATTTTTAACTACATTTGATCCACCACTGAGGCAACTACCCTATATATCTTGCGTACTCTTTTCTTTTCAAGAAGAAAGAAACAATAACTATTACTACTACATTGAAAAAATTATAGTGCAACATCTACATTATATGAAGTTCATCCGTTGCACATAACATCTGACAGAGTTTGCTCTTCAGTTAAGTACAGATGCAGTCTTAGCTTAGCACCAATACTGCCCTATAACAATGTAAATACCATACTAATGAAAAGATACACGGAACGAAGAGTTATCGTACATTCTATTCAATGCGTTTAGTAAGCCAAAATATTGTGATAACAAATAAATATTAGGTAACGCTCACAATACACTGTTAAAAATTTGGGGAGTTAACGGTTGCTGGAGTTGGGAGTTGAGATTTTAGAGTTAAAAATCGACTCTCCAAGGTGAGTGAGTCTCATACGCTCCATGTTTAAGAAGAGTGGGGACTGAAGGATTAAGCGTTAACTCTCTTTACTTCAACTCTTCAAGGCGTGCGACTTTTATAGAGTCCCGTAGGGAGTTAAATTTCAACTCCTTTTTTTAACAGTGTATATAGTAGTAGTATCATTTCATAGATTTTACTAAACATAGAGGCATATTGGACTATCTGTTGAGTAAAAGTAGCTACATATACGGTTTCTTTCCCCTACCCATTGAATTATGCAAAATGGCGGACCATTTACAGAAATTCGATGCAAACTGTTAATTTGCAGCTTAGTTAAACGATTGGAATTGGATTGTAGAAAGTTTTAAATCCATTATGTTATAAAAGTGTATTTTTTAGTTGGAAAAGACCTATAGAATCTTTGTAGAATGATTCAACTGACTTTCTGTAGAATAAAAATTTGACACATGAAAATATATGTGAAGTTTGTAACATAAACTCATATCGTTTGTTTTTACAAACTTCACATTGTATTTTCAAGAGTTAAATTTTTTTTGTTCATAAACAATAAATTAAATATTTTATAGAATTTATGCAGAACTTTTATAGATTCCTTATAGAATAATTCCATAGAGATTCTATATAGAATCGTTCTACAAAGATTGCATAGAACTTTTCTGACTAAATATATTAAACTTCACGTGTAGTCACAGTGACATTATATTAAATTGTCATTCTGACAAAACGCCCGTTGTGTAAATTTTACTTCCCGTTTTGTTAGTCCAAAACTAACAATCTTGTTGAGTAGATTTTACTCTCTCCCGCGTAGGATCTACTATTCTCTTCGTTCCGTGTACGGAAGCAGTTACACTTTTTGGAACTGATGTTGTACAGCTATCGCCAGATATGCTTTAACATTTTAACACGTAGGTCCAATTGAAATATGTTAAAGCCTATCTGGCGATCAGTGTACATAAAGTATATACAGTCTGTCTCGTTTTGGGACAGCAGCCGTACCAAATATGGAATAGCAGCATGATCCAAGTACTACACTGCAAAAACTGCTGTCTTCTAAGTGTCTTATTTTAAGACACAAGACATTAAGAAAGCGTCTTATCGTTATTTCAAGCAATTTCATTGGTCAATAATTTTGAAAGACGCTTTCTCATTGGTTTAAAATTAAGACACCCTAAAACGTCTTAAAAGTGAGGACAAAAATGTCTTAAAATAAGACACTTGTTTTTACAGTGTATGGTTTGGCCACGCGCAAGTAAAAAAATGTAGTATTACCGAAAGATTTGAAGTTTATTCTATATATATAGGTAAGTCTCAAACAACCAATGTATTTAATAATTTATCAAAATCATGACATAAGATTTTTACCAAAACTTTTCCATGTTTTCAATACTACCCTTACAAAAAAAAAGTACTGGGTCAAATACTAGAACCACAGTATTTTTCCCCATTCATTGTTGAAAATTTTTCATGATGAGCACTAAGTTTCTATGGCTCCTACGGCTGCGCAATAGTTTTTTATTGTACATTAAATAGAGAGAAATACAATAAATGCAAAATTACAGTTTCACTAAAACTTAAAAAAAATTTTTTATTGTCTTTAAAAAATTAGATTGCGCGAAAAAGATACTAGAGTTCTAGTACTTAATCCAGTACGTATGCCAGTACTTCTTCACTGAAAACAAATTTTGTTTGAATCAAACATAATATGTTTGATTTAACCTAATTTCACTTTGTTATAGAGTCAAACATAATTAAGTTTGATTTGAACAAATTCAGTGGTTGATCGTCTCCCAGTGGGCACACATGTCCAAAAGACGTCCCTATGTCGGCTTTTATGTCCAAAAGACGTCTTAAGGACGTCTTTTGGTTTTTTTTTGCCCACTGGGCTATGTTTGATTAAAACAAAAATTTCATTTACTTTAAACAAAATATAATTTTTCATTTTAAACGCAGTAAATTTTATTTTAAATAAAAGAAATTTTTATCCTTATCATATTATTCTTTTATTTTGAACACAACATTTTTTTATATTTTAAACACAAAATATGTTCCGCGATAGTTTAATTTTTGTTTCTTGCTTTTATATAAAGCATCCTTTATCATGTTTGAGATTACTTCAAGTCTTAGTATATAAACTGTGAAACCCGAAAAAAATTACACTTTTTATTAACCGCACACAATTCTGGAAATGTGAAACTTTGAATCAGTCTAATTTAGAAGAAAAATGCACAAAAGAAACAATATTTTTGGTAAACTCACTTGTACACAAAAGTTTTAATCACTTCAGGTATATATCAATTTTTAGATAAAATGATAACACTTACACATTTAAGAAATCACTTTAATAAAAACAAAACCAGAATTGTAAACATTTTTTTCAAAAAAGCGATAAACACACATAACTACTAGAAACGACGCGTACACGTTCTACAGTAAAAGTAAACTAACGTCAGAACAGTAAGGACGCCATATTGAATGCGCAAAGACCTCTGCGCATTCAATATGTTTGAATCAAACATAAAATATATTTCTTTCAAGTATAAAGATTTCGAACACAAATTTGGTTTAATTTGAACAAAATTTAGTTTTTAATCAACCAAACAGAAATTTATCTTTAAACATAAAATATATTGCAATCAAAACTTCAGATACTTCTAATATATTTAAACTAAACTTAAAAACATTATTCATTCAACGAAAATCATTCAAACAAATACTTATATTTAAATCAAGAAAATATTTTTCTCAGTGTTCACAGTACGTAACCCAGTATTAAATCCAGTACTTCTTTTTTGTAAGGGTACAAAGAGTGTTCTGTTAATTAACTTTTCTTCTCTGTGTATTTAAAAAAATATTAATCCTGACATTGGCTATAGTGCCATCTGTACAGTGGTGCGCCTTTTTAGAAAGGTTGCGGTTTTTGAGAGTTTTAATTATCTTGAGTGGGGGGTTTTTTAAAAATAAATAAAAAAGTCTGACACTGTGTTTACCCTGGTAGATGGCCGGAACCGTGGGAGAACGAATCTGGGTTCTTTCAGAGTACTCGTTCGTTCCCGTAGGGTTCTTTGTTGAATATTGGCAAAATATAATAAAAATTGGGCAAAAGGGTTATTATTAGGATAAAGTGTAACTTTCTTAATAAGATTGATAAGGTTTTGGGTGGCAAAATAATGTTTTTAAACAAAAAAATAGAAAATTCTAAAATTGATACTTTAAAGGTGTTTCCACACACGGCACGTGTCAACTTTTGATAGAGTTCGCGGCAGATTTAAATATGTCCATCTGATTTGGAAAATTTAAGAGTTAAAAACGTGTACATTTCTATAGAAATGTGCATTTAATTAAAAATGAAAATGTGTAATTTGACGAAGGAAGATAAAAAAGTGAATTTTTAAGTTAGAAATAATAAAGTGTAGCAACATATCCTGGCAACTTAGCCTAAAAACAAATAATGTTTTTTTCCTAAAATAATTGGTATTTAATTAGTTAATTTATTATTTCATAACTATTTCCCTATTTTTTCTTTAAATCTTATCCTTTTTTCCCACTTCAAGTATAATAAGAAAATATACACATAAAATATAACCTCAAAGTGTCACATATTGTTTTTTATATCTCTCCCTAATGTAAGTAAAAGTTAATATAAACAAATTAGAATTTTCCAAGTAAAATTAAGAGATATGTGTCTTTTCGATTTATAAAAAAAAATCATTTATACACGAAAGTTTAAGTATTTCAACTTTTTCTAAAAAAAAAACCATTTTCAATTTGACTTTTGTGACATTTGAGACTTTTGTGTGTCATTTATTGTCAAATTATGAAAATCAATTTTCTTTTCTTGATTCTTGTTAGATACTATAAGGTTCTTTAAAAATCCTTATAAACTTTCTGAACATCTTAAAAATTAAAAAAGTCTCGACTAATTTTCCAAAACTAAAACAAAACAATTTTCTCGTAAACACCACCTACGACTCATTTTGCTCAAGATTTAATATTTCTGGTATATTATCTTTCTCTAGTTTATTATTATTTTTTTGTAATTTACCTGACAAAAAACAACAAGTTTACAAAAATAAAAACTCTAAATTTTTTCAAGATTTTCCAATTTTTCTTCAAAATTGTTACAATAATGAACTTTAATCCAAATTTTATCGTTTTCATTTCTAATAATTGTTTCGAGCTCTACAAAATAAAGTCAAATTATCGTCATATTGTGACAATTTTAAAGATCAGAAAGCTCAAATCTTTTAAAAATTTCTAGTTTTTTATAAATAGGTATTTTTCTAAAATATTATTTATAATAAACTCGAAATTTTTAAAAGATTTGAGCTTTCTGATCTTTAAAATTGTCACAATATGACGATAAATTGACTTTATTTTGTAGAGCTCAAAATAAATATTAAAAATGAAAAAAAATAAAATTTGTATTAAAGTTCATTAGGGTAATATTTTTGAAAAAAAATTAAAAAATCATAAAATCTTGAAAACCAGTTTCTTCTTTTCTGGTGAGCAAAATATTTGATTTACAGTTTTTTTCGCAGGTAAATTACAAGAAAATTATAAGAAACTTGAAGAAATTAATTTTTTAGAAAAATACTTATTTATAAAAAACTCGAAATTTTTAAAAAGATTTGAGATTTTTAATATTTGGAATTAACATAATATGACGATAATTTGATTGTATTTTGTAGAGCTTAAAATAAATAGTAAAAATGAAAATTAATTAAAGTTTATTATGATATTATTTTTTAAGAAAAATTGAAAAATCTCGAAAACCAGATTTTTGTTTTCTGGTGACCAAAGTATTGTATTTAGAATTTTTTAATTTTGTGCACTTGTTTTTTGTCAGGTAAATTACAAAAAAAAAATAATAAACTAGAGAAAGATAATATACCAGAAATATTAAATCTTGAGCAAAATGAGTCGTAGGTGGTGTTTACGAGAAAATTGTTTTGTTTTAGTTTTGGAAAATTAGTCGAGACTTTTTTAATTTTTAAGATGTTCAGAAAGTTTATAAGGATTTTTAAAGAACCTTATAGTATCTAACAAGAATCAAGAAAAGAAAATTGATTTTCATAATTTGACAATAAATGACACACAAAAGTCTCAAATGTCACAAAAGTCAAATTGAAAATGGTTTTTTTTTTAGAAAAAGTTGAAATACTTAAACTTTCGTGTATAAATGATTTCTTTTATAAATCGAAAAGACACATGTCTCTTAATTTTACTTGGAAAATTCTAATTTGTTTATATTAACTTTTATTTACATTAGGGAGAGATATAAAAAACAATATGTGACACTTTGAGGTTATATTTAATGTGTATATTTTCTTATTATACTTGAAGTGGGAAAAAAGGATAAGATTCAAAGAAAAAATAGGAAAATAGTTATGAAATAATAAATTAACTAATTAAATACCAATTATTTTAGGAAAAAAACATTATTTGTTTTTAGGCTAAGTTGCCAGGATATGTTGCTACACTTTATTATTTCTAACTTAAAAATTCACTTTTTTATCTTCCTTCGTCAAATTACACATTTTCATTTCTAATTAAATGCACATTTCTATAGAAATGTACACGTTTTTAACTCTTAAATTTTCCAAATCAGATGGACATATTTAAATCTGCCGCGAACTCTATCAAAAGTTGACACGTTCCGTGTGTGGAAACACCTTTAAAGTATCAATTTTAGAATTTTCTATTTTTTTGTTTAAAAACATTATTTTGCCACCCAAAACCTTATCAATCTTATTAAGAAAGTTACACTTTATCCTAATAATAACCCTTTTACCCAATTTTTATTATATTTTGCCAATATTCAACAAAGAACCCTACGGGAACGAACGAGTACTCTAAAAGAACCCAGATTCGTTCTCCCACGGTTCCGGCCATCTACCAGGGTACGGTCAACGACGCTTATCGGGAACGTGAGTCAGGTCATCGCGCTATGCGCTTCGACCGATGCTTCCCTTTTACACTTTATACACTCGAAGTAAAACTTATTCTCCATTTTTCCATTTACACAAGTCTCTGTCAAAATTGTCTACTAAATTTGTCTGTAACATTTGACAATAGTTCACTCGGACAGAATATTCTGTCACTGTATTCGAAATTAATCATAACGTTCAATGTGGATTGTTCATAACATGCATGCGCAAGATTGATTGTGAAGTGACTGTACCTTTAGGCAATTTACATATAAATCTTTCCACAAATTTTACTTACGAAAGTTCCGCCCTTATAGTTTTGTAAAAAAGGCACTTTACATTTTAAAGGTGACAGCAAAGCATTGAAGTTATCAACATAACCTTAAAATTTCTCCTGTGCTACTTGTATTTACACTGAAAAACGGCCGTAGCTAACTTTTCAACATTTTCTACATTTTGACGTATATTATATATACGTATATATTTTACGGGGGAGCGAATGGGGCGACCGCCCCCCCCCCCCCCCGAGAATCTTATATTTGTATAAGATAGAGAGAGATAGCACTATCCGTCACACAGTATTCCGTCTTTTGGACAAGAGAATAATCTAACGTGCTACGAGCTAGGTCCCTAAAATTCGCCATGCCTAAAGCTTAAAATATGAAATCGAATGTAAATCGAATCTGGTCCAGACTCTATCTAGGAAACTAATGTGGCAAAATTTCTACACAGGATATCTCTAGAGGGAATTCACTCCGGTAGTCAATGGTACACTCTGCTCCCAGTGGGCAAAAATCCATGTACGTTTTAAAAACGTTCTTAAAACGTTTGTAGAACGAACATGGATTTTTGCCCACTGGGCTGGTAATACTTTAGGGGAGACTGGGGCAAAGGTGCTAACCGGGGTAAAGGTAATAATCATAATATCTTTAGTAATAATAATTGTCAAAACTTTCTTCTACTCTCTAAATTTGAATCAGTGAAATATCACTGGTAAATCAGTGCGAAATAAGCCACTGATTAGAATCAGTGAAAATTTCAATGGAATTTCACTGATTCTCAGTCAAAATGTAACTGATTGAATCAGTGAGGTTACTGAATCAATCAGTAAGATATTTGACTGAGAATCAGTTAAATTTGATTGATTCTCAGTCAAAATCTCACTGATTGAAATCAGTGGCTCATTTCGCACTGATTCACCAGTGACTTTTCACTGATTCAAATTTAGAGAGTATACACGAATATTCATTTTTATTGCGATAAAAAATAAAGATTCGTATATAGAAGAAAGTTTTGATAATTATTAATACTAAAGATATTATGATTATTACCTTTACCCCGGTTAGCACCTTTGCCCCAGTCTCCCCTACCTATATAATTATTTATGTAATATCGGTAATATCTGTAATATTTGTAATAATTAATTCTTCTTTTTACAATTTTTATGGATTAAAAGTTTGTAAATATTTAAAATAAAAAAATTTTGCTAAGTTATTCTACTCTACGATTTTCCAAGAATTAATTTTTAATAAATTTTTTAGCCAATGGCATTAAAAGTTTTAGCCCATTTCAGTTCAAAAATTTTACTAAACATCTAAACGTGAATAATTTTCATAAAACTAACTTCAAAAATGCGATTAATGCGTCCAACTGATTAATTGATTGTTATAATATTGATTATTGTTATTTTTCAGTTATTATTATTCAGTATTTTAAACATGAGATTTATAGTTTATTAATTCTATTCTACTATTTTGTTAATTAGTATTTACGTAAATTATATGTATATTTTTGTTTACTTATTTATATACTAACTTCCTTTTATTTTTTGTTTTTTTTTTACTTAGTACTTTGTAGGAAAGGGCAAATTTTTGTAAGCCCGTATACGAACAAATAAATAAATAAAAAATGAAGGAAAATAGAACTTTTTTAAGATCTAAAAATCTTAACAATTTTATTTTCTAATGATTTTAGTCATTTCATTGTAAAAAATATGACTTATCGACTGTTTTAAAAAAATTTTAATAGTTTTATTTGTTTTTTCAGACTTTTTGATTTGTGGGATCATTAAAATTTAAAGGATTCAAAATAAAGGTGTGGACTTCCCTTGAAAATAATATTTTAATATCTTAATTTACAATTTAAGGAGCTGATTATGAAGTTTAAAATAAGAATTAAAAATAATAAATAGATTTTAGTTGGTGATCATGCTTATAATAAATAACATATTATAATAAATAATTAATATTACATTATTTATGTTGGTGAATAGTTATAATTAAAAAAAATATTTAAATACTTTTAAAATTATGTAAAAACATTGAATTAATGCATTTCTTATGTCACGGGCAAAAACCAAATAAGTGACGATTTTTATTTGGCCCATTACCCCAAAGATATTAGAACGAAAACTCGGAAAAAAATCTGTTTCGTTTCATTGGAGGTTCCACGAGGAGGAGCCCTGGAGGTCATGACCCCCCCCCCCCCCTGGAGCCTTATATTCATGAGAGGGATTTAAAATTTAAAAGTAATATGAACCGAAACTTTTATATTGATTTGTAAACTTAATAATTTAGTAGCAAATTCTATAAAAAAAATTAATACGAGATGTAATATTTTCGTAATAAAGCGTAATACACTAATTTTTGTGGAATACAATGTAATAATTAATACATGTATAACACTGTAATAATAATGTAATAGCGGTAATATGTGTAATATTTGGTAATATGTAGTCAATGGTAAACTTTTTTAAACAGTGAATTCCCCCTCGGGATATCTGTATGTGCAATAATAAAAGAATTCTGAAGTTAGAAAAATGAGGTCTGAATTCATCAAAAGACGAATTACGGGTTTCCGCTCTTCTAGGAGGAAAGTAGCATTATATTGAATTGTGATAAATGCTTAAAATTAAAGGTTAAATTTAATTTAAAATATTTTTTATATTACACTGAAAAAAATGTTTAGTCATATCAATAAAAATATGGTTGAGCCGACCAAATTTTTGTTGCTATGACTAAAAATTTGGTTGAGCCAACAAAATTTTTGTTGATATGACTAAACATTTTTTTCAGTGTATCATAGAAAAACACGTTGGTATTTCAAATGCCGTTTCGTACGCATTTAGCACATTTTTTCTTCTGGATATTGTATTCTTGTCTGCATCACAAGTGTTTCGTCTTTTTAATAATAAATTGTAAGCCATTACTGCAATGAAACTTACAAATACATACTAATAAAACGCGTCTATAACATTATTTAATCATTTTTTAAAATATTAAAAAAATTTTAAATATTATAAACAATGTTTATTATAAATAAATTATAAACTAAAGAGTATTGAAAGATGATATGCATCAGGTGGTGAACGCAAGAAGGGAGGGGGTTTATATTGACGTTATGAGAAAAGTAGGAAGTTGAGATTATAGTGAGGTATTAGGAAGATGGGATTACACTTACACAATTTAAAGATAGATAATAAAGCAATAAAATAACGAAATGCATATCTTAAATAGGGGAGTGGGTCCCAAGATGGACAGGGCCCCAAGATGGACATTTCGTATAAAATTTTTGTTTAAGGTGACAGCGCCTTATGCTTTCTATCATTTTTGTTTTTTGTATAGACGAAGAGTTTGACGCACATTTAAAGAAAAAAACCAGTTGGTTTTTCTTCTACACATACCACGTAATTTTGTGTCTAAAAAAGTTTTGTAACAGTTTTTTCTCAAGTTGGTAAAGTTATTGAAATTTATGATTTAGAATGAGAACTTAACTTTATAATATTCTTTATTTATCGTATAATAATATCCTAAAATGATTTCACTAATTTTCGATATTTTATTACTTTTTACTGCTAAGCTATTAAATTGAAGTTTTTAGAAATGTTATTTCTTAATAAATTCCGTAAAATGATTAAAAATTAGTTTAAGAATTGTTACACGATGTTTATTTTTTATTTACTATAATTTTCAGAGACTTTTAAGAAGGTATCCATCTTGGGGCCACTTTTTTTTAGACCGAAAATTTTAACAATTAGAAAAAATGCTTTAAAAAATGTTTATGTTCAAAATACAATTTTATCCCTGTGGCTATAAGTTACCTTATAAATTGTACTTTCATCCGGTATAAAACATTTTAATATATTTTTTTCTATTTGGATTCTACAGCAATAAATCGAAAGGGTGTCCAACTTGGGGCTCACTCCCCTAATTTTAAAGTCAAATAAATATTAGATATTGAAAATTTAGACAAAATATTATTTTTGACGTATTTTTTCCCGTCACAACAACATCAGACATAATTCTTTCGGTTAAGCTTATATACCATTATGGTGGAGGTAGAGGGGGCTCTGATAATAACTAAATATTACTTTAGAAACATATTCGTTTGCTGATTGGTTTAAAAATTATATAAACCTTGTTACTTTCCTCCTCAGCAGTCTCTCCTATATGCAATCTTTTTCTTAAACCTAATGTCTTTATGATTTCAAACTAATTTTAAAATTAAGTTATGTTAAGTTATATCAAGCTATGGCTCCATTGAGAAAAAAAGTTAAATAAATATAACCAATTTTTGATTAAATGTAGCAGTGAGAGGTTTTTGATATAGCACCTGCAAAGCACTTTGTTTATTGTAGCCGAATAAAGGCTATTGTTAATCTTGAAGTTCGGTTGTGATTGCTGGTATCTTGTTTGTTTTGTTCCGAGTATCTTTAACCTAGAAATTGGATATAGAGATTTATTTTCTCAGTGTCTTTGACCTTCGGGCAGGCCCGACAAGGGGGGGGGGGGCAGCAAGGGCTTTTCCCCCGGTGCCCAGGTCTCGTTGGGGCCCGCCTCCAAAAATCGGCTACTAAAAAAAAAAAAAAATATCCATGGAAGGGGTCATTAAAATTTTTTACAAGCCAACAGCCAATACAAGCCAAATCTTTGTATTTTTCCCCGGGTCCCGAGCTGGCTCTGCACTGCCCTGCCTTCGGGATCCCAATGCCAAAATCAACCAAAGCAGTCAACGAAACCAAAATTAAGTTTGGATACAAGGCACCCCTCATAATACAAAGATTTCCAAAAAGCACCTTATATGATACATGATAAAATATCTTATTTGGGATCTTTATCCCCCTTTTCTCAACATTCTTTTTTAGACTTGCGCATGGGCATAGTAAATTTGAATCAGTGAAATATCACTGGTGCATCAGTGCAAAATAAGCCACTGATTTGAATCAGTGAAAATTTTAATGGAATTTCACTGATTCTCAGTGAAAATGTAACTGATTGAATCAGTGAGATTATTGAATCAATCAGTAAGATATTTGACTGAGAATCAGTTAAATTTGATTGATTCTCAGTCAAAATCTCACTGATTGAAATCAGTGGCTTATTTCGCACTGATTCACCAGTGACATTTCACTGGTTCAAATTTAGAGAGTAGCGTATTAATTTAGCTTTAATTTGAGATCAGCATGAAGTTTCTAGCAAGTTAGGTTAAAGAGAAAAAATATATTAAAAAGCAAATTCTTGACGTGCTAAACTATTTTGGAAACCTGATTTGTGTTCAGAGCATAAAAATACATCGGAAACTAATTCAACAAAAAAAACCATTTAGACCTGTGTTATTAAATCAAGTTTTATGCACATATAAAGAAAGGTTACTTTTCCTAATTTCTTAATTATAAAACATTCAAGAATTCATTTTGCCATGGCCCCGATCAGGGCTAGTGCTGCCCACGAGAATTTATTTATTATTTTTAAATTAATCTATTAATTTCTGTAAATAATCTATATAATTAATAAACAGACAAATAATTTTTACTAAATATTTTTTTTCATATTTTCAGAAATAATTAATAAAATAATAAATTAATTAAATTTAAATATTATTATTTAATTATAATATGATATTATTTAGAGTCAGTTGGGGTAATTCTGAACAGAATTCTTAATTTCCACGAATAACGTAAGTTTTTTATTTTAAAAAGCAATGCTTTCGGTTTTCTCTTGAATTAACGTGTTACGTCACTTCCCTAAAATAATTGCATGAGTTAGTAGAATTTATAAGTGACCTTGAATCGCGAAAAACTGCTGTTCGCCATTAACCCACCGATTTTGACAAAATTGAAATAAGAATAAAGTTATCTGAAGTATACTATTGTATTAAGGGATGAAATAGCTTGAAAAAATTCGTAGTATAGGTATGTGATACTTTAATCAGTTGAATGATAATGTATCATATAAGTTCAAAAATCAATAATCATAAATTAAGACTGTTTTTACAGTCAAATTTAGAGATCATCCTACCGGAATGATAGCGATAACAAAATCCAATGTTAAGTGTTTGCTAAATTTAGTACGGTGAATAAAAGCATTTAGTTCACACTTAAAAATGTGAGTTATATAGCTCCTGTATCAGTTAAAAAGAGTTAGCTGTCAAATTTTAGTCATCATAACTAAGTATTTGTTATAGCAAAATAAAACACATTTGCTTTGGCAGCTAAAGGCCGATTTAGTTTAGTTGATTCAGGAAAAATGAATATAGCTTTAAAAAGCTTGAATGTGATTTGATAGTCATATTGGAGATATGTCACTTTGTGAGATTAGGTGGCTTTCAAGTAAACTTCCACTAAAAATTCATATCTCTAGATTGAGGATATTGCCACTATCGCTCGTTCATTTTTGACTAAAATGTTGAGCTATTATGGTGAAAAATTTCCCTGATACCAGTTGTACTTTTTCTATGTGTCTTCTAAATCGTATATACGTCCAAAAAAATTATTTGGTTCAGTTAACAAAAGCTTCAATCAAATTTTTTGCTTCAGCCAACAAAATTTTGTGTTCAAGGAAATAATTCTATTTTACTTTTTAATTAAACTTTTGTTTGAAGACCAAAAAATATACTCAACTTTATAGTAAATAATTTGGAAACTTTTTCTGTGTGATTACTGCTAATAGGCTATCTGTAATGACAAAGGGAAAGTTTCCTATGATTCTCAACTTTGTAATAATAAAATGCTGAAATGATATTGATATTTAAATTTGAATAATTTCTAGTTGCTGTTAGCATCCATTTTAACAACTGCAATACAAGATAATAGTAACACTATTGATACTATTGATCGCAAGGATTGAGCGATATTATGGTTGTAATAAAGAAAAGGCGGAGAGAATTTATGTTAGATGAGCATGAAACAAGTCCGCGCAGCTCTTAAAAAGGAAAGAAGCTACCGAAGGAAAAATCCATATGAAGATGAAAAAAAGAAAACCGGATGTTTTACGTCGGCGTGGCGTCGTATCACCGAAGGGCGTTGCGTTTGCGCGTTTATGCCTTATTCCTCCCAGCTCCGCCTCTACATTAACATTCCTCCTCCTCCTCTACCCTTACTCCCTACTTGCATCCACCTAACTTTTCTGACCTACCAAAGAATAGCTAGTTGCTGACACTAAAAGATGATTCTAGTATTTACTATTTCATACAAGTTAACCAACAGAAATCAAAGCCACATTATGTTCTAACAATTTATTAAAATAAAGAATCTTTATATTCAGAGAATTGATTGTTTTTAAACAAAAAGGAGACATATACTTTTAGTGTAAAAAAATTTAAGATTTTCCATTCATATCTGAGTAAATAAACAAAATGAAAATTTTAGTTTTTACACAATGAGTTTAATCATATACTTTATAAAACTTTATTCGAAACTGTTTTTGAGACTATGGAAATTATGAAGATTTACGCGTCATTCAGTTTTCTACACGACTCGCAGTTAATCGAGAGGCAGCTGTGACACTACAGTAATCATATACTGAAAAGACATGTGTTTGTTACAAACTTATGTTGACAGTCAATCGAAAAATACATCGGATTTACGCAATTATTTTTTCTGTATAATGGACACTTTTTTGGTATTAGGCTGACATACCACTATAAGGTGCATCAATAATTTAAGTAATTACTTTTTAAAATAAAATTTGTACACCAATAATCAATTTAAAGATAAAATTTATAATTTTTTTTTCTCCAATATAGTTCTGACATCCTAAAATAGTCAATAAGATTCTCATTAGCCACACAAAACTTTTCTACCAGGGCAGCAGCATCTTCATTTCAAAACTTTGCAATGTCTGCTCCTACACAAATAAAATTAAAACCGTATTTTATTTACAAAACCCGGGTAATTTTCGGACGAAATAATGACAACGCATTTAGCGATCGTTAAACGTGCGAGCGTTGTCCATTACATATTGGTTTTGTAAAAATAACTATTGCGGAACTGCACAGTGAAAACTAATTTAACAACTCCAACAAATATTATCTGATTACCATTTTCTGTCTTTGCCAATGATTTAGTATAATTAGTTTATACAGCACATTATTTGCTATATAATAGAACATGATCATTTGCTACTCTCTCAATGAGTGAAAACTACAAATTTGACAGTAAAAAATCGTTTACCATATGAAGTACACGGAAAAAAATATTTCCGTGTTATATTAAATAAAACTGCGATAATTATGGTCAGATTGGCGATATTTTATTGCTGTTTTGGGAACTGCCATACAGTCTTGTGTTTTAGCCATACGACTGTGTTGTGGAGCACTTGATATTTGTGAAACAGCGAGTGACATTGTAAGGTTAGGTAAAATCGACAGTGGCGCACCGGTGCATTATAGGAAATTCATATACGTATAGTTGTCAAACTCCTGCACCTGTCAACCATAGTCAAATATCTAATCTGATCACAGTATTTTTTTCAGTGTAGTAGGTTTTACTAGTGTTTTAGTAAATACTAACAAATTCGATTTGTCACAAGATTTTTGAGATAAATTTATAAGTACATTACTAAATATAAGTTAGTCGATTTCTGTCTAGAAAATTTGTGGGGTATTCTTTACCACTGTGTATGGCACTTCTCGGATTAGTTGAAAAATAGGATAACATTTATACAATATGAAAGATATTCTTTGTCCTACGAATTCCAGAGTAATTTAACGATAGGTTACAATCTATTCTCCAACTGCAAGGTAACGACAGTCAGCTTAGCCATTGGATATAGTTGCGTGTAAAATAGTTAAAGAAATTAGTTTTTTAGTTAATTTAACCATGTTTGTTTACTTTTTTAAATTGATCAGTACTTCACATTTTTATGCAAATTTAAAATTTTTGATTTTTTTTTGTCACAGCTTAAAGCAGAAGAAAAATCTGTAAAATCAGCAAGAGCTGTCTTAAAAATGTTGCGTCTTAAAATAAAACTTTCTTTTTACAGTGTACTTTAAGTACTCTCTAAATTTCTGAGAGTGAAAATTTCACTCTAATTTAGGAGTGGGATGTAAATTCACTCCAGATAGAGTGAAAGTTCACTCTAATGGAAAGAGTGCAGAAATTCACTCCAGTGATTGGAGTGCGAATATTCACTCCAAGATTTAGAGTGAAACATGCACTCTATTTTGAGTGAAAGTAAGCACGTATACCTTATAACGGAAGTTTGTAAGTTTTGTACTATAACGAGCGTATAGCATATAGTGGTTAGAGCGTTAGGCTTTAGGCATGGTGGTCACACGTTCGAGACCCCTCAGCGTCAAATATTTTAATTATATAAGTTTAGCGTTAGTATTAATAAGTTGTATGTTGTATATGTAAATATGATTAAAAAAAATGTTATAAAATAATATAAATAACAAATATCCTTGAGACTAAATATAAATACGAAAATAACACAGTACTGACAGAAAGTTACTAATTAAAGAGGTTCAACATTTATTTTTATTTATTATTTTCATTTTTCAAAAATAAGACATTATTCCTCTAAAGTTATAATGTTATTCAAATTTCCAAAAGATTTAATTAACCCAATCTAAAATAGGAGTGGGAAATTCGATCTAAGTGGAATGAGCCGCAATTTTAAATCAGCTGAAAAATTCACTCTAATTAGAGTGAAATCGTCACTCTATCTATAAAGTGATTAAATTCGCTCTTTCAGTGTGTGAACATTCACTCCATATGGAGTGGTTCAATTTCCACTCTAAGAAATTTAGAGAGTAGTTAAATTTAAAAAATAACTAAAACATTTCGTTTTTCCAACTACAGTAAAACTCACGTTTATATCGGATTTCAAGGGACCGAGAAAATTTTCCGATATAAGCGGGAATTCGATTTATCCGGGTTAAAATACATGATATATAAATTCAAAGGATATATAAATTCTACCTTTTGAGCAGCTCAACCGATTTTGAAGATTCAAAAATTAAAAATACTTATTCTTTCATACAATTTTTAGGTTTTCTTGATTTTTCGAAAATTGATTGTAAATATTTAAATTTTGTAAAATGAATTTCTACTTTGTTATATATTTTTTGACATTTTTCTTAATAATAATTTTCTAGATTTTTAAATTTTGTCTTTTATTTTTTAAAACAAATAATTACAACCTTCATAAAAAATATAAAAATAAAAAATTTAATAATTTGAAAACAGAATTTTGACACCCTTAAACATTCACAATTATCGTAGTAGCTCCTGGTACCACCAAATACAATGCGTTTTTGATGCCATAGCTGGAGAATGAATATTAATATAGATATACAAAAAACTTCATTACATAAAAGTGCAAAAATATGTGCCAAAAATGTAAAAAATTTAATTAATACTCAGTAAAAAAAGTTAAATACAAGGATCGTGGATTCCATATACCATCATGATACCTTGTACAAGGAATTTGAGAAATTCCATTCCAATTACTATATAGTGTTAACTGGTAAACGGAATGGTATAATAACCTTGTATATGGAATCTTTTTTGAGGGATTTTAATAGGAAGATAGTCCTCTAATAGACACAAATACGTATTAGGATTAATCTAGAAGGTAAAATAAAGGAATTTAGTAGTAAAAAATGTAAATATAAGGAAAAAACCAATGATTTCACTTATCACAGTTGGAGAACGTATGCTGCTCTACCTTACCGACAATGAATGTTAATATAACGCAGTTTTTTTAAAATTTGAAATACATAAAATTGACAATTTAAAAATTATAGATGTTTCTTAACCCTTAAAATACTAGCACACCTCGGCTGATACGAGAGTGAAGGGTTCAGACAATTCAAATTTACATTATCTGAACTCTTCACTCTCACACGTTACCATGGTAACTCCGGTAGGCAGGCAGGCAGTTAGGCAGCCACAGACGTGCGAGCGTACCATTATAAGCTGTAACGCTGGTTCACTTGTGCCCTTGCCAATCTTAAAAAATTGAAATTTGTTCTCTATTTTTATTTGTTGAGGATATCAGCAATATAATGATTAGTTCTTATACTAGGATAGTTGATGTAAGACTACGAATAAATTTTATTTTTAAAATTACCAATTTATGAAATCAACAAATATTATTAATATAAGCTTGAATTCATCGCATTAAAAAATCCTCAAATTAAATAAAAAAAGAAAACAATTTTAAAAACATGTTTTTTTTCATTCCAACAATAAACTTTTTCAAAATATTTATTATTCTTAAAAATTTGAATAGAAATTATAAAATATTTAATTATTTTTCAAATGTTTTAATTAATTTTCAAAAAATTAAATTAAATGTTTTTAAAAATTAATTTATCTAAACCTTTTTATTTATTAAAACATTGTCAATAAAATATCATCTAGCATTTAATTTTTGAAATAAAATATAGAGAAGACCCAGAAGAAAAGTAACAAAAATCAGTTTTTTGATGTTATACACTGTAAAAAATGATATTGGTACTTTTCCTATAAATACATTGCTGGTTAAATATATTAGGTACAATTGCAATCCGGTAATGGAGTAATAATTAAACTAGATTGCCGAAGTACAGAAACAATTTAGCTCTTACGCACAGAAAATTTAGGAAAAATATTTACCACCTCTTGCTATACAATCTAGCAGTCTTACCGATACAGTTTCACGTAGACAGTTCTGTTAGAAAGTGTAGGTGCCATGGCTATACAGTATACCTGTAATAAGCAGAATCCAGTGCAGCACTCCAGGCGGATAAGTCAGACAACTGCCGGAACTTACAACTGGCTTGGATTCGCGCCGGTTGTATTGAAGTATTAATGCAAGTACTGATAGGCTGTACTGATTGGAATGTCAAATTACTACTGACGCGGTACTAAGTCGGTCACAACTTTTGGATCCGACTTCCTACTGGCATCGACAGGGGATGTCAAATTACTATTGGCGCGGTACTAATTCGGTCGTAACTTTTGGATCCGAATTTCTACTGACATTGATACTGCCTTCGTACTGGCGCTATACCGGATCTGTTCTGCCTACAGATTCGCCTTTTTAAAATGTTTGGAAGAATGCCGTATGATAAAATTGCTACTGGCGCGGTACTAAGTGGATCGTGACTTTCGGATCCGTCTTTCTACTGGCGTCAATACTGGCGATACTAATTGTTGTTATTATTATTATTTTGAAATTTTCTTTGAGAAAGTACTTATTAATGTTATTAACACATCTAATTAATTATTATGCTGACTAATTATAATTTGGTTATAATATTATTAATATATAGTGCAATGCTAAATAAAAAATACACTTTGAATCTACATAAATAGTAATAATTAAAATTTGTTAATATTTCATAAATTGATTAAATTATTAGTTCTCAAATTTTCATCTTTCTAGCGGTACCATATAGGAACCTTTATAAATTAGGATTGTCAAGAGCGTATAGCGTAGTGGTTACCGTGTTAGACTTCGATGCGTTATATTCGTATATATAGATTTGAATCCCCCCAAGAGTTGCGATTTCTAATTTGTACAAAAATGCGTGTTTAAGTGTTTTTCAAAAATGTATAAGTGTCATATAAATTAATAATGAGCAGTATGAAACTTGTGTAATTAATTTCGATTTTTTTATTTATAATTATTTTTAATTTTATGCTGGGCGGTAGAATGCCAGTACCGAGCCGGTTGTCAGACAGCAGAATGCTAGTTCCCATTTGGTAAATTGTCGATAGTATGCCAGTACCCATCCGGTTGCCAGGTCGTAGAATGCCAGTTCCTATCCAGTAAACTCGGTATTGGCCAGGACCCCCGCACACGGAAAAAAAAAGTTTTTCGAATACTACAAAATTATTTTAGTAGTCTTGGATAAATCGCTTTACAAAGCAAAGTTTCATATTGTTTACTAAATTTTTTGCTCTTAATGTCAAACTGTTCTGAACTATTTACGAAACTTTCTGTACATTTTATAAAACAGGTCTGTAAAAAAACTTCTGTAATTCATATAAAACTAATTTAGTAAAAGTTATCAGATTATTTTGTGGAAAGTACAAAATAGTCCTATCTAAATATCAAAATGTCCATTTGTACGAGTTATGAATGAGTTTCGTAAAATATTTGAGTGCGCTCGCGCGCGCAGTTAACGGTGTGCCGTTTGTCTATCACAGTTGAATTTCAAAGGTAATCTGTTAGACAGGTGCAACATACAAAATGAAATTGTTATTAATATCTGTTACAACAAACTTTTAGCAATTGTTTGAAACTAATAGAAAAAGAGAAATACCTTAAATTTTTGTATTCATAATATAAATTATGATTTGTTTATACTTCCAATACAAACAATTTTCAATCCAAAGTCTTCTTTAATTATTTTGTTTTTTAATGTTTAATATTCTAGTTTTAGTTTATAAATAAAAAGTACTTTTCAAGGAATGTCTGAAAAAAAATTATGGAAAACCAGAAAATGAAACTTTACAATATCTTTGATTTTTTAAGTCACTTGCTTTTGATAAACAGGTAATGTTGGTTAATATTGGTTTATTGGTTGGATTTTTTAAAATATTTTATTCAAAAGTTATTGGATAAATAAGATTTGATTTAGATATATTTTTAAAGACAATCTTATTCAACGAAAGCCAACAAATAACGTTTTAAAGAGAAAAATGAGCTATTATTTGTCGAGATTGGATAAAAATTATATATTTCCACTAGATTCAAAGAAGAAAAATATAATGTTCAAAAATTATTATTTGACAACAAATTTTGACACAACATAATTTTTTCTAAGAAATGTGAAACTTGATAATTCAAAATTTGGTGAAATTCACTTTAATAATATTTTTATATTTAGCTAAAACCATTTCTTAATTTGAATTTTTAACGAAAGGAGTAAAAAAAATATGTAAAAAATTCAATTAAAATAAAAATGAGATATGTTTGAGATATAAATGTTTCTGATACATTACAAGTTTTCTAAAATTATTTACTTATTTTCATCCAAAAACATTGGAAAGTTTTCTAAAAATTAGCTTTTTATCCAGTTTTAACGGAATTTGTTGAAAAAACGAGAAATATAGAAAAATATCAAGAGCAACTTTTTTTACATCTTTTGAAGAGGAGCAACTATTATTTCAAAATTTTTTTAATACCTATCTAGTGTATTTTTTGAGATAAATAAAATTTTCCATTAAAAAAATTAATTTTTTTTTCTTTTACGAAAATCAGGCACAAGTTAAATTTCTTTGGAAAATAATCTTTACTATGACGACAATTTCCAAAAAAAAACTTCAACCAAAAAAAAGATAGGGTTTTTGAGTAATTACAATTTAAATTTTTTAAGTAAAACGGCCGCCATTTTGTTATTTTAGAACATTTTAAAAATTTTTCAATAGATTTTTAAAGAGGACTAACAACTCTTTCAGGCCGATCCTAAAAAAGAATAAGATATCCAAATTATTTAAAAAGTTATTACACTTAACGTAGTTGTTTCAAAAATCGAAATCATAGAGAACGTAATAAAACTTTAAGCAAAAAAAGTATAATATTCAATACGTATTTCCAAAAAATATCAAATTAATTTACGGCTTATCTTCTGAAATATTATTATTTAAAACTCACTATTTTTACACAGATATAGGTTAAAATACATCTTTCTGGTGCCAATTTTTTTAATATCCAATAGATAAATCAATAAATCATAGAGATCAAGTTGAAAAATTAGATTTAAATAATTAAAAGTTTGTTGATTTCATAAATTTTAATTTTAACTTATTCCACCGTAAGATAAGAGAGTAAAATTAAATAAATAATTAAATTTTTCAAGTTTTGTTTTTGTTTAATCGATAATTTATACATATGGCAACTTTTTGACATTTGTAAACGTTTAATGTTTACTATTAGTACAAAACAATTAAATGTAATTCTGAAGTTAACCTTTTTAAAAAAGCAACGTTGCCACGATAAACTAATAGAAAATGACAACTGTAATCAAATAAGTTTTATTTTTTACACTTATTTTTTTTCAATTAGTTTTTCATGTTAAAAGTTTATCATTCAAGTTTAAATGTTATTTTGAATATTTCTTGACTAAATCTAAATGTATTTCTGATTACCTTTTCATTCAAAAAATCAATTTGACTAGCAACGTTGGCTTATAACTACGTTAAAGGGTTTTTTTTTAAAATTTCAAGTAAACGAGAGTTTTAAAAATTAAAATCTTTATAACATCATGAAAATTTTTTTTTCAGCCAAACAAAAAATACGTGTCGTCTAAAATTCTTTGAAAAACAACTTTTTGGAGATACTTAACTTATTTAATTATTTTATTAATAGTTTGCTAATAACTATTGTTATACTAAATTTAACTAGACTAAACTTTTTATCAATTTTTACCAGAAAGAAGTTATTACTGTTTCACATGATTGAAATGAGATGTTAAACTTAAATAATAGAAATGTTTTCAGTTCTTATTATTTCATAATTTTACAAAGATTAGATGAAAACTAAAAATTCCTCTTGAGTTCAAATATTATTTCACTTCAATTTTGATATTTATTTTGATTATTTTTATTTTTATAAGATTCTACAATATTATTTTTCTAAAAAATATCTTTATCTCTAAAATAAGTAATTAACAAAAGATACTCAAAAGGAATTGCCATTTCCTCGTTTGGTGAAAATTTATTTGAATGACACATGCCAGAACTAGAGGTCACCGAGTACTTGGAAATCCAAATCATTAGCCTCAATGGCCCCGTGGTAGTGCGTCTGACTCGTTATATGCGTTCGGTTTAGAAAATCAGGGTTCGAATCTCAGCATCGCTAGGATTTTTTAAAATATTCGTTTCTATGCGTTTACTTGCGTTTAAGGTATTAATAATATATTAAGTTAATTATGTATGTATGTATGTTTGCGAATAGTCAACTTTCGACCAATCACCTTGCATCTCACCAACAACAGTCAAAATACCACTCCTACTAGTAACTAGAAAAGGGGAAGCGTTCACAGTCTCATCAGACAACTGATGAGTCATTCTATTTTCTTTTCTGCATGGTTCTATTTTCAAAACTCCTCTAGAATTCTTACAAACTTCCCGATAGAAATACTATTGCTTCATTTTGTATAATTAACGGAATTTAAGTATAATATATATGAAGAAATTTAGTAATTCATACAAACCATGCTACAAGAGTTTTCACAAAACTTTTTCATGTATCCAAGAGTCCAAAAAAAGTTTTGTAAACATCAATAAACTTTTTTTTCCGTGCAGGTTGTAAATTTCCTCCTGGGACTTGCAACATGGCGGTCCTTGAGTCTAAATCATATGTCCGTGCTATTTCTACGCATTGCGTTTCTATTTTTGACTATAAAGTGGTTAGGTTAGTGATTAATTTTTTCCATTCGCGAAATTCTGTACAAAGATCTATTGTTTTGAATTTTAAAGTAATTGTGATTAATTAGTGTGTATATGTGGGTGATTCTCCCGAAATATTACTTTTGTATGTCCTCAAGATTTTCTCAATAATAATAATAATAATTTATGACAATTTCTCTCTATACGTCAATAGTTTACCACTTTTTCTAAAAATCCTGCAAAAGAATTTATTTATTTTATAACTTTAAAATACTTTTTTTTGTAATTTTAACTACTAAAAGTGAGCCTTTTAACCTGTCCTATGTCAATTTTTCATTCTTTCAAAACGTAAAACAACTATTTAATATTTGAAAAACAATACTTTAGAGATATTTTCTAGAAGCTAAGGGATTGTAGAATATTTGTACAAAGTATAAATAAAATAAATCTTATAGATTTTCCATAAATGGAAAATGAATTTTGTCCTCTGGTTTTGCATCATTCCTCTGGCTTGTTGTATATTATTCAATATTTTTTATATTAGTTGAATCATTTATTTGTTTTAATACTTATTAAATACATTGACATCCCTAATAATAATTTGTCAAGTGGGTTTTGTAAAAAAATCATTATTTAAAGTTAAAAATATATAAATTGAAGCTTTCAGAGCGATTCACAACCTGAAGCGTCATTCCTCTGGCTCAAATTAAAAATAGAATGACAGTAGATAAAATATTTTTGCAATTTTTCTACAATAAAGTTAACTTATACAAGCATGCTAAACTATATTTTAAGTTTAAGAAAAATTGCTTAATTTTAAATAAAATGTAAAAAATGTTGAAATCATCATTCCTCTGGCTCATATTAAAAATTAATATGAATATCAATTGTTTTTGAACTGTCAACGAAAAATAAACCTTCAAATCTTAACAAATAATTATTGGTGGTCAAAAGATTTCATATTTTGGTAAGTGTTTTAAAATCTACAATATTTTTAAATTATAATTAATAATTAATTAATAATATAAAATATCTTTCTGACTATAATAAATTTTGTTTAAAATAAATTCAAATGACATGAAGTTGTTGTTTACTTTAAAAAAAACACCTGCTCTACATTTTAATCTTTAGATTTATCTATAAATTGTAATACTAAAAATCTTTTTTAAATGCTACAAATTAGCATGACCAAGTTATGAAGGTGTTAAATCGTTAATTGCTTAACATGTTTATAAATTTTAGAGGTCCTAAAATGTATTTAATAAATTTTCATTTCCAATGCACAAAAAGGAATATTTCTGGAGAATCACCCATGTAAGTTTTCAAAAGTCCCTTTTTTGAGATATCGATATTTTTGTGTATTTGACTCATTAATGTCAAAAATCCAAAAGTTTGTTTTCTATTTTCAAGCTACGTTATTATACCCGTGTAGAAAATATTCCCGGATTTTTAACGTTGCTGTATAGTGTTACTAGGCACTATACAGTAACTGTACAGAATAACTGTAAAGAAACTATGCTCAAATGTAACGCTGAGATCGACTAGTTTCTGTCTAGTTCAACTACATAAGAGTACTGCTTAAAAACTAGTTCGTAAATCCATAATTTCTTTAATTGGTTACAGGGGCGGCTTTAGGCAAAGTGTTCGGGATGGGCGATATATGGGATAGATAGAGACAGCACCATAGTGCTATCTCTCTCTCTCTCTTATACAAATATAAGATTCTCGGGGGGGGGCGGTCGCCCCATTCGCCCCCCCCGTAAAACCGCCACTGATTGGTTAAATGATCGGCTCTTAATGTTGAATGTATAAAATTATAAAAATAACAATAACAATAATCACAGTAATAATAACTTAGTAATAAAAATAATAATTTTAACAATAATAATAATAAATAATAATAATAAAAAATAATAATAATAATGAGTATATACAATTACAAAATTAATTTTTTTTTAAAATGTAGAATAAAAATCATTTAGAAATTTTTTTACATTGCAATTTCTTAACATTTTATAAATATTTAATAAGGTATTTATTATTTAATTAATTATAGTTTTTATTTTTAATGATTTTCACACTTTTAACGCTAGACGTGACACATTTTTGTTAAACACTTATATTATCCTAAACGTAATTATAAACTTAAAATTAAAATATTTGACGGATGGAGGATTCGAACCCTCGACGCTACGGACGCAAGTCAGACGCTTTACCACTACACCACGCAACTTTGGGACAGTAAACCAAAAATCTCATTTTTAAGCGTCAGACCTACCTCGGACAAATTATTTTTTTATTTATAATAAGTTTGCTACCACATTAAAGTTTTTATAAACAGGAATTCAGAAATCATTAAATATGAATATTATTTGCATATTTAACAATTGTTTCTAAAATTAAAAGTTATATAATATAAAATCAAAAAAGTAATAAATACTTTCAATATTTATTTCAAAGTTTTTAACAATTAACTTCTAATGTTTAGAATTTTTAATTACTTTATTACTAAAAATATTATTATACAGAAAAATTAAAATTTTTTATTTTCATTTAATGAAATTCAAATGACGCTTAAAACATTATTTTTTAAAAATGGTTTTAATTTTTGTATTACCAAATATTTAAATATTAACTGTTATTTAACAAATTATAAAAATAATTAAATATTTAAACATATATATACTTTATTTACTCTCCCTTTAACGGGTTCGAGGGCTCCACTTCCTTTACATTTTTAATACAATATATTTCTTACAACTACCTTTTTACAATCTTAATCTACTTAAATCTAAACGCCATCTTAACTAATTTTAACCTATTATTCGCCATGTGCCTGGGCTTCCATTTCCCGTTCCTTTTGACAAATCTGTCTTTATCCCTTTTATCGACCACCCTTTTACCTTTTACTATACTCTCTCACTCACTCCTTACTATCCACTCTTTTTTCTCACTTCTCCATTTATTCCACTTTCGTCATTTACCCCCACACTTTCTTCCATTCCTAACATACCCATGCACTCTATACCTACACACAATCACACTTTTATAACCTCTCCTGTCTCTTCCCTCACTTTCCATCTTATTCCATCCACCCAGACACAATCTCTCCCCATCCTTACCTCACCCCCTTTTCTTCTTTCTGTCCACGCTTTCTCTTCCAAGAACCACCTTATCCTTCTCTCTCTCCATGTTCTATCTTCATCTATCCTCTTCCCACTCCCTCTCAACCTTCCCCTTAATTTCATGACTTCATATTTGTCCTCCTCATTTTCCAACTCCACTATCCACAATTTTATTGTCCCCTGATCTACTCCTCTAATTCCCGTAACCTTTTTAATTTTTACTTTGGCCCCAATTCCTGTAAGCAATCTTTCTACTTCCTCTTTGCCTTCCCTACACCCTACTTCCAAACCTCTAATCACGATGTTCAGCTTTCTTTTTTCCCTTTCAAGCAACTCAACCTGACTCGCTAACTCTTTCATTTTCCTTTCTAAATTATGATCCCTTACTTCTCCATTCTTCTCTCTACTTTCTTCCTTTTCCCTTATCTCTACAACCTCCAATCCGCCCTTCTCATTCTTTCCATCTCCCTCACTCCAATCCGATATTTCTTTCTCTAACTTATTCATTCTCTTCCACATATTTTCTTTTTCCATTTTCCAATTTTCCTCCCACTTTTTTAAATTCCTTTCCATCCCTTCTATCTCCTTTTTTATTACCTCCGTCTGCTTATCTCTTTTTTCTTCTATGTCCCTATCAATCTCTATTCTGTCCCACACCTCTATCCATTCTTTATCGAACCTTTTTACCAACAACTTGACAAACTCAAGTAAGTCGATGCAGTCCTGACACTTCATAATTTCCCCGTCTTTTCCCTTTCTTATTTCGCCTATAATATTTCGTATCTCCGATATTTTCCCGCTTATACTACTTGAGTCAAATTTCGCCATTCTAAATTCCTACCTTACCTACAGTTCATTCGCTCTCCTCGTCATTCACTCTATCTCTCGCACTCACGCCCCACTCTTTCCACCTAACCTCACAATTCACGCTTTCCTTTTACCTTCTTTATCTTTCCCATTCACTCTATTTTCTACTTACATTCTTTTTTTAACCATTCACCTTACTTTGCACATCACTTTTCACTCACACCACTACCCACCCTTAACTAATAATAACCAAATTTTCCAAAAAACAATTTACCCTTCACAAACGCGTGCACTACTGTACGGTACCGGAAACGGAAGCCAAATATTTAAACATATGTTACAGTATTTGTTTAGTTAAATAGTAATTTTTATATAATTTTTGGTTTATTTATCTGATTGTTATTTTCACTTTTTATTTTTTTTTTTTAAATAAATTATAAATTAAATTAAAAAAATAAGTAAATTCATATTTTATACAGGAATTATAAATATTCAATTAGATATTTATAAATAAATATTTATATTTAATATTTTAAAAAATGATTGTTATTATTATTTGATTATTAATTAAGTTCAGTATTAGATCAAGATCTAATTATTCGATTATTATGCATCAATGTACTGTACTATTTCTTGGAGAAAAAAAATTAGGTACTAAAAAAAAAGCTATTTCTTTGACTTTTAAACAAAATTCAAAATAACAAACCAACAAAAAATGTTTATTAAAGCGCTTTCAAATATAATAAAAAGTTTTTTTATAACGTTATTTACAAAATTTTTAAAAATTATATCATTTTAATTTTTTATAGAAGTTTATTTTATTGTTATAAAAATTCTACACATTTCTACAATTTCGAATTTTAAAACAAATACGCAGATGTAAAGAATCTTTTTTCATTTAAAATAATTCCTTATTTATTAAAATCCCATAATTTTCGAAATTTTAGTAAATAAGGTCATAAGAAAAAATTTTGAACATGCAAAAATTTTTATGTAACAGGAGCATGTTTTCTTTGGTTTCTCCTTTTACATAAACTGTCGTGTGTACTATTTATTGTATATGAAACAGTAAAATATAATGATAAAATATTCAGAATAGTAAAACTGTACAGGTTCTGTTTGCTTTCTGTGTATATGTTCATTCTAGTGGATCTATCAATATTCTAGACAGAGTTGTCAAGATTGCTATATCATGTATACATGATATACGAAAAGATACAGTGGTATTATATAAATTACAGACAGTATTGACACAGTCATACGTGACAAGTGAAACGTTACATTAACTGTGAAGTTACTGTATTGAAATCTAGCGATACTGTGCAAATTCGAGACAGTATTTACACAGCTGTACGTGACAAGTTAAACGTTATACGTTAACTGTAAAGCTACTATATTCCACCTAGTTTGACTAGAAATTTTTCCACACGGGTAACCATAAAAAATAAATCTTCACCGGAGGTACATTTTCTTTAAGTTTTAAGTGTGCTCTTTTCGAATCTGAAATAAAAAATTATTTTTTTTAAACCCGAAATTAAATATGGCGGTTTTAATGTCAAAAAACATACAGAAAATTACAATTTTGATTTTTTGATATTTCCTTTCACCCAGAGAAAGTGTAAGCATATAATTCTGTTTTTAACCAAAAGTTCATAAAAGTTGTTCACTTTAAAGATATGAAAGGCAGAATTAAAAATTTCAAGATGGTGGACCTAATGTGGCATGAAATCCATTGCAAAATTTTCAAGTTTATACACATATTTTACTAATCGACAAAATGTTGTTGGATTCGCCTAAATTTTCTTCTGTGAAGGTTTTTGGGGTCGCTGATTACGAATCTAAAGATAGATTTTCGAAATTCAAAATGGCGGATCTAATATGGCGGATGAAAAATTTTAATTTTAGTTTGATTCAGTTCAAATTCGTTACCTAGGGTTTTTGGAGTCGCTGATTACGAACATAAAGTTAGATTTTCAAAATTCAAAATAGCGGATCAAATAAGGCGGATGAAAATTTTGAAAATGAATTTTTTTTCTTTTACCTTTTTTTTAAATGTTAACCAACTCGTAACCACGTGGAGGGAGACAAAATTAAGAGTTGGCAAAGTAAATTCTACAAGTAAAAAAGGACATAAGTGACACAACATTACTAATATTTTAAAAAACCCACACAACAGCATTTCAAATAAAAAACGAAGAAAACTTGATCATATCAATCTGTCACACAACTTCGTAAAGTATACAAAAACATATACAAAAATACTCAATAATAACTTACTTCTCTGCTAATCATAAAAACATTAAAGACAAGTAATCATAGGAATAATGAATTGTAAATGCAATTTTATTATTACACAATTCCGCTTATTTGGAAGAACATAATGTTAGAACTCAGAAATTTGTTCTTGTAATTACAAAACACTATCTGGAAACGCTGCTTCGAAAGTTGGATAACCACACGACATATGTAACAAAAGTAAACAAAAAATATTTTCTTTAATGCATTGTGTCATTAAAATATACAAGTTTTGCCAAATATGTAGTAACGAGTTTGAACTGAATCAGACGAAAATTAAAACTTTTCATTTGCCATATTAGATCCGCCAGTTTGAATTTTGAAAATCTAACTTTAAATTTGTAATCAGCGACTCCAAGAACTCCTGGATAACGAATTTTAACTGAATCGGACGAAACTTTAAATTTGTCATCTGCCATATTGGATCCGCCATTTTAAATTTTGAAAATCTAACTTTATATTTGTAATCAGCGACTCCAAAAAACCCTGGGTAACGAATTTGAATTTTTGTGTGTCTTTTGACATTGAAACCGCCATATTTAATTTCGGTTTAAAAAAAAAAAATTTTTATTTCAGATTCGAAAAGAGCACACTTAAAACTTAAAGAAAATGTACCTCCGGTGAAGATTTACTTTTTATGGTTATAATAACGTAGCTTGAAAATAGAAAACAAACTATTGGATTTTGGACGTTAATGGGTCAAATACACAAAAATATCAATATCTCAAAAAAGGGAGCAACTAGGATTTAAAATCTTCCAGATTCTGAACCTACAAGAGACCTAGAAACACCCCCTACAACCCGATTTTGGATCCATTTTCATCACATTTTTTGGTCCTTCAAGACCACTGTGTTCTTTGACAACCTCGATTTCTATACTTGCATCTAATTGTAAGAAATGATTTTTGGTGTTAAATCATCAGTTGAAGAATCTTGTTAACAAAAGATCAGTAATCTACATTTTTATTTTCCGGTATGATTATTTTTTATAAACTATAATTGAATATTTTTGAAAAAAGGTTAATCGAATTATACATTATTTAGTTTTTAAAAACAGATATCTATATCTGTTATCTGTAGTAAAGAAGTTCATAATTATAGTTACTTCCCTATTGCGGTCTCAGCGAGAGTCTCGCCGAGATTCGCTTTTTTCGTGGTATCGTCTCGGAAATTTTTTTGCGGTATCGTCTCGAGACGATATCGTGCGCACCCCTAGTATATATACGTTGGTGAATTAGTGAATTAGTGAAACAGCTGTATACTTTGCGCTGTTTCGAGCGCTGTTTCAAATTTAGAGAGTAGATTACAGGAAAAATATTATAGCTAAAATGATTGAACGTGATTTTCATAGCGTTGTCAAGGAAATAACAAGATTTTTTTTCAAAAAATGCATTAAAGCGCCTATTTACCCCCCCCCCCCCCCTTATGTCCCAAACTATTTGTCCTAGAGAATTAAAAATTGGTACACATATGTATTTTTGCGAGTAGAGTACAGAAAAAATATAGCGAATTAATGAAAAGTTGAAAAATGACAAAATACCCCTATGCTAGAGCTTAGCGTATTTACCTTGAAAGGTTGGGAATTGGCAAAAATGTGTAATTTTATGCAGAATTTTTTATAAAACCATAAAAATTGTGGTTTAAATTTATTATCATAGCATTTTCTTCAAAAAAATGAAATTTTACAGAAAAAATTTTTTTTCTTTCTAAACAGCTACAATATTCCACAGTTTCAGATTATTTTTTTGTACAAAATGTTTATTTTTATGTTTAAATTACTTTAAAAGTTTGAAAATAAAAAAAAAATTTTGTCTTTAAAATTCAAAATTATATAAAGAAGCTCGGTCTATTTAATTGGAAATTATTAATCTTATAAAAATGGTTAATTTTATACTTAAATTTTAATAAAAGTAAAAAAATTATGTTTTAAATTTATTATTATTCAAATAATCCAAATAATAAATATCTAATAAATAATTGAAATGAATCGTTAAAAATAAATAATTAAAAAAAATTTTTCAATCCATTTTAAGTTCGTGTACGGAACCCTCTGTGCGCGAGTCTGACTCTCACTTGCCGAGATTTTTTGTTTCTTTAAAGGAAACAGTAAACTTTAAAATTACAGTAACCTTTTTTTAATTTTTGGTCAAAAAAATTCAATTGAAAAATATTAAGAGTAAGATTTTATAGAATAAGAAGGAAAGAAGAAATCGGGCCCGGAAACGAAATTTGTTGAGCTTTTTCTTGCAGAGAATAGATGTACTGAAAAGAACGGTAACATTTTAGTAAAGGATACGCACAATAGGTTTAGGTCCCCATGGATATAATAGCGTGCTGACGTGTTTATATAGCTGCTGCTGTTGCTCCCGTTGTCAATGACCTGACATAGGAGCGTGTAATTTAGTTATATATCAGTTTGTTACAATTTGGCATTTCATTTATCCTGTTATATTGTAGTTTGTAACCCATGTTTACTCAGCGTTGATGGTCGACTAGTAAACGCGTTTACTTAGGTCTCTTCAAGATACAACCTTGTCCCATAAGCTATTTTGTACATTTCGTCTTCATATACGCCCGTTAACAAGAAAATTTTTTTCAATCAAGTATAAGTTTTATAATATGCAATATTACTCAGGCATAAATGTATTATTTTATTTTAAAAAGACTTTTTTAAATTTCAATATATATAAAAAACCACACATTGTTTTTCCAATTTCTCCAGGAAACTGTAATTTCTTAAGAAGGGTTAAACCACTCTAGAATTTTCAGAAACTTAATTTTTTTTATTGACTTTGCTTCAAGAGCCGTTTTTTGAATTTTTTTTAACCACAAAAACACAGTGGAGGTTTTAGACAGCCAACGTCAGAGAGGAGTTTTTACGCGTATAAACCAAGTGTTTTGTTTTGCTCGGAGGTACCGATTTATAATCAACATTGAGTTTCCATTATTGTTAGAATAGACTTGCAAAAGCAATCACTTTTAAATTACATGATTTAATGAATCTTAGTTTTCAATAGATTTGATTAAAACTTTAAAAATCTAATAGGTAATTGAGCTAATCTTAATTGTTATTATACGGATAGCAATTGAGGGGCCAGATGCATCAACTACCTCTGCGCTCGAAATGTCAGATGCATGGTAGTCAGGTAGCAGTAAGTTAGAATGGGCTGCTCACTGCTACTTGACTACCATGTGTCCAACATTTCGAACGCAGAGGCAGTGGTTGCATCCGGACCCTCAATTTTTGTTAGCTAACACAAATAATAAATAGCTAACTCAGCTATTTTGCTTGCTGTTACAGCTAATTACTAGCTACCATCGCTAAAAATTAGCTATCCATATGGTAGCTAACTCATTTTTCTCAGTGCTATTAAAATTCTTTTGTGAAAAGTACAAAATCGTTTTAGTTTCTTCGGAAAACCTAATTTGTTAAATTATTTTAATACAATTGAAAATATATACTGTAGTTACTCGTTTTTTAATTTTACATTTATTCTAAACTTGCCCGTTCTAAATTATTAGAATGTCCATTTGTACGAGTTACGAACGAGAGTTTCATAAAACAATTGACTGCACTGTAAAAATAGGTGGGTGTCTTATTTTAAGACATAAGACATTTATAAAGCGTCTTACAGAAATTTTAAGTTATTTCATTGGTAAATAATTTTGTAAGGCGCTCGCTCATTGGTTGATGTTAAGACACCAAAAAATGTCTTAAAAATTACCAGATAAATGTCTTAAAATAAGACAACTATTTTTGCAGTGTGGGCGCTCGCGCGTGCAGTCGATAGAGTGCCGTGTGCCTATAACAGTTGAATTTCAAAGGTAATTTATTAGGCAGGTGCTACATAGGTAATTTGATTGTTATCAGTACTTAAGAACAAATTTTTTCAACTTTTTGAAACTAATAGAAACATAAATATCTTACATTTGAGTATTTATAATATAACAAATTATTATTAATTGTTTATATACTTCCAATACAAACAAATTGTATCTTCAATACAATGTCTTCTTTAATTATTTTGTTTTTTAATGTTTAATTCTAGTTTTAGTTTGAATAAAAAGTTCCTCAAAGAATGTCTGCAAAAAAATTACGGAAAAACCAGAAAATTAAACTATACAATATCTTTGATTTTTAAAAAGTAACTTTATTTTGTTTTGATAAACAGATAATAAGAACATTTAAAATAAGTCAATTAATGCGTTGTTAAATTGTTTGAAGATTTCAAAATCTCGATATATTCATAAAATTGTTTAGTTTTTTATATTAATTAATTAATTTATTAATGTTATTTGTTTAAAAAATCTTTAATTAAAGAAAATTTGTAAGGTAGCACCTTTTTTTTCGCAAGTGGTGCACAAAAATGATGGTTTGTACATAAGAGAAATAAGAACGTAACTTTCGTATATACATATATGTATCTTAACAATTAATATTTAAATATACAAGTAAACCTTTTTGTTAATTTGAATTTTATTACTATTTTTTGCTACTTATTCTGTTGAATCTCATGTGAATATAAATTATCTCGTATTATAAGAACATTGTATGCTTTTTATGCTATCAAATATTTCGTACAAAATGTACGGATTTATTCATTTAGTTCGTGAAATTAAATTTATATGAATCTACGAATCTCAAAACTGAAATGACTGCAAGTGATGCGTATGGAAAGAAAACCTCACATGGAGTTATTCTATATTAGTGAGTTTCTTATTTCTAAATAAGATAAGCGATTTCAGCGAACTCACGTGTCCAAAATTTGTTTAGTTTATCCCTTCTCATTCTAAATCTTTAGAACAAAGAGCCTGTTAGATCACGCTTCAAAAAAGTCAGTCCGATATTCGACGTTGTAACGAATGGTCTTCAATTTCATTTTATATAATTAAATACATTTTAACTTAAAAGGTTTTCACAATTCATTTTTTGACCTTTTTATACATAATGTTCTTCCCATCAAGTATAATCAAATACGTCTACACTTGTTAACAATTAACAGGATAAGTGCGCAAATTAGTGTGATCGAGCACAAGTGTATAAGCTTTCAGTAAAGCTTAGAATGGATCGAATCATTGATTTCATTTCAATTATCACAAAAATAGTGAAGTGTGGCAATGCGATATAGCCAGTATCGAATTCAGTGCTTTCTTTCGCGTCTTAATTTGAGCCAATGTTCAACAAATGAAACAAAGCTCATATCTGTTGCTTCTCAATATGAGTTCATTTCGGTGTTCATTTTGAGCCAATGCTTTTCTGTAGCTTTTCACGTTTAAGTAATGTAAATTGATTTACATTTTCTCAATTTCACAATAGATTGAGGCAAGTTGTGCAAATTCAAATCAACTTATCAATAAGTCAAATGGGTAATGCGTTGACGAACACCTTTTGAAAAGCACAACAGTCCAATTTGTTTACTATGTTAACACGAACCTTGAGGCAATGCGTCTAGAACACCTCAATTACACAATTATTTCAATCAATATTTTATATTCTTTAGACATGAGACAATGCATTTAAAACATCTCAAGTACAGTAACGATTTTTCACAATGAGGCAATGCGTTTAAAACACCTCAAACGCAACTGTTTTATTAACAAAAAATAAGAGGCAATGAGTTTGAAAACACCTTAATTGCTTTGGCCATTTTACACAGAGGTAATGCGTATTGAAAATACCTCTATTTTTTATACACACGCTTTTAGACAAAGGAAATGAGTAAAAACATCTCAATGATGTTTTCAAGAGGCGATGCGTTATACACCTCATCTTCAATTCAATTGACAAGTATTAAGTTCAAACAGGTATGTCAATTCATTAAGTCTCTAATCTACAAGAATGTCTTTATTCGATTTTAATTCTTTTTTATTGATTGATCACAATCACACATTTTAAATTTATTCATTTACATTTACATTTGGTTCTTAAAACCTGCTCAAGTTTCAAAATTGCAATTACAGTCCACAATTCAATACTTTCTCATTTTTTAACATTGACTATTTATCAAATACAATTTATTTATCAATTTAGAAACATATCGCACCTCAGATAATATATTATCACGAAGATTCATTGTTTAAATTATTAATCTATCTTAAAATAACACTACAGTTATTATGCAAAGATATAAATTTCATAATTATGATTTCAACTTTAATTTATAAATACGAATTTTCAAATGTTTCAAATATTTATGAATAGTTCAAATTTCCTCAAATTGTGGTTCTTTCAACTTTCAGAAGAAATCCACTGGGAAATACCCATATTTTGATTATGCTACAATTGGCCCAGCGCTGGGACAATCTGTACGTAAAAATACATAAATGTACCAAACTTTAGCCCTCTATCTCAAATAATATCAAAGTTAAGGGGAAAAAACTTTTTTTCGAAAATTTGCAGTTTTCCTTTGATAAAGTTTTGACTGTCAATCCAGATCATGTTCGCTATAATTTTCCTGTAATCTACACGTGAAAATACATATGTGTACCAAATTGGAGCTCTGTGTTTGTTAATAAGGTATATATCTTTGTTTCATACATGTACTAATAGAGGAGATATATAACTTCTCTTGTATGCCGAATTTTGCGATGTTTCTTATATTATTGGAAACTTCTACTAAAATGCAATGTTTTTGCTAAACATTGCAAAGAATTTGGACCAAAAGTTTCGGAGTTATAGGCAATTAAAAAAAAAAAAGTTAGTCAGAGTTGAACATGGTAGTCAGAGTTGGAACACTGTATGAAATCAATGAAATATGAAGATAAATGATTGAAAATGACCTTCGCATAATAGAATGACACTCAAACATTTGGAAATGACAAAAGAAAACATGAAATTGAAATAAATCATATTTCCTCTTGTATCGCGAAGTTGATGTGAAAGTGAAAAAGTATTACAAAAAATGTAAATTTTCTTTCCTTCTAATAGAAATGATGTTTTTGACATCTTTTTGAGTTAACAAATTTATTTTCATTGCAAAAATGCTTCAGAATTGCAAAATTTCGAGTGTACCAACCTTGACTCAAGCATCGTTTAGCTTCATATCACACAAACACACACCATGAACGCTTTATACAAACACCAAATTACGTTCCATATTTTCGTATAACATCTTAATGAACAATTTTAGTTAACTTAATTTGTCTTTGGCATATTTTTTCTACATTTAATTCTCTAATTTCGAAACTACAAAAACGTTTTTTGTTGAGCTTATAACACGCACTCGCTTAATACGTCTATATAGTTCGCACACTTCACTGCAATCCAGGTAAAAAGTTTGCTGGCATTGCTAACAAGTACTTACACACAAAGACATATGGATCTATTGTGATAAAACAAAATAAACACGCGATGTTTCAACTCTGACCACTGTCCAACTCTGACTACTCTCCCCTACGTGTGTAACTTGTAGTTGTCCGATTTTTTAAATTAATGTTTCTAATTTAAATTTTTATCCTACGTTAATTTTTTTAGACTAGGCAAAAGTGAATATTGTTTATATTACGCTGATAATACTTATTTAATTATTTTATTAATAATTAGCTTAGATGGCAAGATGGTCAGTGCGTTTGATTCGTAATATGTGTTTAGCGTTAGGTTAGGGTTTAGGGGGTTCGAATCTCAGCGTCGCTAGGATTTTTAAAATATTTGTTTTCATGAATTTAAGGTATATGATTAAAATATTAACTTAAGTATGTATATGTATGTATGCAAATCGTAAGGAAATTCAACTGGGCTTGTCAAGTAAGAGAAATATTTTTTAAAGAAATAGGTGCAGAGGAGGATTGGGAGAGACTTACGTTGGTCTCTTTATAAAAAAATTAAAAAATGGTTAGATAATTAGGGGAGACCGGGGCTGGTTGGGTCATTTTGAACTCTTCGTTATTTAACTTCGTTAATATCCAATTTACGAAAACCTTATCGTACAGAAAACCTGCCCTAATATTTCAGCTTTCACTTAAAACAGAAAAAGTCCCTTTATGTTTAAATGTTAAAACATTACTTTATTTATTAAACTTAGTTTTTACAGTTGTTTTTTAATAAAAGAAATTGAAAAATAAATATATTTAACGTAAAACAGCGAAAGTATAAGACCATTAAATAGAAAATTTCTCATGTTGAAAAAACGTATTTTTTAATTCCCAATTGTTAAAAAGTATTACCATTAGTGTTAATTGACTGAAATAAATCACTGATAGTGAAATTTAATTAAATTAATGTAGTTTATTAATGTATCGATACTGCAAATATAAACTAAAATCTCTTCATTGCCCTTTAAAAGGAACTATTCAAAGATCAAAATTTGATAATTAAACTTTTTCTAAAACTGTTACTCAGGAAGATATAACAAAAAAACCAAGTTGGTAATAATTTACTTTAGAGTATCAAAATTATTCCACTTTTCCTATATATACAAAATTAATACCTTATTTACAAGAGGGTTCTCAAAATTACCTTTCCTCGGCAGATATCCCTCTTAAATATATTAAAATAATTGCACAATTATGACTAATTAATATTTATCGGCCCGTGTTTAGATTGGGCGGAATGTCGTGTAAGTTCACTTCAAGCGAATTTTGTGACTTTTGTGCTCAAAAAATATGGGCTGGTTTTGATTTTTATATCATGTATTGGTAGAGTGTCCGAGATTCCAAAATACCAGACAGATGAATTAGTTCAAGTTCAGAATCAGATAAAATAAGAGATGAGTGGATTGAAACATTAGGAAATGTAAATCTTAAAAAAGCCAAAAATATTTCTGTCTTTATGAATGAAGTTTTGAAAGTAGAAATATAACGCCTAGAGTAAAATAATGTAGATGGGCGATTAGTTATAAGTTAAATGGAGTTGAAACTTTTTTGTACAAATCAGAAGATTTAAAACAATAAATTACATAATATGTATGCGAATCGTTAACTTTCGACCAATCACCTTGCATCTCACCAACAACAGTCGAGATACCACTACTACTACATTAGTTGTTACGTATATAATCTTATAAGTCAGCGTTAAACACTCTGATATAAATGCAGTATTTCATATATGACGATAAAATGCTGCTACAGATCGTATTTTTGGAATAGGCCAATTCTATTTTAATCGAAAATCGATTACTTCTTCAAAATAATCGACTAATCGTAATCGAGATTGAACTTAGGATAAAACTGTTAGCTGTAACAGTAGGTAACTTATTTGACCTCTTCTGTCGTCTGTACTATATAATAGAAACTTTTAAATGTTAAAAATTCTTAGATATTCAAAATAGGTGAACAAATCAAAAGTGTGAAAAATATTTTCGTCAAATTAAAAAAAAACTTGAATAAAATGTGCTAGAATTTTTTATACTAATGCATTTACTATGTTTTATAGACTGAACAGTTGCATTTAAAGTTATTTTAAACTGATATTTAAGAATATAAGCACGTTGATACATAATGTATAGCTCATCAAGAAAATTTCAATTTAGACGATACTATCGACTCAAGACGATATTTTTGTTATTTCGAGATCAATATCGCTAAAATATCGTATCATCTTGATATTGTAAAGCACTAGTTGCACTCCAGTTTAAGTGAATATTTACTTCAAAATTAAAGTAAAAGTTCACTTTTTGCTTGGAGTGAATTTCCACTCGTATTGGAGTAAAAATTCACTCTATAAGAGTGAGATCTCACTCTTTTATAGTGGGTTTCTCACTCTGATTGGAGTAGCTCAGTTTTCTCTCTTCGTGGATTAAAAGTTCACTCCAAGAAATTTAGAGAGTTCCTTTTAGAATTGATTTTTATCCCCAAAACCAAACAATTTACTCCCAACTTCAACAACTTTTAACTCCATGAATTTTTAACAGTGAATGAAAAATTCGAATTTTCAGATTATTTTTAGCGACGTTTCGACTGCTTGGTTTACTGTCATCATTCGGCTAGTCTATTAAAAAAAAAACACCAAATTATCATTTTATATAAGAAAAAACAATTTTGCAGAAGTAACACAAAAATATGCATAAGAAATAAATTAACAAAATCATACAATAAATTATTTTAATAAAAATAAGTTACCTGCATTAAGGAAAGACAAAATTACTTTTCACATATAACGTATTTCTTTAATAACGCAATGTATATAAATAGGAGTATATATATCTATACTCTTATATGGTTAATAAAAGGTATATCCGATGATGGTATATCAAAAAAGGTCGATTTTTGTTGTAGTCTTAGTCAAACCTTCGAAATTGAATTCCAGAGTTTTAGAAAGGTTGACAAGAGATGAGATCTGTACTGCTAGAGACTCTCAGGATGTTTTCTTGCAGCGAGTGTCAAATGATGAAAGGTTCCACGCCTCACTGACTGTGAGCTATGACACGTCGCAGCTCAACTTCCGTTGCTACTCAATTCAACTTTTATAAAATGCTATAATGAAATAGAAAGATATCTCCATAGCGGTCAGTTTAAAAGTCGTAGAGATGAATTCTGTGTCCCACTCTCTGTTACATTTGACAGGTGAATCTAGAATTATTATTGTGTTCCCAAATATTTTATAGCAGGCAGAGTGAGCCTCCTGTCACGGTCACGTCACCATTTCTTTTGCTTGTTTCATTTAAAGCTAAATAATAATAATAATAATAACAAAAATAATTTTAAAAAAAGACTAATAGTAGTAATAATAAAAATAATTTTAAAAAAATTAATAATAATAATAACATAGGGAAGATTAAAGAGGATAGTAACAAAGGTGGAAAAATAATAACGACGCTTATAACTCTTAAACTAATCAGCCCACAGACATAATTCTAAAGTAATTTTCAATCAGCAATTATTTCTATATCTCCACAATAATGGGTATGAATTTAATCTAAAGAATAATGTTTGATATTGATGTGACGTGAAAAAAATAAGCCAAACCTAAGATTTCATTTAATTTTCCAAACTCTCACATTTCTATGATTTCAAAATTATTTATTTATTTATTTATTTACGTCCTTTTAATTACAAAAGTTTCCCTGCAGTCAATGTGACCATTATAGGGTACATAATAATAGCATGGTTCTAGTATAAGTAAAATTATAAAATATTATTACTATACTTAAAATTTATAAGGAAATTATGCTTATTTAAGAGGTAAATCGAAGTGCTATTACCTTTTGAAAACATTCTTTTATATGTAGCGAATTCTTATTTTATTTTGTTTTATTTGTATTTGTCCGGTTGTAATCCGTGTACAAGATCATCTACTGAACTTGTACATGATTCTGGATAAAATCATGCACAGGTGCATTGACTTTTTTTGTGCATGAACTTACTAATGGTCAACACATGAATTTGGAACAACGAACGTGCAAAGGAACATGCAAATGTTCATGAACGCTTCTAAAGGTAAATAATTTCATGTGCATGAACATGCACACGAACACGCACATGAATCTGTACACGAAAATGGATAATTATTTATTAAACTTTAAACGTTGCGCATTAGTTATCAATGGGAGTGAAGGCTGCGCAGTAGATTTTAATGGCTATAAAAGGTAGAGGACCACTATAAAACAAGTAACATTTGTTAATAATATTTAAAGTATGGAAAATTATGAGCATGAATGCACATGTTCCTGTATCAGATTTCATTGTGCGTGCATGAAAATGTACACGTTCGTTGTTCCAAATTCACGTGCTGTGCATTCACAAGTTCATGCACAAGACAAGTCAATGCACCTGTGCATGATTTTATCCATAATCATGTACAAGTTCAGTAGATGATCTTGTACACGGATTTACAACCGTGTACCGTATCAATAAACATCTCGTTGACGGTTCAATTATTTCAAAGATTCTCCACGTGTTGCGTGGCAGCTTTAATGAAGGAGTCTAATGATACCAAAAACATGTCTTGGTTTTTTAAATATGATTTTCATTATTTGATAAGCTTCCTTATCTGTGACGCTCCGATTCAAAAGAGAAATTAGCTCCAAAAAATCAAATTTAAATTTTTAATGACAATCAAGAGATTTTTAGTTGATCTTTTATTTGCAAAAATTAGAAATTCTTTTTTTTATTATTTTCATTGTTATTAAGGGGGTGTAACACCTTTGACACAATAAAAATTATATTTTTTGTTTCTTTGCTTAATCGGTACTTAAAGGGCTGTCCTATATATGTATAAGAAATCAGCTAGCTATGGGCCTGTTACGCTCTAGGTGTTACGCAGAACGGTACAAAGGGACGACGATTGAAAATAGTTTAAGATTGAGGGAGATAAGAAAGGTAATCTAATTATCTCAGTGCTTAAATCTTAGTCTAATTAAGACTTAAACCTTTGTCTAATTATCCTAATTTGGAATGGCAGGTAGTTTGAAAGAGAGAGAAAGAGAGAAAGTGATCGAGAAATAATGAAGTTTGAAAAATTGTCTATTTTACAAAATTGGTAAATTGGATTTTGAAATCCTATATAAGAAATCAGTTCGTCATAGCTACAGATATACTACTATGCTTTCTCAGCAATTATATTATATTATATTATAATTAAATTATATGTTTTACGCAATGTATTGACATTTTTTGTTAATGTGTTTTTCTATGTTCTTTTACTTTGGAATAGTAAGACTGTCATTTATCTTCTATATTTTCACAACTGCGTATGTTTTTTGTTCATAGAAAACTACTGCGCATACGTAACTACCATAGGAATCTATTGCGCATGAGTAGGGTTGATAGAAAACTACGCGCATACGTTTTTATCGTTATGATAATTTTTTTTTATCGAAAATTTAATTTTAAATAAAAAACAATTTTTTAATTTATTTTGTTTTTGTTAATAATAATGAATAATTATTATTAAAAATTACTATTATTATTATTAATTTTTTATCAATAATAATAATAATAGGGGAGAGCGGGGCAATCCGAACCGGCGGGTAATTCGGCTCATTAGCGATTTCACGCCTTAATTAGAATCTAGGAGGGAAAGGTCGCTATAGAATATAGGTCTCAACATTTTAGTTAGGTAAACGAAATTTAGTGTAATTCTATTGATTCAGCCTCGTGTCAGATAGAGTATTATGTTTTTATGCGTCGCGCGTACACTTTTTACTTACAAACTTTTATGTTTTTAGTACATTAATTTACGAGCCTAATTTTTTTGGGTAAGTTTTTTTTATGCTCTCAGGTGTGCTCTTTCGATACACCTATGCTATTTTATTTATATGTATCAAATGTGACTTGTATTTGTTTTAAAGTGCCAAAAGTCAGGGTGGGGTAAATGGGCTCACGCGACGGTTAATCATCTTATCCAAAAATACTTTGTCTTGATCCGCCCCTGCTTAATTATGATAAGAATATGACTACTTTTATTAATTACTAATAATGAGTGTACTAACTTTTTTATTTTTTATAAAAAAATAAAAAAAAGTAAGGTCTAATGAATTTTCTTTAATTTTAGGGGCCCCAGTCCCCCCCAAAAATTTTGACCTTGATCCATCACTGCATAATTATAATAAGAATATAGGTACTTTTCATATTTACAAAATAAAGGTTATTGAACTTTTTTATTTTTCGTAAAAAATAAAAGTCGCCGAATTGCCCCACAGGGTGAGCCGATTTACCTGCCAAATTTGCAGTTTGAGAATTTGGTATATCTGCATTCAAAATTATCTAGAGCTAAAACTATAAAAGATAAATCAAAAAGTCCTTGCAAATTTGAAAGTGCAAATGATAGGCTACTAAATGATATATCCATGTTTGGATTTAAAAAATAATTTCCTAACTTTTTTCCTGTCTGACCAAAAGTGAGCCGAATAGCCCCGGTCTCCCCTACTATATCATCTTAACAAAATTTTATGGTCAACGATGTGACTGTTGTAGTAAAATTTTTTTCTAATAATTTCTATTGCAATAGTAAATATTTTTACATAAAAGATTTTAAAATTAGTTAAAATATTTTTAAGTAGGGGAGATCGAGGAGAAAAGTAACAAGCAAGTAACAAACGCTTATAACTTCTAAACCAATCAGCGGACAGACATGGTCCTAAAGTAATTTTTAATCTGTTTTACCCTCTCTACCTCCCCATATGATGAGCGAGCTGGTTCTAGAACCGTATGACCGTATGTTACTTTTTTCCTTTCTGCTGTTACTTTACACCTCACCCCTGAGGTGGAAAGTAACAAACAAAGAGCTGATTAAAAAGTCCTGCTGTTAACTATCTAATTATTATTCATGTTTAATTCCAATTTTATTTAATAGGCGAAGGTCCAAGCTTTTGATTAGTATGTTTATAGAACCTATCCGACAAATAGTTTTGACGCTATCATCAAAAAACTGATTTTTGTTACTTTCCTCCTCGGTCTCCCCTATTCTTATCTATACGAAACGTGATTAAATTTGTTTAATTTATTTTAAAATATTTAATATTATTTTAGTTAATTTTATAAAATTCAAAATAAAAATTTATAACTATAATATTAATTAGAGAAACAAATATATAATTCCAATAAAAACATAATAGATTAATTATAAATTTTGTAGTTCTTTTATAAATGGCAAAAAGCACGTGATTCTAGGTGAATGTAATGAAAAGTTGATTTTAAATAATTTTAGTTGTTTAAACAATCATTCAAATGAAATTAAATAAATTAAATGAATTTAATTTTTTTCCTTTCGCAATTTAAATAGTTGTAAAGTTTTGAGATATTTAATTAAATCAGGAAACAGGAAAAATTTTTTTTTACAGAAACTACAACTGTTAAACGAATTAAATATATGTAACCTATATAACTTTTATGATTTTTTTTTAATTAAGTTTTTGAAATTTAATATATTTCTAAGTAGACTGTTTAAAAATTAACATATATACATTGGTTTTTAAAGCTCCTTTTACAGGCTATTCGATTTGACCTGAATTCACATTTCCCAAAAAAATATAAACAAAAGAAGTATGTTTCCTAAATTATAGCTAACTAAATTAAACAACGCCCGCTGGTGCGCGATTAGCTTTTGCACATTATATTATCAACAATTATAAGTATACCTATTAATTATAATATTTAAAAATAAATAAAACCAAGTTTTATTTACATACGCCAAAATTGATAAAATTTTTGAATTGAAAAAAATGCAAAAATAATTGCAAATTTTGCAAATTAATTGAAAAAAATTGAAAAAATTAAAAAAAATGGCGAAAGTAATTTAAAAAATCATAGAAATGTCTTATGGGGAGGTTCTAGTCCAAATCGAGAAAAAAAATTATTTTTTTTTATTGCTTTATTTTTATTCTTAGGGTCTTGAAAATGTGTATGCAAAAGGATATTCCTCTATCTAATTTATTTTACGAGTTATAGCATATTAGACAAAAAAGTGCGTCGGACGAAAAACAAGTAAAAACGCGCGCTCGCACCGCCTAATAAGTGGTGTGTTTCAAAACACATAGAAAATCAGTGCTTAAATTCAGCAAAAAATGCTCTTCGAGGATGAGGAAGGAACCTTATATGGTCCTGGAATAGCTGATTAGAAGTAAAATTAAAAAAACAAACATTACATACGATTTTTCCTTCGTCAAACTTTAAACGCGTTTTTCTCTAAACACCTTTTTTTTGCGCGCGGGGCACGATTCACCTTCAACGGCTGAACCGATTTTGATGTTTGACGTCTCAAATTAAAGCTTATTCAATTTAGGGGGCCACTAGGTTGCGTTTTTTTTTTTTAAAAATTTTAGATATTGTTTATTTTACGATAAAGCAAAAAAAAAGGGGAAAAAACAGGTTTTTCTTTTTCAAATGACCCCAATATTTTTAAAGGGTCTTTTTAAAAATCGGAGGTTCATATGGCCCCCCAAATTTTATCTGGTTTAAGAATATTTTTGGTTTTTTCAGTTCAGATCATTTGGAAGGGCTGTAGAGTGCCCCGTGCACTTGGACTCCCGCCACGCACGGCTTTCTTCAGGGAGGGCTGGAGCCGCCATTTTTAATTATTTTTCCTTAAAAAAATTTTGTAAAATTTTTCAAATCTATACCAATAAATAGCATAAGAAGTTATTTCAAAAAATAATTGCGTTAACTCAAAAAAAAAAATCCTAAAATTACGTTAATTTTCGGGACTTTGGACTAAAACCTCCCCTTAAATAAAAAGTAAATAGTTTAAATTAGAGAAAAGTAATTGAAAATCTTAAAAATAAATTTAAAAATATTAGAACAATGAAAAAATGGAGAAAATAATTGAAAATTGAAAAAAAATTATTGGAATTGAAATAATTAATCAAAAATTAAGGAAATGAATTCAGAAATAATGAAAATGATTACAAATTTTAAGAAAATAATGGAAAAATAATATAAATAAGTAATTTTTAATAGTAATTAAAAATGATTTTCAAATTTGAAATTTGAAGAAAATAATTGAAGTATGATAAAAACAATGATAAGTTGAAAAAAGAAATAAAATTTAAAATAAATAATTGAAAAAATTGCAGAAATTTACATGGGTTAACTTGTCGTTCGTGCTACCAAAAGCAAAACATTGGGGTAGCAAGTTATTAGTTACAATAAGAAACAAAATGTTTTATTTAATTTACACTGCAAAAACAGGTGTCTTAAATTGTTAAAAAATGTCTTAAATTAAGACATTTTTGTCCAATTTAAGACACCTATTTTTGCGGTGTATTTATTACAGTAAAATACTGTGGTTTGTATTAAAATGTTTGTAATATTTAAATATTGAATGTTTTCTTTGATATTTTACTTTGTAAATGCAAAACCTCAAAATAAGATTATAATGTTATTACGAGAAAAATATAAAATACTTAAAGATTGCAGCCACTTTAAATGTTACCCTGTGATATTTTAAAAAAAATGGAATGTTTTTTCTCAGAGCCGGCTATAAGAAACTCTACGGTTCTCCCAAGTTTTGAAAGTTAGAAAAATTAGTATCTATAGCTTTAACTTAACAAAAACAAGGAAGGAATTTGCACTGTCTGTACTGAAGCGTGCGAACGAAAATAAATAATTAATTTTGATTTTCGTGTTATCTCATCAAAATAAACCTGGATCGATCAGTGATTTTCAAATTGGAAGCATGGAGCGGAGCAGATAAAAACTCACACGAGTACGTTTCACTATAACTGTGCCAAAGCATTAAGCAACTTTAAAAAAATAGAAGTATTACAACAACTGTCCACGTTTCACGTGAAACAGATGAGAAATAATCGAATAGCGTTAATGAAAATATTTATAGTACGCTAAGGATACTGGGAATACAGGGTTTGTCTATAAGAGGAGATAATAACGACGAAAAATCTAATTTTATGGAGATTTTCAATGCTCGTGCGGAAGACGTAACAGAACTAAAATTCTGGTTGAACAAGGATGGTCATAAGTGGCTTTATCATGATATTCGAAATGAAATTCTAGATTTGATGGCCACTACAGTATTATCGGAAATCATGTCAGAGATGAGAAAAGCGCAATGTTTCTCAATTTTATTACACAGTAAAAAGAAAACCTTAAAATTGGATTGAACGTACTTTCAGCATTGCCTTAAATTCATCATGTTTCTTATTTTATGACATTAAAATAGTAGAAAGTGAGGTTAACAAGACGGATTTAAGTTTAAAAAAGAATCTAAGTATAAAATTCGACAAAAATGGTCTGACTTTTCCATACGAAAAGAAAGTAAGATTCGTTTTAGCTGAATTTCAGGCAAGTTTGTCGGAGTTCGACGTCCGCATGGGAGGTGGCAGTGTTACTGCGCATGTCCTTTGCTAAAATGTGTTCTCGTGCACTTCGTAGTGACGCCGTTTTACATTTTGTCGTTTCGTGAGCGTCTTCCTGTGCCTTCATCTATGGATTTTACTATTTTATTACCTTTCAACTTCAACTTTGTATTTCTCGTGTATGTTTAAGTGATGTGTGTCTTTATTTTTAAAACAGTGACATAAAATTGTCAACTACATATTATGTTAATTAAATTATATGTGCTTTTAGACTTTTACGAATTCACGGTGTTGAAGTTTGGAACACTTTTTTCTCTCAGTATACACTCAGAGAAAAGATATATTTGTCTCAGAGTCAAATAAAGGCCATGTTGTTTTTTGTGAATATGTGTGTGTACTATGTTAAATGTTCATATAATAAATCATTTTTCACTGATATATTTTAATTCCTTTGTAACTATTATTTACCATTTAGAATGTAAGCATATGAGTTAAGCTAAATTTAATTAATAAGCTGTAGGAATTTCATCCTACTTAGATACTGACTTTCCGCCTTTATGCGCGGAATTCACTGACCATCCGCCATGAGCAGACTGAATTTTAGTTCTCTTGTCCATTACTTCCCGAGAAAAAGTGACAGATTTTTCAGCAAACATTGAGCGGGTTTTACGTTTTTCAGGTTATGCTGAAATTAAGTTTTAGTGTTCTTCCTTTGATCACACCTGAAATTCCGCCAACTTGTGAGCGGATTTTACGGTTTTCTTTTTACTGAATGAAACTTCTGACGCATCCCTAACTGAGCAAGTCTCAAAACTCGGAGACTAATGTTATGACGGAGCATCAAATGTTTCTGGCAATATTTCAGGATTGAAGACAAGGATTCGAGAGGAAGAATCTCGAGCGTCATTTTTTCACTGTAATGTTCATAATGTTAATCTTTATGTCTAAAATGCCATCGAAAAGGTGTTGGCAGCAAAAAAATGCATTCATACAACTAAAGATTTGATCAACTTTGTGCGAGACTCACCGAAACGCATTTCCCAATTTTAAGAGTTGCAGGCTGAATCAGGAAAAGAAAATAACAACGATTTACCTTCTCTTGCAACCTACTGTTCAACCAGGTAAGTTAAGATAAGAAACATTAATTTATTACTGAACTTATTATAAAATTTAATTTCTATTTTGCAGTTGGGTGGTTCGAATAATGTCTTTAAAGACTATAATGGCATATTACGCATAATTAATGTAATTTTTTAAGGATCGATCGAAGGATAATGACAATAGCGTCGACAGTAGCGTCTCGGTCAAAGCTGCGGGCTTTAATAATTATATATGGAATCGTTCGATTGCATATTTTATGTAACGATGATGATTGAATTATTTGATCACATTATTAAATAAAGTATTACAAAGGTCGGAACTTTATATCATCGAATCTTATGAAAAAATAGAAGCTGTAACTAACGCTTTAAGTCTTTAAGAGTTTCCATCGACTCAAAAGTTTAACAGAATTTGGCAAAAATGCGTCGAAACCATCAAAAGTCTTAATCTGGAAGAACCTAAACTTCCACGTCAGCGCAAAATTCTTAAATGTTTAGATAGTAGTACAAACGCTAACTACAAATTCTAAGCAGCGTTAGAAATTTATAGAAAAGCATACTTTGATGTTTTCGATCAAATAATTGTATCACTAAAAATAGATTTGATAATGATTCTGCACTATTTTTCAAATAGCTATTGGTCATCCTGTTAATGTAGATAGTATTATAGTATTTTATAAAAATGACTTCAGCAAAGACACATTGTTAAGCGACAGGAGCATGTTTTTGCAATTATTAGACAGACAAAATGTCAAAGTAAAAAACTTAAGGGAGGTTGTAGATTTTTTAAAGAAATATGACTGATGCAGAGGATAATTTTCTCCGATTTCGTGCGTTTTTTTCGACTGCCCATAACAATTCCAGGATCATTGTCTTCAAATAAAGGAAGTTTTCTTCTCTTCGTCGGATTAAAAACTATTTAAGATCATCGATGTTACAAGATCGTCTAAATAATATAGCCATCTTAAACGTTTATGATGAAATGTTCGATAAACTTAATTTAGAAAAACTTTTAGATAAATTTATTTTAAAAATTGGAAAACGTATAAAACGGTTTTCGCATTAAGCGAATCAGGAATCAGTGGCGGATCTAGACAAGGTTTTTGGAGAAGGCATTACATGAGAGAGTGCTATCTCTTTCTCTTTCATTCTCAAATATAAGGCTTTTGAGGGGGATCCGCCAATGGAGCGAATAGTATTTTACTGATTATTGTGATATAATCAATGTGTATAAATTATATTAGATATACTAAGAGAATCGCCATAACATATTCTTTTTTATATTTCCCTAGAATTTCTTTACACTTGCAAAGGCGGATCCAGACGAGGGTTTTGGAGGGGCGATATATGAGATAGAAAGAGACAACAATATAGTGCTATATCTTTCTTTCTCATAGGATAATCTAAGACTTTTGGGGGGGGGGGGGCTATCGCCCCCATCGCCCTTCGCTGGATCCGCCCTTGTACACTTGACTCTTGCATCATTTGCATTCGATCTTTTTACACTCTCGAGTCTTTTAAATGTTTTTTCTCAAACCTTTTTCTTTTAGCAAGCAAAGTGATGCCGTCGATCGAGATTTTCCAAGCCCAATACAATACCAAGCCAATATTTCTACTTTTGCTTGTTTTCATCTCGATCGACTTTTTCTTGGCTTGGTTGAAATCTTGGTGAAAGGATTCTTGAGGGAATCTTGAGTTGATCTTGGTTTTCAAACTCAAGATTTTTACCAGATGTGCTTTTCCTTTGAAAATAATAGCAAAACGAGTTTACTCTGGATGGTGAGGCTGGTCCAGGTAGTTTCGGACAATAGCGCTATCATAAAAAATTTACTGCTTCTATTGTGATGTGAAAATCTTGAAATTGCAAGCCAAGATCAATCCAAGACTTGATTTTTCAATCCTAAACCAAGCCAATACAAAACCAAGATTTTGCTCTTGAGAACCAAGATCAACCCAAGAAAGTTACTGGGCCTCTCAAGCCAAGATCAAGAAATTCTTGTCTTGAACGGCATCACTAAGCAAGCCCCAGTGTACCCCAACTTTGTTATGATTTGACCAATGAGGTTAAAGTATTAACTGTCTTAATTTGAAATGAATGACTATCAAAATGTAAAATTTTTATTTTTAAGTGAAAATGAAGTTCTTGTAGTGCTATATTATAAAGCTTAGTGATACAGTATAGAGGCTCAACCCATCTAGTTTGTACGTCGCGAATGCTCGCCGACCATTACATTACAAGCTCGGCTCGCGTAGTCTGCACCCACCTTAACACACTATATTTTCTAACTAACACGAAAGAGTTGAATCTATTGTTAAATAAGTTATAACTAACTTATTACGCATGAGGAATAGAAAAATAGTGTTATGATAATTAGGCATGCGAAATAGTGTTTTATGACTATTACGAATGCGGAATAGTGTTTTATGATAATTACGCATGCGGAACAGTGTTTTATGATAATTACGCATGCGGAATAGTGTTTTATAATAATTTCACATGCGGACTAATGTTTTATGATAATTCCGCATGCGGAATAGTGTTTTATGAAAATTTCGCATGAGTAACTACCGTGCGGCGTTTTCATAAAACACTATTCCACATGCGTAATTACCAGTGCCGGCTTTAGGTTAGTCCGAGACTGTTCGGCCACACTACGGCGCTGAGTCTTAGGGGGCGCCGTGGTTTTCAAAAGAGCGGTTTCAAAAAAATTTGATAACTAAAAAAAAAGTTAAAAACTGACAACAAGAAAGAAAAAACTACTAAAAAGGGCACTATACAAATTTTCGCACGGGAGCGCGAAATATCTAATGCCGGCACTGGTAATTACAATTAAACACTAATGGGCCTACTTTTCCAAACCAGTAGTTTTTTCCGTAATTTACTTTCGCCACACTTTTTAATCCAGAAATTTGCAGTTTCAGAGCCGGTGTTGGAGAAATGATTTTTAACACCATTTTTCATTATTTTACTCCAAACTATTGACAAAAGATTCTATATATGGACAAAACGATTAAGGAGGGGGGGAGGGGGTAAGGTTTGACAACTTTTTTTCCATTTTTTTATTTATTTTTGTGTCCGAAAAAACAACATCTGAAGAATATTGTATTAAATTTTTAAGTCATTCGGAGCAAAACTAACGAAGTTACAGTCGGTTGAATGACCGTAACTCTAACTTAGTTTTGTGCGCCTTTTTAGCTCGCGAGATCAAAGAAGGCAGAGTTTTACGTAGACAGGAGCAAAAAGATGCCTTAGATATAACGTAGATGATAGTGATGTACTGTATGAACCCGGCATCGATGATTTTTTTTGAATATTTTTCAAATGACATACTTTTATATAATAATATGTAAAATAAATCTACAGTAATAATTTCTTCTAAAAAAATTCATGAAAAAAGGTCTTTTTTAGACGAAACAAACCTTGCCCCCCCCCTTAAATAACTTTAGGATATTTTATAAATAAATCAAATTTGCATTTAAAATTTACATCAACCCCGGTGTAAATTTTTCATCAACTTTGTTTATAAAATTTCCGCAAACATATTTTTATCTTCTTATAAAAGACCTTTGAAAGTATGTCTACAGTGAAACTGAATAATTAACAAATCTTTTTTATTAAATTCTGAATTTTAATGAAGCGCTGACTAAAAGATTAGCGTTCTTCGTTGTAAACTTATCCAGGGTGGCTATCACGTAACTTTGAAAACGAAAACGAAAAAGCAAGTTCGCGAATTTGCGATTTCGTTTTCCCTTTCGTTTCGAAATTTGCGTTTTCGTTTTTAAATTACGTAACAGGACCTTAGCTTGACGGTATTTAAGAAAGAACATTACGTTCATTATTCTATGGCAAAAATTATGAATCTTTCAAAATTTAGTAAAGTATATACGAAAAACATGCACTTCTGTCCCCAAATTTTCTGTCTTTTTTGTAAAGCTCCATATAAATAGTTTTATAGTCTATACACTGCAAAAACTGTTGTCTTCTAAGTGTCTTATGTTAAGACATTTCGATGTCTTTATTGTATCTAATAAGACGCAAAAAGTGTCTAATTTGAAGACATTAATTGCGTCTTAGACACCAAAATGTCTTAAAAATAAGACACTTAGAAGTCAGCAGTTTTTGCAGTGTAGACATCAATATAAGCGAGTCTTTTGCGAACTTTATTTTTCCAAAGATCGGTAGTGTAAACCAAGTGAAAGAAACAAGCCACTCTAGGACCTTTATAAGTGAGAACCTCTATATATTTGTGATAAAAGATGGACGACATATTAACATTTTTTTGCAGTTTCATATTCCGAATTCCAATTCTTAATATAACTAAATAAACTTTATTTCAAATATCGCTTAAAAAATGAAATTTATGTTCTTATGATAAGTGCACGTCGAGTCTAATAATAATTAAATGACATTGCATCCGGTTCTCACAAGCAGACATGCTTTACAATGCTTCTTTGAACGAAGGATTTATAGGTTTCTGTAACTATACGAATGAATAGTCGCGGAGGATCTTCCTTTATGTCTGTTATGTACCCAAAGCTATTTCCAGCTTTTATCCTCGGAAGTTCAAATAAATTTATACATCCTGTCACACCTGTGCTTTCACTTTACAATAATATTACATATATTTACTTTTTTTATTTAGTGACTTTTGATTTTAAACTTTCACAATAAAATATTTTTTTACCAAAATTTTATAATAAACCAGGATATATCAATAAAACTTTTCTTTTTTACATTAATAGCTTAGGAAAATTGACATTTTTAACGCAGCCAATATGTCAGCGCTTCTCTTTAATAAAATGCTTATTCAATTGGCAATAATAATATAATTATATCGCGGAACAGTTCAATATCGAAGCTTATAAGTTGTTTGTGTAATATGATTCCTATTTAGCATTAGGAATTATACAATTCTAACTGAAATTTCCTTTTAATAAAGGTAATTCATTCTTTAATTTAATTAATTAATCTTTTTTTCTTATCTTTTAATTCAAATTCAAGTTTATGCAAATAGTAAATAATAAAGCGCTAATTCAATAATGGCATTACTGCATGTTTTTCATCTTTAGTTAATTTAACTTTTTCTATTATTATGTCACCCAAAAAAATGCCTAGTAAATATTACGACATTTTAACAACTTTTGGTACTTCCAGGAGGCCCCTATTAACAAACATTAATTGAAGTAACTTTGATATTGCAGAGAAAAATATTAGTTAATGTAGTTAGGAGCCGTGTATAAATTACGTTAGTGAGACGGGGTGAGAGGTGTATCAAAACCTTACGAATCGTTATGAGAAGGGGAGATGGGGGAGAGAAAAATTTCTTACTAATTCTAGGGTATGAATTAGAGGTTTTCTACTAATAAATTAGCGAAAAGTGAGCTACTACTAAATTAGTAAGAATTTTACCATTTTTTTATTAGAAAACTACTAATTAAATTACACTGAGAGAAAATTATAGTTATGGGTAACATAATGATGTTCACGGTAACCATATTTAATGTTACAAATACGGACAGCTATCTAGATAGTAACAGTTACCACCAGATTGTACGGAGTAACATCTTGATAGTACGGGGTACAATAACTATATTTTTTTAACATCATTGATGGTAGCCAGTAGCATAATGATAATACCGTATAACATAACCTTTTTAACATTAAAATCTTACTATCCGTTTCTTTCAGTGTAGTAAAAAAATCTACTTATTTTAAAAGTAAAGTTTCACTATCTTAATTAGTAGTTTTCTATACGAAAAAATTAGTAGTTTTCTACTAAAAAATAAGTAAAATTCTTGACTTACTTTTCAGTAATTTTTAGTAGAAAACTACTAATTGATAGTAGAAAACTACTAATTGATAGCAGAAAACTACTAATTCAGATTTAGAGAGCTCGTCACTGATTATCCAAAACATAGTAAACTTTTTTTTAATTACAAAAGAACAAAATAGTAGATTTGTATAAATTCACTTAAATATTATCTTTTCAAATTCCAAAGAATATTTCTTTAATTTTATTTTTTGGGTCCCTAAAAAGAGACTAAATTTCATTAAACTATAAATGAAATTTAGATAATATAATATAATATTATTTTTTCTTAAGGGAATAAAAAAGTTTGCACATAATTTATACTTAATACATAGGGGAAATGGGCAAATTCCCCTAAATATAGGGGAATTTGAAGTGAGAAAAGTAATATTGAATGAATACGACTCCCCAACCGAAATTTTCAATATTGTACAATTGTTGAATATTGGCGCAGTACCGCGCCAGTTGCATCTGCCGACACTTGGCGTGCCTAAGTTGGCGCATTAATATACCAGTACTGCGCCAGCAGTATTACCTTAGTAATACCTTTCCAGTACTGAACCAATATTGGCGCAGTACTGACGAAAAAAGCTAAAATAAGTATAGCCTGGAATAAAGATCTTAATTTTTTTTTGTATGGAAAATAAAAAAAGATTTAAAAAATGCAAACTATACCTGTAAAATACTAAAATTATTTTTGTTTGGTCATTATTAAGTATTCTTTAATTAATATTATTATTATTGTTATAAATATTATTATATTTTGTATTAATTTTATATGTATTTAATTATTCATTTATAATTATAAATAGTTACAATAAGTAGTTAAATAGATGAACAATTAAATATTATAAGAATATTTCTTAAATATGCGATTACAGTTAATTAATAATAATAAATTTAATCTTTATCATTGTATTCAGGTATTTTTTTGGATCATGTTTAAATAGAAAAGCAGCTTATATACAAGGTCCAACTTACAAAGCCCGTACTCATTAGTCGTGTTAGCTCAGTCGGATAAAGCGTCAGCATTGCGTCCGTTTCAGGGTTCGATTCCTATAAGTGTGCGATTTTTCATTTGTATATTTATAAGTGCGTTATTTAGGTCCAAACAATTTTTAAATAGTTATTATAAAGAATAAATAAATAATGTATAAAATAAAAGTGTAAATATTATTAACAATTACATTTTTATAAACAAATTGTTGAATTCTAGGGAGTGATAATATCTTTTATAATAAATTTATAAGAACATATTTTATTAATACGTGAAATTAATTTCCCGTAACAGTTGAATAGTACACTAGAAATAAATTCAATATTATACTATTATTATAATAATTATACTATTATATATATATATTATATATTATATATACTATATATAATATAGTATTATATATATATTATATATAGTATATATTATATAGTATTAGTATTATATTAAATACATATAAAATTAATACAAAATATAATAATATTTATAACAATAATATAATATATTATAATATTATAATAATAATATAATTATTATAATAGTATACTTAGTATTATATTATTGTACCATTACTGCGCCAGTGTTGGTATGCCGTACTGCACCAGTATTGACAGTCAGTACTGATTAGCGTTATCATCCCAGTATTCCATCAGAGTTGCGCCATTATTGGCCCCCCAGTACTGCGCCAAGACTGTCCAATAATGGCGCAACTCTGATGGAATACGAGATAATAACGCTAATCAGTACTGACTGTCAATACTGGTGCAGTACGGGAAATTAATTTCACGTATTAATAAAATATGTTCTTATAAATTTATTATAAAAAATATTATCACTTCCTAGAATTTAACAATTTGTTTATAAAAATTTAATTGTTAATAATATTTACACTTTTATTTTATACATTATTTATTTATTCTTTATAATAACTGTTTAAGAATTGTTTCGACCTAAATAACGCACTTATAAATATACAAATGAAAAATCGCAAACTTAAAGGAATCGAACCCTGAAACGGACGCAATGCTGACGCTTTATTCGACTGAGCTAACACGACTAATGAGTACGGGCTTTATAAGTTGGACCTTGTATATAAGCTGCTTTTCTATTCAAACATGATCCAAAAAAATACCTGAATACAATGATAAAGATTAAATAATCGTATATTTAAGAAATATTCTTAAAAATTTTAATTTTTCATCTCTTTAACACTTTAAGGACGGGATGCACACTTTTTTGTAGGTACTCATTTTCAACGTTAATTTTCTCTATTTTTGGAGGTTAGTGAAACGAACCGTACTTTTGAAAATTTCAAGATGGCAGATCCAAAATGGCGTGCAACAAAATTTTTTTTTCAATGTATGAGATGAAATTCAAAATGGCTGATCCAATATGGTGGACGATATTTTGAAAGAAAATAATAGAAAGTACGCTAGTAAAGATGAATAGTGTACGCTTCATTAAAAAAAATTTTTATTTTCATGAAAATAAGTGTCTAAATGTTTTTTGACTCTCTAATCACGAATCTAAACTCAGATTTCAAAACTTCAAAATGGCTGATCCAATATGGCGGACAATATTTTGAAATTCGATCAGATTTGTTTAGGGCTGTGCAACAACCCGACTGTTTTGGTATGGGGTCGGGCCCCGACCAAAATGTAGTCACAAATGAATTCGGGGACCCGAAATATTCGAGAACTCGAAAATCCAAAAGGACTCGAACGAATCGGGAACCAGGAAATTTTAAGAACTCGATCTTACAGAACATGATTTGGTCCCCTAGTTCACCAAGCAACACATACATGCGCAGTAGAGTTCCAAATACCAAATATATGCGAAGTAGTGTCCAACGCACGAAACACAAGCGCACTAGTGTTCCACGCACTAAATACATGCGAAGTAGTGTTCCACGCACTAAATACATGCGCAGTAGTGTTCAACTCACTAAACACAAGCGCACTAGTGTTCCACGCACTAAATACAAGCGCACTAGTGTTTCACGCACTACAGTAGAACGTCTGTAATTTCAACATTTTGGGAGGGCTTGAAATTATAGACGCTGGGTCTTTTGAGGAGAAAATTGTTGTGCAGTAAGTTTCTTCGCAAGATGTTGACAGGCAAGAGAGTTCCGCCATTTATAAACGTCATGGTTTGACTATATGGTGGGGGGCCAGAATAGGAGAAACTTGAAATTATAGGACCTTGAAATTATAGACGTTCTACTGTAAATACATGCGCACTAGGGTGGTCCAAAAACAAAAAAGTTGAAAATATTATGCTCTCACCCCCCAGGATTGTTCTATATCGAAAAAAAATTACCCATTTTTTTTGTTTTTATTTTTTTTTTAATATTTAGAGGTCGCTCAAAGTGCTCGAAGTTTCCCATGCAAAATGCATGGGAAAAAAAACTTTTTCGTAGAATTGATATAAAATCCATGAAAATTAATATTTTTTGATCGGATAATGGTGCTTCTCTTCAGGAGAGTTCAAAAAACAAGATCCAATAATTTATTAAACAATTTTTAATTATTGACTATTTTTTAAAGGTCCTTAAAAAACCCCATAAAATGAAAAAAACGTAAATTATGGGGTTTTTTAAGGACCTTTAAAAAATAGTCAATAATTAAAAATTGTTTAATAAATTATTGGATCTTGTTTTTTGAACTCTCCTGAAGAGAAGCACCATTATCCGATCAAGAAATATTAATTTTCATGGATTTTATATCAATTCTACGAAAAAGTTTTTTTTCCCATGCATTTTGCATGGGAAACTTTGAGCACTTTGAGCGACCTCTAAATATTAAAAAAAATAAAAACAAAAAAATATGGGTAATTTTTTTTTCGATATAGAACAATCCTAGGGGGTGAGAGCAAAACATTTTCAACTTTTTTTTTTCCCATGTATTTTTGGACCACCCTAATGCGCACTAGTGTTCTGTGCACTAAATACATGCGCGCAAGTGTTCCAGGCACTAAATACATGCGCACTAGTATTCCACGCACTAAATACATGCGCAGTAGTGTTTAACGCACCAAACACAAGCGCACTAGTGTTCCATGCACTAAATACATGCGCACTAGTGTTCCACGCACTAAAAACATGCGCGCTACTGTTCTGCGCACCAAATATTTGCGCAGTAGTGTTCAACGCACCAAACACATGTGCAGTAGTGTTCCACGCACTAAATACATGCGCAGTAGTGTTTAATGCACCAAACATATGCGCAGTTCCGTGCAGAAATTTTAGTTCGGGCATCATAAGGTTCGGATAAGGTTGCCTTATTATTGCCATGGTCCCTTTAAGGAAACCTATGCGGACCCTATATTATTTGTCCCGCAGCAGACTATCCGTTCCCTATTAAGGACCCGGATTTGGAACGTGAATCTGGAACGTGATCTGGACGTGAAACGTTAAAATACTTTTCGAGATACTTTTATTAGCTAAAGGACGTGAAATATTTAATCAGATGGTTTTAAACAAATCCCATCGATTTTCAAAATATCGTTCGCCATATTGGATCCGCCATTTTGAATTTTTAAATTTTTACATCAGATTCGTGATCAGCAACCCCAAAAATCCCTGAGTAATTATTTTCAAACAAATCCGATTGAATTTCAAAATATCGTCCACCATATTGGGTCCTCCATTTTGAATTTTTGAAATCGGAGTTCAGATTCGTGATTGGAGAGTCAAAAAACATTTAGACACTTAGTGTCATTAAAATAAAATTTTTTTCATGAATATTTATAAACAAATCGATTTATTTAAAAAATGATCCACTTTTTTAAAAATCTGACGAGGTAAAGTTATAGAGTTTGTTTTTCTCAAGAAAATAAGCCATTATTGACCTAAATTGTACCATTTTTTAAAAAATGGTAAGAAAAGATATAGACTTGTGAAAAAAGTATCTTTAAAAAACGGTGAAAATTTAGCAACTTTTGTTAATTTTTGAAACATTCTTATTAAAAAACGATTGGCCGATATCTGATCAACTATTTATAGACAATAATAAGTTAAAAAATAAATTATATTAATTAATAATCGTTATTAACTGAAATACTAACTTTTGGTATAGGGACTGCCAATTTTAATTTCTTTAAACAATCTTTAAAATTGTGGATTTTGTTTATTAATAGTATTAGGCTTTTATAGGTTTAAAAAGTTGCAAAATTAGAAAAACGTTACAACTCTTTAGCTTTATTAGATGAAAAGTTGCAAATAAACAATATTAATTTGTTTAAACAATTTTTATAATTGTATATTTTAGTTTTTTACTAATATTGGGATTTACTAGGCTTAAATACTTGCAAAATTAGGAAAAAGTTACAATTCTCTAGCAATATAGGATGAAAAGCTGCAAATAAACAATATTAATTTGTTTAAACAAATTAAAAAACACATGCAGTAATTGTTATAAATTATTTGCATGTAATGAAACGAAATTCTAGTGAAAAATATTGTAAAAAGTAGTCATAAATATTTTTGAACGATTTTTTATGTTTTTTTCATTTTATGGGGTTTTTTAGGGACCTTTAAAAAATAGTTAATAATAAAAAATTGTTTAATAAATTATTGGATTTTATTCTTTGAACTCCCCTGAACAGAAGCAGCATCATGCGATCAAGAAATATTAATTTTAATGGATTTTATATGAATTCTACGAAAAAGTTTTTTTTTCCCATGCATTTTATATGGGTAACTTTGAGCGCTTTGAGCGACCTCTAAATACTAAAAAAACCAAAAACAAAGAAATAGAGGTAATTTTTTTTCGATATAGAACAATCCTAGGGGGCGAGAGCAAAACACTTTCAAATTTTTGTTTTTGGACTGTCTTATTGACGTGTACTGTACTTCTTAAAATTTTGAGGTCTGGTATATTTCTAGTATAATCTATAGTGCTGTCTACAGTGGCGTGCGCACGGGGGTGTCCAGGGTGTCCCAGGACACCCCAAATGAATCAAAAATGCTGCATTGGGACGCTGGTATACGATTATTTTTTGGTCACTTGAGGCCTCGAACAAAATATATAGTCGGTCGGGACACCCTAAATCAAAAAGTCTGCGCACGCCACTGGCTGTCTAGTATAGATTCATCAGAGTTCGAATCACAGAAAAAACAAAAGGTGATTATTATCGTGAATTAGGGTAAAATTTACCTGCATCAAAATTCACTCTGAACATTCATGCAAAAACAAAAGGTGAAAAATTACCAGCACCCATTTTAACTCCATTATATTTTCTGTGAATTGGTAACACTGATCTGAACTATTTGGTCTTGCATTCGTCTAATTGCCGGTAATAAGCTTACTGCCTAGGAAGTAGGCTTACTGCCGGATTCTTCTATTTACCTACGACATATATAAATATATACATGTTAGTTATCTAAAATCGTCACCTACATAAAAAAAAACTTTAAAACTTATTTTCGACCGTTAGAAAACAATTTTTTTGTAAAATCTACCAAATAACACTTATAAAAGGGTGATTCTTTCCTAAATTTTCAGTGCAGTGCAAATCTTGAGGAAAGTTCAGAACTATCAACTTTGACATTAATACTAAATTAGTGATACGCTGTTGGTGTGTATTTCTACCTGCACACAAAAAACAAAGTATTAAAACGAGTCTAAATTTTGGAATTCTTTTAAGGTGTAAACGAAAGAAGCCGCTGTGGGCTGAAATTCAGCAAAAGAAAATAACTTGAAAGCAATACACACAGTGGGCTGAAAAAAAGCAACACTAAAAACTAAAATTCATGCTGAAGCCAATAAATGGGCTGAATTTCAAACCTTATAATGTATTATTCTATTGTCAATTATTAAGAAAGCTGAAATTAAACCTACATTTGAATTAAAAAATAGTTATCAAATCTTCTGGATTATCTAATTATGGCTGTAAAGATTAGGAATAAAAGCATCACTGTAAAAAATAATGGAAAATTTTCCATACAAAAGTAACGAATTTTTTCTATACTTGGTATGGAAATATGTTTTTCAGTACATCAGTATGGAAAAATTTCATGACATTATGGAAAATATTCATTCTTATAGTAAAATACCCAATTTGAGTATGGAAAAATTACCTTACGACAAAATTCCATACATGGGGATGGAAGAATTACAATACATTACAAAATATTTTCATACGTGTTTGGAAAAATTCCAATTTTTTTAAAACAGTAATAATGATAAATTGTATGTAATTATAAGTGCATAATTTTTACAATAGTTAATAAAATAAAAAGTTAATGAAATAATTGGAAGAAAATATACCTATTATTACGTGCTAGATAGCGTAATTTTGTAAAATCATTTATTTCTAAAAAAAACTTTAATTATATAAATTAAATAAATTCTATTTATTTAAATAAAAATCCCCCTCAATATATTATATGTAAATAATTTTTATAATTTACTTTTGTATTAAGTATTATTGAAATTAATTATTTAAATAATATTTTATTTTTAAATAATAATATTAAATTAAAATTAAAATTAATAAATAATAATTATTTGTTAATTTTGTTTACATATATTGCAATTATTATATTAGAATATTTATTTAGAAAATATTTAGAAGTTAGGAGATTGGATTGTATAAACTGTGTATTAGTATATACAAAAGATAAATAAATTCTATTAATTTATTTTAGATAATTAATACGTTCCAGAATTATTATAATTTAAATAGCATGTAATCCAGGCCTGAACCTCCCAAAGTTATTTCTATCGACACTCAACTACCCGGCATAGCCGAGTGGTACTAATAGCGTGCGTTCACCGCGAGCGAATTCGTCTATAGGGCCGTGGGTTCGATCCCCCCTTGAGCGTGCGATATTTTAATTCATAGGTTAAGTGTTTATATGTATTAAAATTGTTAATTAGTCTTAGGTCTATAATAATTAAGTGTTTAAATGTACACTTAAAATTAAATTATAAAAATAACAATCTAAAAATATCAATTTAAATAATTATAGATTCTGCTTCTGTGGAAACAGACTTGACCATACAACGTATGGGTTTTTTTTCCATACAATCGTATGAAAAAATTGCAACAAAGTATGTTGATATAACTATACAACGTATGGTTTTTTTCCATACAATCGTATGGAAAAATAACAATAAAATATACTAATATAACCATACAATGTATGGTCTTTTTCCATACAACTGTATGGAAAAATTACAGTAATGTAAGGGTTAATTTACGGGCTGCACTCGAGTTGCGGCAGCGGTCACAATTCTAAGCGGCAATAGGGGAAGCTCTGTTCCCCCTCTTTTGCCTACCGAGTGCAGAGTTGCGGCAGCCTCCCCTCAACTACGAGTTGCGGTAACTTCCCCTCCACTATACGTTCTTCTACTCTTCCGTACGAAGCAAAGACTTACATTAGATAAGTCATATTTTGACGAAAAATCAGTTTTTAGTAACAATGAATTTGTCAGAAGAAAACGCGTCCGATACTGGAAGTATGCATACGCACAATTTTTCCTTTACACTTTCCCCAGGCTTAGGACTGGCAGCATCTTCAACTTATTTAAAAAATTTTTTATTTCTGGCGTGTTTAAAAAAATGTGGGCCACGATTGTATGAAAATTTCATTTTTTAACAATTGTTTTACTAAAAAAAAAATTGTTAAATTGATTAACTGTTGCACTTCGATTAATATCCGCATTGTCATGTGAGAAATTATTTACTTTTTCAATTATTTTTTTTTGCATTTAATTTAATAAAAGAATTACACGTTTTTTTAGAACACACCCACCTTTCAATATTATTTTGTAAAATATTTTTGAATCGAAAACTGCACCCATCAATTAAATAATAATAATCTCCGTAAACTCCTGAAGTTAGTTACTATTTATATTTATTCATCTTTTTCTGTCCACGTTTTAAAATCCAGAGTGAAGTTAATTCCTGTTTCTTTTTTTTTATTAAAAACTTTAAAACTGTTTTAGTTAACAGACAAAATATGCAGATGAAGTAGCCTTAATGACGAGATATTAATTATAAATAATAGGTACTAATTTATATATTACACAATTATATGAATTTTAATAATATTTAATAAATCTTGCAGGGTTGCCATTATTGTGCCAATTTTCAAGTATCTTTGCGATTCTGAATTAAATTTTTTCAAATATCAATTATTCTTTTCAGTCTTTAAATTATTGTCATGAATATTTAAATTTATTACACAAGTTTTCATTTACTTTTGTCATTTTTTAATTTTTTTCTCAAAATTTCAATTATTTTTTTCTATCTTTTAAATTATTGCCAGGAATATTTAAATTTTTAACACCAGTTTCTATATTCTACTTTTGTTAATTTTCAATAATTTTCTTAAAATTTCAATTACTTTTGTCATTATTCAAGTATCAAATTTTAATTTTATTGTTACTTTAAATAAATTTTTTAATTTTATATTGTAATGGGCTTTTGTCCGTAAACAACATTTTTTTTCAATTAGTTTAAAAAAATTTCAATTATTTTCTTTAAACTTCAATTATTATCTATAAATTTTTTATTTATACACCATCTTTCAATTATTTATGTCATTATTAAATCAGATTCCTAAAATCTCAATTATTTGGTCAATTTTTCAAGTATTGTCTTTAAATTTTTAATTTTATGCACCAGTTTACAATTATCTTGTTATTTCAATTATTTTTGAAACTTTTCAATAATTTTTTTAAAATTTCAATTGTGTTCTTCAATCTTCAAATTATTGTCAGGAATATCCAAATTTTCTACACAAGTTCAATTCACTTTTGTTATTTTTCAATTATTTTCTTTAAATTTCAATTACTTTTGTCATTAATCAATTATTTATGTCATTTTTGAATTCTATTTTTCATATTTTTGTTATTTTTGCCATTTTAGAATTATTTTTTACAAATTGCAATTATTTTATTTAATTTTTTTTATTGTCATAAACTTTTAAATTTCTTACACCTATTTTCAATTATTTTCATCTTTATTTTTATTATTGTCACGAATTTATTAATTTTTTTACACTTTTTTTAATTATTTTCTTCAAACTTTAATTCTTTTTTTCATATTTGAATTTTTTGCCATTTTTTAAATATTTTCTTCAAATTTCAACTATTGTCTTTAAACTTCAATTAATTTCTTTAACTTTCAATTATTTTTATCAAACTTATAATATTTTTCTTTTCTTTACAATTATTGTCTATAATTTTTTAATTTTTACACTAGTTTTGAATTATTTATTTCAATATTAAAATTGCTTTGTCAAGTTTTCAAGTATTTTCTTCAAATTAAAAATTTTTTTAAAGTTATCAATTATTTTTGTTATTTTTCAAATATTTTTCCAAATTACAACTATTTTTGTCAATATTCAAATATTTTTGACACTTTGGAATTTTTTCTTCAATCTTTTTATTAATGGCATGAATTTATTAACTTTTGAAGATCAATTTTCAAATTATTTATGTCATTATTCAATTAGTTTCTTCACATTTTAATTATATCGTTAATTTTTCAATTATTTTATACAATTTTTCAATTAATGTATTTGATTTTTTATTTTTTTACTTCATTTTTGAATATATTTCTCATTTTTCATTAATTTTTTTTCAAAATTTCAGTTATTTTGGTCATTATTTGACTATTTTCTATACATATTCATTTTTTTGATATTTTTAAATTATTTTTTTCAAGTTTCAATTAGTTTCTTGAAAACTCTATTATTTTTTTCAATTCTTCAATTATTGTCTAAAAAGTGTAATTTTTACACCATCTTTTATAATTATTTATGTCATTATTCAATTAGTTTCTTTACATTTTACTTTTTTCTTTAATATCTCAATTATTGTGCGAAAATTTAAATTTTTTACACCAATCTCAAACTTTTGTTTCAAATTTTAATTATTTTTGTCATTCTTTAATTATTTTTTTGTAACTTCAATTATTTTTGAAACTTTTCAATTATTTACTTTAAATTCCAATTATTTCGTTTCAATTTTTTTGATCATTTTTTGATTTTTTTATCAATTTTTCAATTCGGTAGTTTTGTCAAATTGAATTATTTTTGTCATTTTTTAATTATTTTCTACATATTTCAATTATTTTTGCGATTTTCGAATTGTTTTTTTCAATTTTGAATGGCTTTTTCTGCTGGCGCCCCCCAATTTAATATCAGTAATATAAAACTTGATTTTGCTTATTCACTTTTTTTTATTCAAAAACTTACTATTTAATCACTTTCTTTTCTTTTTTTTCACTATTTTCAATCTGTAAGTCCACTAAAAGCCCTCCTTATTCGATAAATATTATTCATCGATTTGTTTTATTTATTATTATATAGTTTAATTTCTAAAATGCATAGAAAACTAATCGCGCGCTTGCGCGCGTTCTAATTTTCTAGTAACTAAATAAATTACATAGAGAGTATGATAGAGTAGAGGGACAGGGGATGCAAGCGCAACTCTGTAGGGCAGTGGGAGGCTGCCGCAACTCGGTAGACGGTAGAAGAGGGAGAATAGGCATTCCCCTATTGCCGCTTAGAAATGTGACCGCTGCCGCAACTCGAGTGCACCGAATTTACGTCCAGTACATGTATGGAAAATTTACCACAAAAATTTTTTACAGTGATGTTCATATTTTAAAAAATCCTTCTTAAGAACTTATGTGTGATTTGGTTTTATATTTAAAAACTGTAAATTAACTACAGTTTTTTATAAAATCCCAAATATCTTGTGAAATTATATGATATTTAACAGTTTAATTTAGCAGAGATGTGTTGACAATTTCACAAGATATTCTGAAATAAACTATTAGAAGTTTGTTTGTACATATAATCACAAATCACGCACAAATTGATTGTTCTGAAGAAAATTGTCTACATCACTCAAACAAATAAGCACCACAAACACAAAAATTCACTACAAAATTGTTCAAAATTATCGCGTCGCGAAATTTCTATACTGGACGCATCGCCATTAGCATATGATGTTTGCTCATGCGCAAGACCCTTCTGGTGAGGTCAGGCGGTCAGGACTACTTTTAAGCCTCCGGAAAGGCTGAAAAGTATCTTCGTAAGCATATTGTGATAAAACAGCTCAACTGTGTCTGGTTTTAAGCATCAACAACTAGAAACCAGGATATTTAACACTTAATTTCCACTTTAAGACTCGATATGACTGTTATTTAGATATTTTTGCACTTTAATTCAGTTTTGGACTTAATTTAAGTCAAATCTTAAAAGTAGCCAATCATGATTTTAAGACTTTGTTTTTTGTGTGTGGGCTTCAAGAGAAATAATTCGCTCACACGGATATTTGTGTATGAATAAGAGTCGAGAGCGGACTTTAATGTAGATTGTGTTGCCCTCAGTTCTAAAACTTTTATGGTGTTCTGTGTCTCAATTTTAATGTTTTTAATTTAATTTAATTTGATTTTTGTCTAGTTTTTACAATAAAAGATTCATGACGTGCAAGACTAATTTAATAAAGCGTTTAATTAATTCCTTACTTGAAAAAATATATAATTTGAACAGTAATGAAAATAGATTCAATTATAAGTTTAAAGACATTGCAAGATAATATCGTCCAAATCTATTTAGGTATTATATGCATCTTTGAACCAATAAATGACTCGTTTGTCAGTGATTAACTATACATAGATGGAGAAATCCCTAAGGGCTTAGAAACCCCATAACGACCTTGCAACCTTCGTATCTGTACACACTGTAATATAGGGTATTCAAAAAGTGAAGTCCCTGGCGCGTACATAGGGTATACAACCGTGAAACTACTGCAGCCTGATATGAGTGAAAAGGACCATCTAATCCCATTGGGAGCGCTAATCTTTACGCGCACGACATCACGACTCCCTAAAACCTTCGTAAATAAACTATGAATACAATATAGATTAGAATGGACAATAATAATGTCCATCTTGAGAAAAGTTATTACATGACTGATTAATTATTATTAATAATATAATCACCGTTAACTGTAATAAAACAATAATACACCCAAAAAAAAATAGTTTTGGAATGAGAGGATCCTCTCAGTTGTAAAATTAAATTTATCACTCAGTAGCAATATTATAGGATAAAAAATCAATCAATCAATAATCAATCACTTCTTTGTAGAACATCATCTGACAGAAGCATAATACGTGCAATTTGTTCAATTTTTAACACTTGCAATAGAATTTTAACAAAAAGTTAATAAAAGTCTAAGTCTAAACGCAAAGACGTTATAGGCCAAAAGCAAAAAACATCGTATAGTGCAATAGCAAAGAGTATAACAGGATTAGACGGTTATTCCGGTGCAACGAGATATTAGGCCTACGCCTACTTACCCTCTCCAATCGTCTGACGTATATGACTGTTTTAATTTCAAATCATACATGCCGAATATGTTCAAAATCATGTTTAAAATGATTTTCACTGTTTTTAAGGGCAAATAATAAGACACGTATATGTTTTTGTTTTGAGAAAAACAATTTTTCGCAGACTTACGAGCATTTGAAAGTTTTAGGACAAAGAGTGATTTTTGAACGAAAACGCTAACAAATTTTTTTAAAATCACTCTAGTTTTTTCAAAAATTGATATTTTTCAATTTTTAGATGCTTCTTCTATACAAACTTAGAAATTTACAAAATTTTGTAAATTTTTAAAATGTTGGTCATTTTTTGAAAAATCAAAAAAGTCGAATTTCTCAAAAATGTAATTTCTTATTTTTTTGAAATTGTTTTTGTAGTTACTAGATATCAAAAAGAATTTTTTCCAATAGGTTTAACGTGGGCTAAACACTGTGAAAGGAGCAAGAATTTTTTTTCTTTGAAAATACAAAAAGTCATTATTTTGGCTAATGCCTCGGCTAATGCAAAGATATCTTTAAGTTGGAAAAATCACCTGGAATATTTTTTATTTGCTTTTCAAATAAATATATTTTATTTAGAGAAATGTAATTTTTAATTCCTTTTTCTATATATTAAATAGAAAAAAATTTTAAAGAAATAAAAACTATTGTTTTTGAGAAAAATCAGCTTTTTTATTTTTGAAAAATGTACATTTTAGAAATTTTTAAAATTCCTTAATTTGTAAAGGAAGAGCATTTTGAACATTACCTAAATATAAAAATTATTGCGCTGGATTAGCCAAAGTAATGACTTTTAGTATTTAAAAAGAAAATCTTGCGTCTTTCACAGTGTTTAGCGCACATTAAACCTATTAGAAAACATTCTTTTTGTTATCTATAGTAACTGGGTGATTCTTCACTGAGTGGTTACTTTTACTTCCCCACTTAATAATTTTATACCTTAGGTATATAAATATATGTTTAGTACTTTGTACAGTTATTCTTTGTTAACATGTTTATTAATATCATGATTGAAAAATAACTTTTTTTAACATCAAAAGATACGAAATGGTTAAAAATGACACAAAACTGCACTTTTTTAGGTTCTCCACATAGGACTTGTGAGATTTAATACGTTCTTTTTTCAGATGAAAATATTTTTAAAATATTTTTATCTGTTCTAATCGGCAGTTTATCTCAAAAGCTTCTTTTTTTGTGTATTGTTTTACAGTTTTTATAAATAACTTTTGCGAAAATCATTTTTAAATACTTTCTCCACCTTCTCGTTATTTGGAACAGGAGTTTACATGTTCATTATTTTTCAGCAATTTTAAACAATATTTCATTAAATGAAATACAAATTATATTCATTTAAATTAATAAACAAATTAAATATATTAACCACTTTTTCTGTATACTATAATTACAAAACACTATAAAGCGATTTACAATGAAAAGAGTCAATCTGAATGGAGACTCGTATTCTTCTTACGCACTGTGTACACAGCACTACATGTGGCGTTACATATTGAACATCTGCCTCAGTAGGATTAACGCTGCTAAAATACAAAAGTGTTGTTCAAATACAGAAACAGACGTACTCTTGAGTAGAAGGATGTCATGTGTTAATACTGTTCTTTTTTCCATATCGCTATTGTCTTTATTAGCAGTTAATGAGATTTTTTAAAGATATAGCCGAGCTAGTATTAATATTTGATTGATGCAGAGGTACGAGTTTGACACTTTTAGAAAATAATTATTTAATTTCCTCTTATTGATGAAAAGTATTTTTTAACCACGATCTTATTTTCGTAAACTCAATAGGGGAATTAACTACACGGAAAAACTGTTTTTGATAACTTTTACCATAATCACACAGTTAAAAATTTTGTGTATTTGTGTAGAAAACAGTCCTTGTTAAATTTTTTGTGTTAAAAATTAACATTTTTCGTGTGTTGATTTTACACATTCTTCAAATGTCATTTGATTCTTGAACATAACCTCAAATTTTTTAGTAGTAACTCTGTAATTTATGTTTATTTTTTTGTTGCAAAAGCATAAATTCCTTATTGAAAATTCATTTTAACTTGCAAAAGATAAAATACAATAGTAATTGCATAAAATATACACGCTTTAAATTATTATAATGCGCAAAATAAGAGGTTATAATTTGTGTACAAAATTCAACATATTTTTTTGTGTTGAATTAACACAAAGTTTTGAGTGGACCGTTTGGGACATGTGAAAAATGTTAAATTTAACACAAAATTTTTTACTGTGCATGATAGACCTCGGATTAACGCATATCGGAAAAATCATACGGCATATGCATATATTTTTCCGAGCAAATATATGCTTTGTTATACAGACCAATTAGTTCGTTTATTAATCTAGAACATTTTTTTCAAAGAAATTATGATTGGAAAATAAAAATTACAGAATTTATAGAAGGAAAAAGACTTTTTATTGTAATGCGAAAACTGAAATATCATGAATTATTCTGCGAACTTTTTGTCAATTATATACTATTTACTATATTATATTATATAGTATACATAATTCTAGGTCAATCAATTCCTTTCGTGTCAAGGCACACTGAAAAAAGTTTTTGTCAAAAACAACTATTTTGCTATAGTTGAGGACATTTTAGTTAAAATGACAAGGGTTCCATGTTAAGCTAGGAACCGAAGAGAAGTTAATTCGAATAAGTCAAATTTGTTCGACTTGTAATTCTTAAAAACAGAACAAAATTATAAATCAGATGAAATATTACAATGTCCCAGTGCAAATGACAATACAATTAATCTTTAAAATATTACCACAGCTAGCTAAAGTTTTAATAGTTTATTCTGAAAATGTCAAATCAACATAACCTTAAAATATATAGCAAACACTATACTGGTATTATTTACCTTAACCACTAATGTTTTAAAGCGAGAAAGTATTGACAAATGTATTTTAGATAATAAAGAACTTTTTGTAGTAATAAAAGCAATCGATCGCACAAATTTTGGTGTTAATATAATATAATTCCTAAAAACTTGGAGTACAAATTACACTCTTAGTTTGAATCAGTCAAAATTTGATTGATTGAATCAATCAAACAGATTTTGACTGTCGAATCAATGATTTTCATTGGCACAATAATCATGTTGATTGGTGATTCAATCGAATATTTTGATTGATTCAATCAGTAACTGAATTTGATTGATAATCAGTCAAACAGAATGACTGATTTGTCTGTTAAATTTATCTACAAACTTAAATCAGTCATTTTAACTGGTAAATCAATAATTGTTATAAAATACAATAAACATTGTATAATGTGTATTTTCAACATACCCTTATGTTTTGTTGAGTATTTTTTATTATAACCATTATTATAACTAATCACAGTTATTAGACAATATTTTTGAAATAATAGTAGCGCGTAGCTTATAACGACAGTTCGTAAAATATATATATTGAGCGTATGGCATAATGGTTAGAGCGTTGGGCTTTAGGCCCAAGGCTCGCGCGTTCGAGACCCCTCAGAGTCAAATATTTTAATTTGTAAGTTGAGCGTTTAGTATTAAATTGTGTATGTTGAGTTTGTCAACATATGATATAAGAATGTTATAAAACAATATTAATAATAAATAACAAGTATTCTGGATAGTAAATAAAAACAAAAAATCTGCACTACGGACAAAATGTTACTAGTTAAAGAGATTCAAGGTTTATTTTGATTTAGTATTTTTATTTTTCAAAAATAAGGTGTTTTTTCTTAAAAGATATTAAAATTATAGCAGAATTATTATACCAACAAAAATGATTGAATTCTTCAGTATATTTGACTGATTCAAATCAATCACGTTGTTTGACTGATTTAAAACAATCAATTTAATTGGTCCACCAGTGAGCGAGTCTACATTGATTGAATCAGTCAAATTTGATTGACAAACAATCAAATTTGATTGATTGAAACTAAGAGTGTACACACAAAAAACAAAGTATTAAAACGAGTCTAAATTTTGGAATTCTTTTAAGGTGTAAACGAAAGAAGCCGCTGTGGGCTGAAATTCACCAAAAGAAAATAACTTGAAAGCAATACACACAGTGGGCTGAAACAAAGCAACACTAAAAACTACAATTTATGCTGAAGCCAATAAATGGGCTGAATTTCAAACCTTATACTGTATTATTCTATTGTCAATTATTAAGAAAGCTGAAATTAAACCTACATTTGAATTAAAAAATAGTTATCAAATCTTCTGGATTATCTAATTATGGCTGTAAAGATTAGGAATAAAAGCATGTTCATATTTTAAAAAATCCTTCTTAAGAACTTATGTGTGATTTGGTATTATATTTAAAAACTGTAAATTAACTACAGTTTTTTATAAAATCCCAAATATCTTGTGAAATTATATGATATTTAACAGTTTAATTTAGCAGAGATGTGTTGACAATTTCACAAGATATTCTGAAATAAACTATTAGAAGTTTGTTTGTACATATAATCACAAATCACGCACAAATTCATATTGTTCTGAAGAAAATTGTCTACATCACTCAAACAAATAAGCACCACAAACACAAAAATTCACTACAAAATTGTTCAAAATTATCGCGTCGCGAAATTTCTATACTGGACGCATCGCCATTAGCATATGATGTTTGCTCATGCGCAAGACCCTTCTGGTGAGGTCAGGCGGTCAGGACTACTTTTAAGCCTACGGAAAGGCTGAAAAGTATCTTCGTAAGCATATTGTGATAAAACAGCTCAACTGTGTCTGGTTTTAAGCATCAACAACTAGAAACCAGGATATTTAACACTTAATTTCCACTTTAAGACTCGATATGACTGTTATTTAGATATTTTTGCACTTTAATTCAGTTTTGGACTTAATTTAAGTCAAATCTTAAAAGTAGCCAATCATGATTTTAAGACTTTGTTTTTTGTGTGTATCCTTGTCATTTTAACTAACCTTCCATAGTTGGCGCCTTAACTAACAAAGAAAAATGGTTGATTTCTTGTAAATGGGTGCAAGGTATTTTTTACAGTGCATATACTTTTTATTCATTACGTTGCATTCTTAGCATGAAAAAACGTTTTGTCAAAAAACAATATTTTTCGATGAAGAAAGATGCTTAAAAATTTGATTATAGATTTTCAAAAATCATTGTGTCTAAATTTAGATATTTATGAGCTAAATAGGCCATACAAATTTTATTGAAATCCGTTGAAAAGTTCTCGAGATATCCTTCGCGAAAAAAAAGTTACAACACACACATATGTACAAACTAGGGTGGTCCATCAGAACGAAAGTCTGAAATGTTCTGCTCCTACCCCCCAAAAAGTTTCCAAATCGAAAAAAATACCCCTATTTTTTTTAAATCGAACAATATTTAGGGGTGGCTCAATCCCCTTGAAAAACTATTCCCATTGATTTTACATGGGAAAAACGCACTTTTTCGTAAATTCGCTACAAAATCCTCAAAACTCACTCAAAACATCAATTCAGCGAATCACGACTTGAAAAGTTCTCAAACAACAATATTCCATAATTTATTTAATAATTTATTAATATTAACTATTTTCTATAGGGTTAATAACAACCCCCATAAATGCAAAAAAGTGATAATTTTTTTTAAATTACAAATTAATAGTTTCTTTAGGATTTTTTAACAAAATTGTTGCATATCGTCAATTTACGAATGTTTATATAGATATTTCATGCATTTTTCATTTGTTTAAACAATTTATTGTTGTTAATTTACAGCTATTATTCAAATAAATCTAACGAGTTGTAATTTTTTCTGACTCAACTATTTTTTACATTTAAAATTAAAAAAAGTATTCAGTAAAATTAACCACAACAACAATTTGCAATTGTGTAAACAAATTATTGTTAATAATAATTAATTCTCTACAAATACATCTAGAAAGACACAACTGTTTTGTAATTTTACAAATTAATGGGCTCTGGCTAGAATAAGGAAAATTATTGACTGTAAATTATTAATTTTTATTTGTATAAACAATTTATTATTGTTAATTTCAACTATCATTCAAATAAACCTAGCGAGCTGTAGTTTTTTCTGACTTAACTATTTTTTATATTTAAAATGAAAAAAGGATTAGGAAAAATAACCACAACAACCATTTGCAATTGTTTAAACAAGTTATTATTAATAATTATTCATTCTTTACAAATGCACCTAGAAAGACACAAATTTTTCCTAATTTTACAAATGAATGAGCTCTGGTTAAGAAAAAGAAAAATTATTTACTAAAAGTTATTATTTTTACTTTGCTCAAAATATTTATTATTGTTTAAAAACAAATTATTGTTGATATTAATAAACTATTTACAAATAAACCAAGAAAGATACAAATTTTTCCTTATTTTACAAGTTGTGTCGTTCTAGGAAAATTTGTAAAGAATTTATAGTTATTAAGAATAATTTGTTTAAACAATTTTACGTAATGGCTACGGATAACTTTGTTAAATATCTTATTGCTTTCAAAATTCAAAATGACCATGGTATGAAAACTACAAATCGCTACACTGTTAAAAAAAAGAAACGTACTTTACACCAAAAAGTGCGAAGAAAATGCAATGCATCCTTAAAAGTGTTGATTTTTTGTAAGTTACACTTTTAAATTGCAACGCCAGTGTTACGGTGCGAAGTTGTTATGACACATGAGACATCAACACTGATTGGTGCGAGTGCCACTCGCGATTACACATAACCTACAATCACATCCATAAAAACACAAATTCTAAACTATCAATACACATTTTTACTCAAAAGTCATACACTCAAGTTAATATTTAAAATTGTCAAGAGCACAAATGATATTACACACAGCTAAACAACAAAGCCACAAACGTTTTAATGGTTATGCTCAACAGAATTGACAACGCAAACATAACATATGACCATATGCAGGGATCACAGTTTCTCCCCTTTTTCACCTAATCCCCTTTTTTCCCCCTTTTCCCCTTATTTTCCCCTTTTTTTTAGAAAAATCACCTAAAACACCTAAAATCAACATTTTTCTCTTCTTTGACCTTCTTTTTTTAAAAAAGTTTATATTTTTTCACTTTCGGAAATGCAAAAATTTATCCTTTTTTAGGGTGTCTGTAGAATGATGAGAAAGTAGTTATTGAATTTAAATGTTTAAAAATAATTTTTAACTTGAAATGGTTTTTTATTATTATTTATTGAACTTATTTACATTTTAAACAGGAAACATAAAAAAATCATAAATAAATTAAAATTATTTTAAAAAGTTATATAATTTTCTTATTACCATGTATTCTTAATTTATTAATTAAAGCAAATTAATTTATTGGATAAAAAAATTTTTTAATAAATATTTTTTACTCGTTTTAAACAAATATTACTAGTTTTGCATCATAAAATAAAACCATGTATTCTTGCTGAAATACATCAAATTTATTTTATTAGATGAAAAAAAATTGTTTATGAAATATATTTATTTATTTCAAACAAAAATTAATTGTTTTGAATTAGAAAATATAAAAGTACAATAAAAGAGATTAATAAAAATAATTTGAATTGATTTTGTTATATTTCGCTGAAAGATTTTTAATTTAATTTCTTTAACATTATATCAGAAAATTTTACATCACAGATTTTTATGTTTCCTGTTTAAAATCTAATTATTAAATAAATAATTTAAAAAACCATTTGAAGTTGAAAATGATTTTTAAAAATATTTAATTGCAACAACCATCTTCTCGTCATTGAACAGACAACCTATTAAAAGATAAATTTTTGTATTTCCGAAAGTGCTCTTTCTTTTGAAATTTTCATTAACAAATTAAACAAAAAAAGACTAAATTACTTAATAAAACTGTTTTGAAAAAAAGAAACATTAAAATTTTGTAAAAGAAAACTTAAATTATTAATATAACCCTTTTTTCTTAATTTCCAAAATCCCCTTTTTGAAAATCGAAATCCCCTTTTTTACCTAAAATTGAACGAAGAAACCACTGTGATCCCTGCCATATGACATACCAATTTTTTGTAAAAGAAAATATATTTTTCAAATTCTATTCTATGTGGCACTTAAAGATCCTAAGTATTTTTTAAATTCTTGAACATATGTTCAAATAAAAACAAAATTTAAGAAGAAATTAACAAAAATATATTTATAATTTATGGAAACAAAAACGGTTCTAAAACAAGAGGCAACATATCAATTTTTGTAAAGCACAATATTTACTTGAAATTCTATTCAACATGGCACAAAAAGTTGCTACATATTTTTCAAATATTCTTTAAGATATTCTAATTTTCTAAATTCAAAACTCTATTTAATGATATTCTTATAAATTATGGAAACAAAATCAGGTTTTAGACTACAGACCAAATCAAAATTTTTGTAGAATTGAATATTTTTTACACATTCTATGGGAAATAAATCTCCTGAATATTATTTTAGAATCTTTAAGAAAATCCAAATTCAAAAAAAAAAAAAAAAAAGATGATATTTTTATAATTTATGAAAACAAAATCAGGTCTTAGACTAGAGACCAAATATCAATTTTTGTAGAATCGAATTTTTTTTTACAAATTCTATGGCAAATAAATTACCCAAATAGTGTTTTCGAATCTTTAAGAAAATCCAAATTCAGAACAATAAAAAAAAATTGATGATATTTTTATAATTTATGAGAACGAAATCGGGTCTTAGACCTGAGACCTAATATCAATTTTTGTAGAATGAAATATTTTTTACACATTCTATGGAAAAGAAATTTCCTAAATATTATTTTATAATCTTTAAGAAAATCCAAATTCAGAACAATATTTAAACAAAATTGCTGATATTTTTATTATTTATCAGAAGAAAATCAGGTTTTAGACCAGAGACCAAATGTCAATTTTTGTAGAATCGAATATTTTGTACACGTTCTATGGCAAATAAATTTCCTAAATATTATTTTAGAATCTTTAAGAAAATCCAAATTCAGAATTGAATTTAAAAAAAAATAGCTAATATTTTTATTATTTATGAGAAGAAAATCAGGTTTTAGACCAGAGACCAAATGTCAATTTTTGGACAATCGAATATTTTTTACACATTCGATGTCAAATCAATTTCCCAAATATTATTTTATAATCTTTAAGAAAATCCAAATTCAGAATTGAATTTAAAAAAAATAGCTGAAATTTTTATTATTTATGAGAAGAAAATCAGGTTTCTAGAGCAGAGACCAAATGTCAATTTTTGTAGAATCGAATATTTTGTACACATTCTATGGCAAATAAATTTCCTGAATATTATTATAGAATCTTTAATAAAATCCAAATTCAGAACAATAAAAAAAATTGATGATTTTTTTATAATTTATGAGAACGAAATCGGGTTTTAGACCTGAGACCAAATATCAATTTTTGTAGAATCGAATATTTTTTACACGTTCTATGGCAAATAAATTTCCTAAATATTGTTTTAGAATCTTTAAGAAAATCCAAATTCAGAACAATATTTAAACAAAATTGCTGATATTTTTATTATTTATGAGAAGAAAATCAGGTTTTAGACCTGAGACCAGATATCAATTTTTGTAGAATTAAATATTTTTTACACATTCTATGGGAAATAAATCTCCTGAATATTATTTTATAATCTTTAAGAAAATCCAAATTCAGAATTGAATTTAAAAAAATAGCTGATATTTTTATTATTTACAAGAAGAAAATCAGGTATTAGACTGGAGAGCAAATATCAATTTTTATAGAATCGAATATTTTTTACACATTCGATGGCAAATAAATTTCCCAAATATTATTTTAGAATCTTTAGGAAAATCCAAATTCAGAATAATAAAAAAAAATTGATGATATTTTACAATTTATTTGAACGAAATCGGGTTTTAGACCTGTGACCAAATATCAATTTTTGTAGAATCAAATATTTTTGAACATTCTATGGAAAATAAATCTCCTGAAAATTATTTTATAAACTTTAAGAAAATTCAAATTCAGAACAATATTTAAAAAAAATTGCTGATATTTCTATTATTTATGAGAAGAAAATCATTTTTTAGACCAGAGAGCAAATTTCAATTTTTGTAGAATCGAATATTTTGTACACATTCTATGACAAATAAATTTCCCAAATATTATTTTAGAATCTTTAATAAAATCCAAATTCAGAACAATATTTAAACAAAATTGCTGATATTTTTATTATTTATGAGAAGAAAATCAGGTTTTAGACCAGAGACCAAATGTTAATTTTTGTAGAATCGAATATTTTTTACACGTTCTATGGCAAATAAATTTCCTAAATATTGTTTTAGAATCTTTAAGAAAATCCAAATTCAGAACAATATTTAAACAAAATTGCTGATATTTTTATTATTTATGAGAAGAAAATCAGGTTTTAGACCTGAGACCAAATATCAATTTTTGTAGAATTAAATATTTTTTACACATTCTATGGAAAATAAATCTCCTGAATATTATTTTATAATCTTTAAGAAAATCCAAATTCAGAATTGAATTTAAAAAAAAATAGCTGATATTTTTATTATTTACAAGAAGAAAATCAGGTATTAGACTGGAGAGCAAATGTCAATTTTTATAGAATCGAATATTTTTTACACATTCGATGGCACATAAATTTCCCAAATATTATTTTAGAATCTTTAAGAAAATTCAAATTCAGAATAATAAAAAAAAATTGATGATATTTTACAATTTATTTGAACGAAATCGGGTTTTAGACCTGTGACCAAATATCAATTTTTGTAGAATCAAATATTTTTGAACATTCTATGGAAAATAAATCTCCTGAAAATTATTTTATAATCTTTAAGAAAATTCAAATTCAGAACAATATTTAAAAAAAATTGCTGATATTTTTATTATTTATGAGAAGAAAATCATTTTTTAGACCAGAGAGCAAATATCAATTTTTGTAGAATCAAATATTTTTTACACATTCGATGGCAAATAAATTTCCCAAATATTATTTTAGAATCTTTAAGAAAATCCAAATTCAGAATTGAATTTAAAAAAAATAGATGACATTTTTATAATTTATGAGAAGAAAATCAGGTTTTAGACCAGAGACCAAATGTCAATTTTTGGACAATCGAATATTTTTTACACATTCGATGTCAAATCAATTTCCCAAATATTATTTTATAATCTTTAAGAAAATCCAAATTCAGAATTGAATTTAAAAAAAATAGCTGAAATTTTTATTATTTATGAGAAGAAAATCAGGTTTCTAGAGCAGAGACCAAATGTCAATTTTTGTAGAATCGAATATTTTGTACACATTCTATGGCAAATAAATTTCCTGAATATTATTATAGAATCTTTAATAAAATCCAAATTCAGAACAATAAAAAAAATTGATGATTTTTTTATAATTTATGAGAACGAAATCGGGTTTTAGACCTGAGACCAAATATCAATTTTTGTAGAATCGAATATTTTTTACACGTTCTATGGCAAATAAATTTCCTAAATATTGTTTTAGAATCTTTAAGAAAATCCAAATTCAGAACAATATTTAAACAAAATTGCTGATATTTTTATTATTTATGAGAAGAAAATCAGGTTTTAGACCTGAGACCAGATATCAATTTTTGTAGAATTAAATATTTTTTACACATTCTATGGGAAATAAATCTCCTGAATATTATTTTATAATCTTTAAGAAAATCCAAATTCAGAATTGAATTTAAAAAAATAGCTGATATTTTTATTATTTACAAGAAGAAAATCAGGTATTAGACTGGAGAGCAAATATCAATTTTTATAGAATCGAATATTTTTTACACATTCGATGGCAAATAAATTTCCCAAATATTATTTTAGAATCTTTAGGAAAATCCAAATTCAGAATAATAAAAAAAAATTGATGATATTTTACAATTTATTTGAACGAAATCGGGTTTTAGACCTGTGACCAAATATCAATTTTTGTAGAATCAAATATTTTTGAACATTCTATGGAAAATAAATCTCCTGAAAATTATTTTATAAACTTTAAGAAAATTCAAATTCAGAACAATATTTAAAAAAAATTGCTGATATTTCTATTATTTATGAGAAGAAAATCATTTTTTAGACCAGAGAGCAAATTTCAATTTTTGTAGAATCGAATATTTTGTACACATTCTATGGCAAATAAATTTCCCAAATATTATTTTAGAATCTTTAATAAAATCCAAATTCAGAACAATATTTAAACAAAATTGCTGATATTTTTATTATTTATGAGAAGAAAATCAGGTTTTAGACCAGAGACCAAATGTTAATTTTTGTAGAATCGAATATTTTTTACACGTTCTATGGCAAATAAATTTCCTAAATATTGTTTTAGAATCTTTAAGAAAATCCAAATTCAGAACAATATTTAAACAAAATTGCTGATATTTTTATTATTTATGAGAAGAAAATCAGGTTTTAGACCTGAGACCAAATATCAATTTTTGTAGAATTAAATATTTTTTACACATTCTATGGAAAATAAATCTCCTGAATATTATTTTATAATCTTTAAGAAAATCCAAATTCAGAATTGAATTTAAAAAAAAATAGCTGATATTTTTATTATTTACAAGAAGAAAATCAGGTATTAGACTGGAGAGCAAATGTCAATTTTTATAGAATCGAATATTTTTTACACATTCGATGGCAAATAAATTTCCCAAATATTATTTTAGAATCTTTAAGAAAATTCAAATTCAGAATAATAAAAAAAAATTGATGATATTTTACAATTTATTTGAACGAAATCGGGTTTTAGACCTGTGACCAAATATCAATTTTTGTAGAATCAAATATTTTTGAACATTCTATGGAAAATAAATCTCCTGAAAATTATTTTATAATCTTTAAGAAAATTCAAATTCAGAACAATATTTAAAAAAAATTGCTGATATTTTTATTATTTATGAGAAGAAAATCATTTTTTAGACCAGAGACCAAATATCAATTTTTGTATGACTGAATATCTTTTCTAATTTCTATTCTATGTGTCATATAAATTTCCCAAATTTTAATTGTTATTGTTTAAGATATTTAATTTTTAATACTGTATTTAAAAAAAATTGCTGATATTTCTATTATTTATGGAATCAAAAACAGGTTTTAGAATAGAGACAAAATATTAATTTTGGTCAAACCGAATATTTTTTTCGAATTTTATTCTATGTGGCACATAAATTTCCTTAATATTATTTTAGATTCATTAAGATATTTTAAATTCAGAAATGTATTTTATAAATTATAAAAATATCATTTAATTTTTTTAAATACAATTCTAAATTTAAAATATCTTTAAGGATTTAAAAAAATAATTGGGAAATTTATGACACATAGATTAAAATTTGGAAAAAATATTCTGTTTTACAAAAATTGATATTTTGTGTCTATTCTAAAACTTGTTTTTGTTTCGATAAAATTTAAAAATATAATCTAATTTTTTTTAATACGTTCTTATTTTAACACAGCCTAAGGAATTGCTAAACATATTTAGCAAATTTATATACCACATAGAATAGAATTTGGAAAAAGTATTCGGTTTTACAAAAATTGATATTTTGTCTCTATTCTAAAACCTGTTTTTGTTTTAATAAATTATAGAAATATCATCCAATTTTTTTAAAATACGTTTTGAGTTTGGAATATCTTAAAAAAACTAAAACAATATTTTGGATATTTATTTGCCACATAGAATACATTTTGTAAAAAACATTCGATTTCTACAACAATTGATATTTTTCTCTATTATAAAACCTGTTCCTGTTTTTCTAAATTATAAAAATAAATTCCAATTGTTTTTAAATACAATTCTGAATTTAAAATATCTTAAAGAAGCTGAAATAATATTCGGGAAATTTATATGCCACATAGAATAGACTAGAGAATTGAATAAATTGATATGACATTATTTTCAATACTTTGTTTAGGTTATGTCGTCGAGTGATCTTTTTTTGTTTTTATTTACTTCTGTGTTTTATTGTTTTTCACTTTATATATTAAGTTACATTAGGTATATTATGTTTTTGATAAACTGGATTTATCATATTTAAATATTTAGTAATCATTTAGTTTACTAGTAATGGGCTGTTTCAATTTTGAACGTGGGAAAAACATGTCTGGCGTTCGCGCATCGGAAACTTCTAGTCATGTCATATATATAATTGTCTGCTAGTGGATTCAGTGAAAACGAAAATTAGAAGAAAACGTAAAAATGGCTATTCTCAGATGTTGACAAAGGGGGCGAAGAGAGGGACAGTTAGACAAAGAAACTGACAATCGCACTTTTTGGTGCGATTTGAAAGTCCGTTTACACCGCTTGGTTGTAAATGCCAATTTGTTTTAAGTTTACACTCGGCCGGTGTAGTGCACGGCCAAAATCGCACCGATTTCTTAACACCGGTGTAAAGTTGTAAGCGCATACACCATTTTTTTAACAGTGTAGGGGTTTTAGGATAAAAGTTATAAATTAACAATAATAAATTGTTTAAGGACGCTCATACCCTCAAGAGGTTCACATTCTATCGGACCATGATATTCAATATCTTTTTAATTTCATTTCTTCTTTTAATTTGGTTTCTAAATAGTATTTTATAGTTAAAATCTTTACACAAACGAATTTTGTTGAAATTTTTTTTTCCGTTAAGAACTTCAAGCTATTAAAATTTCTTTTTGCTAATTATTCCCAAAAAGAGAAGAATTACTAGCCATTAACGGATTTCGCACTTTAACGGTAGAATATATATGTATATATATATGTTACGGGCAATGTTCAAGAACCGGGCAAGGTCTGAGAATGCCCGGGCATTGTCGACAATGCCCAAATATTTTTAACAAGATGCATTAAAATGCAACAATGCCCACTGATTCTTGGGCAATATCTCAACATTGACCACTTATTCTTGGGCAATATTATTAATGCCTGGGCGTCGTAGTAATTATCAGATAATTATTTTATTTCGGTTTAAAAACATTTAATTTGATATATAAATTTGTAATTAGAGGAGTTCACATTGTTTATTTATTTATTTTTACAGGAGAGACTACCGTGACACTTCGAAGTGCATTTTTTTTGGTTCTTGAAACATTGCATTTATTTTTTACACCTAGATCTTTCAGAAAGTTGAAAAATTTACATTTGGATCAATTAAAAAATGGAATTATTTACATCTAGGTAAATTGAAAATTGAATAAATTTACATTGGGATCCATTCAAAATTGGATAAATTTACATTTCTATATACTAAAATTTGGATAAATTTGCATTTGCATTATTTGGATATTAAATAGATTTACAATTAGGTAAATTTACATTTGGATCAATTTGAAAAAGGATATTTATTAAAACGGGTTTTTTTCGTTAGAGATTTCCATTTCGCGTACGTCAACTGTCGATAGTTAATTGCAAACTAATCAATATAAATCCTGTTTATATTACTGAGTCATTAAATATACTTTAATATATTTAATATTTATATTTATTATATTTAATATATTTTATTTTAGACATTGCCCAAGTCGCAGCAAAATTTGAAAGTAACTAACATTGTTCGACATTGCCCGAAAAAACCAGGGCATTGTCGACAATGCCCGGGCATTCTCAGACCTTGCCCGGTTCTTGAACATTGCCCGTAACATATATATACCTATATATATACATCCGGACATTTGCTTAAAAATGAAAATTTCTGCTTTTTACATGAAAATGAGTCGTTTTAGACTATTTTCGGAAAATAATAAAGGTTCCTCTATGTATAAGAAAGCAAGAAAATAAAAAAACAAATAAAAACTGAAAACAAAAAAGAAATTAATGAAAATAATACAAATATTTATGATATATTTATTTTAAAGATAATTATTCAAATAATGTTACAACTTTCGGCACTTACAGCAGGGGAGAACGGGGTTGAAAGTGCCGATTTTGAGAAATCTCCAAAAAAAAAAATGAAAGTTTTTCTTTTGGGGTTATTTACTATTTGATGTCAAATTTAATGTATTTTTTTAATTTAATTTGAGTTTTAACCGAAGTTCAAAAGTTTTGTTTATATTTGTTTTTTTACAAAAACACTGCAAAAACTGCTGTCTTCTAAAAGTTTTATTTGAAGACATTTTGGTGTCTAAGACGCAATTAATGTCTTAAAATTAGACGCTTTTTGCGTCTTAGATACAAAAAGGACATCGGAATGTCTTAAAATAAGACACTTAGAAGACAGCAGTTTTTGCAGTGAAGTTAGTGCGGCACTTTCGACCACACTGCGGGGCGTGTAGTGTCGATGTAGTGGTCGATAGTGACGATCGCTTTTATTATCTAATGTTTAATGAAAACAAATAATTTTAAACGTGAAAATAATAAATAATTTATCATTTATAACACCTGTATTTGTTATTTAGATAATATAAACATTTAAAGGATTTATTAAGCAAACAATCATATTTGAAAAAATATGCTATTGAATCAATAACGTTTCTTCCAAAAGCATGAAAATACCTATGTAGGGGAGAGTAGTCAGAGTTGGACAGTGGTCAGAGTTGAATCATCGCGTTTATTTTGTTTTATCACAGTAGATCCATATGTCGTTGTGTGTAAATACTTGTTAGCAATGCTAGCAAACTTTTTACATGGATTGCAGTGAAGTGTGCGAACTATATAGACGTATCAAGCGAGTCCGTGTTATACGCTCAACAAAAAACGTTATTATAGTTTCAAAATTAGATAATTAAATGTAGAAGAAATATGCCAAAGACAAATTAAGTTGACTAAAATTGTTCATTAAGACGTTATACGAAAATGTGGAACGTAATTTGGTGTTTGTATAAAGCGTTCATGGTGTGTGTGTGATATGAAGCTAAACGACGCTTGAGTCAAGGTTGGTACACCCAAAATTTTGCAATTCTGAAGCATTTTTGCAATGAAAATGAATTTGTTAACTTAAAAAGGTGTCAAAAACTTCATTTCTATTTGAAAGAATGAACATTCAAATTTTTGGTAATACTTTTTCACTTTCAGATCAATTTCGCGATACAAGAGGAAATATGATTTATTTCAATTTCATGTTTCCTTTTGTCATTTCCAAATGTATTTGAGTGCCATTCTATCATGCGAAGGTAAAGATATTGTCATTTTCAATCATTTATCTTCATATTTCATTGATTTTCTACAGTGACCCAACTCTGACTACCATGTTCAACTTTGACTACCTTTATTTTTTTTTAATTGCCTATAACTTTGAAACTTTTGGTCCAAATTTTTTGCAATGTTTAGCAAAAACATTGGATTTTAGTACAACTTTCCAATAATATAAGAGACATCGCAAAATTCGGCCTACAGGAGAAATTATATAGAAAAGTCAAAACTATATCAAACTCTGACTACTCTCCCCTATGATTTATATTTAATATAATTATAGTTATAATATTGTTATTTAATGTATATTACAACACAGGTATATTATACTATATAATATATAATATGTACATAATTATAAGTTAATAAGTTAATATTTATTTTTTATTCTTTACTTCATTCTTCTAAAAATATATGGTTGGTCAACTTTTGAATTAATTTTTGCAACAATCATTTGCTATTGTTAATTTACCGTGATGGAAACATAATGATGCGGACCTTTATAGTATGTAAATCTATAAAATTAATAACACGCAATAATTATTTTAAAATGAATTCTTTGGAATTGTAATAATAAAATATAAAATATATTTAATACGTCATTTACACGCTAAAATATGTGTATGCATTAGGGTGGTCCAAAACAAAACAAAAAAATTTTAATGCTCTCACCCCCTAGGATTGTTCTATATAAAAACAATACTTTTTTTTTTTTTTTAATAAATATTTAGATGGGTCTCAAAGCGCTCAAAGTTTCCAATGCAAAATGCATGGGAAAAAAGATTTTTTCCTAGAAATAGTGTAGAACCCTTGCAAATCAATATTTTTCAATCGCCCAAGTCTGCTTTTTTTCAGGAGACTTCAATCAATAATGCCCAATTGTTTATGTAACTATTTTTTAATATTAACTATTTTTTATAGGGCCCTAAAAAAACCCTATAAATTACAAAATTAAGCAAACGTCGTTAAAAAGTATTTTATTTTTATGAAAGTTTTTTCCTAGATTTTAAATAAATAACAAAAATATTGATTTTTAATCATTATTCGATGTAATTGCTAATTTTTTTAAACAAATTATTATTGTTCATTTTCAACTTTTTATTAAATTGAGCTAGAGAGTTGTAACTTTTTCTTAATTTTGCAACTAATCGAGACCATTAGAGCCAAACAGAATCAAAAAAATTAAAATAATAATTTTAACAACTGTTTAAACAAATTATAATGTTTATTTTCAAGATTTGCACAAAATGAGCTACAGAGTTGCAATTTTTTCTTAATTTTCCAAGTTTTTATGGTCAGTGAAATTTGCAACTTTTCGAGGTCAGTGAAGCCATATATACTAACAACAAACTAAAAAATAATTATTTTTAAAATTTTGTTTTGTATTGTAACTTTTATAAAAAATTTTTTTCTTAAAATTTCAATGCACAAATTTGTTAATAAATTTTTTATCCCACAGGCACAAACATGGCGCTTTTAGATGCCTGTAGGCAGGGTCTAAACGCATTCATTTGTTCGACCGGGTAAAAATGGCTTCCATTTTTTCCCTAGGGAAAAAATTAACAGCTGATCCATGCATTTTTTCCACCACAGGGCAAAAATGGCCGCCATTTTTACACGGTCAAACAAGTGAATGCATTTAGACCCTAACCTACAAACATTTAGAAGCACCAAGTTTGTGCCTTCGGAATAAAAAGTATCGTAAGCAACACGGGTTTAAAGTCAGTCCAATTTGTTTACAATGATGTTTGTGTACTCGTTCACGTCTCGGGCTTATCGCCCTCGACTGTCACTCGTACACAAACATCAGCGTAAACAAATGGCTGCCTTTAACCCCTTGTTGCTTAATATACTATTTAGTTTCTGTAGAGGGCAGTATGAACTGTCGAAACGTTAAAAACCTGTATTTTTTCATTGACTCGATTCATTGACTGCACGGAAAAGAATGAAATGTCTACAGTTGGTAACAAATATTTGCTGTTAAATCTAACAAAATTAGTGACCACAGCAAATTTTTTGCTATGACTATGAACAAAGTTTGCTGTGATAAACAATATTAGCCAAATATTTTAAAATTTACTCTCACAGCAAAGTTTTTTACCCCCAAAGCAAATTTGTTCGCTGTCCCTATATTTGCAAACTTATTTTGACGTGACAGCGAATACTTTACTGCCGCAGTAAACTTCTTCTATGCGTGTGGATATTAAAAAATACTAATTTGAATATCTGGATATTAAGTTTGAATATCTAAATACTAAGTCTTAAAATCTGAATGAAAATTTTGAATATTCATTTTTCTCAGTGTAACAAACAAAACTAAACATAATAATTTTTACAATTGTAAAATCAAATTATATTGTTTATTATCAACTTTTTATCGACTTTTTATGAAATAGAGCTAGAGAGTTGCAACTTTTTTTCAATTTTGCAACTTTTAAAGGCCTCCAAAAACAAGTATTAGCAACAAAATAATAAAATGATTTTTAACAATTGTTTAAACAATTTAATAATTTTTACTTCTAACTTTGCATTGCATAAAGCTAGAAAGATCAAAAAGTGTCAATCAATTTATAAACGAGTATTCAATGAACTTCTTTTTACGTTTTAAAATGCAATCTTCTTTCCTTAGGAACATCCCTCACTGTGGCATCAGAATTACGATTATAACGATTGTAAAAAAATTGTAAAATTTTTAATTAATTATAAAAGGAATTAATGACATTGCAGAGCAAAACGTAAAATTAATATCTGATTTTAATAAACTAATAACAAAAGATGAGGATCAAAAGCAGTACTTAATTTATTGTTGTTGCAGAATGCCGAAAGCAGTTTCCGAACTGTAACAAAAAAACATTATCTGCTCTCTAAATCTGAATTCTTAACCCATCATTCCATTGATAATTTACCAAAAGCTATGTTTCCTAATCCCATTATTTCCAAACCCAAATGATTTTAAATAATTAAAATACTGTTTATTAATTTTTTTATTGCAATGCAAAATTATACGAAAATGTTATAGAACTAACCAAAGAAAACACATCCCACACAGCACAATTCCTTGCCTGAAGTTTCAGCGAAGTTGGCACTGCAAACTTCGCAAGTTTGCATTTGACATTTATGAAAAGTTGACCTAACCAAGAAAATGTCCGCTTGTGCAGAAAGCTTGACGGAACAACTTGCGGCAAGTATAACCTGGTTGGTAATTGAAAACTTTCCTCGCAAGTTTCAGGAAAGGTTCTAGAAAAGTTCGAATTAAAGGTAAAAAAAATTTTTAGTGTGGATTGAACGAATTTGTAAAACATCATTGTGACCCCTATGGGAGGTTTAAAAAAATCTATTGCGCAGCCCTAGCTATCATAGAAATCAACTGCGCAAGGCCTAAAGTTGACATTTGCAGTGAAAGTTTCCAGCAAGTTTCAAACGTCAAACTTTCTGCACAAGCGGACATTTTGTTGGTTAGGTCAAGTTTTCATAAATGTCAAATGCAAACTTGCGAAGTTTGCAATGCCAACTTCGCTCAAACTTCAGGCAAGGAATTGTGCTGTGTGGGATTTTGATTAAAGATTATTATTAATACACTACTTTAAAAAATTGACTTATTAATTATTATAATTATTAACCAACAACATAATTAAACGTTACTTCTTACCTTAAACAACGGGATAAAAAACAGGAATATAAATTGAAGTATTGAAAATTTAATACAAAATTTTTTCCACAATAAATTCATCAAAAGGTTAATGAAAAACTAACTGTCAACAAACTGCAGTCAATTCATTTATGTTGCCTAGCAACATTAGATAGCATCCATCGTTGACATTTAAATCCAGTTTGTTTTATTATTACCCGGGAAAAAGGGTTTAGATATAATCAGATACATTTCAGATATCATCAGATATATTGTAGATATAATCAGATATATTTCAGATCTAATGATATATGATTTGATCTATTCAGATATAATCAGATCTAACTAGATATATTTAGATATAATCAGATCTGATATTATATCTGTTTATATCTAGATAGATATCGCCTGATGTGAGGTCATATCTAACTAGATATATTTTAACATAGTCAAATCTGATATTATACCTTTCTATATCTAATTAGATATTGTCAGATATGAAGTCAGATATAATCATTTTGTTAACAGATTTAATCATACATATAATATCAGATCAAACTATATCTAATAAAAAAATAATTTATTTATAATATATATAAATAATATAGTTTGGACTTTTTCAAATTTGCATTAAATTGACATTGCCGCTTACATAATTTCATTTTATAAATAAATTAGCAAATTAATTTATAATTTAAATTGAACAATAATATACCTACAATATACATATAGATATATATAAGATGTGTATATAAAGTAAAATATGTGTTGAAATCTAATAATTTTAAAGCACAGAAGAAAGTTTAGATATGATTAGATGTAGTTTTATTTATATTTAATCTCGCTCATACTGATTCATATACATTCTAACAAGAACTATTTCTAAGTGCCAGTGTGGAGCAGTGGTTAGAGCTCTTGACTAGAAGTCGTGGGAGTGCGGGATAGAGTCTCGTGTCAGTCGATTTTTGTTTTTTTATTATTATTTATTACAAATGTTTATTAATTATATCACCCAACTTCATATTTTTTAATAATATTTATAATTTTCAATAAATTTATTTATTTATTTAAAATTTTTTAATCTGTTTAGATCTAATTATATCTGGTCAGATAGAGACAAAATCGAGATATGATTATATATAATCAATTATATCTGGTTATATCTAAACCTTTTTTCCCGGGTAATATATTCGGAAAAATAAATAATAATAATTTGTTTTTGGAAAAAATGGCTTTGGAATATTAGTTTAGAATACTTTTTTTTTTAATGATTAAATTTATTATTTTTAAAAAATTAGTTTCGTATTATTTCACTCATTGAGATAAATTTGTTTAATTTAACATCTCATGCTTTTAAGTTTCTACACTGAAAAAAATGTTTAGTCATAGCAACGAAAATTTCGTTGAGCCAACCAAATTATTTGGTTGTTATTTAATCAACAAAACTGTTTGGTTGAGAAAACTAAATTATTTGGTTCAGTGTTGTTTGTTGGCATAACAAAAACTTTTGGTTGTCACAACTATATTTTTTTATTTGGGATAACAAAAATTTTGGTTGTCATAAAAAAAAATTTTATTTTAGAGCTAACTAACCCAGGTGCGAATTTTCGGTCGGCCAACACATATAATTACATAATTCACGTGTTATAAATTTAATTACACAAATTTAATCAGATAAGAATGTAGAAATTTAATATTAATGAAAACCTGAAAAAGAAAAATTTCATTAGTCTTGAAGATTCCAACCCGGGTTTCCCAGCTGCCAGTCCAGTAGTCCAACCACTAGCCCATGAGAGATATGCATGACTAATATGGAATAAACCTTATACACGGAAAGAAGAAATCTTAAAAATATCTTAATACTGTCTAAAAATAAAATACCAACTGGCTGATTTGTAATATTTATTAGACTTTCAAAATTAATTTTAAGATTTCTAAAGACTTTTTTAATAAATATAAAATAAATTACTATACTTATTAAAAAAGTCTTTAGAAATCTTAAAATTAATTTTGAAAATCTAATAAATATTACAAATTAGCCAGTTGGTATTTTATTTTAAGACTGTATTAAGATATTTTTAAGATTTCTTCTTTCCGTGTAGCTAGACAGTTCAGTAACAGACACCGATTCGGCCGACCGTCTAGTATTGGTTTTTATTTATATTTTATTTATATTATTATCGGCAGCTTACTTACAAACTAATCACCAATTTTTTTGTCCAAGGGGGAAAAATTTCAAAAATTTAAAATTAAATATTTTAATTTATTAAAAACACTGTTTTATAGAGAATTAAACACACAATCTTTAACTACTATCAGTTTTTCAATAAAACAATTATTTTTAATACTATATTGAAAAAACTAACAATTTTTTTCTGCATACTTTAATTACTTTTTAAAATGTAAAATGCCATAAGTTGGTCGTTTTTCGATAAAATAACTTGAAACTTGGTATCCATGTAGAATAAATCCAAGCGATGCTGTTGAAACTTTAAAAAAGTAAAAAAGTAAATTTTGTTAGCAATTATTTAATTGTAATATTATAATATTATAAGCATAATTTCTAAAATTGTTATAATCTCTGTTCCTAAAACATCCCAAAAAATTAATATTTAAATTTTATAAAAATTTTATGGGCAAGAAAAATGTCCAAGTTTTAACAGAACATTATTTTATTAATGTTAATTAAAATTTATATTTTATGTAAACTTAAAAAATTTTTAATAAAATATATAGCGTACCTTATTTTTACATTTTTTTTAAACATTTCGTTAACACAACTTCTCATTTCTTTGTCTTTTTCGACCTGTTTGTAGCTTAATTGATTCTATCATTTTTTAATTTTATACTTTGCAATATTTCTTCCCACTTTTTCATTATCTGAATACTTAACTTAACTTTTTTACCAATGTCTTTAGCTCTTTTTCACGAGATAGATTCTCGAAGAAAGCATAAAATTTTGAAGAATTTTGAATCTTCAACTTTGAAAAGTTGACATCTTCAGACATTTTTCAGGAAAATGTAGTAAAACCAGTTGAAGAAAGGGTAATAAAACAATATACTTAATCTCCGCGGCGGTGTAATCTTTTTACATAAGGTAAAATCACGTTCAGCATGTTGCAGTAAACAAATTTTACTTACAGTTGCTTAGTACAAAGAATGCAATAAAGTTTATAAGACACATATTTTTCAAAAGAATTGGTTCATTACAAAACATCTTGAATTTATTGAAATTCTATAAATATTTCGTTTTACTGAATTTAAAACATTTTATAAATTAAATATAGATTGTAAACTACTTAATATAATAAGAATAGTAAATTAACCATTCATAAAATATAAATTTTAATTAATATTAATAAAATAATGTTCTGTTAAAACTTGGACATTTTCTTACCCATAAAATTTTTATAAAATTTAAATATTAATTTTTTGGGATGTTTTAGGAACATCACACAAAAAACAAAGTCTTAAAATCATGATTGGCTACTTTTAAGATTTGACTTAAATTAAGTCCAAAACTGAATTAAAGTGCAAAAATATCTAAATAACAGTCATATCGAGTCTTAAAGTGGAAATTAAGTGTTAAATATCCTGGTTTCTAGTTGTTGATGCTTAAAACCAGACACAGTTGAGCTGTTTTATCACAATATGCTTACGAAGATACTTTTCAGCCTTTCCGTAGGCTTAAAAGTAGTCCTGACCGCCTGACCTCACCAGAAGGGTCTTGCGCATGAGCAAACATCATATGCTAATGGCGATGCGTCCAGTATAGAAATTTCGCGACGCGATAATTTTGAACAATTTTGTAGTGAATTTTTGTGTTTGTGGTGCTTATTTGTTTGAGTGATGTAGACAATTTTCTTCAGAACAATGAATTTGTGCGTGATTTGTGATTATATGTACAAACAAACTTCTAATAGTTTATTTCAGAATATCTTGTGAAATTGTCAACACATCTCTGCTAAATTAAACTGTTAAATATCATATAATTTCACAAGATATTTGCGATTTTATAAAAAACTGTAGTTAATTTACAGTTTTTAAATATAATACCAAATCACACATAAGTTCTTAAGAAGGATTTTTTAAAATATGAACATGCTTTTATTCCTAACCTTTACAGCCATAATTAGATAATCCAGAAGATTTGATAACTATTTTTTAATTCAAATGTAGGTTTAATTTCAGCTTTCTTAATAATTGACAATAGAATAATACAGTATAAGGTTTGAAATTCAGCCCATTTATTGGCTTCAGCATAAATTTTAGTTTTTAGTGTTGCTTTGTTTCAGCCCACTGTGTGTATTGCTTTCAAGTTATTTTCTTTTGCTGAATTTCAGCCCACAGCGGCTTCTTTCGTTTACACCTTAAAAGAATTCCAAAATTTAGACTCGTTTTAATACTTTGTTTTTTGTGTGTACTGCCTATATCGGTGAGTGACGCGAGCAGTGGAGGTGCAAAATTACAATTTTCTGAGCAAATATCGTTAAAGGCGATGTAAACGCCACACCGTTGAAAAGCAATTCTTATTCTGGAGGATACAATAGTTCCTCAGATTCATATTAATACTTATAATTTTCATTTAAATTTTCCATTCCATGGAGTAAATTTTATTTCAATCAAAGTATAATTCATTTACTGAATTAAGTAAAAAGTATTTAATTTTTGAACAGTTTCAAAACTACTGCTCAAAAATAGTAATCTTTAATCGAAAATATGTAACTTTTATTATTCTTTTTTTTCAGTGTAGTCATCCATATATCTCTACTAGCTAGAAGATCGAAGTCTAGTGACGTGCCATCAACAGTATTTTTTGACCAAAAGTATTTTCTGATAGAAAGTATTTTTTGACAGCACGCATTTTCCGACAGAAAGTATTTTTTGACAAAAATTATTTTCATGCAGAAAGTGTTTGAAACAAACATTTCTAAGCAACATAATTCTCTTCCAAAAATGATTAAATTATAATATACTTTATTGGATATTAGGGTGGTCCAAAAAAGGTCGATTTTTGAAAATTAAAAATACTGTCGCAGTTTTATATTCTGCAAAAAAATACAAGGCATAACTCTTTTTTTATAACTTTTTAAATTAATAATTGACTTGTCCCTAGGGTTTGAAAGGTTCTCAGTGCTTCTTCTACTTATCCGTCGTATTTCACTTATGGGTAATAATCTAAATTGTATCCTGGAAAGGGTTTGCGGGTGAAAAATAGTATATTAAGCAACAAGGGGTTAAGGGCAGCCATTTGTTTACGCTGATGTTTGTGTACGAGTGACAGTCAAGGGCGAAGCCCGAGACGTGAACGAGTACACAAACATCATTGTAAACAAATTGGACTGACTTTAAACCCATGTTGCTTACGATACTTTTTATTCCAAAGGCACAAGCTTGGTGCTTTTAAATGTTTGTAGGTTAGGGTCTAAATGCATTCACTTGTTTGACCGTATAAAAATGGCGGCCATTTTTGCCCTGTGGTGGAAAAAATGCATGGATCAGCTTTTCATTTTTTCCCTAGGGAAAAAATGGAAGCCATTTTTACCCGGTCGAACAAATGAATGCGTTTAGACCCTGCCTACAGGCATCTAAAAGCGCCATGTTTGTGCCTGTGGGATAAAAAATACAATAGACCTGCTTCTGAGTAGGTAGAAATGGTCGACTTCAATCCTAGACTCTTTACTTCTCCTTTTCGTCAGTAGCAATGCACAGGCCTATATCAGTTTCGCTCATAATGATGGCTGTAAACCGACGACGGGCAAAAAACCGTAAACTTTAATTCAAGAATGTGTCCCTTTAATATTTATAAATCAATTTTATTTTTTCATGTAATATTGTCAATAGAATAAACTTTTATTTCATGTAAATTTTAAATAAATTAATTTATATTTACTGGTAAAAAATTGCCTCTAAAAACTGCCTATTTAATGATTTTTCAGGTTTTTTCTAACTGAATAACAACTATAAATATATCATTTTGGAAATTTTTTTTGTTTCAATAAAATATTTTAATTGTCACCTAACAGTTTACGGAAATACATTGCAATAGGAAATCAACAAAGCAGGAAAAAATAAGATTGAAAATAAATTGATTGTTTTACGTGTTAATTCCCATAAGAGACAAAAAGTCGCAGGGACAAGCCAATTATTAATTTAAAAAATTATAAAAAAAGAGTTATGCCTTGTATTTTGTTGCAGAATATAAAGCTGCGACAGTTTTTATAATTTTTAAAAATCGACCTTTTTTGGACCACCCTATTGGATATATAATTCCGATTAGCACAGATTTTCGATTTCTTTGAAAATTCGTTGCTTATGTATTTTGCTGTGCTGATTACGAGTATCATAATCAAAATTGGCGCCAATTTTATTATAATGTAGAAAAACAAAAATCTACCTTAATTCACATTTTTTTGCTGTTATGTGATGAAATATTCTTAAGTTTAAAAAAGGTTTTAAACAAAAATTGTAGATTTGATAAAAATAAGCATTTTATGCGCTATGAGTTTTTTTTATCAAAATAAATATTCTTAGAGAAAAATGGATAAGGTCCTATAACACATATGCATGTACTGCTTTCAACGCAGTGTATGTATAAACCGGAAGGTAAATTTTTCTATAAAGTTGGGGTTGGTTTTAAGAAATGAAAAGTAGGTATCATAAAAGTTGGAAGTCAAGTTTTCTACATTGTTACCATTGGGTCAAAGCGTTATAAAGAGTTAGGTTTTCCATAAACGGATAAGATTAAGAAAAGATTGGGGTGACATTATAACTGTACGCATTTTTTTGAAACGGATAAATAAGAGGATGGGCTGTCATAAAAAGTGTAATTTTTTAAACAGATACAGGGGAGTTGGGATGCTACAAAAAGTGGAACCCCGATTTTTATACACGGAAAAAAAATATTCATGAATAATTACGGAATTTATTCATAAGTTTGGGGCAATAGAGAAAATTTGACGATTCTTGATGAGCTTTTATTAACAACTAACGAAAATTCAGAAGAAATCAGAAAACAATAATATAGAAACTAAAATATGGTCCAGCAGTTTATATTTCAGTAGATACTACTGAACCGGTTCCTGAATTTTATACATTAGGAGGCGTGGCCTCACGCCCACTGTCTTGTAGCGAACTGCAAGCCGTTGCTTGTATATAATGTATATAACTGCGTCAGTGGCCCAGTGGATACAGCGGGCGCCTTTAGAATGAGGGGTCGCGACTTCGAATCTTCCAGCTTCGGATTTTTCTGTTTCAAATTTTAAAATATGTAATTTAAACCACCAATCTATAAGTAAATGGTATGTTTAAAATCAGACCAAAAGAAGTCAAAATATAAATTTTATTTTCCATCTAATTTTTAAGAATTTTTCAGGAACTAGTTCATTATTAACCTAAAATATTTAGGTTTGAATTAGTACTAAATTTCCTCCCTTGCCCCAAACTCAAGTCATAATAAGTTCAATTTTTTAATAGAGATACCGGGGGGCTGAGGTGTTATAATTAACTGAATTCTTTTTAAACTGATACAGGGTTAGGGTGTCATAAAAAGTAGGAACTGTTTTTAAATCAAAACACATTTGTTATATCTATGCAAAAAAATATATACATAAATATATACAACGTAAAATGTTTATTTTTATTAGATCTATATCTTTTCTCTAAATAATATTTTTTACAATCTTTATAAATAATTGTAATATTATGAATTTATTTCCATAATATTATGAATTTATCACTCAGTTAATAATTATTGAAAAGATATTATCGATTTCACTGAGTCAAATAAAACGAAAAAATCTTCACTTTTTTAACGTTTCAACAGCTATGCTGCCCTCATCAGAAACTAAAATTTATTAATAACATGTTTAACAAAAAATTAATTTACAAATTATGCATATAATAAAATGAAATGGTGTCAACAATAATTACCGTAAAAAATTAACAATAAATAAATTAAATATAAAGACGATGACAAATTTTTGACAACAAGTGTCTCGTCCGTTTACTAAAATTAAACTGAGGTAATTAGAATATTATTGAACTAATCAATGCGATCGGATTATTATAAGTCATTGTGTACAAAATATAAGGGTACATTCTTGATTGTCGAAAGTTAAAATAAAATTAAATTTAAATTATACTTTGAAAAAATATTACAAACTTAAAAATTTGTTTATAAATTATATGAAGTAGATTATTTAAAAAAAAAAACCCATTTTTTTACATAAAAAAAAATATTACCTAGTCAATCAAAACCTTGAGAAGGAAATAAACAAATTAAAGAAAGTAATAAAAAGATAGTAAAAAATTTTTTTCTTAAAATTTATTGTTTTTGATAAAATTATTGTGTTATTTTAAAAGTAATGTTAATATTCATTTCGATATCTATATTTACGTTCATTAAGAAAATGAGTATAGGTCTTACTAAGATTCTTTGTGTCATCTTTTTTGTTAATTGGATTTCTCTGCATGTTGATGTGAATCATTTCTGAAGTTAATCTTTTATCTAGATTAGATTCTTTGTCTAGAATTGAAAAATTATCCCAGTCAAAATCATGTTTTAAGTCATTTTTGTGAATATTAAACACCGAATTTTGATTTTTTGACGTTCTGTGTTCATTAATTCTTTTCAAAGTCCTTCTTTTTGTTTCCCCGACGTAAGATGCTGTGCAATTTTTGCAATTAATTTTATATACTGTATTGTTTGTTTCTGTTTTTTTATTTTTATCTTTTCCTTTTTTTATTAAAGAATTTTTGTTTTGTTGATTTTTTGTAGGAATAGATGAAATTAAATAATTTTTTAATGAATAAGCTGTTTTTTCAAAAAGGCCATTGACATATGGTAGAAAAACTTTAGGTGATCTTTGATAAAGAAGTTTATTTTCATTATTGTTAATATTTGATTTAATTATGTTAATACGTTTATAAATAAATTTTTTAATTAGTTGTTCTGGATAATTATTGTTTAAAAGAATCTGTTTTATGGTTTTTATATTTTTTTCATGAAATTTTTGATGTGAAAGTTTTATGGCTCTATCTGTTAGATTATAAATAATAGCAATTTTTTGAGCCTGAGAATGTTGTGATTTAAAATTTAAAATACGTCCAGAAAACGTGGGCTTTTGATACCAATCGGTGATAAGTTTGTTATCACTTTTTATTACTAAAACATCCAAAAAGTTGAGACTATTGTTTTCTTCTATTTCATAAGTAAATTGAAGTCTATTGTCATAACTATTGAAAATATTAATTGTTTCATGTAATTTGTTTTTTGGTATGCATGTAAAGATATCATCAACATATCGAACAAAAAATTTTGGTGTGTAGGACAATTTCTCAATGCAAGACTCCTCTAAATCTGACATAACAATATCAGCAAACAAACCTGATATTGGTGAACCCATCGGTGTTCCATAAATTTGTTTATAATATTGGTTGTTAAACTTGAAATATGTGTTGTGAAAAAGGAACTCAACTATTTTAATTAATTCATCAAGAGAAATATCCACCATTCGTGTAATGTAACTATAACGTTTTGTGATACTATCAACAACATGCCGAGAACCCACATTAGTGAATAATGATTGAACATCAAGACTGATTAAAATATGGTCATCTGGAATGCTAATATTTTGTATTTTGTTTATAAAATCAAAACTGTTTTTTACATATGATTTTGGTTTGGTAATGGCTTTATTCAGTAAATTAAATAAAACTTTAGATAAAAAATGAGTTGGTGAACCTATGGAAGAAATAATAGGTCTATAAGGACATTCTATTTTATGAATCTTAGGAAGACCGTAACATTTTGCTAGACTGGTATCTGTCTGTGTGAGTTCTTCATTTTTATATTTTTTATTGAGTAAACCATTATCATTCAGTGTACTTAGTAACTTGTGAGTTCCCTTCTGTACAGAACTTAACGGGTTGGTTTTGATTTTTCGATAAGTGGTGGTATCACTCAATAAGATTTCAATTTTTTTATTATAATCTTCACGATCAACTGCTACCGTGACATTACCTTTATCTGCTGTTGTAAACATTATATTTTTATGTTTATTAATAAAAAGTTTGGCATTATTAAGTTTGTTAGCAAGAATTCTATCTGAAATATTGATATGTTTTTGTTTGTTGTTTCTTTCAAATGATTTAATATTATGCATTAATTGTCTTCTAATGTTATTCGCTAATTCATTGTGTACTTTATAAATTGAGATAAAATTTTCAATCGATTTAATATAATCAAAAACTAAATTTAATTTTATATCCTCATTGAAGTTGAAACCACCACCTAACGCAGCAATTTCAATGACCTCTTTTGGGATGTCATAATTAGTTAAATTTTTAAACCATTTTTTTGAGACTGATACATCAAGAATGTTAGAACTAAAGTTATTTTTATCTTTTAAACGATTTAATTTACAGTTTGCACTATTTTTTTAATTTTTGACAAAAGTTATGACTATTTTTTTCAAAAATTTCGTTATTTACTTCAAAATCAGACGGTGAAAGCAGGTTTTTTAATTGAAGATTTAAAAAACTTTGATTTTTAATAAAATAATATTTTGAATATTTTATGAGATTTAACAAAAAACCATGAATTATTATAGTATTTTTTAACGGTTTTTACCATGAAAACAAAATTTGCGCTAATTTTTACTATCATTTTCGTAATCAGCGCATCATGATACATAAGTATACCAAGTTTCATTAAAATTTTAGGTATTTCGTTTTCGCCGAAAGTACACCCTTTACTTGTTTACTGATATACTTTATAATATTTTGTACATATAATTGTGTAGAAATGATTTTGTCTTTTAGGCTCTACAATGCCTAATTTTTATTTTTAGACTAAAAGTGAACAGCTTGATTATTATTAACAGACTTTCTTATATTTTAAAATATTTTCTGAAAAGAAATGTACAATACTAAAATTTTTTATTTTGTTTCTTATAAGGCCCAATTTTTATTTCTGATAAAATCTGAGTTACCAACCTATAATACACATGTATACCAAGTTTATAACTGCAAACTTTTTTGGTTAACTGATTTTTCATTTTTCTATCTATAAAAAAATTCAGATTTAAAAATTGATATTTTGTATTGTTTCATTTAAAATTGATTTTGATATTTATTTTTTAAAATTTATAGACAAATATGTTGTTAGGAATATAAAAAAATGAATGCAAAAATATTAGAAGTAAACTAACAAAAAGTCAGTAATCTAAAAAAATTTGAGGTTTTTCATTTTTTTGTAAAGTTCTTATATTTTTCGTTCTAATTAAAATTTTTGAATTTTCTAAGTTCATAAATCTAACTTGAGTCAATATAAAAAAATTTTGTTTAAATCAGTCAAGTTATTTAAATGTGATTGTCTTACAAAGTTTGTGATATATACATACACTGAGAAAAAGGGTTTAGTTTTACCAACAATGTTTTTTAGTTGACCATTGTTGGTTGTAACAACAATATTTTGATTGGTATAACAAAACGAGTTGGTTAGCGTAACGCATCAAGTTGTTTAAGACAACCATATTATTTTGTTGCTTTTATTTGGTTGAACCAAACATAATTTATTTGTGACAACCAAACAGAAATTGGTTGTGACATCAAAACATAATTTGGTTGTGACAACTAAACAATTATTAAAAAAAATTGGTAATTAGTTTGTAAGTAAGCTGCCAATAATAATATAAATAAAATCTAAATAAAATCCAATACCAGACGGTCGGCCGAACCTGGGTCTGATAGTTGAGCCAACGGTGTCTGCTACTGAACTGTCTAGCTATAAGGTTTATTCCATATTGGTCATTCATATCTCTCATGGGCTGGTGTTTAGCCTACTGGACTGGCAGCTGGAAAACCCGGGTTCGAATCTTCATGACTAATGAAATTTTTCTGTTTCAGGTTTTCATTAATATGAAATTTCTGCATTCTTATCTGATTATATTTGTGTAATTAAATTTATAACATGTGAATTATGTAATTATATGTGTTGGCCGACCGAAAATTCGCACCTGGGTTAGTTAGCTCCCAAATAAAAATTTTTTTTATGATAACCAAAATTTTTGTTATCCCGAATAAAAAAATATAGTTGTGACAACCAAAAGTTTTTGTTATGCCAACAAACAACACTGAACCAAATAATTTAGTTGTCTCAACCAAACAGTTTGGTTGAATTAATAACAAGCAAATAATTTGGTTGGCTCAACCAAATTTTCGTTGCTATGACTAAACATTTTTCTCAGTGTATACATATATGTATGTGTGTACATGCGATATAAAGATTATTTTTTTACTTAGATGTCAAGTTATATGTTATATTATTAGGGTGGTCCAAAAATGCTTGGAAAAACAAAATTTTTTTATTTTGAATGCTCTCATCTCCTAGAATTGTTCTGTAACAAAAAAAAATACTCCTATTTTTTTATTTATTTATTTTTTAATATTTATTTTTTTTTGCATGGGGAATTTTTTTTTTCAACTAAAAAAGACTTTTTATGATATAGGACCCTTGAAAATCAATATTTTTCAATCGTCCAACTCAGTTTCTCTTCAGGAGACTTCAAACAGCAATGCCAAATTGTTTATTTAACAATTTTTTAATATTCATTATTTTTTATAGGGCCCAAAAAAAACCCCATAAATTACAATATTCTGAAAAAATCGTTAAAAAATATTTTTTACTATTTTTATGATAGTTTTTTCCTATATTTTGAATAAATAACATAAATATTGATTTTTAATCATTATTTCATGTAATTGCTAATTTGTTTAGGGACCATCCATAAACCACGTAGCTCCGATTTTTGAACTTTTCGACCCCTCCCCTCCTCCACGTAGCTTAACGTAGCATATTACCGAACCCCCTCCCCCCTACCTAATGGAACGTAGCTTTTTTCTTTTTTTCTATATTAAAATCTCCTTTCTAAAAATAATCAATAAAGTCGTATTTTTAATTTGGTTAAACTAAAATTAAAGTACTCAAAATCGACCGATTATTTGCAGAAGGGCTCTCTGCCATTGAAACATAGTAAACAATATTAAATGTTTTTAAATCACAGTTTATATTTTTCTTTGACAAGTAAGAGTTTGTTACAAGACTAATTCTTAGTTTTAATCAATAGATATATATATATATATATATATATTTATATTTTTTTATCACTATATATTTTTATCAATATAAAGAGCACATTTATTGAACCGGCTAAACTCGTTCAAACTTGTGGTGTTTGTAAACAAAAATGAATGAACGATAGATAGCAGCGCTGATAGTGAACGAGCAGGGTATTACTTTTCGATTTAACTCGATTTTCTCGAATTGACTTTCGAGCTGCCCGCGTAATTTCAAAAAAATGTATGTCAAATAAAAATACAAAGCTACGTTGTTCAGACTCAAAACCCTCCCTCCCCCCATGTGGTCTAACGTAGCACATTACCGAATCCCCTTCCCCCCCCCCCCCCCCCAAAGCAGGCTACGTGGTTTATGGATGGTCCCAAAGAAACACGATTGAAGAGATAATCTTTCCATTTCTCAAATTTAATATGTTTAGTTTAAATACATATTCAATTAATTAATATATTTATAAAACATAGTATTCAGAATTTTGAAAAATTTTGTTGACAGTGGGACGTATGGCGACATTGAAAATGTGTTACGAAAATATGAATGATGAATTAAATATAAAAAATCAATTTTAAAATTCGAGAAAGTGGAAAATTTAGGATAATGGAAGATTGGATAAAATGTTTTATTATTCGGATAATCGGTCAAGTGTCGGATATTCTGTGAATTTGTCAAAGCATTTGTGTGCCCGTTAACAGAGGTGTCCGCTTTTGAGAGGGTCCGCTATTAAGAGGTCTTCATCTCATATAAAACAATATAATTTTGCCGGGACTTTTGAATTTCGTCCGTTAAAGGAGGTGTCCGCTATTGGAAGGTGTCCGCTAAGAGAGGTCTCACTGTATATGAACTATGAATTATTCAAATTTTAATAATAATAAACTTGAATTATATAAAACTTTTAATTGTTCAAATTTGATCAATTCCTGCTAGAATTATTATGAGCTTTAAATATTTTCAAATTTTAACAATGCATATTTATTTAGGTGTTTCAAAACTTAAACCCATATAGGGGAGACCGAGGAGGAAAGTAACAAAAATCAGTTTTTTGATGCTAGCATTAAAACTATTTGTCGTATAAGTTCTGTAAATATATTAATCGAAAGCTTGGACTTTCACCTATTAAATAAAATTGGAATTAAACATTAATAATAATTTGATAGTTCACTGCAGGACATTTTAATCAGCTCTTTATTTGTTACTTGAATAGCAATGACATTAAAAAAGCATCGTTTCTTAAAAATTCAAATCAAAAGTGAAATATTTAATCTTTAAATTATAAAATAAACATATAAAATCACATAGTTATAAAAAAGAAGGAGGTTTATAAAAATAAAGCATTAGATGAGAAGGAAAGTAACAACGTGTTACTTTTCACCTCACCCCTCTTTTCCTTGGATTTCAAAACCCGATAGGAAAAATACGATTGGCGCAACATTGGTCCAATATTGTATAATATTGGGCCAATATTGGGAGTGTAGAAACCAATGCCAAGACTGACAAGCCTCGGAATACAAAATTGGACATTGCAGATATCAGTTTCTGTCAAAAAATAAAATTGGATCACGACATATTTTAATGTTTTAGAGGTCACTAACAATAAATTTAAAACCTGATTTTCAAAATTCAAAATGTTGGACCCAATATGGCGGAGGAATTTTTTAAATTCCATGAAAATCGCTTGAAACTTGTTACTCGGGGGTTTTTGGGGTCACTGATAACGAATCTAAACTCATATTTTCAAAATTCAAAATAGCGGACTCAATATGGCGGACGAATTGTTTAAAAAAATGATGGAAATCGTTTGAAACTTGTCACGCTGGGGTTTTTGGGGTCACTATAATGAATGAATTTCAAAATTCAAAATGGTGGACCCAACATGGCTGACAAATTTTTAAAAGTTCATTGAAATCATTAGAAACTTAGTAATTATGCTATGTTGATCCCGCACCATTTACCGACTGTCGGTAATGAAGATTTCTACCATACCGACTACCAAGTGTCTCATTTCACAAGGTAATGTGTTACCATCAGTCGGCAATGCAGATTTCTACTTGATCGCCAGGACGAAATTAGTGTTTCTGTAGGGTGTTCTGTTTTACCAATCAAACACTATGAAAAACACTAATGATTACTGTCTGCAATGTAGAAATCTGTATTACCGACTGATGGTAAAATGATAACTCCGGTAGAAACACGACTTTTCGCGGTCAGTAAAGTATAAGTCTGCATTACCGACAGTCGGTAACTGGCCCAGGCCCAGCATATCATAACTAGATTCGTTATCAGTGACCCAAAAAATCCCCGAGTAACAAGTTTTAAGCGATTTCAATGAATTTTTAACATTTTGTCTGCCATATTGGATCCGCTATTTTGAATTTTGAAAATCAAATTTTAGATTTGTTATCAGTGACCCCAAAAACCCCCGAGTAACAAGTTTCAAGCGAATTTCACCTTCTTTTTAAAATTTGTCCGCCATATCGGGTCCATCATTTTGAATTTTGGAAATCGGACTTTAGATTCGTAATCAGTGACCCCAAAAACCTCCGAGAAACAAGTTATTAGCGATTTTCATCGTTTTTTTAAAAATTTGTCAGCCATATTGAGTCAGCCATTTTGAATTTTGGAAATTAGACTTTAGATTCGTAATCAGCAACCCCTAAAACCGTAATATATGTCGTGACCCAATTTTTTTTCGAAAGAAACTGATATCTGCAATATTGGTTTAATATTGGTCGAATATTGTATTACGAGGCTTGGCATTGGTTTCTACACTGCCAGCCTTGGCCCAATATTAATGCCAATATTGGACCAATATTTAGCCAATCGTGAGCCTTGGCAATTTCCCATTGGGAAAACAAGTTTAAATTACACAAAAGTATTTCCCACTTTTTAATTATGCACTAGCACGACTTAAAGATAAATAAAAAAGCTTAAAAAAACGAAAAGCATATTTAAAATATCTATAAAATCAAAAAAATATGATATTTTGAAAATTTAGGCAAAAACTTACTTTTGTCGTAATTTTTGCACAAAATGTCAGTATCAGATATATAGCTTCCGGTAGACCCCTAACATAATTTAGGGGAGGTAGAGGGGGCAAAACTGACTAAAAATTATTTAAGGACTATGTCTGTCCGCTCATTGGTTTAGAAGTTATAAGCGTTGTTACTTTCCACATCTGTTACTTTCCTCCTCGGTCTCCTCTAATTATAAAAATTTAGAAATTTTAAATCGATTCAAACTTTAATTTAATTTCAACTTTAATCAATTAATATTTCAATTTATCCATTGTAAATTATTTTATTAATTCAAACTTTTATTAATAAATAGTTATTATCCTTTAGTTTTATGTAGTTATTTTAAGTATTTGATTTTTGTGATCAGTGTTTTTTTTTTGAGAAAATTTTGGGAGTCTTGATATTGATTTTAATGAATTTTTAGCCTGACGGGCTTGGCAAATCTATAATATAGAGAAAACTATATTTCAGTCAATCTTATTTTTTGTTCTTCCAATTGAACTGATTAAAGTTATAATCTATCCTAATTTGAAACCTATAATAAAATTAGAAATTAAATAAGTTTAATAATTTACCAATAAAAAAATAAGCATTTTGAGATAAAAAATACAAAATGTATTTGGAGAAATTTAATTTGGTACGTATTTTTATTTAAAATAGGGAAGAAAGTTCTAAATTAAAAAAAAGAAAGAAAATGATTAAAAGAGGAATAAATTATAAAAAAGGCAATTAAAAGTCTTAAAAAATATTTGAAAACAGTTCTCTATTTTTTCCAATTATATCATGATATTTCATTCTTTATTCTTATTTAAATTGTATTTTTTAGAAGTATTTAAAAGAACAAAATATTACTATGAAAATTATTCATATATTATTATAAATTATAATATAAAATATTCATTAATTTTTATATTTTGTTTAAAGTGTTTTGAATCTTTATTAAAATCTGTAAAGTAGTTGTAAATAAGACACGTTTGTATTGTAATACATTATGATTATTAAAAATAAAATATATAAATTTGTCAATTGATTGAAAATTTAGATTCAGGAGAATTAATAACTAAATCACTAAAATTAGAAATATTATAATTAATATTAAAATACATTTTTTCAGAAATTATTGATTTAAAGCAAAAAACAACTATTTTGCCAAACTTCAGGTGTGGACAGAATGAAAGAATGACAGAATAAAAGAATAAAAGAATAAAAGAATGAAGTTTGCGATTATTATTATCAATAAGAAAAAAATTGATTTAAGGAACTCTGAACAAAACACACAAGATACCGGCGATCACAAGCAAACTTCAAGGTTAACAGTAGCATTTAATCTGCTAATAATAAACAGAGAGCTTTGCAGGTGCTATATCAACAACCTCTCTCTGCTAAATTTAATCAAAAATAGGTTATATTTAGTCAACTTATATTTTCAGTGTGCTGCATTAAAATTTTCACCCAAATCATATGTTAAATTAATAAAAAAAATTTTTAGTTAGTTAGTAAACCACAAGTTAGTTAAAATATTGAACTAATGAATTTTACTTATTTTAGCTAGAATAACATGAATATTTTCAACTTAAAAAAGGATTTTTAATATGTGCGCCGTGTTACCCTCCTCCCTCTTATCTTTGCTAATTGTACATAAAGTACATAAGAAAGAATTATTAATAAGAAATAAAAAGTAAAACAATAAAAATGGGCAAGATAACCATGGAAATCTAAGACCTTCTAGCCTTTCCTAACTTGTTGCATAATGTACCTGTAAATGATTTTTCATTTAATTTCTTTCTGCTGTTGCTGCTTGTGGTCGTGTAAAAAACAGATTTAATTCTGAATCCTTCATTTAATTCTGAGTTCAAGCATTCGAAAAAACATGCGGTCATGAAACTCTCCTCTAATAATTGTAAGGCATTCAATAATGGCCATTTTATGTTCAACCGAATGAGAAATCTAATTAAAGCCGTTGACAAGCCTCTCAAAGAGACATCAAAGATATATGTGTAAAATGAATACGCATCGAAACTGAACGAATTCAGAAATTCGTACGGAACTAATTTTTTTCGTACTATTAAATCTTCCGCAATACGATAAAAATTTTACTTTAAAGATTTCAGACACAAAACGGCAAAACCTTTGTTATTCAATAAATGTAGTCAGTTTCCTATATACTCCACTTTTGAAGTATCTTTTGAAAATTTAAAAAAATTAGTGCAATATTTTACATATTTTACTTCTCTATAGGGGAGGTGGGGGCAAGATGGGTTACCTGAGGTTTGAAGCACAATAAAACTAACATGATCGATTAAAAAATATATTATTTATTATAGTAATAATCTTTGGTAATCAGTCTTCCATGATTAAGTCTTATTTGGAACATTTGTTACTTAATTAAATATAAAATTAAGAATAAGTAAAAAAATTCAAATCTTTCAATTTTCTTAACATAGGGGCAAGATGGGGTAGTATAAAAATCAATCTATTTTTGCCGCAAGCACCTTCATTGGTCTTATAAAATAAACTAAAAAACCAGTTTAATGCGTAATTTTAATTCTCTCATGTAAACTTAAATTACAAAACTAACCTCAAAAAACAATAAGTTTTATAACAGAAATAAACAATTGGACACCACTTGTATTTGAAATATATTATTTAAATAACAAAACGTTATAAATAGTGTGTAAAATCACTAAAAACAGTTTTTTTCTTATAAAATAAAAAAATGATTAGTTTTCAGTACCTTATCCTGCCCTCACTTCAAGTGTAATCATTGTTGAACATGAATAAAATTAAATAGTATATTAGGGTGATTATTTTTATATGACTATTTTTTTTCAGTCCTTATCCGAAATTTGATTGGATATGTTGTAAGGAAAATTGTCTGAAAGTTACAGCCCTTAATATTAATTTTAAGTACTCGCCCAAAGCATTAAAATATTTTCCATGTAAAATACACGTAACTAGACGTACTTTTTTCAAATTTCTATAGCTTCGTCGCATTTTATGCTATTCCATTGGTCTTGTTCTTGATGTACTTGGAATTGAACACTCTACAAAAGTGTCCATTGAGGCGAAAATGTAAGTTGTACTGGTTAGTTGATACGGGTCTCTAAAGATGACTTTTACACAAAATTAAAGTCTAGTATCACAAGAAATATTAATCTAAGCGATTGTCTCTATAGGACCTTTTTGGTAGGCAATTAAATTTTCAACAAATTTTCCATTTACATTTATTTGGTCAAATCAATTTTTTCGTAGATAACAGCAAAAAAACACGAATATTGTGTAAAAATCATCTTTAGAGATCCGTATCAATTCACCAGTACAACTTACTTCACCAGTACCAGAACTTACGTTCTAAATAAAATGCAAAAATGTCAATAAAATCGTCAAAAACAGTTTTTTTCATGTAACAAATAAAAAACTCGATTTCATCAATCAGTGACTTAACCAATCAAAAACTATTGTAACGGTGCTATGTTATGCAAAAAATGATCATGATTGCAGATTGGTTAATTAGTTTCTTAACCCTTAAATGGTAATCATGGGTCACTCGTGCCTTTCGAAAAATGACACCCATGTCTATCTCGGAGGGGAGGGTGAGGGGCGCGGCCTGACTATTCTGGAAATAATTGTACACTATTAGGCCCCAAACTCCCCGAGTGCCGAAGGTTCAGTGCGTAAACAGTAGTTACAGATGCCTCTTTGATTTTTGAATGTGCACAAGTGACCCATCCTTAACACTTACGTTAGTCAAAAGCTTACTTACCGTTACTTGTGCTGAATAAATTAAATGTCAGAATAGACATTTTTTTTTATATTTTCCTTGTATTTTTGAATAAACTCTAATAATAACATTCATTTTGATACTTAAAATTGATTAAAAAATCTATTTATTGTTTATTTATTGTAATTTATACCTCTTTGACGGACAATAAAAAACGTGATTTTCATGCTCAAAACTTAAGAATTCCTTTTATTTATATCGAGTTTCTGATGTATTTTTTTCCTCAAAGTACCACTTTTAAACTTTATTCTCCCGTTTTGAATTTTTAAAAATATTAATTTTTACCAAATTATGATTTCTTTAAAAAAAAAAGTTTTTTAGCGTTTTTTTTTTTTTGTTTAAGAAAATTTATTAATTAAACAAATAAATATTTTACGAATATAATGATTTGATCTCACTTTACGATAGTTAATACAATACCATGAATTTTTGTAGATTTTTTAAAGCACTTTAAAAGACTTTTTAAGGTGCTGGGTACGAGTGACCCATGCTTACCATTTAAGGGTTAATTAAGGTAGGTATCCTGTCTTGACCCCACCTCCCCTAAAACGTTTTAGAGAAGTAAAATTCTAATCTATGAAATAACATTGATTATAATTATCACCAATTTTTATTTAAAAAATTGTATAGCTTGTAATCAGGTGCGTACGCAAGACGGATATTTGGGGGGTTTAAACCCTTTCCTCCTGAAATTGAAAAAATTTATTAAAAAGGTCATTTGGCGTAAATTTTTTTAAAACCTCTCCCTTAAAATTTCAAAAATCCGCCGAAAATTTCAAAACCCTCCACGAATTTTTTTTTGTGCGTACGCTCCTGATTATAATATAAACTTATTTCCACTTGCCTTGACTTTCCCCTACATTAAATTTAATAACATAAAAAAAATTAAAAACTTGTCGGACTGAGGTTTGAACCTGGGTTGAGGGTTCAAGGGGATAACGGTCCATGCAAATGAAGAGAAACAAAATAACCCTCCTCCGCTCACACCAAGCCGCGAAACGCCCTCTTACAATGCCTGGCAAAACTAGCTAAATAAAACCTGATAATACCCCAGGCAAAAATACAACACAAGCATAGTACTGATTTAGTACGAGACGCATGACTATGTTCTACTTCCGATTAGTTCGAATTTTCAATTGGCAGAGTTTCACTAAACAGCACTTTCATGAAGTCGAATGTTTATTTTATAGAACTTGTTTTCAATCGAATGTAAATTAATTCAAATCTTTACAAAGTAGAATTTTCGAGTCACCGAACTCATATTTGAAATTAATTTCTTTTCACGGAATTTCTATTTAACCAACTCCACACTGTAAAAACAAGTGTCTTATTTTAAGACATTTTGTCCTCACTTTTAAGACGTTTTAAAGTGTCTTAATTTTAAACCAATGAGAAAGCATCTTTCAAAATTATTAACAAATGAAATAGCTTGAAATAACCGTAAGACGCTTTCTTAATGTCTTGTGTCTTAAAATAAGACACTTAGAAGACAGCAGTTTTTGCAGTGCATATTTAAAAGAAAATAATTTTCACTTGATGTTAATTCAGCAGAATAATCATTTAACAGAATGTTAATACAGACGAATTTTTAACTATCAGAATGCCTAGAGGTGGGGGCAAGGGGGGGTTGGGGACAAGACGTGGTACCTGCCTTAATTAAGAAACTAATCAACCAATCATGGCCATTTTTTGCATAACATAACACCGTTACAATAGTTTTTGATTGGCCAAGTCACTGATTGATGAAACCGAGTTTTTTATTTGTTACATGAAAAAAACTGTTTTTGACGATTTTCTTGTTATGTTCGCATTTTATTTAGAACGTGTTTGTTATTTTAATAACAACATTTTATATACTATATAATTTTTTTCATGTTCAACAATGATTACACTTGAAGTTAAGCACTTGTTTATTTCCGTTTCGAAACTTAATTTTTAGAAATTAATTTTTTGATGAAATTCCGTATGTGGGGGCAAGACGGGCAGGATAAGGTACTGAAAACCAATCATTTTTTTCTTTTATGAATAAAAAATCTTCTTTTGGTGATTTTACACAATATTTATAACGTTTTGTTATGTAAATGATACATTTCAAATACAGGAGTAGGTAACCACTTGTTTATTTTTATTATAAATGTTATCTTTTTTTGAGGTTAACTTTGTAATTTAATTTTACATGGGAGAATTAAAATTACGCATTAAACTGGTTTTTTAGTTTATTTTATAAAATCAATAAAGGTGCTTGCGAAATTTGTATGCAAAAATAGGTTTTATTTTTATACTACCCCATCTTGCCCCCAGGGGGTACCCCATCTTACCCCCACATTTTGTAAAATGGAAAATTTGAATTTTTTTACTTATTCTTAATTCTATATTTAATTAAGTAACAAATGTTTCAAATAAGACTTTTTCATGAAAGACTGATTGCCAGAGATTATTATTATAATAAATAAAATATTTTTGAATCGATAATATTAGTTTTATAGATCTTCAAACCTTAGGTACCCCGTCTTGCCCCCACCTCCCCTATTTGGCCGAATTTTCATTTGCTCGAATTTTGATTTACACGAAATCATGTTTGATAGAATTCTTAAAACGACGAATTTCCATTTATTCGACACTGCAAAAGTCTGAATATACATCCGACAGAAAAACTTTGGAGCAAATTTTAAAAACCGATCATAATTTTACTGATAATTTCTGATTGGTTAATTTTAAAATTTGCGACAAAATTTTTCTGTCGGATGTATGTTCAGACATTTGCAGTGTCGGACAAATGGAAATTCGACGCTTTAAGCATTCTATCAAATACGATTTTGTATAAATCAAAATTCGTCCAAATATGTTCGTTAAAAATTTCGACTAAATTTACATTCTGTTGAATGATAATTCTGATGGAATCCGCCAGTGCCGGATTAAGGCAACTTGAGGACCAGGGCACAGACATTTTTTGAGGCCCCAAGGTACCTACACTGAGAGAAAATTATAGTTATGGGTAACATAATGATGTTCACGGTAACCATATTTAATGTTACAAATACGGACAGCTATCTAGATAGTAACAGTTACCACCAGATTATACGGAGTAACATCTTGATAGTACGGGGTACAATAACTATTTTTTTTTAACATCATTGATAATAGCCAGTAGCATAATGATAATACCGTATAACATACCCTTTTTAACATAAAAATCTTACTATCCGTTTCTCTCAGTGTAATAAACTAACTAAAATAACACTTTTACACTGGTTATATTTTGTTTTTGTAAATGAATTCAACCCTCTTACAATAAGTTCAATCTATATCAACAGGGACGGCGGAGCCGGGGGGGGGGGGCACAGGGGGCAATGCCCCCCCCTAGAAATACCTCGAGGGGGCAATGTATGGGCTTGCCCCCCTCTGAAAATTGACTTATAATTTTAATTTTTAAATAAATATGTAAACAACTTTTTAAAAAAGTACAATCTTCTTAGTTTTAAGTTCAATAACATTTTATACAATAATTAATGTAATTATCAGGGTTGCTATGACGTTCTTAGAACAAAATTCCATGACTTTTCCAGGTTTTGCAGACCTTTAATGTGCATTTTTTGGTCCGATTCTTTACCCTAATGTATTCCTACGTATATTTTTCTACACTAAATCCGCATTCAAAGTCAAAATGATTAGATTAACTAAAATTTTTTAGATAATCTTAAAAAAGCGATTTTTTCGTGTTTTCATCAATTTTTTTAAAGATTATTTCAAAAATTTTAACCAATCTGATTATTCAGTGAAAAAAAGTAAGTAGAAATACACTCCCGTGTAGAAAAGTTCCCAGTAATTCCCAGTTTGTACGTGGGTGCAAGTTGGGGTCAGCCTGGGGTTCCCAGTTTTTATCAAATACGTAAATTGTTACTAAATAATAGTTTCAATACTAAACTTATCGTCAATCTGGCTTTATATATTGCAATTTCCCTTCATTTCAGTTTAAAAATTCATGAAATTCGGTCAAAGCGCTCAAAGTTTCCCATGCAAAATGCATGGGGAAAAAAACTTTTTCATAGAATTGATATAAAATCCATGAAAATTAACATTTTTCGATCGGATAAAGCTGTTTCTCCTCAGGAATGTTTAAAAAATAAGATCCAATAATTTATTTGACAAATTTTTTATTATTAACTATTTTTTAAAGGGCCATAAAAAATCTTCATAAACGAAAAAGAAGTGTAAGATCGTTAAAAAATATTCATTACGACTTTTTACAACATTTTCCACCAAAATTTCCCTTAATTACATAAAAATTAGTTACTAAAAATTAGTGGATGTATTTTTTAATTTGTTTGAACAAATTAATATTGTTTATCTGAAACTTTTTATCTAATAGAGCTAGAGAGTTGTAACTTTTTTCTAATATATCATCTATTTAAGTTAAGTAAATCCTAATATTAGAAAAAAACTAAAATATAAAAATATATATATAAGTTACAGGGTTGTAACTTTTTATTAATTTTGCAGTTTTTCAATCTTAGTAAAGCCCAATATTAATTGTAAAGTAAAATCAACAATTATAAAAATTGTTTAAACAAATTAATATTGTTAATATCAATATTGTAATACAGTTCCCTAACTGTATTTAAGTTGCGAATAAACAATATTAATTTATTTAAAAGAGTTTCATAATTATGGATCTTCGTTTACTATAAGTTTTGGGTGTTTTTAGGATTAAAATTTGCAAAATTAAGAAAAAGTTAAACTCTCTAGCTTAATTCGATGAATGATTGCAAATAAACAACATTAGTTTGTTTAACCAATTTTTATAATTGTGGATTTTCGTTTATTATTAATATTCAGCTTTGGTATTCTTAAAAAGTTGCAAAATTAAAAGAAAATTTTAAATCTAAAGCTCAATAAGATAAAAAGTTGCAAATAAACAATATTGATTTGTTTAAACAATATTTGTGTTTGAGGATTTTCGTTTATTATTAATATTAAGCTTATTAGCTTATTGAGCTTAATTAGCTTAATTAGATGATAAGTTGCAAATAAACAATATTAATTTGTTTAAACAATTTTTAAAATTGTGAATTTTCGTTTATTATTAATATTAAGCTTTCATAGGTTTAAAAAGTTGCAAAATTAAAAGAAAATTTTAAATCTGAAGCTCAATAAGATAAAAAGTTGCAAATAAACAATATTAATTTGTTTAAACAATTTTTGTGATTGTGGATTTTCGTTTATTATTAATATTAAGTTTTTATAGGTTTGAAAAGTTGCAAAATTAAGAGAAAGTTTCAACTCTCTAGATCAATTAAATGAAAAATTAGTAAAAAACAATATTAATTTGTTTAAACAATTTTTATAATTGTGGATTTTTGTATTTTATTAATATTAAGCTTTCATAAGCTTGAAAAGTTGCAAAATGAAGAGAAATTTTCAGCTCTCTAGCTTAATTAGATGAAAAGTTGCAAATAAACAATATTAATTTCTTTAAACAATTTTCATAATTGTGGATTTTCGTTTATTATTAGTATTGGGCTGTTATAGGTTTGAAAAGTTGCAAAGTTAATAAAAAGTTACAACACTCTAGCTCTATTAGATGAAAAGTTGCAAATAAACAATATTAATTTGTTTAAACAATTTTAATAATTTTATATTTTAGTTTTTTTCTAATGTTAATCTTTACTTAATTTATATAGTTGCAAAATTTGAAAAAAGTTACAACTTTCTAGCTCTATTAGATGAAAAGTTTCAAATAAACAATATTGATTTGTTGAAACAAATTAAAAAATACATGCAACAATTGTTATTAACTAATTTTTATATCATTAAAGAAAATTTTGGTGGAAAATATTGTTAAAAGTTGTAATGAATATTTTTTAACGATCTTACATTTTTACGATCTTTTTTAGTGAATTGGCACTAACCGGGTTGAGCATTACAAGCCCACTAATTTCCCAGTGGGAAGACCCAACTGGGGCCCACCTTAAATTTGGGAAACCCATATGGGGCCCAACTGGCGCCCACCCAACTTTTCTACAGTAGCTACTGTAGTGTCTGAGACAAACTTTTGTTTGTGAGGCTGTGTTATCATCCTTCGAGACTGTTTTTAATAAAATTTTAATAAATCTGGATTTGTACTTAACAGAATTTTAAGTTTAGCGAATTTATATTTAATTTAATTTTTGTTTTACAAAATTTTGTTAACACAAACTTCTTATTTAAAGAATTTCTATTTAACCAAATTTTAATTCAGCAGAATTTTCTTTTAATAAAAGTTTGAGTAAGACGAAATATTAAATAGTTCAGGGTATCCGACAAAAATGGAAATTTAGCGTTTTATTAATTATATTAAATAACAATTAATGCAATTAAAATATTGGATAAATAATGAAGATTTGGTGAAATGGATATTCTAAAATTAAAAAATTCGTCTTATAAAAAATTCTACTCAATAACAATTCTGTTAAATAAAAATTTGGTTTAATTTCACCGCTAAAAAAAAGCTATCCAAATAGTAGCTAACTCATTTTTCTCAGTGTAAGACAGTGAAGAAACGCTAAGATATAGTAATTTACGAAAAAGTGGATAATTTAAAAAAAAAATACTATTAACCAGGATTATTTTGTGCATAAAACATGCTTCATTCAATTTCAAAATTTTTAAAAGTAAGCATTTTTAATAGTAATTCCAGAAAGCGTAGCAACCCTGATTATGTGTATACAGGGGCGGCTTTAGGTAAAGTGTTCGAGAGGGGCGATATATGGGATAGAAAGAGATAGCACCATAGTGCTATCTCTCTCTCTCTTATACAAATTTAAGATTCTCGGGGGGGGGGGGGGGGGGGGGTCGCCCCATTCGCCCCCCCGTAAAACCGCCACTGTGTATATATATATATTTGTGTATATATGTATGTCTGTGTAGGTATATATATATATGCATTGCCCCCCCCCCCCTAGAAAAAATACCTTCCGCCGGCCCTGTATATCAAATAAAATCTGTCGTTGAAATCGCAGTGGTTCCCAGACTAAACTAAAAACCTACACAAGAATTGCATAAATTCCAGCATAGAAGAGTCAAATGGAAAATTGAGAAAACATCGAATCTTTCTTGAAACATTTGAGGAAAGGATCTATTTTACAATTAAGTATAAAAGTTTATCAAAAGAGAAATATAACGAAAATTACACAGTGAACATCAATGATGTCTTTTAATCAACTCAAAAGAAATTTAAATCTTGTGTTCATAAAATTGAATAACTATAGTCAGTCCTCCCACATTAACAAATTGGCAAAAATTTCTCATCCTTTAGTCCTCTCACATTGACGAGTTTATTTTCAGGAATTTCTTGGTTTGAAATCGAAAAGAAAAATTATAATTTTAAAAACTGTTATTAAAATTTATGTTTAAATATTATACATTTCATAAGTAAGATGAGAAATAGACATGTAAGTTTTAAGCTATGAATATTTGTGTTTAAAGCAGAATAAAAATTCTTTTTCTTTACATTTAAAATAGTCAGCGTATTGTGTTGAAACATAAAAATGTTTGATAAAAATTTTTGATCATAAAAAAGGTAGGGGAGTGAATCCCAAGATGGACATTTCGTATAAAATTTTTGTTTAAGGTGACAGCGCCATATGCTTTCTGTCATTTTTGTTGTTTGTATAGACGAAGATTTTGATGCACATTTGAAGAAAAAAAACCAGTTGGTTTTTCTTCTACACATACCGCGTAATTTTGTGTTTAAAAAAGTTTTATAACAGTTTTCTCTCAACTTGGTACAGTCTGCTTGAATTGCGTGCCGCCACTCGAATTGCATGCCGAAATAGAGGCAGTACAAAATTCAATTGAATTCCTAAAGAGTTGAGAACAGTGATGGATAAATGTCGCGTCACTGATTGAGAATATGTAATGCCTTAACACACTTTCCTTCGCACTCTATGCAGGCTTATGACCAGACGCGTGTCCAGGCAAGGTTTCTGGGGAGGTTATATATGAGAGACAAAGAAATACTACTATAACGCTATCTCTCTCACTCTCATATAAATCTTAGTCTTCTAGGGGTGGTCTAGGGGTGGTCATGGAACTACATGACTGTAGTAACAATCAGTTTAGTTAGGTAACAAAATGTTTGTTACTACAACAATCTCAAATTGCTAAGATAACAAAAAATTTGCTGCGACAACAAACGGGATTTGTCAGTTCTATATTAACAATCCGGGTTGTATATATATCCAACAATTCCTTTTTCTCTGTAATAACAATAAATTTTAAGAAACATTTTTAAGAAAGATTCACTGCGGAATAGGTACACTGAAAAAAATATTAATGTGAAAAACAATAATTTGGCTATAGTTGAGTCCATTTTAGTTAAAATGACAAGGATTCCTTGTTCAGTTAGCAACCGAAGAGAAGTTAATTCTAATAAATCAAACTTGTTCGACTTGTAATTTTTAAAAACAGAAAAAAATTTATAAATCAGCTGAAATATTAAAATTTTCCAGTGCAAATAAGTTACTTTGTGTCAATTAATCTTTAAAATAATACCAAAGTTTACTAAAGTTTTAATAGTTTTTTCTGAAAATGTCAAATCGACATAACCTTAAAATATATGGCGAACAAAACTGGTATTATTTACCTTAACCACTAATGTTTGAAAGAGAGAAAGTATTGACAAATGTATTTTAGATAATAAAGAACTTATTGCAGTAACAAAAGCAGTCGATCGCACAATTTTTGGTGTTAATATAATATAATTCCTAATTACTTAGAGTACAAATTATACTTGTCATTTTAACTAACCTCAACTAGCTGGCGCCTTAACTAACAAGGAAAAATGGTTGATTCCTAGTAGTCGGGTGCAAGGGAGTTTTTTTAGTGTAGGTCCCATATCATTTTGACACACATTTTTTCGGGCAACTTGTTATATCGTACTTCCGAAGATATAACATTCATTTTTGGGAGTACAATATAACAAGTTGTCCGAAAAAATTAGTGTCAAAATGATACGGGCCCAAGAAAGTGGGTTTGATGTCAGTGGTTCTCAGCAATTCTACATAACTTTAAGAATTCTGTATACGGCACGCAATTCAATAACCTGTCTTAATTACTTGGCATGCAACTCGATAAAAAAAAGGTTCTACCTGAAAGGCGGCATGCAATTCGAGTAGATTCACTTGGTAAAGTTATTTAAATTTATGATTTAGAACGAGTACTTAAGATTATAACATTCTTTATTTATCGTATAATAATATCCTCAAATGGTTTTACTAATTCAGTGTTCGTATATATATTTTTACTAGGGAATAAAAAATGGTGTCATGCACCGAAAAAAAAAATTCTTGGATTGAAAGGAATCCTCTCATTTTTATGCGAATTTTCCTCTACAATATGGTCTCTAGAAGATCCTCTCATTTTGAGAGGATACTCTTAATTTGATGCGAATTTTTCTCTCAAAAGTAGAATATACTCTCAAAACAATGTAAAAACGTGAGACGATTTCACGAAAGAAATGTTACTCTCTTCCTCAAAAACTAAATTCGTAATAACAAAAGGTATATTTACCCAAATTTTACATTTTATAGGGAATCAAAAACTATTTTAACTTTGAAAATTAATTAATTTATTACAGTTCTTTTTGTAAAGTAAACTTCAAAAATTTTAGAGACAGCTACACTGTAAAAACAAGTGTCTTATTTTAAGACATTTTTGTCCTCATTTTTAAGACGTTTTAAAGTGTCTTAATTTTAAACCAATGAGAAAGCATCTTTCAAAATTATTAACCAATGAAATAGCTTGAAATAACCGTAAGACGCTTTCTTAATGTCTTGTGTCTTAAAATAAGACACTTAGAAAACAGCAGTTTTTGCAGTGTATTTGATAATTTCTTTGCAAAGTAATCGCAATAAATAAATGAATTTGGGAAGTCAAAGTAGTCTTAGATTTCTTATTAAATTTAAATTTTGGGTACACGGAGGCAAAAGTCTTGCCTTTCTAGCATGAAGTACTCTCTTTGCTTTATAGTAGGACCCACTCTTACCTTTAAAGCAAGAAATCATGTTATAAAGCGAGGAGAGAACTTTATGCTATAAAGGCAAGATTTTTCCCTCCATGTATATTATGTTCCTATTTATTACAAATTTAGTTTTTGAGAAAATCTGTAGATGAAAAACGCAACTGTGATGTCTTGCTTTGTAAAACACTTAATGAGTAAATTAAAACTGTATCTATCAAATTTTACTACACCGAGAGAAATGGATAGTAAGATTTTGATGTTAAAAAGGTTATGTTACACGGTATTATCATTATGCTACTGGCTACCATCAATGATGTTAAAAAATATAGTTATTGTACCCCGTACTATCAAGATGTTACTCCGTATAATCTGGTGGTAACTGTTACTATCCAGATAGCTGTCCGTATTTGTAACATTAAATATGGTTACCGTGAACATCATTATGTTACCCATAACTATAATTTTCTCTCAGTGTAGGGGAGGGTGGTACCATACCGACCCATCGTACCATACCGACCCCCCTCTGTTTCTCAAAGATCGTGTTACTAGACAAATCGTGAATATCTCGGAATTTTACGTAAAATTAGTTTTTTGCAATAATATTTTTTGTTTTTGACCTATCTTGAATTTAAGTTAAAAGTGTTGAATTGAGTTTAGAAAAATTAAGGTATAAGTTTTTTTGGTTGCTTGTGGCCTCAACTTTAACACACAATATTCAAATTCAAACGCTTTCATTGACATGAATGATCGGCAAGACATTATGTGAAAATAGTGAGGGTGGTCCGAAACCGACCCCCCCCCCCCTTTCTTGCATTGATATTGTAACTAAATTATTTTTAATTACCAAATAATACCTACAAATGTATTTTAATAAAATAACAATAATTAAGCTAAGATAATATACACGTAAAAAAAACTGGAGTTCAGCTTACTTCAACTGGAGTAATGGGAATCACAAAAAATAGTAATATATAGGATAGCTACAGCCTGGAGTAAAGGTTAACACAATTTCGATTAATTTCGATTGTCAGCTGAGTAGAGCATTACCGCGCATGCTCACGCAACTCATGTATCTCATAACTGTAGCTACATTCACTACAGTTGAGGCTGCTGTCACCACAGCTTGGAGTATTTTGACTACTAGTTTCCTGGAGTAGATGCAATTACAGCATTTTTTTACGTGTAGCTTGTAATTAAGATCAGACTAAAAACACTCATTTTTTATTGTAATGATAATTCTTTTACTCTTATTCTGAAAAAGGCCTTAAATAATGTATTTAAATAAAGTAAAAGTAATTTAAGTTTATTCTAGTTTGTTGTTTTTTAATTCAAATTACAATACAAGTTCCAAATTTTGTTTGTTTTCGCTATTTCCTGCAATAAAAATAGGGGGTCGGTTTCAGACCACCCTTTTTGAGATTGTCGAAAACGTCAATTTTCGATTCTCTCTCTGTATATCCCACTTCATGATATCCAAAGCCTCGGCAACCAGTGGAAACATGGAAAAATGATTCCTTTACTGAAAAAAAATTTGAGCTCAGCAATGAAACAAGTTTTTGGCACCTTTTTGGCTTTTGCCTTTTAGGGGTCGGTTTGGGACCACCCTCCCCTACCAATTAAATCGTCAATTGATGATGCAACAGAAAGAAGCATATTATTTAGTGTTTAGCATCAAGGAAATGTATTAAGAGATGCGATTTTTATACGCATTTTATCTGCAGCGTGAATTGCAAAATTTTAATCAATAACAAATATTCAAAATTAATAGCAAAAAATATATATGAGATTTGACTAAAACTTGTTATAATATTTTCAAAATTATATATTTTTATAATCTCAATTTTTTTCATTTTTAAAAATTTGGAAGCCCCCCTACTTGCCCATCTTGCCCCCCCCCCCCTTAATCCGGCACTGTTTAAATTATTTAAAAGATCATTTAATATTCCTTGAATTGTAGAACCAAAAGTCGGTATAGTAGGTTTCGTCACACAAACCAACTTGCTTACGATTAGAAAAATGTTTGACGTCATAATTCTGGGAAAATTTGAATTAAAATATTCATAACTTCGTCAATTTTGCTCCGATCAACTTGAAATTTTGACACAATATTTTTGAAATATTATATATTCAGATAAAAAAATAATAAAAAACCGAAGAAAAATAAATTTAAAACCCTACCCCCCCCCCCCTAAATTCTATTGTTTATGAAAATTAAAGTTTGTTTTTATTTTATTAATAAATTATTTTATTAAAAATAATACTCATTGTATATATTGTAAATGCAATTATGTATATACGGAAAAAATGAGTTAGCCGCTGCTGCTAACAAAATTTAGCACACACTTATTAAGACACCACATCTAAATATGTGCTAAGACAGCTCATACATTTGCTACGTCAGCTAAAAGATCGCTGTGGTAGCCAACAGTTGTGGATACCATAACTAAACATATATAGCTATTTATCCTAGGGACAGCTATAATTTTTTAGCTATGGTATATACAATTATTAGAAACCACATCTGACTTTTAGCTGTCTCAGCTAATATTTAGCTGTGGTGACTAAATAAGTATCATCTTAAGTTTTTATCTCTGACAGTTAAGTCACTTTTTCCGTGTAGTCATAAATTTTCTTATATTTCGATATTATTTTTAAAAAATTGTTTGATTTGTCAGGAAAGAATTTCCCATTTCTTGGACTTTTAAACCTGCAAAGACAATTTTTAAATTTAATTAAATATGAAATATTTAATAAATACTATAATAATTATTAAGCTATTGTTAAAAATTTTTGATTTAGATAAGTTCAAATAAAATTAGTTTAAATATTATATAAAACACTTTTAGCTGCAAAATACAAAAAATGTTATACGTAAGTTTGATATAAATGCAATATTTAGAATTACTAATACAATATTTATTAATTTGCACAAGATAAAACGAGATGAGACGTTCAAAAGAAATGAAAATTGAGATTTTTATTAACGAACACACTTCTCATACAACAAAAATGATCGAGATTTCTGAGATTCTCGTGTCGTGCGTCACGAATATTTAAAACTTGACAGTTTTACAATTACCCAATTTTTAAATTTTATATGTCAAATTGAAATATTAAATTTAACATTGTATATGAAAAAATTATAAAAATATTTTATAAGTTAATGCGCAAATATTTTTTCTTCAAATGAAAGAGACACGAAGTTTCACGGTTCAAAAGAGCCATCTTAATTTCGTATTCATGATAAATCATTTTTAAACATTAATTATCTAAAAAAGTTTCTAACCGGACTATGAAGAAATATACATATAAATTGATTATCCATAGCGAATTGATGACATTCCTCTCTAAAACCTGAAACCGGTAGCAAGAATTTATTCGAAACTTGGTAAAACACTTGCTACTGAAATTTTAAAATTAATTTCATATTTCAAACTTTTTAAACTAAAATGTTTATTAAAGTAAAGTACTATATAACAGTTAAACATTCAACTCTGTCAATACTTTTTATCTTAGATGTAAAAAATATCATATCAGTTTTTTTTATATCTTTCTAGTTGAGAATTTGATAAATAGTTGTAAATGAGCATTAAAAATTTGTTTAAACAATTGATCTATTATATGAATCAATTGTTAAAAGTCTATATTAGTGCAATTTATTTTTAGGGGATTTTTTTTTTTTTTTAGGGGATCTATAAACATAGTTAATATTTAAAATGGTTAAATAAACAATTTGATATTATTATTTAAAGTCTCCTAAAGAGAAAAAGTTTGCTGATTGAAAAATATTGGCTTTCAAGGATTCTATACCATTTCAATGAAAAGTTGTTTTCTTTCCATTCAAAATATATGAAAAACCTCGTGGAAAACTTTGAGCGCTTTGAACGACCTTTACATATTTTTCGATTAAAAAAAACAGAGGTATTTTTTGGATATAGAACAATCCTAGGGGTTCTAGCCCATGTTAATTCATTAATTACAAAGAAAATAGTTGTTTCTGTTACTTCTCTCCTCGGTCTTCCCTGCTAATTTCCATGCATAAAAAATTAACTTATCTGTTATTTTTGATAGATTAGAAAATTCCCTACGACGGTTTCTACAGTTTTCCTTTATTCTATGAGAAATAAACTTTTATTTCTTTTTTAGCAGTGGCAAGCGTGGGAGTTGTTGAAATCGTTTATCCACACATAAATTTAATTGAATTTAATTTAAGCTGAGTTATTGAACTGAATTAAAGAAAATCGTCGATTTTCGACAATTTGAAAAACATGGTTTTGAGAAAAACCTGTTTGGCGCGTATCGCTCTTAATTAAATTTCATGTTCAAATTTCTTGTCATAATTTAGGAAATAAGCATTTTTCACATGTTTAGGAAGATTTTAAGGAAAAAAATATTGATCGTTTTTGAAAGGCTTGACAAGACTTCCTTCTTAAGGACATGTGATGGAGAATGACGTCACGGGTATAGGCAAAATTTGTCCGTAAACTTTCTCTTATAATAATCAATATTTTTACACCAAACTTTGTAGAATTACTTAAAATATCATTAAGAAGGTCTCTCTAGCTCAAGTTTATTTAAATTTTGCCTTAAAATTAATTTTTAGAAAAATTAGTTGATTTTCGGAAAATTGAAAAAATTAATTTAACTGCAAAATTTGAACAAAATTGGGTCAGAGAGACCTTCTTAGTGATATTTTAAGTAATTTTACAAAATTTGGTGTCAAAATATTTATTACTTTATGAGAAAGTTTACGGACAAATTTTGCCTATACCAGTGACGTCATTCTCCATCACATGTCCTTAAACTGGGGTAAATTGCGTCCACTGAGGTCGCGTCTGTATAATGTGACTTTGTATCCCTTATCGTACATAACTTGTTCTTTTATGAATCCAGTGGGTGTGGCTTTTTTATAGAAGAAATGGGATTGTGCGTTGAGTTTCTACCAAATTTGTGAAGTATATAGAGTAGTGTTTTATATAGGTTAATAGCGAACTCTAAACGAGATTTTGACTGAGTACTTAGTTTATGTCTTGCAACTGATGTGCTCATTACTTCAGGTGAGAGAATAACTCTCAATTCTTTAATCATTTTGGAAATAAAACCTTATTCTCTTACGGAGAAACTCATTCCTCATAAAGAGAAGAGAATTTTTTTCTTAAAAATGATTAATTGTTATTTATTTTCCTCCAATAACTGAAATTTTAAAAATTATAAAGAAGAAATGAAAAAATAATTAATAATATACAAATAAAATATTTAATTAAGTAATTCAAGCATTAGATAAAAATAAATAACAATTAATTATGTAAACCAAAATTTTTTTTTGAGCGAACCAAAAAGATAATCAATAATTTGAAATTTATTAACTCCATGTTCTCAAATGATATTCCATAATATATATAGGTACATTCTCTAAGTTAAAAGTAACTGATTCAATAGCAACAACTCAGTAACTGATTTAAATTAATATTTCTACTGATTATTCAATAAAAAATAACCAGTTATCAGTTAAAATAACTAAAAATATACAATTGTTTACTGATAATTAGTCATTTTTAACGGATAATCAGTAACTTTGTTACTAATATTTAATTGTTTTTCCCTAATTGCTGAAGCAAGAAATCAGTCAAGATTTAACTGACAATTAGTTAGTTAGTTATTTTTGACTAATTGAAATTAAGGAGGAATGGTATATCTTGTTAAAAATAAGTTATGTTTGAAGTCCTTATTTTGCTTTTTGAAAAAGAAAATAATGACTTCATTCATTATTCATTCATTATATCAAAAAACAACCTGTTTTTTACAATATAAGGTACACCGTTTCTCCTTAAGCGAGATATATGTGAAATAAATACATTTATTTTTAAGTGGAAAGCCAAGTAAAATATAAAAAAGGAAATGTGAAATTTAAAAATAATTGTTAAAATATGTAGTTTCAAATATAATTAGAGATATAATTACAGGTTTTTGAGTATTCATGTGATTTGCAGTCAATGAAAAAAGTGAACTCCCACCGTGCTTCACTGGAATCACTAATTAGAGGTATAAACCAAAAACTGTCGAGATTTCAGACCGCATGTCGACCGGGTGATCCTTTCTAAGAAAAGCAAGAAAAACTGTTTTCAAGTACTACAATGAGACCGATTATTAAGCAAACCAGGGGGTCTCTGTTATGGTCAAGAACTATGAATTCGGTAGTCGTGGTTATATAGTGATGAAACATAGAAGATCTAACGCAGGCTTTAAATTTAGTACTTTGTGTCGACACGGTGGTTCGAGAAAAGGAACCTGTACAGCATGATGTTTTTCAAAAGCACAACTGACCCCTTTGTTATTTTCTCGACATCCACTAACAGCATTCTTTCTTCACTGCTCCTGAAGATTGAAATCTACATTTTTTTTGAAAATATTCGTCTTAATTACTAAAACTAAGTTTAAGATCATACTGCACATAAAACATTGTAATACAGCATTTTAATACATTTTATAAGATTTTAATATATTTAATAATAATTATTAGACCTTTGGAAATTATGATTTGAATAGTTGCTTTAATTAAATTTCACTATCAGTAATTTATTTCAGTCAATTAACACTAATGATAATACTTTTTAACAATTAGGAATTAAAAAATACATTTTTTCAATATGAGCAATTTTTCTATTTTATGGTCTTATACTTCTGCTGTTTTGCGTTAAATATAGTTATTTTTCAATTTCTTTTATTAAAAACCAACATTAACAACTAAGTTTATTATTTAAAGTAGTGTTTTAACATTTAAATTTTAAACAATAACATTTTAATCATGACCCAATCTGCCCCGGTTTGGGGCGGGTTGGGACACTTTGAATTTCTCCAAAAATAATGTTCCCAGAAAAAAACTAAAAGTAATAACGGGACTTTCTCTTTTTTAAATGAAAGCTGAAATATCAGAGCAGGTTTTCTGTACGATAAGGTTTTCATAAATTAGATATTAACAAAGTAAAACAACGAAGAGTGAAAAATGGCCCAACCAGCCCCGGTCTCCCCTATAACTGCCTAATATAACAATTACTTCAGTAAGATCAGTTTTTAATATTTGCTCGCAACTTTTGCTCAGGAAATAGTAATCCGTGCCACTACTATACTTATACTACTTATACAATCGAAATATATATACATTTAATAAATTAATGCTTCTATTCCTTGTTACATAAATATTTTTAATATTTTTTAAACAAATCTCATTGTTAATATGGATCTTATACTTTTATTTTGACATATTTTGTTCTAAAAAATTATAATAAGCAAATTTATATCAAAATGTGTATTAAATCAGAGAATTTAATTGTTTCATACTTCAAATTAATTAATGACATAAACATATTTTAAATAATATGTGTTCTATTACCATTGCAAATTTTTTTATAAAACTTGAATTTGTTTGGTAAATATTAAGTAAATAATTTTCTAGTTCAAAACATTTTTTTTGTATTCAGGTGTTATCATTGAATCTTTTTCTTATTAAAAAACAATTTTTTATTTGTCATTTATGTTTTATCATATTATTTTGTATTATTTTCTTAAAAAAACTACAATTGTTATAATAATTAATTAATTTTTATTTTATATTCAGATAAATTATTCAATATTAATATTGAAACATTTTTAAAATTAATTTTTACCTTTATTCTCGCTATTTTATTTTATAAATTAGTTTGCTTTAAACTATTTAATAAGTATTGTTATTTATTAATAATATATTGTATAAATATTTTTAATAAAATTTTATTATAAAATTTTTTAGATTATATTTCATTCATTTTAACATATTTACAATTTTTTTATTTAACATTATTTTATTTACTACCATTTTGAATAATATTTACATTTAAATTCAATAATGTAGTAAAATATAAAATTTTCGCTAAATTTATTATATTGTTAAGCAAGTTTATTGCTGTTTATAATTTTGCGATCTAAAACAAATTTGCCTCAAACTAACGCTATTGTCAAGTCTTAATATTAACTTTTTATTGTTGTTATCTAATTTTAGAATTATTGTTAAGTACTTATGTACCAAAGGGCTTTGAGCCCGTAAATCTGATTAAATAAATAAATAAAAATATATGGGGTTTATGATTTATTCTATTATGGTTATTCATATAAGTTAAAAAAAATATGACGTCAGTTGCGTCGATAGCCGAGAGGCTTAATGCGAAAGCGTGCGTTTTTAGGGTTGCGACATTGCGTACCTATTTATATATAAGTTAGGTAGTTCGATCCCGTATACTTCTAAGATTTTTCCGAAATGTTCACTTGTTAATTCTAAGTACATGTATATTAGAAGAATGAAACTTGTAAATTAATAAATTGAAGTGTATTTAGAAAGTTAGTAATGTAGAAACTTTTTTATTTTTATTTGCATTTATTTATTTTATAAACAATTGAAAACAAGAAAATATTATTTTCTACATTTCATTCTTCTTCTCCCGTCGCACATGCTTATACTGCCTACATGGGTGAGAGGTGTGCAGTAGTAGTGGAACGGATTACTATTTTTTTTACTTGTTTTGTCAACAAACAGTCAAAGTGATAACCTTTTTTTTTTTTAAAAAACTTGAACAGCTGTCAAAAAAATTTCGGGGGGGGGGGTTTAAGCACCCCTATCACCCCCCCCTTATTTGTGGCGATGTAAACGCCACTCCGTTGAAAACAATTCTTATTCTGGATGATACAATATTTCCTCAGATTCATATTAATACCTATAATTTTCATTTAAATTTTCCATTCCATGCAGTAAATTTTATTTCAATCAAAATATAATTCATTTATTGAATTAAGTAAAAAGTATTCAATTTTTGAACAGTTTAAAAACTACTGCTCAAAAGTATTAATTTTTAATCGAAAATATTTAACTTTTATTATTTCTTTTTTTCCGTGCAGTTACTCTTACTCTTACTCATTTCGCTCTCTTTACTCAAGTTAATATGTACTGGATGAACTGTAACTTTGTACATAGTTTCATTCTTATTGATTGATTATTGCGGATTACCCTGTTAAAAATTTCTGTACTGTGGTTCATGTATACACTGAGAAATGTATCAGACACACTTTATGTCTACTCAATAGGACTGTTCACGAGACGAGACGAAACAAGGCGAGATTTTAAGGAGTCTCGTCTCGGTCTCGTGCAATTAAGAAATTTATATTCTTGTCTTGGTCTCGGTCTCGGAGTCTCGAAAAATTCGAGAAAATGAGAAAAAGTTGTTTTAAGAAAAAATTAATTTTTTTAAGTACAAAAAATGTATTTAAAACTGAATTTGAAAAGACCATAAATTTAAACTTATATATAATAATAAAAGAAAGGCTTAAATAATTTTCAATTTGGACTTTAAGTCAGATTAAGCCCAAGAATTTAAGCACAAAAAAAACACTGCAAAGTTTTCTAAATATTAGCTTTTTATTGAATTTTGACGAAATTTGTTAAAAAACTGAAAATAGAGATAAATATTAAGAAAAACTTTTGAGTGGCGAGTGTCGCAATTGTTCGACCTGTCTTACCCTTATTATCTTAAATACTGTACAAACGTTTTGTTTTCTCTTTTGTCGTTGTATTCTTCAAATGTATAAAGTTGTTTAAAATATGTAATTTAAATCACCAATGTATAGGTAAATGGTATGTTTAAAATCAGACCGAAAGAAGTCAAAATATAAATTTTATTTTCCATCTAATTTTTAAGAATTTTTCAGGAACTAGTTCATTATTTACCTAAAATATTTAGGTTTGAATTAGTACTAAATTTCCTCCCTTGCCCCAAACTCAAGTACAAAGTTCAGTAATATTCAAGACATTATTTTTTTCCGTGTAGAATTAAAATATATAATAATATTAAAGTTTAATAATTCATGTCATATCTCATATCTTTTAGAAGTAAATTTATTACTTTGTACAAAAGGAATAACATTTTTTTACTTGCTGACTTAGAAGTAAATACATGCAATTTCAGTCATTATTAAGAAAAAGATATATATTTATACGAGACTCTCACGAGATTCCGAGACTTGAGCTAGTCTCGTCTCGTGTGCAGTCATAGACGAGACGACATTTTAAGGAGTCTCGTCCCGGTCTCGCGAAATTTAGAAATTTATAGTCTCGTCTCGGTCTCGGAGTCTCGAAAATTTTGAGATAGTGGGAAGAAATTTTTTTTACTCCTGTCTGACCGATTTTAAATATACCACTTAACTGCAGATTGATGATTTAAATGAAACCTTTAAAAATCTGAAACAGAAAAATCCGAAGCTGGAAGACTTGAACTCGCGACCCCTCACTCTAAAGCCGCCCGCTGTGTCCACCAGACCACGAGCAACGGCTTACAGAGCGCTACAAGACAGTGAACGTGATGCAACGCCTCCTACTGTATAAAAGTCAGGTACCGGTTCAGTAGTACTTACTGAAATATAAAGTGCTGAACCAAGTTTTAGTTTCTACATTACAGTTCCGTGATTTCTTCTGAATTTTCGTGAATTCTTAATGAAAGTTCATCAAGAATCTTAAAATTTTCTCTATTGCTCAAACTTATGAATAAGTTCCGTAGTTATTCATGAATAATTTTTTTCCGTAAAGTATACTTAACATCGAGATACGTCCCTACTCCTTTTGTATTAGAAAGGGAGGCATAAATTAAACTTTTTCTAATTATTGAGTGTTGCGTTGTAAGAAATGTTAACTTATTTACTGTTATGTAAGGATAATTTACATTGAAATAGGAAAATTAAAGCAAAAGGATGTAAAAAATGTACTAATTGAAAAACCTGCAAAAAATAAATAAATTCTTCAAAAATAAAAAAGTTTAAAAAATCAATGAAAGTAAAAACAAGAAAATTAAGAAACATAGTAATAATGCGTTATGAAATATTATAAACAGTTAAAGGAAGATTGATTAAATTGCTTCTTTAAAATCAAAATACTACGCAATAAACAGTAAAAGTTTTTGAAACAAAAAATTGAAATTACAAAAGAGAGGAAAAAATGATTTTCAAAAAGTAAAAATATTTGCGGACGTGTTTTTTAAAAATTAAGAAAATTAATAAGATAATCAGTAAAAAACGGAAAAATGTTACTAAATATAAAAAAATACTTTAAAAACTTGTTTTGAAAATCAAACAAAAAGCAATAATTTTTTTTAAATGAAGAATTAAGTGAAGACACTCAAACAATTTTAAGAAAAAAATCAATATTTCTAAGAAATAGAGAAATTCTGATCAAATGCGAAAATTTATTATAATATAAAATTTACAAAAAATTAAATAAAAGAAGAAAAGTCTTTAAAAATTATAAAAATTAATAAGTTATGATAACGGATAAAAAACCAAATAATTTTTTTAAAAAACATAAAATTGAAAAAAAATTATATTTGACAACTTCTAAATTATAATAATAAATAAAATTAATCACTGGAAACGTAAATAAATTTTTCTAAAAATTGTTAAAATAAAACTATATAAAATTAACTGAAGTAATTTTTGTAAAAAGAATAAAATTAAAAAAAATCTAAAAATTAAAAAAGTATTATTAAACGCATAAAAAAAGAAAAATTTTTAAAAAGAAATAAAATTTACCTAAGTTATTTTCTAAAAATACAGAAAAGCATTAAAAAACATAACCTACCAAAAAAATTGTTTGAAAAAGAAAAAATTGCAAGAAAGAATAATTAAATATTTCAAGAAAATGATATTAATTAGTGCGTAAATAAGTCTACAATTTTTTCTATAATTTTCAATTGTTTTAAATTTACAATTATTCTCCTTAAATTTTATAATTATTCTTTAACTTTTTTAATTATTTTTTTCTGTTGTGGATTATTCTCGACATTCTTCGAATTTATTTTTCAATTGTCAATTATTTTGCGCATTTCTCAATTATTTTCTTTAATATTAAATTATTCTCGTCATTTTGTAATTTTCTTTAAATTATGAATTATTTTATAAATTCAATTCCATTCTACAATTTTCAATTAAGTTTATTCAATATTTCAAAAAACTTGACTTTTTCCAATTATAAACCATTATTTTAAATTCCAATTTATTTCTTCAATTTTTGATTATTTTCTTCAAATTTCAATCACATTTTTCAATTTTTAATTATTTTTTCGGATATTATTATGCTTTTTTAATTTTAAGTACAATTGTTCAATTATTCAGTTTAATTATTATCAGTTCTTAATAAATTCTTAAATAAAAAGCCCTTTTGTACAAGAAGTACTGAATATGAAAATCTACAATAAAGATACGTATAATATATTTTCTCAAACAGACAATAACAAATCAAATCAGTGCCGAGGTGATAGAAATTGACGCAATTAGTTACATCTTATAAGCTAGATACATTATTAACATTGACAGATATTTAATGAACTTAAAAATTAGAACTCAGTTCAGAAACAATGAAAAACAGTTTGACCACAGTATAAATCGCAGTGCAGATAGGATCCCGGACAAGGATAACATTGTAAAGACTTTAAAATTTTTGAAAACGGATTAGACATTTCGTTGACTTAGAACCACAATTATCTCCTTATTTACTGGATATTCTTTACATCTGTTGCGTAAAAAAATTGTTTTAAAAAAAAAAGTTTTAAGAATTTCATTTCCATTCTTCAATTTAAAATTTTTTCTTCAATTTCAATTATTTTGTTCGATTCAATTATTTTCAATCCAGTTGTTCAATTAGCAATTATTTCCAACAATTATTTCTATAATTTTCTTAATTTTTCAATTTTCAATTATATTTTAAATTAAATATTTATAGTTTGATTTTTTTAATTATATTTTTCAGTTGTGTATTAATCTAGCCATTTTTCGAATTTTGTTTTAAATTGTCAATTATTTTCGTCATTTTTCAGAAATTATCTTCAACTTTGCTATTATTCTTGTTATTTTTCAATTTTTTTTTTCATTTATTAATTATTTTCTTTAATTTTTAGTTATTTCTTACAATATTTAAAATTTTTATTTATTTTCTTAAAATTTTAGAATTATTTTTCAACGTTTTCAATTATTTTTTTCAGTTGTAAAAATTGGTTTTAGTTAATTAGATTCAGCTGTAAAAATCTAGTCATTTTTTTATTTTTGTTTTCAATTGTCAATTATTTTCTTCAATATTTTAAAATCCTCGCCTTTCGCCAATTATTTTTCTCCATTATCAATAAGATTCGTTAATTTCAAATTTTTATTTTCTTCAATTCTCAATTTTTTCGTCAAATTTTAATTCCATTTTTCAGTTTTTAATTGTTTTCTTCTATATTCAATAACTTTCGGCTATTTTCAAATACTTTTTTTAGTTTTTACTTATATTCTTTAAATTTGAATTTAAATTTTCAATTATTTTTTTCAATTTTAATTAGTTTTGTCGATTTTCAATCCATTCGCTCAATGCGCAATTATTTCCAACAATTATTCTTATAATTTTCTTCATTTTTCAATTTTTAATTATTTTCTTTCAATTTAAAGTTTTTGCTATATTTTATCAATTTTTTTCAGTAGTCTATTAATCTAGTCATTTTGTAGATATTTTCTTTAATTTTTTAATTATTCTCATTTTTCAATTATTTCTTTTAATTATTAACTATTTTTCGCAATTTGAAATTATTTCCTACAATTTTTTCAATTTGCAATTAGTCTCTTAAAGCTTTATAATGATTCTTTGAGTTTTTCAATTATTTTGTTGTTGTTGTGTATTAATCTATCTATTTTTCGAATTTTGTTCTTAATTGTGAATTATTTTCAAGTTTTGTAATTTTTCTCCGTTATTATGAATTTTTTTTATTTCAGTTTAATTTTTAAATTATGAATTTATTTCTTTAACTTTTTATTATTTTCTCCAAATTTTTATTATTTTCTAAAGTTTTCAAGTATTTTCTTTAATTTAATTTTTTATTTTTTTTATTTTCAATCCAGTTGTTCAATTTGCAATAATTGGTTTCAGCAATTATTCATATAAGTTTCTTATTTTTTCAATTTTTTAGTTTAAATTGAATGTATATTGTTTAATTTTTTTGATTATTTTTAACAACTGTGTATTTATCTAGCCATTTTTCGAATTTTGTTTTTAATTGTCAATTATTTTAGTCATTTTTCATAAACATATATTCTTTTCCATTTTGTAATTATTCTCGTAATTTTCATTATTTGCATTTCTAAAAATGTATAGTTTTAAATGACGAACAACAATGTAAAGTTTCTCATTAATGTTGCTGTTAATTAATATTTTACTATATACACGTAATAATTGCAACTTTATGATTAATTGAAACTTATAAGTTTGAAAAAATTAAAGTTTGAGTTAATTGACGTTTGGGATTTATATAAATATTAATGGCTTGGAATTAATTAAGTTTAATATAGTTTTCGACTTTCTTTCTATCAATATTTTTCTAGATTAGAATCTGATCATTTTAAATTCAATGTTTTATATTATTATTAAAGAATACAAGATTGAAATTGAAGTTCTTAGGATTTATCCATCTTCCCAAAGTTTCTTAAAAATTTGCGGATCATTTTAAAAATTCTCGTCAATTTGAAAGTTTTTTTCAAGATACACTAAATTCTGGCACCGGGCCCTTTTGGGTTCCGGGCCCTGAAGCACATGCTTCATGGTAGATCCACCCCTGGAGAGCACACTCTACACTGAGAGAAAAAAAAGGTTACTACAACGGAGGACACAAGTAGGAATTGCCTGAGTGACTCCGGTAGTAGAACTCGAGTTAACGCAACTTGGGACTCCGGTAAATACTGCTTGGGTCTCCAATTACGTCGACTTGAGACCCAAGCAGTATTTACCGGAGTCCCAAGTTGCGTTAACTTGAGTTCTACTACCCGAGTCACTCAGGCAATTCATACTTGTGTCCTCCGTTGTAGTAACCTTTTTTTTCTCTCAGTGTAATATTGCTCTGGACATTTTAAGAAACCAGCAATGTAAATTACATTTAAAGTTACGAAAAAAACTTTTTTAATTAAAAATAATAATTTATAAGCAGGGGAGATCGGGGCTAAGTATGTTAAATTGTCAACAGCTTTAATTTGCGTTATCTTTCAAATGATAACATTTGTAATGCTACATTTTTGACCATACACTGAAAAAAATACTGTGATCAGATTAGACATTTGACTATGGTTGACAGGTTATGTAGGAGTTTGACATAACGCATCGGTGCGCCACTGTCGATTTTACCTAACCTTTCAAAGTCACTCGCGGTTTCAGAAATATCAAGTGCTGCATCACACAGTCGTGTGGCTAAAACACAAATACGTATGGCAGTTCCCAAGAAAGAAATAAAATATTGCCAATCTGCCCATAATTATCGCAGTTCCAAAGAAATATGTTTTTCAGTGTAGGAGGTCAAAGGTTTTAGTAGTAAAAAATGTAAATACAGTCGAACCTGGTTAAGTGGAACCTCTATAAGTGAGAAACCTCTAACTGACAAGTCACGTCCGCCGGAAACCTCTGTAACTGAGAATTATGGCGAAATACAGAGAAAAGAAGAAAATATGAGAACTGGATAAGTGAGAAACCTCTTTAAGAGGGAATATTTTGTTAGTCCCTTGAGTTCTCACTTATCCAGGTTCGATTGTATGAGGAAAAAGCCAACAATTTCACTCACCGCAGTTCGATCACTGAGAAAATAAGCCTCTAGCAAATTACTATAGGTTAAGGGACTCTGAACAAAACACACAAGATACCGGCAATCACAACCAAACTTCAAGGTAAACAGTATCATTTAATCTGCTAATAATAAACAAAGACTTTTGCAGGTGCTATATCAACAACCTATCTCTGCTAAATTTAATCAAAAATTGATTATATTTAGTCAACTTATTTTCTCCGTGTACCTTTATTAGAAATTTAAAAAAAAAGTTTTAATATTATGTATTACTGTTACATATATTTTTCATCGTGTATTCTCATAATAAAACAGTACATTAAAAAAAATGGCTTTTTTTTAATTCAAACAATAAAGTTTTCCGAAATATCTATTATTTTTTAAAAATTTTAATACAAATCATAAAATATTTAAATATTTTTCAAAAAAATATATTAAATGTTTCTAAAAATTAATATAAACCTTTTTATATATTTAAACATTTACATTAAAAAATAATATAGAATTTAATTTAATTAAACAAATTTATAGGTAGGTACGTTTAAATCTTAAAAAATTCAAGTATTCAAAAAAATTATATTTAAAATATTTTTAATTCAAAATCTTTTAAAATACACTTATAATCGTATTTTTTTAACTAATTCAATTCACACTTTTCAAAACATTTCAATCTTAATCATAATATGAATTTCAATTATTTTAAAAAATATAAACTTTAGCTCTTTTAAAAGTAATTTATATTGAAATCTCAAATTCTAGTTTTCAATTTTAATTATTTAGAAAAATCTATAATTTTTAAACTGCTATTTTTTGATATTTCAAAATTTCTAATAAAACTGCGTTAAATTAACATGCTTTGTCGGTAGAGCAGCCATATGTCATCCAACTGTGGTAAGTGAAATTATTGGTTTTTCCCTTATATTGACTTCTAGATTAATCCTAATACGCATTTGCGTCCATTAGAGTGTTATTTCCCCATTAAAAGTCTTAAAAAAAGATTCCGTTTACTAACAGGCAACAGTGGCGTAACTGTTATAAGGGGCAAAGTGAGATGTGCCCCGGGTCCCTTGAGCTTAGGGGGCCCTTGGTCAACCCTAATAGACCTTTTTTTAAAAAAAATTCCAAAAATCTTATTAATTGTAGTAATTTAAAATTCGACTAAATTAGACAACAATCGCGCCAGCGTGCAATTAGTTTCTACATCTTGTGTTCAACAATTATAAATAGGTATTATAAATATAATATTAAAAAATAAATTTATATAAATAAATAATTAAAGTAAAATAAATATTTATTTAGTACAAAATTTATAAAATTTTAAAATTAAAAAAAATTGCAAACTAGGTGAAAATTATGTTCATTTCATGGACATTTTGCTTCCAAGTAAGCAAAATTTTGATCATATAATAAAGTTATATAGGTCAATCTATTCTTTTTGAGATAAGGGATTTGATTTTTATATTCCTTAACTTGTATTTTAAGCATAAAAAATTTTTTGTCCAAAAATTATTTTTTTCGATGAAAAAAGGTGCTCAAAAAAGTTTGATTGTGTATTTTCAAAAATCCCTGTGTCCAAATTTAGATATTCATGAGCTTAATAAGTATCCAAATTTTGTTGGAATCCTTTTAAGCGTTCTCAAGATACCCTGTACACAAAAAACGCTATACACACACACATACATCTGGACATTTGCTTAGAATGAAAATTTACGCTTTTTAGATGAAAATGAGTCGATTTAGACTATTTTTTGGAAAATCGAAAATCTTAACGATCACAAAGCCTCCACTATGAGGAAGCAAAAATAATTGAAATTTAACATACAATTGCAAATTTTGTAAATTAATTGAAAAAAATGAAATTAATAAAAATTGGGGAAAATAATTTAAATAGGAGGAAAATACTTGAAAATCTTAAAAATAAATTGAAATAACTAAATAATGAAAAATTAAAGAGAATAATTAAAATTTGAAAAAATAATTGGAAAAATTACATAATATATTTTAAATAAAGGAAAGTTAAAAAAAATTTTAGAAAAATACTGAAATCTTTCAGAAGTTTATTGAAAAAAAAACTTAAAAATTAGAGAAAATAAATGGATAAAGATAAACATAATAATTTAAAGTTGAACAGAATAATTTTTAATTAAAGAGAAATAATTAAAAACTTTTTTGGAATTATGAAAAAGAATTAAAGTAATTGAAAATTGAAGAAAATAAAATAAAAAATAATACAAATAATTGAAAATCGAATGGAATAATTAAAATGTGAGATAAATAGTTTAACATTTTTTAAATTATAAAACAAATGAAAAAAATTGAAAATTGGAGGAAATCAATTTTGGAAAATAATTGAAAAATGATTTTTCATTTTGAAACTTAAAGAAAGTAATTGAAATAAGCTACAAACAATGATAAGTTGTAAAAGAAATAAATGACATTTGATTGAAATAATTTAAAAAATAACAGAATTTATTTTTATTAAAAGAAAATATTTGAAATTTCAGGATATACATGATGATCTTAGAAATCAATTATAAAAAATGAGATTAAGTAATAAAAATTAGAGAAAATAATTGAAGAAAGCTAAAAATAATTGAAATTTACGATAATTAATAAAATTTTTTGGAAAATATAAAAACAAATAAACACAAAATGAAGTTTTTTGTTGTTTTCGAATTATTAATTAATTAATAAAAATTTATAAAAATTGAAATATTTTACAAAAAAATTAAGTTACGGCGATTCTGTTTACAATCCTACATTAAATAATATCTAGCTAAAGTATTTCTAACCAATGAAAATTTAAATAAGACATTTTTACATCTACATCTTTATGCATGCGCCGCGTCGCGCTGTACAACTTCGTTAGAGCTAGTTGTGTAACCACCGAGCCTAATATTTTTATGTCATTTTCTACAGAACAGTTATTATTAATGTTTTTAAAATTAAATATTATATTTTTTCATAATAATTCGTATAATTTAATTTTATATATTGGCGATTCTTGCGTAACTGCCCGATTTCAAGATAAGTTTTGGTAGAAAAAAAAAATTTTTTATTCAATGTTTCTCTGCACTTATTTTTCTTATTAGGGTGTAATATAAGTATATTTTAAACGATTTTACTACAACTATATTTATACGAAAATAATAGCAAATTTTTGAAAATTGGCTGCCATGTGGAGCTGAACCGCATCCTTTTATTGCAAATATATTGTACAAAATAAAAATTTCTTCTTGATATTTTCCTAAACGAAAATAAATAATAAATTCATAAATTATTTAATATTCTAACAGTATTTTAGATATTAGTTAACATATATAAAATTTTATAAAAGAACAGCAAATACAATATTTAATAATGAATATTTTTTTTTTTTTGTGGATAATTTGTAATCGAGATCGAGCAGTGTAATCCGGCATTGCTAAACTACTTTATAGAATAATATTTTAAAATAACCACAACAGATAAAAAATTTTCTTTGCATGAAGCACACTGAACACTTCATATAGGCCATGGAGCTGAAATTTTACGTGATACCATGGAGCTGAAATTTGACATTTATTCTAAACTCACTTCTACAATATTGCAAAATAAATCTATTCCTTCAGCAGATCGCTTGTTTCACATGAAAACTTAAAGAAAATGGTAACAATACTATCAAATAGTTTTTACAGTAATATAATAGTAATGACATGGAACTGAACGCTTTTTTTGTACTCATGCGATTTCCACAAAAAGATTTTTTTTTTTAAGTAAAAATTTTTCTTTTTTAAAACTTTTTTCACATGTGATTTAGTGCTAATGGATCAAAATTGAAATTTAACTTATTAGAAGGCGTAATAACTAAACACATGACACCTTAATGATAAGTCTACAGATTGCGTTCAAAAATTGGGAAAATTGAGGGACAAAATATTTTTACAGATTCTAAGTATGAAAAACGTATTATGAAGTGCAATAGAAACCTAAATTGTTCATAAATATAGCCACTTTATGCTTGAAAAAGGCTGACTTATAATAATGATATTTTCACCGAAAATTATTAAATTAAAGTTAACATTTTACAAAAGGGACACGCCCCGGAGCTGAAATTCCAGCAGTTATAGTGCAATATAATAGAAGTTATAATATAATATATATTTATGTATATTTGGTTTTCAGTTACTCTCATATATACCTTTAAAATTCACTAATACACTTCAGAATATATTTTTAATTTAGGTGTATTTTTTCAACGCCTCCAAGTAAGGCAGTTACGTAAGAATCGCCCATATATCGTTTTCAAAATTACAAAACTTTAAATTTTTTTATAATGATAAGTAAAATTTTTTGATTCTAATATTTAATATTAAGTTCATCATTTTTAAAACTCGATTTGATTACTTTCTGCTTCTTTTTGGAGAAAATATTTAATATTTTTTCATCCAAACTTAATTTATAGATGTTTGAATTTTAGTGCGCGTTTAATGTAGTGTTATGAATTTTGATATAAAAATTACTTATTTACATTTTCAATGGTTGGAAATACTTTAGCTAGATATTATTTAATAAATGATTCTAAAAACTTCCTACCAAAAAAAAATTTAACACTCTACCTTCATTTTTATGGATGATATTTATTTGTTAATTAATTTTTTATAAATATTTATTTATAAATCATAAAATTATTCAAAATACTTCATATATGACTCGTTGGATGCGCATTTTGATAAGCTTTAAAGTGGTGTATTCAGAATTGCCTTAACTGAATTTTTTTGTAAAATATTTCAATTTTTATAAATTTTTATTAATTAATTAATTAATAATTCGAAAACAACAAAAAACGTCATTTTGTTCCTTTGGTATGTTTAAAGTACACAACTTAAGCTTTCTTTTAAGACAAAAAAAAAGAAAAAAGGGTCCATTTTAAAAAAAAAGTCAAAAACATTTTTATATTTAGAAAAAAGGGTTAAATTTTGATTTTTTAAAAAAAAATTTTCACCATGTGAAAGAGCAGGAAGAAATCTTTCGAAAACATATAGGTGAAAATTTTTTTCATTTCGTTATTTAGCGGGCTACGATTTTATGAAAAACTCAATGTTCTTACTTTACCCAAATTTTCAACCCCCTTCCCCCTCTACAATTTTAAATTAAATTGCGTAATATTTTGTGGTTGAAGTACACTAGAACTCCTATCGAGCGGACAGCTCGGGTGAGTGTCCGCTCGATAAGGAAGGGCACCTTTACGTGTTAAATGAATGGAGCTTAACTTCTTCCTTCTCCCCTCCAGGGACGTAACTACAAATGTCGAGGCCCCCCCGCAAATTTTTTCAGGAGGCCCCCTCCCCCCAATATTTTTTTAAATAGTGTATAAATAATTTCGGTTAATATTTTCTATTTTTAATTATTTTTTTAAAAAAAATTTTTTGCATAAGGATTATTGGGCTCGAGGCCAGCCCGCAATGCGGGGTTTCGCTGCATGGTAGTTACGTCCCTGCTCCCCTCGTCCCGTGAATTGCCTACTGTTAAAGCTCGATACAACTTTTAATTTTGACGCTGGTCACTTGAGAAAATTTGCGCCATATATATATATGAGAATATCCATTTGACCGAATTTTATTTAAGGGATTATATACACTTAGCATTTTTAATAAATCGATTTTTTTTAATTTAATTTTTGTAATATACATAGGGCGCTGTCGGTAGTGGCGGGACGGCGGGTATGGCGGGACAGTGCCATATTTTTGGCTGCTGAATTCACAATGGTGCCTTTTATGGTGTAAAAGTAGTGTTTTATTGCGCTTAACCTTTTCTATATGATTCACACGTTTTTGACGTACGATGGATCACTATATTAATAATAATAGTTTAAAGGTACTTTTAAAGTATTATTCGCTTGACGCAAAAGTAATTAAATAACACAAATTTTTTGAATTCTGTTAACAATTAGTGTTTTAATTTATTAGTATTTGAATTTTCCTCAAAATTTTCAAAACACTATGCCTGATTGTGCGATGGACACGAATGTAAAATCATCATTATCGTGATGTCTTGTTTCCGCAGTGGCGGGACACTCTATATCGGCAGTGCAAGGACACTGATTCAGAGTATTCAAAGACCTGGAAAAGCTCTGAAATTTCATTTTGAAAAGTTCTAGATACCCGAGTCGAAATTTGGACCCTGAAAAAGATTTGAAAAAGAACTGTAGATTGGAAACTGCGCAGGCGCAAGCAATGCATTAAGAAGTCATGAAAAAGTCCTGAAATATCTTAAAATTTTCGAATTCAGTATATTTTGAAACTTTTTTCAGTACTTTCTCCCACCGAGTTTTAGGAGTTCCGCAGGTATAGAAAGGGTCATTTAGAATTTGTTAACTGTAGTTTAAATTATTTATTTTTATAACATTATACTCGTTATTTATTAAATTAGTAAATATATGCCATTCTTATTACCACAAAATATACTTCTAGTCAAAAATTCAAAAATGATATTAGTTTTTTTATATCTGCTACCGTTTATGAGATATGATATTATTCTTTTCAATTTAGGGCTTTCGCGGAAAATTTTATATGTACGTAATTGTTAGAATATACGGATTTTGAATTTAAAAGAAACAGAATTCTAACATTAAAATTTAAACAATTTATTTTGTTATGGAATAAATTTTTCATGGGTACATTATTAATATATTCAAAGTCACGGAGAAGGGTCTACAGAGGTCATAAAACTTGAGGAACCCTGAATATAATTAAAAATCAGAAACACAAATTTCTCTAATTTTGCATTAATGAACTAATGAGTTGAAAATTAATATTCTACGTGTTTCAACGATGAAATGTATCTAAAAATTTCCTTAAAAAAGTTATTTTTAATGAAAATAAACAAATATTTGAAAATTTAATCTCCTTAAATTTTAATATTTTTTGGAAATTTTTTAGATATTCGTAATCGTGAAAACACGTAGATTTCATATTTTCGTATTTGAAATTTCAATTATTTTAATTAAAAAAGTTTCTAGTCATAAGACTTTTGGGTCACTCAGGTCATGAAAACCATAAAAGGGGAACAAATACATCAAGAATCTGTAGAATTTCGCTCAAAATATTTTCAAGTCCAAATTCAGTACATTTACAACCTTTTCAGTACTCTGAAATGCTGGGAGTGGGGTGAGCAACCCTTTCATCATATTTTGAAGACTTTTAAAACTTTCAAGTCAAATTTAGGACTATTACAGTATTTTCATAACTTTTTCATAACGCAGTCTTAAAAATGGCGTGATTTGGTACTCTGTAGATAACCAGAAAGTTGCAGATTTAAGAACGATTCACTATGTGACGTCAGAGTGCAAACAAGTACAGTCCAAATTGCATGTCTCCCACTTTTCTACTTTTCTTGTACGCACTGTTTGACCAACAGAACAGAGTCGATGTCTTTAGCGTGAGTAGTACAGCTTCAAAATCTAACCTGACCGTATCACTACCGCGGCGTGTTGACAAGTAAAAAAGTGTGAGACATTCAATTTGGATTGTATTTGTGTACACTCTGACGTGACATAGTGAATCGTTCTTAAATCTGCAACTTTCTGGTTATCTATACAGAGAACCGAATCACGTCTTTTATGACTTTGTTATGAAAAGAATCGTTCGTAACTGCGTGAACAAAGCAGTCGTTTCAGAAACGACTGCTTGTCACGCATGTTACGAAATATACTATTTCAGTATCAGAATTTCGACTCGGGAAACCTGACAATATTGAAAATGCTTCTGAAACTTTGAACACGTTTTTCTCAAAACTGTGTTTTTAAAGACGGTGAGCAAGATTTCTTGGAAACGGCTGAACCGATCAGTCTTAAATTTTTACACAAGCTTCTTAAATATATTTTTTAGTAACTAATCGAAGGTTTTTTCTCATCGATAAAATTTTTTTTTATATCAAATTTAAGGCCAAAATTTTGGTCAAAAATCGATTTTTTTTGTTGAAAAACCGCCATTTTGTCAAAATTTTTTATTATTTTTCTTATTCCTTCGATTAATTACTAAAAAATATATTTAAGAAGCTTGTGTCAAAATTAAAGACTGATCGGTTGAGCCGTTTCCGAGATATCCTGCTCACCGCATTACACCTTTTTTTAGACGAGCTCTCGGAAATAAGCTATAGCACTTAAAAAGGATTATTTTTATAAATAAGAAATTTTAATTATTAGAAATCTTATTAATCAAAAAATGTATTTATCAGAAATCTAAATTGTCAAATATATCAATTATCAAATATCTCATTTATCAGAAATTGCATTTATCAGAAATCTTATTTATTCAAAATTGCATTTATCGGAAATCCCTGATCAAGTTGGTAAATCAAAGTAGATGTCGCTTCAGCTTTACCTACTTCTTCAGGAATAAGAATCTCGCTTAAAAATAAAAGTGTTGGGATCATGGAATTTTGGAAAAATGAGATTCCCTAAACATAAACTTTCGTACAATTGTAGATTCTGGTAAATAATATTTAGGATAAATAAAGTTTCCGATAAATGCGTTTTCGGACAAATGAGATTTCAGATAAATGCAATTTCTGACAAATCAAATTTCTGATAAATTCAATTTCGGAAAATTAAATTTTTGATAAATGGAATTTCGTATAAATGAGGTTTCCGACAATTGGTCTATCTGATAAATGCAATTTCTCACAAATAAGATTTCTGATAAATTCAACTTCGTATACTTTAGATTTCTGATACTATTTTTGGATAAACTTCCGAAAACGATATATACCTCCGATTGTCATGAAACTTGGTATACTTACGTATTTTAATGCACTGATTACGAATATAATAGTGAAAATTAGCGCAAATTTGATTATCATGGTAAAACCCATAAAACCAACATAAAATCATGATTTTTTGAGGTTAACTCTTAAAATACGCAAAGTTTGAAAAAATATTTTAAACAAAAGTTGTTAGTCTAATTGAATAATTTATGTTTTTTACTCTTTTTCAAAATAATCAATAGTTTTTGAGAAAAATGCAAAAAACTGTCAACCACACCTATACTTACATTAATACGAAACACGTTATTTGTAACGTAATTTAAGTATTTTTGTGTTAAATTTTTAGTTGGCTTGTTGTTCATCACCCCAGAAAGTGTCACATTACAAAGTGTCAGTACATGTAATATAATTTTGAATGCTATAAACAAATAGCATAAAAAGTATAAAATAACGCATAAGGAACTAAAAAAACTGTTAATATTGAAGTCGTGTTTTATTTCATAAATCGATAAACCTGAAGATCCTGAAACACAGAGAGTGTACGTACATTGTTTAGATAATGCTAGTTAATTGTTCTAAACAATTTATGTTAAATACCCTAAAAGTCACCTCCTAAAAGAAATAATCAAAAATAAATACGAAAAACAAATCATTTTCCAAAAAAAATTTTTACTCAAGTTCTAAAACGATGGAAAAAACGTAGGAGGATCTACTCTAAGTACTCAATATAGTAACAATGATTAACTACCCTTAAAAGTCACCCCTAAGAGAAATAATGGAAAATAATTCAGAAATAAATAACAGTGTGCGACAAGAAATTGTTGTTCAGTTCTAAAAACATGGACCTGATGTGAAAAGATATTCCTTTGTTATCCAACATGATAACAAGGGTTAACTACCCCGAAAAGTCACCCCTAAGAAGAGTAATACAAAATAATTCTGAAAAATACCCGGGAAAAAGGGTTTAGTTATAATCAGATATTTTTCAGATATGATCAGATATATTGTAAGTGGATATAATCAGATACATTTCAGATCTAATGATATATGATTTGATCTGTTCAGATATAATCAGATATAATCAATTATTAAAGATATATCTGTTTATATATATTCAGATATAATCAGATCTGATATTATATCTGTTTATATATATTCAGATATAATCAGATCTGATATTATATCTGTTTATACACTGAGAAAAGAAGCCTCTAGCCAATTTCTAGGTTAAGGGACTCTGAACAAAACACACAAGATACCGGCGATCACAACCAAACTTCAAGGTTAACAGTAGCATTTAATCTGCTAATAATAAACAACAAGCTTTCCAGGTGCTATATCAACAGCCTCTCTCTGTTAAATTTAATCATAGATTGATTATATTTAGTCAACTTATTTTCTCAGTGAATCTAGGTAGATACCACCTGACGTGATGTCAGATCTAACTAGATACATTTAGATATAATCAGATCTGATATTATATCTGTTTATATCTAAGTAGATATCGCCTGATGTGAGGTCAGATCTAACTAGATATATTTAAACATAGTCAGATTTGATATTATATCAGAGAGAGAAAATACTGATATTATATATACTGATATTATATTTTTCTACATCTATATTCTAAATTCTACATTGTCAGATATAATATGTAATAGTTGATACCCCTGTGATGCGGGTTCGAATCTCGGCGTGGTCATTTTTTTTATTATTATTCATTACCAATGTTTATTAATTATATCGACCAACTTTATAATTTTTAATAATATTTATAATTTTCAATAAATTTATTTTTTTATTAAAAATTTTTAATCTGGTTAGATCTGATTATATTTGGTCAGATAAAGACAAAATCGGGGTATAATTATATATAATCAATTACCATTGAGGATACGTGGGAGGATATCCTCTTGATATTAAAAAAGAAAGCAAGGGTTAACTACCCCCAAAAGTCACCTCTAAGAAGAGCAATCCAAAATAAATTCAAATAATTCTATAGTTATTCCAGATGATAACAAGGGTTAACTATCCCTAAAAGTTTGGCCCTAAGAAGTGTAATAAAAAATAACTTAGAAAAATATTATCATTTTTCACAAAAACGTTAAGATCAAGTTCTAAAACCATGGAGGATACGTGGGAGGATATCCCCTAGTTATTCAAGGTGTTAAAGAAGGTTAACTACCCTTAAAAGTCACTTCTAAGAAAAATAATCAAAAATAAATTTTAAAAAAGTTAGTCTCTGTAACTTTAATTTTTAATAAAACATTTTTGTTGAAAATGATAATTGTTTCACAATTACTTTCGATTATTTTTCTAAGGAGTGAATTTCGAGGGTACTTAACCCTTATCATCTTCTTAAATAACTAGATAAGATCCTTCTACGTTACTTCCATGATTATAGATCCTGATTATAATCTTATTGTTAAAAATGATATTTTTTTCAGAATTATTTTGGATTACTCTTCTTAGGAGTGACTTTTCAGGGAAGTTAACCCTTGTTATCAACTGAGAACACTAGAAAATACCCTCCCACGTCAGTTCCATGTTTAAAAAAAAAACAAAAAATTTATGTGAAAAATGGTAATTTTTTGGTAATTATTTTCGATTATTTCTTTTTAGGGGTGACTTTTAGGCTAGTTAACATAATTTGTTTATAACAATTAACTAGCATTATTTAAACAATTTATTTTTCAATTTATTTTATTATAAAATAACTGTAAAAACTAAATTTATTATATAAAATAATGTTTTAACATTTAAACAATAACATTTTAATCATGACCTAACCTGCCCCGGACCGAAGCGGATTGGGTCAGTTTGGATTACTCCAAAACAATGTTCCCAAAAAAAAATTAAAAGTCATAACGGGACTTTCTCTTTTTTAAATGCCTATGCGAAAAAAACCAAGACTGACCATGGATTGAAGCCTGGTTCAGGTATGAACGCCCAGGCTGTGTTGTCAAGGCTAGAAAGTCTTGAATCCATCGTCAACGTAGCTTTGTTCAAGATTGGATACCAATGTTCATTCCATGCTCGTTTCAAGATTGATTCAATCTTGGCGAACCCAGACTGGGTGGCAAAGCTTATATCAATCTTGATCTAATACTGAACTTTAATAATCAAATATAATCATAATATTAAATTAATAATTCTTCATAATTCTTGATCTGTTAATTATATTTTTATATTTTTTAATAAGTGGATTATTTATAAAATATTTTTTAATTTTTCAACATTTAGAAACCATTTTTTAAATTATAAAAATTAAAAATACAATTTTAACACAAACAAGAATTTACCTATTTCTTTGTTTAATTTCACATTTAATTTACTTAAAAAAGGAAACAACTAAAAATCAATATAATGATTGTATATAAATTATATGATGAAATAAATAAACTAAAAACAACTATCACACATGTCACAGAACGACAAAACCAATTTTTGAGGTTAAAATGAATCAAAATTAACTAAAACAGTTTTGTACATATCACACGTAAAATTAAAATAACTTGTTATGTCGTTTTTTTAAATTTAAACAAAATAGTTAAAATAAATAAAATAATTATCACAATTAAAAAAATTTATGTAGTCACATGTTACAAAATCAAAACAATTAAGAACACTAACAAACGTATGATACATCGATAGTAGGTAAAACAGAAAACTGACCTCTGTCAAAATAAAATTTAAAACTAAATTAAAATAAGATATTTCATCATATAAATTCTAAACAGATTTTTCTAATTTAAGTGTTGTAGTTCTTGTAGTTTAAATTAAATTAAGGAATTTTTCTGGATATCACGTGGTTATGTATTATGCATTTATGTATTTTTTATTTATTGTTAAACGTTTTGAAATTAAATGTTAATACGAATATTATAACGAATTTTTAATTATAGTGTTTCAAACGTTATTTAAATTTAATTAAACAAAAATAAAAACAAACGTTGAAAAATATAAATGGACAGTTCACTTTTCATCCCGAACTTATTCCCGTCTACCTGCTCGGCGAGGACAACTCATTCCGGGCCTTCTCCCACTCTTTGGCCCTGCCTATCCCTCCGACCGACTTCTTCTACTGTAATAATTGCAGCTACACAGTTAAAAATGTTTATGTTTTATTTAACATAAATTACATGTCCCAAACGGTCCAATCTTTTGTGTTAATTTTTAACACAGGGATTTATGTTGTTATGTTTATCGTTTGCTTGGCAGAAGTAAATTATAATCGTGTTGAGTTAAGGAGTACATTTTATTCAATTAGTATTGAACTCTACCTTTTGCTTATTAAAATGAATTTTCAATATGAAATTTACGTTTTACCACAAAAAATTAAGTGTAAATTACAGTGTTATTACTAAAAAATTAGAGGTTATGCTCAAGAATCGAATGACATTTAAAGGAAGTATTAAATCCACACACGAAAAATGTTAAATTTTGACACAACAAATTTAATAAGAACCGATTATTACACAAATGTGACTTGGAAAGTTAAAAGGGACCTTGCGTCAAAAAAATCGATTTTTTGATGTTTATTTCATTCAAAAAAGTGAACTTCTTTCTTTAAGAATCACGTATCAGTAAAAAAATCGATTTTTTGACGTAAGGTCCATTTTAACTTCCCAAGTCACAAATACTCAATATTTTCAACGGTGTAGTTACAGTGATTCGTGCAAAACATTCATACCAGGCTTTTCACCGGTTAATGCTTTAAATTCGTCTGTAAAAACAAATTTTAAATTTTTTTAAGAGGTACCGGGGGATTCTTGTGATATCTACAATTGTTCTTTTCACCAAAAGATACTGGGATAACAGCGATTTTTACAAAAAGAAATACTGTGGTAATTTTCTGTACGAATAGTCGCTCTATTTAGCTTATTAGGATTAGCAGCAACTATAGTTCTACTAAAAAAAGCACTGATAGTAATAATCATTAATAAAAACATACTCTACATTTTTTATATACCGTCACATTCTATGACTGCAGCAAAATTTGACTGTACATAGAAAGGATGGGGTATTTGGCAGTAGTAAATTTAAACGGGTTATTTGGACGGAGGGATAGGCAGGGCCCAAGAGTGGGAGAAGGCCCCGAATGAGTTTTCCTCGCCGAGCAGGTGCACGGGAATAAGTTGGGGATGAATCGTGAATCTCCCATATAAACGGGTTATTTGTCAAATTCAATTATTAATATAATTAATATATTTAATTATTTCTGAATAACTGTTTATAAAAAATTTGCTGCAATACGGAACATACTGCAAATAAAAAAAATGATTAGTCCCTGACAAGTATGAGGTTCAAGAATGCGATTTCCAGTTTGCTTTCATAAGTTTGAGTGGTCTCGTGGTACAGCGCTTAATTCGTGTGCTGTATTTACTCCATCTGCTCCTGCTTCATCCATCCTGGAAGGTAAGCAAGAGCGTGATCCATTTACTCGAGACGATCTTCATGTTTCTTGCACTGATGTTCTCATCCATAGCCGCCGATATTCTTAAGCGGTGGTCTAGAACGTTGTTGGATGCTTTCTTAGAGCTACCAAATAAGATCTTATAGTGAACAGTGCTGACGAACTAGATTAAGAAAGTTTAGAAGAACAGCCTTTTGCTTGAGAACTCTGGTGGACTGAACAGGCAAGAGGGATTAGTAGCAAAGATATTATTTTGCTTAAACCAGTCAATCCGCCGTTCTAAACGTTCTCTTATGACTACAAGAGAACATATCTTCTCAATCCAATATTGCTTGATGGTCTGCAATTTTGATTTTTTCAAAGTGTGATGCAATCTTTTTAGAGTTTTGGAAATTTCCAGAACTTTTGGTGTAAAACTTTTATTCAATTTTAGATACGCTATCACACTCTATAATTGAGAAGCATCCCTCATAACAAAAGGATATCCCTGGGATATCCCTGGGATATCCCGCTGAAATTTGAGATATCCTAGGGACATCCCTGGGACACAAAGGATATCCTAGGGACATCCCCAGTCTATCCAAATTTCCGCCTCATGAGATATACTCTAATGATTTAGAAAAAAAATTTGGAGGTATGAGGATTCGAACCCGCGTCCTTGCGCATAGCAAGCGCGGCCTTAACCAACTGAGCCACTGAAGGTTGTTATAGGCAGCGGAGAAAAACATTAGTACTTGATGCAAAGAATATTGGTGGAACTTAAAAAATTTTTATTTAAAAAAACCTAAACATATCTAGTAATTATCTTTAACAAATACAAATATTTGGTACTGCTAATTATTTTATGATACATTTTGGTTACAAGTAATGAATATTATGGTTATAATAAACAATAAGTAGCAGCCCGAGGTCCTCTCGATGGCATATTGCAAATACTATATCCCACGTAGGATATCTCTGGGATGTTCCTGGGATATCTCGACGGGATATCCCTGGGATGACCCTGGGATATCTCGATGGGATATTGCAAATGCTATATCCTGCCAGAATATCCCTGGGATGTCCCTGAGTCATCCAAATTTCCGTCCCGTGAGATATCCTGTGGGATATCCCAGGGTTATCCTTGAGAGGTCCCGGGATCATAATGGGATATTCACGAGATATCCCATGCTGTGAGGGATGTCGTCGATCCACCCCTATCTTGAACTGTACTTGTTTGAATCTTACTTGTTTGCAGGTCTTAGTCACTCGTTCTGAAACAGACTTCCTGCCACTTTCACGGAGCAAGTACACTTTTTTATCATACATCGCACAGTTCAATGTCCAGAGAACTACATTTTCAGAGACTAATGAGAGTTCTTGATTTTCCTTAGCCAGTAAGGAAATTCCATTTTTATGGAAACCTTAAGATACATTTTTGTTTCCCTTGGTTTCATGTTCCCTCTTCGATCGTTGGCGTTGGAATGCTTTTCCTCCCGTAGAAAAGCCTCATGTTCCCTTTTCCTCAGAAAGGATGCCTGATCTCTTAGATACTGAGGCGTCATTTCTGCGTATTGGGGTACATATCGACCCATCGCGTATGCAGCATTAGCGTATATCCTCTTGTGCCTGGAAAACTGTTCTGCTAACACAACAAGAGGTCCTTTCCGAAGTTGGTCCGTCCATTTGAAACGCTCTCGAGCTTATCCCGGGTCATTGCCTGTTCGTCGCCTGGGTTCTATCCTATCTCCCAACGCCAACTCCCAACTGAACCCAGATCTCCATTCAAGAGAGATCTATTATGGGTGACACTGCGCGTTACAGTCGTCGTAACCGCATCATCTCTGTGTAGGTGGTTAACCCAGCACAGAGTGGACAATTGTTTTGAGTGCCCACCCTTATCTGACATTTGTCCGCTCCGGGTATTTGAATTGCCCGGTTCCACCTATATCTGGGAGGATTTCCTCTATCCGCCACCTGGGGAGACGCTCGATGTTGGGATGTCAGAAACCCCACCTTAGATGCTACCTAAACACTTGGCCAAGTGGACCAAGTATTTTCCTTGGTGTTCGGAAGAGGGCATCTAATCTGACCCAGCCGGCGAGGTAATTCTTCGATATTTGGTAACAAACGTTACCATTTACCACAGAAAAATTACATTTACCATTTACTACAGAGAATTTTATTTATTATTATTATTTTCTTGACCTGACTCGGAGTGATCGTTATATTCATCTACAATACTATTTATTTATTTATTTTGTTTTACAAAACAAGTTTAGGAGAGGAAAAAATGCATTTACGCAATTGTTCGTGTGGGACTCGACCACGTGATGTGGTAATACCTCACTAAAACGACCTGTCCCATTCTTGCCTTACGTATTCTTATCCGCTTTTGCTCTTTCCGTCCTGAAGGTAAGCAAGAGCGGGATTCTTTTGCTCGAAATGTTATCAGTTCACTGTTCTGTAGGTGTTCCTGTTCCTTGCCGCTATTGTTCTTACGCGGTGGCCAGGGACGCTATTGGATGCTTTTTTAGAGCTACCTTCGTGATATCATATTATGAAAAACAGTGCTATCGGACCAGATTGAGTGTACTTAGAAGGACAGCCTTTTGCATACGAACCGTCAATGATTCAGCGTGACGTTCGCAATTCGGTATCTTTTTCAATTGGCTTACAAATAAAGCTTTAATCCCTCCCAAACAGCCTAGTATGAGAACAATTAATCGGATTTTATAACCTGGATACATTCGACTCAGTTCTCAGGTAAGATCTTGATATTTCGTCCGTTTCTCATCCTCCTTTCGAATGATGTTGCCCTCAGCAGGAGCCGAAAACTCTATCACACAAATGATCTTACTTTTATGATCCTGGAGTACAATGTCAGGCTTAGTAGCACTGATACTATGAGATGTAGGAAAATAAAAATTCCAGTAGATCTTACACTGTTCATTTTCCACAACGGACTCCTGATCCTCTTGGGCATACTGGTGTCAACGGTGATAATACAGTACCTTAAGAGCTGCATTGTATATTTCTATATTCCGGTAACATGCATACTTCAGACACGCACTTAGAATGTGACCAAGCGTTTCCGGGTATCGTGTACATGCTCGATAGTTGTTCTTGTCGACAGGTATATGCATCAAACGACTGCGGTACACCAGAGTATTAATTACACCATCCTGACAAGCTAACAGAAACACCTCAGTCTCCGATCTCAAACCAGCAGATTTAAGGAAAGCAAAGGTCAAGCCTTGAGACAATCCTATTTCACTTATGAGATTATAGAACTGCCCGTGAACAGGTTTGCTTGTATGTTTCTGTAACAGAAGCGCTTGTTCTGCCTCCTTGACACACTTTCAACATTTAAACTGAATTTTTGTGAAATGTTTGTCGCAAAAGTGGGTTGAACATTTAAGTTAATATTTGCTAAATGTTGAGCGGAAAGTTGACCGAATAAAAAAAAGTATATTAAATCGAAGGGGAACAAGTAAGTTAAACAGTAATTAAATTAATATAAACACATTTATTGAATAATATTATTTAACATTTATTTTAGTTTTAATTTTCAGTAACAAAACAAAAGAAATGCAACACACAGGAAATTGTAGGTTGAAAGATTGTATTAGATTAGGGATTTGTAAAACATTACAGAACCTTCAAAATTTTATTCAATAAATGTGTTTATATTAATTTAATTACTGTTTAATTTACTTGTATCCCTTCTATTTAATATAATTTTTTTTATTCGGTCAACTTTCCGCTCAACATTTAGCAAATATTCACTTAAATGTTCAATCCACTTTTGCGACAAACATTTTACAAAAATTGAGTTTAAATGTTTAGTCAACTTCCACTACGAAAATTTCACGAAAATTTAATTTAAATGTTGAATCAACTTTTGCGACAAACATTTCACGACAATTTAATTTAAATGTTGAATCAACTTTTGCGACAAACATTTCACGAAAATTTAATTTAAATCTTGTCAACTTTCACGACGAACATTTCACGAAAATGTAACTTAAATGTTCAGGAAACTTTCGCGACGAAAATTTCACGAAAATTTAATTTAAATGTTCAGGGAACTTTCGCGACGAAAATTTCACAAAAATTTAATTTAAATCTCCCGTCAACTTTTACGCTAAAAATTTATTTAATCGGGACATTTAAAACTTTACACAATTTTCACTAAGCTTTGCACCTAAATATTCCGAAGTTTGCAAATAAATCTTTTATAAATTTTCAGGAAATTTTTGGTGCTGTGGGGGAAGGAATGGCTAATGTATTTGTGTCCTGTATTTTGTTCTTCTCAGACAATTCGTAAAACCAATGACACCAATGAGTTGAATATCCTCTGAGTCCCTCGAAATTTTGGATGTTTCATGTCTTCCTTTAATCAGTCGGATGACGGCACATTTATCCAATCCAATATCTATTTGTATAGCTCTGAAATACTTGGCCACTGCAAACACCAAAATTCTAAGCGCATCCGTACTGGATGCATCGAGCTGAAGATCGTTCATATAGAAGAGATGGTTGATTAAATAGATTCTATTTCTTGGTTTGCAACACATGTATCCAGAGTGTTTTTCCCGAAGTGCAATAGACAGAGGTAAGACGGAGATACAAAATAGTAGAGGTTTAAGGGAGTCGCCTTGGAAAACTCCTTTTCTAAACGAGATGATGTTAGTCATCACCTGCTGTTTGTTAGATATTATAACCAATCTTGTCCTTCACTTAAGCATTAGATCTTTTAAGCATCTCATCATGTTCGGATGCACTTTTAAACATTCAAGGTGCTTAATGATCAGCTCGTGATCGTAGAGTCGAATGCTTTGCGGTAATCAATCGAAACTATTGACAGGTTACGTCGATAAAATATCGAATCTTGGGTAACACACCTATCTATAAATAGGTTCTTCCTACAACCTGACAAGCCTCTCTTACATCCTCGTTGTTCACTTACTGCACTCTAAACTGGTTTTATAGATGACAATATCCTCTCATTGAGGATCCCAGTGAATAGCTTGAAGCAGGTGTTAAGACGAGAAATTGATCTGTAATTTTTTGGATTGGATAAATCTCCTGATTTTGGTAGAAGTACCGTTCATCCTTCCACCAACCACTGTGGTATTAGGTGTTCCCCGTTGAGATAGGTAGAAAATATACGGGCTAAATTTTGGTAAGTTGAAGTAAACTTCTTACACCATAGATTTTTAATTTTATCTGTCCCAGGTGCTGAAAAGTTATTAGTTTTAGCAACTGCTTTTCTTACCTCCTCTTCTGTAATTAGTGAATATGTTTCTGCACATTGGTCAAGCCCCTGTCTGACACAAAAGCTGCGAAAGAGTGGCAGCGATAACCCTTCAACGTTCACTGAATGGGATATTCCATAGATGTTGCTCTAGAAAGTTTCTATCTCTTCGCGACATGGAGGCCTTTTAATGGTTGGTGATGGTAAACTGAACATGCGGGAAGAATTAGTAGCAAAGATATTATTTTGCTTTATCCATTTCATCCTCCCTTCTAAATATTCCCTTATGACTACAAAGGAACGTATCTTCTCAATCCTGTGTTGCTTGATGGGCTGCAACTTTGATTTTTTTAGAGTGTGATGCAATCTTTTAAGAGTTTACTATTTCTAAAACTCTTGGCGTAAACTTTCTATTCAATTCTAGTAATTAAAAGTTCCCTTCATTGTTCCCTTCAGACGTTTTATCCATTTTAATGGAAACCTTAAGATGAATTTTGGTTTGCCTCGATTTCATGTTTCCATCCTCGGCTGTTTGTCATTGGTGTTTTACACAAAATTTGTGTCTTCTCTGAGGGGTTGTTTTTGTTGTTGAAGAAGTGCTTTATATCCCCTTTTTCCCAGAGAAGATACCTGATCTCTTAAGTACTGAGGTGTCATTTCCGCGTATTGGTGGTGCATATTGACACATCGCGCATGTAAGGTCTGCATGTAACGTCTCTTCTGTCAGGAAAACTATTTTGCCAACACAACAAAATATCCCACCGAATTTGGTCCGTCCATTTTAACCTTAACCGAGCTTGTCCCTGGTTGTTGCTTAGTCGTCGCCTGGATTCTATCCTATTGCCACGCCCAACTGAAACCTGATCCCCATGCGAGAGAGACGTATTGTGGGTGTCACTGCGCGTTACAGTTGTCGTAACCGCAAATAATCTAAGTTGGAGGTTATCTTAACACAGAGTGGGAAATTATATCAGGTGCTCACTCCTATCTGGCTTTGGTCCGTCGCGGGTATTTAAATTTCCTCGGTACTTCCCTTATCTAAGAGGCCTTACCCTATATCCGCCACCTGGCGCCCGATTGAGGTGTCAGAAACCGCATCCAAAGGCCATTCAAGTACTTGACCCAGTCGGCTCAGAAATCCTGTGATATCCCGTAACAGGAACAACAAGTCCCTTACCAACCCAATCAAATTCCTACACGATGTTCTATAATGGTCATCCAAGTACTGAGCCAAGTAGGACCAGTATCTTTGAGCTTCTTGTTAACGGAGTCACTAAGCAACCCAGTTTCTATTCTAATAATAATAACCCAAATAATGATTATTTTTACTATTATTCTTATTATTATTATTATTATTTTCTTCATATTTTTATTTATTACCCACCAACCCTCAACTAATATTGACCAGGCTTCAACCAGGCTTGAGAAAGCCTGGTTCCACTGGCCCTTCTCGCCTGGGATGTTTTTCAAATTAATTTTAAAACTTTTTCTCCTTAAATAACTCGATAAGTGTAGTAGAGATTATATTAAGCAATATCTTCTTTAACAATTAGTTTTTTTAAAATTTCAAAATTTTTGAAAAAATATGAGACATTATTAAATCTACATTTCAGTGTTTTACTTTCAAATTAGTTGAAACAATTCCTACAATACCATATATTTCTAGCTTTGTTTTTCTGTGTCGTACTCTAGAATATCTAGAAATAAAGCTTCATGCAGCAAAAAGGATCAAAAAAATTTTTACACAACTTTATAAATAAGCAAACTTTGATGATCAAAATACAGTCAAACTTCTATACGGCTGAAAGCAATTTGACGTTAGCGCGCTAGAAAGGTTCGTTAAAATGCTATAAGTGAGTGAACGTTCAGGGATGTAACAACCATTTTAAATCATTGGATCAATAAATATGAAATGGAAATTATAATAATTTTTAAATAATAATTTATTGATTAATTTGGGCTACAATAGAAAAAAAAATCACATAACAATTTGAACAAGTCAGTCTTCTTTATCTTTAAAATCACATTATTTTTATTTATTTTCAATAGTAAAAAATTATAATTATTTTACAAATTTACATAATCCTTCTTATAATTTTATTATTTGTTCAAAAATATATTCCGTATATTTTGTATTCTTTTCGTAATTACATAAATAATTTTTCTCATTTCTAAAAGATTTTTTCTTTTTTTGTTTTTGATAGGTATTGTTTGCACTTTTTGTTTTTCTAATTCAAAACTTTCTCTAATTTTCAATATTTTACACAAATCATTTATTATTATTTTAAACAATTTTGATTTTATAACAATTAATAAACTTTTCTTTTCGTTGATTTTCTCAATTGTTTTCATGCTTTTTAAAGAGAAATTTCAGTGAATCTTTTCATTTCTTAAAAGATTTCCTTACTTTTAGACGCTTTTATATTTTTCTTTTTTCTAAAAAAATTCTAATTAGAAAAATATTCAAATTTCATGTAAAGCTTGAACTCTTAATACGTTGTTTTTTTTTAATATTATATTTTTCCAATATAATATTTCTTGAAATAGCCGCAATAATATCATTTAACATCTCTTTTTTTACATTTTAAATATTTTAGCTTTATTTTTGGCGACAGATAATCACTTTCCCTCAAAACTAAGTGACACTAGAACTTTTCGGCCCGGAATTTGATGGCACGCACACAGTCATAACTCTCACCGGTATAGTCCCTTCCTTTCTTACCTAATGAGTTTCCGCTGTATAGAAGTCAGCCGTATTTAAATTTGACTGTATTCTATTTTATGCACGACTTTGAGTTTGTATAACTCAGAGAAAAAAATTTTCCTGTTCGCTAAAGCATTAAAATACCTTTAGAAGGATGTCCACAACATAACTGAAACGATAAGTTTTTCATTTTTCAAATTCTGAATTTGAATAAAGCATAGAGTGAAACCTACCAATTTGCTACATCAAATTTTTCTGAACTGGACTACACTTGGCCCAGAATAGTTTTCCTAATTTTACTTCTGGCTACACCAGACTTGGTCCAGATCAGAATTGTAATGTTTTGTCTTCGGAAAACTAAAAAAGTCATCGAATTTTAATCCAAAATTCTGAAGCGACCCTGTACAACCTGCTTTTTAATACCCAGCGAAATTTAATGTAGAAATCTGAAATCAGATAGCAGACAAAACAAAAATGTTAATACAATCGAATTATGTTGAATCTTGAAATTGAAAATTAAGATTTCTTGTAGAAATGTGATAATTAAAATTTATATTTTAACTAAAATTAAGAAATATTATCATTCAGAATCATTTAAAGAAAGTTTATCCTAATATTATACAAAAGAATGTGACATTTCTTTAAAAAAAACTAAATATTAAAAATTGTTTTTTCATTTCAAAAAGGTAGTTTTTACTATCTGTCCAATATTCCTTTCAGATCTGATCGTTCCAGGGTTTTTGTAATGTTTATTCTGATATATCTGATCAGGGCCTATTTGGCCTTCCAGATCAGTCAAATCCAAAGTTTTTCCAATTTTATTCTGGCCATCCAGATCAGGACCAGAGTTGGGCTAAAACTGGTTTCCAGATCATGCCGTTCAAGATCAGTGACACTTCTCGATTCAGGCTTGCCAAAAATATTTTCCACACGGAAAAGTGCGCGAGAATGACGTTTGACGTTTGCTATTAATTTAATTGTAAAAATTGAATTATGAAATTTTTTAAATTACAAAATTTAGTATTATTCGATTAAATAAAAATGTAACTGATTTTTTATTGTTACAGAAGATAGTAAAAATTTCTAACAGGTGTAATTATTTCAGGCTGAAGTAATTAACCCATTAACGCCGGGTTGTACAAAATTTTTGCACAAAATTTGACATCATTTATTTGTATTAAAACATAATAAGTTAAAGTTGGATATAAGCATTTCATTTTGCTCAAGAATCACTATTTCAGAAACTATAATAAAAATTAATTGGATTTATAAATAAACAAATTACAGGTAGTTATTTAATAAAAAACACGATTTTTTTGTTTTGTTTTCCATTCTTGAATTTTTTTTGGTTCCAAGAGGAAAAAATTTCTGGCAAGCCTGAATTCAGAAGTGGGCCTGATCTGAAACTGCCTGCTCTGGAAGGCGGAATCTGGTCCAGCTGTGTCCCTGATCGGATTTGCCAGAATAACAAAAGGATATCCCAGGGATATCTCTCGGATATCTCATCAAAATCCGCGATATCCCTGGGACTCAAAGGATGCCTTAAGGGCATCCGCCTCATGGGATATACTCTAATGATTTATAAAGAAAAAATTTGTAGGTAAGAGGATTCAAACCCGTGCAAAGCCCGTTTCTTAGATGTGGCCGTAACCAACTGAGCTATAGAAGCTTTTTGCAAAGAGTAAAGAAAAATATTAGTACTTGACGCAAAGAATCTTATTTAGACTTAGAAATTTTTTTTTTAAATTCTGAACAAATCCAGTAATTGTCTTCAACAAATAAAAATATTTCATACTAATAATTATTTTCTTATAAGTTTCGGTTATAACTAATAAATATTATAGTTATAGTATCCCTGGGACTCCTCGATGGGATATTGCAAATACTATATCCCGTGGGATATCCCAGGGACATCCCTAGGCCATCCGGGGATCATAATGGGATATCCACGAGATATCGCATGCTATGAGTGTAGTTTATTTAACGAGGAATCAGACATATAGTAAAAACTACCATTTTTAAATATGTAGAAGAAATAAATTTGAATATAATATTTATTTGAAAAGAAATGTCTCCCTAGTATACAATTTTAAAAACTTTCTAGTTATTAATTACACTTGTTACAAGAGGATTTTGGAGGTCGCTGATTATGAATCTGAAGTCGGATTTAAAAATTTCAAAATGGCGGATCTAATATAGTGGATAGTTTTTTAAAAATGAAGCTAATTTACTAAAACTGTTTTTATCTCTGAAAAAATTATAATAATTGCTCGATTTTTTTTAAGGACTACTTTCAGCATTACCCAGAAACATCGAATTGGACGTAATAGTTTTTCATTACCATCAAGAGTTTTTTTTACTGTAATTACCTCTTACAAATATCGGGAGTTTTTTACAGTGAGTCCCCTTGCCTCTCACAGTATCGGGAGTTTTTTTTACTGTGAGTTTCCTTGCCTCGTACGATATAAGCGACTAACTACATTACTTACTCTTGTTTTAAACGGTTATGTCAAAACATACTTTGTGAACTTTGTGAACTAGATGTTAACGGTTAACATCTAGATATTAACCTTTAATATTTAAATAGCTGTCCCTATGTTAAATGATAAATATGTTGCGCGTGACCATCTAGACGTTACGGGTAAACATCCATTTTTCTCAGTGTATTAACTGAGGTGTCCTTAGGTCACCAGTGATTCCTTTTTTTAAGTATTGTCTGACAATGTCCATAGAGAATTCTTTACCTGATGCCTTTTTTTACGTCTTTTCGAACAGCGTTGGAGAGTAGTATTACATTTATAATTGAAGATTAAATCAACCTCATGAGTACTGGCTAAGTCTATTTGTTACTTCTAAAAGATGGTAACAAACCGCTACAATACTGGTCGTGAATATCGCCACCACCCATGTATTTGTTAAACATTGAAAATGCTTTATTTATTGGAATGGCAACTTTACCCTTTTTTCTCCTTTGAGAAGCGTTTTACTTTTTATAGTGATGTCACACCAGCTGTTATTGAAAACAAAGAAACTTCTTTTAAGTGCATGAGTGTAATATAGTTTATACCACTTTTTTACTTCGGATTTAACATTATACGTACCACGTGAAACATTTTTTCCTCAGAAATTATTTTTTTCCTTCATTCGATCTTTTTGACGATTCTAGCTGCTTTCAACCCAACATTGTTTAGATGAATTTGTAAATCGACACTCGTAAAATAATTATCGAAATATGTCTGGTATTGCGCAAGCTTTTTTCTAGTAGTTGATAAAAGTAATTTTTCTGAAAGTGCCAAAATTACATGAATTCCTAGAGCACATTTCGATAACACCGGCACACAAAAAAAATTAATTTGGAGTACTAAATACCAGACTAATCAATTGTTACGCATTTTGGGTCGCTAAATCCGAAACCGGAGTCGGTTTTCAAAAGTTAACTCTCATTTGTTTTCTGACCTCAAAAAACCAAAAATTTAAGTTTAATTTGCTGTAGTGTGTATAAAAACTGTAGAAAAAATATGAATCTCAAACTATTATAAACTTTAAAGTATTACCTTTAATTTAAGCCCAGAAAACTTAACAAATATTTAGTAGGTCCCGAAATATGAGTCAAAACGTTAAAGCATACCTTTCTGAAAAACCATAATTTTCAGGTTAAGTCACGATTTGTTTGACTTTTAAGGAAGAAATGCTTGCACGTTTTGAATCATATCTCGGAAACTACTGAATATTTTTCAAGTTTTCTGGGCTTAAATTAAAAATGATACTTCACAGTTTACAATAGTTTGAGAGTTTATATTTTTTCAATAGCTTTGATGCATACTACAACAGGTTAAACGTCAATTTCAGCGATACAAAATACGTAAGAATTGACTAGTCTGGTCTATAGCACACCAAATTAATTTTTTTTTGTATACCGGTGTAATAAGCCATTCTTGTTTGACTTTTTACCGCAGTAAGTGTCACATTTAAACAAGAATCTATCAGAACCGCACATAATGCCCACATCTTTATGCTGAATCAGACAGGCTAATTTCGAATATATTGTTTAAAAATCAAACGTCCCAAATACTTTATCATCATTTCATCTTGCGAAATAGCCGTTTAAAAAAACCCAAAACGCTTTATGTTAATCTTAAACATATCTAAAAGTATTCGTACTCACCAAGCGGGATCGTTTGGGTTTTTATCTTCTTTTTTAGAGCATTTAAGACCAGATTTAAATTTTAAACAATTATCCGGCGTCATCGCTGATCTAACATGCAATGTAATTTTTAATCCATTTTCTTGAGAACCTTGCACGATGTATTCTTTCATGGAATTGGAGAAAAAGATTTCATAGATTTCAACCGGAGAACTGTTATAAATAGCCTTTTGATCACTTTCTATTAATAAATATTCGTTCTTTAGTGTATCAGGATAAACTTTTTATGTATCAGTCCAACTGTACTGGTGAGCTTTTTCTAAGCACTTCTGATATGTCCCAAGCAGCACGTAAAAATTACTGGAATATTACAGTGATATCATATTGTAATATTCTTAATATTCGAAGGTAATATTACAGTGATATTGACGTCATATTGATATGTCTCCCTCAAGGTGATATTGAAGTTAGTGATGGACTTGAGCGGAAAATAAGAGAAATGAGAAGGAATGAGAAAATTTGGGTGTTCTTTCGCTCACAGCATGGGATATCTCGTGGATATCCCATTATGATCCCGGGAACTCTCAGAGAAAACCCTGGGATATCCTACGGAATATCTCACGGGAAGGAAATTTGGACATCCCAGGGTCATCCTAGGGGTATCCTAGGCAAGCGAGATATAAGGCCTTGGCTTTGCCTCGGCCTTATATCACGCTTGCCAAGAAATCCAACTTTCCAGCCTAGTATGGTAATATACTTTTATTGGTTTAAGATATTTACTAGATATGTTTAATTTTTCAAGTTCAACTAATATTCTTTGCATCAAGTACTAATGTTTTTCTTTACTACTTATAAGAACCGTTACGACCACGCTTGCTATGCGCAAGGGCGCGAGATCGAATCCTCTTACCTCCAAATTTTTTCTGTATTATTCATAAGATTATATCTCATGAGGCGGAAATTTCGATATCCTGGGGATATCCCTAGGATATCCTTTGTGTCCCAGGGATCTCCAAAGAATATCCTTTTTTTATGAGCCTGCGACAGGTACGTAACGAAGCGGGCTTCGTTAAATACTGATAGGGAATCTATAACATCTATACCTATTACACTTACTAATTCTTTTCTTACTTAAACTTTCTTCGTAACACAATTATATGTATTAAATTCATAAAATATGATATCATAAAAAAAACAATACACTGCTTATATTGTTTTGTTTACTGTGAGTTTGACAGTTGCTCGAACAAAAACTATATTTTGGAATTCTCATTTGAATAAGACGAGATGAGATGAGATTTAAAACAAACCCCATGACGCCGACTGGTGGGGAACCCCACCACTCAGAGATACTTGGATCGAACCAGCACAGCTATAAAAAGTGCTGGCGTCGATGAATTTAGACAGTTAAGCCCAAGTGGGCTCGAGGCGCTTCTCGACTAACTCCTTCTGCAAAAAGCAACACATTATAGCTCAGGCGTTCCTGAGGTAGATATGAAAGACCCGATCGACTCTGGTAGGAGCTCCTGTAAGGGATCCTTGGTCGTCATCCGCAGATGGCGTTGGAAAAACTGCCCTGGACCCCAGTCCTCATTTATTCTCTTCCAAGGCGCACCTTGGAAGCAAATTTTGGAAGTTAGAGTTCCCAAAGGTCAATAAAGGCGCTCCTGTATTGATCTAAAGGTACTGAACTCATACAGGGACACCTGGAAACCAGAGAGGCCAGTTAACCGAGGCATTCCTGGGTAAACAACGTCCTGAAAGGAAGATCCACTCCGAAGTCTGATGGAGACGCTTCTGCATGAGACTGAAGAGAAAGGTCCCTGCGGAAACACCTGAATACTGGAGAAGGCAGTTAACCGAGGCGCTCTTGCGTCGGATTGAAGAGATTAGGTGCCCGAACTAGCCCTGTAGAGTGTTCTTTATGGAGTTAACCGTAATCCTGATACGGCTGGCTTCATGAAGATGTTCCCGTCTTCGAACCTTAATCGAGGCGCTCCTTGATTAAGGCGATGAGACTCACGCCACCTAGACGACTAGCCTGAACCTAGAATCTTGCTTCAGGGCGCACCCTAGGTCAAGGATCTGTATAAGTGACGGCGAATTCTTGGCAAGGGGCGCTCCCCAGGCCAAGATGAAGCCACTCGACCCATACTATGACACCAGGTCTGTACCAGAAATTTGTAGACAATACCAGGCGTTTGGTCGGCCCCGAAGACTAAACGTAATCAATTCGGCTAGTGGGAAGGTTGCTGTTCCATGGGTAACCTGAACAGCATCCTTTCTTTTAGAACAGGGTTTAAACAATTATTAAGACGCGCAGTGGATTTTGCCGTACTGGTGGTTTAATATCGCGTCTGGATCACTGAGTAATCTCAAATTTTACGGGTAGAATTCACTCCGCTCTGAGGAGGTTCCGATTCGATCAGGGTGATTCGAAGCCCCGGTTTCGCTTTTGTTTATATTGTTTGCAGTTTATTTGATGTTTTTAGACGAAATAAGTTTAGTTTCCTTACTGTTTATTTTCTCACAAAATCCCGCTTTTGTTTATTATTTTATGAAGAATTCAGTTTATTTATGTTATTATGAGTATTATGTCCGTTTATTTCTATTTATCACCGTTATTTTATAATTTGTGCAACTTTAAGTTTAGCTACTTTCTTTTTTATTGTTATAATAAACAAGTTTGGTACTTCTTGTATATCCTGTGTTTCATTGTGTCTACACCCTTCCCTCGCAATAGAATTACGAACCTTGGCACCGACGAGCTCATTTGGAGCATAAGAAAATTTATAGTACGATAACCGCTTCGTTATAAGTAATCCGAAATAGTAAATATATAACTTGAATCTAACCGTAAGATTTTTTTGTATAACGTAGCTGAAAATGTTTCGTCAGATTAATTAAATAACCATTAAAGCAATGTTTGTAAACTTAAACAAAATACAATTATTTTACTACTTATTATGTTGTTATTAAGATATATTTATTATTAGAATATACTTATTATATTCTTATTATATTATTTATAGTTAAATAAATTAAAAAATTATGTTTATAGGTTAAAATGGTAGAGAAATGTGAAATTCTTTCCTCACAATCCACATATGGACAGTTTCCACCAAATTTTCACTCCTCTATACAAGAAGATGAAACAATGTTCATAATGTTTACGCAGAAATGAGAAATTATAAAAATGTTAAAAAATTTCTTTTTGGGCAATAAATTTGATCGTTTATGAAAATTGAAGTTTATTATTATTTCATAAACAAATTTTTTCATTAAACGTGTAACACAAAATATAAATGCTGTGAATGCTGAAGATAGAAATGCTAATGTATTTTAAAGTATACCTGTTATAAACAAAATTTAAATTTAAAAGTAGGAGCATAAAAGAAAATATATATGATTGGTTGAAAACACTATAAATAAGCAAAACTACATTTATTAAAATAACTTAGTTATACATTTACTACAATATTCATTAAATTATCATTTATACTCACTTTCTTTCTTCTCATTTTTGAGCAGACTTCTGATAAAACAAAAACGATCGAGATTACTGAGATTCTCGTATCGTCGTCCATCACTAATTGAGGTAATATTAGAAAAAAATTTTACATTAAATATAATATTTAAAAAATTTTCAACTCACGCGAGTTTCGAGCCTATCTAAGTGAACAAAAGTATACGCCTTGGACTTCTCGGCCATCCGATAGTTATTTTAGGGTTTTTTATAATTACTTTTTATCTAATTTGTAATATATAATGTCATGAATGTATTTAACTTTACCATGTCCATGGTTAATATTACCAAAATGTACATAGTAGTAATCACTTTTGTTTTTTCAGTTTATATATGTCGTAGGCAAATAGAGAAATCAGGCAATTAGCTTAATGCCTAGTCATTAAGCTAAATTTAGGCAAATAGAAGAATGTACTTGTGGAAGACGTTCATTCTTCTATTTGCCTGGATTCATTTAGGCAATAAGCCTACTGCCTAGTCATTAAGCTAATTGCCTAAGGTGCTCTCGGCAAATAGAAGAATAAGTATATTTGATGACGAGTATAAACACTGATTTATAAACGAAAAATAAAATATAAAGTATATAATTAATTTAAATGTTTATTTCATAATATTTAAAACTATACGGTAAATTATTTATTATTTACTTGTTACAACAGGTTGAGGACTGATGACAGCGGGAATTACATTTTAATTTAAATTTGAAACACTTGCACCGATTATTTGGACACTGATTGGAAGCTGCTTTGCAATTTCATTTTTTGTACCCTTGCCCTCCGCACATGGATTGCCGAGTTGCAGCCTCCCTCAAAGATAAAGTGTCATCTTTATTGACATCAGAAAGTCCAATTTTTATGGTTCTCGACTTCTTAATATCAGTTCGAGGGAACCAACCTGTTATGGTGCGGTTGTGGTGGGGGAAAAGAGTTTACGAAGCGGAAAGAACAACGGAGTAGGCCGGTGAGAGATCCAAAACGATTCGTGATGTCGGTTCCAGTGGTGAGACTAAAAACTTATTCTTGGTAAAATCTAAAAACGCAAAAAGGTACAAATCGGAAGTGGTAATGAAAGAAAAGAAAGAAAAGAAGGTCTTAAAGGTAAATGGAAGCTTTAATGAATTTGAGTTTTTCTGACTCTAATTTAAGTTAATTGAACTTTAGAGAGAAGAAACGCTGTTATGTACAATTAGGTGGAAGGAGAGAAAATTGAGGCGGAATTCATGATCATCAATATATATTCTGTCAATCCCCTTTTCCCCTTTGTACACAAATAAATTACAAAAATTCAGTGGATCATCGTCGAGTTTTCAGTCGTTGAACAATGCGGCGGTATCGGATGTTGTTGAAATCGAGGAGCGGCTTCGGAGCTGGTGATGGTCGTGGAGGTCCGTGGATGACCCAGGTGTTCTCGTCCCGGGGCCGCCCAAAAGGACGGGAGGGTCGGGTCTGCTTCCTTTCGTACCCAGGTAATTCGGGAGCGGCGTGTCCTCGCCTCGGGATGAAGATGGGAGGGTTCTCCCGGAGCAGCTGCTCACGGCTTTTAGTCCGAGAAGGTGGTGGAATGCCCTCAATAGGAGCCACAGGGAGCTCGTTCTCAGGCTCCTCTAGAGAACAGTCCGTGTGAAGGACGATGGCGTCGTCCGACAAGTTGAGATCCTCTCGAAGGAGGATGTCTTAAGACCCCCGAGGTAACGGAGGCAGCGGAGACGGTGACCTGAACGACTTTTTGTCGGTGGTGGGGCGGGCTATCGGTTCCAAAAAACAGTCGGTTGTCGAGTCTGGGCCCTGGGGGGTGCCGGAAACACCCGTCTGGTTGAGAGGGACCGGAGCGAGGCAGGGTCCTGGAGCGGACGTAAAATAACCCTCCGACACGTGTCTAGGTGTCGGAGCGTAGAAAGCTCCAGTCCGAGAGGGAGTTGGCAACGGAGTTGAGGTGGCGGCGGGGGCAGGCAGGCCATCGCAGATGGTGATCACTGAGGAGGCCTCGGAGCGGAGCAAACCAGGGACTCTGAGGGTCACTGGAGCAGTCGAGTAGGACGCCTCTACTGCGGCGGAGAGCAGATTCCGGAACAGTTGCTTCTTTTCAGCCTGTTTTCTCTGGGCCCTCGCTTTGTCTCTCAAAATCTTCTTGGCGGTCTTATGTCGTGAGAGTTACGCAGGTTCCATCTGTAACGAGAAGAAAAGTTAGAGGTTGCGGAAGGTCCTGGGGGGTTAGGGCTCCTAAGTGGCTACATGGTGTGGTAAGTGCGCAGTTTACTTGTCGGGGTAGAGGCGAGCCTACACGCACTGGTGAGCGCGTGGGAGTCGCAGCACAGTATTTCGCGGCGCGATTCACACTTCGCGATATATCGCCGGCCGCGGTTTCCCGGCGAGATAACACACGCTAGGAAGCGCGGGGGTCTACTAGGCGAAGGTGGTGACGAGACTATACACGCTTGCTAGCGCGGGAGTTCGCGACACCGTAATTTGCGGCCTGATTTATACTTCGCGATGTTTCGCGGGTTCCGCGGCGAGATCACACACGCTGGGAGGCGCGGGGGACTACAAGGCGGAGATGGTGACCAGACTGCACACGCTGGCGAGCGCGGGAGTTCGCAACACCCTAAGTCGCGGCATAATTTATACTTGGCGATATTACGCGGGTCGCGGGTTCCGCGGCGAGATCACACACGCTAGGAGGACGTGGGTCTACTAGGCGGGGGCGGTGACGAGACTACACACGCTTGCGAGCGCGGGAGTTCGCAAACACCCTAAGTCGCGGCATAATTTATACTTCGCGATATTTCACGGGTCGCAGGTTTCGCGGCGAGATCACACACGCTAGGAGGACGTGGGTCTACTAGGCGGGGGCGATGACGAGACTACACACGCTTGCGAGCGCGGGAGTTCGCGACACCGTAAGTCGCGGCACAATCCACACTTCGTGATATTTCGCGGATCGCGGGCTTCGCGGCGAGATCACACACGCTGGGAAGCGCGAAGGTCTACTGGGCGGAGATGGTGACGAGACTATACACGCTTGCTACCGCGGGAGTTCGCAACACCGTAATTTGCGGCCTGATTTATACTTCGCGATGTTTCGAGGGTTCCGCGGCGAGATCACACACGCTGGGAGGCGCGGGGGACTACTAGGCGGAGATAATGACCAGACTACACACGCTGGCGAGCGCGGGAGTTCGCGACACCGTAAGTCGCGGCACAATCCACACTTCGTGGTATTTCGCGGATCGCGGGCTCCGCGGCGAGATCACACACGCTAAGAGCGCGTGGGTCTACTAGGCGGAGATGGTGACGAGACTACACACGCTTGCCAGCGCGGGAGTTCGCGACACGCGATATTTCGTGTTTTCCGTGGCGGGATCACACACGCTGGGAAGCGAGGGGTTCCACTAGACGGAGGTGTTAAAACTACACACGCCGAGAGGCGCGGGAGTCCGTACCACTAGTTCCAAAAAGGTACTTACTTTTTTGTTGGTAAAATAAGACAGGCTGGAATTGGAGATGAAAAACATTTATTTTGACACCTTAGAGTACAGTGATGTGTCCGGTTTGACGGTCCGGAAGGAACTGGCTGACAGCTCTGCAACAGCGGCTTATAAAGGGTACAACTCAATGCAAAAAAATTGTCACTGAGAATTTCCCTTTCCCTACGCCCCCAAGCTTCTGGAAATTTTGAGAAACTTCCAGATTCTTCCCAGAGCGTCAGCCTTAAAAAATAATAGTATCTTACAACATTAATAGTAATAATAATAATAAGAATAATAATAGTAACACTATTATTATTAGTATTATCACCTTCGACACCAATATGGTATAGATAAAGAACCCATCTTGCCGTATACCCAAGGGGAGTCCGTAGTGGAAAATGACCAGTGTAAGATCTACTGGAACTTCTCTTTTTCCACCACTCATCGTATCAGTGCCAATAAGCCTGATATAGTACTCGAGGATCATAAAAGTAAGATCATTTGTGTAATTGAGTTCTCGGCCCCAGCTGAGAAAAACATTAATCGTAAGGAGGATGAGAAGCGGACCAAGCATCAAGAGCTCATGTTCGAATTGAGTCGAATGCACCCAGGTTATAAAGTCCAATTAAATGTTCTTCTAATCGGTTGTTTGGGAGGGATTAAGGCTTCATTTGTGAGCCAATTAAAAAAGATTCCTAGCTGCGAGCGCCAGGCTGATGCATTGGCGGTTCGCATGCAGAAGGAAGTCCTTCTGAACTCTTTCAATCTGGTTCGGCAGCACTGCTCACTTTAACATCTTATTTGGTAGCTTTAAAAAAGCATCCAACAACGTTCTCGACCACCGCTTAAGAACATCGGCAGCTATGGGCGAGGACAACAGTGCAAGAAACATGAAAAACGTCTCGAGTAAGTGGATCACGCTCTTGCTAACCTTCCAGGATGGAGGGAGCAGGAACGGATGGAGTAAGTAAAGCAAGAATGGGAGAGGTTGTTTTAGTGCGGTATTGCCACAGCACGTGGTTGAGTCCCACACGAACAAGTGCGTAAAAGCATTTTTTCCTCTCCTAAACTTGTTTTGTAAAAAAAAAAAGTAACACTAACAATAGAGATGATAATCGTAAGGCTAAAAATCAGAGAAATAATAGTAACGGTAACAATAATACTAATAATAATAATAATAATATTAATAATCGCAGTAGTAAAACTAAAGCTGAAAACAAGCAAAACAGAGACAAGTTACAAAATAAATGAAAAGATAAATTTCGTTGTTTCCTTGATGTTGGTGTCAAAACAGGCCTGAAAGGGGCGATCAGGTCACATTTGAGAACAATAGCTGTAGGCGCGTGACGTAGTATTTGCGGGGAGCAGGCGCCAGCCAGTCTATGCTTGTTGACCGTTGCGTGTCAAGAAAATTTGCGGGGAGCAACCAGAGAAACCGGTTTCTGTTGGCGCCCAAGGCTGGCCGAGAATTGACGCGAAAAAAGGCTCCCAAACGGAGTATCCGTGCAGGGGTTCTCGATCCAGCCTCCGCGTAGTTATGCGTATTCGACACATAACAAACCTTTAAAAAAAATTAATTCTTTTATACTTAAATTAATTGTATTTAAAAATTTAATAATTCAAAACAAAATAAAAATAAATAAACCTTTAAGAATCCCACTCTCCGTTCCAACTTGATAGACGTCATTTTGGATGTCAGTTATTACTCCAAAAATATTTCCAAAATCCAGAGGTCCACAGTCTACCGATGGAACAGGTAATGTGATGCAATCTCCGATATCCAGCGGAGGAAACTTCTCTTGCTTGAAAGTTTTCATTTTTTCAGCTGCAATTTGCTGCCTATTGAAGCAATCTTGCTGATTATCAAGTATTATTTTCCCTTTGACACACAAAGAACATATTAAATTATTTTCTGTTTCTTAATCCAGAACACCGCAATTAATGTGCATAGGTAAGTTGCACTTAGTACAAGAAACATAATCATTTTCAGTTATTTGTGAGTTACAAGTTCCACACACAAGTTTCTCCAAATTCGAGTCAATGTTTAAATTTTTGGAAAGTTGTTCTTCCACGTCCATTTGAAATTCAGAAGGTTGCTCTTCTTCTTCGTTAGCTTTATTGTTGTTTTGGAGAGCTTTCTCTAATTCATCTTCTGTGCTTAATGTATTTAGTATTTTGCTTGGCAGAGGAATACTCGACAATCCACATTTTATTGGTCTCAGCGTAGCTTCGTATGGTGTCCTGTTAATTATCTTGTGCTTTGATGTGTTTTTTTGCCACTGTTACAACAAACCAAAAATCTAGTTTAGAATTAGAAAACATGGAAATAAAATCAAAATAAAAATAAGAAATAAATTTAAAATAGTGATATTATAAAACAATACAAAAATACTTTACTTGAACTTCATCACATCCACGAGACCAATTTGTTGTTTGGTTGTCAATTAACCAAGCTCGTAGCATGTTTTCCACATCAGCATTAGCTCTTTCAACGCTGCCCTGAGATTGTGGATGTCGTGGTCTTCCGTAAACAATTTTACAGTGCGGCCAAACAGAAACTAGTTCTTTTATCACGGAAGCAACAAATTCACGGCCGTTGTCACTTTGCAAGATACATGGAGCACCAAACGTAAAAAAAAATTCTGAAAGCTCCTCAGCAACGTTAATGGCTTCTTTTGTTTTAAGTGGTCGCAGATGTAAAAATTTAGTTGCGTGATCCTGATAATTCATTAACCACTTGTACTCTCCGTCAGGACTTGATTGGAAATCAATCAGATCAACTTGTCCTCTGCTGTTGAATCCATTTGAAATAATCGGTTTGACGACGACACCTTTTTTTACGGTACTTCTTTTACGGTTGCACGACGAACAACAGAAATACGCCACTTCTTTTTTATGTAAAATAAGATTTTATCTCGCCCTCCATATCCAGTTTGGATATGTGCTTCCAGTAATTTAGGGAAATAGTCTTCAAATGCCACCATGTACACAAAATCATCACTAGCACTTTTACGTTTTGGAATAACGTGACTTTCTCCACCGATTTCAAGAATTTCATAGGTATTTAAGTAATGATAATACGAAGAATATTTTTGCAAACCTAACTTTACATCTTTCAAAATTTTAGTCACATTTTCTAACTGCTTTTTATTCCACAAGGATCTATTACTTGTTTTTTTACTAAACACTTCAACACACTTTTTTTAAAATTCTAATTTATCAACAATATGATTTTCCATATTGAATATTGTCAACTATTACTTGAAACGTCTAGTAAGTCACTGATTTTAATTTTCATTATTCCCACGACATTAAGAAAATAAATTTGATTTCCAATATATGAAAATACAATTGATCATTTACTCAATTAATTATTTCAATTTCTAAAGCGTGTTTATAAATCAGTGTTTATACTCCTCATCGAATAAACTTATTCTTCTATTTGCTGTGAGCACCTTAGGCAATTAGCTTAATGACTAGGCAGTAGGCTAATTGCCTAAATGAATCCAGGCAAATAGAAGAATGAACGTCTTCCACAAGTGCATTCTTCTATTTGCCTAAATTTAGCTTAATGCCTAGGCATTAAGCTAAATGCCTGAATTCTCTATTTGCCTACGACATATATATTTCTAAATTTATAGCTTACGAAATCCCGTAAATTATTAATAAAACTGCTTAATGACGAGATACGTTAATGATGTCATATCGTCGGAGCTACTTCAATACCGCGAATCTACACTTTGCTAATACCTCGTATCTGCATTTAAAACATTTTACAGGGGAAGGAAAAACCAAACATCTTCGTCAATTCAACAGCTTTTTTATCCAGATTTTTTTGGAGCATATTTACAACTCCTTTTTTAATACTTCAAGAAAATTAAGCAAAAATATTTACAGATTTTCTATAATGTTAGTTAGGCGGTTTTGTATTAACGCAGAGCAGAAGAAAGATAATAGTTTTGTCAGATACGCGGTTTCGAAAATTGTTATATTGTTATATTAGAGGAAACTAGGGCTAAAAGTTAAATTGTCAAAAGCCTCAATTTGCATTATCTTTCAAATGATAACATTTGTAAAGCTACATTTTAGACCATAGAAGGCTCTTGTGACTAGAAACAAACGTCCATGGTTATGAAATATTTAGTTTAAAGTTTACATGTATATTACATGAAGTATGTTTTGAGCACTGTCTCGTAAATTTTTACGATGCCTAAAGTTTTGACTTTTGATTACTTTTTTTTTATATATTCTAAGAAAAATCAGTATTTTCTAGCTAATTTGGGTATGCTGAACACGAATCTGTAATTGTTTTTGTATATCTGAACTCATATTGTGTGCGGCTGATGTGGAAACCAAAAAAATTCAGTGGGGCTAAAAGTTAAAAACGAAGTAGGGCTAAATGTTAAATGTATACTTTTAAAAAAAGAAAGGAGTTTTTTGTATTAAATTTATCGTTAATATATTCTTTAACTTACCTTTTTCTTAAGAAGACTAAAAAAAATATTTTCAGTAAGCTAGAAAGAAATTTTAACTTTTAGCCAGTTTGGGAAAACAGTTAAAACATAAATGTTTCGAAAAAAAAATCGCAAAATATATTATGAAAAGTTGTTGAGGACAGATTTATCTACAAGGTACATGAGTTTACTTATATGAATTTGGGGATTTAGTGTCTCAAAAAAAATATTTTCCAAAAATTTAACTGTTAGTCCCAGTCTCCCCTAATATTAGAAAAATTATATTTTTACTATTATTGTTGTGTTGTTGTTATGTTAAATATCGTCCTAAATTAAATACCGTCAAGTGGGGCTATTTTGTGAACAAAACCGCTCTTTTTCCACTCTATGCTTTATTAAAATTCAGAATCTGCAAAAATAAAGAATTTATCTATTCAGTTATGTTGTAGACATCCTTCTAAAGGTGTCCTATGAGTTAGCCGACAAGAAAAAATTTTTTGTCTGAGTTATGGAAACTCAAAGTTGTGCTCAAAATAAACCCCATGGTGGGGCTATTTTGTGCATCAAAGTTTGCTTATTTATAAAGTTATGTAAAAATTTTTTTTAACGTTTTTGCTGTATGAAGTATTATTTCTAAATCACTAAAATTTCACAAAAAATTAGATTTCCAAAAAAAGTAATTTCTTTAAGAAAATTTTACTTAAAATAACTTCTATTACACTTCTTAAGTTATTTAAAGAGAAAAAGTTTCAAAATTAACTTGAAAAGCATGTAATTATTAATATTACTTTTTTGAGGTTTTTAAGGCACCATATGTAAAACTGAAATTTTAAGCTTATTTCTCGTCTTTTATAACAAAAATAAGACAAAAATGTTTCAAAACGAAATTCTAAAGTAATTTTTACTAACTACAAAACAAATTGAGGTTCCGGATTCCATAAGGTGTTACGCGTGACTAACTTAGGCCCCGCGTTCAGCGAGAACTCACTGAACGAGGGGCCAACGAAAGTCACGCGTAACACCTTATGGAATCCGGACCCTCAATTATTAAAAAAAACTTGATTTTAAAGAATGCACAAAATAACCCACCAAATCCTGGTTTTTCAGTTTTTTACACATTTTTCTTAAAATATGCAATAAAAAGTTAGCGCATCACGTATACATCATCACAACTAAATGATCAACAAGTATTATTAATACCTTGGAAACACTTTTAAACTTCCGGAGATCTGAACAGAATTTTGAGAACTTTGAAATTTTTCTGCTTGATTTTCACGATTTTACGATTTTTTTTCTGATTTCTGGTAAAGAATTGAGTAAATTCATTTAGTACTCTCTGTAGTCTAGATATCAGAAAATATTTATACCAAGTAGCAAACTTAAGCAACTGAATATAAAGATTTTATTCATTAAAAACCTCGCGTGCACAAAATAGCCCCAAGGCGCACAAAATAGCCCCACTTGACGGTACACGTTTTCTAAAATACTCCAACATTCATATAATTAGCCTTTCTGACTACGTCAAAAATACTCTAACCTTAGTTTAGATAATAACACATTGGATGGAAACACGCTCATTTCTTATTTTATTTACTATATTCTAGTCACTTCACTTTTATGTAAAATTTTAAATATTTAAATAACTATTATTTCCTGTTTTAACCCTTTAACACTAGCAAATCTAAAAAAAGTGAGGTTACTTTTTTGTTATTTGACATTAAAAACTTAAGTTGTAAAAGAATAATAATTCTACTGTATAATTTCACGTAATCTTCTAAGCACTATTCTTTCGTATTTAAACAAATTTGTCCAAGTTTTAATACATTATTTTGAAAATTCATAAATAAAAACAACATAAGAACTTGACGAAATGAAGCACAAATTACACTGATTTAGTAAATTGTCACAAGCATGACCTGTTTACTAGCAAATCATAAAAGTTTTTGCTATGAGTCTGGTGTTAGTTTAACAATATTTTTTAAGTCAGTTAACATAATTTTATTTTTTTACTTAATGTCAGTAAGTAAACAAAAAACAAATAAAATAAACAATAAATAAGTATAGTTAAGGGGTTACATTACCCTAAACGCCTGAAAATTGAAGGGTATTTCAAGAATTAATTTCGACAAAACTGTTATAAATACCACTTTTTAATAATTAGAATATCAAAGTACATATATTTCACTAAAAAAAAATTCTTGGAAGAAGAAAAAATATTAAAAAATGGCGGAGATATAGCGAGTCTCGTAAGTAACTTTTCTTAGCGCACGGCAGTGCGGTGAACATGCTGGACAGCACAATTTTTATCAGAAATCCAAAAACAATTTTTTTTTAAACTATATTAAATTACCTTCAGCATGACGTAGCCGTTTAAAAAAAAAAATTTTTTTTGAGCAAATGGGAGCACTTTAAAAAAAATTTTTTTGGGTACGAATTTCTGTTTTAAAATGTATAACTTTTTCAAAAAAAATTATCTCGAGAAAATCCTACGTCACGCCATAGAGTATGTTATAGAGAAACTGTGTACAAATTTTGAAGAGAATCGGTCGAGTAGTTTTTGAGAAATCATGTACACCACTCCAAAAAATGTAGTTTTGAGAAAAACGCAAAAGTTGTTGAATAGTTCTTAATACGCTGAACAAATAGTGTTTATTAAAGAAATGAACTGTAAGTGTTAAATAATAAATAATAAAGTGACTCAAATAGTAAATACACAGTAAAAATTAATGTGAAAAGTGACAGTGATTCAAATGAAAGTATGCAAAATGTGTTGACTAAAGAAACAATATTTAGAAAATATTAAAATTTTTTATTTCCTTCTTATAAATAAATTAATTGTGAATGTTTAATAAATAATAAAGTGATTATAATGTTTCTAAAGACTCGTCACGGTGTAAAAGAAGTGTTAATAATATAATTATATAAAAGAGGGGAGATAAAGATATCAGATACAGATATCAGACAATAACATGTGACAATGATATGAAATAAACCGATGAGACAATAATAAGAGAAATGAGGTAAAAATATTAGATAATAGCATGAGACAATGAGATGAGATAAACATGTGAAACAATGAGAGAGATCAGGTAAAGAGATGAGATAATGAGATGAGATAAATAGATATGAGATAAACATATGAGATACAGAAACAAAAAAACATTAAGACTTGAAATATAAAGATACTTTGATGATATGTAGGATAAAGAGTTGATTATGGAGTTAGATCGTGAGACATAAAAAATAAGATTTATTTTGTGTTAATTTTTTTTGCAAGTTGTTTTTGAAAAATAAGTTCTTAGTTAAAGAAGAGATATTTCAATTTAAATGATAAAGATTAGGATGTTATTCGTAATTGGGAAATGCTAAATGACAATCACATTTATAAGTTTCAGGAATTATTGGAACTTGCATCAGGTGGTAGTTTCCAAAAACAAATTACAGGATATTTAGAAACGTAAGATGAAATAAAAGCGATTAGTAAAAATAAATCACATATTCTAATATTGTTTGGTGGGAATCGACTTTTGGGTCACTGGATTTGCACTTACTATGATGGAAATGAACTTTTTGTTTTTGGTAGTCATAATGAAGGTTGTTTAAATGAAGATCAAAGAGAATATTTATGCAGGTTATATCCATTTAAACCTAATGTAGTTTTTTTAAGAATACAACAGCAGCCAAATTTTGTTGATTGTGGTGTATACGCGATTGCGTTTGCTGTTTCTTTATATTTTAATATTAAACCTGAAAAAGTTGTATATAATCATGTTATAATGAGAACTCATTTGTATATGATGTTTAAAAAAAATGTGTTATCTCCTTTTCCGATAATTTTACAAAATTGTATAAACTTGGAATTGGCAATATTGAATAAATAAAATAAAAATCAATAATTTACATGTGAGGAATGTAAAAGATGCGACACAGAAGAGAAAATTAGATTATTAAACTAATGACGGCTTTACAGAAATGAAAGGAGATAGTAGTAGTCCTTCATTACATACAAAAATAGGACAGAAAAAAGTTGTTAATATTCCTGACCAAGAAACTAAAACAAGCAGTACTAAATATGAAAAAATGAATTGTAAAAGACCAAAGTTAAAAGGAGAAATGGGAAAGAGAAACAAATAACAAATATGGAAAGTGTAAATAGTGACAGAAATATAAATGTTTGTAAGAAAAAACATGTGGAAAATGCGTCAAATTCTATTAAAGTGGGAAAAGAAGGTAATAATTATAAAATATTAGAAATAATAGTAGTAAGAAGATATTTTTTAGCAATTTTAATGAGAAAAGTAAAAAAACTAGAGCAGAAAATCAGAAAGAATACAGTGAAATAATCAAATTAAAACAAAAAAAATTGATAACAAAAAAACAGAAATATCAGTAATGGAAGATATATGTTTAAGTAATGAAACATATTTTAATTTTTCAATAAAAGACGCATAGATAGTGCTGTTAAAGAAGAAAAGAGAGATAATAATTCTGACAAATTAGTAATTTCTAGCGATTGTAATGAGATATGAAAAAAAAGTCGTGCAGAATATCAAAAAATGTTGAAAGTCAGTTAAAATATCTATAAAGAAATAGGAGGAGATGATAAGAATGAGAAATTACAAAGAATAGTGAGCCAGACAAAAATTGTTAACACCTCTAATAAGAAAATTAAAAAAAAGTAGAGCAGAATATAAAAAAAAGCTATCGTCAAAGATTGAAATTGAAAAAGAAGATGTGCTATAAGGAAGAAAATAATGAAATACTATATTCAAAAGATATGCAGAAGAAAGATTTAAGGATTTGTGATGAGAAAATGAAAAGAAGTCACGCAAAATATCAAAAACAATAACGTAATAGATTAAAATAAAAAAAAACGTAATTGATGAAAAAAATAGATGTTTCGGAAAATACAGGTAAAAAAATGAAGTCATTTATGCGAATGAAAACAACATTGATATTTGTGATTTTTCTTATGCAGAAAAAATATTAATAGCATACATGTTCCAAGTTTTAACGAACATTATCTTGGTAAAATGTCATTTTTTTGCAAAAGATGCAAAGCTAAACATTTTGAGAAAGAAAAAGTTCAAAAGAAATTAACTGATAATGATTGTTGCAGTCATGGCGGTGTATCGTTGCCTTCAGAAAAATACCCACATGAATTAAGAAAATTGTTAGATGGATCTCATAAGATATCTGGCCATTTTAGGAATAATATAAGACTTTTCATAATTCATTTGCTTTTGCATCTTAAAATACCAATGTAGTTAATTTCAATAATAAAAGGCGGAGACTATTTTCATATAAAATTCAAAGTCGAATTTATTATCATATCAACAATTTCCTATTTCCTGAAATTGATAATGATCCATCTTTTCGTCAATTATTCCTGTTCGATCCAAAAGAAGCAATTTGCTGTAGATTAAACAAACAAGACAACTTAGATGTGGATATATTATTTAGTATCAACAAATTATTGAGAGATTGTAACGCATATACAAAGTCTTTTTTGGTGATGTCTGAGATCATTGAAATGGAAACTGCGTTAGCAAAAAAAAATAATGAAGAAATCCCAGAATTACAACTAATGTTTACTTTAAAAAAAGGATTGGAGAAAGGAAGGTAAAATTTTTAAAAGTGTTATGAAGTTGCTGCTATTTTTAATATGAATGCTGAAGGTTTAATACCAGAGTCTTATGTAACGATTTATAATAAATTGATTAAACAATTGCAATTTGTTAGTCATTTAGATTGAAATGTTGAACCTTGGATATATCCTACACTTTATCCTCTAGGAAGCAAGAGTTATAGTATCGATATGATTCGTACTGATAGTGACAAACCAACCAGAAATGAAACTGTGTCAAGATCTGCTTATATAAAATATAAAATAGGAGTAAGAGATCATACCTTCAATCAATTTTTATATGGTGGAAGAATGTTTCGGAAATGGTTAGTTGATAATTATGTCAAAGTTGAAAAGTTAGGTTACATTTTTGTAAAAATAATCAAACAAAATTAAAAAGTGAAACTTACAAAGGATGAATTGATCATTTACATAATCAAGAAATTGAAAATAATAATGTACTTGTTGGCAAGATGTTGATATTGCCTTCAACATTTATAGGATCACCTCGTAACATGTTAAAATAATATCAAGATGCAATGACCATTGTAGCTTTTCATGGTAGACCAGATTTATTTATTACAATGACATGTAGTTCAAAATGGAAAGAAATTTAAGAAAATTTATTACTTAATCAGTCAATTTCTAATAAATCTAACACGGTTGCACGTGTTTTTCATTTAAAAATGCAAAATTAATCGAAACTATAGTAGATGGTAAACTATTTGGAGAAGTAAAGTCTTATGTTTATGTTATTGAATTTCAACAGCGCAGTTTACCACACATTCATGTATTGGTTATATTGGAAGAAGGTTCTAAAATACTAAGAGCACAGAGTGTTGATCGGTATATTTTAGCTGAGTTTCCAGATGAACATATTAATTCTACATTACATAAAATTATAATGCAAAATAATATTCATGTACCTTGTGGATAGACGCTTTAACATATAATGGAAGTTTACAGTACCTCGTATTAATTATATTATATTATATATATATATATATATGTCTTAAAATATAAAATAATCAACAATAAAATAATGTCTAAACTTACAATAACTATATTCTGTTTCTATTTCTTTAACATTCTAAATGGTATTAGATATATGATAATTTTTTATAATTATTCTTCATATTCTTTAATTTTATTTTATTGAATTAGTTTTCAATTAATCAAAATTTGCAAATTGATATACACAATGAATCAAAGATCACATCAATTTAAATTTATTGCAATGTATTCTTATCATTAATTTTCTTTTTTTATTGTTATATTATGTATTTCTTTCATTTCACATAATTATACATAAATGAAACATTATTTTAAGAAATAATAAAATTTGGCGTGCGCTTTTTTTTCTAGTATAAGATTAAAGTAGGGGAATGTCTTAATGCGCGGGCCACTTTTAGATAGAAATAAAAATGTGTTCGTAACTAAGTTAAAAAAATTAATTTACTCCGTTAGTTAGCTAACACCTTTAGCTATCTAACGGAGTACATTAATTCTTTTAACTCAGTTGGAAACACATTTTAATTTCTATCTAAAAGTGGCCCGCGCATTAAGACATTCCCCTACTTAAATTAGTTAAACTTTTGTTACAGCAGTATTATTCAAACGGTCAATTGTTAAAAAATTCATGGTAATCAATTGGTAACACATTCTTGAGCGCCTCTAAATGTTGTTAATTAGTTTTTGATATACCTAGTGATGCTGAATAGAGCAAGGATTAACAAAAAACATTTTATATAATTACAAAAAAATAAAGCAACATTTTCTTAGTTCCGAATCGAGTAAAACATAAATTATTTGAATCAGTTAAATCTTCGTTACAACGTGACGGTGAATAGAGCGAGAGTAAAAGAAAATAACCTTTTGTTTAATTATAAGAGTGTTACTTAAACGGTAAATTGTTATAAAATTCATGGTAGTCACTTGGTATCACATTCTTTAGCGCTTGTAAATGTTGATACTTTGTTTTTGATATTCTTTGTGGTGCTGGATAGAGTGAAGGTACATTGTTAATCAAAGTTGATATCTTCTTTGGTTTTTTAGGCAAAGAAATAAAATCATCTGTATACTTTAGCTTGTAGTCGATTATACCTTTTGGATTATATCGCATTGCTCGTATATTACCTACACACTGATCACACTTTTCGGAACCAGGTTTGATAGATTCATAGGCTTGGTATTCCTTGATACTGAAATCTTTAAAAAATGTATAATCTGGTGTAATAACGTCATAGGGACATGGTCTAATTCTGGCTTGCTTTGTGGCACTAAAGTATTGTAGAGGCAAAAAAATTTCACTGTTTTTGAATTGGTTTCAATCGACGAATGCACTGAGTCTACTTCCATCTGGGTGTGGCCTTTTTCCAAATACTTTTGTGTTATATATATCTTTTTAGCCATTGGTAATCGCAATAATGCATTAGACACAACATTATTTCTATTTTGTGCTGTGCATCCATCGGTAAAAATGATAACGTCTTTCAAATCTTCATCTAATAATTTGGTCAAATAATCAACAAAAAAAGATGCATACGTTGTCGCTTTTAAGTCAAATACTATTTCGTCAAACCCGTAGCAAGTTACTTTACTATTTCCAAGATTACACACTAAAAAATTGTGCACAGTGATAGGGTTTTTGGGATGTTTTGTTATTGCAGGCCTTGCTTGGGCGATGTGGCGTCGTCCGGGAAAGGAAGCTTTTGGCAGGACTCCGTGGGTGAATTGCCACATATTATCCTGCGGTGGAAGCTACTTTGTTGTTTTTTTAACCCTGTCATAACCTGGATCCCAGGAGAAGCAACTACCAGGGATTTCTCGCTTTAGTTTAGAATTATTTGAATTTGAATTTAGTGCCTTATGAATGAGGCAACCTTCACGCAATTTATAGAGCAGATCGCATATTAAATGTTAAACGCATCAGAAAGACCTCGTCACGTGATTAGTGAGTAGTATAAGAATTTTGTGTGACTAAGAATCGCTCTCTTGCCTTCGGACCACCGTCAAGTCAACGTCGTCTTGTTATAGTTTGAGATGTGACTCAGAAGTGTGTTCCCGTTTTATATTGTTCCTTTATAGTGAATTAATCCATTGGAGTACTAAATCTAATTTATTGGAAGTTCAAATTGATATAGTGCTAAATAAGAAGCTACCTTTAGTGACGATGAAGCTCAGCATCATCTGGGCGCATTACTGGCAGATTATCGTAAGTCATTGTCTTATTAGCGTCAATTCTAGCGATGAACATCGAGTATAAAAGTTAGATCTACTGAAATTAAACTATTTTGTTGCTGCACTTGTTACCTAGGCAAAAATGCCTTAGCTACATATTAAAATTAAATTATTTGTTGCCGTATTTGTTACCTAGGCAAGGATGCCTCCGCTACAGATTAAAATTAAATTATTTGTTGCCGCACTTGTTACCTAGTCAAAAATGCCTCCGCTACAGATTAAAATTAAACTATTTGTGGTCGTATTTGTTATCTGGGCTATAAAGCCTCCGCAACAGATTAAAATCGTGGTGTAATCTAGACCCTTACAGACCCTCTCTGAGGATAGTGCAATTTTACTGCAGGTCGCTTCCTGACGCTTAGGGAACGCTAACCTCTGCTCCCCGCTCTTTCTCCAAGCCTACGGCCCTATTTTCCTTGTTTCAGAAATTGGCGTGATGCCAATCGTTGAACGATAAATTAAATAAAAAATCGGGCTAGTACGAGTTACACTAGTACCAAGTCGAAGGTTCCGTACCGCTTTAATTTTATTTAATTAGATGAGGCAGAGATTAAATATTTTCCACCAGGAAACCATTTTCAAAAATATTTTTTATTTTACACAAAATAAAACTTTATTGGTACAAATTTTTAGCACTATAAGCCAAAACTTTTGCAGCTGAAGGGTCAGGGCCGTTTTTCAAATATGTTTTAAAAAAAAAGAAATTAACTAATTATTATTCAAACTTTTTTTTACAAAAACACGAATTTTGGATGGTACATTCTATGAACACGAACATTAACAAACTTCTATATATATTTTTTCCGTAATCTACACGTAAATCTACATACATGTACCGAATTGCAGCATCCTAAATCAAATAGTTTGGAACATTAGGGTAAGGGGGGGACATGGTCATTTTTTCGAATTTTTTTCAAAAAATTGTACTTTTTGCCTAGTAGACATTATGAAGACCACCTTTACGAAAGTTCTCTATAATTTTCCTGTAATGTACACGTAAATCTACATACGTGTACCAAATGGCAGCATCCTAAGTCAAATAGTTTGGAAGATTAGGGGGGGGGGGGGACATGGTCATTTTTTCGAATTTTTTTCAAAAAATTGTACTTTTTGCCTAGTAGACATTATGAAGACCACCTTTACGAAAGTTCTCAATAATTTTTCTGTATTCTACACGTAAATCTACATACGTGTACCAAATTGCAGCATCCTAAATCAAATAGTTTGGAAGATTAGGGGGGGGGGGACATGGTCATTTTTTCGAATTTTTTTCAAAAAATTGTACTTTTTGCCTAGTAGACATTATGAAGACCACCTTTACGAAAGTTCTCTATAATTTTCCTGTAATGTACACGTAAATCTACATACGTGTACCAAATAGCAGCATCCTAAGTCAAATAGTTTGGAAGATTAGGGGGGGGGACATGGTCATTTTTTCGAATTTTTTTCAAAAAATTGTACTTTTTGCCTAGTAGACATTATGAAGACCACCTTTACGAAAGTTCTCTATAATTTTCCTGTAATGTACACGTAAATCTACATACGTGTACCAAATGGCAGCATCCTAAGTCAAATAGTTTGGAAGATTAGGGGGGGGGGGGACCTTGTCGTTTTTTTGCATTTTAGGGCAAAAAAGTGGTTTTTGATGGATTTTGGCATGTTCATGAGCTCGAATCGCGTTTTCCATATCATTTTCGTAAATCCAAGGTGAAATTACATATGTGTACCAAATTGGAAGTCTGTAGCTAATATAGTTTAGAAGTTAGAGGGGGTGCGAAAACGGACACACATAGTGATTTTAATAGGGTTCCGTTTTACGGTACGGAACCCTAAAAAGGGTAGAAATGAACCTGCGTTACCTTATTAATAAAATGACTTGAGTTTCTAGAATTTTAATTTTAAAATCAATTAATAAATTCGAATATTGATCTCGTTCACTTTAGATTGTTAAATTCTTTCTAGAATATTACGAGAATTTTAGAGATTCGCTTGTAATTTGATAATTTACAAGTTTGGAAAATATAAGAGTATTATGTTTCTTTTTGATAATCCTGTATTTTTATTTCTAGTATTAAGACTCGAATGTTTAGCTCCAGATTCGCATTTCCTTTATCCCGACCCTCTCTCCACAACCTGACTAACTGAGCAACAATGGCACGTGCTTAAAATCTAGTTATTAATGCTTTTGTTTTGTCGATCTTATTTAAGTTTCTTTGAGTTTATTGTGAGTTTTGTTTTTGGGTTGACAATACCGGCGATACAAAAATTGTCTGGCGCCCTTCCGGGAATCGCCTAGACAACTTTAGCAGGGAACTAGATTGCACATGTAACGATAGTCTTTTGAGTTTGTTTAGAATAAGGTTATAGTTGAGTTAATATTGAGAAATTGGTAGAGGATTCAAGTTTAGATTAAGCTACCGCGATATGCAGATTGATTTCTTTTATTTATTACGGAATTGTGGTAAGTAACATTTTTAGATTATCTTTAGTTTATTATTTCGAGTTTATAATTCGCGTTACAAAATAGCGCTGAAAATATGTGAGTCAAGTTTAGAGAATTAATTTAGTTGCTTTTAGAGTGTATCGAGTAATAGAGCAAAGTTTAATTATTGCTAGAGAAATATTTCGTTACAAGGTCAATTATTACAGTAATTACAGTTTTGTAAGCTGCCTATTGAGAAACGTAGGTGAACTTTAAATTGTGTACGACGATGAACGAAGTTTTCTCGGTATCGTATTAATATAAATAGAAGATTTTATGACAGTGTAAGCATTGTGACCGGACGAGCGGCTTAAGTTCAGTGCAGTTCGACTTTTTACCTGTAAATAGATTCAAGCAAGAAAAGTGCGTGTGTGCACTCCAAGTTCAAGAAACGTGCACGTCTGCACTAGCAGTACTGTAACCAAACAATACTGGTTTTCCAGTACTGAACCCAGTACTTATCCCAGTACTAAACCCAGTACTTCTTCCCAGTACTGAATCCACTACTACTTTTTTGTAAGGGTATGATGGTAGTTCACAAAATTTAACAGCATTAGTTTTCAAAGAACAGTTCATTGTTATTACAAATTTCGAATACGTCACATTTGTTCACCCGTTATAAACACAAATTAGAGAATGAGTAAAGAAGCTATCGGGAAATGCATTTTAAAACGCTCCCGATGTGGACTGTAAAAAGGACAAAATGGAACTGAGCTGCGCAGTTCACCTCAGGCCCCAGCTGGTTGACAAAAGAGAGAGGGACAATAATGGGTTAAATGATTCAGTTTTTGTGTTGAGTACAAAAAGTGAAAAAAACGTAATTTTAATTGATTTTAATTATTGTTTTTATAGGAAAACTTATTATTAAAAAACTCTTGGAACCTAGGTATACTGGTGTATTTTTACATACAAATTAAAGTAAAAATATAACGAAAATGATTGAAATTAATATGATTAGTGTTAAGGACAGGAATAACATAGTGAACCTGTTTAAAATTCAAATTCATTAGGTTTTTCACGAAAAACTCTAAATTTTCGAAAAAATCGAGTTCTTTTGTCTTTAGAGTTATTGCAATATGTCCAACGTTTAATTTTACTTTGTAGAATTTGTTATATATATTAGAAATAAAAAGAATGGAAAAAGATAGAAGTTCATTATAACATTTAGAAAAACCAAATACCTAATCATGAAAAAAAAGTTTGGTGAGTACCCTGAAATAGAAAACAAACGACTTTCTACTCTTTTTGACTGTAGTTGTAACTTCTAAAAATTCTTATATTTATTTTTCAATATAAAGTGCTTAAAAAATTATTGTTTTTATACTCAATAAGAAATAAAATATCAGTTTTATTATATATTTGTTACATTTTTTCCTTAAAAAATTACTTTAAATTAAAGTTCATGAGGCAAACAGTTTTCTTTAATTTTCTCGGTTGAGCTGCAATGTTGTTGCTTATGTATCTTTTTAATTTGGACATCAGTATTTACTGTCGAGTAAGCTTGATGCTTAACGAAATATTAAAAAACAATTTAGTTTACTCACTTTGATGAATTCTCTGCCAATCTGTAGGTCTGGTCCACCGTCGTATCACCGACAACAAACCTAAAAATTAAAGTTTTGTTAAAATTTCTGTTTCATAAATCTTTATTTTTTTTTGAAAAACTAAATAATTTTTTATTCATTTTCTCAGCATATTATATGTTTTGTCTGGTCATAAGAGAATGAAAAATCTTATCTTTATGCACCTTCTTCGCCCGGTAAAATGGGGTTGATTAAAACGCATAAATCGGCATTTAACAAAACAGTCATTTGAATGCTGACAGATGCCTACTAATTCCGTTTTTGTCCTCAATGCCATTTAACGCGTTTTCTTGATTGATATTTGTTTCATTTTAATCATTTTGAATGCTCACAAATTTTATGAAAAAAATTGAATGCGTTTCTTTACCGTCAAGCGAAACACCACGAATTAGATCCAAATGCCATTAAATGCTTTCTGATAATGTATCAAATTAAATGCCATCCAATGCCTTCAAGAAAACAATTTTGAACGCAGTCAATGCCTCAAGTAAGGCATCTTTCTATCTTGTGTTGTTCGATCTATTTTAACTAAATCGCGTTATTGAAGTGAAAAACAAAGTGATTTTGTGTCTAATACTAATAGTTTACCTAAACAAAGTGAAGGAGTGAACGCAAACATAAGTTTTAAAGTCATTTTGTTATTTTTTGTTGCATGCGAGACAAAATACGAAAATGACGTTAAGTGTTAAATTTAGTGCTTATATTTTATTTTATTTTGGTCCACTATTTAGCTGAAGTTAACCTATTAACATATTTGAACTTAAAAAGTAAAATATTGATAAAGACAATAATCAGAGTAAAACGTAACAATCACATGTTCAATTTTCCCTTGCAATATGGCTACTGGTTTTTTTTAGGCATTTGAAGGCATTCATACAAAAACGGAATCAAAGCGCATTGAAACGTTTTAATGCGTTTTAATCAACCTCTTTTTACCGGGCGTTCAATTTCCTATTACCGCAGTTAAAAATTGCTTTAAAGGGAGTTTTAAGGATTGTGACATGAACCTTTAAGGAACTTTAAATATTCCTTTAAGGAGCCTGATAGATCCTTTAAGGATCCTCAAGGGTCCTGCAATAATTCCTTGGGGGATCCTGACACGATCCCTTGACGGAATTTGTAACGACAATCCTTCACAGGAACCTGTGAACGCATAACCCTGCTAAGAATAAAAAGATAAAAAGGGAAAGAAATATGAGGATAGAAAGAGATTACACTTTTTCTATCCCTTCCATATATCTACTTTGCATTCCCAAAACACAATATCTTTCCATCTCTAAACTTCTACCTCTTTATATCTTTTCTCTATTCGCTTTGAATTTGTATCCGTTTCTATTCCCTTTCTATCATCTTCTAAAATAAATAAATCTCTTTCTATCTCTTCGTCCGTCAACTATTTTTATCTCTTTCTATCCCTTTTCTATACTCTTTTTTTCCTTTTCTATAAAAAGTGAATCTCTTTCTATCCCCTTTCTATCCTCTTCTTTAAAAATTTAATCTCCATCTATCTTTTCGCTTATCTACTATTTTAAATACCCAATTGCTTTAGTTATTTTATATGGTAGTATATATTCTATATATACTGAAATTAATCTGATATTTAACGCGTATAATACTGAAAAATCGTCAGCTATGATGGAGCGATCCCCTATCCTCGTGCGCATTAACCTAAGCTCACTACCAACTGAACTAACGAACGATACACTACAGATTACTCCTTTACTTGACTGCCTTTTATCACTCTTACTCCCATCTCTTTTAATCTTCCTTTTCTATCTTTTTCTATCCCACATAGTATTTATATTTTTGGAGATCCATACTGGAAATAAAGAGATAGAAATCTTATCACTTTTTACCTTTTCTTATCTCTGTTATAGAGAGAGATACAGAAAACGTATAATTTTTAATCCTGACTCTATACCTTCTTAACCCTTTCTACTGACATCAAACCTCTTTCAATCTCTGCCATAATAATGATTATCAGTTTTCACCATTAATCACCTTTTCCCTATAACTTTCAATCTTTAATCTTTACCATCCTTTCCCTTTCTATTGCCTCCAATCTCTTTCAATCTCTACCTTAATCATAATGACCAGTTATTACCATTAATCACCTTTTTCTTATAACTTTTAATCTCTAATATATACCTTTCTATCCCGCCCTATCCCTACTTCAATGGACATAGCAAGTTGTCGCTTTTAATTATCTTTTTCTATAACTTTGAATTAATGTCTAATACTTTCACATCGTTTCCAAACCCCACCTGAATGAACACTATGTGCTTTCCCTTTTAATCACTTTTCATCTATAATTTTCAATAACCTCTGTCATATACACATATTTTTTGCTATTCTTCTCTTAACCAGCGTTATCGGTTTATGGCTTTTAATCAGTTTCCTTCAATAACTTTCTATCTTTCACCTATCACTTTCTATCCCTTTCTATCCCTTTTTATATTTTCTTATCTCACCTGTATTAACATGATCATTTTTCGATTTTAATCACTTTCCTTTCATTACTTTCAGTAATCTAGTGAGTGATCATGTTCTTTCAGTTGGGGATGGGAAAGTATAAGTAGGGATAGAAAGGGATAGGAAGGGATAGAAAGGGATAGGAAGGAATAGAAAGGGATAAGAAGAGATAGAAAGAGACAGAAAGTGATAGAAGGTGATAGGTGAAAGATTAAAAGTTATAGAAGAAAGGTGATTAAAAGCGATAACTGATGATGCTGGTTAGAGTGGAATAGCAAAAAATATGTGGATATGTTATAGGTTATTGAAAAGTATTGATGAAAAGTGATTAAAAGGAAAAGCTCATCATGTTCATTCAGATGAGGTTTGGAAATAATATAAAGGTATTAGAAATTAATTGAAAGTTATAGAAAAAGGTGATTAAAAGCGATAACTCGCTATGTCCATTAAGGTAGGGATAGGACTGGATAGAAAGGTATAGATTAGAGATTGAAAGTTATAGGAAAAAGTTGATTAATGGCGATAAGCTGGTCATTACGATTAAGGTAGAGATTAAAAGATATTTGAGGCAATAGAAAGGTATAGGATGGTAAGGATTAGAGATTGAAAGTTATAGGGAAAAGCCGATTGATGGCGATAAGCTGCTCATCGTGATTAAGGTAGAGATTGAAAGAGATTGGGGTCGATAGAAAGATAAAAGAAGATATAGAGTCGAGTTTGAAAATGATAGCTTTTCTGCATCTTTTTCTATAACAGGGATAAGAAAAGATAAAAAGTGATAAGATTTCTATCTCTTTACTTCTAGTAGGGAATGTAAATGTTCTCGTGCAGGTTTCTACGCAGTATCCTTAAATAAAAATTATTTGGATTATTTTTTTATTTGGTAATTGATTAAAAATATGTGTTGTATTTGACGTAGGATTCTAGAAAATTAAAAACTACTGCGCAGCCGTAACGTATCATAGAAACCAAGTTCGACCAATGCGCATCATGTATTCAGTTTTTTGAAAAACTACTCATTTTCCTACATAGAAACTTACTTATGTTCCTTTAACGAGTCCCTCGTAGGACCATAATACAGCTTAGGATCCTGTACAGGTACATGCGGGAACATGTGAAGGATCGTTGTTCCAAATTCCGCCAAGGTATCGTGTCAGGATCCTCCAAGGAATTATTGCAGGACCTTTGAGGATCCTTAAAGGACCTTTGAGCATGCGCGTGTCGAGGGGGGAGGTCACGGGGATCATGACCCCCCTAGAAGACTTAAATTTATATGAGAGTGAGAGAGATAGCGTTATACTGTTTTTTCTTTCTCTCTCATACATAACCTCCCCCAAAAACTTTGTCTCGACACGCACCTGCCTTTGGGGATCGCTAAAGGACCTGTCCGGATCCTTAATTGAACATTTAAAGTTCCTTAAAGGATCATGACACGGTCCTTAAAAGTTCCTGTAAAGGAATTTTTAACTGGGACATGTCTTTGTTCTCAAGTTTTGCAAACTATACTGGGGTATAAAAAAGAGCCTGATACACGGGGTTGATCATCACTTTAAATGTGACAAGAAAAACTTGACTCGCATTAAAGAGCATCTAATTAATTAACTTTTCAAATCAACAGAAATTGAACGCAATATTTACAACTTTATTTCTTATAAAATTAATTTTTTTAACATATAATTTTTAAAATAATTTGTTTAATTTTTAAAATTTTTTAAAGAACATTATAAAGGTATAGATTAAAAATAAATTATATATGTAAGCCTCTTCAGGGAAAAAGCAACTAAAATTACAAAAATATAATATCGATATACATACAATAAAGCAATATTAAAGACAATTTCTAATACTTTTTTTGAGGTTATTTAAAGAAGGAAGACTAGAATTATTCCGGTCGGTTTGTAATTGAAAAGTAGATTTCGACCTTACCGGCAAAGCGACATCTATTCAATCGATGCCTATTAAGCTCTTGGTTCGAGTTCTTGATGGTAAATTAAATTTAAATTCGAATGGTTTTCCGAAATTTAAATTATATTTAAAATTTTTGTTCTGAAAAAGTAAGTCCTCTCGGTTGCACGGTGTGCTCTTCCATGGCTTATTTTTTCAGAACAAAAATTCCAAATATTATTTAAATTTCGGAAAACCATTCGAATTTAAGTTTAATTTACCATCAAGACCTCGAACCAAGAGCTTAATAGGCATCGATTGAATAGATGTTGCTTTGCCGGTACGGTCGAAATCTACTGTTCAATTTTTTTGAGGTTATTTACAAACACGGAACTTTTTTTAAAAGATTAAAACGGGATAATTTAAATAAAAAGAACTGACAACATCATTATGAACAATACAAAAAACAACAAAACCATTATTCAATAAAATTGGTTATGTGAAAACATGGAAAACAATAAACAAATTAAATTAAAAATCAGATAACGTACAACACGTGTATCATAGTCATATTTTAAAATAAAATTATAAGATTAACCGGCATACACACACATTTCATTTTCAAAAGATGAAATAGAATACTGACTTATCGGCTTACAACACATAAAATTTATAGGTGAAATATGTATTATCAAATCATCAAAATGTACCCAAAATTTATTTAAAGATTATTATTTAAAATTTATCTAAAAGAACATTATACATACAATTATAATTTTTTAAGTCAGTTATTAAGTTTATACTATTATCTTTCTCCTTTTTTAATAAAAAACATCTCACCTACTTTTCTTTTAAAATCATTATTTTTTATGCAAAGCCATAATATTCTCAAAGTGTAAATTATGTGTAAAATTATCATCAATTTTATGTTGCATTTTATATTGAGAGACAACTTTATGATACTTAGTATTTAAATTAATTTTTTTTGCAGGTCACATCTGATAGATAAATATGTTTCAGTATGTCCGACATATATTTTTTCAAACTTCAAACAAGGTAATTTATAAGTAATATTAGTTTGTTCCTTATAGTCAATTGGATCTTTACCCAACTTTATCATATCATCAAAGGATATGCTGAGCTCTAGCATAGGGGTATTTTGCCATTTTTCAACTTTTCATTAATAACTTTCAAAAACTTGTAATGATGTGAGTTTAGAAAGAGATCGTACACTCCAGCTATTACTATAGCAGCTGCCTTGGCTCGTGGAAAGTGGGGGTTACCACTATTCCTCGCCGCGCTCTCGACCCCTTCCACATCTCGGTGTTTAGACTGGGTATATAACTTAGTACTCGTACATGAAATGCTCAGTCTCCTGGCTGACAAGACTCGAGGTTCACCTCGGTCTTGTACTAGGCTGCTCAACCAAAGGCGATCGCCTCTCAGGTTCACCTATGAGGTGATGCTGGTTAATGGAAGTGTGTGTGTGGGTTCCCCCACCACCTCTCTTTTGACACTGAGCAAACTAGAGGATGAAGCTATGAATGACTGCGAGGGCGCCTGAGGACCGAATGGAGGTTCACCTCCCTTAGAACTCAGGTGTAACGTCCGGAACCTTTGAGGTGAAGGGTGGTTCAGACGTTCTCCTTCCAGTAAAGGTTCACCTTTCTTGAGTGAAGAACGGAAATCGAAATCTTTTGTCGTCTTCAGGTTCTCCCGTGGCGGCTTAGGTTGTCTGGATTTTATCAAAAAGGCATGGTAGGAGTTAATACAGGTTCCCCTGTTTAAACTCACCATGACTAAGACGCAATTCTTACCTTGGAGGGAATTATTGTACGGGGGTTGAGAATAACGTCAGAATAGTAAATATATTACTTAGTCTTCGTAGTCAACTTATTTTACTAAGCAATGTAGATTAGATAGGAAACTAGAAATATGAATTCTCGAAGATATGTGAATTAGCCTCGAATCGTTTTATTATTTAATGTAACTCAGTCTAGGTTGAAAACCGTATTAAGTCTAGTTTAAAATTGAAGTTTATCGAATTACATTCAACCTATTTTCTGATTATCATCGAAACTATTCATTTAATTCTTGTAAATTATTTTATTTCTTTATTTTAGAATATATTATTATTTGTTATCAAATATGGTGTCATCAATGACTTTACCTTTTCACTCTAGAATAATTTATTATGCAATTTAAATATCAGCCAGCAGGCTAAGATTCATATTGCTCTAGTATTTAACAACAAAAATTGTCAGCCAGTACGCAAAGATATATTTAATTTACATAAACTAGATTTAAGTCAACGATTTCAAGAACCTTGGATATCCGGCGAGCGAATTCCGGAGCAACAAAAATTACTATCATTACAAACTAAGTCCAACAATGTTCGCTATATTGTTCCTGTAATCTACACGTAAAAATATCTAGTTATACCAAATTTTAAACATCTAGGTCAAATAGTTTGGTAGATAACGAGGGGGGGGGGCGCGTTTTTTTAAAAAAAAGCTTTTCCTTGACAATGCTATAAACATCACGTTCAATTATGTTCGCTATATTTTTCCTGTAATCAACACGTGAAAATACATAAGTGTACCAAATTTCAACTCTCTATCTCAAATAGTTTGTCCGATAGGGGGGGGGGGGATAATGATTTTGGGTGACGGACAATCGAGTAAAAACATAAGGGTTCCGGATTTGACACTTATTTTCCGAAACCCTAAAAATAGTGAAATTTTTCACTATTAAATAGTAACCGATTTCTCGCTAATTCATTAGTAGAAAATCACTAATTCAGGTTAAGAGAGTTAACAATCTTAATCTTTTAAAACATTATATTACAAAATATTTGTGTCCGAAATTTGTGCTCTCTAAGTGAAATAGTTTGGAAGATATGTGGGGTGGGGGGGGGTACGGTCATTTTTTAACAAAAATGGATTAAAAATGTACAATTCCAGCTCCATATCTGCCAAACTATTGTACTTAGAGTGCTGAAATTTGGTGTAAAAAATGCTGAAAAATGACCATATCCCCCTCTTAATTTCCAAACAATTTGACTTAGAGAGTTCAAATTTGGTACACAAATTTTCACGTGTAGATTAAGGAAAAATTTTAGAGAAGATGATTGTAGGGGTTTATCATAGCGTTCTTAAGTGAATAAAAAGATTTTTGAGTATTTTTTATTGATATTAGCTAAAATCTCTTGATTTTTCCTTGACAGCGCTATCACCATAACGTTCTCTATAAGTTACCCGCCAATCAGAAGGCTCCTTTAGAGAGGCTACTTTCTGAGGGTCTAACAAATACAAATTCGGTGACTTGTGTAGTCGGTGAGTTAAAAGGTCTCACAAATGATAGTTCGGAAAGTTGAATGTTTTGACAAATGCGTGTTCGGTGATTTAAAAATTCGGCCAAATGCAGATTCGGGGATTGAAGAGTTCGCACAAGTGTGAGTTCAGTGATGTCAAAGTTAGGACAAATGCAAATTCGGTGATTTTAACGTACGGACAAACGCAAGTTCGTGTAAATGAATGTATCGACAAATGCAAGTTCGGTGATTTCAAAGTTCGGACAAATGCAAATTTAGTGATTTCAATGTTTAGACAAATGCAAGTTCGGGTAATTAAATTTCGGGCAATTACAAGTTCGGTCAATTGGGTTTTGGAGAAAATGCAGACAATCCGATGCTTCGAGTTTTTTTATGTTTGACAATTTTTTATGTTTAGGACGGCTAAAAATATAAATCATACGTTAAATTTAATTGTATGTATCAATTATTATTTTCATATTTAATTGTTTTTATTCTTTAATTATTTTATAAATACACGGGAAAAAATATTCATGAATGTTTATTCATAAGTTTGGGGCAATAGAGAAAATTTGACGATTCTTGATGAGCTTTTATTAGCAATTAACGAAAATCCCAAAACAGTAATGTAGAAACTAAAATATGGTTCAGCACTTTATATTTCAGTAAATACTACTGAACCGGTTCCTGACTTTTATGTATAAGGAGGCGTGGCTTCACGTTTACTGGCTTGTAGCGCACTGCCAGCCGTTGCTCGTATAATTATAACGTATATGGTCGATTCTTGCGTAACTGTCTGATTTCAAGATAAGTTTTGGTAGAAAATTTTTTTTTTTTATTCAATGTTTCTCTGCATTTATTTTTCTTATTAGGGTATAATATAATTATATTTTAAACGATTTTACTACAACTATATTTTGTATGAAAATAATAGCAAATTTTTGAAAACTGGCTGCCATGTGGAGCTGAACAAAATAAATAAATAAATATTGTACAAAATAAAAATTTCATTTTGATATTTTGCTAAAACGAAAATAAATAATAAATTCATAAATTATTTAATATTCTAACAGTATTTTAGATATTAGTTAACATATATAAAATTTTATAAAAGAACAGCAAATACAATATTTAATAATGAATATTTCGTTTTATTTTTTGGATAATTTGAAATCGAGATCGAGCAGTGTAATCCGGCATTGTTAAACTACTTTATAGAATAATATTTTAAAATAAACACCACAGATAAAAAAGTTTATCTGCATAAAGCACACTGAACACTTCATATAGGCAATGGAGCTGAAATTTGACATTTATTCTAACCTCACTTCTACAATATTGCAAAATAAATCTATTCCTTCTGCAAATCGCTTGTTTCACATGAAAACTTAAAGAAAATGGTAACAATACTATCAAATAATTGTTACAGTAATATAATAGTAATGAAATGGAACTGAACGCTTTTTTTCACATGCGATTTTCACAAAAATAATTTTTTTTTAAGTAAAAATTTTTCTTTTTTAAAACATTTTTCACATGTGATTTCAAAAATTGGAAAAATTGAGGGACAACATATTTTTACAGTTTCTAAGTATGAAAAAGGTATTATGAAGTTCAATATAAACCTAAATTGTTTATAAATATAGACACTTTATGCTTAAAAAAGGCTGAGTTATAATAATGATATCTTCACCGAAAATTATTAAATTAAAGTTATCATTTTGCAAAAGGGACACGCCAAGGAGCTGAAATTTCAGCGGTGATAGTGCAATTTAATCCCATTAACGCCCAGACGGACGAAAAATTTCTGTTGACTTTGAGGACCTCCCTTTTAAAAAAAATGCCTACAAAAAAATTAGCACTTATCATTTTTAACGTAAAATTTACTCCTCTTTTAGATTCTGAAGTTAAAATTTGTTTATAACAAATCGTTAAAAAGTTATAAACAATTTTTTGCAAAAAAACACGATTTTTTGAGAAAAAATTTTCATTTTAGACATATTTTCACCGGAAAAAAGCAAGTAGATGTTCTCAAAAGCTCAAAATATCGCGTCCATGGACCCCCAGCTATAAGACCCTGAAGCAAAAAAATTTTTTTTTCAAAATGGCGGACGCCAATATGGCGGCTAAAACTAAAAAAATGGCTCAGATATGAAACAGGGTGCTCCAACTTTTTCATGTGACTGAAATCGCCTAAAACTCTTTATACGGGGGTTTTTGGGGTCGCTGATTACGAATATGATGTCAGTTTTTAAAAATTCAAAATGGCTGATCCAATATGGCGGACGAATTTTTAAAAAAATTTTGGATTCACTTGAAACTCTCCACTCAGGGGTTTTTGGGGTCGCTGATTACGAATATGATGTCAGTTTTTAAAAATTCAAAATGGCGGATCCAATATGGCGGACGAATTTTTAAAAAAATTTTGGATTCACTTGAAACTCTCCACTCAGGGGTTTTTGGGGTCGCTGATTACGAATATGATGTCAGTTTTTAAAAATTCAAAATGGCGGATCCAATATGGCGGACGAGTTTTGTAAAAAATTATTGGATTTACTTGAAACTCTCTATTCGGGGGTTTTTTGGGTCGCTAATTGCAAATCTGATGGCAATTCTTGAAAATACAAAATAGCAGAGTCAAATTGTTTGAATTTCAATAAGTATTATACAATGAATAAGAATTTTTTGGTCCGTTTGCCGTCGAATAATTCGCCGTTGCCCGACTCTTACCGCGAGGAGGTGGACAATAAAGAGTCTTTTTTTTCGTTTTTTATTTTATTTTTTTTTGTTTTTTTCGTTTTTTATTTTATTTTTTTTTGTTTTTTTTTTGTTTTAATATTTTTTACATTTTTACATTTTAGGTGTGAAAATCCTGAAAGCAGGAAACGCATAAATATGCATCACACTCCACGCACTTTCGTTGCGTTGTACAGGTGCACTTGGAGAAATTAGAGCAGTTTTTCTTTTGTTCAACTCTTTGAACTTTGTGGTTTTTGATGGATTCAGATTTTTTTAGATATGCTTCTGCAATCTGTAGAGCCATGTCTTTAGTACCTATTTTTTTTTCTTGGACAACTAAGTTTCTTAGAACAGTTGCATTTGCAATTGATGCTTGAACGAGTCTCATAAGTATAACCCAAGTCCATTTCTTCGACCTTATGCATGGCATCAAATTGCTGCAATGTGCGTCGTGCAAGTCTACTCCGCCCATAAACTTGTTGTAGGTTGTAAAAGCATTAGGAAATGCTATATCAACTTTGCTCTTTGTCTCCGAAGAATATCTTTTGACTGAACTAATTGGTGTAACACCTATCAGTGTTGACAGTATAGACACTACTTTCGAATCTTTTACTGTGACATAATTGACACCACTGCATTTGTCATGCTTGGCAATAAATGTCCCTCTTGGATCCTTTTCCGTAATCGGATTTTTTACTTGAATTCGATTAGCTCTGACTGTCCCTGTTGCCCGCAAACCAACTTTCTTCAGATGAACCAGTAAATCTGGACTTGTAAAAAAGTTGTCAAAATATACGTGATATTTCACTACATTTCTGGGTACAACTGAAGAAAGAAGGTTTTGGAGAAGACCAACGACAATGCAGCTACCTAAAGCACATTTATTTAGCTTTTCTTCATTGCCAAAAAAAAAACTTTTTGAATTCTTGCCACAATAAATGTCACAATCGAATAAAAATCCTTCGGAACTACAAAGAGCCCACATTTTGATACCGAAACGGACAGGCTTGTTTCTTATAAACTGCTTCAAAATAGTTCTTCCCCGAAACTTTACCATCATTTCGTCAACTGACAAAGCTGATGAAAAATACCCAAACTGCCTCGCATTTTTCTTAAAAATCTCCAAAGGACCTCTCACTCGCCAAGCTCTATCATCAGCATTTTCATCTTCAGGTTTGGATAGCTTTAGCTTGGACTTGATATCTTCAAACTTGTTGCGACTCATAGCTCCAGCTACAGCTTCATAACCTAGAAGATGATTCTGAGACCAATAATCTCGTTGAGATTTCCTTTCGTTGAAAATAGACAAAATAATTATTCCAAGAAATTTGTCTAATTCAGTCAACGAAATTTGACAATCATTCAGACGTGTTGCGTCTAATATGAATTCTTTTAGCTCCTTGGAAAAGAAAAATTCAAATAGTTCAGTTGACGAGGATGACCGAATTTTTTTTGCAACGCTATCAGGTATAAAAGTTTCATTTTTATACTGAGGATCATACTTCTGTTCACCATCAACCCATTCAAAAATAGATCTGGCTCCAACTTCGATTGATTTGAAGTATAATTTTCTCGAATCGTCTGGTATGAATTTTGCGGTAAATCGGCACATTCATTCTTAAGCGAATTTTCTAGCTCTTCATGAATAGCATCATCATCTGAATCAGATTCACAATCAGATTCGCCAGAATCATTCGAGTTTGGTAGCATTAGCACATCTAGGTGTTCGTCATGTTCTTCAACTTCGAAACTCTCGGCGTCATTTACAACTTTCTGCCGTTTCGACTTACGCTTTGTTGACATTTTTAAAATGAATGTTGGCACAATGACGACAACTAGTGCTGCAAACGAATGCTGGCACAGTTACGACAACCTGAGCTGCACGCAAATGCTGACACAGTAACAACAACCAGTGGTAGAAGCAAATGCTAGCGCAGTAACAATAACAAGAGCTGCAAGCAACGCTGGCACAGTAACGACAACCAGTGGTGGAAGCAAATGCTTCGGCAGTAACAATAACCAGAGCTGCAAGCAATGCTGGCACAGTAACAATAACCAGAGCTGCAAGCAACGCTGACACAGTAACGACAACCAGTGGTTGAAGCAAATGCTGGCGCAGTAACAATAATCAGAGCTGCAAGCAACGCTGGCACAGTAACAATAACCAGAGCTGCAAGCAACGCTGACACAGTAACGACCCTTACAAAAAAAGAGTATTAGAATGAGTATTGAATAATGAGTACTGCAGTGAGTATTGCAATGAGTATTGCAATGAGTACTGCAATGAGTATTGAAAATTCCAGTACTTTTTTCGCCAAACATTGTTGAAAATATAATATGTTGCGCACTAAGTTTCTACGGCTCCTACGTCTGCGCACTACTTTTTTTGTTGTAAACTAAATATACAGAAATACATGGAACGCAAAATCACAATTTCATTATAATTTTAAAAAAAATTGTTTACTGTACTTAAAAAATACATGTGGCGAAAAAAGTACTGGAATTTCCAATACTCATTGCAGTACTCATTGCAGTACTCATGCAGTACTCATTGCAATACTCATTGCAATACTCACTGCAGTACTCATTATTCAATACTCATTCTAATACTCCTTTTTTGTAAGGGGACAACCAGTGGTAGAAGCAAATGCTGGCGCAGTAACAATAATCAGAGCTGCAAGCAACGCTGGCACAGTAAGGACAACCAGTGGTGGAAGCAAATGCTGGCTCAGTAACAATAGCCAGAGCTGCAAGCAAATTCTGGCACAATGCCAACAAGCAGTACAGCAGTAATAATAAGCATTGCATTTTCTGCAAAACTAGTAATGCGCCGACTTCGAAATGCCAGATCTTAGCGGAAACAACAAGCGCAAAACCGTCTTAGTTGTGAGCATAGTTAAAAGTTATACAGCACCACAGCAAATAAATCAGCGTCAAATAAACAAAAATAACCAAAAAAAATAATAAGACTTAAAAAATTTGCCAACTCCATTTTGAATTTTTAAAAACTGACATCATATTCGTAATCAGCGACCCCAAAAACCCCTGAGTGGAGAGTTTCAAGTGAATCCAAAATTTTTTTAAAAACTCGTCCGCCATATTGGATCTGCCATTTTGAATTTTTAAAAACTGACATCATATTCGTAATCAGCGACCCCAAAAACCCCTGAGTGGAGAGTTTCAAGTGAATCCAAAATTTTTTTAAAAATTCGTCCGCCATATTGGATCCGCCATTTTGAATTTTTAAAAACTGACATCATATTCGTAATCAGCGACCCCAAAAACCCCTGAGTGGAGAGTTTCAAGTGAATCCAAAATTTTTTTAAAAATTCGTCCGCCATATTGGATCAGCCATTTTGAATTTTTAAAAACTGACATCATATTCGTAATCAGCGACCCCAAAAACCCCCGTATAAAGAGTTTTAGGCGATTTCAGTCACATGAAAAAGTTGGAGCACCCTGTTTCATATCTGAGCCATTTTTTTAGTTTTAGCCGCCATATTGGCGTCCGCCATTTTGAAAAAAAAATTTTTTTGCTTCAGGGTCTTATAGCTGGGGGTCCATGGACGCGATATTTTGAGCTTTTGAGAGCATCTACTTGCTTTTTTCCGGTGAAAATATGTCTAAAATGAAAATTTTTTCTCAAAAAATCGTATTTTTTTGCAAAAAATTGTTTATAACTTTTTAACGATTTGTTATAAACAAATTTTAACTTCAGAATCTAAAAGAGGAGTAAATTTTACGTTAAAAATGATAAGTGCTAATTTTTTTGTAGGCATTTTTTTTAAAAGGGAGGTCCTCAAAGTCAACAGAAATTTTTCGTCCGTCTGGGCGTTAATGGGTTAATAGAAGTTATTATTATATATTTATGTATACACTGAGAAAAATGGATGTTTACCCTTAACATCTGGATGTTAACGCTTAACATATTTTTCACTTAACATAGGGACAGCTATCTAGATGTTCAGGGTTAACATCTACATATTCAACTTTAATATCTAGATGTTAAAATTTAATATCTTAGATGTTAACCTTTAATATTTAGAGGTTAAGCGTTACTATCTTGTTTTAAACATCCAATTCTAAACATCCATTTTTCTCAGTGTATTTGGTTTTCAGTTACTCTCATATATACCTTTAAAATTCACTAATACACGGAGAAAAATGGATTATAACAACTATAATCTGGATTATATCAATTATAATATTTTAACACTGACGGTGGGACAATTAACAGGATTATAAAACAACTCATCCTAGTATTATAGTTTTAAAATTATACCTGATATTAGTTTGGCTTATAAAATATGAGTTAGTTTATTTATTAATCAGTAGGATTTCACATCTAGCAACAAAGATAACTTTAATTACCTACTAACTATGGTTAACGGTAATAAATAAAATAATAATAAAAAACACGGGGAAGGGTGCCCCACATGGAAATTAAAATAAAAAATTTGAAAACTTATTTTTGTTAACAAATATATCGTCTCAGGATGACCCACTGGAGGTCATTTCTATGTGGGGAGGGGATCGACTTGCACCCACGTAAAAATTAAAATCAAAGAATTAAAAACTTATTCTTATCAACAAACATCCCGTTTCAGGATAATCCGACGGGGGTCATTTCTATGCGGGGGAAGACTTGTACCCATGTGAAAATTAAAATAAAAAATTGAAAATATACAATATACTTGTTGACAAAAATAAATTTTTAATTTTAATTTTCACATGGGTGCAAGTCTCCCCCGCATAGAAATGACCCCCTGCGGATCATCCTGAAACAGGATGTTTGTTGACAACAGGGTGAGGAGCGCAAAAAAAAAGTTTTCAATTTTTTGATTTTAATTTTTACGTAGCCCCATGTGGATTTCAATTTCCCTGCCCCGGGGAGAGGTGCCCCACATGGAAAATGTCCCTGGCGTCATACTCCCGAAGTGGTTAATAAATTAACTTTTGAATTTTAGTATTAAAGTATATAATAAAAAAATAGTATTTAATTAGTTTTTAAAAAATTAATTGTTTAGTTTTCTAAACTTCATAAATTTCAACTCGATTTAATGTTAAGTTGTAGTTAAGTTGTATGTTAAATTTAGACTGTTAATAATCTGGAATTGTACATCAGTTGAATTTAAATTATAATTCTTATAATCCATTATTTATACTTGGTATTATTTGAAAACAATAAAAAGTAGATTATAGATTATAAATGGTATATTACAAATTATATTCAGTATGATATTTCTTTTAATAATCCAAGACAATGACTTTTGTATAGTCCATTTTTCTCCGTGTACACTTCAGAATATATTTTTAATCTAGGTGTATTCTTTCAACGCCGCCAAGTAAGGCAGTTACGTAAGAATCGCCCATATGTAAAGACTTGTAACAGCGTCAGTGGCCTAGTGGATACAGCGGGCGGCTTTAGAGCAGGGACTGACACGAAAACCGAACTCCGTTTTTGTTTTGAATTGTTGTGACAAAACAAAAATGTACAATCAATATTGTTTTGTATTGAGCCTGAAACGAAAAGGCTCTGAATTACGTTTTCGTCTCATGCCCGAAACGAAAATCAACTCCTAATTTCTTTTCAGTCTCATGCCCGAAACGAAAAGACTCTGAATTTCATTTTCGTCTCCTGCAAGAAAAGGTGTGTGTTTAAAATTGTTTTTGTGAAATTTAGAGCCTTTTTTATGAGAGACGAAGATGAAACTTGGAGAAGATTTTCGTTTCGGGCATAAAACGAAAACAAAATTCGAAGCCTTTTCGCTTCGGGCATGAACCGAAACTTAATTTTGAGAGGACTTTCGTTTCAGGATTAACACAAAATAAAATTAAATTCATATTTTGTTTCAGTTTTTCAAAACCGAAACGAAACAAAAATAAAATATATTTTGTTTCGGTTTTCGTGTCAGTCGCTGCTTAAGAGTGAGAGGTCACGAGTTCGAGTCTTCCAGCTTCGGATTTTTCTGTTTCAGAATTTAAAATATTTCATTTAAATCACCAAGCTACGGGTAAATGCTGTGTTTAAAATCAGACCGAAAGGAGTCAAAATATAAATTTTATTTTTCACCTACCCTTTAAGAATTTTTCAGGAACTAGATAGAACCCTGCGCCAAGGAAAATTTTAACGGCGGCGGTGTTCAGCTAAAAAACAACCGGCGTATGGTGGCGCGCCGGCGCGCCGATTAATACTTTTTCAAAATTCGAAATGGTGGACCAAATATGGCGAAAGATTTTTAAAAATCAGCGCCGTCAAAAATCCCTATATACCAAGTTTCATAAATTTTGGAAACAATTTTGCATTTTCGTCCGCCATATTTGATTGTCATTTTAAATTTTAAAATATTATAATTGTACCAAGTTTTATTAATTTTAATATAAAACTTAAAGATTAGTCCAACATATATTAATAATATTAAGAACCTGACTTGATCGCATGGTAAATCCAGTCGTTCCTGTCACATTTTACTTTTTAATATTTTCACAAACTATCAAAATTATTTTCAAAACCGTCATTTTTACACGTCAAAACATACCTGCTTTCAAATTACATCATAAACTCTGCTCATATAACCTCAATTCAATCGCGGCAACAGAATTGAATTCCACACAATCGGAAATAATACGGGAAAACATCACAGTTCGGTCTATACATCAGACCGAGTACAGGTCTCGTTCATACCCAATTATTTTCGTGTGTGCCGAATTATTTTTTTTTACTGGGTTGCGAATGGTCAACACATGAATATGGAACAATGAACGTACAAAGGGACATGCTCATGTTCATGAACGCTTCTAAAGTGAAATATTTTCATGTGCATGAACATGCACACGAACATGCACATGAATCTGTAAGCGAAAATGGATAATTATTTGTTAAACTTTAAACGTTGCGCATTAGTTATCTATAGGAGTGAAGGCTGCGCAGAAGATTTTAATGGCTGTAAAAAGTAGAAGACCACTATAAAACAAGTAACATTTGTTAATAACATAGGCCCACAAATAGAAGCAGAGGTGGACATGTTCTGAGTCCAGTGGACCTTTATGTTTTTGGGGTCGCTGGGTTTACCATCCCGGTGTCCACATACACGGAAAAAAAAAGTTTTTCGAATACTACAAAATTATTTCAGTAGTCTTGGATAAATCGCTTTACAAAACAAAGTTTCGTATTGTTTACTAAATTTTCTGCTCTTAATGTCAAACTTTTCTAAACTATTTACGAAACTTTCTGTACATTTTATAAAACAGGCCTGTAAAAAAAACTTCTGTAATTCATATAAAACTAATTCAGCAAAAGTTATCAAATTATTTTGTGGAAAGTACAAAATAGATTTATTTTCTTTGGAAAATCTAATTTGATAAATTATTTTAACAGAATTTCAAATATATACTTTTCATTTATTCTAAACTTGCCCGTTCTAAATATTAAAATGTCCATTTGTACGAGTTACGAATGAGTTTCGTAAAATATTTGACTGCGCTCGCGCGCGCAGTTAACAGTGTGCCGTGTGTCTATCACAGTTGAATTTCAAAGGATTTCTATGTTTCAATGCAACATAGAAAATGTTATTGTTATTAGTATCTGTTACAACAAACTTTTAGCAACTGTTTAAAACTAATAGAAAAAGGGAAATACTTTAAATTTTTGTATTCATAATATAAATTATGATTTGTTTATACTTCCAATACAAACAATTTTTAATCCAATGTCTTCTTTAATTATTTTGTTTTTTAATGTTTAATATTCTAGTTTTAGTTTAAATAAAAAGTAATTTTCAAAGAATGTCTGAAAAAAAATTACGGAAAAACAGAAAATGAAACTTTACAATATCTTTAATTTTTTAAAAGTCACTTGCTTTTGATAAACAGGTAATGTTTGTTAATATTGGTTTATTGGTTGGATTTTTTAAAATATTTTATTCAAAAGTTATTGGATAAATAAGATTTGATTTAGATATATTTTTAAAGACAATGTTATTCAACAAAAGCCAACAAATAACGTTTTAAAGAGAAAAATGAGCTATTATTTGTCAAGATTGGATAAAAATTACATATTTCCACTAGATTCAAAGAAAAAACATAAAATGTTAAATAATTATTATTTGACAACAAATTTTGACATAACATAATTTTTTCTAAGAAATGTGAAACTTGATAATTTAAAATTTGGTGAAATTAACTTTAATAATATTTTTATTCAGCTAAAACCATTTCTTAATTTGAATTTTTAACGAAAGGAGTTAAAAAAATATGTAAAAAATTCAATTAAAATAAAAACTAGATACGTTTAAGATATAAACGTTTCTGATAAATTACACGTTTTCTAAAATTATTTGCTTATTTTCACCCAAAAACACTGGAAAGTTTTCTAAAAATTAGCTTTTTATCGAGTTTTAACGGAATTTGTTGAAAAAACGAGAAATATAGAAAAATATCAAGAGCAACTTTTTTTACATCCTTTGAAGAGGAGCAACTAACAACTATTTCAGGCCGATCCTGAAAAAAAAAAGATATCCAAATTATTTAAAAAGTTATTACACTTAAAAGGTTTTTTCTTAAATTTCAAGTAAACGAGAGTTTCAAAAATTAAAATCTTTATAACTTCATGAAAATTTTTTTTTAGACAAACAAAAAAATACATGTAGTCTAAAATTATTTGAAAAACAACTTTTTGGAGATACTTAACTTATTTAATTATTTTATTAATAATTTGCTAATAACTATTGTTATACTAAATTTAACTAGACTAAACTTTTGTCAATTTTTACCAGAAATAAGTTATTACTGTTTAACATGATTGAAATGAGATGTTAAACTTAAATAATAGAAATGTTTTTAGTTCTTATTATTTCATAATTTTACAAAGATTAGATGAAAACTAAAAATTCCTCTTGAATTCAAATATTATTTCACTTCAATTTTGATATTTATTTTGATTATTTTTATAAGATTCTACAATATTATTTTTCTAAAAAATATCTTTATCTCTAAAATAAGTAATTAACAAAAGATACTCAAAAGGAATTGCCATTTCCTCGTTTGGTGAAAATTTATTTAAATGGCACATGCCAGAACTAGAGGTCACCGAGTACTTGGAAATCCAAATCATTAGCCTCAATGGTCCCGTGGTAGTGCGTCTGACTCGTTATATGCGTTCGGTTTAGAAAATCAGGGTTCGAATCTCAGCGTCGCTAGGATTTTTTAAAATATTCGTTTCTATGCGTTTACTTGCGTATAAGGTATTAATAAAATATTAAATTAATTATGTATGTATGTATGTTTGCGAATCGTCAACTTTCGACCAATCACCTTGCATCTCACCAACAACAGTCAAAATACCACACCTACTAGTAACCAGAGAAGGGGAAGCGTTCACAGTCTCATCAGACAACTGATGAGTCATTCTATTTTCTTTTCTGCATGGTTGTGTTTTACAAAACTCCTCTAGAATTCTTACAAACTCCCCGATAGAAATACTATTGCTTCATTTTGTATAATTAACGGAATTTAGGTATAATATATATGAACAAATTTAGTAATTCATACAAACCTTGCTATAAGAGTTTTCACAAAACTTTTTCATGTATCCAAGAGTCCAAAAAAAGTTTTGTAAATATCAATAAACTTTTTTTTTCCGTGTAGCTCCATCACATCTAGTTCAAGGACACGTCAAAGTCAAGCACCTAAATTTCAAAAATAAAATTTTTTTGATTTCGGATTCCGAAAGAGCAGGAAATTTTACGTCCAGAAACGTCTTGACCGATTTTCCAATCAAACCATTAAAGGTCATTCGAAGGTCATTTAGAGGTCAAATATTTAATGTCATCTCTCGCATGCAAGGAATTTTAGCCAATGCATGGTATTTAATTTTCTATATAAAGTGTAACTTTATGTTTTTTGGGTCGCAGATTACAATCCCGGTGTCCATATAACTCCATCACGTAAATTTCAAGGTCACGTCAAGGTCAAGCACCTTATTTTTCGAAATATTTGACCCAAAAATGACCTTTAAGGGTCTAATTGAAAAATCGTTCAAGGGATATCCAGACGTAAAATTTCCTACTCTTTCAGAATCCGAGGTGAAAAAAAATGTATTTTTGAAATTTACGTGCTTGACCTTGACGTGCCCTTGAACTAGACGTGTTATAGTTATGTGGACACCGGGATTGTAATCAGCGACCCCAAAAACATACAGGTCTACTGGACTCAGAACATGTCCACCTCTGCTTCTATTTGTGGGCCTGTGTAATATTTAAAGTACAACAATTATGTGCATGAACAAATGTTCATGCACATGTTCTTGTATCAAATTTTATTGTGGGTGCATGAAAATGTACACGTTCGTTATTCCAAATTCAGGTGCTGTCCATTTCCCTGCTGGAAAATCCTATATAGGTTCCTAGTAGGAATCCTATAAGATTTCTACGTAGATTCTTATAGGATTCTATAAAGGATCCTATGTAGATTCCTATTGGAACATTCCTATAGGAAAAACGCATGTGATTTTGTATAGATATGACATAGGAAAACATATAATATTCTATAGGGTTAAATTTCACATTTCTATAGGAAAACATATAGTTTCCTATGTTATATCTATAGGAATCCTATAGGAAAACATATAGTTTCCAATAAGAATCTTTATAGGAAACTACATGTTACAACCGGGATAAGTACACTGAGAAAAATGTTTAGTCATAGCAACGAAAATTTGGTTGAGCCAACCAAATTATTTGGTTTTTATTAAATAAACCAAACTTTTTGGTTGAGACAACTAAATTATTTGGTTCAGTATTGTTTGTTGGCGTAACAAAAACTTTTGGTTGTCACAACTATATTTTTTTTATTCAGAATAACAAAAATTTTGGTTGTCATAAAAAAATTTTTTATTTAGGAGCTAACTAACCCAGGTGCGAATTTTCGGTCGGCCAACACATATAATTAGATTATTCACATGTTATAAATTTAATTACACAAATATAATCAGATGAGAATGTAGAAATTTAATATTAATGAAAACCTGTAACAGAAAAATTTCATTAGCCATGAAGATTCGAACCCGGGTTTTCCAGCTGCCAGTCCAGTAAGCTAACCACCAGCCCATGAGAGATATGAATGACCAATATGGAATAAACCTTATAGCTAGACAGTTCAGTAACAGACACCGTTGGCTCAACTATCAGACCCAGGTTCGGCCGACCGTCTGGTATTGGTTTTTATTTAGATTTTATTTATATTATTATCGGCAGCTTACTTACAAACTAATCACAAATTCTTTTTAATAATTGTTTGGTTGTCACAACCAAATTATGTTTGGATGTCACAATCAATTTCTGTTTGTTTGTCACAACCAAATTATATTTGGTTGTCACAACTAAATTATGTTTGGCTCAACCAAATAAGAGCAACAAAATAATATGATTGTCCCAAACAACTTGATGTGTTACGCCAACCAAATCTTTTTGTTATACCAATCAAAATATTGTTGTTACAACCAACAATGGTCAACTAAAAAATATTGTTGCTAAAACTAAACCTTTTTTCTCAGTGTAATCAACCCATGTCCACGTCATTTCCGGTCAACTTCTTCAGGGAAGATAACCTCAAAGTTGTAAAAATTGACTTCTTAGAAGTACTTCAGTAGTCAACCGATGCAATTTCTACGTTATTTCCGGTTAACTTCTTCAGGGAAGTTAACCTTTTAATGTAAAAATCGATTTCTCTGAAATACCTAAGTACCTAACGGATTCTCAGGTATACTTCTGTTAACTTCCCGCCCTGTTAAAAATTTGGTGTGTGTTCCCACGTGTGTTCCCGTATGTGATCCCTTAAAGGTTCCTACATGGGTTCCCACATGGGATTCTGTGTGCCAGGAAACTTTGGCACGAACCCTTGAGGGAACACTGTACATAGGATCCCATGTGTATGTGTTCCCTTACGGGATCCTTAATCGATTAATCAATTTAAATGAATCTACAAAAAGAATATTGTTAAGAAAATAATTTATTTGTTAGTAACTGTTACACACCATATTTACAAGAACAAAAAAATCTACTGCGCAGCCGTACGTGCTATAGAAAACTACTGCGTAGCATTGTAAGTTTTCAAAAATTGATTTGAAATCCTATGTACATGGGATCCTATGTACAGTGTTTCCTTGAGGGTTCGTGCCAAAGTTCCTTGGTACACAGGGTCCCATATGGAAACCCATGTAGGAACCTTTAAGGCAGGCCCGGCAGATAATATTCAACCGTGGTGGGTAGTTGACTTGGAAGAGGGGGAAGGGGGGGGGGTTAAAAAATTGTATATGAGTAAAGAAATTCTTAGGATATAGAAAACAGGATATGTTAGTAAAGAGTGATGTCTGATTCCGGGTGGGTAGTAGTACCCACCGGACCCACCTTATTCGCCGGGCCTGCTTTAAGGGATCCCATACGAGAACACACGCGGGAACATATACGAAATTTTTAACTGGGTGGGTAAGTTAAGTTCATAATATAAAATAAGCAACTTTGAATAAATTATCACATCGACACTGCAAAAAAATGTGTCATTTTGAGACGTTTGGTTCCCAGATTTAAAACATTTAAACTTAAGCTACCCTGAAGAAGTTGACCTGAAATGACCTAGATATTGGTTAGGTATTTGGGGGGGTTCAAAAAAGCAGGTTTTTACATTTTGAGATTAACTGCCCTGAAAAAGTTGACCGAAAAATTAGATTCACTAAGCCTAGGCAGTTCGTTACTATTTGTGATGTTCTAATTTAAAAATAATTAGCCCTTCCAGCCCCTGACCAGAAGGCAACTTCTATTCGCTCAAACTCGGGCGTTTTCTATACGCGTGGTTGAACAGAAATTTCAACTTTGATGCTACAACATTTATCAAGTTCTCGTACAAGGGTGCCTTAGAATTTTCACACTGCTCTAAAATCTCTTTTCTCATTCTCTCTCGGTCTCTCTCTCTCTCTCTCTCTCTCTCTCTCTCTCTCTCTCTCTCTCTCTCAAACGGAGAACATCATCACACCTCTTTTCCGGTTTTCACGCTTTAACCACAAATTGTAAAATCTCCTTGCATTTCGCACACTATTGTTGTCTTTGTCTATTCCAGGCACATTCTATACCTTAAGGCACTTGCACACCTCGGTAGCTAATGAGGGAGTGAAGGGTTCAGACAATTCAAATTTTTATTGTCTGAACTCTTCACTCTCACACCTTACAATGGCAACCACAGCCGAGAAAGCATAGCAGTATATTTCTGTACTCACGCTATTGTTCTCTTTATCTATTCCATATCCTTCATCTCCCTTTCTGCTACGGACACTATTTTTGTTCTATTCTAACCCAGGTAAATTCTATACCTTATTCTCTCTTACTTGCTGAGAAAGCATAGCAGTATATCTATAGCTATGACTAACTGATTTCTTATATACGACACATTATGCACACTTTTATTTGAATCATTGTCACTTTTCACATTTAATTTTTACTGTATATTTACTATTAGAGTCACTTTATTACTTATTATTGAACACTTACAGTTCATTTCTGTAATAAACACTTTTTGTTCACCGTATTAAGAACTATTCAACACTAACTCTTAATAAACAATAAGCATATTAATACTATACACTTTCACATTGAACACATTTCGGTTATAAACACTTTATAAAAAATACACAATAATAAGCATAATTCACTTCCACATTATACATATTATACAAGTTCTATTCATTAATAACTTTCACTACCGTGCACTTCTATACCACGCACTAATATCTTTATCTCTCTTTTCGTTAAATTCGAAAATTTTTTCTCTTTTCAAAACCAATTATAACCCTCATTACGCAAAGGTTGGTTCAAAAAACGATGGGCTTATTTAGTCCATTGTTCGTATTTAAAAAGAAAAATTTAAATTTAAAGAATATTTGAATAAGGTAAAATTTCAGAATTTAATTTAAATTTTCTCTTTTCATTAAAACTCGAAAATTTTATCTCTTTTCCTAAAACCATTAACCCTAATTATACAAGGGTTTGCACGTACGATGATGACACTCTGCAGGTGGTCTATTGTTTGTATTGGGAAATAAAATTTAAATTTTAAAGTAATTTGTATAATAAGCTAAAAAAATTTTTTTTTCCTTAAATTTTAACGCATACCTTCTCTCTCTAACCAAGGAACCAGGTATAAAAGTATCTTTTTTCGTTAACTGTTAACGCTTTTCCGTTAACTTTTAACGCTTACCTTCAGTACTAGTTTCTTATATAGGATTTTTTATATAGGATAAATACCAATCCTTGAAAGGAATTTAGAAAACAGATTATTTTTCCACTGCATTCCAAACGTTCTATAAATAAACTTTGAATAACTGTAACAGAAGATAATTTGATCTAATTGCAATAATATTCCTTATATAAGGCATTCTCTAAAAAAAGTCCACCCTAAAAAATTTTTTTGACAACTTTCTTGTAAATGGAATATGTTATAGTATGAACCAAACCAAATATTTAGAGTAGGGTTTTAGGTCCGTGTAATGCGTGGTTGCCATATTGTCAGGGGCTCAATTTTTGTGCAGCGTAATTTTCAAATTCCAATAACTTTTAACTGGATGGATGGATTTGAAAAAATTACTAGGATTTTTTGTGCAGAATTTCCTAAACTTTCAAATAAAATTAGCTATTAATTTCAAAAATAACAATTTCAATAGAAAAAATTAAAAAAAAATTTTTTTTTTAATTTTGAACCCCCGCCCCCCTCTACGATTTTTTTCGAAAGTACCCCAAAATGTTCCGTATTTAGTTAGCTTTTCACCCACCAAAGGAAATTTTGGGACAGCAACATTTGGACGAGCTACAAATGAATATACACCACAACGCAAGCTATTAACTATCATCTAATGTTAACCTGAGGCATATTACTTCCTCATAAAAGAGGTATTGTAATCGTGCTGGTTCTTGATTTTTTAAAAATAGATTAAATGCACTCATTTTCATCAAAAAAGTGTATACAGTCTAATTTATAGAATATATGACAATTTTTTTTTTTTTATTACATTTAAAATTCCATTTTTTACCATAATTTTTAAAATTATCATTTTCTAATTATTGTTCCTTTGCAAAAAATATTCTAACTAGAAAACTCATCATCCAAGCGACCTAGAGTTAATATTTATCCCAAAATTAAAAAAATTGAATGCTAGTTTTCGTTTTATACAAAATTAAAATTTTTTATATAACTACTGCATTTTCCCAATAAACATTTTTTCTTTATATGGAAGAAATAATGTTTATGAAATAAACGCCTAGTAAGATTTTGTAAAAGTATATATTTATTATCAAAATACGAAGGAGTTAGAAAATATAATTTAAATATCATCTACTAAAACAAAAGGTCTGATAGTAGTTATAAAGTTCTGCTAGGTGGCGCTGCTGACTGTCATCTCATAAACCAATTTGTATATTTTTCATATAAGTAAGAACACTCTAACACGAAAAAAATTGCTTACGGTTTGTTTTAATTTACACGGTAAGTAAAAATATTTTCTTTATTATTATTATTATTTGTTTTTTAAAGCAATGTCCGCTGATAAAAGTTTGAATCCTTTCAAATTCAAAAAGCATGGAAAGCCGCATACTCGTCAAATCGATAGAGCAAAAATTAATGGCAAATACAACAAACCTTTAGCAATTTTTTTCGTGTTAGAGTGTTCTTACTTATATGAAAAATATACAAACTCGTTTATGAGATGACAGTTAGCAGCGCCACCTCGCAGAACTTTATAACTACTACTAGACCTTTTGTTTTAGTAGATGATATTTAAATTACATTTTTAACTCCTTCGTATTCTGATAATAAAAATATACTATTACAAAATCTTACTAGGCTTTTATTTCATAAACATTATTTCTTCCATATAAAGAAAAAATGTTTATTGGGAAAATGCAGTAGTTATATAAAAAATTTTAATTTTGTATAAAACGAAAACTAGCATTCAATTTTTTTAATTTTGGGATAAATATTAACTCTAGGTCGCTTGGATGATGAGTTTTCCAGTTAGAATATTTTTTGCAAAGGAACAATAATTAGAAAATGATAATTTTAAAAATTATGGTAAAAAATGGAATTTTAAATGTAATAAAAAAAAAAAAAAATTGTCATATATTCTATAAATTAGACTGTATACACTTTTTTGATGAAAATGAGTGCATTTAATCTATTTTTAAAAAATCAAGAAACAGCACGATTACAATACCTCTTTTATGAGGAAGTAATACGCCTCAGGTTAACATTAGATGATAGTTAATAGGTTGCGTTGTGATGTATATTCATTTGTAGCTCGTCCAAATGTTGCTGTCCCAAAATTTCCTTTGGTGGGTGAAAAGCTGACTAAATACGGAACATTTTGGGGTACTTTTGAAAAAAATCGTAGAGGGGGGCGGGGGTTCAAAATTTAAAAAAAAATTTTTTTTAAATTTTTTCTAATGAAATTGTTATTTTTGAAATTAATAGCTAATTTTATTTGAAAGTTTAGGAAATTCTGCACAAAAAATCCTAGTAATTTTTTCAAATCCATCCATCCAGTTAAAAGTTATTGGAATTTGAAAATTACGCTGCATAAAAATTGAGCCCCTGATAATATGGCAACCACGCATTACACGGACCTAAAACCCTACTCTAAATATTTGGTTTGGTTCATACTATAACATATTCCATTTACAAGAAAGTTGTCAAAAAAAATTTTTAGGGTGGTTTTTTTTTTAGATAATGCCTCATGTAAGAAACGAGTACTGAAGGTAAGCGTTAAAAATTAACGGAAAAGCGTTAACAGTTAACGAAAAAGGATACTTTTATACCTGGTTCCTTGGTTAGAGAGAGAAGATATTTGTTAAAAGTTAACGGAAAAGGAAACTCTCAGCTTCAGTGGCGCCCAATCGGCTGGAGCAGGGGGGCGGCCGCCCCCCCCCCTGGTCGAGGGGTGGGTGGTGTCAGGAGGATGGTAAAAAATATAAATAAAAAATTTAATTTTACGTAACAAAATAATCAGAAAAGTACGGAATTCAAACACCCCATGAACTTACGTACATATGAACTATGGTTAATTTGATTTTAATAATATAATGGTAAACCTAATATTCAATCCCGTAGCTGTTTTTTAGTTGGAATGTCTTTGAAATATTGGTTTTCAAATTCAGGTATAACCATAAATTATTAAATAATTATATTTTTAATCATTAATAATATGTTCCTATAAAAATTCAAGAGTACTCTATTGGAAATAACAAAATAAACGCACCGCCTAAGGGCCAGAATCTTTTCACTGTTGTTGGTTATTCAAAACTATATAAATATTAAACTAAAATAATTTCAAATTAAAAAATTAAGGAAATTGTAGGAATAGTTGTGGGAAATAATTGTAAATTGAATAATTGGATTGAAAATCGAAGAAAATAATTTAAAATTCAAGAAAATCACTGAAAATTGAAAAATGTAATTAAAATTTAAAGACTATAATTAAAAATTTAAAAAAGTTATTGAAAAAAGGCGAGAATTATTAAATATAAGAGAAAATATTTGAAAACTAAAGAACCGAATTAAAAATTGAAGAATTGGTTAGAAAATTGAACGAAATTATTGAACAATTGTATTTAATATTAAAGAAACTTATTGATACCCGAAAAAATGATTGAAAAATGTCGAGAATTTTTGGATAGTAAAGAAAATACATATAATTGGAATTTAAAGAAAATAAATAAGGATTGAAGAAAATATTTGTAGAATTAAACAATTGAATTACAATTTAAAAACTATTTTTTATAATTGAATAAAATAACTAGTAAAAGCCGAGATTTGTTTAAAATTAAAAAATCAAAAAAGTAATTAAAAATTTAAGAAAATAATTGAAAAATTCAGAATGGAATTGAAATTTTATAGAAAATAATTAAAGAAGACGAAAATTATTAAATATGGTAGGAAATTATATGAAATTGCAAAAAATAATTGAAAGTAGAGTAAAATATCGGATTTTTGAAAAAATAATTGTAAAAAACATAGAATTATTGAATATGGAAGAAATAATTGACAAATGATAATATTTATTGAATATTGTAAAAAATTCAAAAAGGCCAGAATAATGCACACAATTTAAAAGTAATTAACAATTTAATGAATAATTATACAATTTTAATATAAAAATAATTAAAAATAACCGAGAATTATTGAATACTGAAGAAAATAATTAAAAATTGATGCATGGAATTAAGCAATTTAATTCAAATTTAAATGAAATTGAACAAAGCCAAGAATTATTGAATATTGAAGCAAATAATTTGAAATTGAAGGAAATCACTGAAAATTAAAGAATGTAATTGAAAGTTAAAGATTATAATTTCAAGTTCAAAAACTTTATTGAAAAAAGGCGAGAATTATTGAATATAGAAGAAACTAATTGAAAACTGAAAAATTAAACAATTGAATTGAAATATATGAACAATATTTATGATTGAAAAAAGACAGAAATTACTAAATATTGAAGAATTAATTGACAATTAAAAAGAATAATTATAAAAAACCGACAATAATTTGATATTAAAGAAAGTAATTGAGATAAGTGGAAAATATTTGACAATATTGAAAAAAATTCGATAATTGTTGAGAATATTTGACAATTGAAAAAAAATCGAAAATTGTTGAGTATATTTGACAATTGAAAACGAATTCTAAAACTGTTGGAAATATTAGACAACGGAGCAAGGTAATTTAGCAAATTTAAGAATAATTGTAAATTTTAAGGAGAATAATTGTAAATTGAAAACTGTTTAAAATTTAATAAATAATTATAGATTTATTGAATAATGAAATTAAAATTACGACTGTTAGTTATAAATTTAAATGTTAATCAATTCAAAGGCATTTTTAAAAAAGTAGTTGACTCATTATTACTCTCCAAATTTTGAATCAGTGAGAATTTAGCCTACAAATCAGTGAAATTTCACTGACTTAAATTAAGAGAGTATAGATAATTTTATTATGTAAACCTTTTTTTTTTTTTTTTGCTTGTCAAAATTAGGGTTCATGAAAGGGGGGTGGTATCCTGGAAATGGGTCTGGCCCCCCTGCTAGAAATCCAATGGGCGCCACTGCTTAGCTCATTATGCAAATTACTTTAAAATTAAAATTTTATTTCTTAACCCTTTAACGCCCAAATGTACAATTTTTTGTCATGAAGTTTGACGCAAAATTTAATCAATTGAACCTTATGACAAAATTGTTGCTATAGCAGTATCTTATGGTCCAAAAATCGCTCTTCCGAATGGCGTATATAGAAATCTTGTAAATTTTTAAATAAACAAATTATAGATGTTTTTTTAAACAAAAACATGAAATTTTTAGGTTTTTTTGTCAAATTATTTCATTTTTTTTATAAGCAATGGCATTGCAGTATCTATAAAAGTCATAAATATCGCGTCAAAAATAAGTTAGCTGTAAGATAGGACTATTAAGAAAAAAAATTCAAAATGGCGGATACAAAATGGCGATTAAAGTGAATTTTTTAGGTAATGTACTTGTGCACAAAATCGAAAAAAGTAAGGGACTTTTATAAAACTTGTTATATAAGGGTTTTTATGGTTGCTGATTACGAATCTAAAGTTAATTTTTAAAAATTCAAAATGGCGGATCCAATGTGGCGGACGGAATTTTCAAAAAAATTAGTTGGATTTGATTCAAACTTGTTACTTAGGGGTTTTTGGGGTCGCTGATTACGAATCTTAAGTCACTTTTTAAAAATTCAAAATGGCGGATCCAATATGGCGGACGATTTTTTAAAATTGATTGAAATCGTCTGAACCTTGTTACTTGGGGGTTTTTGGGGGTCGTTGATTACGAGTCTGAAGTCACTTTTTAAAAATTCAAAATGGCGGATCCAATATGGCGGATGATTTTTAAAAATTGATTAAAATCGCCTGAAACTTGTTACATGAGGGTTTTCATGGTCGCTGATTACGATTAATTTTGTCATAAGCGTCGTTACCTTAGACGTGGTCACATATGGTCAAAAGTTTTGATGTTATGTGAATCTATTCTAACAATAATACTGTGTATCAATTATGTGTATTTTTAATGGTTAAAACAACTTTGAACAATTTAAATATCAGAACGCTTTTGGCGGGATATTACGTCAAATACACTGCAATAGCAAATGTCTTATAAATATTTCACAGTAAGACATTTGTCTTTGTAATATTCTAAGAGTGTCTTACGGTAACCCATACTTGGTGTTTTAAAACACTGTATCTCCTATGGTAAATCATTTTTAAAGTAAGAGCTTTTGCAGTATAAGTAATCAGAATTAATTACCATTACTATTTAAGAAAAAAAGTATTCTCGGAAGTATTCTCGAAATATTCTTTAATTCGGCTTCAAAAAAACACTCATATAACAAATTTTAAGCGAATCCAATTAATTTAAAAAATTTTTGTCCACCATATTGAATCTGCCATTTTGAATTTTTAAAAAGTGACTTTAGATTCGTAATCAGCGACCATAAAAACCCCCATGTTACAAGGTTCAGACGATTTCAATCAATTTTAAAAAATCGTCCGCCATATTGGATCCGCCATTTTGAATTTTTAAAAAGTGACTTAAGATTCGTAATCAGCGACCCCAAAAACACCCAAGTAACAAGGTTCAGACGATTTCAATCAATTTTAAAAAATCGTCCGCCATATTGGATCCGCCATTTCGAATTTTTAAAACGTGACTCAAGATTCGTAATCAGCAACAATAAAAACCCTTATATAACAAGTTTTATAAAAGTTCCTTAATTTTTTCGATTTTGTGCAAAAGGCTATGTACATTACCTAAAAAATTCACTTTAATCGACATTTTGTATCCGCCATTTTGAATTTTTTTTTCTATATACTCCTATCTTACAGCTAACTTATTTTTGACGCAATATTTATGACTTTTATAGATACTGCAATGCCATTGCTTATAAAAAGATGCAATAATTTGACAAAAAAACCTAAAAATTTCATGTTTTTGTTTAAAAAACATCTATAATTTGTTTATTTAAAAATTTACAAGATTTCTTAATACGCCATTCGAAAGAGCGATTTTTGGACCATAAGATACGTCTATAGCAACATTTTTTTCATAAGGTTCAATTGATAAAATATTGCGTCAAACTTCATGACAAAAAATTGTACATTTGGGCGTTAAAGGGTTAATACAAACAATAGACTACCTGCGGGGTGTCATTATCGTTCGAGCAAACCCTTGTATAATGAGGGTTAATGGCTTTAGGAAAAGAGAAAAAATTTTCGAGTTTTAATGAAAAGAGAGAAATTAAATTAAATTCTGAAATTTTACCTAATTATTCAAATATTCTTCAAATTAAAATTTTTATTTTTAAATGCGAACAATAGACTAAATGATAAGCCCATCGTTTTTCGAGCCAACCCTTGCATAATGAGGGTTGATTGGTTTTGGAAAAGAGATAAAATTTTTTAGCTTTAACAAAAAGAGAGACAAGCCTAATGCACAATGAATCGTAATCGCAAATCCTTAATCGTAAGAATGAGAGGAAGGAGGAAAGAGATATATGTCTGTCCTCCTTCCTCTCATTCTTACGATTAAGGATTAGCGATTACGATTCATTGTGCGTTAGGCTATAAATACATTAGTGCGTGGTATTAAAGTGCGTGGTATTAAAAGTTTTTAATGAATAGAACTTAAATAATAAAGCGACTCTAATAATAAATATACAGTTAAAATTAAATGTGAAAAGTTAGTGTTATGAAATGCTAAAAGTGTCCATAAAATAGGATTGGGGATTCATTAAACAAGTGGTTGATAACTGTTTAATAAATAAATTAATTGTGAATGTTTAATAAATAATAAAGTGAATATAATGTTTCTAAACAGTCGTTATAGTGTTAAAGAAATGTTAATAATATAATTGTATAAAAGAGGTGATATAAAGATATGAGACAATAACATGAGACAATGATATGAGATAAACAGATGAGGCAATGAGAGAAATGAGGTAAAAATATGAGACAATAGCATGAGACAATGAGATGAGTTAAATAGATATGAGATAAACATATGAGATACAGAAACAAAGAAAAACACTACGACTTGAAATATAAAGATATACTTTGATGACATGTAGGATAAAGAGGTGTGATTCTGGAGGTAGATCGTGAGACATAGAAAATAAGATTCATTTTTTGTTAATATGTTTTTGCAAGTTGTTTTCGAAAAATGAGTTCTCAGTTAAAGAAGAGATATTTCAATTTAAATGATAAAGATTGGGATATTATTGGTAATGGGGATATGCTAAATATGACAATCACATGTATAAATTTCAGGAATTATTGGAACTTGAATCAGGTGGTAGTTTCCAAAAACAAATTACAGGATTTTTAAAAATGTTACATGAAATAAAAGCAATTAATAGTACGTATAGTTGTCAAACTTCTACATAACCTGTCAACCATAGTCAAATGTCTAATCTGATCACGGTATTTTTTTCACTGTATAAGAATATTTATTCTTAAACAGGCGCCAAGAATAATTCTTAAAGGAAGAATACCATTTTTTCAGTGTTGACTGTATAGTTTTATTTTAGTTATTGAAACGGCTCATTGAACTTGATTAAATGTTATTGTTAATCTAACTAAAAAGTTTGTTTCAGAAACAAGAAAAACATTTGTTTCATTCAAACAAATTATTTCATTGGCAGATCCAGGGGGGGGCCACGGGTGCTTGGTCCCCCCCCCCCCAAAAAGCCTCATATTTAACCATGAGAGTGAGAGAGATAGCACTATAGTGCTATCTCTTTCTCTCTCATGCAATACCCCCTCCAAAAACCTTGTCTGGATCCGCCACTGAATTATTTTATCAAATTTATTTTGCTCTTTCAAATAAATATTTTGGTTTACATAACTAATTGTAATTTAAATAAGTTTCGGTTTGACAACCGAAACGTTAAAAACGTATTATTTTATTTAAATAATAATACCTGACATCCTGACTCGAAGAAATCGATAAAGTCTTTTACCTTATTTGAATCACACCGAGTGATAGAGTCATAATTTACAACTTTAATTGTAATTTATTTTTTCTAAGGCTTGAATTTCTTAATGAAACACAGTTAAACGTAATGTATGTAGACTGAAAAAAAAGAATAATAAAAGTTACATATTTTCGATTAAAGATTACTATTTTTGAGCAGTAGTTTTGAAAATGTTAAAAAATTAAATACTTTTTACTTAATTCAGTAAATGAATTATACTTTGATTGAAATAAAATTTACTCCATGGCATGGAAAATTTAAATGAAAATTATAAGTATTAATATGAATCTGAGGAACTATTGTATCATCCAGAATAATAATTGCTTTTCAACGGAGTGGCGTTTACATCGCCACTAACGATATTTACTCAGAAAATGGTAATTTTGCCCCTCTACTGCTCGCGTCACTCACCGATGTAGGCAGTATATGCGTGTGAGACGGGAAACAGGAGAATTAAATAATACAGAAAATAATATTTTCTTGTTTTTAATTCTTTATAAAATAAATCAATGCAAATAAAAATGAAAAAGTTTCTACATTATTAACTTTATAAATACACTTCAATTTATTAATTTACAAGTTTCATTCTTCTAATATACAAGTACTTAGAATTAACGAGTGAACATTTCATAAGCCCCATATATTTTACTACATTATTGAAATTAAATGTAAATATTATTCAAAACATTAGTAAATAGAATAATGTTAAGTAGAATAATATTAAATAAAAAAATTGTAAATATGTAAAAATAAATGAAATACTTATATAATCTAAAAAATTTTATAATAAAATATTATTAAATTTTTGTATACAATATATTATTAATAAATAATACTTATTAAATAGTTTAAAGCAAACTAATTTATTAAATAAAATAGCAAAAATAAAAGTAAAAATTATTTTTAAAAATGTTTTAATATTAATATTGAATAATTTATCTGAATATCAAAATACATTTAATTAATTATTGTAACAAATGCAGTTTTTTGAAGAAAATAATACAAAATAATATGATTAAACATAAATGAAAAATGGAAAATTGTTTTTATATAACACCTGACGAGTTACAAGAAAAAAATTTTTGATCTAGAAAATTAATTACTTAATATTTACCAAAGAAATTCAAGTTTTATAAAAAAATTTGCAATGATAATAGAATACATATTATTTAAAATATTTTTGTATCATTAATGAGTAACAATATACTAATTAATTTAAAGTATGAAACAACTAAATTCTCTAATTTAATACACATTTTGATATAAATTTGCTTATTATAATTTTTTTTAGAACAAAATATGTCAAAATAAAAGTATAAGATCCATATTAACAAGAGATTTGTTTAAAAAATATTAAAAATGTTTATGTAACAAGGAATTGAAGCATTTATTAAATGTACATATATTTCGATTGTATATGACTCGCGTATCGGTAAAAGGCGTGTAGTAGTATTAGTAGTAGTGGCACGGATTACTATTTCCTGAGCAAAAGTTGCTAGCAAATATTAAAAACTGATCCTACTGAAGTAATTGTTATATCACGCAGTTATACTTTTTAAAAATGCTTGAGCAATATTTAAAAAATGACGAATTTAATAATTTATACTCGAAGTTGATAACATTTATTAAGACGATATAAAGATTAAAAATATTAACAGAATTTTTAAAAATGACTAGAGTAATAATTACAATTAGTAAATTTTACTACGTAAAAAGTAATTTTTTTTTATATGAAGCACATTTTACTTTAAATAGTAATTTTTACTAAATAATTACATTATTTACTATAAATCGAGATCCTCTTTTCTCAGTGTAGCTTTAACATAATGGACTTTGTTAGGAAAGCAAACACATTGCTGCAGCTACAATTTTTATTGCTCTAACAGCAAAACAATCCGAAGATTGCTGTGATAACAATATTAGGGGAGACCGAGGAGGAAAGTAACAAAAATCAGTTTTTTGATGATAGCATCAAAACTTTTGTCGGATAACTTCTGTAAACATACTAATCGAAAGCTTGGACCTTCACCTATTAAATAAAATTAGAATTAAACATAAATAATAATTAGATAGTCAACAGCAGGACTTTGTAATCAGCTCTTTGTTTGTTACTTTCCTCCTCACCCCTGAGGTGGAAAGTAACAGCAGAAAGAAAAAAAGTAATATACGGTCATATGTTTCCTGAACCAGCTCGCTCATGATATGGGGGAGGTGGAGGGGGTAAAACTGACTAAAAATTACTTTAGAACCATGTCTGTTCGCTGATTGGTTTAAAAGTTATAAGCGTTGTTACTTTCCACCTCTGTTACTTTCCTCCTCGGTCTCCCCTACTATTTTTCTCAGTGTACAATATTGATAATAATAATTTATAAATCGTGTTTTATTAAACACTTATTTAAATCCAAGAAAATACTTTGATTAAACGGGACAAAAACATTTAAATAATAATGTTGTTTACTGTAAATCAAAGCTTTTGTTACAAGGAACCAAATGTTTATTTACACTGACATAACTTCTTTTTTGTATCAAATAAAATAGGTTAATTTAACTGAACTTTTTCTTTGAGTGTGGGTTTAGAGTAACATAAAAAGTTGAACCTACTTTGAAATAAAATTATTTTATTTCAGTTTATCAGTCTATTGTTCAGTAATAATATGTATATAACTATATGGATTATTTTTATGGTGGTTGACACGTTGTTTTAATCTTTTAAAAAAACTATTGGTTTTTGTTTAAAAAATGTAAAAAAAAGCGTAAAATGTATATTTTTATAAGATCTACAACTTTTGTTTGAAATATTTTTTGAAAAATTGAATATTTTAGGAGAAAATACCAAAAAACCGTGAATTATTATTATTGTAATTTTTTATGGTTTTTAACATGATAATCATATTTGCAATAATTTTTATTGTCATTTTCGTAATCAGCGCATCAAGATACATATATGAATATCAAGATTCATTAAAATCTGAGGTATCTCGTTTTCGGAACTACACCCTTGTGTTTTTAAAAAATAAGATTTAAATATTTGAAAGTATATTAACTTAAACAGTTTTTTGGTTAACTAGCGCTCTTTCAATAAATATAAGTTAAACTCTAAATTCTTAGCCAAGGCTTGTTTAGCGAATGCTGTAACAGTACTGGTTAAAGCGTTGCATCTATATTGTAACGGTATTAAATTGCCAGAACTGGCAGTCAACACTGAGCCGGTGCTGGTGCAGTACTGCATTTGTAAAAAGTTTATTGTTGAATTTATTATTGAACATTTCAATTTTATTTTTGAATTATCAATTTTTTACAATTATTATACAGATAATTTTTTAAACGTAGGCTTTGGAACACATAAATATTTGAAAACAGTTTTAAATAAAAGTTATTTTTAGAGAGTAAAGATAGTGATCATCGAAGATTTAAATTATTCGCATTAAGTTATTAATATTATGATTTTAAGAAGTTAAATTACATAATTTTAAGTCAATTTAATATGTTTCACTAATACAATTTTAAGTCTCCCGTGCGGAAATTGCCAAGATATGCCAAGATAGATTGTTGGCCCTATAATGGTTCTATATTTGCATTCTCCTTTACTGTTTAATAAGCTGGCCCTAGCTTGGCCTAAGCAAAATACTCCGTTAAGTATGTGCTTAAAAATTTATTTGATAAAGTTTGACTTAAAAAATTTTATCTAAAACAAATTAAGATTAATGAGTTAATTAAGTCCTTATCCTTTGTCGATAAAGATTATTAAACTGCACTGAAAGAAATACTCTAGCTTTATCAGCCATATGATTATTGTTGACAGTTTTTGTAGAACTTCGAATACTATATGAATGAATATCCCATAATGCATCGGTGCGCCACTGACAGTTCTTCTAACCTAAAAATATACATCGCAGTTTCACCAGTCATATGGCTAAAAGACAAATATATTATGGCAGTATCTATATTAGCAATATATTATGGGTGATTTATCCATAATTATGTCAGTACCGTGGAATTATTTCTTTCAGTGTGAGTACATTCAAAATTACAATAATTTGAAGGATTCATCTATACAAGTTCATGATTTTTAATTTATGTTGTTTACGTTTAAATTTTGGTTACAACGGTTGTTACATATTTTTTAGGAAATATTTTTGTAAGTATTACTATTCTATAAACATTAAAAGGTCTGAAAACTTCGTCCTGGCTAGGACCCTTAAAATGGTCATAGATATTTGGTCTAGCTAGGACCAGCCTGGAACAGCGTGACGCGCCAACATAGGCAGGCCCGTGCGCAGTATTTGCTTCTGGGGGGGGGGGGGGGGTTTCAAAAAATAAATTGTGTAAACTTCGTTATTTATTAAAAATAATTTTTTAATCAGAAAAGTTGAAAATTTTTAAAGCAAGTTCAGACCTCTCTGGGGGGGGGTTTAAACCCCCAAAAACCCCCCCCCCCCCTTGCGCACGGGCCTGAACATAGGTCCTACATAGATAGCCAAGCTAGGTCCTAGTTAAAAACGGGGTAATCTAGGCGGGACCTAGAAAGGATCAGGTACAAATTTCCACACGGGCTATATAAATTATATAATTTTTTATATATTTTATAATTAGGGGTCGTTCACAAACTACGTCACGCTGTACAAGACCCCCTCCAACCTAACGTCACACTTTTACATGGAAAAACTGGCATTTTTCGACCCCCCACCCCTAGGCGTGTGACGTAGTTTATGAACGACCCCTTACTCAAATATATATTAATAAGAAATAAGAAATAGTAATCGTGTTAGCTCAGTCGGTTAAAGGATCGGCGTCGCGTGCGTAAAAAATTGTTAAATAATTATTATAAATATGAGTAATACTGGGGGCCATTATTGTAACAGTTCTAATCAGTACTGGCCAATACTGGGCCGTTACTGCGCCAGTAGTCAATTTCTTATTGGGATCCTACAAAAATTAAAATCTGGATTTTCAAATTGGAAATTTGAAAAAAAAAAAAATTTAATAAATGTCTATATAAAAGTATCACTTTCTGAAGAATAACCTACATAAATTTATATTTTATTTATTTTACTCTCCAAATCTGAATAAGTAAAAACTCGTATACGTACAAAAAAAAGTGCATATATACACTTTCAATAAGTGTATATTCACTTATGCGTGTGTGCATATGCAATAATTATTTTTCAATTTTTCTACCTGGACGACTTTTGACTTACAATAAGTGAATATTCACTTATTCAGGTTTAGAGAGTGTAGAATATAGTATTTAAAAAGTTATGAATTATTATAATTATATAATGTTTTATTAATAAGAAACAAGTTTGAAGGTATACAATTTTATACATATTTAAAATTTTATAATTATTTTTAATAAAATATGTAAAAACTTCACATATGTATACAAGAAATATGAAATCGAGAGAGCGTCAGTGAGCGAGGAATATCTCACTAGTAATTTATTAATATTTTTTAGAATAAAGTTGAATAAGAAAAACAATAACTTATTTATGATTGTGTGACAATTTTAAGAAAAGAACTTTGTAAATTTTAAACAGAATTAGCTGAAGTGAAATTGAAAAGTACGCTCAGTTGGAAAATAAAGCGACCACGCCTAAATTTACAATAATGTGCTTGCACCTCAGGTGTCACTATTCTAAGGATCGCAAAGATTTCAAACGAGATTGGGTCTCATATCTAAAGTATACATAGTTTCCTACTAAGGGACAAAAAACCTTTATAATCTCCGCTTGGTCTTTCCGTTTGAACTGCTCTTTTTGAAACCGCATTTTCTTCCTTGGTGGTCTCTAAAGATTTTTGTGAAATTAAGTGATCCACAGATAATTTCAGGTATAAGCCTCCAATGGCAACAAATAAAGTGCCTAGTTCTAATGCAAAACTAATAATTACATTTTTTATTCCAACACATCGACAATAATGTTTGATTGATTCAGGACATGAGTGGAAAGAAAGAACTTTCTTAAAATTAAACTTTGACTAAAACTCAAAATCCAGGCAAGCCTCCGGACAATGATGTTTGCAGACAGCAGAAACAAAGGTGAAAGAGAAAAAACGATAATATAAAGCTCCTGAACTCTATAACAAGCGCAGTGTTTGTCACAAAAATTGAGTTATTTGTTCTGTATTGAATAAATCGTTATTATATTATTAAAACTTTTTTTAAATTAGTTTGACAAAATAAAACAATTGATTTAAAATAGATTATATAGTGTTTTTAAAAGTACTCTGAAATCTAAAGCAGATTAAGCTTTTTGAATCGGTATTAAATCCTTCTGAATGAAAATTCTGAAATTTAAAAGGAAATTATATGAGCCGTTCGCTCAAAGAACCTAAGTCGACTTAGGTTTTGGACAAACAACTTAAATTAAACATCTAGAAACAAATTACACGTGTAATTTACATAATTACTACCTTGAAATTTTTTTAAAACTGATGATGCACACGGAAAAAAATACAACTGCTTCAGTTAAACTTTTCTCCATAATGGCATAACATTTAGTCAAAAACGAACGAGCGATATTGCCAATATCACTTTTTTAGCGAAATTGAAAATCGTCGCTCATTTTTTCCATATTAACGAAAGTGTATTATTAATTTATACATTTGTTACTTTAAAAGAAAGGTATTGAAATTCTTAGATTCAAATATTCAAAATGTATAGCTAGAGACTTGATTTTGATAAATAGTTAAAAAATAGCAAATGAATTTGTTTGTGCAATTATACTTCATTTTACAAAAGATTATTTAAAATTATGTTTATGAAAAGTAATTGCGTAATTCTCATCTCATCTCACTACCTTTCAAAATATTATTTTTTTTACAATTTCAAGTTTAAATATTTCGTGGTTAGGTGTTGTTTATTTTTATTTTATCACATAATAATTACCTATTGCAATTTTTTTTAAAACATTAGGTATGTAATTAATAAAAGTGTTTTAATTATCTTCTGAGAAATGTAGTGCCGTGTAAAAAAGGAATCAAGAAGGACTTGAATACTATATGAATACTATATGAATACTATAAAATAAGTTGACAAAATTATAAATTTGTATTTGCACATACTTTTGTTTCCAAAACAATAAATAAATTTAAATGTATAAGTAGTTTCGTCATTAATATGTAATTTAAGTTTAAATTAATAAGGATTTCTAATATTTTGGTAAGTAGTTTTTGTTATTTTTCGTTTCATTTAAATTAATTTTTATTGGAAGTAGGGTTATTAAAATTTTAAATAAACTTATTTACTTAATTAAACTTATTAAACTTAATTAACTTATTTACTTATATTGAATCTATTAATTAATTTAAATACATCAATTTTTTGCTTTGAATACTTTATTATTAATGTCATTTTTTAAAATCAAATCATGTGATTCTTTGTTCACAGAATTAACAACACTTTTATGTTTGCAAACAAAAATTAAAGGTTATTTTAAAAAACTTGAAAATAAGAAAATCCATTTAGCACATTATGAAAAATTATATTAATCTAAATTTTAATTAATAATTCATAGCAATTGATAAAACTAAATATAGTTAAAAAATGTATTTATTGTTTTAAAAAGATAAATATAAATACATAATTAGTGTAATTTTATAATAACTGATTTCTTCTTTTTTATATTTCTTCTTCTTTTCTCTTTTCACTAATTTCACTCAGAGATAAACAGATAAATGTTTTGATTGAATTAATTTTTAAATAAAAATAACAATTATTATTATTAGGTTATATAAATATAACCACGTGAATGTTTGCGACTGAAATTGTCAGTTTTTGACTGCTTATTTGTTTAGAAGATTTTCATTATCGCTAAATCACTGAAATTCGTATCAAAAAGTTGACTGTACTTATAGCTGACCTGAAGGTGCGTTTCGCTGTTACATTTAAAAAGTTTTTCTATTTTGGTTATTTTAGAAAAATACATAATTTACTAAAATACGAAATTTCGAATTTCAACAATAACAAAAGAAATAGCAATTTATTAAAACAGTTCACTGAAAATAGCAGAAACATTTATACAAATTAACAGTACATTTTCTTATTATAGCTTTATTTCAAATTCGGTGGTTCGCCACGATAAATTTTTTTCCGTGCATTATCGAATCACAAGTTTTGACAAAAAAAAGTTAAATAAAATTATTCCAACTATTTTAAAAACATTTATTTATAACAAATCACTTAAGTGGTTTTTCCGGCGAACTATAAAAAACGAAACAAAAATAACTATTTTGCTTAAATACACAAAATAAAAATATATATTTTACACACAAAATTTGTCTAAAATATTTTAAATAGTTCTAGGTACAAACCAACGATTTTTAATTTGCTTAAACAATCTTAGTTAACAAATAAATAACTTCAAAAGTTCCACTTTCTTTCATTTCGTTTCTTTTGTGAAATTAATCAATTACTATTGGCCTAGAATTACAATACAGAAGAAAATGTTTACTAACAATTTTTAAATTGTTTAAACAATCTTAGTTAACAATTAAATAACTTCAAAAGTTTTGCTTACTTTCATTTTGTTTCTTTTGTGAAATTAATCAATTACTATTGGCTCTAGAATTACAATACAGAAGAAAATGTTTACTAACAATTTTTAAATTTTTTAAACAATCTTAGTTAACAAATAAATAACTTCAAAAAATTTCCTTAATTTGATTCCGTTTCTTTTGTAAAATTAATCAATTACTATAATTGGCCTAGAATTACTACATGTAGTAATGTAATACATGTAGTACCTATATAGGTAATCTAAGAAAAACGAAATCTAAGTAAAGAAAACTTTTGAAGTTCTTTATTTGTTAACTAAGATTGTTTAAACAATTTAAAAATTGTCTGTTAAACGTTGTAGTACAAACATTTATGAGTATTTAAAAAGAAATATTAAAATCGGTTCATTTTTGAGTTATCGGCAAATTTTGGTCCAAAAATAGTGACTTTGGTCATATTGTGCGCTGCGCCTAGCCTGGACGTAGTACTTGCGGGCGCGCCTTTGGTCGTTTTCGGGCACTTGAACTCTTCATCAAATCATAAATAATGGTTAAAAACTTCGGAAACTTAACAGATTTGTTCTATATATGTTGTAAACTACGTAGATAACCGAATTTGAAAAAACCACCTAAGTCGACTTAGGTGGTTCTTTGAGCGAGCGGCTCATATTGAATAGATTTGTTTCATTTCTTAATAAATTGAAAAATCAGAAATTTGTTGTTAATTATGAAAACGATTTTAGAAATATAATAATAACGATTAAAAATTTTGTTACTTGATTCAGTCACTTTTTATTTAATAGGATCTTTTTGATACCAGAATCGTAAATGACAAGACCGATTTAAAAACTTAATTCCAATTCACAAAATCAATGTCTTGATGCACATTCTTAAAATTTACAAATAAAAAATATATTTGCCCAATCGAGTTTTATTTCCTAGGAATAACATTGAAAATACTCTCTAAATTTGAATAAGTGGATATTCACTTATTTAGATGTCAAAAATCTTTCACTTTTTCGAGACGCATGAATATGTTCTAATTCCGATTAGTTCGAACTTTCATTGGGCCGAATTCTATTAATGATAGAACGTCCAACGTCCTTCCGGCAGGACAAAAAAGCCTTCCGCGAGTACGTACGAAATCGCGTTATAAAATTAACATGGGTTCAGATAAACAAAAAGTAGTATATATCGTTGGAAAGGTAAAGAATCAAGCTTTCAGCGCATGTAAACATGAAACTTGTAAATTAAAACCCCGAAGCTTGGTAGCTAAAAGAAGTTAAATTTTCCAAAAATTCACATTATTTTTAGTCACAAAAAGACGACGCGCGGTACTGCCGGCAGGACGTTTTCGTTTTTTTAAAAAGACTACCTAGCCCTCGTACATAAATTTAAAAAATCGATATTTACGTCACCAGAAAGCTTGTTTCATTACCTAAAAAACCATATAATCATTATTATACTTATCTGATTCCATATTGATTTTATAGAGCGATTTCAGAGGGACTCGCGCCTGAGCCATTTACCACCGGCCGCCATTACGTTAGTTATAACAATATTTACAAAAGTAAATAATAAACTCAATTCCTTTGATGATGAAGATGATGAAGATGATGAATTATGATGATAATGATGATGGTGATGATGATGATGCTGATTATATGAAATTAAAATATTTTTTCACAAAAATGAATTGTCCTTCCGGAAGGACATTTACTGTGTAAAAGCGCGTCCTCCCGGCAGTACGCAGCCTTGGACGTTCTATCATTAACCAGGACATTCTTTTAGCCGAATTCTCATTTCATCGAAATAATATTTGACAGAACTCAAATGAAACAAACCTTTCATATATTAGAATTCATATATAACCGAAGTTTCATCTGGCAGAATTCATATTTAATCGAATTTTCATTTAACAGAAGTCTTAAGAGAACGAATTTCTATTTTATAGAATCGAAAGTTGAGCGAAGTTTCATTTGCCCGAATTTCGATTTACACGGAGAGTAGTCAGAGTTGGATAGTGGTCAGAGTTGAAACATCTCGTTTATTTTTTTTATCACAGTAGATCCATATGTCTTTGTGTGTAAGTACTTGTTAGCAATGGCAGCAAACTTTTTACATGGATTGCAGTAAAGTGTGCGAACTATATAGACGTATTAAGCGAGCCCGTGTTATACGCTCAACAAAAAACGTTTCTGTAGTTTCAAAATTAGAGAATTAAATTTAGAAGAAATATGTCAAAGACAAATTAAGTTGACTAAAATTGTTCATTAAGATGTTATACGAAAATGTGGAACGTAATTTGGTGTTTGTATAAATCGTTCATGGTATGTGTGTGATGTGAAGCTAAACGACGCTTGAGTCAAGGTTGGTACACCCTAAATTTTGCAAATCTGAAGCATTTTTGCAATGAAAATATATTTGTTAACTTAAAAGGTGTCAAAAACTTCATTTTTATTGGAAAGAAAGAAAATTCAAATTTTTTGTAATACTTTTTCACTTTCACATCAACTTCGCGATACAAGAGGAAATATGATTTATCTCAATCTTATGTTTTCTTTTGTCATTTCCAAATGTATTTGAGTGCCATTCTATCATGCGATGACATTTTCAATCATTTATCTTCATATTTCAATGCATTATCTACAGTGTTCCAACTCTGACTAATACCATGTTCAACTCTGACTACCTTTTTTTTTTTTTAATTGCCTATACGTCCGAAACTTTTGGTCCAAATTTTTTGCAATGTTTAGCAAAAACATTGCATTTTAGTAGAACTTTCCAATAATATAAGAGACATCGCAAAATTCGGCCTACAGGAGAAGTTATCTTCTATATCAAAAATCAAAATTATTCATTTGGACTAACTTTTGTTCCGATTGTTTGTCTGATTTCTACTTAAAGGCATTCCCAGGTGTTCGAATTTCTATTTTATAGAATCGACACTTAAACGATGTTTCATTTGCTCTAATTTCGATTTACACAAAGTAATACTTCATAGAATCCTTACAACAACGAAATATTATTTGATATAATTCCTAATTCATCGAATATTTATATAGTCCTGTTAGCGAATTCAAAATTGTAATTGCGCGCGTGCGAAATCTCGGAAAACCGAGTATTCACGAGAATACCGAAAAACTACAAAAACCGAATTATAGGTAGAAGGGAACGAAAAAGAGTCAGTGGAACGAAAGAGGGCCTCGAGTTCGAAAGTTCTTGCCCTGTCTTTACGAAAACGAGCGAATTATATGTGCGAACGGGAATACGAGCGTGACTTCCTATTAATTTGTTTACTTATATTTTGTTACAATTGAGTTTTACATGAAATTAATCTAAATATAGAATTATTATTAATCGAGACTGAGTGTAAATTTGACTTCAATACCCTGATCTTACCCATCTTCTGTCGCGTCTGTGAATGGGAACAATTGATAAATTAATCCAAAATTATACGATTAACAGTCCCAAGTGCGAAATGCCAGAACTAATAACAAGAGCCAATCTTGGCCCAGTAATGATAGCTGAAATTTGGCAACTTATACTGGGACAACATTGGCATTCTTGACGGCCCTTGACTGCGCCAATATTGACTGCCAGTCTTCATTATCTAAATTTACCAACCTTCGGCCGAATCTCGGGCCAGTGATGGCCCATTAAATTAGCCAACATTGATTCTGTATTGGAGAATTTTTTCTCCATTTTTTTGTACTATTTTTATCTTTTTTCAATTACTTTCTGCATTTTTTAATTAGTTTTAAACTGTTTTTATAAATTTTAAATTTATCTTCTTCAAATTTCATTTATTTTGTATATTTTTTTCAATCACTTCTTCAGTTTTAATTATTTTTACCTTGACATTAAATTAAGGATTGTCAATGGCGAGACGCGCGGTAAGGGGTTTGTTTCCTAATCCCCGTGTATTAGCTCCATTATTACTCAGGGTTTCAACTTAAAGAAAGTAAAATATGTATTTCTCAAACTTGCTGAAAAATATTAATATATAATATTTATCGATTCATTTATTTGAAAAAGTTGGAAAAATACATAATGCATATTTTATTTTTATTTAAATGTTACAAATTTTGCTAAATAAGCTTCCTGCAAAAATTAGTAGAAATTATGTTGGCAATATCCACTTTAGATTTGTTGTGCGCAGACGTAGTGTTTATGTAATCCTAAGCTCAAATTTTGTGCACTGCGAGAAATAGATGCTACGAGTTACCATCTAGATGGTACCAGATACCATATCTGATCTTATATATACGGACAAGAATCTAGATGGTACGGGATAGCATCTGGATGGTACGGGTTAGCATCTGATAGCATCTGGATGGTACGATGTAGCATCTGGATGGTACGGTGTAGCATCTCTGATGGTAGAGTGTAACATAACCTCTCTACCATCAAAGATAGTAAAGTTCTTACCATCTATTTCTCTCAGTGTGTATTTCTTGAAATCAAAGAGTCTTGAAGTTTTGAAATATAAAAGTGACTTTAATATTATAAAGGTAAAGATGTACAACTTGTTTTATTAACAAAAACAATTAACATTTTTTAGTGTAGAAGAAAAATGTATGGCTTTTGTATTACTACATTTGAATTAAGTGTAATGTTACCGCGCAAGTGCTAGTTTCAAGGTCATCATTCATTTTTGGTGAAAAACAACTTTGATAATTATTTATTCAGTAAATCCATGGTCAGTTTTTTCTAAACTTTTTTAATTAAAATTTGACGACATTTTCTTCCTAATATCTAAATTCCAGAATTTAAGCTCATTTCCATCACACTTTTTTTCGAGGATTTAAGTGAGTTTCCATAAGAACCTGTGTTAAATTGCACATTTATTTTAATTTTTTAAACAAAAGCTCATTTCCTTCAATTGCCGGTGACAATCCTTAATTAAATTATTCATTCCTATATTGTATATTATTATTCGCAAATTTAAATAAATTCTTTTAGTTTATCATTATTTTTGTCCTTTTTGCAATTATTATTTTTAATTTTTAATCATTTTCATAATTTCTGAATTAATTTCCTGAACTTTCAATATATCCCAGGCGCGCAGGGACGATGTTTTGAGGCTTTATAAAGCTTGACTGAGGACTAGTCAATATTGATTGAGGATTGGTGAGTCGGAGGAAGCAAGACTCGTCCAAGCAAGAATGTAACAGCGATTCAAGCCTGACGCTCCAAGCTTGGTTGAGGATTGGAGTCCAAGACTCAATCAATGTTCGGAAGTCCGATTATAGCTTCGTCAAGTCTGATTCCACTGTCGCTTACAGAAGACAGAACGTTAAATAATTATTAATATAATAATATTCTTGTTGTATTATGTTGTTAATAATGATGATTCTTATAATTATAATAATAATAATTATTATAATAATAATTATATATTATATTATTTATAATTATAAATACAATAATAATATTATTATTATCATTTTTTCTTAATTACTGTACTGCTGCAGATTATCATAAAATTAATAAAATAAAAAAATTTTTTAATGTTCATCTATAATTATTTAAATTGATATTCTTCAGATTGTTTTTTTTTATAATTTAAGATAAATTGCACATTTATACACTTACACACAAAAAACAAAGTATTAAAACGAGTCTAAATTTTGGAATTCTTTTAAGGTGTAAACGAAAGAAGCCGCTGTGGGCTGAAATTCAGCAAAAGAAAATAACTTGAAAGCAATACACACAGTGGGCTGAAACAAAGCAACACTAAAAACTAAAATTTATGCTGAAGCCAATAAATGGGCTGAATTTCAAACCTTATACTGTATTATTCTATTGTCAATTATTAAGAAAGCTGAAATTAAACCTACATTTGAATTAAAAAATAGTTATCAAATCTTCTGGATTATCTAATTATGGCTGTAAAGGTTAGGAATAAAAGCATGTTCATATTTTAAAAAATCCTTCTTAAGAACTTATGTGTGATTTGGTATTATATTTAAAAACTGTAAATTAACTACAGTTTTTTATAAAATCCCAAATATCTTGTGAAATTATATGATATTTAACAGTTTAATTTAGCAGAGATGTGTTGACAATTTCACAAGATATTCTGAAATAAACTATTAGAAGTTTGTTTGTACATATAATCACAAATCACGCACAAATTCATTGTTCTGAAGAAAATTGTCTACATCACTCAAACAAATAAGCACCACAAACACAAAAATTCACTACAAAATTGTTCAAAATTATCGCGTCGCGAAATTTCTATACTGGACGCATCGCCATTAGCATATGATGTTTGCTCATGCGCAAGACCCTTCTGGTGAGGTCAGGCGGTCAGGACTACTTTTAAGCCTCCGGAAAGGCTGAAAAGTATCTTCGTAAGCATATTGTGATAAAACAGCTCAACTGTGTCTGGTTTTAAGCATCAACAACTAGAAACCAGGATATTTAACACTTAATTTCCACTTTAAGACTCGATATGACTGTTATTTAGATATTTTTGCACTTTAATTCAGTTTTGGACTTAATTTAAGTCAAATCTTAAAAGTAGCCAATCATGATTTTAAGACTTTGTTTTTTGTGTGTAATTATTATCGACCTAAGATTAATTAACAATTTTAATACATATAAACACTTAACCTATGAAATAAAATTTCGCACGCTCAAGGGGGGATCGAACCCACGGCCCTATAGACGAATTCGCTCGCGGTGAACGCACGCTATTAGTACCACTCGGCTACGACGGGTAGTTGAGAGTCAATAGAAATAACTTTGTGAGGTTCAGACCTGGATTATATGCTATTTACATTTTAATACTTCTGGAACATATTGATTATCAAAAATAAATGAATAGAATTTATTTATCCTTGGTTTATAGGTTTATACTGATATACAGTTTATACAATCCTATCTCCTAACTTATTAATATTTTATAAATAAATATTCTTATACAATTTTTGCAAAATATGTAAACAAAATTAACTGATAATGATTAATTATTATTTAATTATTTATAACTTTAATTTAATATTATTATTTAAAAATTAAATATTATTTAAATATACAGAATAGAATTTATGTATCCTTTGTATTTACTGATGTACAGTTTATACAATCCAATCTCGATCCTAAGTTATTAATATTTTATAAATAAATATTTTTGTAAAATATTTGCAAAATATGTAAACAAAATTAACTACTAATTTATCATTTTTATCTATAACTTTAATTTAATAATATTATTTAAATAATTAATTTCAATAATATATAATACAAAAGTAAATTATAAAAATTGTTTATATATAATGTATTGAAGGGCACTTTTATTTAAATAAAGAAATTTATTCAATTTGTATAATTAAAGTTTTTTTGAAATGAATGATTTTACAAAATTACGCTATCGAGCACGTAATCATATCTTCAATATTTTTCAAATTTGAAAACTGTCTTTAAATTATTTCGTTTGGTTATATGATTCTTTGAAATTTATTTTTTTAAAATAAGAAAATAATTATTTACAAATTTAATTTACTTCTAATATATCTTACAATTAAGTAAAATTACATAATTTTTGTTTGTTTATTTATAGTTTATTTTATACAAAATTAATAGTAAATATTCATAAAATTACTAAATCTGCAGCAGTTGTAATATTTATTATTTAATTAATAATACTTTTTATATGTATATACTTTTATATATAAAAAAATATGTAATATGATAAGTTGAGCAATTGTGTCACAGTTGATTCAAGCTTGAATCTAGATTGGATGTTCAGGTTTCGCGCATGAGGATTCAAGCAGTCTTGAATCAAGCATGGAACGAGCATTGGTGTCCAATCTTCAACCAATATTGAACGACAGTGATTTAAAAACTGTTCCCAGTCTCGGTTACCCACTCTGGGTGTCAAAGCTAGAATCAAGCCTCTACCCAGCGTCAGCATTGGTTTCTCGCGCCTGGGATATCTCAATTTCCAATGATTTTGTTAAATTTTAATCTCTTTTTATTATTTTGCAATTATTTTCTCCATCTTTAAACATTTCTTATTAGTTTTCATTTAATTTTCTAAATTTTCAGTTATTGTCTCAAATTTAAATTATTGTCATCGATTTTTCATGTTTTAAATAATTTTTCAATTATTTTCGTTTGTTTAAAACAAAATTTTTTAATTTTACCATTATTTTCGTCAATTTCTAATTATTCTCATTATATTGGCATAGTTTTTCAAAAATTTTAATTAATTATCTGAAATTTTAATTGAGTCAGTTGGTGCAGAAACCGCACAAGTCCATAAATCGTAATTGTTCAGGAATCAATAAAAACTGTTTTTCTTGTAAATGTGAGAGATTTTTTCAATTCTGCGTTTTGTATTATTTTCTACTAACCTATAAGTTTAAAAATTCAATATGATTGATTTATATTTTAATTAATATAGGGTATAAAAAAATAAGTTAACTTTTGGACTTGTGCGGTTTCTGCACAAAATGAAATGGAAAACACAGAAAATGTATTGAATCAAGTGAAGTATCACGGTTTTAGTAAATTTTTAGTAACATTTATTAAAAATTTTTAATTTGGATAATTTTTATTAGCGTTTTATAAATAATAAACATTTTTTAAAAATCACTTTTCAACATTTTCTTAACAATTATTACATAATTCACTATTATTGTTTTCTGCCTTGCTTTCAGTGCATTTTATTTATAATATAAACTGTTCAATATAAATTATTTAACAACGTCTAAAACACTTTAAAAATATCACAAATAAATTTTATTTCATTCATTGCGCATCTTTGTGCGCAGCTTGGAATTATGGACTTGTGCTGTTTCTGCACGAAATGAAAATTTGTTTATTTATTTTAAAGGGTTTAGAGTTTAGTAACATATGTAATATTTTACTAGATCGTAGAGCTTCATTTAAAGATAAATTTTCCATAAAAAAGTGATTTTCCAAAAAAATGGACTTGTACGGTTTCTGCACCAACTGCCTCAATTCCTTTCCTCATATTTTGATTATTTTCATTATAATTCAATGATTTTTTCATTTTTCAATGAAAAATTTTCAAAAACCTTTTCAATAAAACTTTTTAACTTTTATAATTTTTTAATTATTTCCTTCAATTTTTAATTACTTTTATTTGTTTTCATAATTTTCAAACCCTTTTATTAATTATCATAAATTTCAATTATTTTGATCTTTTATCTTTAATTATTTTATTTAATTTTTTTTTGTTCTCTTTTTATCGATTAATTTTTGAGATTTTCAAGTATTTTTCTCAAATTTTAATTATTATTATTTATGTTGCTTAAAATAAATTCTGCAACTTTTTAATGATTTATTTTAAATTTAATTTTTTTTAATTTATCATTGTTTTTATCATATTTCAATTATTTTCTTCAAGTTTCAAATTTTAAAATAATTTTTTAAATAGTTTCCTCAATTTTTATTTTTTCTCATTTTTTTAAATTAATTTCTCAGATTTTCAAGTAATTTTCTCAAATTTCAATTCTTTTTTTAATTTAAACAAAATTCCACAGCTTTTCAATTATTTGTTTCAAATTTCATTTTTTTTTAACTTATCATTCTTTTTATCACAGTTCAATTATTTTCATTAATTTTAAAAATTAATCTTACTTTTTTTCAATTATTTTCCTCGATAATTAATTAATATTCTGATTTTCTAAAGTTATTAAATATTTTTCTAAAAGTTCGATTATTTTCTTCAATTTTTAATTATTTTCATTTGTTTTTATAATTTCCAAAAAAAATTATTTATTATTATAAATTTTATTTATTTTTAGCTTCTTTCAATTCTTTTCTCCAATTTTTAGCTATTCTCATTTTATTTTTCATTTGATGTCTAAGATCTTAATTCGTAACTGATTATAAGAAACAAAAACCAAATTCTTAAGCAAAAAAAAATTATTTCCTTGAATAATATTTTTAATAATTTTTAATTCTTTGTTATTATATCATCAAAATTTAACATATTATTTTAATAATACAACAACTAGAGAATTTGAAAGTAAATTCTTAACAATAACAATAATATTACAAATTTCTATTTAATTTGTAGATATATTGATGTTTAAAAGTTTCGATTTGTAGCTAAATACTTTTTATATAATTTTTTTTTTTAATATTTAATTTTTATAAATAATATGTAAGAAGGTTCTTTATTACTTTTATTACATATATTTTAAAATGGTTCAAAAGATACTTTTAAAATATAATAGTTGGTCCTGAAAGAAACTGATATTCATGTTCTAGAGTTTGCAACTTCTATACCAAGTCCAGCGCTTACGTGGTATTAGAGCGTTCGACTTATACCCCAAGCGTTCCGAGTTCGGTCCCTACGTCCGTGCGTTTTTTAATCCTATAGGTAGTTGTAATTGTTTAGGTCTTACAAATGTTTTGCGAATATAATTAAGTCTGTGTATAAAAAAAATTAAAATGTTATAAATAATCAAATATAGTTAACCAATAAAAAATGTGAAAATAAAATTGAAAAACAAAGTTGTATTCTACCAATAAAAACATGTTGAAATAATTGAATTTGAAAACTATACATTTTTTGTATTTACTCAAATAAATAATAATAAGAATTAATAATAATAATAGTCATAATAATAACAATCATAAATAAAGAAAAAAGGAATTAAAGAAATTTAAAAATAATTTAATACCTACAATCATTTTATTCGCATAGTTAGAAGATTTTTTATTATTATTTTTTTTATTTAAAAGAAACTTTTTAATTAGGTCTGAATATTCGAACTAAACAGTAATTTTACAATTGAAAGACAAGTTTGGGTCAAGTCAGGACCAATATTGGATTACATGTAATTTGCCCGAAAGTACCAGCCCGAATAAGCATTTGCCCGAATGACGAATGCCCGAAATATATTGACCCGAATAATTTTGCCCGAATGTAAAATCCCGAATCTTATTAAATTTCCCGAAAAATACCCGAAAAAATAAAATTTTTTGGCTGCATAATTTAAAATTATTTTTAAGAGAATAAAATTTAAAAAATAAAATAAACTATCGTATATTAATGTTATAATGAATGTTATATTGAATAAAAAATATAATTTTACAACATCCTTTACTACAAATAAATAACAATTAGGTACTATAAAATTAATTAAGTAGGGAAATTAAATAGACCAATTTTAACTTAAATTTTATAACGCAGTAAAATGAAACTTAAATAAAAACAAATTGCAAAATGTACAATTAATTTACTTTTATTAAAATAAGAAAAGACTACGACATAAACTTCAACAATTATAAAATACATTTTTATACTTACCCATCAATAAATGGCATCCAAAAAACAATTTTGCACCTCACAGTTCTGAATATACTAAATTATATTTATAAAATAAAAACTTTTGCACTAACAAGAAAATAAACATGTCATCTGTCATTGCACTTTTAAAAACTTTTCTGTCATTACACATAAAAAACAAATTCAAAACAGGTCACTGACATGCATCACGTGACCAGACCATCATCGCCTCCACGCTTTCAGACAACTCATTTTTGGAACTAAATATTGTCCCATCTGCCTCTATAGAAGTGAACTGACCATGGTTTAAATGGTTAGAAAACAACTGCATAACTCTATTTTGTTTCTTTCATTACATATATACGTACATTCACATATTTTATGTTCAACTTTAATTAGTCGGAAAACTATTTTCGGGCAAAAAAAATCGGGCAAAACCATTCGGGCGAAAAAATTCAGGCGAATCACCATTCAGGCGCATATCTATTCGGGCAAATATATTCGGGCGGGTACTTTCGGGCAAATTAACGTAAACCCCAATATTGGCTGCCAAGTTTTGGCAAAATTTAAGCTGCCGAGTGAAGCCCGTGGTTAACAAAACGGTACTGCGCCAGTACTGGTGGCCGAACTTCGGCAACTATTTTGCCAATACTGGGCCATGTTATTTTTCGCACTTGGGGTAGAATGTACAGATAAGTGAACTTTTATTTAATGGAATTCATATTTGGTCGAATTTTCATTTAACAGAAGTCTCAAGTGAACGAATGTCTATTTTATAGAATCGACACTTAAACGAATTTTCATTTGGCCGAATCAGCAAATGTCCAAATAATCATTCGTCAGAAGGATTTTGGCGCGAATTTGAAAATTAACAAATCATAGTTTTGTTGATAATTTTTGATTGGCTAATTTTCAAATTCGCGCCAAAATCTTTCTGATGAATGTTTATTTGGACATTTGCTGATTCGGTCAAATGAAAATTCGGCGTTTTAAGAATTTTATGAAGTATTAATTCGTGTAAATCGGAATTCTGTTAAATTAAAATTCGACCAAATATCAAATAATATTTCGTTTTAATAAGGATTCTATGAAGTATTAATCGAAATTCGAGCAAATGAAACTTCGTTTAAGTGAAAGGTATATGAAAGGTCGGTTTCATTTAGTTTAAAAGTAGCATATTTACTTTTGAGGAAATGAAATTCGCTGAGGACTAACAAATTCTAGTACCTAATTAGTTTAATTTTACACTGTGGTAATTTATGCGGTAATTTATGAGAATATTGAAGTAATTTAATAATAATAATGCAAACTAGATGCAGAAATTAAAAAACTGATGCAGGAAATTTATTTCGTAATTTATGGAAATTTATGGTAATTTATGCGGTAAATTATAAAAATTTTGATGTAATTCATACTAATAATACAAAACAAAATTCAAGATTCATAAAACTAATGCAGGAAATATATTTCCTAATTTATGCAGAAATTTATAGAAATTAAATTAAAATTTAAAAACCTGATTTTTGAAATTTATGGTAATTTATGGAAATTTATGTGGTATTATTAAAATTATGACAGTTAAGTAACTTTTATTTGATTAATTTTATTTGGACACAATCACTAAAATGGTTTAAATTTTACACTAGTTTAAATCACAAAGTCAATGAAAGACAGCCAAAAGGCTTCACCATGACGCTTAATGAATATCGTTTTTTTATACAAATTATTAGCAATTTTCAATCGATTTCGCATTCCTGTCATCTATATTCACTAAAACAATACTACTATACATCATTTAATAAAAAAATTTTTTTTTTTTTATTTATTGCGAAATATGTAAAGGCCTCACCATGACAATTCTGTGATTCCCTACAGAAATTTGGCGCTTTAAACGTAAAAAAAGCAAAAAATCAATTATAAAATTTGTTTCTATCTCAGTGAATCACTTAAGGGACGTAAATTGTTGCTTACACTAAAATATAACTAAATTATGATTTGATTTATATGAAATATTTCAAATTTTTAAAAAGGCTTCACCATGACGCACAAAACTGGGGACAAGAAATAACATCTAGAAAAAAGTAAAAAAAAAATAATTTTTTTTACAATCAACTTTTTTTTGAATTATGAACACTTAGACAATAAAAAAATGTTGCCATTAATTAGTTTTATTATTAAAGTTTACTAAAAATATTTATTTTTGTTTCGTAACTGACTCTGGGGACAGGTTTCACCATGCATGACTATTTGGCTTTTAAATTTGCAATTAAAAGAATATATGTATTTAATCTTATAAATTAAAGTGGCACAGGCTTTTGTTTGTGATCACTAGAGTTACTTTTTTACGTTAAATTCATTACCATATATGCATTTTTTTCTTAAAAAACACAAGGGACATGGAATTGTCGGTTTCGTGGAGGATCACCCATATGTGGTTTTTGTATGCAAAAGAAATATCCCTGACATATGCAACCCGCTGACATTAGAGGAAGTAAAATAGATTTTAAACAGGGATTACGCATGCGCAATAAAAGCTCTGTGTTTGATATAGAATCTCACTTACAGTATAAGAAATTGTAAAAGTAAATTTTTTGTGTCAAGATTGAAAATTTTGTTCATAATGATATTAATTCTTAATTTAATATAGTCGTTTCGTGCTTTACTTATTAATACATTTTTTTTGTAATTGTTAAGAATAAAAGTTTTTTTATGTGTTTAATATTCTTCTAATGAAATGATTGATGACGTTTTTAGAAAAATTTAATTTTCAAAATTCTCAAAATGAAGATTACGATGACAAAAATTAATTTTACAAAATTTTGGAACCAATATGGAGGATTCAAAATTTGGAATTTCCACATTTGTCAAGAAATCGACTTAAAACACCGTTATCGGGGTTTTTGGGGTCGCTATTCATAAATTTCATGTAAACAATTCATTTTTCAGAAAATCCGATCCAATATTACGGATGCAAAAAATTATTTTTACTTGTATTGACATAATCAATGTAAAACACAATTATCGGAGATTATTGAGTCTATTATCTATATATCCACTTCCAAATGTGTATGTCTTTAAATCCTAAAATAAATATTGGGGATTCATAATTTACATTTTGCTCATTTATAAATGGAAAGTTAATTACGAAGGAATAATTACAATATATTCAAAAATAGATAAACTCTCTGTATTTCGTCAAAAATTTTTTGTTCTCTCAGTTTTTCTGATTATTGATGACCAAAAACTGAATAATTAAAATGTTAAACATGTAAAAATTATATTAAAAAATAAAATAAAATTTTTTGATTCCACCATATTGGAACGGGTTTTCTAAAAACTGAATTTTTGACATGAAATTTATAAATGGCGTCCCTGAAAACACCGATAACGATAACGGAGTTTCAATGCGTTTTTTATAAAAATGTGGATATTTACAATGTTGAGTCATATTGTTATTGAAAATTCAAGGACGTGTAATTGAAAATCAAAGAACATGTAATTGAACATACATATACTGTTACTTAAACATAACCTATTTTTTTCTTGTCAGTTGTAGACAGAACAATTTAATAAAAAAAAGTTTATGGACATCAAAATTACATTTAAAAAATTATTATTGTCAATAATGTATGTATTTTTTAAAATAACGGATAGTTTGCAGTCATTTCAAAGATATAATTTGCCATTGTCAAATAAGTACCTAATCAAAGTAATGAATTTCAACAGTCCAAGATGGCCGAGGTACGAAAGGCGTAGACAACGATCCGGAAAACCCGGGTTCGATTCCCGACTCGGGAATTTTTATTTTCTTTTAAAAAAATTTTATATTTGAATTTTCATAACCGTGTTATTGAAAATTCAATAGCACGTATTGTAAATAACTTCACTTACAAGTTATTGAAAATTCATATAGATATTTTTAACAGTGTATACAAACAGAAAAGCTTTAATAACTGAAATTTTATATTTTGATTCGAGATATCGATGTATAGATTTTGTCAAATGTCAAAATATTTTGTCTTATATACTACTATTACAGAAACGTCAGTTTAGTGAGTTTCACATATTATGATATAAAAAGAAAATAATGGATTTCAATGCAGGTACGAAATTTCTCAGTATATTAGAAACATCTGTTAATTTAAAGTATATATAATTTGTTCATTAATTATTTCCACAAATTTAAAATTCGATAGATATTTCTTTATAACCTTAATTTAGATTAACTAATTGCAATTATGTTCAATACTATAGTGACAGAATTTGATTTAATTATTATGATTATTATTGACATTTTATAACAATTTTTCCCACTGTAAAGTTTACAGAATATTTAATAAATTACTTTTATTAAGTTAAAATTTTATAGAAAATTAAAACATTGTCTTACACCTGATAAATTGTAGTTACTATTTCTTGTATTTCAGATGATTGGAATATGGATTTAAATAATTTTAGTTACACATGTGAAGGATCACCAGCAATAAGAGAACATCAACTCACTACACTACCAAATTTGTTTGAAAATGTGGTTCCTTATAATCCAGTGCCTAATTTACATCCTGTTACACAGAACTTATCATGTAAACGATTATTCAGATCTTTACGTATTGGAAGAAATTGGAAATAAAAATCAAAGCTTTTCGAAACTTAATCAACAATTTCCAATTCTTCTTAATAACAACCTACATGACAATACTGAAACAAACAAACTAGAATCTTTTCTTAATGATTCATCTCAAGTTCTGGATTTATCAAAAAAGGGTAACAACACAATTATTAATAAAAATCCGCTTATTACTGTAAATGAAAATTTAAACAATTTAGTGAAGCCCCTTTCTGTGATAAATGAAACTAACGATAATTGTTTAAAAGAAAATATTCAGATGACAACAGATGACTTATGTTCTGGAAGTATAATGACGTAAACATAAATGTTGAAAATTCTAAAATCAAAAGAAAAAGGAAACACAATCCAATAAGTAAAACTGAACAGGAGTCGTTAAAAATTAAACAAATTTGCGAAAAACATCCTGTTTTTAACACGTGTAAAGATTGCCGCTTGAAATGTAACGAACATATATCTTATGCATCTCGTGAAAAATTTAATAATGAATTTTGGAAATTAGGGATGTTTGAAAGGCGATTATTTACAACAAACCATGTAACCGTTTTAAATACTAAACGTCATTACAAAAACGCAATTCGCCAACGACAGTATCATTATAATTATAATATTGAAGACGATGAAGGCAATAAACGTCAAGTTTGTAAAGCATTTTTTACCTCGATGCTAGGTTTCAAAGAAGGAAATGATAAAATGATTAAAAATGCATTATCTTCTGTAGATCCTATTACTTAAATTTCATCAGCGGTTGAAAATCGAGGAAAGGCAAAAAGTTCTTCTTCCATAGAAACTAAAAATTTTATTGAATCTCATATTGAAAGTTACCATCCTTCTGTTTCGCATTATCATCGAGAACATGCACCTAATAGGCGTTATTTAACATCTGGATTATCGATTAAAAATATGCATCAAGATTTTCTGGAAAAACATCTTCAACTTGAAACTTCATATGAAAGTTATCGATTAGCTGTAGCCAGAATGAATATTTCGTTTAAAAATTTAGGTCATGAAGAACGTGAGGATTGTGAAAAATTTAACGTTCATAACCCTAACCACAATAAAGAAAATTTAGACACCGATTGTAATGAGTGCAATAAATGGTCAATTCACCATAAAAAAACATTGCAAGCTCGTCAAAAATATCAAAAACATGTTGAAAAAGCTTACACTTCAACGGATGCAGGCTACTTTTCTGCTAATTTAAAAAAGGTTATAATGTTGACAAAAATGGAGGAGTTTAAAGTTGCATTGTTTACGAAAAGATTAGTTGCCTTTAATCAAAGTTTTGTACCATTGGGATCTCAACAAAATATGCAAAAACCAATAGCTGTAATTTGGCACGAAGCTATCTCAGGACGCAAAAAAGACGACAAATTTTTTTTCTGCAAAATAGGGACAAAAAGGACCTGATTTTATGGTTGGACAATTGTTTGGCTCAAAATAAAAATTGTCGTCTCTTCTCTTTCCTTGTGTACCTCATCAATTCTGAATTGATAGAAGCTGAATCCATCGAGCTTAATTATTAAAGTGGTCACACTTTTATGTCTGCTGATGCTTTTCATCATCAAGTTGAAAGTTCGATGAAAATGAAGGGGAAAATCTATGATTTTGCTGATTTTGAAAATGCAGTGGGAAAAGCCAATTCAGGAAACGTAATTGTAAAGTCGATGGCACCTTTAACTTTAGCTTGTAGATTGACTATTCATCGCCTCAAAAATTAAAAAAGCAGGTGGATCGACTTTATCTTCATGATATTAAACAAGTTAAATTTAACCTAGGAAACCATAACATGCTTTATAATTTATCGTATGAAGAAAAGGAAGTTTTACACGAGTTTAATTTTTTACAAACTTAAGTGTTAAAATCAGGTTTTCCTCAAGCTAAAGTAAAAACTGATTTCAGAGGAATCCCTGAAGCAAAAAATATGATATCATCCAAAAACTTGTACCTTTAATGCTACCAAGTAGACGTGTTTTCTGGCGTAGTCTAAAAGTTTCAGATGTATCTGACTTAACAACAACTTATGATAATGAACAATGAAAATTGTTAATCATTGAACTACTAAAAGTACTATTTTTTCACATTATTACGTTTTGTTAAAATTAATAAAGATCTTTAATAAATTTTAAATATGCAAAATAATCGTTTGTTAATATCTACTTGTTAATTACTTATTTTAGTTATAATAAATTCAATTTGAATTATTTATAAGAAAAAAAAATTGCTTTAACTTGATGCAATAAAACTTTTATAAATTTACAATAATTGTTGTAACTAATTTAACCTAATATATATTAATGACTATGTGACGAACCTCACAATTGCACATGACTTTTAATTCCGCTTGATAATTTATTTTGTAGAAAAATAAATTAAACTTAACTTTGAGGTTAAGTTACACTCTCGGCTTATTTTTAAATTGTCAAAACGTGGTCTAGCAGAAATATTTGCCAGACAGCCGCGCATCCTGACACGCGCATCGCCGGAAGATGGCGCGGAACGCCAGACACAGCGCAGATGGCGCTAAGTAATATGATCGCGCCAGCCCCTACCATAAGCTGCGTCTATATATCGACCTGCACGCCTGTAGATCGGGGAGTCGGCCCCAAGGGGCGAACCGAGTAACATCTCGGGAAAAGCCTCTCTGACTCCTCCAGATATCATAGTCTTGGCCCTTCAAGAAATGATATCTGGAAACCGTTCCGGAGATTTTAGCATTGGCCCTTCAATGAAAAATCAAAGGAAAAATTTTGCTTTCCTCTAGCCAGGATCGTCCTGAGATTTGTCACGGTCCACCGTGAAGTCTCAGACACGATAAAATTCTGGACATCTACTTCGTAGACTAAGGAATCCTGACTTGAGTAAAGTTACTCCGTGACGAGTTCCTGATCATCGTCGTGGTCCATCACGAATGATCAGAGAATTCGAGAAAAATTGCTAGAACACTTATGACGTAGGAGAGTGTTCGAAACAATTTTAAAATCTCCCGCGCCGGATCATTGACGTAGATTGTCACATGGGCTTTTCCCAGTGCTATGTCATTGGAGAATAGACTTTGCTAGGTGAACACCCGCGTTGTTTAACTGTTCTCCAGATAAATTCACCTCGCTCCTGAAATTACGCGTTCAGATTTATTTGTTTTTTTACCGGACTGTAGCGCGTAATTAACGTAGTAATGAATTAATTAATTTTTTTGTCTTACCTGATAATTAATGTCATTTTACGTAACCGCGAATTGATCATACGTGTCTAGATGGTCAATTTTATTTAACATCACGGTGAATGACGGCGGCAATATTTTTTAGCGGTTCGTCCGTAATTTATATTGTTTTGGAGACGGAGTTTACCGACTTAATCCGCGACCGAATATACCGGATAATGCTAGTTGAATAAAATATATATTATTTTATTTTTGTAATCTACATTGTATTTTTTTATCTGTTTATAGATTCCGGAAAATCAAACTCAGAAAGAGTTTTGGCAGGACGAAGTCCTGATGTAAACAAATGGATTTCTGTTATATTTTGTTTTGTAAACGCCGGCTCTTCAAGCATTTTTATTGTATTTTATTTATTATATTTTATTGTTAAATTCTTCATTTGTTATTTATTCTTTATCAGTCAAATTTACTTTTTAATATATTATTTTTTTGTACACTTTTATTTTGAACAATATATTCTTTTGTTATTTCTTACTAATAGAAATCCTGTGAGTTTTACTGACTATACCTAACCTCAAAGCGACAGTAGAAAATTAGGTAAGAATATTTATGGTCAAAATTTAGTTTACCAGCATAAGTGAATATAATCCGAGAACCTTGGCTCCGGCGAGCAAATTCGGAGCATATCAAAATTTCACTTCGTTACAACTATAATATTAATAATATTAATAACTACCAATAAAAATTAGAATTTATTTTAATAATTTACTTTATTTTCTCAGAAGTAACATATACCTACTTATTTACGCATATAAAAACCAGTGCCAAGTTAAATTTTTCAATTTGAATTTTATCAAGGCTTTTTTATAAAAATGTCAGTTTGAGACTTTTTTCTTAGCCCGACAAAATATATTTTAATATATAGTGAAATTAAGACTTTTTCGTTAAACGATGCAAATAAACTGTCAAGCTGCCGTACTGAGGAAAAACTTAGGCAAACGACATTTCGGTCGAACTGAGAAAATCAAGAAAAACTGTTTGCATTAAGAACCCTGATATAGACTAAAAAATTGTTCAATTTAACTTCACATACTGTTTAAAATGATAATGTCCTATTTAGTTCTGAAATCAAAAGTTAATTGTTTAAACAAATTATATGAAAAAATTGATTTGCGAGTTATTTTAAATACAAATACGAAGGAAGAAGTTAAGCAAAGTCGTTTGCGTAGTTTCTTCCATATAGGTAGGCGAGCGCGGACCCTTGATCAGATGGAAGAACTGAGGCAAACGACAATGACATGAGTGACGTCACATTCTGTGTATGACCAAATTGCAATTGCGTAGTCCGCTCGATTCACTTTTTGATGGAAGAACTTAGGCAAACGCCATGGGTTTACAAGCATGTCGTTTGCGTAGTTTTTAGTTCGCAAGCAGCGCTCAGCTTCGACCACGTTTTAGATACAAATAACACTCTAGTGACTTTGCCTAAGTTTTTCCTTCTGATCTTATACCCGAGCTTGAAGCCTCGTACCATTTTTGGACTACGCAAAGCACTTTGCTTAAGTTTTTATCAAGTATTCTTTCATTTTCTAGAGTTTCTAAGATTTTTAATATTAATTTTTTACAACAAATTATTTTAAAAAATGATTTAAACTATAACTAACAAGTGCAGTTTTTTTCAACGAATCCATTGATACAAAAAACTCATTTTTCGTCAAATTGTCGTTTGCCTAAGTTTTTCCTTAGTACGGCAGAATGTTACAAAGTAAAAAATCATTAGGTAAGTGATATTAACTACTTTTTCTCTTGTATTTGGTAAACGAAAAGCATTATCTTCAATTTTCTAAGAGATAATATTTAAAAATCGAATTTTTTGTTGCATATAACTAAAAAGAGGATGTCCCATTTAGTAATAAAATGTATTTACTTTATAAATTATATGATTGTATATTTGGATAAATTTTATAGTCAGTTTTTAACGAATATCTCATTTTCATTATCCATGGAGTTAGATACTTTTTTCCTTAGCACGGCAGAGTTATCGTCTCACTAGTCGACCTGTAATTTTACAGGTGCATAAATCGTATATTTTTTAACTTATTTCAAAAGTTTAAAGGAAATCTAATGAAAACTCCTTTTCGAAAGATATACCTTAATACTTATTATTCGATAATGGCTAACACAGCTATGCTTCAAGGTCTAGTTGAAGTAGTTTATAAATCAGGCATACTACTCTAGAAATTAAAAATCCACTGAAATTCCAGGCAGTACATTGTTCTCTGGGCACGGAGAACTTTTAATTCTATTTTTTTTAAAAGTCCAAAGATATTATTATTATCTACTTTATTTGCAAAAAATTCCATCTGAAATTCTTAAGAATTATGTGCTAAATAGCAAATAGTGCTACCACATAGCACTGGCGCTAGAGAGAATCCGTAACAATGAATCCACATGACATTTGCAACAAAAATGGTTTATTATAACTTAACTCGATATTTAAAATTTTTTGTTACACCAGAATATTGTAGTTAAAGCCCAAAGCAAAATAACTGGTAAGATCAATTATTTTTGAATTGCCTTATTTCAATCAAAAAACGTGTTAGCATTTTAAATAAATTTTTTCTCCAGTGCGTCAAAAACAGTTTTTTTAAATTTCTCTGTAAAGAATAAATCTACATGTCTCAAACTTATAAACGTAGTGTGTTTACGCAAACTTAATTTACATTTAGAATCAGGAGAATTTTCATTCATTTGTTTCTGAGCAAATTGAAATGGTTTATTAAAAGAACTGGTACATTTATGGCCAATCTCCCCTATTTTATTTAGATTCAAAAGGAATCTAATAAACTTCCACTTACTGTTCGAAAATTTAAAAAAAAGTCATAATTTGTTTATAAATTGTTTACAAACAATTAATTACGTCTTCAATGTCTTCACTTAACACTGTAAGGAATCGAAATCCATTGAGAAAATTAAGGAGCGAATATTTTTTTGGGGCATTCCATGAGAAATTCGTTTATTCATATTTATTATTTTATTTGAAAATCTGACGACTTGTTTTTATATAAATGAATATAAGAGACATTTTTTACAAGCATTTAGTGCTATTGCAGGTAAAAGGTATCAACTTTGAATTTATATTTTGAAGTTCAGAAGTGGTCAAAATTGATAGGATAGATCTCATTTCATAGATAAATACCTCATGAATACAGATATAAAGTTTAAAAAAAATCTGACAAAAATCATTTTACATGACTAATACCTTAAATTGGCTAGAAAATTTAAGGTTTAATTTAGAAATTACTTATTTTCAAAAAGAAGAAATGAGAAAATGAATAAATATATTAAAAAACGTAAGTTGAAGTGAATTATACACAGTTTGTAATTTGTTTCAATTACAAAAATGCAGTATTATACGTCAAATAGATAGTGTCCGGGGCTATCCGACTTTCCCCTAACTGTATTTTAATATTTTTTCCCGATTTTTAAAGGCTCAGAACATTGAAAAAAAATTAATTGTTTATAAACAATTTATAAAGAAATTATGAAAAAAAAGTTTTTATTAAATTTTTGAACGGTTAGTGGAAGTATATTTTATGCATTTTATTTCTATACAAGGCACACTTAAATTGATAAATTCTTTTTAGAAATATAAGCTTTTGTTTAAAAACTCTGTTTTTTCTGAATTATGATTTAATTTTTTAATTACAAAATTTTCAAACTCAAATTCTTAAATTTAGATTGTTTTTTATTATTGTAAATTAGGGTAAAGTTGGCTTTGGAGGGAAAAGTCGGCCTGCAGTTTTAAACACTTTAAAGATTATTACTTTTTCAAAGTGAAAATCTCATGTTTTATAATTTTTGTAGTGAGAATAAATGTTAAGCAATATTTAAAATATAATATTTATGTATTTAAAATGCCTGACCGTATTTTCCCTAAAAGGTCGACTTTATTTCATTTTATGGTATGATTTATTTGTAATACTTTTTATAAGTTTTTAAATTATCACTCTAAAAATTTCTCATTGTGCTGTATAATTATGATTTAGTTATTGCTATAAAATTTATATGAAATGAGGTGATTTTTTAAAAAGTGACTCCTTTTACTAGCATATTTGGAGTGTGTCTCGGTGGATATATTTTACATTATTATGGCAAGTCCCAAATTATTGTTAATCTATCAAACATGTTACTGTAGCGGATGTGTTACTGCAACAGCACGTGACTGTAGTTGATGAGTATTTTAACTTAGATAGAGCATGTTTATTTCGATTGCTCAATATATATTGTGTTATTGTGCATGTATACCGTAGAATGCCTGTTATGGCAATTAAAGAATATAGTTCTATGCGTATACAAGCCCCTGAAGAACAGCAACAAACCCCTTTTTAATATCTTTAATTTTGTGTTTCTTGTGTATAATGGGTTGCGTTTGCAGGGTTTTTATAATGTACGAGATCCCTATGAATTGCACGACAATCCCCTTATTGCATATATATCTGCTTCTTCTTTCTTTTTCTTCTTCTTCTGCTTCTTTTTAAATGACTTTTGCTGTAGCCGACTGTCAGAACTATATATTTGCATATCTGCAACTGCTGTGATTTTCCAAGACACCATAACTGTAAAAAATCGAGAAATAAGTTTTTTATATCGCTATGGAATCGTAGATAAAAAATACACATGCACTAAGAAAAATAGATGTTTAAAATTAGATAATTAAAACAAAGATGTTAACGCCCAAACAGCACGTATAGTATGAAAGCAACATTGCACGGAAATGTTGCCAATATAGATGTGTAATATTTTAATACAGTCAACTATGTTTATGCAGTTAAGTTTACCAATTAAAAATGATAAAATTATTGTGGTTCACACAAAAAACAAAGTATTAAAACGAGTCTAAATTTTGGAATTCTTTTAAGGTGTAAACGAAAGAAGCCGCTGTGGGCTGAAATTCAGCAAAAGAAAATAACTTGAAAGCAATACACACAGTGGGCTGAAACAAAGCAACACTAAAAACTAAAATTTATGCTGAAGCCAATAAATGGGCTGAATTTCAAACCTTATACTGTATTATTCTATTGTCAATTATTAAGAAAGATGAAATTAAACCTACATTTGAATTAAAAAATAGTTATCAAATCTTCTGGATTATCTAATTATGGCTGTAAAGGTTAGGAATAAAAGCATGTTCATATTTTAAAAAATCCTTCTTAAGAACTTATGTGTGATTTGGTATTATATTTAAAAACTGTAAATTAACTACAGTTTTTTATAAAATCCCAAATATCTTGTGAAATTATATGATATTTAACAGTTTAATTTAGCAGAGATGTGTTGACAATTTCACAAGATATTCTGAAATAAACTATTAGAAGTTTGTTTGTACATATAATCACAAATCACGCACAAATTCATTGTTCTGAAGAAAATTGTCTACATCACTCAAACAAATAAGCACCACAAACACAAAAATTCACTACAAAATTGTTCAAAATTATCGCGTCGCGAAATTTCTATACTGGACGCATCGCCATTAGCATATGATGTTTGCTCATGCGCAAGACCCTTCTGGTGAGGTCAGGCGGTCAGGACTACTTTTAAGCCTCCGGAAAGGCTGAAAAGTATCTTCGTAAGCATATTGTGATAAAACAGCTCAACTGTGTCTGGTTTTAAGCATCAACAACTAGAAACCAGGATATTTAACACTTAATTTCCACTTTAAGACTCGATATGACTGTTATTTAGATATTTTTGCACTTTAATTCAGTTTTGGACTTAATTTAAGTCAAATCTTAAAAGTAGCCAATCATGATTTTAAGACTTTGTTTTTTGTGTGTTGAATTTACCTTGCAGTTGGTTACAATAATCATCAGCTTTTGGTAAATTTAACTGTATTAACATGTTTAACTAAATATAATTATATTAACATTATCCTCACGGTTGTAGAAACCTTTTTACTTTAAAGTAGAAAAATAAGTATTAAAATATTTTTACCTAAAACAAACAGACTGCAAAGCATTTGTATAAGTGTGCGTACCACACTGGTTAGAGCATCAGAATGTTAATCAAGCGCCGCAGGTTCGAATCCCCGTTCATAATTTATTTATTTGTTTGAGTACCGTGTTGTGATAATAAAAATAAAATCTGATTAAGACAATTCGAAAATTTGAGGTAAAAAAACTAAGTTTCGATTTTTTTATCACCTCTTTTACCCTCTTTTATTTGTCACGGTAACAATTGCATTCATGGTAAATGGTTCCACAAAATATAGTTGGACTACAATTTTCTTTAGTAAATGTAACCTAATTTTTTGTAGTTAATTGAAGCGTTGGGTGCAATAAGGGCGTTGAACAGCTAACGCCCGTTTTGATATTATTCATTCCAAATGGTAACAATATACTCTAGTTTATATTTACAAAAATTCATTTCAATCTAAGGCTTCTTTAGGATGTTAAGAATAAATATCTGGAAGTATGTCACATAATTTTATTGCTTTGAATATTTCCTACATAAATTTTTATTAAAAAACAATTGCCAATGTACACTGTATGGCAGGTTCTTTATAGTTAAAGGAGGTTACAAAATTTTAGATTTAATAATAGTTTAAAAAGTTGAATTGATCCTGAATCTGACTTTTAAAATAATAATGAAAACAATAAGAATATTTTTATACCAATCAACAATTATTATTCTTTCATTCAAAAAGTAACAAAAAAAGTTTTAAAAAATCTTGATTTCTAATACATTGAAAATTTATATTTTTTAAATGATTTAAGGCTTAAAATTATGTTTTAAAGTTAAGAATTTATGAAAAATAATAGAATATAACGAAATATAACGAAATATGTTTTAAAATTAAAGTTATCTTAAGTTTAAATTCAAAATTTTACTAACGCCTAAAGCATTTAGTGGTTGGGTGCAAAAAGGGCGTTAATATTGGTTACGGAAAAAATTAGTTTTTGATACTTAATCACAACTTCAAGTCAAGTAAACACATGAATTGGAGAGTTTAATAAATGGCTAATCAAATAAAAAAAGTTCATTTAATTCGCATTTACAGTTTTTAAAATATAAAAGTTTAAAAACTTTGAGTTGAAAAATCTCCGATCGTCGTTTTTTGTCTAACGCCCTTATTGCACCCAACGCTTCAATTTAACCATTGTATCTTGGTAATCCTTTTAACGAACCATTGCATTTGGCGAAATTTTTGTAAGCATTAACAATTTTTTTTCAGTGTAGCGCACGTACGTGAAACGCTCATTTTGCAAGATAAGAAACGTCGCCCCCACCTAATTCATTTTTTAATTTTAATTAATTTTAAGTATTTAAAAAAATAAAACAATATTTAAGTAATACTATATTACATAATAATGATAACCAAATAAACCAATAAGCAGTTAAAAAATATTAAACAAATGAATTTCAGGTTATGTAACTCTAAATCAATCTTAATTTTCTGATGAAGCGCATCAAAAAACCTAAAACCCATTTAGCTTAAAACTTATTCAGCCTAAAACCATATATACCTTTAAACGGGTCTATTTTGTGCACGCGATGTTTTTAATGAATAAAGTCCTTATATTCAGTTGTTTAATTTTGATACTTATGGTATAAATACTATCTGATATCTGCACTGCATAGAGTAGTAAATGAAATAACTTAATTCTTTATCAGAAATCAGAAAAAAGAATCGTAAAGTCGTTAAAAACAAGTGTTCCTAAAAGTATTAATAATACTTGTTGTCAATTATTTAGTTGTGATAATGTATACGTGATGCGCTAATTTTTTATTGCATATTTTAAGAAAAAATTATAAAAAACTAAAAATTAGGATTTGGTGGGTTATGTTGTGCATTCTTTAAAATACATTATTTTTCAAAAATTTGTTTTGTAGTTAGTAAAAAATACTTAAGAATTTCGTTTGGAAACATTTTTGTCTTATTTTTGTTATAAAAGACGAGAAATAAACATAAAATTTCGAATTTACACGAGGTGCCATAAAAACCTCAAAAAAGTAACATTAACAATCATATGCTTTTCCAGTTAATTTTGAAACTTTTTCTCTTCAAATAACTCAAAAAATGTAATAGAAGTTTTATTAAGTAAAATTTTCTTAAAGAAATAAGTTTTTTTTTGTAAATCTACATTTTTGTGAAATTGCAGTGTTTTACTTTTAAACTCTGTTTGTACATTGATCTGCCTACTGAGACAAATTTTTTATTTTTATTAATTTTACGGGTTTTAGGTGTCGGTGAAGTGGTGATCAGAAAGTGACAGGATCAAGTTATTCACATAAATGTACACGGAGAAAAAAATCTAGCCTTTATAGCACGAAGTTATTCTCTTCTTTTGTAGTAAGTGAATTCGAACTGCAAAAGCAAGCGCTCTACGCTTTTGTAGCGTGGACTCATGCGAAAAGAGCAAGATTTTTTTACTGCAATAGCGTGAAGGGGCGTATATTGCAAAGACAGGGATGGACTACTTCATGCTGTAAAGGCAAGATTTTTCGCTCCGTGTAGGCATTAAAAATATATATATTTTAAAATTGGAAAAAAAAAATTTTATTAGTATCTGCCTAAGCTAAATTAAAGATGTTTTTAGTTGCGCGCTAGCATTGGCTTGCCATAATTAGTCTGAATAATGGCACACTGACGAGTAAACCTACGGAAGTGTCACTCACCGATTTTATTAAAACTTGGTATAATTGTAGTACATATAAAAATAATCGACACGTATTTTTTTGAAGCTGCCATGATACACTTTAAAGGGTAGAAATCATCCCTTTAAGGTACATGGTGTGCTGTATTAATAAGGGCCAAATGCAAAGTATAACTGGTAGCAAAGGTATGACTCTACCCTTTAAAGTGGATAATGGCAGCTATAAAAAAATACGTGTCGATTATTTTTATATGTACTGCAATTACCGTGGTTGTACCAGTACCCGTCCACGTCCCAGTGCCCGTCCACTTTTGGATAATTTCGAGTGTATTTCTGCATAAACTGAGTTTATAATTTATTTGAATGTTTTTGACATCATTATAACATCTTTCGTTATATTTACATAAACGTATCTCTACATAAATGCTTTAAATAAAGAATTTAAAATGGACGGTAACTGGGACATGTCGTCTGCTTAGGTGGACGGATACTGGGACAACCACGGTATACCAAGTTTCAAGAAAATCCGCGAGTGACACTTCCGTAGGTTTACTCGTGAGAAAAGATGTGCAGTAAATGTTACATTAAAATAATTTACAGGTGGGATATCTTGACATTTTTGTGAGATATACATGTTTTTAAATAGTATCTAATATTCTAAATTGAGAATATTCAGTTTATACAAATTAGAATTTTTTTTTGTCATTTGTAAAACTTAAGAATGCATTTAATTTAAAATTTCCTTTATAAATAGCGTTTTCTTAGTCTATACAGTATTCTGATGGAAATTTTACATTGTGAAATGTAAAGATACGTTGAACGAGCTTCGCAAGTATTCGGCTACTTCCGGCATTCTTCGACTTCGGAAAGAATCCAAAGTCAGCCGAGCGCGAAATATGACGTCGCAGTTTATATAGACGGGTAAAATTTTGTTGACATTAGCGATAATAGCTGCGGTCGTTTAGCGATAGGTTAAAGTGCTTGTTTCCGTCATGACGCGAGTTCGAATCCTCCCCCATGCGATAATTATTTTTAAATACTATAAAAAATATATTCATAAACAAAAGTCGTGTATATGTATATGTGTGTATATGGACCAGATCCCGGACTGTTACGTTACATTTGTACGCACATTTCAACAAAAAGTTTCCAAAACCACACGAAATTAAATTGTTTTAATATCTTTTATGCATGCATCTAAAAGTATGCTTCTCTAATAACATTTTTTACTAATATAAACATTTCCGTATGTTTTGTTATTTAAGAGTTATGCAGGGACGTAACTACAAATGTCGAGGCCCCCCCGCAAATTTCTTCAGGAGGCCCCCTCCCCCCTAATATTTTTTTAAATAGTGTATAAATAATTTCGGTCAATATTTTCTATTTTTAATTATTTTTTTAAAAAAAATTTTTTGCAGTAGGGTTATTGGGCTCGAGGCCCCCCAGCAAGCCGAGGCCCCCCCGCAATGCGGGGTTTCGCTTCATGGTAGTTACGTCCCTGGAGTTATGAATGTTTTAGTACGGACTGTTACGTTACATAGTTTTGGAAGAAAGCTTTAGAGCTGCACGGAGAAAATGTTTCAGATAAAGTTTACCATGTTAGCATAATACACCTCGGATCAAAGTGATTTTTAGAAAACTTTACCATTCAATTTATAATAGAAATTATTCAAGAATTAGAAATGTTTTATACAAAAATATGGATACACATCACTCTCCAGCATGGTAATTTGATGGTCGGAGGGCGATTCCTCGATTGCCAGAAAGTTGAGTAGTATTATACACAGCACGTGGGAAAACTTTACCATGCTGGATGACAAGGCGCTGAGCTCGAATTCTTGAGCTCAGCGCGCCTCGACAATGTTCTTGTCAAGGCTCCTGCTCACCAGCATCCCAGGCGCGCAGGGACGATGATTTGAGGCTTTATAAAGCTTGACTGAGGACTGGTCAATATTGATTGAGGATTGGTGAGTCGGAGGAAGCAAGACTCGTCCAAGCTAGAATGTAACAGCGATTCAAGCCTGACGCTCCAAGCTTGGTTGAGGATTGGAGTCCAAGACTCAATCAATGTTCGGAAGTCTGATTATAGCTTCGTCAAGCCTGATTCCACTGTCGCTTACAGAAGACAGAACGTTAAATAATTATTAAAATAATAATATTCTTGCTGTATTATATTGTTAATAATGATAATTTTTATAATTATAATAATAATAATAATATTATTATTATATATTACATTATTATATTATTTATAATTATAAATACAATAATAATATTATTATTATCATATTTTCTTAATTACTGTACTGCTGCAGATTATCATAAAATTAATAAAACAAAAAAATTTTTAAACATTTTTAATGTTCATCTGTAATTATTTAAATTGATATTTTTCAGATTTTTTTTTAAAATTTAAGATTAATTGCATATTTGAACACTTAATTATTATCGCCCTAAGAGTAATTAACAATTTTAAAACATATAAACACTTAACCTATGAAATAAAATTTCGCACGCTCAAGGGGGGATCGAACCCACGGCCCTATAGACGAATTCGCTCGCGGTGAACGCACGCTATTAGTACCACTCGGCTACGACGGGTAGCTGAGAGTCGTTAGAAAGAACTTTGTGAGGTTCAGACCTGGATTTTATGCTATTTACATTTTAATAGTTCTGAAACATATTCATTGTCAAAAATAAATGAATAGAATTTATTTATCCTTCGTATATACTGATATACAGTTTATACAATCTAATCTCCTAACTTATTAATATTTTCTAAATAAATATTCTTATACAATATTTGCAAAATACGTAAACAAAATTAACTGATAATGACTTATTATTATTTAATTATTTATAACTTTAATTTAATATTATTATTTAAAAATTAAATAATATTTAAATAAATAGAATAAATAAATAGAACAGAGTTTATTTATCCTTTGTATTTACTGATATACAGTTTATACAATCCAATCTCGATCCTAACTTATTAATATTTTATAAATAAATATTTTTATACAATATTTGCAAAATATGCAAACAAAATTAACTAATAATTTACAATTATTATTTATAACTTTAATTTAATAATATTTTTTAAATAATTAATTTCAATAATATATAATACAAAAGTAAATTATAAAAATTATTTATATATAATGTATTGAAGGGCACTTTTATTTAAATAAAGAAATTTATTCAATTTGTAAATTTAAAGTTGTTTAGGAATGAATGGTTTTACAAAATTACACAATCAAACACGTAATCATATCTTAAAGTTTTTCAAATTTGAATTTTGTCTTTTAATTATTTCATTTGGTTATATAATTCTTTGAAATTTATTGCTTTAAAAGAAGAAAATAATTGTTTACAAATTAAATTTACTTGTAATATATCTTACAATTGAGTAAAATAACATAATTTTTGTTTGTTTATTTATACAAAATTAATATTAAATATTCATAAAATTAATAAAACTGCAGCAGTTGTAATATTTATATTTATTATTTAATTAATATTACTTTATATATGTATATACTTTAATGTATTAAAAAAATATATATTATGATAAGTTGAGCAATTGTGTCACAGTTGATTCAAGCTTGAATCTAGATTGGATGTTCAAGCTTCGCGCATGAGGATTCAAGCAGTCTTGAACCAAGCATGGAACGAGCATTGGTGTCCAATCTTGAACCAATATTGAGCGACAGTGATTTAAAGACTGTTCCCAGTCTCGGTTACCCACTCTGGGTGTCAAAGCTAGAATCAAGCCTCAAACCAACGTCAGCATTGGTTTCTCGCGCCTGGGATGGTATAGTTTTGTCAACTAGATGATCTTTTCTATTCAACCAAAAAATAAAAAGATTTCCTTCATATTAATTACAGATTTATTTCCTATAGAGATTACTTATTTCGCTAATTATAATTACATTTAACGATACAATCACGATCATAGTTTTAACCTTAAGATTAATTAAATATTTTTTTGAACTATATACAAGACACGATTTACCTAAACTAAACTTACGCCGCAATATACAAATATCTAAATACACATTCACGCACACCGAACACGCTCGAATACATTTGGAATTAGAGATTCAAACTTTCCTTATATACTAACTGAGTAGAATTGTATCCCTTTATGAGAAACGGTTTTAATTCTTATATCTTTAGACTGAATAATTTTAATTTAAAACAATTATGTGTTAATTATTGCTTCCTTCCTTGATCAATTTTTTATATAAATCAAGTTTCAAAATTTTGGTAATTTCTATTAAATCTTTCTTTTTTGTCTTGCAATAATCTGTGAATCAAATTCAAAATGTTAATTTAGAACTTATTTTGTATTTTAAATTCTAAAAAGTACGACCAAAATATTATATTAATGTCAAATAGTTTTTTAATTTAAAAAAAAGTTTTATTTAATGTATAAAGTTATAATTATGCAGTTCATTAATTAAATAAAACTTAAAGGTCTTGTTATAAAAATAACTTGTAGATATTTTAAAAAATATTTTTTATAATGTGTACAAATTTAACAATTATCTAAATATTAAAAATAGGTGTAATTAACAAAATCTTTGACTTTATCTTTTATTCACTTTAGATCAATTTCACTTGTGTTAATTTCGATTTCCGAGACTCCTGTATTATATAATTTTTAAATAAAGTAATTTAATAATTAGACAGAAAATTCTTATTTATTAAAATTTTAATTCTTACAATGATTAAAAAACCAAATATTCATTTATTAAAAATATATTATATGTATTATATATAAAAATATTAATATAAATGTTATTTAATATAATAATTTTTATAGAAACAAATTTGTATTTTCTGCATTAAAAGTTTAATAACCTAGAAAATCCTATCTGTTCTTTTAATCTGAATTAGTTAAAAATAATTAATTATTAATAATAATCAGAATTTTACTAAAATATTATCTATTTTGATATAACTTAAAAATAAACTAAACTAATAATTATTTATTTTTTACTAAATGATTAGTAGAAATATAGCTATTTGAATTAATAGCTAACTTTTTGATTTCAAGCTAGTTATTTTTAACTAACTCAGATTTAGAGAATTTGTTAAACGTTATTTACAAAAATAAATATTATTTTGAATAAGAATTTGAATAAATAAAAGTTATTACAACTAAAAATTGAAAGTAATGAATTAAGTAGATCTTATAAAGGTATAATAAATAAAAAGTAAGAAAAATAATAATTTTAAAAAATGACATTTAGCTATTTAAAAATAGTAAAGAGTAAAAATTACCATAATTGAAAATTTTCAAAGCAAGAAAGAAACTTTAAAATATAAAAAATCTGCCTTTAAATTACAAGAAATTTTTATTTAAAAAAATTTACAAACATAGAAGTTTAGAAGTTGTAAAATATATGTTTGATAGTTTAATTTTACAATGATAAAAAAACCAAGAAAAGCATCATATCTCAAATATTTTAGGTAATTTTCTTTTTAATTAATGTAAAATACAAATATTGTTTAATTTATTATAAAATTTATTATTTTAGTATTAAATGTAAATAAATATTAAGAATTAAACTATTTACAGAAATACACAATTAAAGAATCAAAATATTATAAGAATTTAAAAAATAAACTAATTGAAAGAGTAGTCAGTAAAATATGAAATATCTAACAAGTTTTCGTTTAAAATTTGTTTGTCATAGTTGCATGTTATATAATTCAACGTAAGCTAGGCTAGCCTCTAATATAAGTATTAAAATTAATAATTTAAAGATCATTCTTTTTCCTTTTAATAGAAAGAGTTCTTGTGGAATTAACAGACAAATAATATGTGATTGCATCTGCAAATTAAAAATGGAAAAAGAGGGAGAAAGTTTGATTTATCATGCGATAGGAATAAATTCCGAGCTTTGAGGAGAGTTTACCATGCTGGAGAGTCATTGGACTTGACGCTGAGCCCGAACTCCGATTACCCGTAGCATGGTAAACTTCTGCACATTTCTCGGCAAACTCTTTTCAACTTTAATGCACATTTTACAGCTTTAAGCGAGTAGTCTTTTTCAGTCTACTTTTGACTCTCAAGTACCACGTATATGGGAAAATTTTTCTTATTTTTTGAAAATAACTATCAGAATTTTGAACACAATATCTCAATTGTAACTTTGATCCGAGGTCCTGCATATAATATGGGAAAGATTACCTCAAACGTTTTCCCCGTGTGTCCTACATTGTTGAATAAGCCTGTTCTTCTAGTGGACTATTTTTAACGTGTAGTAGATAATTTCGTAGCTTTCGAATGCAAGTAATATAATAAATGTGAATAATACTAAAAAAATTTTTTTTAATTTTTTAGAAACAAAAATGTTTGGACTGTTACGTTACACGAAAAGACTGTTACGTTACCTGTGCGATTTATGTTCATGTAAAAAGTGAAATTAGGTATTAAAAATGGCTGCCATTGTTTTATTTTACATAATGAACATTAATTCGGTTGTCTTACGACTAAACAATTAAAACATTACAATGGAATATATAAAGTTTCAAGCAAGCAACAACACTCTGAATACACATCAGCCACACAAAAAAAATATCTTGATCTGGGAACACTGAGAAAAATATTTTCTTGATTTAAATATAAGTATTTGTTTGAATGATTTTGGTTGAATGAATAATGTTTTCATGTTTAATTTCAATATATTAGGAATATCTGAAGTTTTGATTGAAATATATCTTATGTTTGAAGATAATTTTCTGCAGTGGCGGATCCAGACAAGGTTTTTGGAGGGGGTATTGCATGAGAGAGAAATACCCTAGTATTTAAATACTATAGTGTTATCTCTTTCACTCTCATTGTTAAATATGAGGCTTTTTTGGGGGGGGGGGCAAGCACCCGTGCCCCCCCGTGGATCGCCAATGAATTTTCTGCTTGTTTGATTAAAAACTAAATTTTGGTCAAATTAAACCAAATTTATGTTTGAAGTCTTCATACTTGAAAGAAATATATTTTATGTTTGATTCAAACATATTGAATGCGCAGAGGTCTTTGCGCATTCAATATGGCGTCGTTACTGTTTTGACGTTAGTTTACTTTTGTACGCGTCGTTTCTAGTAGTTACGTGTGTTTGTCGCTTTACTGGAAAAAAATGTTTACAATCGTTGTTTTGTTTTTATTAAAGTGATTTCTTAAATTTGTTATTATTTTAACAAAAAATTGAGGTATATCTGAAGTGATTAAAACTTTTGTGCACAAGTGAGTTTACTGAAGATATTGTTTCCTTTGTGCATTTTTCTTCAAAATTAGACTGATTCAAAGTTCCACATTTCCAGAATTGTGTGCAGTTACAATGAAAAGTGTAATTTTCTTCGGTTTTTATAAACTTTTTAAGTAATCTCAAACATAAAGGGTGCTTTATATAACAGCAAGAAACAAAAATTAAACTATCGCGGAACATATTTTGTCTTTAAAATAAACAAATTTTGTGTTAAAAATAAAAATAATAATATGATAAGGATAAAAATTTATTTTATTTAAAATAAAATTTACTTCGTTTAAAATGAAAAATTATATTTTGTTTAAAGTAAATTAAATTTTAGTTTGAATCAAACAAAAAATATGTTTAAATCAAACATAAATGATCAACCACTACACTCCAAAAACAGGTGTCTTAAATTGTTCAAAAATGTCTTAAAATAAGACATTTTTCGTGTCTTAGACACCAAAAGTATCTCAATTTAAGACATTTTTGGCCAATTTAAGACACCATGTTTTTGCAGTGTAAATTTGTTCAAATCAAACTTAATTATGTTTGACTGTATAACAAAGTGAAATTAAGTTTAAATTAAACATATTATGTTTGATTCAAACAAAATTTTTTCTCAGTGAACAAGACCTATATATTCCTACGAATTTTGAAGAGCTAAATCCGAATTCGAGATCAGAATTGGTCAGACGGGTCTGAGTTAGAACCTTCAAAAAACAAGTTAAAATCGCTAATGTATCAGACAAAAATAATTTTTTTTTAAGAAATGCTTAATTAAACTCACTATATGGGGGTTTATAGGGTCGCCGATAACAAATCTATTCATGACTTTTTAAAGTTAATAATGGGAAAATCAAAATGTCTGAAAAAATTAAAATTTTTAAAAATAATAATAAAACTCAAATTTGGATGTACGTTTTGAATCTATGTTCAACGTTTTCAAGATTAGGAATAAATCCTGACCTTAAATAGTATGATAAGAATCTATATTGAGTTTCATTAATTTAATCAATAATTTAACATTTTTGTCTGCCATTTTGCATTTGCCATTTAAAATTTTGAAAAATTATGAATAAATTCGTTATCAGCGATCCCAAAAACCCATAAATACTGCGTTTTATTAAGTTTTATGCTTTTTTGTCCGCCATCATACATCAGCTATTTTGAATGTTAAAAAATTATGAGCGAATTCATTATCACCTACCCCAAAAATCCTCATATACTGGTTTTATTAATTTTAATCAATAAGATAAAGTTTGATCCAACATGGATGACATTTTCTATTTTTTGTACAATTTGCGCTATTTTGCGTCGCTTTTTTAAAATATAATGTATTAAGGGGATGCGATGGATTATGACGTCACTGGTTTAGGCAAAATTTTTCCGTAACTTTTCTGCCAAAATATTGAACATTTTGTCACGAAACTTGGTAGAATTACCTAAAATATTATTAAAAAGGTCTTTCTGAATCAAAATTAGTTTTGAAAAAAATGCAATTTTTTAAAAATTTTCCAAAATTAATTTTGGGCCAAAATTCGAGCAAATTCGGGTCAGAGAGAACTTCCTAAAGACGTTTTAAGTAAATGCACCAAGTTTCGTGACAAAATATTCAATATTTTAAGAGAAGAGTTAGAGACAAAGTTTGCCTATACCAGTGACGTCATAATCCATCACATGCCCTTTATGAATGTATATTTTTAATGTTCAAACAATTTGTGTCAATTTCAGATTCAGTGCATCAAAATACATAGGAATATATGGTTTTTCTTCACAGATTAAGATACTTTTTTCGAGATGTTGTGATATGGGTGAAAAAAGACTGTTACGTTACAAATTGATTTTGGCTCTGAAAACAGAAACAATTGAATATGTTGCTGATTTTATATATTATTTAGGAAATAACATAAAAATGCTCGAAAAAAATTAAGTCATTGTATTTAGTTGACGTGATAGATTTTGCGTCAAAAATCTTTTTGAGATTTTGGACTGTTACGTTACATTAAAAAAGCGGTCGAATTCTTTTGCATTACAAATGTTATAAAAATTTTTTTCTGTCAAGTATTTAATTTAGTTACTTTCAGTTAACCTAACTCTATCCGAAAATAACGGATAGTACGTAAAAAGTAACATTTATTCAATAAAATGCAACTTTTTGTTTCGTGTTACGTTTTTGTTCAATTTTATTAATCTCGATACTACAAAGAAACAAGACTAAGTTTTTGAACAGACAACTGATTTCGCGTTGATATTTATTTCATTCAATACTTTGAGATGTATATAGCCTGCAAATAATCAAGAACCTATGGAATTTGAAAGTAAAATTTTTTTTCCGTAGTTTTATTTTTCGCGATCTGGTACATATGTGATATAATTTTTTTATAAACTTTTATAATTTAAAAAAAAACTTTAGAAATTCAAATAATTATTACAAATTGTCACTTTCGTCCAATATTTTAACACGAATATTAAAATATTTTTAAGATTTCTTCTCTCCGTGCATACTACAGGAAATTACACTAATGGAAATAAATTATCGAGTAAATTATTAAATTTTACTGAAGTGTTTTACGATTTAAAGCTCTCTAAATCTGAATTAGTAATTTTCTACTAATGAATTAGGGAGAAATCGACTACTACTAAATAGTGAAAAATTTCACGATTTTTTAGTAGAAAGCTATCTAATTGTTAGTAGAAAACTATTAATTTGAAAGTGAAATATCTACTATTTTAAAAAGTTACACTGAGAAAAATGGATGTTTACCATTAGCATCTGGATGTTAACGCTTAACATATTTATCACTTAACATAGGGACAGCTATCTAGATGTTCAGGGTTAACATTTAGATATTAAACTTTAATATCTAGATGTTAAAATTTAATATCTCAGATGTTAACATTTAATATTTAGAGGTTAACCGTTACTATCTTGTTTTAAACATCTAATTCTAAACATCCATTTTTCTCAGTGTAGCTTTCACTATCACAATTAATAGATATTTCACTTTAAAACTAGTAGTTTTCTACTAATAATTAATAGTTTTCTACTAAAAAATAGTGGAATTTTTTACTATTTAATAGTCACCGATTTCTCGCTAAATCATTTGTAGAAAATCACTAATTCAGATTTAGAGATAGAAAGGAAAAATGTTTAAATTTTCTTAAAATAAATTTTTAATAATAGTATAGTTAAAGGTTTTAAATTATTTAGTAAAGCATTAATAATTGTACATATGTTGGTCTTTAGGAATATATATTTATAGGTTATAATGGTATCTTGATATACTTATTCTTCTGAATTGTTAATTGATATTTCTCACATTAAAAAATTATAACAATAATACGCACAACAGTAAGTTAAATTAAAACATTAATTTGTTTCTGTGTATAATAAAAATGACTTATTCAAAAATGAGTTTAGTTACTTTTAAATTTTTTGTTTTTATAACTGATTACTATTTTATTTACGTTTAAATAGACATTTAACGTGCCAAGTGATAGAAGCTTAGAAAATAATGTTAACATGTTAATCTTGCTGTTCTGTATAGCAGTATACACAGTTTGACATGACAAAAATAATATTAAGACATACATATCAAAATACATATCAAAACTAGATAAAAACTAGCCCGCGCCAACAATACGCAACTGTAAATAGCAGCGCGTGACGAAAACTGTACTGGAAAAATTTCGTGGCAGTCTAGAAGTTAGTGTACCAACGTACACTAACTTCTAGACTGCCACGAAATTTTTCCACACGAGCGTCAACCTTTCTCGAGATCGAGTTGCTACACTTATTTTATAAAAGCCCTGATCCAGTACCGCTGAAAATACATTTCTCATTTTAAATCTTCGTAGCCAAATATTGGCAGGAGATTTAATTAACAACTCTATTTCCTTAGAGTTGAAAAATAAAATAGTTGGTTAATCAGCGGCTCCCAAGGATGGACCAATATTGAAAGCTAATTACTATACCCATACTTGACATACATTAATAAATAAATAAAAATTTGTTTATTAAAAAAATAAATAAAAGTAATTTTTAAAATAATAAATTAAATTTTTTTATAAAAAAATAAATTTAAATAATGTTAATTTAAAAAAAAAAAATTTATTGGCATAATTATTGGCTTCCATTATTGACCCAATCTTTGTAGCCAATGATAGACCAATGCTTTGAGAATCATTGGCAGCCAATAATGAACCAATAATGGCTGCCAATGACTGGCAAACACGTTATCGTTACAAGGGTTGACCAATTGTAGACCAATATTTGTTGCCAATATTGCGCCAATCTTGGCACCATTGGCTCCCAATATTGGACTATTAATGCGCCAATCGTTCGTTTTCCATTGGGAACAATTAATAGTTTTGATTGAAAAGTAGATTATTTTATAGAAACTCAAATTCCTTAATTTTGAAAATATTTTCTAAATGTATCAAAAATATATTGTAAGTTTCATAAAATATGTATTCGAAAAATAATAAGAAGTTTTGTTGATCTAAAGTGAAATCATCAAAGAGGGAAGAGGGGTAATTCATAAAAATCGAAAAACGAGCCAATTCCGAGATGATCCGATACTGGTCTCGATCTCATGCACAACACACAAAAAACAAAGTCTTAAAATCATGATTGGATACTTTTAAGATTTGACTTAAATTAAGTCAAAAACTGAATTAAAGTGCAAAAATATCTAAATAACAGACATGTCGAGTCTTAAAGTGGAAATTAAGTGTTAAATATCCTGGTTTCTAGTTGACGATGCTTAAAACCAGACACAGTTGAGCTGTTCTATCACAATATGCTTGCGAAGATACTTTTCAGCCTTTCCGGAGGCTTAAAAGTAGTCCTGACCTCCTGACGTCACCAGAAGGGTCTTGCGCATGAGCAAACATCATATGCTAATGGCGATGCGTCCAGTATACAAATTTCGCGACGCGATAATTTTGGACAATTTTGTAGTGAATTTTTGTGTTTGTGGTGCTTATTTGTTTGAGTGATGTAGACAATTTTCTTCAGAATAATGAATTTGTGCGTGATTTGTGATTATATGTATAAACAAACTTCTAGTTTATTTCAGAATATCTTGTGAAATTGTCAACACATCCCTGCTAAATTAAACTGTTAAATATCATATAATTTCACAAGATATTTGCGATTTTATAAAAAACTGTAGTTAATTTACAGTTTTTAAATATAATACCAATAAATCACACATAAGTTCTTAAAAAGGATTTTTTAAAATATGAATATGCTTTTATTCCTAACCCATACAGCCATTATTAGATAATCCAGGAGATTTGATAACTATTTTTTAATTCAAATGTAGGTTTAATTTCAGCTTTCTTAATAATTGACAATAGAATAATACAGTATAAGGTTTGAAATTCAGCCCATTTATTGGCTTCAGCATGAACTTTAGTTTTTAGTGTTGCTTTTTTTCAGCCCACTGTGTGTATTGCTTTCAAGTTATTTTCTTTTGCTGAATTTCAGCCCACAGCGGCTTCTTTCGTTTACACCTTAAAAGAAGTCCAAAATTTAGACTCGTTTTAATACTTTGTTTTTTGTGTGAACGCACTAGTGAATTTAATTAATTTAATTAGTCCACTAATTTAAATTAAAGGTCATCCATAAATTAAGTCACATATTAAGGGGTTAAAGGAGTTACAGATTTTATGACAATTTTTGACAAGAGCGGAGAAGAGGGATCAGTTGTAGTGTGACATCATACTATTTATATGATTTTTATGTGTTAGGTAAATGTTTATACAGATCATGTTTCACGAACTTTGTTTTATTTTATTTTTTAAATATAGTAGTTCTTAAATGTTCAGAAAATAAAAATCTTAACACATTAAAGCGTATAAGAGAACAATTTAAATGATGTTTTTTCAACATGGTATAAAATAGGAAGGAGTTAACAAAAACTTTATAAGGGGCAGGAAGGGGGTTCAACAAGGGGAAAAAAGTGTGACGTCATTTATGGACCTTAATGAAACTTACTTCAGTTTTTAGTAACATTTGACATTTAAATTCGTAGATTTAAAAATTTTTTCACCATTTTTAGTGTAAAATAACTAAAGATTAGTAAAAAATTTTCACCAATTAGAATTTGTTAACGACTTTTACTAACTCAGATATAGAGAGTAGACATGATAACTCAATTGATTTCAAAATTTCCTATACGACATTCTATTCTTTGCAAGTGTCATCGGTTATTGGACCTAAGAAAGGCTAATAATATTCATTATGACGACTTTTTTTGAATAATTTAAGTTTAAAAAAGACGTTTTCTTAATTTTTTAGGGTTCTGTACGATAAAACGGAACCCTATTAAAATCACTATGTGTGTCCATTTTCGCACCTCCTCTATCTTCACCTTGGATTTACGAAAATGATATGGAACATGCGATTCGATTTCATAAACATGCCAAAATCCAGCAAAAACCACATTTTTGCCCTAAAATGCAAAAAAATGACGAAGTCCTCCCACTAAACTTCCAAACTATTTGACTTAGGATGCTGAAATTTGGTAAACGTATGTAGATTTACGTGTAGATTACAGGAAAATTATAGAGAACTTTCGTAAAGGCGGTGTCCATAGTGTTTACTGGCGCAAAAGTACGATTTTTGGAAAAAAATTCGAACAAATGATCATGTCTCCCCCCCCCCCCTTATCTTTCAAACAATTTGACTTAGGATACTGAAATTTGGTACACGTATGAAGACTTACGTGTAGATTTTAGGAAAAATATGGATAACTTTCGTAAAGGCGGTCTTGATAGTGTTTACTAGCCAAAAAGTACGAATTGTTGAAAAAAATTCAAAAAAATGACTATGTCCCCCCCCCCCCCCCCAATCTTTCAAACTATTTGACTGAGGATGCTGAAATTTGGTACACGTATGTAAATTTACGTGTAGATTTTAGGAATATTATGGAGAACTTTCGTAAAGGCGGTCTTCATTGTGTTTACTGGCCAAAAACTACGATTTTTGAAAAAAAAATTCGAAAAAATGACCATGTCCCCCCCCTTAATCTTCCAAATTATTTGGCTTAGGATAATGAAATTTGGTAGATATATGTAGATTTATGTGTAGATTACTGAAAAATTATATAGAAGTTTGTTAAGGTTCGTCTTTATAGAATTTACTAGCCAAATTTCGTGTTTTTTTTTTTTAAAAAAATCGAATAATAATTCCTTATTTTTTAAAAACAAATTTAAAAAATGACCTTGACTCCCCCGTTGCAAAAGTTTTGACTTATAGAGCACTGAGAAAAAGATACTGTTGAATCAATAGTGCCGATACTATTGATTTCCGTACTTTCAAAACAACATTTTTTCTATAGACTCAAGCAAATTTTTTATTAAATCAAAAAACTGAAGCTACTGATTTAAAAATATAGTACTTTTGATTGCAATACCGTTAAAATACAAAAGAAAATTATATAAACTTGATTCAAGAAATCTTGATTTGATTCAAAGAAATTATACTTTTAAAACAATAAATATCTTATTAAATTAATGGAATATTTTTATAGATCGAAGAAAACAATAATAGATTAAAACAAATATACTTCAAATTTTATAGTATCTACTGTTAATGCAACTAAAAAAACTTTGAATAGGGTCAATAGCGGATACCTTTGAATCCATAGAATATTTAATAGAATCAAAAAAAGATGATTCCCTACCGGAATTTGTTGTATGTATTAGTGGGGTATTAGTAAAGACTCTCTTAATACCCTCTTAATACCATTTTAAAATTATGTTCAAATGACTTAAAATCAGTTTTAAGGACTTTTGAAAAAAACATTTCGGGTCACTTTTTTCGAAATTTTTATTCATTCAAAAAATTTCAAACTCCCAATCGAAATTTTTTTTTTCGAAAGAAATGTTTGTAGTTCAAATAACTTATAATCACTATTTAACACTTTTGACATTAACATTTGGGCCATTTCTTTCGAAAAACAAATTTTTCGATTTGGACTTTGAAATTTTTTGAATGAATAAAAGTTTCAAAAAATGTGACTCGAAATGTTTTTTTCAAAAGTTCTTAAAACTGATTTTAAGTCATTTTTTATGAAAAAAAATTAGCGAGTGTACCTTAATAATTTACTTCTCCCAATTCTTGGTGTAGCTTATAAATGTTGTTCGTTAAGTCTCAACCAGCGAGCGTATAGCATAGTGGTTAGAGCGTTGAGCTTTAGGCCCAGGGCTCACGCGTTCGAGACCTCTCAGCGTCGAATATTTTTAATTTATAAGCGAAGCGTTATTATTAAGTCGTGTACGTTATATTCGTAAAAATAAGATAAAAAATGTTATGAAACTGTATCAATAATAAATAATTAAAATAATAAAATGACATGATATAATAAAATAATAATTGAAACAAAGACAAATCTCAAATAATTCAAAATCATTTTTTCTCAGTGATTAATCTTATAAAAAAAATAAGATCTGCCTTTGATTCCTTTAAATATACTATTGAATTTTGAGTGTTTTTAAATAAAACAACAAAATTATGCTTTGGATTCAAACACTTTTACTGTTGAAACAATCAGAATCTACTTTTGATTCATTTAAGTATACTATTGAATCTTAAGTATTTGTAATTGAAAGGACAAGATCATCCTATTAAATCAAACATTTTTACTTTGAAAACAATAAGAATATTGTTGAATTAAAGCATATACTATCAAATTCATAGTGCGAAAGTTAATAGTACATACTTTTAAAATGATAGTAAATATGTTTGAACGAGGGCGAAGACGCCGTTTGATGCGTCAAACCAAAATACTATAGATTCAAGAGTATTTTTTTCTCAGTGTGGTAAATATTTGTACCAATAAAATTTCTTTTAATGTATAATAAAAATTATTTTTAAAAATGGTTTCCTCGTGGAAAATTTTAAATGTCTACCTCATACACACTGAGAAAAATGTTTAGTCAAAGCAACAAAATTTTGTTTGAACCAACCAAATTATTTGGTTGTTATTTAATCATCCAAACTACACCCAGAGAAAAAATATATTTGTCTCACAGCCAAGTAACTTTTTATTTGTTTCAAATAAATTTTTATTTGTGTCAAATAAAATTTTGTTTGATTCAAATAAATTTTTTTATTTGAAACAAATAAAAAGTTACTTGGCTGTGAGACAAATATATTTTTATTTGGCACAAATAACATATCTTTGAGTCAAATATATCACTTCTCTGGGTGTATTTGGTTGAGACCACTAAATTATTTGGTTCAGTGTTGTTTGTTGGCATAACGAAAACTTTTGGTTGTCACAAAAAAAAATTATTTGGGAGCCAACTAACCCAGGTGCGAATTTTCAGTCGGCCAACACATATAATTACATAATTCACATGTTATAAATTTAATTACACAAATATAATCAGATGAGAATGTAGAAATTTAATATTAATTAAAACCTGAAACAGAAAAATTTCATTAGTCTTGAAGATTTGAACCCTGGTTTTTCTGCTGACAGTCCAGTAGGCTAACCACCAGCCCATTAGAGATATGAATGAGCAAGATGAAATAAACCTTAAAGCTAGACAGTTCAGTAACACAGACCGTTGGCCCAACTATCAGACTCAGGTTCGGCCGACCGTCTGGTATTGGTTTTTATTTAGATTTTATTTATATTATTATCGGCAGCTTACTTACAACCTAATCACCCATTTTCTTAAATAATTGTTTGGTTGTCACAACCAAATTATGTTTGGAGGTCACAACCAATTTAGGTTTGGTTGTCACAAACAAATTAAGTTTGGTTCAACCAAATAAGAGCAACAAAATAATATTGTTGTCCCAAACAACTTGTTATGTTAGGCCAACCATATCGTTTTTTTATACCAATCAAAATATTGTTGTTACAACCAACAATGGCCAACTAAAAAATATTGTTGCTAAAACTAAACCTTTTTTTATGTGTAATTGAAAAAAATTAGAGAGGTACGGAACCCTTTGACTTGGTACAAGTGTAACTCGTACTTGCCCGATTTTTTGTTTTAAAAGGCCTCCATTTTATCCATTTTTGCTATTTTTAATAAATCTGAGGTTCAGTACCTCATGATAAAGTAGATTATATTACTGCGTCTGCGCAAAAGTTAGTCGTCATGACAACTAACTTCTGCGCAGACGCTAACTTAAGGAAAGAGCGTAATATAAGTTGATGTTTCGAAAGTAGCGTATCTTAAGGTACACGGTGTAGCCAGCCTCATATATTCATCGGTCACTGTACAATCTGGACATACGTAAGTTATGAAGTAAAATTTTGTTGCAATATTTTTAATTTAAAAAGAGAGTTCTTGAAGAAAACAGTTTTTTTTTAATTTTCTTAGTCTTTTATATGTAATGAACATATACGTAAGTTCTTCCTTAGTACCTACATCAGAACATTAATGTTCATTTTCGAGTGTGCAATTTTCAAGGAAGGTGCACATTGTTGACGTTGCAGTTGAATAGATACAAGTATTTGTATAATGACTGATTATGCATACATTCATAAAATGAATCACTAGGCTTCACTGTATGGTATACGAAAAAGGAAGGCATAAGAAGTCCGATACCTAAAATATCCAGTAGGGTCAAACAGGGCGGCATATTTCATCCATTGTCGCCCCTCAGCTCTGACGGCGGCACTTTTCAACTTTTTATAGAGATTTTTATACTGCTATATCTATATAACGCATGCGTCGAGTCAAACTACATTATCTTTTTTTCTCATCTTCATGGTTAGCTTGGTTTGGTTTTCTCGCGTCTGCATACGAATATGAATATAATAATGAGAACGAGTTTCATCGTCTACTGCTACCTCCTTCTTCTCATGCCATTCTTTTCGTTCTTGACAGCCAGATAGTTAAGTCAGTTCTGCGTTACGTGGGACAACAAAACACGCAGGCGTGTCACAGTACCTGTAAAGATGCCTTCTCATTCCGGTATTCCTGTATTATTGTGCCATTATTATTACCTTAGCCACATTCGGATGCAAGCTCGATTGTACATTCTAGTACACAATCATCATTATTGATGATTTGATAGTAGATACATTTAAAGTGCATTGTTTTTCTTTTATAGTGAATATATGATATTATGCATCACTATACTTGTATAGAGGAAGCTTTGTAGTCATTACAATTTTCGAATGTTGAAAAACAGATTATCTCTATACTCACTTTCATAGAAACTATACATATATAAACCTTATAGCAAATGATGAGGTGTGTATGTGTGAGTGAGTGTAATATTCTTCCTTCTCTCTAAATTTGAATACGTGAATTTTCAGTTATTAAAATGTCAAAAGTCTTCCACTTTTTCAGTAAGTGCATATACACGTAAAAATAAGGGCCATTTTACTCTAAATAAGTAAAATTTTTGCTTATTGAAAGTGCATGTACACTAATTGAAATAAAAGGAATACTTTTGACTTATATAGATTTAGAGAGTTTTATCACCAATACATCTCGGAAACGGTTTGATGGATTTTCATTAAAATTTGGTGGGCTTCTTATGCTAATTAATATCTGTAATCGCACACAGAGATTTGTAAATATAACTAGACCTGTGTGAAAAACCAGTTTTATTAGAAACTCTTTTTTTTTTTTTTTAAGAAACTGGTTTCAATTTCTTAAAGAAATTATTGTTTAGTTTGAAGAGTCAATTTACAGTAATTTAATAATTTAAATACATTATAAAAATTTGTTAATTACAGTAGAGTATACCTGGGTGGAAAAATTTCTTGGCAAACTAGATTCGGTCTACCAGCGGTATAGTTTTACGCGTAAGTCCTTTTGATCACCGGGGGTTTAAATCGGAAAAATTGTTGAGTAAATAATTAATATAATTTTTTTAGTTAAGAATATTCTTAATTCTTGAAAAACTGTTGAGTGTCAAATAATTAAAAAAATTATAAGTTAAAGGATTCTCAACATTTGAACTGTCAACAAATTTAAAAAGTCTTCTTCAAAAATAATTTACTTCAGACAGAAGTAAAAAATAGTAGCATTTATTGAAAAACATTGGGCAAGTGCAATTAACATTCGCCCTAAAACCGAACAGTTCCTCTTTATACAAATTTTATAGTGGAACTTTAATTCTTACCGAATTAAAAAAGTACCCAATACTTTTATTGCTCATTTTTAATACGATCTAATTTAAAGTTCGTTCCAGTTAATATTAAATAAAATTCAAACAATCAAAATTTCAAAATATTAAAATGGTTATTTGTTTAAACTTGAAATTAGGAAACAGTATAATCGGAATTAAAACTCGTAATCAATGACAAAAAATACCTCTAGAAGTACTTCTCTTTAGAGAATGGATTGTAGGCCCTTACGAAGGATAAATATCTTAAATGTTAAACGTAAACATTTATATGTTAAATGTAAGTATCCATATGTTTAAACTAGGAATCAAAATGTTTAAGATAAACATATAGATGAACATCTTAGATGCTTGTCCTTATTTTAAACATCTAATTTTCTCAGTGTGCATCTTCTGTGCATTTAACCATCCAGTTATGCGTGTGAATAATTATCATAGAGGACTTTGTAATAATCTCTTTTCCCTTTTCTCTTCTTTTTTCTCTTACTCTTATCATTCTTATGTATTTTCCCTTCTCGCTTTACTCGACTCTCGTCTCTTTTCTCTCATCTCTTTTATTTCGTCCCTTCTTTTTTTATCAGCTCTTGTCGTTTATCTCTCTATCTGTTCTCTCTTTTCTTTATCTCGTCTCTCATATTTCTCTTCTCTTCTCGACTCTCTTCTTTTTCTTTCTTCTAGGTTCTAGCTTCTTTGGGCTCTTTTCATGTCCTCCCTTCTCTCTTTACTTTTTCCCTCTTCCACTTCTATTTACTTTCCTTTTTCTTTCTTCTAGCTTCCAGCGTCTTTTAGCTGTTTTCTTTTTGCTTCTATCTCTCTTTACCACTTCTCTTTTCCCTTGTCGCTACACTCGGCTTTCGTCTCCTTTTTCTCTTTTATTATCTCTTCTCTCGTGTCTTCTTTATATTCACTCTTCACTCTACTCGCTTCTCTCATTTCTCGTTCTTCTTCTTTCTTCTCTTTTCTCCTTCCCCTCATATCTTCTCGTTTCCCTCAACTCTCGTCTTTTTTCATTATTCTCTCTTCTTTCTACTCTCATCCCTTTTTTCTCTTCCGCCTCTATCTCATGTTTTATCTCTCAATCTCTTAAGCCCTCAATCTCATCTTTATCTAATTACCTTTTTATCTCTTTATATTCTATCTCTTTTTATCTTTATCTCTTTAACACTTTCAACAGTGGAGCAAAAACTCCGTGACGCAGGTGAAGCCAGGCCTACCTGCAGGCACCCACCCACCCGACCCCTACATTTTTAGTAAGTAAGAAAAAAAAGCGTTTATATATATTTATAAGGGGCAGTTCATAAACTACGTCAAACAAACGAAAGAGGGAGGGGGGTTATAGCAAAACTCACATTTTTAACACTTTTTAAATAAAAGCTTATATTTCATAAATTAGTTTACCGATTTAAGTGTAATTTAGGTAGAATTAAAGGACTTAAAATAAACTTCCAACTACAGTTCGAAAACTGAAAAAAATTCTTTTTTCATAATTTGTTTATAAACAATTAATTTTTTTAATGTTCGAGACCTTATAAAAATCGGAAAAAGATATGAAAATACATTTAAAACTTTAAGGAATCAAAATCCATTAAGAAAACTGACGAGTGATTATTTTTTTGGGGCATTCCATGAGAAATTCGGATAGCTTTTGCTTATACTTCGTCGTTTGATAATATTTTGGGTGATAAATAAGTGATTAAAAATATTGCGGAACTTTTTGGCTTACTTATTTAGCACCTAGAATACTAAAGAAAAACAGAAAACTAAAAAATACTACCTATTTTCGATCGAACGAATTTCTCATGGAATGCCCCAAAAAATTAACGCTCGTCAATTTTTCTAATGGATTTCGATTTCTTAGATTTTAAGATCTTTTACAAAATTTTAAAAGGTTCAGAACATTAAAAAAAATTAATTGTTTATAAACAATTTATAAACAAATTATGAAAAAAATATTTTTTTTCACTTTCGAACTGTAAGTGGAAGTCAGTTTTATGCCTTATGATTTTATCCAAGGTACCCTTTAATCGGAAATTCAAAGATTTTAAAAAATTCTCTTATTCAGATTTTCATTTATTACGTTTTAAATATAATAGCCTAAAATACGCCTAAGATACACCAATCGTAACGTTATGTTCGAGATTATGTCAAAAAAATATTTTCATTCCTTCAAGCTTATCTTTCGAATAAGATGTGCTTTTACTGTTCACATGGAATTTGAAGGACAAATAAAGATTTTATGTTAGATTTATGGAATTCATAAATTTAAAAAATTGTTATACTTACTTTTAGTACTAAATATTATTATAACTTTTTAAACTTGGCTACTTCCTAAAATAAAGAATGGAATACATTTTAATATTAGCCTTACATTTTATTATTACAAATTAGACGCACGCACGTGCGCGCGCAATAACTTGCTAGTTTGAGAAATATAAGCTTTTATTTAAAAAGTGTTCAAAATTTTGATTTTGCAATTACTTTTGTAAGTTAGTAGAAACATTTTTAGGATCTAACATAATAATTTTTTTAATATTTCGATAAAAAATAAAAATCTTTTTTTTTTCTATGTGTGCTGATTTCACGAATTCTGATCCTGTTATTAGTTTGTTATTAGTAATTAATATTAATTAGCATGAAAAAGTTGCAAAAATGAAAAAAAGTTGTAAAAAGTTAACTCTATTGCTTAATTTGATAAAATGTTGAAATTATACAATAATAATTCGTTTAAACTTTGATAAAAAGTTGAAATTAAACATTAATAATTTGTTTAAATAAATTAGCAATTACATGAAACAATTGTTAAGTCTGTATTTATGCTATTTTATGAAAAGAGTGGTAAAGACTGTCAAGAAAATAGTAAAAAATATTTTCTAACGTTTTTTTTTTGAAATTTTTTTCTTTTTTGGGAGTGTTCTGAGAGGATCCATAAAAAATAGTTAATACATGGGATAGTTGGAATTAGAGTGACCTTTAAATATTTTTTAATAAAAAAAATGGGTTATTTTTTTCGATATAGATTAATCCTAGTCTGTGAGAGTATAACATTTTCAAATTTTCATTTTTGGACCGCCCTAATGTATACACCTATTACCGTTACATATATATATATTTAAAAAACGTAAAAACAGAAGTTTGTAAGTCGTGTCTATATTAAACAAAAATAAATCTTGATAGCTATCTACTTTAAAAAAATTAACTTCAATGATTATAAAAAAAACTATCTGGGGGGGGGGTAATTCCTAAATTGACGTCACACAAGGGGGGGTGAAGGCATTGTGTGACGATCTGCGATGTAAATAGGGTGGGGGGGGGGGGGGTTTGACAATAATCATCAAAATAGTCACGGTGAATTAAAAAAAAATTTTAATTTTGTTTTGTACCACCCGCAATTTTCTTGTAGATTTTTTTTCTAGAGGGTTATGACACAAGATTCAAAATCTGGTAACTAGCCGTTCTGAAGAAAACAGATTTTAAATTTTAAAAGTAGTTCCACAAGTGCTCTTTAAGTCATATTAGCAATAATAAATAAAATTTCTTATAAAAAACAAAAAGTTTATAGAACCGTTGTATGTATTCATAAAGCTATAAATAAAAAATTAGGCTTAAAGAAATTAACATTAAAATTTTATTTTTATGAAGGAGGGTTCTCATGGAAAAGTAGGAAAATAAACCTTTTAAATTTAATTTTTTTTATAAGTATCAATCTAAATCTGTTTATATATTAAAATTGAAGTATTTTGAAAAAGGAAAAAATTATTTGTACACCTAAAATATTATATTAATCGTTTGTCATAGTGCCGTAAAGTTGATTTTAAAAAATGAACGCGTTTTGAATAGCCGGAAACCTAAAAATCCAAAAAAAAACTTAAAATATACATGTGTGGACAGTCCGTATACTAGGAGTTTTACTTAAAACCAAAAAATAAAAAAATGGTGGGCTTTTGAATAAAAAATTCGAAAAAACAACGTTTTTTTCTTACTTAAAGTTGGCTGGGGGGGAGGGTGTTACTGAGGCAGTTTATCCTAGTATACGGATTGAAAACAGGTGTGCCTAACAAAATGCAAAATGATTTATATCAATTGCTTTCTTCGTTTACCGAAATAAACTATGATTTCGAAAAAAAACGCGTCTAAAGTTAAGGGTAACATTTTTAGTAAAGAAATAAGTAAAGCGAAATTTCATTTTTTATTTTACTTATTTTTAATGGCATTTATTTAGGGCGCTTCTGGAACCTTTTGCACGTTCTTTGTAACTCACGTTTTGATCAGACATCTTCGGAAACACACAATCGTCGCGAAATTGAATCGATGCGCGTTACGATAACCATCCAATGTAACGGATTTTCTCTTCTATTCTAAAAAGAACGGACGTTGTGGTTAACTTCAGACGTGTAACTCCATTTCCGAGTCTCCCATTGGTCAGTAGATATCAAACCTCACTATGGATAGTTTTCAGTTTCGATTTTTTGTTTTGCTGACGAATTAAAATCTTTTAATTAAATATTGTAACTTCAAGTTTATATTATAAAATTTCTTATAATGTTAGCAATCTAAAATAACAAAAAATTTTATTAAAATAATGAATACATAGAAATTAGCTTTGAGCTTGACTTCCCTATACGAGAACCCTTTCGACCAACTTTAGAGGTGTGACGCGTTTAATCGGGCTAGCAGATTTTCGATATTTTTTGTCAATAATAACATCGCAGTTTAGACGTTTATTTGTACTATTTTTCAATTTAATTAAAATTTTCGTTTATTGAATAATTGCATTTTATGAAATAATAATAAATTAAAAATAAATTAAATTGTAATAATTAAGGAGTGATAGTTAAGAAGTAACAGTGATTTTAGTGAAGTTGTTAAGGTTATAGTGTTTTGAGTGAAATAATGTTTTGTTTACATTGGCATTCGTTTCTGACAGGTGGGTAATGATAATAATATTAATCTTTTATTTATTTTTATTTTATTTGTAACTTATTTATCTGTTTTTTAGTTCTATTATTTAAATGTTATTTTTTTTCTTAAAGTATTATAATTATTTATGTCATTTAAGGTTTTGATATTTCTTTTTATTAGAATTCACGTGGTGATTGTCATCCGATTTTTTTTCGAAATGGTGAAACTGTTAAGTAATAATAATTTTAGTTCTTTATTTTGTTTTATTGTATATATTTATAATTCATTAAAATTTTAAGTTTCTGTAAAATAAAAATATTATACTTTCAAATTTAAGGTTATGTTTTTTGTTATTATACTTCGGTTAGGTAAAACAGTAGGATAAAATGACAAAATTTGGTTCAAATTGATTTGACCGCAATTTTAAACCAAATTAAAAAATTCTTCTTTCCTCTAACGCAGAACTAGATTCTTAAGAGATCTGTGAGAGTCGATTTTTTAATTATTGTTTTATAAATTTTTAATGTTAATGCAAAAAGTATCTAAAAATGATTTTTTACAATTTTTGATTTCTTTTGCACAACGATTTTTTTACATACTTAATAATGTATGCATTTGATGTTTGGGGGTGTCTTGGTAAGAAGCTGAGGATTGAAAGGCATTGTTTGGCATTTAAAAAAACAGTCGTTTGAATGCCTTTGAATGCCAATGAATCCCGTTTTTGTCCTAAATGCCATTTGATGCCCTCATTTGGTTATAACTCAACTTGGTTTAATCCCTTTCAATTCCTAAAAATATTGAAAATCATTTGAATGCCATTCAATGCCATAATAGAGATAAAGTGTTGAATTGAGTCAATGCCTTCCAATACCATACGTGGGAATGAAAAGTTGAATGCCATTCAATGCCACAACGGAGATAAAGTGTTGACTTAGTTAATGCCATCCAATGCTATTCGAGCATCCATTAGGTTTAATGCCGTTAAATCCCTGCGTCAGATTAAAAAGCACGCCATATGTTGCATTTCATACTTTGCAACGTGTCGTCACGGCATCGTCTCATTCTGCGTCGTTCGTTCTATTCTAACTAAATCGTGTTTTTTAAAGTAATAAAATAAGTAATTTCGTCTCTAACAATAACATTTGGCCTGTGAATAGTGAAAGCGTGAATGCAAACATAATGTTTTAAGTCATTTTGTCATTTTTCTTACATGTAAAACAAGGGAAGAAAATAACATTTAATCGTAAATTTTGTTTTTACATTTCATCCCTCTTATACTATAAAGTAAGTAAAGCTAAATTATTACATATTTTAAAGGAAAACTTCAAAATATTGATAATGATAATAGTCATAGTGGAACATAACCGTAAAAATATTCAGCATTCCATTGCAATGCCTACTAATGCGTTTGTAGTCATTTAAAGGCATTCGACCAAAAACGAGCTAATGCCAATGCCAATTAATGCGTTCGTAAGTATTTGAAGGCATTCACCCAAAAACGGGATTAAAAGGCATTGAAACGTTTCAATGTCGGCCTTCTTACCGGGGTGTCAATAGTAAAAAAGAAGTTTTTGCGCTTAAAAATTGTTATAAACGATTTATATAAATAATTATACTTTATTAATTTTCTTAAACAGTTTGCATTATAAACATTCATTAAGAAGAAAATAACAAGCGCGCCGCGGCGCGCGGGTCGATCTCGTATCTCAAAAAGTAACACTCGGATCGACTTAAACTTTTATGATGACATTTTTGACATGTTTAGGAGTAAATTTATGCAACAAAAAAATAATCGATTTTTCAAAGAGAAACCCCCCTTAAAACAGAGATAAATTTCGTACACTCAGTTGTGCGCGCGCACATACAAAAATCGATTGAAAACGATTAAAAACAATAGGAAAGAAATTTCTAATGTCCCCAATCGTGTTTCTTAATCGTGTCCTAACAATTGAGGACGATTGACTTTCTTATATATATATATTGAATCGTTCCCAATCTTGTTTTATCGATTGTATTGCACACGGGAAAATCATACGTAAATTTTTTCTTGATTTTGGTACTCGACTTTTAGATATAGGGCCAAAAGTCTATTAAGTAATAAATACTCATGCACAAAAATTTCAAAAAAAAATCGCTGAAATTTTCAATGACTGTCATAAAGACTTCAATTTGAGCAAAAAAATTATTATTTTTTATTTACACTAATGATAATATTATTTATTTAACAGTCACCCACACACAAGATGATTTAATACACTATACCGCATATACTATTAATATAATGTTAAAATGAATTTATTATTTAGAAATTTCGAACATATTTAACCTACAAACATAATGAACATCACACGCAAATCACGTACGCGAAACCGAAAACATAAACCAGTCAGTTATACTGTCACTATAGTGTCACTGGAAATGTTTTTTGTGTTCGTAGATATGACTTATATACCGACGAAACTTAGAGAAAGATATAAATAATAATCCTTTTCACGCACCATTTCACAATCACTGTTTTTATAAATTGTCAAATCAGGTATACTTGTTCATGACATTTCCCACAGCACACGTTTTATAATAAGCTTTCCTCAACTTTGCTAACCTTTACTTAAGTTTATAAACTTGCTGCAAACTTTCTGAAAGTTGAAAACACTTGAGGAAATATAACGATATTTTGTTCTGAAAGCACTTCTGGCTGCAAACAGCTGATAATACGCAGATGCTCACTGTGCATATAAGTTCAATCGTTCTCAATCGTGTTAAACTATACCTCAATTGGCGACAATTGCAAACGATTAGCTCTCAATCGTTCTGAATTGTGTTAAAATATATCCTAATTGGCGACAATTGGAAACGAATCCACATTTGTTAACTTACAATCGTTTTGAATTGTGGTCAATCGATTTTTTCTAGAAGGAAAGAATCATAGAAGGAATTTCTCTCTCTCCATTGCTAGTCAAAGCAATGCCCACACTCAGAGAAATACATGCTACGGGGTATCATCTAGATGCCCGGTAAGAAGCGTTGAATAGAGAACAATTTAAATTTCTTTGTTTTCACCTGAAAGTGCAGAATATTGTATTCTTTCGAACAGGCGAATTTTCCGTTTCTAAAAAACACTAACTGGGAATAGAATATTTGAAAAATTAATTCTCTTCAAGACGTATTTCTACTTTTTAATTCTCTGCTGATATACGTTTTTGCAACTTTTTTAATCTCTTTAATCGTAGTGTTTTTGAATTATACGGAAGCGAACATAATTTTATTTCAACCAAATTTTAAATTTAAGCATGAAACATCTATTATTTTCTTATATTAATTCTTTATAGAGAAATAGATATTCAGAAAAGCCAATTGACTTTTTGGTTCAATACGTTTGTCTTATGGAAAATTAGAAACGTGAATATGCTTCTAAATGTTATGATTTGACAATCACAGATTAAATAATATGTTGCCGGTATTATATGTGTTTAGGTTTTAAAATAAAACTACAGTTAAAGAATGTCGTGTATTTTTAATAGATTTTTCCGAATTAACTTTAAATTTCTTTTGTAATTAACTGATTATTTTACTACCTCAAGGTTCTAAAATTAATTAATTATAATTAAATTCGTGAATAAAATTTTTTTCGGTTATGTTAAATTGACATATGATATAGGTACATTGTAATATTGTAAAATGTCATTTAAAAATTACTTTTTGATTTTTTAATATTGACTCTAATTCAATAAAAGTAAAAAATACTTAGGCATTTTTATTGTAGTATTACATATTTATTTTTTACAGATTTATTATAATACTGATGAAAATTAAAAAGAATAGACATATTTCCATTTCAATCTCTATATTGGAATTTTCTAAATGGAAATTTCGCCTATTGAAGGGGATTCAGATTCTGAATTCTTTTCTATTCCTCTGCTCTTACCGGGTGGTACCAGATACCATATCTAATCTTAAATATACGGACAAGAATCTAGATGGTTCGGGATACCATCTGGATGGTACGGGATAGCATCTGATAGCATCTGGATGGTACAATGTAGCATCTCTGATGGTAGAGTGTAACATAACCTCTCTACCATCAAGGATAGTAAAGTTCTTACCATCTATTTCAGTCAGTGCATTTAAGTTTTCATTTGAGTCACGCAGTACTAGTGGAACGCTTGGCAACGTTGCATTTATACTTCCCCCTTTCTGTTTCGTGTCGTTTGCAATCGATATATACAATTAATATTACTTTCAACTTTCGCGACTTTTCTATACCTAACCTGTAAGAAGCAACGTTGTCAAGCGTTCTGCTATGTAACTACTGATTGATAAAATACGGTGTTTTTTTTTACCAAAATGATCTATTTTGAGTCTTCTAGTCAAGGTTTGATCAATGTTTTTGAAAGTAATATTAAATATTAGTTATTTAACTTTATGCATAAAAAGTTTAAGTAACATACGTTTACAACATTTCTTACAATTTGAGATAGAAGATCATGAAAATGCAGTTTCCCATAAGACAGCGTGTAAAATATTATAAAAGAAAATCGTCTTTAAGTTTTCTCATAATCGACAGAACCCTCTCAAAATGTAATTACCATCTTTTTGCACCATTATCTATCAGTACATCAAAATTCATAATAAAGTGTCTATTAATTCTGTTTGCGAGAGAACCTCCTTAAACCCACCGTGTACAGTGATCTGAATCTGTAATTTACTGTTCAAAAATCATAGTCCTGCGAGTGTCAGTTTCTAAAATAGGTTAGGGTGATTCTTGTAGGTTTTTTCGTGCTGAACACGAATCTGTTGTCCAAAATGGTCAATTACGTCAGGAATTTGAGTAATTCTAGGTCAAATGTCCCAAAAATGGCTATTTTTGTCATAATTGGAAATTTTTTCTGGAGAACCGAAATATTTTCATTAATTTTCTATAATAGCTTCATATAGTATGTATTGTCAGCTTTAAAACCCATTTTTAGAAATTAATTTCCAATGATTCTTAAAAAAGTTATAAATATTTGAATTTATGAGATTTAACCACATTAGCCCTCATGCGCACGAGTTTCTACCTAAAAAAACGTTTCCAAATGCATGCATTTTTCGGAATGATGGATTTTCATATAACTTAGTACCTTATGGTTTTTGGGCTTGCTGATTACAATTCTAAAGTCAGAATTATAAAATTCAAAATGGCGGATCCAATATGGAGGACGAATTTTTCAAAAATTTTTGGATTTTAATATAACTTGGTATAGGGGAGGCCGGGGCTAGTTGTAACAATTTTCAGAAAACTGTATATATTGGGAAATGTATCAAGTATTTTATAACTATTATTGCTTTTATCGATAAAGCAGTTATTCATGCAGCAAATCATAGCAAAAAAAATATTTAAAAGTACACCTTTTTTTTACAATTAATGTCTTTTAAAAAAAGTTAACTGTGTGCCCAATGGGGCACATTGTAACAATAATAAAATCAAACGAATTTCTTATTGTTCTCGAAAAATAAGTACCACAATAAGTTTTTTACAACGTCTTACTGTATTAAAACACTTTACCGTCTTTTAACTTGCCAATTAATAATAATATACCATAAAATCAAACCTGTTAAATTAATAATTTTTTATTTCTCATCAAATCTTATTTTTTTAAACTATTTCTTATCTATTTATGGCAAATTTGTGGATGAAAATCTTGAAATTATGTTTATTTTATTATTTACCCTACTGAAAAATCCTATATAGGATCTTACATAGGATCCTATATAGAATTCATATGGATTCCTATAGGTCGCCTATAGGGCAAGTCCTATATAGGATCCTATATGGACTCTCCTATAGGAATACATGTAGGATCTCATATGGGATCCTGCATAGGCGTCCCAAAAAATTTTTGTACACCCTCCTACATATGATCCTACGTAGGTTCCTATATAGGATCCTATATGGGAACCCATATAAGATCCTACATGGGTACCCCCAAAAAAAATTTTTGTACCCCTTCCTCATGCGCAGTCGTCCCATAAAAGATCCTATATACGATCCTATATGGGAACCTACGTAGGATCCTATGTAGGGGGGTGTACAAAAATTTTTTTGGGACGCCTATGTAGGATCCTATATGAGATTCTACATGTATTCCTATAGGAGAGTCCACATAGGATCCTATATAGGACGTGTCCTATAGGCGACCTATAGGAATCCACATAGATTCCTATGAGAATCCACATGGATTCCTATAGGACAATACCTATATAGGATCCTATATAGGATCCTACGTGGATTCTCATAGGAATCCATATGGATTCTATATAGGATCCTATGTAGGATCCTATATAGGATTTTTCCGTAGGGTAACATCGAAATCACCAATTTCAACTTAGGTAAGAAAACAATAAAAAAATTTATAATGTTTTATTAACTGTTTTAATTATAAAAATTAATAAATTAAGTCTTTATATTAAGTTGCAATGTAGCTGTAAGCAATATTTTTCCGATTTTGATGTTCTCACTTTTCCGTATCAAGTTTTAAAAGTTAGAACTCTTAATTTTTAATTATATTTAAGGTTATATTTGACACATAGAAGGAGCTGTGAGAAAAAGTATTGAATTGAATTGAATTTTTTCTTCCTTGCATTCTTTTTATTATAAATTCACAATTAGGAATTGAAATAAATTTAAAATATTAACATTATTTCATGCAATTTTACCAGGTAGTTACACAAATATAAACATTATGCTCGCGAAGCATGTTACAACTAACCCCAAGAAACTGTTACAACCTGCCCCAAAGCACGAAGTTTAGGTTAATTGAATTTTTTAATATTATTTTGTTATTTTCAGTAAAATTTAATATTGCATAGTAAAGACAGATGTATTTAGAATATCTATGCTCAAAATAGAGATAATAAAATAATATTATGTATTAAAAAATCAAAGTTCATGAATTTCATTTTTCCTTGTTTACCTGTCAAAACTGACGCATTTACAAAAAATCTCTTATTATGCTTTCTAGTAGCCTACTGGTAGTTTTTATCTATTCTCATGGTTCTAAAGATAAAAAATAGTCGAATACTTAAAGTCATAAAGTCAAATATACTGTGAAAATTGAGTGTTACTTCTTACCCCTGTTACAACTAGCCCCGGTCTCCCCTATTGAGGTTTTTGGAGTCGCTAATTACGAATCTGAAGTCCTAAATACAAAATTTAATATGGCGGACGAATATTGAAAAAATTGTTGGATTTTAATGTAAGTTGTTACCTTGGGGTTTTTGGGGTCGCTGATAACGAAACTGAAGTCAGAATTACAAAATTCAAAATGTCGGATCCAATATGGCAGATTAATTTTTAAAAAATTCTTTGATTTTAATGTAACTTGGTACATTGGGGTTTTTGAGTCGCTGATTACGAATCTGAAGTCCGAATTACAAAATTAAAAATGGCGGATCCAATATGGTGGACGAATATGTAAAAAAATTTTGGATATTAATATAACTTGGTATATTGGGGTTTTTTGAGTCGCTATTTATGAATCTGAAGTCCTTAAGGACGTTAGAACCCGAAAGCTGAGAGTGGCGTAGAAACACTTTTTCCTCCTTTATTCGAAAATTTCCCTTTTATGAATTTTTTTTAAAAACACTGGACACTTTCTCAAAAAAAAGGGCTATGGTAGACAAAAGTATTTGAGATAAAGAATTTTTTAAACCTTTGTTTTATGCAAACAAATGTGCCTGCAAGCGTCAAAATTTACTCCCGTTTTGACATTGCAAAATTATTCATAAAAGATGGCCGCCGCCATCTCGCTTGAGGCCCATGTCACGTAGCCCGTGCCCAGCTGACGAGCGGCGGCCATCTTTTACGGAAAATCTCGCAATGTCAAAACGGCAGTTAATTTTGACGCTCGTAGGCACATTTGTTTGCATAAAACAAATGTTTAAAAAATTCATTATCTCAAATACTTTTGTCTACTATAGCCCTTTTTTTGAAAAAGTGTCCAGTGTTTTTAAAAAAAAATCATAAAAGGGAAATTTTCGAGCAAAGGAGGAAAAAGTGTTTCTACGCTACTCTCAGCTTTCGAGTTCCAACGTCCTTAATACAAAATTCAATATAGCGGACGAATTTTAAAAAAACTTGATGGATTTTAATGTAACTTGTTACCTTGGGGTTTTTGGGGTCGCTGATAGCGAAACTGAAGTCAGAATTACAAATCTCAAAATGGCGGATCTAATATGGCGGATGAATTTTTAAAATATTTTTGGATTTTAATATAACTTGGTACATTGGGGTTTTTTATGTCGCTGATTACCAATTTGAATTCCGAATTACAAAATTAAAAATGGCGGATTCAATATGGCGGACGAATTATAAAAAATTTTTGGATTTTAATATATCTTGGAATTAAGGGTTTTTGGGGACGCTGTTTACCTGTGTGATTTCACTTTTTTAATTTTATAAAATGGGACAGGGTGGTTTTGTTGGTTTTTTGTGCTGAGAACGAATCTGACCTTGGAAATGTTTCAGCGCCTAAGTTTTTTTGCTAACTATGGCTCGAATGGTCAAAAAATGCCTATTTTAGCCATTTTTATGAATTTTTTTAGGAAACCAAATTTTTTTTAATTTCCAAAAGAATTTAAGGTCAGATTGTTCTCAGCACAAAAAACCTACAAGAACCACCCTACCCCAATTTAGAAACTGAAAAAAGTGAAATTTTACAGACAAACAGCGTCCCCAAAAACCCTTAATTCCAAGATATATTAAAATCCAACAATTTTTTTAAAATTCGTTTGCTATATTGAATCTGCTATTTTGAATTTTGTAATTCGGACTTTAGATTCGTAATCAGCGACTTCAAAAACCTCAATAAAGCAAGTTATACAGTGGAAACTCTCTATAACGAAACTCTCTATATGATAAAACTCTCTATAAGGTAAAAGTCAGTACCATTTGGTTGGTTTGTATTGAAATCCGTATATAGATACACTCTCTATAACGAAGTAGTCACTCTTTATAACGCAATTGTAACTTCCCGAAATAAAAATATTTTTCTCCCAACTTTGTTTCACTTGTGTACTTCTGTGTGCTATTGTTGCTGCTAATTAGTTTCTGATGGTATGTAGACAGATATGAATGTATTCGTTACTGTCGAAAATAAGTTTAGTCTCTGTTTGAGTTTAATAGAAGTTGAATGTGAGTATAATTTAACATGGCTTGCAAAAGAAAGAGTTTTTGTATTGTTAAAAAAGTTTCCATAATTCATGTAATAGAAAACTATGCAGAAATAGACGAGAGCCTTGTTACAACAAGTACTCTTTCAGATAACGATATTTTAAATTTATTTTTAAAAAATGACGATGAAGAAGAACAGCAGCAGTCAGAAGATATTGCAACACTGACTACCGAACAAGCTCTTGTTACAGCCAAAACATTACAAAAATTCTTTTTGTTTCATGAACATGGTTTTAAATTATCTCAAGAAATCGACAAAATAGTTAAACAAATCCAAATAAAATATTGGCATAGCAAGAAAAATCAAAGTAAAATTATAGACTATTATAAATAATTATTTTCATGTTCACAAAAACTTAACTTCATTTTCTGTAATTGTGTTTTTTGCTTTTATTAATAAAAATTTAATGTGAATTACTGTTTTTTTTGCTCACTCGATATAACGAAAACTTTCTATAACGAAACAAATTGCTCGGTCCCTTCAAATTCGCTATAGAGAGTTTTTTTTTTTATTAAAATCCAAGAATTTTTTAAAAATTCGTCTACCATATTGGATGCGCCATTTTGAATTTTATAATTCTGACTTTAGAATTGTAATCAGCAAGCCCAAAAACCATAAGGTACTAAGTTATATGAAAATCCATCATTCTGAAAAATGCATGCATTTGGAAACGTTTTTTTAGATAGAAAATCGTACGCAGGAGGGTTAATGAAATATGGTTAAATCTCATAAATTCAAATATTTATAACTTCTTTAAAAATCATCGTAAATTAATTTATAAAAATGGGTCTTAAGCCTGACAATACATACTATACGAAGCTAATATAGAAAATTAATGAAAAATTTTTGGTTCTTCAGAAAAAATTCCATTTTTGCCATTTTTAAGACAATTGCCCTAGAATTACTCAAAATCCTGACGTGATGGACCATTTTGGACAACAGATTCGTGTTGAGCGCGTAAAAACCTACAAGAATCCCAGTAACCCATTTTAGAAACTGAAAAAAGTGAGATTTTGCAGGCCTGTGTAATAGGGTGGTCCAAAAATACATGGGAAAAACAAAAAGTTGAAAATGTTTTGCTCTCACCCCCTAGGATTGTTCTATATCGAAAAAAAAATTACCCATATTTTTTTGTTTTTGTTTTTTTTAATATTTAGAGGTCGCTCAAAGTGCTCAAAGTTTCCCATGCAAAATGCATGGAAAAAAAAAACTTTTTCGTAGAATTGATATAAAATCCATGAAAATTAATATTTCTTGATCGGATAATGCTGCTTCTCTTCAGAAGAGTTCAAAAAACAAGATCCAATAATTTATTAAACAATTTTTTATTATTAACTATTTTTTAAAGGTCCCTAAAAACCCCGTAATTTACGTTCTTTTCATTTTACGGGGTTTTTTAGGGACCTTTAAAAAATAGTTAATAATAAAAAATTGTTTAATAAATTATTGGATCTTGTTTTTTGAACTCTCCTGAAGAGAAGCAGCATTATCCGATCAAGAAATATTAATTTTCATGGATTTTATATCAATTCTACGAAAAATTTTTTTTTTCCCATGCATTTTGCATGGGAAACTTTGAGCTCTTTGAGCGACCTCTAAATATTAAAAAAAATAAAAACAAAAAAATATGGGTAATTTTTTTTTCAATATAGAACAATCTTGGGGGGTGAGAGCATAATATTTTTAACTTTTTTGTTTTTGGACCACCCTACTGTGTAATCAACCGAATTAAAGGTTCTTTTTTTTAATTTAAAGTTTAATAAATTCCTAACAACTCTGTGGTTGCTGATTGTTTAAAAAAAATTTATTTAATTGTTATTAACCTCGAAAGTTAATAAATAAATAAAATTTGTTCTTTTTTTATTACTTTTGGTGAACCTTATTTATTGGTATTTGTTTAAGTTTTCATGAATTTATTTCTTGTTAATGCAGATTGTATTACTGAGAGAAATAGATGGTAAGAATTTTACTATCTTTGATGGTAGAAAGGTTATGTTACACGCTACCATCAGAGATGCTACCCTGTAGCATCTATTTCTCTCAGTGAAGAAGTAATTTAATTCTTAGTCTCTTTATTGTCAATAATTATAACAGTAACATTTTTTTTATGAATTATGTACCTGCGATAAAAAATAGCAATTAATGTTTTCAGCTGTTTGATGACACAAAATTATTTATTTTCACTGAGAATATAGTATTTATTTATCCAGTATTGTCTTGTTGTCAACAATTTTATAAACAAATTAATTTCTTTTTATTTCAAAGATGTCTAATTACATGTATATTAGTTATTAACTTTCGAGGTTAATAACAATTAAACAAAATTTTCTTTTTAAAATATAAAAACATTTTTTATTCGAAGTATCCAATTTGTTGGCCTCCTCTATATATATATATATATATATATATATATATATATATATATATATATTTATAAGCATATTAAAACTACTCTGGATTACTTCGAAAATAATTAATTAGCCTGTTTACATAACATTCAACTGATGATTATTATCATCAGTTTATCTTGTCATCTACTAGTATCCTGATAAATCTCTCCCACAACCCCCCCCCCCCCCCTCCACCTACTGACCAGCATACCCACCCAGTAAAAAATAATTTATTGGAACTTGGGCAAAGGGAACTGGAACTTTGAAAGTTCCAGTTCCTTTCGTTGTATTTAAGGAATTGGAACTTTCAGAATTTTTAAATCTGAAAAACCAGTTAAAGGAGGGTTTAAAAAGTAGAAAAACAACTTAGGTGCTGATATTTGTCAATTATTGTCCCTTAGCTGAGGTTAGATACGTTTTTTAAGTAAAAAAACTAATTTATTAAATAATTTGTGTGAGACGTAGGACTGTTTACCAACAGTCGGTAAATTTGAATATGAAATTACGAAACATGTTTATTTTAGAAAATAAATAGTTTTATAACTTATAAAAAAACGTAGGAAAATTATAAAAATTACAATAATTTATAATAATGATAAGTATTGTTTTAAAGTAAGAATACTATGTAGTAGTTTTAGAATTATTGTCAACTTGTATGCGCGCCTAAATCCTAGCAGAGAGAACCCCTATTAATATCTTTTTTCGTTTCAGGCCTGTCTCATGGGCTGTGTTATGTAAAAATTGCATTTAAAAAATTGTTTCATTTTTTATTAATGAAAAGAAGAAACATATTAATTTAACATTAAAAAAAAATTATTTAAATTATGGAATAAACAAAATATTTTTTTTTGTATTACTAAGTATAAAAAAAATTTTATTTAAGCAATTTATGTAAAGTTTCCAATTTTTTTTATAGATTAAATTTATAAATATTTCTTAAAACTCAATATTATTATTTTTTTATTATGGAAATCATATATATCATAATCAGTAATAATAAACAAATTTATTTAACAAAAATATACCAAATTCTTTGCTATTATAATTTGACAATCATCATACATGTCTAAAAAAAAGGACAATAGAAAAATTTTTTTATATTTATTTTTTAACAGTTAACACTTTATTTTACTTCAGTTTGACGGCTTCAATTAAAAAAAAATTACATTTAATTGAAATTTTTAATTCAATTAAAAAAGTAGTAGAAAGAAAAATTTTAATCGTTTACTTTCTTTAACTTGAAATATGTTTTTGAATTTTCTTGAAAGAAAATGGTCACATAATTATAAAAAGTCGTTTACATTGCCGTATGAATTATCGTGTTCGTAATATACCTAATAATATAATATACCTTTTAAATTCAAATTTTTTCTTTTATTTTAAAATTAAAATAATTTAGATTGAGTACCTAGAAATTAAATTGTATATATGATTTCCATAATAAAAAAAGAATAATATTGAATTTTAAGAAATATTTATAAATTTAATCTATAAAAAAATTGGAAACTTTACATAAACTTAAAATAAAATTTTTTTCATGCTTAGTAATACAAAAAAAAATATTTTGTTTATTCCATAATTTAAATAATTTTTTTTTAATGTTAAATTAATGTTTCTTCTTTTCATTAATAAAAAAAAAACAATTTTTTAAATGCAAATTTTACATAACACAACCCATGAGACAGGCCTGAAACGAAAAAAGATATTAATAGGGGTTCTCTCTGCTAGGATTTAGGCGCGCATACAAGTTGACAATAATTCTAAAACTACTACATAGTATTCTTACTTTAAAACAATACTTATCATTATTATAAATTATTGTAATTTTTATAATTTTCCTACGTTTTTTATAAGTTATAAAACTATTTATTTTCTAAAATAAACATGTTTCATAATTTCATATTCAAATTTACCGACTGTTGGTAAACAGTCCTACGTCTCACACAAATTATTTAATAAATTAGTTTTTTTACTTAAAAAACGTATCTAACCTCAGCTAAGGGACAATAATTGACAAATATCAGCACCTAAGTTGTTTTTCTACTTTTTAAACCCTCCTTTAACTGGTTTTTCAGATTTTTCCAATAAATTATTTTTTACTGGGCACCCATCTCTTTTATAGGTGGAGCGACTGCTCCACTTTGATACATTGTTGAGCGCCACTGGATTTACTTATCACACACGTACTTACTTAAATTTATTTATCTGCTTTTCCTAAAGATAAAGAAGGACGACATTTCTCAGATACATATTACTTTAGACAATTCTTAAATAAAGAAACAATACCGTGTCGGTGCGGTATTATTTATGAGGGTTCGTCATAAGTCGACCCTTTTGCAGGAAAAAATTTTTTCCGAATGTTTGGAAATTTTTCCGGATGGTTCGGGAACTTTGCTTACCGAACTTTTAGGTAATTTTACCGAAAACATTTCTTACAGTGTAAGCTTTATCAAATCGTGAGAGAACCATTTTGGAAAAGTAGAATTAACAAAATATATTTGACGTACAGAACTAGAAAAAACAAAATAAACTTCTGAGTAAAAAATAGTGATCATGCTATCTATAATATCAAAAGTATCTAATGACTCGTCATTAAAAGTTCTAGAGCTTAAAGCTTCAATCTGAGTCGAGAACAAAAGATTCCAATCAATACAACTTAGATGCAGGTTTTATTAGTGCATAATCTGCATTTTTGAAATCGAGATTAAAAAAATGATTTGACAGTTCCTCGACAATGTTTTCTTTTGGGTGAATTAAATTCATATAGAAGCGCAGGGTGATATTTATCGCAAGATAAATATCACACGTTTATTCAGTTATTATCTTTGATTTTCGGTTTATATTCTTTAAACAACTTATATTCATATGTTCTTATGTTTATATTATAAACATAAGAGTGTATAAATATAAGTTTTTTTGCATACATAAAAAATTACAACAGACATTAATAATCCAGAAATAGTCATGACGCCATTTTGCTCATTTTTACAGCTCTGGGCCACTTCACGCATGACGCCAATTTTGGCGTCATACCGCCGAAGTGGTTAATCGCTATCAATACTCCAACTCCCCGAGAACGGTCACTTGTTAAGTGCCTTCTGTCACACCTGTAAATGGTAGAGGGAAGAGTGGCCATCAATGTACCAGTTTTTTTCAATGAACCATTTCAATTTTCTCAGAAACAATTAAATAAAAATTCTACTAATTTTAAATATAAATGAAGTTTGCATAAACACACTACGTCCGTAAATTTGAGACGTGTGGATTTATTCTTTACAGAGATAACTGAAAAAAACTGTTTTTGATGTACTGAAGAAAAAATTTACCTAAAATACAAACACGTTTTTTAATTGAAATAAGGACATTTAAAAATAAATGTACTTACGATTTATTTTGTTTTGGGTCTTAACTACAATATTCTAATGAGATAAAGATTTTGAAATATTGGATTAAGTTATAAAAAACCATTTTTATTGCAAATTTCATGTTGATTCAATGTACCGGGGAACAATGAACCACCTGGAATTTCAGTGTATTTTCGATTTCCAGAGTGGTACGCCTGATTATAAAACTAGGCATGCGTACAGCATGTTACAGCGATAGTTATCAGTACCTTTCTCAACATAGCAAAACTAAAATACCATTTTAGCTAGTTAACTTAAATTTGAGGTATATTTATGTTATACATTATCAATTAATAAGTGTTAAGTAATAATTTTTTGTAGTATTTGATAGAAAATAAGTTTTTTACAAAGTGAAAATTGCAATATTATTATTGTTGAACATTTTTAGTGTTTTTATAGAGGTGGTTCATTGTGTACCCAGGTTGTTGAAAATGAAAATAGCTTGTTAGTTTAGAAAAATCCTAAATTTTATTATTTAATCAAAATAAATCGTGTATAATATGTGTGCATTACCTAGAGAAGTGTTGTAGTCTTATATTGATGCAAAGAAGTGCTTGAAATTGGTAAAATTCAATAAGTACTATGACCTTGAAAAAAACCCGGTACATTGATTGCCGCTCTCCCCTATGTAGTTGTCGAAACCCTACTCGGAATTAATAACATTATTAGATAGTCAAGTTTCTGACAAAATAATGACATCAGCAGAAACTGAGGGAATTACTTTCCTTAAGTCCGATAACTTGGTACGTAAACCCCTAACATTCTGGTAGTAAACATCAAAATATACATACTTGATGACACTTTCAGAACACCCGTTACTAACTACTAAATCTTCCTGCGATACTTGACGAAAATTAGGACCTTGCTCTAGGAAGTGGTGACATCTCGAGGATGATGCTGATCCAATGGCTTGCGAACTTGACCAGTCTCTGGAACTTCTTGTTTGTACACGATTCTAATGTTGCGTTCTCCTCCCGCAATTCTGGATTAATTCCCGTTTAAAGTTTTAATACATCTGCTGTTGAGTAGGTGTATTGTCCGGTACAATTACAAGGTTCAATTGAGCATATGCGTCCGATGACTTGATCTTTCTCACCGACGTCAATATTTTTGAGACCATTTCCATGGTCGGACATATCTCGGTTTTGTTCTGGACTGCGAAAATGCACCCAAGCGAGTGACTTGTTAAATTTTCATTTTGTCGACACAAAAACAACACGATTTTGTATTTTCTTTTATTATTTTGTATAATAACGAAAACACATCACAGTCCGCGTACCATGCGACAAACACTACACTACCCGACACTCGAACCACGACGAAGAGGTCAATGTAGAGGATTCGGACGGTCGATGTCGTGATCGTTGGCCTGCTGATCGAACCTTGTTGTCATCTGGCTAAGCAGACGACGCGAGGTGACAGTTAATTCTGAAAGTGACCACCAGGATCAGCAGCAGACGGACAGGAACAGCAAACTACGGACACCAAACGGCAAGCGCATGAACCAACGTTGCGTGCGCCGGGCCCTGGAGAGCTCAGTGTGTGCTGAGACTTGAACACAGTTACTACTTTTGTGCTTTCTGGTGAACGAAAATTACGGACACCAGACCGGTCTCCTGCCTCAGACAGAAACAACTGGAGCTGGTTTAACTGATTCTATTTTGAATGAGTTACGTTCATGTGGTTTCGATTTAAATAATTGCAGAGGACAGGGATATGACCATGGAGCCAACATGAAAGGAAAACACGTTGGTGTTTAAAAACAATTTCTCAAGAAAATCCCTTAGCTTTTTTGCTGTCATGCGGATGTCATAATAATAATTTAATAATTTGTGACGCAGCACTGTCCTCTCTAAAATCTGTTTTCTTATTTTAAATTTTGCAAAAATTATTTACTTCATTTTCAGCATCGACACACAGGTAAAAAATATTAAATGATTACTTGAAAAAAAAATACTCTAAAAAAATTGAATGATATTCGTTGGGAGGCCAGAATTAATAGTATAAAAGCATTGAGATACAGTAGCGTATCTAGAGGGGGGGGGGGGGTAGAGTGGGCAGTCACCCCGGGCGCCAACCTCGAGTCCAATGCATTTGGGGGCGGCAAATCGAAGAAATAATTTTCAATAAAAGGAGGCAAAAAATACCTTTTGCCCCGGGAGCCAACAATGCTCAGTACGCCACTGTTGAGACATCAATACTGTGATGCAGATGAAGCTATAGTAGCTCTTGCAAAAGAAACAGAAAAAAGTGATCCATTAACGTCGTACGAAACAACTACACTTGGAGAAAATTGGACTTTCGAGATTTTACTTGGAGATTTTATCAGATGCCGATCTCGTTAAATTTACAGAGTTGTTAAAAAGCTGTTGTAGTTTTATTTAAGACTATAGAGAAACTAGATTTGAAAAAACTATTGCAGCAGCTACAGATATAGCAGCTGAATTAGGTAAAGAGCCCAAATTTCAACCAATAAAACGAATAAGACGTATTAAGCGCCATTTCGATGAAAAAGCTGGGGATAAACCTATCAAAAATGCTAAAAAATCCTTTCAAGTGAATTGAAGAATTAACATCCTTAAATGAAAGATTTAAACAGCTTTATGATTTGACGGGAACTTGAGATTTTTATTTGATTTGAAAAATTTACCAAAGAAAGAAGAGCTTTTTAAGTATTGTGCTGACTTGCAAATAAAACTAAAAGTTGGCAGTGAATCAGATAAAGATGGAGCTCTACTGTGTGACCAACTTTTGAGTTTGCAAAGTTTTCTACGCGACCAACAAGTAACATCGCATATTGAAGTTTTGAATTTTATTTAACATTTAAACATCCAGAAATTATATCCTAATGTATGGATAGCATTGCGCATACTACTGACAATATATCAAACTTGTTTGTTTGTATTTCTTAAAAACGGAAAAAAATTTGTCAATTCAGTTTACAATTTCCCAGTTTACAATTTCCCAGTGCAAATAAGTTTATTTGTATCACATAATCTTTAAAATAATACAAAAGTTAACACTAAACTTTTAAAAGTGTTTTTTGAAAATGTCAAATCAACATAACCTTTAAATATATGACTGCCACAACTAGGTCATTTACCGTAACCACTACCCAAGTAGTACGTAATATTACATGAGTATCACTGTGATATTACATTCAATATTAGTAATATGACGGGTTGATGTTACTGTAATATTACCGTGACATTAAAATGTCCGCGTCAAGGTAATATTACAGGGTAATGTTGAGGTAATATTACATAGTAATATTACCAAGTAATATTGAGTTAACATTACAGTAATATTACAAATATGTAGTAAAATATGAAGCAGACTTTCTATAATATATTCTAAGAGCTAAGTAGCCGAGTGGTTTAAGGCGCCAACCGTCTTGGTCAGCTTACAAGGGTTCAAGACTCAGCGCTCCAAATTTTTTCTATATTATATTTAATTGTAATATTACTTCAATGTCACTGTAATATTAATGTAATATTACTTTGTAACATTACTGTAATATTACTTTGTAATATTACCTTGACGCGGACATTTTAATGTCACGGTAATATTACTGTAACATCAACCTGTAATATTACCAATATTGAATGTAATATTCCTGCGATACTCACGTAATATTACGTGCTACTTGGGTAATGTTTAAGAGATAGAAAATCTTAATATTTCCTAAACTAAAATTGATTAAAACTTATTTAAGTTCATCATTGCCACAAGCAAAACTCAGTGGTCTGGCAATGTTATTTATTGAAAATTAAATTGCTGATGATATTGACTACTCCTCATTAATAAAAGAGATCGCCAACAAAAAGGCTCGAAAACTTAAATTTTATTAAGTTATGTATTTATATTTCCTCTGTATTACAAAATAAACGTATATTATTTAAGGGGAGGTTCTAGTCCAAATCGACGAAAAAAATTATTTTTTTTATTGCTTTATTTTTATTCTTAGGGTCTTGAAAATGTGTATGCAAAAGGATATTCCTCTATCTAATTTATTTTACGAGTTATAGCATATTAGACAAAAAAGTGCGTCTGCCGAAAAACAAGTAAAAACGCGCGCTCGCACCGCCTATTAAGTGGTGTGTTTCAAAACATACCGAAAATCAGTGCTTAAGTTCAGCAAAAAATGCTCTTCGAGGATGAGAAAGGAACCTTATATGGTCCTGGAATAGCTTATTGGAAGTAAAATTAAAAAAACAAACATTACATACGATTTTTCCTTCGTCAAACTCTAAACGCGTTTTTCTCTAAACACCTTTTTTTGCGCGCGGGGCACGATTCACCTTCAACGGCTGAACCGATTTCGATGTTTGACGGCTCAAATTAAAGCTTATTCAATTTAGGGGGCCACTAGGTTGCGTTTTTTTTTAAAAAAAATTTTTGTTATTGTTTATTTTACGATAAAGCAACAAAAAAAGGGGAAAAAATAGGTTTTTCTTTTTCAAATGACCCCAATTTTTTTTAAAGGGTCTTTTTAAAAATCGGAGATTCATATGGCTCCCCAAATTTTATCTAGTTTAAGAATATTTTTGGTTTTTTCAGTTCAGATTATTTGGAAGGGCTGTAGAGTGCCCCGCGCACTTGGACTCCCGCCACGCAAGACTTTCTTCAGAGAGGGCTGGAGCCGCCATTTTTATATATTTTTCCTTGAAAAAATTTTGTAAAATTTTTCAAATCTATACTAATAAATATAATAAGAAGTTATTTCAAAAAATAATTGCGTTAACTCAAAAAAAAAATCCTAAAATTACGTTAGTTTTCGGGACTTTGGACTAGAACCTCCCCTTAATTTTGTTAACAAATTAAACTTTTTATTAATTATTTTACTTAATTTTGAAGGTTAAATATTTAAATAAAATGCGTCATGGAGTGTTTAGTTATAAGGGGAGTCAGCAAAATTGAACTTCGCCCGTGGCGCAGAAAGTGCTAAAGCCGGCTCTGTTTAAAAGTGTTGTAAATTCTAATTCAAAATTTGTATTTTTTTTTAAACAAATATTTAGATGTCAAAATTTGATCTTTTTGATCTTTTTCTAATCACATTTCTTAACCTTCGCGCTACCAAAGACTTTTTATATACGGGGGTTGCAGGTATTGCAAACGTTTGTTTATTTGAATATTACAAAAGAAACTTAATGTACTTGTTTCAAAAATCAAATTATAGAGAACGTAATAAAACTTCCAACAAAAAATGTTTAATGTTCAACACGTATTTCTACAAAATATAAAATTAATTTACGGATTATCTTCTGAGATATGATTATTTGAAAGTCACTATTTTTACACAGGTATAGGTTAAAAGATATCTTTTTGGATATAATTTTTTTAATATCCAATAGATAAATCATACGGATCAAGTGGAAAAATTAGATTTAAATAATTAAAAGTTTGTAGATTATATACAGGCCCGACGAGAGGAGGGGGGTCAGCAAGGGCTTTTCCCCCGGGGCCCGGGTCTCGTTGGGGCCCTCCTCCAAAAATCGGCTACTAAAAAAAAAAAAAATATCCATAGAAGCTGGCTCTCTACGGCCCTGATTATATAAATTGTAATTTTAATTTATTTAACCGCAAGATAAGACTGTTGTTGCCGAACGTTTTTGCGAAATTATTCCTGATATTCCTGATTTTCTAATACAAAAACGATCTTTTATGTAAAAAACAAATTTGTTATATTGATTTTCAAAAGAATTGTTGCAAAAAAATGTCAGAATAACTATTTTATTTTTGTTAAACACTTAAAAAGAAAATTGTGATTTTGGTTAGATTGTAAACTAGAGTGTTTTTTTTTCGACCTGAAACTCAACTTTGGTGTTCGTAACATCTGTTGAATATATATTTATTTTTTTAATTTACTCATTGATTATTAAAAAATTGAGTATTAAAAAAGAAAGGCTTTTTTACAATTCCCTTTTTTTCTTTAATATATGATCTAATACATTATTTTTTATAAAGCTGTCTTTATATCGTCGCCTGGGTATTCAGAGTAGTGCTGAAAACTCTGCTATTCCAGCAAACATGTGAAGAACATGCCATTTCTGAAATCGCATTTTTTTCCCTCTTTTTAAGTTGAAATTATTAAGACAAGAAGATCGTTAATGACAGTTATTTTTCTCTTAAGTTAAACTTGAATATTTAATAATTAACTTTAGAGCATAAGTTTTCATTATTTAAATGATATTGTTATATTTTTTCCAAGCTAAAATAAGGGAAAAATTGTGATATCCGAAATGGCATGTTCTTCAACTGTTATCTGGAATGGCGCAGTTTTCAGCACTACTCTGAATTGGCGTAGTTCTTCACCTAAGCGACGATATCTGAAAGGATTTATTTTCAAATTTTCCTTTTTAACCTCTTTGTTTGACATTTGTAAACATTTAAAGTTTACTATAAGTTCAAAAAAATTGAAGGTAATTTTGAAGTTAACCACTTTAAAAAAGCAACAATGCACGATAAACTAATTGATAATTACAACGGTAATCAAATAATTTATATTTTTCACACTTATGTTTGTTTAATTAGTTTTTCATGTTGAAAGTTTATCATTTAAGTTTAAAAGATGTTTTGAATATTTATTGACTAAATCTAAATCTAGTTCTGATTACCTTTTCATCTAAAAAGTAAATTTGCTTATATAACTACGCTAAATTCTTTAAAATTGTTTACTGTAATTATTGGATGTCAATAAATAATATATTTTGTGTAACACCCGCAAGTAAAGTATACCATTTATCATGCGTCCAAAGAGAACGCAAAATAGGTCTTTTCTGCACAAGTGCAGCAAAGTAAATTTTGCTGTTCTCTTAGCCAAAAACTGTACAGAAAAGTATATTTTGTTGTACTCTTTGACAAAATTGTTAAGGAAAGTGTACTTTAAGTACATTTTGACAAAAAAATGTGCATATTTTTGCCATAATAATTTTCCGAGACCAGAAATTCAGCGAAAACTGTGCGACAAAAATTACGCTTTTTCTAAATTACGCGTATCTCTCTAATTAGTGCTTTTCCCTGAACAGGCGTTACACAAAGTATCATGTGCACCACGAACGAAAGTGCATTTTCCGTCATCGTGCAAATTGCTGCATTCGTTTGCTCGAGCAGCAAATTTTGCACTCATCGGAAAATAGCTGCTTTCGATACTTGGTGCACAATGTACTATTTTGTACAACCTCTCATTAAAAACACGACTTTTACGCACAGTGTTCGTAAAAAGTACTTTTTCGCACAAGCATGTGCGTTAAAAGTCGAGTTTCTAACTGAAGAGAGTACCAAAAATAAAGTGTGAGGCACTGGGGCAATAGGTCAATCTCGATTTTTTGCGCCCTTGTCACACGAATAACTATTGGTAATATTACGATGTACTTTTCAAATGTTAATCTATTTATTATTGCAAATTTATGACATTTCTAAAGTAAACAGTAAAAAAAAATCCCTGGCAACCGGATCTTTTACACATTCAGGACCACATTCTGTCGCTACTTCTACCAAAATATGAAACACCCATATTCACTATGATTGGTCCTTCAAATCTCAAGGTTACGCAAAACTTCAGCAACATCACACTATTTTCATGGATATGTTGAATTGCAGGAAGTAACAAAACTTTTATTTAACAATGATTTTTTTATTTTTGTTTATTCTAACAAGTTAAACTTTTAAAATTTTCTTGTAATTGAATTTTATACTTTTAATAGAGCACTATCAGATTTACATTTTTAATAAATTAAGTTACCTCAAAATATAAATGTTGACAGTTTCATTGACATTCATTACAAGTTGAGGTGGTTGACACTTTAACATCATTAAACAAATAATAAAAGGCAGGGTTAACTGGAGCGCGATAAAACAAAATGGTCCAAGATAATTTATGTAAGGAATTGAGAGTTGACTGAATGTAAGACAACTTTGTATATGGGTATTTTTCTAGAACTTTTAAACTTTATGTTGTCGCTCATTATACCTTAAAAATTGTAAAAATAATTTTGCAACACCATATTTCAACAAATTTTTGTTCGTTTTACATATTCCAAGTGTTAAAAAATCATTATAATAATGTAGAAAACATTGAGAGTAAAGAAAAAAGGTGAATTTGACTGTTACTGATATGTGTGACACTAACTATATTTTTGCAATTTAAGCATGATAGTTTTTAGCAATCATTTTTATGGTTTGTAACTTTCAGTAGAAGTATATGGGAGTGTAAGCAATTGAAAAGTCCTTGAGACAATGATGTGCCTTACCTAAGAATAAAATTATATACCTTCAAACTTGTGCGACAATTTTTTTTAAGATTTTAAAATTTTTTAATCAACTTAAGATAACTTTTTTCACATTGGTTTTTAAGTAACCAAACAACGGGAGCTCTATTATAGAGCTCATTGCTTAACTTTTTGCGAGAAGAGAATTTTTTGAATCGAATTAAACAAACGACGAGCAATGAATTTGTTGAAATTTTCACAGTATTCCCAATTTAACCTTTGAATTCTGTCATGAGGTTTGTATAAATAATTAATTAATTAATAATTATGAATAAAGATCGAGAAATAAAATTATTAATTAAACGAGAAAAAATGCAGCAGAAACGAAAGTTGACAGGAGATAAAAAAGGTGTTGAGATCGCAAAACTAAAAACATTGAATGAAATTGAAGCGATACCTCGTCATGTAAAATGTTATTTTTAATAGATATTTTAGTTTGTATACGTGTTAGAAATTATAGATGGAATCCTTCCTACGATTGAAAAATTGAATAAGTAATAATCGAGTAAGAGGGGAGATTTTGAGATTCGGAGGTATTGACGATTCTCGTAGCGAAGCTAAATTTCTATTAATTAGTCAGTTATGAGCTGTTGAATTGAGATAATAATAACAATTATGCTCCACACTCTAAGAACAATTCATGTGTTCTAGAGGTATGTAATTTTCTTATAGTGTTAAAGTGAATTTTTTACTGTACATATAAAAAGTAGTTTATAATAAGTTATTTAATTTTTTTTGTAGTGGGGTGTTTTATTCTGGTTTTGATTTTAATATCAATTATCTACATTTATGACGCCAAATTCTGTTGGAGTCAATTTTTTGGAGAGTACGATGTTCTGATGATTAAAAAGTCTCAAGGCTGAGATGCAGGTATTTCTAACTGATCCCCAAGAATCCTGTTACGGACAAAAGCACAGAGGCCGTTGTTAAAATCTCAGAATAGTACATCTTCACTTTTAAAAAAGTTATTTTAATTGTATAAATCTATTTGATCGTTTATTCTCATATGCTCATAATTGATTAATAATTTTGAATATACTAATGACTAATTTTATCATCCTATTTGTTATTTTATGTATTTTTTCATTTGACTTAAATATTGTTATTTAAGTTATAAGCGTTATTTTCTTTTTATTTAAATTATTTTGATTGTTAAAATTGCGTGACTATAGTTTATGTGAATGTTGAAATGTTAATAGTGTATTATTATATGATTATGGACGGAATATAATATTTTGACTAAATTTATTTATTTCATTGTGTTTATATTTTTGATCGTCCTCTATTATTCGATTGCTTTTTTTTACATTTATGAAAATCAATTTTCTTATTTAATTTTTATTTTAATTTCAGCGAATAATTAAATTTATGTACAATTACACTAGTTTACAAATTTTCAAAAATTTTTTGATCCACAACATTTGACTCTCATTTCCCATGTAAAATGATCCGCTGAATCCGAAAATGAAGCCCAAAGTTAAGAAAGTAGAACAGTTTTTAATATATTCTTGTTTTTTCATATTTTTCGTTACGAAAAATTTTTTTTTCACTAAAATGTAAATATCTTCGGTTCCAGTAGACGGATTTTTATTCATTTTTTTTAAATTAAAGGTTACTAAATTTTCAATCAACCATTTGTACAATATTTTTTAATCCAAACATTCCCTTAAACGCTATTGATGATTATATCGAAAATTTTACTTCAAATTTACAAAAATTTGGAATAAAGACTGGATTCTATTATTGATTGCGCTAAAATAAAATTTTTTAAAAGCTGATTCATTATTGGTCATTGAAGTCTGATTTATTACGATGAAAATTAGCGGTTATTTAACAAATTCGGTTGAAAAATACCAAAGTTATAAGCATTTCAGTAAAAATGTGTAAATTTGATTTTTTCGCCTATTTTCAGTATTTTTGCTTCTGCTTTACATTATAATCTTTGTTTTCTTTACAGTCACTTAGAAAATATTTTAGTGGATGTCACTACGAGCTAAGTAACAATTACAAAACATTTTTGTCGATCTTCGACAGACTAAACAAATGGTACATTTAACTAGAAGTTTATGAGATGTACTTAACGATTAGTAAATCTGAGATCAATGAGTTGTGTTACTTTTGAGATGTTAAGTAAAATTCACTCAAATTCACTTAATTAATAGGGTGTTGTGGGGTGTTGTGCAACACCTTCGATTTCTGATCTACATTTCGATATTGGACAGAACCGAATACTGTCATCTGTTTGTGTTCACAGTAACTTGTTCTTGATGTATAACACATGAGACAGCACGCACACTAGTTTGCTGAACGTAAAGCGAATTAAATTTCTGGAGTTCAAAGTGTTTTTCGCTTTTGACATTTATAGCACTTGCGTGAATTGTTTTAAATTATTTTGTAGTTAAATTTGTTTATATTGTTGGTTTTTTAAGTGTCTTTTAATATCCAAAATGATTTTGTGATTTCCTTACATTGTGTTGCTGCCACACCAATCTGCTCAAAATGTCCTATTTGGGGTGATGTGCAATACACATTTTTATCTAGTATATCGCTATTTTATGGTTAAATATGTATATATAAAGAGGTTTAGTGCATTTTACAATGTTTTTAGTCAGTATGCTACGAAAATAAAAGAATAAATCAAAAATCAAATACAACAATTTTTTTCTCTATATTAAAATTTCCACTTTTCAGAGGTTAACTATATCGTAGTAAAAATTTTTTTTCTGTCGGATTTCGATTAATTTGCATTAAAGAATTCTAAATGAGGCGATGATGGGTGACTTTTGTTGGTTTCTCATTAGAGAAACTCAAACTGAGCATAAAAGAAGGCCAAAATCAAGCACAAGCCACTTTTAATACGTGAGAAAATTTTATATTAACATTACAGGCAATAAAATCAAGTTAATCATGAAAATATCTAAAAATCGTAATTTTGCATTTTTTCCCGAAAAGCTTATAACTTTGATATTTTTCAACCGAATTTGTTAAATAACCGCTCATTTTTATCGTAATAGATCAGACTTTAATGACCAATAATGAATCAGCTCTTAAAAATTTTTATTTTAGCGCAATCAATAACAGAATCCAGCCTTTATTTCAAATTTTTGTAAATTTGAAGTAAAATTTTCGAAATAATCATCAATAGCGTTTAAGGTAATGATTGAATTAAAAAATATTGTACAAATCGTTGATTGGAAATTTAATTACCTTTAATTTAAAAAAAAAGGAATTAAAATCCGTCAACTGGAACCAAAGATATTTACATTTTAGTGAAAAAAAAAATTTTCGTAACGAAAAATATGAAAAAACAAGAATATCTTAAAAACTGTTCTACTTTCTTAACTTTGGGCATCATTTTCGGATTCAGCGGATCATTTTACATGGGAAATGAGTGTCAAATGTTGTGGATCAAAATCGCTGTAAACTAGTGTTATAAACAAAATTGTTACAAAATAAATAAAATAAAAAAATTCTTTAAAAGAATTGAATCCTGTCTCGACAAAATTCGATAAAAAATGAGTCTGCCATACTTCAATCCACTGCTTTAAATTTTAAAAATTAATCTTTTAATTTGTTCTGAAAATTAGCAGTCAAGCCAAACTTCTTAATTTTCCATGAAAATTTAATGTTATGAAACTTAAACCCAATTTTTTATTTGGCGGATAACGTTGCGTTACAAATATAAAATAACAAGGTGTAAAAATGAGTGACGCAAGGTTTTTTCTGTTATTTGATCAATTCTGAAGCCAATAAAATTAATTTCATGAATGTACCTTTAAATAAAGACTAAGTTTCCTAATACCTCAAAGTTTAAAAATTCTAGAAAAACGCCCATATATCTCAAATTAATTTTAAATTTATTTCTTTTCTTCTTTAACTACAAAATTAATAATAAAAATCGTGAGACTTTTTGTGCCGAATTAACGTTTACAGAAATCTCTATAAATTTAAGACTTTTATGTAGCAGGAGCATGTTATGCTCGGTTTCTCGGCGCGCTTTTGAGACCCAAAGCAGACCATTACGTCAGTTAGTACTTCTGCCTACCTATGCCTGTAAACCTACTGCCTGACGTGACGGTTTGCTTTGAGTCTCAAAAAAACACAAAAAAACAGAGAAAAACATACTCCTTTTACATAAAATATCGTATGTACCTCGACACAAAATTATGACTCGGAAATTGTATAAGTTCATAAGTCTAAAACTCTTTAACTCTAAATTTAAACATTTTTTAAAAACCTTGACAAAAGTATCGAATTGAATTTCATTCCGCAGGAATAAGATTTAATCAGTATTTTTCCGAGCCAATCCAAAATTTGTTTTCGAGACAATCAGTTTCTATCAGAATCTAAAGAAATGTAACTTGACGAAAAATTCTTTCAGAATCATTCTGAATTAATCCATTTCATTCTGAGAATAAATTCTAATCCGTATATGAATTCTATTATTTAATTCTAAATCAAACCGTTTCAATTTTAATCCAGTTTATTCGGATTTGAAACAAATTGATTTGGATTAAAAGTTAGATTTGGAATGAATCGGATTAGTTCGAAATGATGTGAAAAGAATTTTCGTCAAGTTACGTCTACATTTAGACTTGCATAAAAACTGATTGGCTATGAAACAAATTTCGTAATGCCTACAAAAGAACTGATTGAAATTCAATCCGATACTTTCGTAAGGGCAATTTTTGTCACTTTTAATGTAGGTAATATAAATAAATTAATTAATTTCAGCTTTAACAGCTATATTCGGTACTGAAGTATTAATTTTTGACACCAATGTCGAATGCCCAATTTGTTTACATTGATGTTTGCAGTACGAGCGGGAGTGTTTATTCAAAACACACGTTTTTTCAATAAGTTTCATGTAGATTCACAATCGCAATTACCGAATACTCAAAACGTATATTTGATTCAAAAAATATATCATAAATTTATCTCTAAAACTAACTTAGTTTAATTAATGAACTTTTACGTGTTTTGAATCTTTTGAGTTGGTTTTTTGTTTCGTAAGGCTTTGCCCTACCGCGAAGCCCCCCTTAGTGCCTTCTGCTGCGTCACCGTATAACTCGGACAGTTTTTAAATTGCTGCGTATTATTCGAAGTTTGGGACGCTCGAAACGTGCATTTGTTGAAAAAACAATCGTATGCATCATTGGGATAACCTTTTTTTCAGGCTCCTAGCGAAAGGATAGGTTACACAAGGCTCGTGCTCAATCTGCTTTTCGACAAAAAGAAGGTCGAACAAGACGTTCAATCCGCCTAAATGACTTGAGTTCAAATTACTTAAATATTTCTTGGGTCAAAAAATTAGAGAAAGATTATTCAATGCTAAGAGGAACTGATATATAAGGAGTTAAATATATACGAAAAATGTGTATAATTACTTGTGGGAAAAAGGAAAAATCTTTTTTTTTTAATACATAATTCTTGCTGAAATCAACTAAATATAAACTCATTTGGCCTGATTTTTTATTTTCTTCTTTAGATTTCACAAACTAATTACATTTTTTTGCTTCAAACCAAACTTGACTAAAACCTAATAAAACTCGGTCAGATTTCGGTCTAGCGTTTTCGCCAGGGCTGCCGGTAAGGAAGCGTTAAATATTTTAACCCTAAACCGCATATATGGATTTTCTTATACGCTAACGAATATATGGGCTTCTTGGAGGAGCAGAAATGGTCGCCGATCTCTCTGGTACTAAGCCACTACAGCCTCATACGGGTAAGGAAAAAGGAAGCTTTGAGCTTTTCGAAGATAAGAAAAAGGAGGCTCGTAGGCGCTACAAAGCCAATAAGAAGAAAAAGCAAGCAGAGAAGGATTGGAAAGAAAAAGCGCCTTCTCTGAAACTGGGGCAAACAGAGGCAGTCAGGATTTCAGCGAAGGACCCTAAATCCTACGCTGAAATCCTGAAGGACTTGAAGAAGACCCTGAAGCCAGAAGACTCAGGAGCAGAAGTGTTGAATACATGGAGAACACTTAACAACGAGTATCTCCTTGTCCTCAAAAAAGGAGGAAAGACGTCCCAGTTTATAGGAGCGTTGACCAAGGCTCTTCAAGAGAAGGTCACAGTCACGGCTCTCGTAAACAAACGGACATTGGAAATCAGGGACCTCGACGAAGCAACCTCCAAGGAGGATGTTGCTGAGGCTCTGAATGAAAAGCTCGGCTATACCAACCCAGAAAGATCGATCATCATTGTTTCGAGGTTCCGCGGATTAATGTTAGCGTTGGTACGCCTGCCTAAGACAGAGTATAGTACTCTGCTGAAGATCGGAAAAATCGGGGTTAGTTAGATTAACGCCTCAATTCGCGAACACTTGAAGGCCATCAGATGCCAAAGATGTATGGTATATGGCCAACCGACCCGCACCTGCAAAGGTCCCGATAGGATTAAAAACTGTCGGAGATGTTGCGGGGCAGGTTATCAGGCCAAAAGCTGTACAGTTTATGAGCCCAAGTGCATTACTTGTAAAGATTTGGCCAAACTAAAACAAAGCACTGGGCCAGCAGCATATCCTGTCCGGTGTATAAAGCAGAACTGCAGAAGCTTAAACAGACAAAAGCCTAAAGTTTCTGCAGATCAATCTGCATAGGTGCAAGGAGCCCCAAGACGTCCTCATGCAAACAGCTGGAGAAAGGAAGATTGACGTCTCGTTCTGCACTGAACAGAACAGAAAAAACGATCTTGCTTCCTGGTATCAGGATAAATCTGAAAGAGCAGCTATTCAGATCTGCAAATCCAAATTACGGTCAGATAATTTCTTGGAGACGAACAATGGATTCGTGTGGGTGGAGATGGCAGGAATACAGATGTATAGCTGTTATTTCTCATCCAATGATTAACTGTCAGTCTTCGAAGACCAGATTTATGACCTCGAAACGAGCCTTAGAGAATCCAGGTTAGATACCCTCATTACATTTGACTTTAATGATAAGTCACCAAAATGGGGCGAGACAAAGCTCGATAAACGAGGAATCTTGGTAGGATGAATAATCGATCTAGCGATTACAACAACCTTGCAGAAAAAATGTATTAAAGATTGGGGCGTCCTAGAGGATTACACCAACAGTGACCACCAGTATATCGAGTTTTCGGTCTCAAGGGGAGACACACTAAGAGCCAGGAACCACGAAGTTATCCGTAAGAACAGCCCAAAATAAAAGATTAAGAAGCTCGACAAGGAGAAATTTGTCCGGGAAGCTGGAATGGGTGAAGAAACCGAACACTGGACGGGGAGGTGCGGAAGGTGAAAAATATTATTGTCACCGCACGCGACGCATCTATGCCGCATCGTAAGAGAACAACCCCAAAATAGTATATTTCGTAACATGCGTGACAAGCAGTCGTTTCTGAAACGAGAGCAATGTTTTTGCAACGAGTGAAACGAGTTGCGAAAATTGCGCGAGTTTCAAAACAACTGCTTTGTTCACGCAGTTACGAACGATACTTTTCATAACAAAGTCATAAAAGGCGTGATTCAGTTCTCTGTATAGATAACCAGAAAGTTGCAGAATTAAGAATGATTATGTCACGTCAGAGTGTACACAAATACAATCCAAATTGAATGTCTCACACTTTTTTACTTGTCAACACGCCGCGCTAGTGATACGGTCAGGTTAGATTTTGAAGCTGTACTACTCACGCTAAAGATATCGACTCTGTTCTGTTGGTCAAACAGTGCGTGCAAGAAAAGTAGAAAAGTGGGGGACATGCAATTTGGACTGTACTTGTTTGCACTCTGACTTCACATAGTGAATCGTTCTTAAATCTGCAACTTTCTGGTTATCTACAGAGAACCGAATCACGCCATTTTTAAGACTGCGTTATGAAAAGAATAAATGTATACTTAGGCCTGTGCGGTTAACCGGTATACCAGATTTTTTTCGGTATTTCTGGAAACCGATTTTAGTTTTTAAACCGGTTTTTTTTTAGTAAATACCGGTTTTCTTTTTTAAACCGGTTTTTTTGGTAAACACCGGGTACCTTTTTTAAACCGGTTTTCCTTTTTAAACTAGTTTTTTTGGTAAATACCAGTTATTTGAACGCAATACCGAATCTAACCTATTTACCATGATGCAGGTATGCAGGAAAAGCCATTGATTTGAAGTAGTTTTACCGCGTAAATTTTTCCAAGATGTCGGCGGTTCTTTACTGTAAAAACAGGTATCTTACAAGTATCTTATTTTAAGACATAAGACATTTAGAAAGCGTTTTACAATTATTTTTAAGACACTTTCTCAATAGTTTAAAATTAAGACACCATAAAATGTTTTAAAAGTGAGGACAAAATAAGACACTTGTTTTTAGAGTGTTGAACCAGTTTTCTTTTTAAATAAAATACCGGTTTTTTCAAAAACCGAAAACCGGTTATGGATTGTCAATACCGCACAGGCCTACGTATACTGGTGGTCAGAGGAATTGGCCTCTTTGCGAAAAGGATGCCTCAAATCAAGAAGGAGATTTGACGATTTTAATGGAGATCCTCTGCTAAAGGAGGCATATACAGTCATATACCTTCTTGCGAATGGGTCCAACTGAAGGCGCCGTGATCATCGGCTTAGCGGACGACTTGTTGATCGTATGCACTGCCGAAACAGCAGAAGCCCTGGGCATATTGGTGAATAAAAGTCTGAGACGAGCTAAGACTTGGCTGGAGGACAGAGGCCTCCAAGTGGCTCTGGAAAAGACCGAAGCGCTGATAGTCACAAACAGACGTGGTTATACAGCCCCTGGTATCCAAGTAGACGGGTTCGAGGTGCAATGGAGGAATTATATAAAACACTTAAGTGTAGGGCTGGATAAGTTTTTAAATTTTTAAACACCACATAGCCATAGCATGTAAGAAGGACGAACAATTTGCGGCAAGTTTAGCTTGACAATTGCCAAACATTGGGGAGCCTTCTGAACCAAAGAGAAGACTAGTGGCGAGTGTTGCCCTTTCAAAGCTGCTATACGCAGCACCAGTGTAAGCTCCTACCTTGCGAAATGATAGAAACAAAACTATCTGCAGAAGGGTACTGTCTGCGCAAAGAAACGTTACGAAACATATCATTTCGCCTATTGGACAGTACCGACGTGTGCTGCTCAGGTCCTTGCCAGCGTCCAGCCAGCAGATCTTTTGGCTCAAGAAAGGGAGGATGTTTTCCTTCTTTTCAAAGATAGAATGTTCATTCGTTATACGGATGACAATAGACCCAACAAGGACCAAATTTGCCGAGACGCGAGAAGCAGAATCTTCGACAGATAGCAAGAAAGATGAAGCAAGGAGGAGACAGGCCAATAGACCAGCACTCGCCACATGGTTAAATAGGAAGCGCGGATTAGTTTTCTACTATTTGACCCAAGCTCTCCCAGGGCATGGGTGTTTTGACTCATATCTTGATCAATTTAAAAAGATAGACAGCTTAGAGTGTGTGTACTGCAAGTTCCCTGTGAACGACCCACAACACACACTTCTGCTGTAAGCGTTGGGACGCGGAGAGGCAGGTAATGTTCGCCGATGTAAACCGCAGAGTTACACCGGAGAACATGATCCTGCTTATGACTCGTTCTGTTGAGGATTGGCGGACCATCGAGACTTTCATACACTATGTTATGAGGATCTCGATGGTCGTCAGAGAAGGTAGGTTTCATGAGTTAGGGGAGGAAGTCGCTCAGGCGACAGTGCAGGGGATATAGGACCACTCCTGATGGCGATACGTGCTGAACGTGCTAGCCAGGAGTGGTTTTAAAGTTCCCAAATAAGGGTATGTTTTTAGCAGGTCGGCAGAACATCGCCACCTTTGCATAACCCGGTAGTACGGGCTACATGGTACCTAATAGCAGGTTTTCACACTATAGGCAAAAAAAAATTAAAGACTATTACATAATTTGAATAATAATAATTAATTATACTAAATTATTAAAGTCAAATGAAAATGTCCACAAATTCACCCTAAAAAAATTTCAAAGTTTTGGCTTGAAATAAGCGCCAAAAATTAAAAATAAAATTTTAACAAAAGGACAACGTTGCGACCTATATTTACTTCCAAATTAATCATTTTTATCAAAAATTTTGTTTCAAATGATTTTAGGTAGTAGGTAATTTTTTAATTTTGAAAAATTAAAGTTCATAATAGTAAAAATTATGAAGAATTGTTTGTTATTAATTTGAATTTCGTATTGCTTGAAGAAATTTAAAGAATAAGGAATTCTTATCAACAAAAATTTGGAATAAATTTGGATCAAAGATTTTAAATCTATATTGTATAAAAATTTGATAGATTTTATTTTAAATTTGGATCAATTGCATTTTAATAATTTGTTATTTATCTAATTCAAATTTCTAGAAAGTTATTTCCATTTGTAATTTGAATTAGTTTAATTTCGGATTGATTCAAATTAAGATCGTTTTTAGTTTTATGCGTTAACTTTGAATCAATGATTTTAAATTCAGATTGCATAAAAATATGATAGATTTTATTTTAAATTTGGATTAAGACACCAAAGTTTAACTTGATGCAATAAATAGATTTTTTGTTATTTAGTAGACTTATTACGCTGACCTATACGTTTGTGGACTTTTTTATTTGACTTCAATTAATTATAATAAATTATAATTATTCTAATTATGTAGAAAATATCGTAGTATTCGAATATGATTTACAATAAATATTCAAATTTTTCTATTCGCCTGACGCGCTTTGGGCGATTAGCTCAATGCCTAGGCTTTAAGCTAAACGACTAAAAAATTCAGGCGGTTAAGAAAATAAGCACTTTTCAAGTATTTATAGACATTATACGTATATATTTAACTAATTATATCAATTTCTTATAGCAGTGAATAGTCTTTTCTAATTTTTTAGCCGAGAAATATTTAGGCAAATCAAAATCAAGGCATACAGGTAGGTTGAACAATATTCAACTCGCTTTTCGCTTATCCAAACAATATCTTTTACTGCAATATAATATATTGTAGACAAAGAATATTTCAATTTATAAATAGAAAGAATCTTTATTTCATTAGAAATAAAAGCTTACTTATCAATAAGGTGCACAGTCATTCCTTTTCCAATATTATAAGAATATTTTTTAAATCAGTTGTGTCCTGCAAAGAAAATTTTTATTTTTATACAATAAAATTAATTTTTAAAAGGAATTATATCAATTTAAGGAAAAGAAACTTACCTACTTCAGAATTTTAATCCTTTATAGAATGTGATGTGAAAACCAAAACGTGACAAAAACGCACACTGACATTGTCCATAATTAGACCATATAGAGATTGATTCAATATTTTAATCATGCTTAATTTTCTTTTATTTATAAAGACTGTTCTGTACATAACAACAAGATAAAAAATAGTTTCTGCAACTTTTATTTGGGTAACTTCAGCCTGGTCAATATTGTCGACAATATTGATGTTAGTTTGAGTTTGGAACTATGACATTAACTTTATCCACAGTTCTTTCAGTGATACTTTATAATTTTCCGCTAGTAATCTGCATTCTAGCATGGTATTTTGCTTCCACTTTTATTTTTCTCTTTTGTTTTCTCTTACTAATAAAACAGTACATTGTTTTTTGCATAAATTGTCTCCTCCAGTAATTATTTCTTCCTTTTAATCTCTTGAAACTTTGAAAAGCTTTAGTGAAATAAATTCCGTGACTATCATTCTTAAATTTAAATGATTTTGTACATGCTCCAATGATTTTCCGATCCATTATGTTCAACAACTTTGATGAAACACAAGACTGCATTACTCCACAACATCAATTACACACATTGTAAGATAAAATACTGATTAGAGACTCACTATCCAGCATATTCATTGTAAATGAATTTATTTCATACCAACAGATTTTGAAATATGACCTTTTGCTTAGAGTTCTACTAATATTTTCTGGTAATCTAACTTTCTTTCTTGATTTTACTGTTTCTATCGTAATCAGAATGTGCCATACTTTAGATGAATAAAACTGTCTTCTTTACTGACAAGCTACATTTGGAGAAATGTCTGAAGATTGACAAGTAGTCTATAATTCTTTCTTTACTAGAACTAATTTTTCTATCCCAAGTATTTTTAAAACTTTATGTCTCTGGTCTGTGACATAATAATAGCAGATTTTCTTTCTTTGAGACCGCTCCATACTTTGAACACGAAATCCATCTACAAAATAATTATACGAACATTAATATATGCGCACATATTTTTAGTTGAGAACTAAAGGCAAACAATTAAAATGAATAAATACACTTGAAATCAAAGTTTCATATGTATACTGATCAGAAAATTGACAATCTTTTGTAATACATTTTTTTACTAATCAGAAATATAAAATTGACTATACACTAATTGGAAAAGAAGACAACATGTAACTTGGGTATTTCTTCTAAAATTATAACCTTCTCTACAAGACGAAACGAGAATAAAAAAACACATATTTAGGCAAATAAATGCACTGCAAAAACTGCTGTCTTCTAAGTGTCTTATTTTAAGACATTTTGATGTTTTTTTTTAATCTAAGACGCAAAAAATGTCTCATTTAATGAAATGAATTGCGTTTTAGACACCAAAATGTCTTAAAATAAGACACTTAGAAGACAGCAGTTTTTACAGTGTGGGAGTATCATGAACAATTAACTCTGAGGAAATATGGAGACAACGTGTCAAGGTAAAAATTCTGGTTATGAGGTTAAGGTTTCTTATATATACATTTTTTTCAATAACCAAGACATTTACCTTATCAAGGAAATGGTAATAAAATTTTGAAGGCTGTAAGTCATTCTTACTTAAATGTTCTTATTAATTAATATTATTTTTAAATTCTATTAAACTAATTATGTTATAATTTTTATTATATTATAATATAGAGGGTCATTTAGATTAATTGTAAACAGTAGATATTTGCGCATAATTATAATTCCTTAAGTAAGTTCTAGGGTGGCCGTTAAAAATGACATTTTGGAATTTTGTCCATTTCCGGGTCTCATTTTGTCACAAATCGAAAAAAAATACATACGTATTTTTTTTTAAAATTAATATTTAGTGGTGCCTGTAGGCACCACTAAATTAGATGACACAATGTAAATATGAAGCATAAATTTTGTTGGATTCTGGAGATAAGATATTACATAATTAAGTTTTAAAAAAAATTATTAATTTTATAATCATTATGCCCGCCATATTGGATCCGCCATTTTGAATTTTTGAAATCTGACTTCAAATTTGTAATCAGGGACACCCAAAACCCTTTGATACGAAGTTTCTTAGAAATTCCATAATTTTAAAATTTTCATGGCCGCCAAATTAGATCCGCCATTTTGAATTTTTAAAATATGACTTCAAATTTGTAATCAGCGACCCCAAAAACATTAGAAACCATGATTAGCAGTTTAAATTTCTCGTTTTTTTTTTTTCAGAATTAATATTTTCTACCAATAATCTATTTTGGTTTTTTTTTGGTCAACTTTTGGCTCCTGTAAAAAATAGTTAACTTAACAAATTTCATATGTTAAAAATTGTATATTATTCTTTGAACATTTATGAAGAGAAACAGAGTAGTCCGGTCAAAAACTGTTAATTTTCAACGATTTTACAAAAAATATACGAAAAAAAGTTGTTTTCACATGCAAAATACATGCAAAATTTCAATAGCCTACAGGCACCACTACACCGAAAAAAAAAATATTCTTGGATTGAAAGGAATCCTCTCATTTTGATGCGAATTTTCCTCTACAATATGGCCTCTAGAATATCCTCTCCCAATGAGAGGATATTCTCATTTTGATGCGAATTTTCCTCTCAAAAGTAGAGGATACTCTCAAAACAATGTAAAAACGTGAGAGGATTTCACGAAAGGAATGTTCCTCTCATTGGAAGAATATTTTTTTTTCGGTGTAAGTATTAATTTAAAAAAAATTAAAAAATACGTATCTATTTTTTTCAATTTGTAACAAAATGAGATCCCGAAATGGACAAAATTCCAAAATGTCATTTTTAACGGCCACCCTAGTAAGTACACTATATAAATTTTAACTTTACAACATCTACCATATAGATTACGATTACGCCATAGATTACGATCAAATCCTAGAAAGATGCAATGAATATTTCTAAATATGTATTCAGAACATATGTCCGAACATGATCAGAAATCTATCATAAATTTGTTACAAGATGGAAATCAAGGGCCTAAAATGTAGACGCTTAAAACAATTTGTTGTTTATATTTTTTAACAATTTTTGAATGTAAATAAGTTTTTTTATTTCGTAATTAATTCTAGATGCTATGAAATAAACAATATATTGTTAACATCTTCATAGTGTAAGTTTTTTTAATGTTGACAAATGGTATTGTAAGTATACATCAGGAAACGCGAAAATCTTCTTTCAATAATACTACACTGTTTAAAATTTCCACTAGAATTTTCTGTGATAGCAAATAAATTCTATTACCTTGTCAAAATTAAGCATAACCTTATTGATTCTGCGCATGCGCGAGGAGGATTGTGACAGCTGTCATGTACCCTGGTGAAAACGCTGGACCGAAATCTGACCGACTTTGGTCAGGTTTTGGTCAAGTTTGGTTTGAGGCAAAAAATTGTAATTAGTTAGTGAAATCTGATGAAAGAAATGAAAAATCATGACAAATTAATTTATATTTAGTTGATTTCAGCAAAAATTATATTAAATAGAACTGATTTTAATAAGTAATATTAATTGTTAATTACCATTTTATGTAATATAATTCTTGCTGAAATCAACTAAACATAAACTAATTTGGCCTGATTTTTTATTTTCTTCATCAGATTTCACGAACTAATTACAATTTTTTGCATCAAACCAAACTTGACCAAAACTTGACCAAAACCTGAGCAAAATCGGTCAGATTTCGGTTTAGCGTTTTCGCCAGGGGTATATCAGAATTTATTTTCTGTAACGACATTTAGAAACTTTTGTTGCAACTGTAACATAAATATTTCGTGATTTTCAAAATATTTTTATCATTGTATAAAATGTTTATTCCTTGAACAACTAACAAATAAATTCATTGATTTTTTCGATGATCTATTTTTAAAGCACCCACAATTAACACAGCACAATGTATTTCAGTAATCTAGCTTGAAACTTATATGGATGATTCGGAAGCTTATACATTGTAGGCTTCAGCTGTAAATTCAAGGTGAATTTTAAGAATCCGTCATATGCAGCAAGCTTTAATAGGAAGTTCACGGTAACCTTGCGATTATTACAACCTAACCACAACCTTACTGTGTAAGTTTACGTGTACATAATCTCACTGTATGGCAGACATTTAAAGCTCAGGGCCCTTATCACGTAATTTTGAAAACAAAAACGAAAACGCAAGTTCGATTTTCAATTTTTTTGTGAAATGTCAGTTTGCCTTTGAGATCATTATGTTCATTGTTTATAATTTGAAATGGTCACTATTTTGGGGTTAAAAGAATTTTAAAAGATTATAAAATTAACCACTTCGGGGGTATGACGCCAAAATTGGCGTCATGCGTAAAGTGTCCCAGAGCTGTAAAAAATGAGCAAAATGGCGTCATGACTATTTCTCGATTATTAATGTCTGTTGTGATTTTTTATGTTTGCAAACATAGAATTCTTATATTTTAAGATTCGGTGATTAGGAATAAAATACTAAAAATTCATTCTTTTAAGGTCTTTAATGTTTTTTAGCAAGTTGAATATAGACGATTTTCAATAATTTTCGCGAATGGCGTCATATGTTTATTCAGTTATTGTCCTTGATTTTCAGTTTATTTTTTTTAAAAAACTAATTTTTGTCAACAAATATGTTGTCTCAGGATGACCCAGCGGGGGTCCTTTGTATGTGGGGGGGGGGGGCTACTTGCACCCACGTGAAAATTAAAATCAAAAAATTGAAAACTTATTTTTGTCAACAAATATCCCGTTTTAGGATGATCCGCTAGGGGTCATTTTTATGCGAGATGTGACTTGCACCCACGTGAAAATTAAATTAAAAAAATTGAAAATTTATTTTTGTCAACCGGGGAAAGGGGCAGCGGGATCATTTCTATGTCGGTGTAGGTAATGCTGGACGCTATATTTGCTGACAAAATAGGTTCTTAATTTTTTGATATTAATTTTCACGTGGGTGCAAGTCCCCCCCTACATTGAAATGACACCCGACGGATCTTCCTAAAACGGGATAATTGTTGACAAAAATAATTTTTTAATTTTTTTATTTTAATTTTCACGTGGGTGCAAGTCCCCCTACCCACATAAAAATGACCCCCGCTGGGTCCTCCTGAGACGACATATTTGTTGTCAAAAATAAGTTTTTAATTTTTTTATTTTAATTTTCACGTGGGTGCAAGTCACCTCCCGCATAAAAAATGACCCCCAGCGCATCCTAAAACGGGATATTTGTTGACAAAAAAAAAAGTTTAAAATTTTTTGATTTGAATTTTCACGTGGGTGCAACTAGCCCCCTCCCCACATACAAATGACCCCCGCGGGTTCATCCTGAGACGACATATTTGTTTTCAAAAATAAGTTTTTTATTTTTTATTTCAATTTTCACGTGGGTGCAAATCACCCCCCGCATAAAAATGACCCCCAGCACATCATCCTAAAACGGGATATTTCGTCGCTTGGGAGAAGAACTCTGCCATTTCGATAAAGCTCTGAAAATAAAACGAACTCGCAAGAGCTCTGAAAACTGCGCCATTCTAATTAACATTTGAAAAAGAGCCATTTCAAAATTGACAGATTTTGTTTTTAAATTTAAGTTGGCAACGCGAAAGATTATTATTAGGTTAAGAATGTTAGCATAAAAAAACAAGCTTAGGTGATCAATACTAAAACATAATTGTAAAATTATTTTAATTCTTGAATTGTTTTAAATCACGTGAGCTTGTCTTTGTATACAGACATTCTTAAGGGGCACACCTAGTGTGAGTGACTGAAAAAAACGTCGATTTTTAGGAATTTTTTTCAGGGAAATTATTGCATCTAATTTTTTTTAAAGTTTTGTACATGTATATTTGTATAAATAGTGAACATTTTGTAATTTTTGCAAAGAAAAATATCTTTTTTTTAAAGAGTTATTCGCTATATCCAAAAAAAAAACCAGTTTCTCCACTGCTGCAGTCATTGCGGCCTTCTGAGTGACTGAAATCAAAAAAACCAATAAGATTATTAAACTAGAAGATATTTGCCGTACTATAAGGCTCCAGTTTTTTTTTTGGATGAAAAATAAAATTTTGGGATGCCAAAAACTATCGAATTTTTTAGTCGAAATTAATAATTTATTTTCAAAACTCCGCCATTTTTTGGAAATTTAATATTTTTTTCCATCCGAGGGTCATAGTACGGCAAATGTCTTCTAGTTTAATAATCTTTTTGGTTTTTTTTATTTCAGTCACTCAGAAGGCCGCAATCACTGCAGCAGTGGGACAACTTTTTTTTTACACTTGCGAGATGGGACATAACTTTTAAAAAAATATGTATTTTTCTTTACAAAAATAAAAAATTAATAACTGATTTATACACCGAGAGAAATAGATGGTAAGAACTTTACTATATTTGATGGTAGAGAGGTTATGTTACACTCTACCATTAGAGATGCTACACCGTATCATCTAGATGCTACATCGTACCATCCAGATGCTATCAGATACTAACCAGTACCATCTAGATTCTTGTCCGTATATTTAAGATCAGATATGGTATCTGCTATCATCTAGATGGTACCCCGTAGCATCTATTTCTCTCAGTGTAGACAAATAAAGGTAAAAAAAATTTAAAACATTTGACGCAATACATTCTTCAAAAAAAATTCCTAAAAATCACCGTTTTTTTAGGCGCTCACACTAGGTGTGCCCCTTAACCTAATAAAAATCTTTCGCGTTGCCAACCTTAATTTAAAAACAAAATCAGGCAATTCCGAAATGGCACTTTCTTCAAATGTTAATTAGAATGGCGCAGTTTTCAGAGCTTTTGCGAGTTGGTTTTGTTTTCAGAGCTTTATCGAAATGGCAGAGTTCTTCTCCCAAGCGACGATTTGTTGACAAAAAAAAAAGTTAATTATTTTTTGATTTGAATTTTCACGTGGGTGCAACTAGCCCCCCCCCCTCACATACAAATGACCCCCGCGGGTTCATCCTGAGACGACATATTTGTTTTCAAAAATAAGTTTTTTATTTTTTATTTCAATTTTCACGTGGGTGCAAATCACCCTCCGCATAAAAATGACCCCCAGCGGATCATCCTGAAACGGGACATTTGTTGACAAAAATAAGTTTTCAATTTTTTGATTTTAATTTTCACGTGGGTGCAAGTCACCCCCCGCATAAAAATGATCCCCAGCGGATCATCCTAAAACGAGATATTTGTTGACAAAACTAAGTTTTAAATTTTTTGATTTGTATTTCCACGTGGGTGCAAGTAGCCCCCTCCCACATACAAATGACCCCCACTGGGTCATCCTGAGACGATATATTTGTTACAAAAATTTTTAAAGAAAATAAACCAAAAATGAAAGATAATAACTGAATAAACGTATGACGCCATTCGCGAAAAATATTGAAAATCGTCAATATTTAACTTGCTAAAAAACAATGAAAACCTCAAAAAATTAAATTTTTAGTATTATATTCGTGATCACTGAATCCTTAAATATAAGAATACTATGTTTACATACATAAAAAATCGCAACAGATATTAATTATCGAGAAATAGTCATAACGCCATTTTGAATCATTTTTACCGCTCCGGGCCAATTCATGCATGACGCCAATTTTGGCTTCATACCGCCGAAGTGGTTAATTTTTTAAACTTTTGAAATTCTATTAACCCCAAAATAGTGACGATTTCATAATACAAACAATGATCATAATAATCACAAGGGCAAACTGATATTTCACAAAAAAATTTGAAAATCGAACTTGCGTTTTAGTTTTCGTTTTCAAAATTACGTGATAGGATCCCAGTTTAGAGTTACCTGAGGCATGCAGTTTAATCTTCCAAATTTTCAATGTAAGCTTGACGTAAGATATTTACCATATATTCTAGTCTGCGGTATGTAATGTACATTCTAGTACATGGTATGTATTCTAGAATGTAGTATAACACTACAAGTTATGTAGACTAACAAATTTTGCAAGGAGAAATAATTTTGTGGTTATGTGGGAAAATGTTTCATCCCGTCAGAATCATACTGTTCTTTGATTTATAAATTACAAGTTCCTTTACGAAAAACAACTTAAAAATTTATTGGTAAAAATTGTTATTTTTTAAAAAAGATAGCATTTACTCTTATTTTTTATTGAAAGTTAATATATATTATTTAATATGGCACGCATGAAACCGATCCTACCATTATGATAGTTATTCCTGACATATTCAAGGGTTATTATCCTTTAAAAAACTAATTAAAAGGTAACACTACCCTAGGACTGTGAGCTCTAATAAAATATCATAACCATACCAAAAAAACAACGAAAATGTTTGTTCATATTTCAATTTTACAGAACCATGAAGATAAACAAAACCATGGTTTTCTTAATTTCGTGAAAAGTAAAGTTATGCGGTTATACTTTTCATCCACAAAATCATAGATTAGAAGGTGTGAAACCACCAGTATCAGCCTAAAGCACAACGAATCGTAATCGCTAATCCTTAATCGTAAGAATGAGAGGAAGCAGGACGGAGATATATGTCTGTCCTACTTCCTCTCATTCTTACGATTAAGGATTAGCGATTACGATTCATTGTGCGTTAGGCAATTCTTTTGTTTTGTGATAAAGTCTTACAAACTCAACATTCATAGGATTGATAGTTCTAAAAGTTTGCGCATGTGTCAAGAGTTTAAGTATGATTGCACGCATGACGGCTGAATTACAGTGTCAACATTAAAATTGGAACATGATGTCAAACTTTCTGCTATGTAATGAGAATATAATTTTATCTAAATTATACAGAATTTAAAACAAAAGGTCATGATGTTTTACTCATTCGAATGCTGTAACTGAGATTGTGTTTTTGATTTGGTTGTTTTTCAAGTATTTCAAGTGATATTGTGTTTTTTTACAATGTACTGGTGATGGAAAATAACCTTCTCGACGCTGGGGGGAACTATCAATGTATTTCTTTGCGTTTTATGAGTTTTTCTTTCTACTAGACCTTCCAAAAGCACGCTACGCGCTCCAAATCATTACACGGAACGAAGAGAATAGTAGACCCTACGCGGCAGAGAGTAAAATCTATACAACAGAATTGTTAGGTTTGGACTGACGAAATAGACTGTAAGGTTAAAGCAATGTGCTGTTAAATTTACGCAACGTACTAAACATTGAGGTGGTTGATAAGCAACATGAAGTACGCTGACGTCATTTTTACATGCTTTTATTTTACTTAACACGTGACAGCCAGTTCTACTATAACCCTTCGTTCCGTGTACCGACATTCCAAAGGTGTTATTTTTCAAATCAGAATGTGTTTACAATATATTTAAAATATATCCTTTCTTAAATTGTCCAGTTTTCTTCTTTTTGCCAATAACAATTATTTTAGTTTTCATTGATATATTTTTCTTTTATTTATAAGGGAGGGGAGTTAAGGAAAAAAGAAAAAAATATATATGGCCAACACTTCTTCTCTCTCTTAATCTTAAGCTACGTTATATATTTTGCCTTTTTGACACTAACAACCATCACTACTCTCTTGCAGTAACAGTCACTACTTTGTCCCTCTCAATCTTTAAGCAACCTCATGCATTTATTGTCTCTTTCTCGTTACCAAGGGTCTACAGAATTAGCTAACTATTTCTCTCAATCTTCAAGCTACCTAATGCATATGTCTTTTTCGCGTTACCAGGGTATACAGAAATAGCTAACTAATTTTTTTATATAGGATTTTAAAACAGTTCTGCAGTTGTGCACAGACGAAAATAATACTACTAATATTTATCGGAAAAAAAGTCTATTTTGTTATTTTGTTTTATTTAACAAAAAATTTCATTAATAATAAAAGGCGTGTAAAAAACAAAAGAATTGTAAATATTTAGGTAATAGTAAAAACTTACATAGCACTATTAACAATGAGCACGTATTTCAGAACGAAAAACACTGAGAAACTAAAAATTGTGTCTAGAACTACGGCGAAGTAGCAATAGGCGTCAAGGGGGTTTCGGGGGCATCCCCGCCGAGGTCCAGGGTCGAAACCCCGGTCAGGGGGTTAATGTCAATACAATATTCGAGGTTAGGTTTTCACTTTTAACGATTTCAGAAAAACACGACACAAAAAAACTAAAAGAAGATGTCACACCGAACATGGAAACTAATAATATTAATTCATATCAGTTTTATTTATCGCGGCACTTACTTTTACCTCTGCTTCACTCAACCAAGAATATGTAAACGATGTAGACAAACAGCAATTCTGTCCTGGAACGTATGAGTAGTATGACTCGCGGCGCACAGTGAGGCAGAATCGTGAAAACGTGCCGAAAACCCTGAAATTAAATTACTTTTTAAGGGTTTTTAATATACACAGCATTAATCTGTGACCTTTAGGAAGTTAAATGACATATTTTTTCATGATCCTGTAGGTAATCTTATTCTTCTACAGTTTGCTGAAATGTAGCCTTAGTATTTTTAAAAACTTAACAAATTAAAATTAGAAATACATCGCGCTCGTAAAATAAAACTCAAATATAAAGAAATATAAGAAGCACAAATTTGATCGTATTTTCATTCTCTAAATTGGAGTCGTCTCATGATGAGTTCTAGAACACTTTCCCATGTTTTATAATTCATAATATAAACAAGAAAAAGAACTATTAAATCAAGAAGTCAATAAAAACTTTTAAAAAATAATATATGAATTTTTTTAAAAAGCAATTGAAAAAGTTATGAATTCAGCAAGATCCAGCATAGTTCTTTTTCTTAAATAATTCATTAATCATCACAAAAACAAATCCTATAGGGGAGAGTAGCCATCAATGTACCAGTTTTTTCAATGAACCATTTCAATTTTCTCAGAAACAATTAAATGAAAATTCTCCTAATTTTAAATATAAATGAAGTTTGCATAAACATGTAATAAACCTAAATTTATTAATTTGGTTTTTTTGTTTTTTTATTTAATTCTAGTGGAAAATTAAATCTAAATACGTTAGACTCTCGTACTGTGAGAGAGACGAGGCCAGAGAACGTGGGAAAGAAGAGTAACGCCGAGTGGGCGTTCTTACCTGTGCGCCCCTCTACCTCTTCCCTCTCTCACCGAGCTCTATCGGTCGGCTACATACAGGTAGACACCGGCCGATTTTAGTCAGATCTTCCCTGCGGGGCATTCGAGGCGCAACTCGAAGGTCTCCAAGTGAATGGGGAAATATTCTGAATTTTCAGGAACTTCTGAAAAATCAGAATATAGTGATCCAAGTGGGATTTCAGTAGGTGCTTCTACTGAAAACTCTGGGATTCACAAATTATTCATTTTGGAGATGGATCTCATAATTTTGGAAACTTTTTCTGAGATTAGTTCTAAGGTGCTTCTTAGATATGTTTCGGAGAAAATTTCTAAAATTTTACAAATCTACGAATATTGAGAATTTTTAATTTTAAGGTTCTTCTTAAAATTAGATTCTCAAAGAAAATTTTCGATAATTCATTTTGAGGTTCTTCTCTTTTAAATTTTCGAGATTTATTTGAAGATTCTGATTCTTGAAAAGTGGAACTTTATAGTCAAGGCGCACCTTGATATAAAGTTCTTACTAAAAATCTGGTAAATATTTCAGAGGTGCTTCTTTGTAAGGTTTGCCGGGTTCAAGTCGATAATAATTAGGATGGATCTCGGGGATTTCTCAGGGGATCATCTCTGATAAATTTGAGAAATTTTATTCGTAGCCAGAGCTCAAAATAATGCAATTTTCTTTATACATTATTTAAGGTGCTTCTTAAATATTTTATAAAGTTATAATTCTTGAAAGTATGATTTAGGTGCTTCTAAATCTTTACCGAAAAGAGTGTTGCTTTCCCGTGTCGCGATTAACTAGCCAGATGAAATCTTACTCAGGGAGTAATTCTCGTTTGAGATGAAGTCTGTCACTAGATAAGGAATTCAATTCTACAAAATACTAGTCTCGGGTTTAACATGTCTTTCTAGAGTTAAGCTATCAAATTTTGTAGAATACTAGAATATTTTTGTAAATCTCTTCTAGTGGGTTATTTTCTTGAGATTTCAAAAAAATATGAATTCTTTAAGAATAGTTAATTTAGACGGAAAAAAATAAAAATCCAAGGGAAATCCTGATTTTTATTTAAAGGGAGTTTTGAGCATATTAGAGATTTTAGCTAGACTAGTTTCTCAGGATAGGTCTTTCTAGATAATATGATAAAATTAATGGTGAACTTGATTTTATTATTTCTTTATTTTTATTTTGTTATAGCAGCAGTTAGTACAATGGCAAATTAATATAGAGCGGCAGGCCTGCGACTAGAAGAAGCGAACAAATTAACGACTAATTAACAGAAGTTCAAAATTTCCTTTAATTAAAAGAGCACAAGAATTATTTTGGTTTATATCGAGTCTTGAAAAATGATAAAATTTATTTTTATTTTTATATCGAAGCTTGCTCTCGTTCTCTTGATTTATTTTTTTTTTTTGTCTTATTAAATTTCGTTAAATTTCACTTAAATTCATTTGTTTTCATTTCCATTATTATTTTTGTATTAGATATTAAGTTTATTGAATATATATTTTGTTATTTGGTTAATTATGTGTTTTACTGTGTTTTTCCTGAACCTATGCGACTGACAAATAATTTTATTAGTTTTGACTGAAAAGATTTTGCTGAATAATATATTAAAAATTATTCTTTTTATAATCCTTGCCTAGATAAATTTAATGGTGAATTTTGGCGGTTAACTCTAAAGTAATCTTTAAGGTTATGTTGAATTGGTAAAGATTAAAGTTTAAGGTTATGTCAAGTTAACTTTTGGCGCTAAAATTTGAATTCAATTTAAATTTAAGAATTATAAATTTACATACTAGCTATAATTTATTTTATGAGAATTTTGAAGTTCTAGTTAACCTAAAAATTGATTTCTAGTAAAGATAAAATAAATCAACAGATTTTGAGGTTAGAATTAAGTATAAGTTCCAGAGAAGTGACCACTCAAGAATTCTGGATCGGCGAGCGTCACTCCGGAGCCTTCACGAAAAAAATCACTTCATTACAAACACACTACGTCTATAAATTTGAGACGTGTGGATTTATTCTTTATAGAGAAAACTGAAAAAAAACTGTTTTTGATGCACTGAAGAAAAAATTTACCTAAAATACAAACACATTTTTTAATTGAAATAAGGCAATTTTAAAATAAATGTACTTACGATTTATTTTGTTTTGGGCCTTAACTACAATATTCTAATCAGATAAAGATTTTGAAATATTGGATTAAGTTATAAAAACCATTTTTGTTGCAAATGTCATGTTGATTCAATGTACCGGGGAAAAATGAACCACCTGGAATTTCAGTGTATTTTCGATTTCCAGAGTGGTATGCCTGATTATAAAACTAGGCATGCGTACAGCATGTTACTAAAATGCCATTTTACCTAGTTAACTTAAATTTGAGGTATATTTATGTTATACATTATCAATTAAAAAGTGTAAAGTAATAATTTTTTATAGTATTTGATAGAAAATAAGTTTTTTTACAAAGTGAAAATTGCAATATTATTATTATTGTTGAACATTTTTAGTGTTTTTATAGAGGTGGTTCATTGTGTACCCAGGTTGTTGAAAATGAAAATAGCTTGTTAGTTTAGAAAGATCCTAAATTTTATTATTTAATCAAAATAAATCGTGTATAATATGTGTGCATTACCTAGAGAAGTGTTGTAGTTTTATATTGATGCAAAGAAATGCTTGAAATTGGTGAAATTGAATAAGTACTATGACCTTGAAAAAAACCCGGTACATTGATGGCCACTCTCCCCTAAACTAAACATGCCCGAATTTGCCCCTTTCTGTTTTATATGTATTTTTCTCAATAAATTCTATTGCATTATATAATCCTTTAATGAAAAATATAATTAATTTTTTCAATTAAAAAATTCGAAATAAACTTCCACGATTTTGAACAATCAGGTGTCTTTATAAAATAATAACAAATTTTGTTGGTTATGCTATTACCTTAAGTGACATTTAATAGTCTATACTGTGAAATGTTTATATTTGATTGATATTATCGTGATTTAAAAATTCAATGCACCTATAAAATATTTTATAATTGATTGAATTCTTTTTTGGTTTTGGGATTACTTTTCTTCTTTACGATCATGAAAGCTTCAAGTGCAGGTAAAAAATATAATAATTACATCATTTCACTTAAAAAATATCCATAAAAAATTTCAAAATGGAAAAACTGTAGATTTCTTTAAATTTTTTAAAAATGTATTTGGAATTTATGCAAAGTGTGAATAGTTTTTTGTGTAATAATGTATTTAATTCAGTTAGATAATAAATAATAGAAAAAATAATGTTTGTATTTTTTAATAGTTTTTTTTCAAAGGTACGAAATCGAATACTTGGTCTCTAAGCAGATCTGAAATATTTTTTGAAAACTGACTTTGGATTCATAATCAGTGACCTTTAAAACCCCCTATAATCAACTTTGATGAAAATCCGATAATTGTTTAAAAAACTGATCCGCCATTTAAAAATTTTGAAAACTGACTTTTGATTCGTAATCAGCGACCTCATTAACATGTGATTACCAAGTTTTATATAAATCAAAGAATATTTTGATGTATTCGGCATGTTTTCACGATTCTGTACCATTGTGCGGCGTCCCATCTGCACAGTAGACGAAGATTTTGTTGGTAACGGTGACAAGTTTCACACAATATCACTACTGCCAACTTTGTAATGTGTCAAATTCACTGTACTTGTTAAAAAAATCGATTCAATCTATTTTCTTAGCGTTACATTTTTTTTATTCGACCTGTAAAGTCCGTTTTACACCGTGCAGCTAACGTTAGTTTTCTACCCATCGCGAGAGGTACAATCTACGAATCTACGTCGTTTTTAGAATTGAGTTATAAAAAATGTTAACCGTTACTAATGTTACCATAAAAAATTCACGTAACTGTCTTATTTCAAGATAGGTTTTGGTAGAAAAAGAAAAACATTTTTTTTATGTTTCTCTGCACTTATGCACTTACTCTTATTCTTCTACAATAGTGCAAAATAAATCTATTCCTTCTGCAGATTGCTTGTTTCACATGAAAACTTCAAGAAAATGGTAGCAATACTATCAAATAGTTGTTACAGTAATATAATAGTAATGACATGGAAGGGAACTGAACGCTTTTTTGTACACATGCGATTTTCACAAAAATAATTTTTTTTAAGTAAAAATTTTTCTTTTTTAAAACTTTTTCCAAATTTGATTTAATGCTAATGGATCAAACTTGAGATTAAAATTATTAGAAGGCGTAATAACTAAACACATGACACCTTAATTATACGTCTACAGATTGCGTTCAAAGATTGGAAAAATTTAGGGACAAAATATTTTTACAGAGTTTAAGTATGAAAAAGGTATTGTGAAGCGCAATATAAACCTAAATTGTTCATAAATATAGACACTTTATGCTTGAAAAAGGCTGAGTTATAATTATGATATTTTCACCGAAAAATATTAAATTAAAGTTAACATTATAAAAAAGGACACGCCACGGAGCTGAAATTTCATCAGTTATAATGCAATATAATAGAAGTTATAATATATAATTATATTTATGTATATTTGTTATTTGGTTTTGAGTTGCTCTCAATATACCTTTAAAATTCACTAGTACACTTCAGAATATTTTTTTAATTTAGGTGTATTTTTTCAACGCCGCCACGTAGCCCAGTTATGTAAGAATCGCTCATATAACAGAAGGCACTAATACATTCTGTCATTATTACTTAATTTTGAAGTTTTTTTCGAAAAATAAAATTGGTGGTTTTACCTTAATACATCATGTTGCTGCACGAATAAAAAAAAGTAATTGAAATTTAAAAATTGATAAAATTGTAAAATAATAGCCGTTCAACCATGGTCTAGCTATTCGTACAGATTTTCTGTACGAATATTCACGGCCAAAATAAAAATTATGTCTTTAGTATGGTGAGTATCAATTTGACAAGATTAGAAATTAAAGTACCAGTAAGCTGAATATTTAACCTTGTAATTATTAACTAATTAGTAAAATTAATAAGTATGATAAATTTCTAAGTGCAAGTAAAAAGTTAAATGTTTGACTAATGTTAGTATTCGATATAAGTGTAATTGTGACGAACACTCGATCAACTCACTGACTTAGACCTATTTTTAAAAGCATTAAATTTTATTAGAAGTGGAGTGTCTTTAATGTTATTTTGTAATTAATGTGACAGACGAATTTTGTAAAATAAATGTTTAATGTATGACTGAGCTGCGGATTTTATTTATTTTTTCAAGTAAAATAAGTTTTTTCGCCAACCTATCAAGAAGATCTAAAGTGAGTTACATTTTTAAAAATTAAGTGGCTAGAAAAGATTCATATTCTCAAAATAAGTTGAGAATTGAGATTGTGTAAAATATATTCAACGGATTGACTCGTCTTTGAATGGGACACGCCAACTTGACTCATCAACATCTAATCACGAAACAGGAAGATCTGTGATCAGTGACCAACTTTGCTTTTTACAGGACATATTCTAGTAGATTCAAAATATAATATACTGAGAAACAAACTTAAAATTAAAAAACAATTTAAACCACTTTAAATAACAAAAATCTTTTTGATAAATGCATAAACCTCTACATATTTGAACTGTTATACTGACACACTGCATGTAAAAGTTTTTTGTCATTACATAGGACTTATGCATTTAAAATCAAAAAGCTATAGAATCTGTTCACTTTGATTTTTAATCTACTTGGGTAATTAACAAAGTTACTGCCAATCATCCAGACTATTCACAAAAAACTTTTTAGTAAAGTGTGTCAGTATAACAGTTCACATATATGTGACGCGCTTCGAGGAAAGGGACCTTAGAAGCAAAAAATCAATTTTCGGTTTATGGTTGATTTAACTTTATTAAAGGCTCCTTTTCCATTATCTAAAGTCAGAAAATATTATTATTAATTATTTTTCAAGTTATGACAATTCAAACATCAGAGGTTTGTACAGAGCACCATGCGCTCTCGTTTTTTCTTTTCATTCTCCTGACAAATAATCGATTTACTTCTAAGGTCCCTTTCTTTGGAGCGCGTCACATATGTAGTAGTTTATGCATTTTTCAATATCGTTTACGTTTACGTGTTGGGGCCCATTTCGTTCGTCCTTGACTGTCTTTCGTAGCCAAACATCAGCGTAAACAAATGGCTGTTTTCAACCCTTTGTTGCTTAATATACTATTAACTTGTCTTGAGAAATACAAACTGAAAGAACGACTGCAAGGGATAACTGTTGATAACGTTTCTGCGGATGCAACTTTTATAGAAGACCATAAAGTTTTAATGTACAATGAAGGCTTCAAATTTAACGACGTTAATCAACATTTTAGATGATTATCGATCATAGGTTTTTTGTACACATCCTGTTTTTTTTGCGCAACATTTGCTTAAGGATGATTGATGGACAAACCCGGCAGTGGTTGTCAAAGACTTTCCCCTCCTTTGGTAAAAATTTTGACTGACAATTTTTTTAAAAAAATCCACACTTTTCCGAAAAAGTCGCGCTGTTCCTCCAAATTGTTTTGAATAAGCTATTTAAAAATAATAAGCATTCCCCAATTAGACATTTTTTCGAGAAAATTTTTTTCGTCAGAAAATAGCTACCACATATACATGTCTATTCACAAGAGACTTACCTCGCGAGAAGTTTATATGCGTCGCGAGTCCCGCTTAGCATACCATATGTATATAACGAGCTGCCGGCGGCCGTCTGTAGATGCCTTCAGAGCGCATCGTTTTGACAACTACAGTCGGGACTCTTATGGATGCGGACTGAACGGTTGCATTTAGTCGGCGGAGAACATAAGACGTAGGGTTGCAGGAAGAAAGAGGAGAAAGATCACGTGACATAGACTCCAGGCCCGATGCTATGTCGCTCAATAATTTGTCGCGTAATAACATTGATCCACGTAATTTAAGTTGCGTTGATTCGGTCCTGAATGTTTACGATTCTTATGGATGCATACCATGCCCGACGATTGCATCCATGAGAGTCTCGACTGTACTATTATCTTTGGCAAGAGTGATTCCTCACAGAAATTAATTATTTTTTTCACAATATATGTTTAGAAAAATTCACTCTTCTTGTTATAAGAAAGGTGACAAAGTGGAATTTGGAAAAAAAACTTTTGCATAATTACATGTTCCAATGTAAAAACCTGGTAAGCCACATTTCAATACGGTAAAAAATTTACAATCGCTTGTTCGACTTTCAACCTTGTTACAATGTGGATTGCTAGATTTTTACATTGGACAGCAGTGTTTCTCTGTATTAAAAAATTAATTCGAAGAAGAAAAAATTTTATTTTTTTAGATTATAAGCAAAAGGATGTTTAACGGTTGCCTACAGAGAGATGTTTTTCATTCTACATATTAAAAAGAAGCAAAAATAAACAAAAATAAATAAATAATGAAATTTTTTCGTGATACAGCGCGGGGAAGTAATTCATGTAAAAACAAGTACAGCATTGGTCGACACAATTCCGACCGACTGAGTGATCTCAATCAAAAAGGAAAAAAGCATTTTAATCTGTGTCACTGTAGCTACAAGATAAACTAGGATTATTTGAAAATATTTAAAATATAATTTTTATTTCTAAAAAAAAACTCCAATTTGGGCCTGTATTGTTATATAAAAAAAAAACGACGTGACCTTTTTTAATTATCCTAGTTCAGCTTATTGACCCACATGTGCTGAACATACCCTATAAATTTCAAGATGAACGGTCAAGTCGGTTTTGAGATATCATGTCGACCAGTTGAAAAAAAGTGGTCTCGAGAAAAAAGAGTTTGAAAGATCAAGTACGAATAAGGCAGTGAATTCAGAACCATTACTAAAACAACTTTTATATTCGAAAATTTATTTTAGGAGTTCAAAACTCGACCGCGCGCTCGATCATGCGTTCTAACTGTAAAAACTATTTAACAACGACGAATATGTCAAAATCGCTTTACCCACATACCCCCACAGCACCGAAAATTTCTTGAAAATTTATTAAATATTTACTTGCAATATTCGAAATATGTGATTTCAAAATTTAGTGAAAAGTTTGTAAAGACTTAAATGTCTCAATTAAATAAATGTTTAGCGTGAACCTTTCCTAAACATTTAAAATAAATTTTCGCCTAATTATAATTATAATTAGGCGAAAATGTTCAGGGAAGTTTCAGGAAAGTTTCACGCTAAACATTTAATTAATCGGGACATTTCAATCTTTACAAAATTTTCACTAAATTTTGCAATCACATATTTCAAATATTGCAAGTAAATATTTAATAAATTTCCAGAAAATTTTCGGTGCTGTCGGGGTATTCTGCATATGTAGTGTTACATACGTAACCTATATATATATATTGTTATTATAAACATTGTCATATTGATTTTCATATTTCATACTATAACAATCTTTATATGCTATATGAGAAAGAACAGTGGATAATATTTTATAATTGAAACCGCTTGAAAAGGGAAAGATCATGTTCACATAAGATATTAGACAAATGCAAGTCTAGACATGCTTCTTCAACAGCTACGGTAGACCCTCTCTATAGCGGAGGGAAGTACAAGTCTGGACATATGCAAGGGTAACGGGAGGAGAATAGGTTTAGGGATCAATGCAAGACTGAGGAGAGAAGAGATAAGTAAGGGCGGCCATCTTTTCTGAAATTTAAAGAACTACGATACACTTTCTCTTTTTCGTAGACAAGCTTGGACCTATGCAAGGGGAACTGGAGGAGAATAGGTATAGGTGCCTGTGCAAGACTGCAGGGAGAAGAGCATTATAAAAAACGCCATTTGCCTTCCCAATTCTTCAATATAAATTAGACCAGAAAAATGATAACGACAGTGTACAATAGTCATAACATCCGACAGTGACTACAGCGGTCTTTCCATCACACGTGTAGTATTACACTCAAGTTCGAGTCTTTACAAAAGTTAGTGCGTTCAGAAGATTCAAGAGTGTAATTAAGAATACTATTTAAGTAGTTAGTCATTCGATATTCTTACTCTTCAAATCATCAAGTTAAGCTCTTTATGTCATCAATATCGGATTGATATTGAACATAACATATCTTCTTATCAAATTGCCTTTACCAATCTCCGGTCTGATTTTGTCATTTAATATTGTGTTGAAACTGTGATGGGACTTAACACAACTAGTTCCTGACCTCTACAACAATCCACCTGCATCAAGATCCAGCAATTTTCAAAGTAAGTCTCAGTTATAAAATTCAACTTCTCTAACTTGTTAACTTATTTCAATAAATAAATATTATTCAAAATTAGTTCACTTATTGACTTAATCCTCATCCCAAACTAGATTAATTAATTTGAAACTAATTTTAAAGGAGGAATTAGGGTATATTGTAAGGGTTTTTGTACGTCAAACGTAACAGTAGAGTCTTGATTTAGCCTTCGAGGAGAGCAGTCGTGTTTACGGGCCTTCATAGGCTGTTATCACAGAAATATAATTAAGTGTTGAGTTATCATGATAAGTGTGACCAAATTTGAGTTGGTTAAGAGTGCAAATTTTAAAAGTGAATTGTGCATCTTATATTCAAAATGACTTCAAATGAAGAATTAAAATAAATATTGGTGAATATCCAAAAAGATACCAAAGCGACAAAAACTGATGTTGGGCAACTAAAGGAGATGTCAAAAACCTGAGAAGCTCGAACGAAAAAATACTACAAGAATTAAAAGTTTATAAAGATAAGTGCACAATACTGCAAAGAAAAAACCAAGGAAATGACTGAAAAAGTCGATATGTTGGAAAAATGAGTTGAAAACCTACACTAAAAAATTCTGGGACATCAGACGTACCAATGCATGAAACCAATCTTGTCCCCTCCATTCGGCTCGTACGACGTCCCTTTCTGGTACGCTTGTCCCGTATATATATGGGACAAACGATGCACTACAGGCGGTCCGTCTGACGTGCCAAAATTTTTTCAGTGTAGCAATTAAAGAAAGATTCAGGAACATTATCCTGTATAATATAAAAGACTCTCCCGAAGGAAGACTTGGACAACACAAGGAGCAAAGAGGACATATTGGAAAATGCTTAGAAGTTGCAACCGCTAAGTATTAGAATGTCTAATGATTTTACTAAGACCCCCTCGTGGTGTCACCTTGTCGTGGTGAGGGGGCTTAGGACCGGCCAGGCGCTTGTCCCTCGCTCGCCATGACTAGGCAAGCTGTTCGGCTCTTCTAGAACTCATCGACTCCCGATGTCTGGCGAATTTGGGCACAGGGGAATGAACGGGACCCCGTTAATTCAAATAGTCGCCGTTTTTCGAACCTGTCCACTAGCTTACCTGTGAGGATGATGTTAATTCGGACTCCAAATGGGGGCTAACCATCCTCGTCAGCTGTGGACGACATGGGTTCTGGGAGGAATAATATACTCATGACTTCTTGGTTTTTCTAAGTTGGTGTGGAGTAGTCTTGATCTAGGGTTGGTGCCAGATTGACCGGTTGTCTGTTCGATCTGACCAACGACACCTAACCCAATCTAAGGTTCCACACTGTGCCGAGAGATGGATGGCACCAAGGTTACAAAATTCGTCGTGAAGCTGCCGGGGATGGTGCGAACGTCGCGTCGCCCAACCTACGTTCTCTTCAATTTGAAGTCTGTAAAGTGCAAACGTCGGTTGCTGATGCCAGGGCCCTGGTCGGTGGACGCACTGTCGTCGTCAGTGACACGTCCGGAGGTGTCGCGAGCGATGCTAGGACACCGGGCGACCTCCTAGTGTACAAATGCCTTACCCACACATCGAAGCTCTGTGTGGGTGGACCGTTTTTCTCTAAGGCTCGTGAGATTCGTATGAATACTGATGATTTAAACTTAGACGATGTTAGGCGCCCGGGGGGTAGTAGGATGGGACCGCCGGCAACGAGTGCCGCAGGACCGGGTTCAGTAGGGACCAATCCATCGCTCTTGACGGTGGATGGTCACAGTAGATCACGTCATGGTAGTGCGGTAAGTGTGGGCAGCTCTGCCAGTGCTTTTAGCAACGGCACTGCTAATGACATGGCCTCATGCGAGAAGGATAAGGCAGAGTGCCTTGAGTTGCACGAGGAAGAGAGAGCTATCTTCCTAGAAATGGAGACTAAACTGAATCAGATGCTCGCAAGGCTGGCGGTTCAGAAGAACGTCGCAGCCGACATCCAGAGTGGCTTGAAGAAACTTAAGTTATGGTTACTGGCACTAATAGCTAAGCACGCAGAAGCGGATAAGGCAGACAACAGGTTTTATAAAGGTCTGCAAGATACGGAGGACGGACGGCAGTTTAGGCGAAAAGTTAGGGAACGTTTCCAGGCCAAGGCGGCGAGAAGCCTTGTCCTGCAATGCGAGAGACAGAAGCGAGCTGCATGGATATGTTTCTGTTTTGGGCAAGCTCAGAAAAAAAGGAGATCCTGACTCTTGCCAGACAACGGTGGTCGGTGCAAGGACAACAACAGACGGGAACATCCTTCTAGAACTAGGAAGACGGGAAGACTCTGGAAATCCGTGACCTTGACGGTTTACCGGTAAAGGAAGAGGTTGAAGTTTCTCTGGGAAAGGTCTTAGGAACTTACCCTGAGAAAAGGCAGGTGAAGGTTCTAGGACCTAATAGGAGAGGCTTAAAGCTGGACATCTTGATCGCGAACCACGATAAGGCAGCGAGATTAGAGCACGTAGAAAGGGCAAAAGTTGGGTTCCTTAGCTGCCCAATAAGAAGGCGTATAATAGTCACCAGGTGCCATAGGTGCCTGGACTATGGCAATAAAAATAACGGGTGCAGTGGAGTGGATAGATCCACCGCATGCTATGAGTGCGGAGAGTCTGGCCATACTCTTGCACAGTGCACGAACAAGGCGTTTTGTTTCCTGTGCGGGCTTCAGAATTGCACGGCAGACATTACGTCTCATATAACTGGCTCCGGTAGTTGCGCCTGTTTCAGAAAAGTCCTGGAACAGGCCAAAATGGAAAAAGCGCGAAGGCGCAATTGGCCAGGATCGGCGTGAGTCGAGGGCATACAGAGCGTAGGCAAGGAAAAAATCCGTACAGAATCCTCCACCTAGCACTACTTCGAAGTCCAACCGTTGATCGGTGGGGGTTCTTAACCCTATTGATTTGTTGGCTGATGGAGATCTGATGCTGGGCTGCGGGATCTATGGGTATGGGTGGAGTTACCACTCGGCGATGTTGGTTGCTTAGTTCAATTGTCCAGCTGTGTGTTAAATATTGCTATAAAGAGAGGAAGGTTTAGTGGGTATTACCCAGAAACAAACTTACGGGGGAATATTTATATCCCCACACGGAAAGAAATATTTTGCATGTTTAGCTTGAGAACACTTCATGCTCTTTCTGTAAAGGCGTTTGCTTACCTATAAAAGTAAAAATTTATGCATTTTAAGTATTAAGTGCTACCATAAAAAAATGTATGGTAGACTTACTCTTAGTCTAAAATCATTTTACATAAAACGCAAAGGTATTTTACTCAAAAAGTAAGAAACATCGTTTTACGAAAATAGCAAAGAGACTTATAGACTTAGTCGGTCTCCAACCGTTTGACGTATGTGTCAAACGGTCAAACACATACGTCAAACGGTTGGAGAGGGTAAATAGGCAGAGACAAATCACTGGTTTCATCGGACTCACCGACTAAGTCTATAAGTCTCTTTGCTATTTTCGTAAAACGATGTTTCTTACTTTTTGAGTAAAATACCTTTGCGTTTTATGTAAAATGATTTTAGACTAAGAGTAAGTCTACCATACATTTTTTCTATGGTAGCACTTAATACTTAAAATGCATAAATTTTTACTTTTATATGTAAGCAAACGCCTTTACAGAAAGAGCGTGAAGTGTTCTCATGCTAAAAATGTTAAATATTTCTTTCCGTGCAAGTAAACTATTCTCTGGACTCGAGTCCCACACACGGGAAGCACCCTCTTTAAATGATGCTCGCATCATTCATTGTAAGGTGTTCTTTATGGTGCGAAAATGCATTTGACAAACCTTGTATTAAACAAAAACAAAAAAATTACTAACAATTAGAAGAAGAACGTATTCCGTTTTTTCTTTGAAACTAATTACTTACAATTTAGTAAAATTGAAAACAAGAAAAGTAATTTCAAAGTTTTTTTTAAATATATGCAGTTAAAATTGATTGAATAAAACTGATTTTAAGTAAAAGTGTTTACATAACCTAAATTTTTAAAATTTTTAAAAATAGATTAAATTGTTTATGTAATGACATAAACTGATCCTTAAGGTATTAGTCGCGTAAATGCTCCCGCAAAACTCCCGAGAAATAAAAAGAACAATAAATAAACTTTTATATCAACTCACTTGCTTTCTTGTAACCTCTTCTAATGTAATGTATGTAATTTTCATGATTTTGAGTCATGTACTATAAGTTATCGCAATGTAATGCTGACACGTTTACGACATTTTTCAATGAAACCACGTAAAAATTAAAAACTTTGAATTTTTAAATTATTGTATTTTTTATTCGGCGTGGTCAATAAAGTTCATTTTTTTAAAGGATTTATTTTATCTCAATGTGTAACTTAGTAGTATTATTTGAAAATCTGGCGTCTTGTTTTTATATGAATGAATATAAGAGACATTTTTTACATGCATTTAGTGCTATCGCATGTAAAAGGTATGAACTTTGAATTTATATTTTGAAGCTCAGAAGTGGTCAAAATTGATAGGATAGATCTCATTTCATAGATAAATACCTCATAAATTCAGATACAAATTTTTAAAAAATCTGACGAAAGTCATTTTATGTTACTAATACCTTAACAGATAAAGGATAAGATAAATCTATTTTTGAAAAATAATTGTTTATTTTTACATGTCCCTTTTTCTATTTATGTTATCAGATAAATTTAAATTTACTTCTATTCCATTATTAAATAAAACACTGCTGTCAATAAATGTTTTTAGCCATTAAGTTTAAAAATTTTCTTCCATAAGTTCCATAGTTTGCACTTTGACAATTTATTAAAAAAACCAAACACTTTTCCCACGAAATTGCTCTGGTTGACGAAATCGTAGGTAATAAGGAATTTAAAAATTATAACTTTTCCACGATTGGATATTTCCAAGAGTAGAAAAAACGAAAACGGGAATAAAGCTGACAGACTTGCTACAGAAAATGGCCGCCTCACGTCACACGTGTCTCTTGAGATATACGTGTGAAGTATAGCGGCCATTTTCTGTAGCAAGTCTGTCAGTTTTATTCCCGTTTTCATTTTTTCTGCTCTTGGAAACATCCAATCGTGGAAAAGTTATAATTTTTAAATTCCTTATTACCTACGATTTCGTAGGAAAAGTGTTTGGTTTTTTTAAAATAAATTGTCAAAGTGCAAACTTTCACCAAAGGGGAGGAAAGTCTTTGACAAACACTGTCGGATTTGTCCATCGATCGTCCTTAAAGATGGTTAGTTCACACCGTTTTTGGTATAAACATACATTAAGCTTCCGAAATCAAAAATCCCTTCACACTGTTCGTCTTTCAACCAATCATAGTCTTCAAAACTGCCTTGTAGCTAAAAGTTATGTCAAATAGAGGTTGTCCAATCCTTAAGCACCAATCGCTCCCGGAGCGAAATACCGTAAACACCAATATTCTGGAAGAGTGTCCAAAAAGAATCCAAAACTGTAGCTTGCCCCTGTTCGACTGCATCACGGATTGCTTCAATGACTGCCTTGATTGCATCACAACATCAGTTAAGCCATGATAACTATAGGTGTCACTATCCTTTGCTTTGCTGCACTTTTTGCAAACATAATTACTAATGTCTTTTTTTAGGTTGATTGTTTTGTTTTTAGCGACGCTAATATTAACGCATGGCAAATACGACAAAACACCACACTTTGAACATGGCACGAAGTTAGCATCACCCCTCATGATTAAGTTTGAACACTCCTAACAGATAGTCATGATCACAACAGTCAAAAGAAAAGAACGAATAATGGAAAAAATAAAAAAAAATGCTAGGAACTGATAACACTAGTAAAAAATAATACCATGTAAGCACTCTCCAATAGTACACCGAAACACCACACTTAAGTTTTATTAAAAAACGGGTACCGAAATACCCTGTTAAAAAATTCAATAGCGAGATCAGGGATTCCCGATTGCGGGTCTAAAGTCGCAACATGGAATCTGGATTATTCCCGACTGCAGCCTTTTCCGCAACAGGGAATCCTAGAATCCGCAATATGAACTAATCTCGTATCAAGCTAAATAAAAAATAGCTTTTAAACGGATAGCTCAATAATTTGAGAAAAATGACATGTCACAGAAATGAGGACTTCGCGCATGCGCTCTTCTCATATTACAGCAGTAAACTCCTGTTGAATATCTTTTTTTTTTTTTTAATGTATAAAGGGTTGCATCGCAGTGTTTTGACTAAAATAGCTGTCTGCTTACTGTATACTGAACAGTTCTCAAATAAAGTTGATTTCCTTATCAAAGCTTAACAGTTACAATTTTCTTTAACTCTGCAATTGATAGCTAGTTATTCTTCTGGCTGCTAAAATGGTTATCTAAAATGATTATTTTCTTGAATAAAGTTAATTTTCTTCCAAAAATTTTTCACTTTACAAATCAATTTAACTGCATTTGACCCTCCGATTATTATCCAGTTATTATTCTATTCGATAAAAAGCTATTTCTTTTATTTAACTTGATACGAGATTAGTTCATATTGCGGATTCTAGGATTCCTGTTGCGGAAAAGGCTGCAGTCGGGAATAATCCAGATTCCATGTTCCGGCTTTAGACCCGCAATCAGGAATCCCTGATCGCTCTATTGAATTTTTTTTACAGGGTACTAAAAAACAGTAAAAAATGTGCGAGAAAGTAAAAAGCATATTAAGTTCAGTCGTCCATGTTTAAACTGTGATTGTTGATAGTGACTGGTTTCATTCTGCCTGAAAAGTTGCAAAATTAAGAAAAAAATGCAACTCTGTAACCCGGATTTGGTAAAAAGTTGAAGTTAAACAATAATAATTTGTCTAAACAATTTGGAAAGTTGTTATTTTTAGTTTGTTGTTAATAATTGGTTACATCCGCCCTGAAAAGTTGCCAAATTGAGAAAAAGTTACTGTTCTGTACTCTCTACAGTGCAAAGTATACCGCTGTTTCAGAACAGCGTATATACGCTGGTGAATTAGTGAATTTCGCGATAAATCAGTGAAATAATAGCTTTTTGATCAACGTATATACGCTGTTTTGAAACAACTGTATACTTTGTGCTGTTTCAAATTTAGAAAGTAGCTTCATTTCATATAAAGTTGTAAATAAACAATAATAATCATTTAAACAAATTAGCAATTACATGGAATAATAATTAAAAATCAATATTTATGTTACTTATTCAAAATATTGGAAAAAAACTTTTATAAAAACAGAAAGAAATATTTTTTAATGATTTTTTCGTATTTTGTAATTTATAGGGGTTTTTTGGGGCGGTATAAAAAATAGTTAATATTAAAAAATAATTAAATAAACAATTCAGCGTTATTCTTTGAAGTCTCCTGAAGAGAAACAGAGTTTGCCGATTGAAAAATAAATTTATTTCAAGGATTCTATAACAATTCTACGAAAAAATGTCTTTTCCCCATGCGTTTTACATGGGTAACTTTGAGTGCTTAGAGCGACTTCTAAATATTTTTTGATTTTAAAAAAACAGAGGTATTTTTTTTCGATATAGAACAATCCTAGAGGGTGAGAGCATGAGAATTTTTAATTTACTTTTTTGTGGACCACCCTAATGTCCCATGGATATCTTTTTGTTGTGAGGGTAGTAGCAAAAACCCTGAATTTCCTAGTCAAATCTGCTAGGAAATTTAATTAAGAAGACCATATAGTTGGTTAAAATTTAATCTTTTTGACACGTGTTAATAATAATAAAAGACGCGGGCCAACCTTGCGGCGGTTGGTCCGACTCTGCATGCCGTAGGTCGGGCCAACTAGCAAAATGATAACGGTTCGCCGACTAACGGTACTGATAGCAGTCGGCCCAACTACTGAGCCCAAAGTTGGGCCAACCTCAAAGCCCAGAGTTTGTCCAACCCAAAAGTCGGCTAAACTACTAAGCCCAAAGTCGGGCCGACTACTGTTCTCAAAGTTGGCCCAACTATTCATCCTAAAGTTGGGCCAACCTACTACTTAAACTAAATTTTATCATTAATTAAAGTACATATAATTGCATGATACAATTTATAAATTCAATTACATAAATATTAATAGTTTAAATTAGGGGAGAGTCGCTAGTTGTGAGACGGGTTTTATTTTTGACCTATAAATTGGAAATAGGTAAACAAAATCTTAAATAAAATACACCGTTCAAAAAGTAACTTAAATACGCAACTTTTATTCATAGAAAGTGTAGTGTTCAGATGAACTCGAAAAATTTTATGATCAATTTTCCGAGCACATCTTTTTAGTCAAAAAAAAAAAAGGTGTCCAGTTGTGAGACACTTATAAAAAAATGCTAAAATTTAAAAAATTTGGCATGAAACATTATGTTTAATATAAATAACTAAATATATTGATAATACATATTATTATATACTAAATAAAAATATTTATTTTTTAAAATATGACTATCAGTTTTCTTCATCGAAATCGCTGTCGCAATGTAGGCAAATGAAATAACTTGTGCGCATGTTCCCACACTTTAAATAATTGTTGTGTTATCAAATGTACGTAACGAACTAAACTGAACGAGCGCTTTATGCTGCATAACGAAAAATATAGGCTATTCCAGATGGGCGGCGCCACCGTCTCACAACTGGTGATTTGCTGTGTCTCACAACCGGAAATTGGCGCTATTTTGAAAAAGGGAATATAAATATTTCCAACTGTAGATTGAAACAATGCAATATTGCATTACAAAATAGAAGGAAAATACTAAATAAAAATGCATAACATTTAGCTTTTCCAATTAATTAACTTAAAAAAAAAGTACTTTGCACATATTGAAAAAAAGTTTTTTAGTCGATTTTCACACACAGTGTTGGCATCTAACACAAACAATACATATATCCGCTTCGGTGTACACGCAAAAGTTGGCTCGTATAAAAAAAAAATGTTTTCATGTATACCAATCAGCCTTTTTATATTTCGGGTTAAAAAAAATGGACTGTCTCACAACTGGAGCCGTCTCACAACTGACGACTCTCCCCTACATAAGGACCAGATCGCGGACTGTTACGTTACATTTGTACGCACATTTCAACAAAAAGTTTCCAAAACCACACGAAGTTGAATTATTTTAATATCTTTTATGCATGCATCTAAAAGTATGCTTCTCTAATAACATTTTTTACTAATATAAACATTTCCGTATGTTTTGTTATTTAAGAGTTATGAATGTTTTAGTACGGACTGTTACGTTTAGAAAAAAAAAACGTACGATGTTTCGATATTTTTCCTATCAATCTCTTCGAAAATTTTCGAACTATGCTTTAAATTATTTCAGAATATTTCTTTAGAAAAATTACGAACCAGGTTTCGAAATTAAGCTGGCAAACTTTTTTTCGAAATATTTCGAAAAAATTTTTTACAGTGTAGTTTTGGAAGTAAGCTTTAGAGCTGTCCTACATTGTTGAAAAAGCCTGTTCTTCTAGTGGACTATTTTTAACGTGTAGTAGATAATTTCGTAGCTTTTGAATGCAAGTAATAAAATAAATGTCAATAACACTAAAAAAAAAATTTTTTAATTTTTTAGAAACAAAAATGTTTGAACTGTTACGTTACACGAAAAGACTGTTACGTTACCTGTGCGATTTATGTTCATGTAAAAAGTGAATTAAGGTATTAAAAATGTCTTCCATTGTTTTATTTTACACAATGAACATTAATTCGGTTGTCTAACGACTAAACAATTAAAACATTACTGTATAATATTTAGTGTTAAATTTCAATTATGTGAAATCTGTTATAGCTTATCGCCGTGCTGCTTAAGCACCTGTAAATAGACTACACGGCCGACATCGCTGAATTTAAATTCTATTAGTGAATTAAAGAATATTAATTGCGCAGGTCAAGAGATGCCCCTTTCCTACTACCTCGAGAAGTACAATAAGATTTGAAACTCGGCCCTTTTTCGCTTAACATGTGCTTGTACAATAAAATGTTTTTGATCTATTAAAAATCACCGCGATCGGCCACAATTTTTCTCTAAAAATTAAATCAAGTTACTTCTCATATTTTTCTTCAACGATGTGTGTAATTATTTACAAGATTGGATATTAAATAAATTGTTATTTTTATGAAAGTGCTGTGAAGTGATTTTCCCATGTGCTCACCATTGTATTAAAATGTTTCTTATAATTCTTAAGTGACAATAGACACAATTTTTTTAATTTAAACTTAACAAATAATTGAACATAAAATTAATGGTCCTTCGAGCCGGATTTTTTTTCTTTTTTCATCGTTTTATGGAAAAAATCTACTTTTCCTTGATGAAGATTCAAGCATCAATGGATATAACGGGTGTACAAGTTAAATGTAGTTTTCCAGTTTTTGAAGAGCTCAACTTTCTTCAGCATTCTTAAGTATTCAAAATATTCTTTGTGCAATAAGAATTCGAGTAAGTACTTTATACTATTTTACTCAACAATATAAATACCGTAAAATGAATTTTGACTGCTTTTCTTTACACTTTTGAAACTTAAAATAGAAAACTAGTTACATTTGTTGCCACTTATAATTTTCTTTCTTACGCTTGTGAGTGTGGAGCATAAATATTAATTTCTTTTTTCAATGTCCCCGGCTTTGTAAGTGTTTCACGTCTCTTATGGGGAATAGTAGAGTACTCTTAAGTACGTGACGCGCTCAAAACTTGCAATGCCTAGCTAATTACCCCTTTCTTTAACTAAATTAATATTGCTCAGCTCACATCGTTACATTCATAAAAAATAAGAACCTTTTAACTAAATAAAACCCTTTTTTCGGTTCTGAACGAGTGGACGACTGGTAACAAGTTCATATCAAATCAAGATGGCCGATCTTCTTAAACAGGAAGCTATTGCTGCACGCATCAGTAAGCATTACACAGACATGCTTAAATCAACGAAAGGAAAGGAAAACCCACTGCTCTATTTGCAAGCTCGATTGGAGACCTTGGAAACATATTGGAGAGACTGCTACGCAAATCATTGGTCAATCTTATCCAACCCTGACTACGCTACTTCCGATTACGTTATCCAATCAAGATTTGATGCAATTGAAGAAGATTACACGTTCACCAAATCAGCTATTCTAAGGGAAGTACAAAAGTTTTCTACACCAATTTCGCCTCCAGCGCCATCTGCAATTGAAGGTAACAAAAAACTTACTGATGATACTTTTAAGCATCTTCCATCTTTGTCTTTACCCAAGTTTTCTGGTAACCAATTGGAGTGGGAAACCTTTCGTGATCTCTTCACAGCCATGGTTGATAAAACTAAACTTTCTGACGTTCAAAAGCTATATTACTTGAAATCTTCTTTAACAGGTAAAGCGGCTGAACGCATAAAAAACCTAACTGTTAATGAAGCTAATTATTCTGAAGCATGATCGATGTTAATCAAAAGATATGATAATCAACGAATTATTCTAGCAGCACATATGCGAAAATTGCTTTCTTGTCCAGCAGCGTCGAAGAGATCTGTTGATAAGATTCTTAGACTGCTGGACGCTACAAATGAATCCATTCGAGCATTCTCTAACATGGGAAGACCAGTCGAGCTGTGGGATGACTGGTTCGTCCATCTTCTAGTGCATAAGCTTGATCCTTGTACTAGAGAAGAATGGGTAACGTCGTAACGGGATTCTGAGGAATTTCCTAATTTTGACGATCTAGCTGCCTTTTTATAAGGTACTGTTAGGGCTCTGGAAGCTTCTCATCCAGCACCAACCCCTATTAGTACTTAACCTAAATCTCAGGTTGGTAAAGGGAGGAAATCGACAGTCTCAGTTAATCTTTCTCATACTGAGCCTTCACATAATCGAAGTCCATGTCCCCTTTGCCAGTGCTTACACTTTATTTCGTATTGCCCTCAGTTTAAAAAACTAAAGGTCCCACAACGCATTGAACAAGTAAAGCGTTTAAAACTTTGCTTTAACTGTCTTCGTGCAAATCATAAACTAGACGAATGCCCATCAGAAAAGAGATGTTTCGTTTGTAATACAAACCACCATATCTTTCTACATGATAATTCTCCAATCACTACTAAACAACCTGTGAGATCCTCTGACCCATCTCCATCTACTTCTTCTATGGAGCAAGTTGGTTGTCACACCTTGTACTTAACAAATCATCTCTTAAATCCTCATACCGGTCATTCCAAAGGTATCTTCGCAACTGCTTACATTAAACTAACTTCTTATCATGGAAAGTCTATCATATTTAGGGGCTTTCTGGACTGTGGTTCGGAACGCTCTATGATCACTGAGCATGTAGCTCAGTTGCTTAAACTACCTAAGTTGAAAAGTGAAGTTTCACTTAAGGGTATTAACGATGCTCCTCTAGGTTCATCTAGCTATAAAGTTGATCTGTGGTTGCACTCTCCAAAAGATCCGAAGTTTCAACTACCGCTTCATGCCCTCGTTCTTAGGTCTCTCGTTCAATTAGTACCTAAGGGCAAACCTAAACACAGTGAGTGGCCACATCTCAAAGGTCTTGACCTTGCCGATCCGAATTATTACCGTACAGAACCAGTAGATTGTCTTATTGGGATTGATCTCTTAGGACATGTCTTACTGCCTGGGCTAAAACAAGGCCCTTTAAATAGTCCTACTGCACTTCTTACTACATTTGGTTGGATTGTTTTTGGCCCATCAACATCATTGGTTAATTCTAAAAGTGTTTCCTCAATCCTTCATGTGGAAGAAAAGAATTCACTCAATCAACAATTGCGGTCATTTTGGGAATTAGATGAACTTCCAAAAATAACATTTCTCTCTAAAGAAGAGCAGGAATGTGAAAAATTCTTCCAAGCTTCTCATTATAGAAACAAACATGGCCAGTATGTTGTCCGATTGCCACTCCTAAAATCCCCCAACCTACTAGGACAATCTAAAGAACCAGTTATCTCTATGTTTAAGAGAAATGTAGCTCAGCTTATTAAAGACCCAACCGCTAAAGCTAAATATAACACTTTCATGCAAGACTATTTATCGCTCGGTCATATGCAACCTGTTCTTCAGGAGGATCAAAACTCTCCCAATCCTAATTACCTTCCGCACCATGTGATCACCAAACCTCGTGATCCTTCCGCAAAGATCAGAGTAGTGTTCAATGGTTCTTTCCGTACTGCCTCAGGTGTCTCTCTTAATGACATCCTGCATCCCGGGCAGAAATTGCAAACTGATATTTGGAATATTATCTCGCGATGGAGATTCTGGAAGTATGCGTTTACAGCGGACATTGTTAAGATGTTTCGTCAGATTAGAATTGAGTCTCCTGATAGCGATCTGCAACGTATTGTTTGGAGAGCTGATCCAAACGAACCCTTAAAGGAGTACAACCTAACAACTGTTACATATGGCACTAGACCAGCTCCTTTCCTTGCTATTCGAGTTCTTCAGCAACTTGCTCATGATGAACAACACCGCTTTCCACTAGGCACGCATGTCCTAAATAAAAATGTCTACGTTGATGACATCTTCCCTGGAGAAAATATGTTAGAGAATGCCATTAAGATTAGAGACGATCTAATAAACATTCTCGAATCTGCTAGTATCAAACTTAGCAAGTGGGCTGCAAATAACACTGCTTTACTTCCGAATTCTCCTGCTGAAAGCTCTGTAAGTGAAAAGTCATTTGATCCAGAAGATTCTGTGTCCACGTTAGGGTTACGTTGGAATCATAATACTGACGAGTTCCATTTCTCTGCTACATCATCTGCAGATCCAAATGCAACAAAACGATCTGTAGCATCATCAATCGCCAAGTTATATGACCCACTGGGTTGGTTGTCACCATATCTTATTAGAGCCAAAATCTGTCTTCAGGATTGTTGGCTTGCGGGAACTGACTGGGATATTCCTTTACCCATCAAACTTCAGATTGAGTGGAACCTCTTCCAAGAACAATTTAGTCAATTAGATACTATCACAATACCCATATGGATCCTTATCATATCCTTTCTTCCAAAGGACGAGGCATTAAATCTAAAAAGGGATACATTTGTTTGTTCGTCTGCTTTGCTTCAAAAGCAATTCATTTAGAAGCGGTCTCCGATTATGAGACAAAGACTTTCTTAGCAGCATTTAACAGATTCATTTCGCGTCGTGGCGAGTGTTCCAAGGTATTTAGTGATAATGCTAGAAATTTCGTTGGAGCTGAAAGGGAGCTCAAGCGACTCTTCGACGGTGCAACTAGAATCTTTCCAGAGGTCGCTAAATCGCTAGCCAATCAAGGGACCGCGTGGTCCTTCATTCCGCCTCATGCTCCTCACTTTGGAGGAATTTGGGAAGCTGGCGTTAAGTCAGCTAAGTACCACCTAAGACGAGTCATTGGGGATACTCGATTGACCTTTGAAGAAATGACTACGGTTTTGTGCCAAATTGAAGCCTGTCTTAACTCCAGGCCACTTTATCCCAATTCTGCTGATTCTCAGTCTGTTTCAGCTATTACTCCAGGACATATATTAACAGGTGGACCAATTGTCGCTGTACCAGAACCCACACTCAACGATCTTACTCAGCAGCCTACTAAACCGTTGGAAATTATTAACAAAAATGCGTGAGGAATTCTGGACTACCTGGTCTCGAGAATATCTGCATCATTTACAGCAACGTTCCAAATGGTTGACTGAAACAAACTCTATCAGTGTGAGAAATATTGTTTTAATAAAAGAGGACAATCTTCCACCAACTCGTTGGAGCCTAGGCCGAGTAGAACAACTACATCCAGGTCGAGACGGCCTTGTAAGAGTGGTTACTGTAAAGACCGCCACTTCAAGGATAAAACGCTCCCTATCCAAGTTAATTCTCCTTCCTATTCAATCAAACGACGACGATAACTAATGTATTGTGACTTTTACGCACACTCTTTTACCTAAGTTATGAAAACCCTGCGTTTTATAAATGCACCCGGGCAGTATGTATAATATTTAGTGTTAAATTTCAATTATGTGAAATCTTTTATCGCTTATCGCCGTGCTGCTTAAGCACCTGTAAATAGACTACACGGCCGACATCGCTGAATTTAAATTCTATTAGTGAATTAAAGAATATTAATTGCGCAGGTCAAGAGATGCCCCTTTCCTACTACCTCTAAAAATTAAATCAAGTTACTTCTCATATTTTTCTTCAACGATGTGTGTAATTATTTACAAGATTGGATATTAAATAAATTGTTATTTTTATGAAAGTGCTGTGAAGTGATTTTCCCATGTGCTCACCATTGTATTAAAATGTTTCTTATAATTCTCAAGTGACAATAGACACAATTTTTTTAATTTAAACTTAACAAATAATTGAACAATTACAATGGAATATACAAAGTTTCAAGCAAGCAACAACACTTTCAATACACAGCCACACAAAAAAAATATCTTGATCTGGGAATAAGACCTATATATTCCTACGAATTTTAAAGAGCTAAATCCGAATTCGAGATCAGAATTGGTCAGACGGGTCTGAGTTAGAACCTTCAAAAAACAATTTAAAATCGCTAATATAGCAGACAAAAATAATTTTTTTTTAAGAAATGCTTAATTAAACTCACTATATGGGGGTTTATAGGGTCGCTGATAACAAATCTATTCATAACTTTTTAAAGTTGATAATGGGAAAATCAAAATGTCTGAAAAAAATTAAAGTTTTTAAAAATGATAATAAAACTCAAATTTGGATGTACGTTTTGAATCTAGGTTCAACGTTTTCAAGAGTATGAATAAATCCTGACCTTAAATAGTATGATAAGAATCTATATTGAGTTTCATTAATTTAATTAATAATTTAAAATTTTTGTCTGCCATTTTGCATTTGCCACTTAAAATTTTGAAAAATCATGAATAAATTCGTTATCAGCGATCCCAAAAATCCCCATATACTGGTTTTATTAATTTTAATCAATAAGATAAAGTTTGATCCAACATGGATGACATTTTCTATTTTTTGTACAATTTGCGCTATTTTCGCGTCGCTTTTTTTAAATATAATGTATTAAGGGGATGTGATAGATTATGACGTCACTGGTTTAGGCAAAAATTTTTCGTAACTTTTCTGCCAAAATATTGAACATTTTGTCACGAAACTTGGTAGAATTACCTAAAATATTATTAAAAAGGTCTTTCTGAATCAAAATTAGTTTTGAAAAAAATGCAATTTTTTAAAAATTTTCCAAAATTAATTTTGTGCCAAAATTCGAGCAAATTCGGGTCAGAGAGACCTTCCTAAAGATGTTTTAAGTAAAAGCACCAAGTTTCGTGACAAAATATTCAATATTTTAAGAGAAGAGTTACAGACAAAGTTTGCCTATACCAGTGACGTCATAATCCATGAAATACCCTTAATGAATGTATATTTTTAATGTTCAAACAATTTGTGTCAATTTCAGATTCAGTGTATCAAAATACATAGGAATATATGGTTTTTATTCACAGATCAAGATACTTTTTTCCGGATGTCGTGATATGGGTGAAAAAGACTGTTACGTTACAAATTGATTTTGGCTCTGAAAACAGAAACAATTGAATATGTTGCTGTTTTTATATTTTATTTAGAAAATAACATAAAAATGCTCGAAAAAAATTAAGTCATTGTATTTAGTTGACATGATAGATTTTGCGTTAAAATACTTTTTGGGATTTTGGACTGTTACGTTACATTAAAAAAAGCGGTCGAATTCTTTTGAATTACAAATGTTATAAAAATTTGTTTCTTTTAAGTATTTAATTTAGTTACTTTCAGTTAACCTAACTCTATCCGAAAATAACGGATAGTACGTAAATAGTAACATTTATTCAATAAAATGCAACTTTTTGTTTCGTGTTACGTTTTTGTTCAATTTTAAATCTCGATACTACAAAGAAAGAGGCCTGAGTTTTTGGACAGACAACTGATTTCGCGTTGATATTTATTTCATTCAATACTTTGAGATGTATATAGCTTGCAAATAATCAAGAACCCATGGAATTTAAAAGTAAAATTTTTTTTCCGTGGTTTCATTTTTCTCGATCTGGTCCATATTATCAGAACCTGAAACAGAAAAATTTTTGTAGTCACGATGATTCGAACCCTGGTCCTCCAGCTGACAGTCTAGTACGCTATGCACCATAGTATCACAGATGGTAATAAAAAATTATAAATCAACTAAATAGCTTAACTCATTACCGCCTATTCTTAGAGAGACTGAGATATTAAATAATTGAATACTGGAATGATGACCATGGATCAAATAATGGTTTTTGACGTTAATAATTGTTTAAGAAATAATTTGTTTAAACAAATTGTTATAAACAAATAGAAATAAGATGAAAATTATTAAAAATAAATCGCGGCAATTGATAGTAAAGAAAAAATTACAAAAGGAACAAAGTGATTTTTTAAAATTTTCAATTCTGTATATTTTAAATAGTTAATAAATAAAGACAATGACTCTGTACTCATCTCAGCTTACGCTTAGGAATACAATGATATTAAAAAACGATTATTGGAAAGAGGAGAGTGGAATAAATGATGACTTTGAAGTTAAAAATTGTTTGAAAGTTAATTTGTTTAAACAAAGTTTTATAAACAAATGGTAGAAAAAAAATCAGGGCTGCTACTGATTTATCACTTTGATTTAAATCATCGCATCATTATTTATTATAAGATTACAACATTCAATAAATAAATGTCTATATCTTTGTAAACTTAATTATTCTTTCCTAAACATTTTTGATTGTCAACAATTTTTTAAAATTGATTTTAGAAGTGTTTTAAAACTGTTATTAATAAAATATTTTTGGTTCAATATTCCTAAAGTTCTTATTGTTAAAAGATTTTTACAATTTCTGCTGTAGACTTCTTTTTATCTATTTAAATTTAAAAAAATATTTTTGCTACTTTTTAATTAGGTATGCTAAATGAATTAATAAATGACATTTTTAATGTTTCTAAAAAACTATGATTTTCTCCAACGGTCGGGGAAACACTGGGCAAGGTTGGGCCAACCTCTAAAATTAAAGTCCCCCAAACTATGTTTTACGGAGTTTCTCCAGCGGTCGGGGAAAGTCTGGGCAAGGTTGGGCCGACGGTCGGGAAAACTGCGAGTGCCACAGTTGGCCTGCAGAGGCGGCTCAACTTTGGGAACTTGAAAAAAAATATAGTTGGGCCAACTCTGGCAGACGTAACTACGCATGCCAGAGTTGTGCCGACCTTGGCCCGACGGACAAACTCTGGCTGCCGACCAAAATTCGCACCTGGGAGGGTGCGCTTTAACCAGACTCAACCCAAAAGTCCTTGCTCAGTACATTTTTCTTTCTCGTGATAGTATGTGGAAAATGGAAATTTTTTCTCATAAAAATCAAAATAATCTGTGGAGCCGTTTTGAAAAACTTTGACTATTTGCGTCATTAAAAATACATTTCTTTAAATGAAAATAGCGAATAGAAATTTATTATTGTATTATAGTTTTAGGCTCGGAACAAGGGAGGGCACATGTGCCCCTCCCCCCCCCCCCCCCAAGAAACATATTGATGTGGGGGGTTTGGTGTTTAAACCTCCGCCCCCGTGAAATTTGGAATTTTTTTGAAAAATCTGAATCTTTCCAGAAACTTTTTTGTTGTCTACGCCCCTAAAAAATACAAATGAAATCATAATAATTTTGTTTGACAACTTCTCTGTATGTCAAATAAATTTCGACAAAGCAAATATCAATTGCATGAGACAAATTTAAGTAAAAAATTTTTGAAGTAATAAATAAATCTTATAATTATTATGAATATATGATTAAAATATTTAAAAATAATTAAATTTCGATTTTAGAAATATTCAAAGGGATAGTTCATAAAAACGGCATCACAGATTATTTTTGTAGGAAATGTTTCTATTTTTCATATACTTTCACGGAGAAAACATTTTACTGAACAAGGACTTTTGGGTTGGGTCTTGTTAAGGCGCACCGTGTTCGTTTTGTCCAAATTTATTTGACATACAGAGAAGTTGTCAAACAAAATTATCATACGTTCATTTGTTTTTTTTTTTTCAGGGGCAAAGGCAAAAAAAAGTTTCAGGAAAGATTTTATGTTTGCTCTGATTTGTCAAAAAAATCATAATTTCACGGAGGGTCGAGGTTCCAACACCAAACCCCCCGCATCAATATGTTTCTTGGGGGGGGGGGGGGGCATGCACATGTGCCCTCCCTGGATCCGCGTCTGAAACTATAGTACAATAATAAATTTTTTTTGCTATTTTCATTTAAAGAATAGTATATTATGCATCAAGGGAGGGAAGTCCGTGTTTTTTTGTCAAGCACAAATCTGTGGCTGAAAGGCAGAATAACATAACTGCATTTTCATAGTTTTGAGAAAAACCTGTTTTTGTTTATTTTCTTGGTTTTGTAAAATCGAAAAATCAACCAATATTTTTGGTGTTTGGCATTGTATCCTATTTTCTAGTGTAGTTTTTACATCTGTTTATCAATTTTAATAAAATATAAACGCTTTAAAAAAGAATATCAATTCTTTTTTTCGATTTGAATGCAGTTATGCTGTTGTGTTATTAATTATTTTCTACGTAAATAAACATTTAAATCACTTTACTGTTATGAAACTTTAAAAAGCATTACTAAATTAACTCAAATCTGATGTTATCTCAAATTCGATAAAATGTTAGTTATGATGTTATGCCTTTCAGCCACAGAAATGTTCGAAGAACGAGTGTAGCACGAGCGTAGCAGATTGGAGCACGACTCCACAGATTATTTTGATTTTTATGAGAAAAGATTCCATTTTCCACATACTATCACGAGGAAAAAAAATGTACTGAGCAAAGACTTTTGGGTTGAGACCCGTGACACCGGTAATAATCAAAACATTGTTAATAGCACTTTAAAATTTTAATTTTTAGTTGAAAACATAATAGACAGGTCTGTATGTAAAATATGTATATGGGGCAAAATTTCCGAAGTTTACCAATCGAAAAAATGAAAAGTGTTAATATTTGCACAAAATGTAGTATTGTAGGAAAGTACTTAAATCACTAATTATTATGAAATTCTAATAAAAATTGTAGAAGGGGAAGGGGGTTACCCCTTGACTGTGCTGCTGAAATGTCATAAAGTGGGCTCAAATTGTTCAGCCACTTCCAAGTATTCAATTTTTATAAAACTTGATACTAGTGAGTTTTTCAGGTTGCTGAGTACGAATTTAAAGACAAATTTCCAAAATTACAAATGGCGGATCCAATATGGCCGCCAAAATTTTTGAAAATCTCAAGATGTCAATGAAATTTTGAGATACTTGTTACTAAGGGGTTTTTGGGGTCGCTGAATACGAATCTGATATTAAAGTTTAAAAGTTCAAAATGGCGGATTCAATATGGCCGCCAGAAATTTTTGAAAATCTTGAAATGTTGGAATTTGAATTTTTTTTAAAATTTCTGGCAGCCATATTAGATCCGCCATTTTTAATGTTTATACTCTGATAACAGATTGAATACTCAGCAACCCAAAAAACCCCCGAGTTCCAAGTTTCGAAAAATTACAGTACCGGCTTAATTTGTCAGTCCACCCATTTTTTAAGAATTGAATAACTTCTTTAAGCGTAGGGGAGGGTGGTACCATACCGACCCCTCGTACCATACCGACCCCCCTCTGTTTCTCAGAGATCGTGTTATTAGACAAATCGTGAATACCATCTAAATAACACTTTCATAACTCTAACATTTTGACCATAGGTAATAATCTCTTGGTAATATTGTATCTCGGAATTTTACGTAAAATTAGTTTTTTGCAATGATATTTTTTGTTTTTGACCCATCTTGAATTTAAGTTAAAAGTGTTGAATTGAGTTCAGAAAAATTTAAGTATAAGTTTTTTTGGTTGCTTATGGCCTCAACTTTAATACACAATATTCAAATTCAAACGCTTTCATTGACATAAATGATCGGCAAGACATTATGTGAAAATAGTGAAGGTGGTCCGAAACCGCCCCCCCCTTTTCTTGCATTGTAATAGTAACTAAATTATTTGTAATTACCAAATAATACCTACAAATGTATTTTAATAAAATAACATTAATTAAGCTAAGATAGTATAGCTTGTAATTAAGATCAGACTAAAAACACTCATTTTTTATTGTAATGATAATTCTTTTACTCTTATTCTGAAAAAGGCCTTAAATAATGTATTTTAAATAAAGTAAAAGTAATTTAAGTTTATTCTATTTTGTTGTTTTTTAATTCAAATTACAATACAAGTTCAAACTTTGTTTGTTTTTGCTATTTCCTGCAATAAAAATAGGGGGTCGGTTTCATACCACCCTTTTTGAGATTGTCGAAAACATCAGTTTTCGATTTTCTCTCTGTATCTCTCACTTATTGAGATCCAGAGCCTCGGCAACCAGTGGAAACATAGAAAAATGATTCCTTTACTGAAAAAAATTTGACCTCAGCAATCAAACAAGTTTTTGGCACCTTTTTGGCTTTTGCCTTTTAGGGGGTCGGTTTGGGACCACCCTCCCCTACAAAGTATATTTGGCTGATTCCAGAAAAAAATCGAAATTGATGTCCTTAATGATTTCTGAAAATCAGGGTTGTTGGTTATGAAAAGTTATTTTTCTTAATAATACTACTATACTAGATGTACGAATTTATGAAACAAATTTATTTCTTATATGATAAACAAAGAAGATATGTCCAAGAGAGTACCCTGAAATACTTCAAAATTTGTCCTTGAAAAACTTATCATTCCCTCACCGCTTTGAAACAGTGTGATTGCAGCAAAGTTTTAATGCCTACTAAGTTCCACCTTAAGTTTTTTGAAAAATGGCAACATTGTTATTGTCAACCTATACTGCAGCGAACGTTTGTAGAAAGGATATTATGTTAAAACTAATTTATCAATGAGATTTTTAAAAAATACATTTCTTCACGTCATTCCCTCATGTTGATTTATAAATAGGTAAACACATTTTAATTTACTAATCATAGTGTATTTGCACATGTTTCCAGTGTTTATATCGCATTGTTCACAGTGCATAGGGAAGTAAGGTTTTGTTTCTGAGGTTATGGTCATTTTGTTTCGATTCGTCATTCCCTCACTAAATTTTACCTTTATATTCCATTGAAAAATATCAAACTCAAAACAGTTGGGGACCATTATAATATTTTAATCAAATACGCCATAAAATACGGCTTGAGAAAAAAAAAATTCAATAATGAGTAAAAAAAAATTGATGAACTCGGTGAAGCCATTTTCGATTTTTTTCTGGAATCAGCCATTTATCAAATTTTTTTTATTTTTATTCCCTAAAAATGGATGAAATTCTGAAGAAAATAAGACCTGAGTGAAGTGATTTAATTCATTTTTCATTGAAACATATTTAAAAAAGTGAAACTTTTACTGTTTCACAAAAATTTAAATTTCTGACGATATAATGATGGTTTTTTAAAGTTCCTATACTTGTTTTCAAGGTAATTTTCTAATGAATAAAGCTGTTGTGTAAGCATTAAATTGCAATTTCTATCTTAGAATATGCAGGGCTTTTAATTTGGACCAAAAAAGATAGAAAAATTATAATTAACGTCTTGATGTCAAGTACAGCTATATACAATATAACAAAGTTGTAATTGTTAACAAATTTTGATAAAAAAAACCCAGATAACGAATTTGAACTGAATCAAAGTAAAATTAAAATTTGTCATTCGCCATATTGGATCCGCCCTTTTGAATTTTGAAAATCTAACTTTAGATTCCTAATCAGCGACCCCAAAAACCTCCAAATAAGAAAATTAAAGTGAACAACTTTTACGCACTTTTGGTTGAAAACAGAATTATATGCTTACACTTTCTCTTCTATGTTTATAATAACGTAGCTTGAAAATAGAAGACAAACTTTTGGATTTTGAACGTTAATGGGTTAAATACAGAAAAATATTTATATCTAAAAAAATAGAGCAGCTAAAATTTCAAATTTTCCAGATTCTGAACCTACAAGTGACCTAGAAACACTCTCTACAACCCGATTTTGGATCCATTTTTCATCCTATTTTCTGGTCCTTTAAGACCACCGTGATCTAGATCAAATACTTTGGACGCAAGGGAGGGGGACATGACATGGTCTTAATTAATTTGCTGGACAACGCTATGGTCATAAACTCCAAATATATTATCTATATTTTTTTACGCAATATTCACGTTAAACTTCATTTATGAGTACCAAATTTCAACACCCTAAGGCGAAAATTTAATTTAAATGTTCAGGAAATGTTCACGCTAAACATTTATTTAATCGGGACATTTAAGTCTTTACAAAATTTTCACTAAATTTTGCAATCACATATTTCGAATATTGCAAGTAAATATTTAATAAATTTTCAGGAAATTTTCGGTGCTGTGGGGGTTTCTAGGTCAAATAGCTACTTTGGTCGCTAGAGAGGAACAGGGTCATTTAAATACATTTTTCATAACGCAGTCTTAAAAATGGCGTGATTCGGTTCTCTGTAGATAACCAGAAAGTTACAGATTTAAGAACGATTCACTATGTGACGTCAGAGTGCAAACAAGTACAGTCCAAATTGCATGTCTCCTACTTTTCTATTTTTCTTGCACGCACTGATTGACCAACAGAACAGAGTCGATGTCTTTAGCGTGAGTAGTACAGCTTCAAAATCTAACCTGACCGTATCACTAGCGCGGCGTGTTGACAAGTAAAAAAGTGTGAGACATTCAATTTGGATTGTATTTGTGTACACTCTAACGTGACATAGTGAATCGTTCTTAATTCTGCAACTTTCTGGTTATCAATACAGAGAACCGAATCACGCCTTTTATGACTTTGTTATGAAAAGTATCGTTCGTAACTGCGTGAACAAAGCAGTCGTTTTGAAACGACTGCTTGTCACGCATGTTACGAAATATACTATACTCATTTGTTATTTATTTTCATAGATTTAGCGAAAATTTACCATTGCTTGTCTCACATTTTTATTTATTTCTTGGAAAGTTATGCTCATCCCATTTTGAAACTCGAAGTGTCTTGAGGTAAATACACTTTATAACTACAAAAAATATGAACAAAATAGAAATTGGAAATGTTTCAAGAAACAGAAAACAAAACTTTTTATTTTAACATTAACAAAACTGTGATTCAATAATGTGTTAAACTTAGTTTAGTAAGTGTGCAAAATGTGTTGACTAAAGTAACAATATTTAGAAAGTGTTTACATTTTTTATTTCCTTCTTATTTTTAATAAAGTTAGTGTTATGTAATGCTAAAAGTGTGCATACAATGGGATTGTGGATTCATTAAACAAGTGATTGATAACTGTTTAATAAATAAATTAATTATGAATGTTTAATGAATAATAAAGTGATTATAATGTTTCTAAAGAGTCGTTACAGTGTAAAAGCAGTGTTAATAATATAATTATATAAAAGAGGTTGGATAAAGATATGAGACAATAACATAAGGCAATAACATGAGACAATGATATAAAATAAACAGATGAGACAATGAGAGAAATGAGGTAAAAATATGAGATAATAGCATGAGACAATGAGATGAGATAAACATGTGAAACAATGAGAGAGATCAGGTAAAGAGATGAGATAATGAAATGAGATAAATAGATATGAGATAAACATATGAGGTACAAAAACAAAAAAACATTAAGACTTGAAATATAAAGATACTTTGATGACATATAGGATAAAGAGGTGATTATGGAGTTAGATCGTGAGACATAAAAAATAAGATTCATTTTTTGTTAATTTTTTTTTAAAGTTGTTTCTGAAAAATGAGTTCTCAGTTAAAGAAGAGATATTTCATTTTAAATGATAAAGATTAGGATATAATTCGTAATTGGGAAATGCTAAATGACAATAACATGTATAAGTTTCAGGAATTATTGGAACTTGCATCAGGTGGTATTTTCCAAAAACAAATTACAGGATATTTAGAAACGTAAGATGAAATAAAAGCGATTAGTAAAAATAAATCACATATTCTAATATTGTTTAGTGGGAATCGACTTTTGGGTCACTGGATTTGCACTTACTATGATGGAAATGAACTTTTTGTTTTTGGTAGTCTTAATGAAGGTTGTTTAAATGAAGATCAAAGAGAATATTTATGCAGGTTATATCCATTTAAACCTAATGTAGTTTTTTTAAGAGTACAACAACAACCAAATTTTGTTGATTGTGGTGTATATGCGATTGCGTTTGCTGTTTCTTTATATTTTAATATTAAACCTGAAAATGTTGTTTATAATCATGCTTCAATAAGAACTCATTTGTATATGATGTTTGAAAAAAATGTGTCATCTCCTTTTCGGATAATTTTACGAAATTGTATAAACTTGGAATTGGTAATATTGAATAAATAAAAAACAATAATTTACATGTAAGGATGCGACACAGAAGAGAAAATTAGATTATCAAACTAATGACGGCTTTACAGAAATGAAAGGAGATAATAGTAGTCCTTCATTACATACAAAAATAGGACAGAAAAAAGTTGTTAATATTTCTGATTAAGAAACTAAAAAAGCAGTACTATATATGAAAAAATGTATTGTAAAAAACCTAAGTTAAAAGGAGAGATGGGACGGAGAGACAAATAACAGATATGGAAAGTGTAAATAGTGCCAGAAATATAAATGTTTGTAAGAGAAAACAAGTGAAAAATGCGTCAAATTCTATTGAAGTAGTAAAAGAAGGTAATAATTATAAAATATTAGTAACAATAGTAGTAAGAAGATATTTTTTAGCAATTCTAATGAGAAAAGTAGAAAAACTAGAGCAGAATATCAGAAAGAATATAGTGAAATGATGAAATTAAAACGAAAAAAATTGATAACAAAGAAATAAAAATATCAGTTATGGAAGATGTATGTTTAAGTAGTGAAACAGATTTAAATTTTTCTAAAAAAAACACATAGATAGTGCTGTTAAAAAAGAAAAGAGAGATAATAATTCTGAAAAATTAATAATTTCTAGCGATTGTAATGAGACAAGTAAAAAAAGTCGTGTAGAAAATCACAAAATGTTGAAAGTTAGTTAAAGTATCTTAAAGAAGTAGGAGGAGATGATAAGAATAAGAAATTACAAAAAATAGTGAGCCAGACAAAAATTTTTAACATCTCTAATCAGAAAATTAAAAATGTAGAGCAGAATATAAAAAAAGCTATCGTCAGAGATTGAAATTGAAACAGAAGATGTGCTATGATAAGGATGAAAATAATGAAATACTATATTCAAAAGATATGCAGGAAAAAGATGTAAGGATTTGTGAAAAGAAAATGAAAATAAGTCCCGCAAAATATCAAAAACAATAATGTAAAAGATTAAAATTAAAGAGAAACGTAATCGATGAGGAAAAATAAATATATCAGAACATACAAGTAAAAAAATGGAGTCATTTATGCGAATGAAAACAACATTGATATTCGTGATTTTGCTTATGCAGAAAAAAATATTAAGAGCATACATGTTCCAAGTTAAAACGAACGTTATCTTGGTAAAATGTCGATTTTTTGCAAAAGATGGAAGGCTAAACATTTTGAGAAAGAAAAAGTTCAAAAGAAATTAACTTATAATGATTGTTGTAGTCATGGTGGTGTGTCGTTGCCTTCAGAAAAATACCCTCTTGAATTCTATTCTAAAAAGGAACGGACGTTGTGATTAACTTCAGACGTGTAAGACCCTTTTGTGTTATCTTATTGGTTAGTACGTAAATTCGATAGTTTTCGATTTCGACTTTATGATTATCGTAATCCCAAGTAGCACGTAATATTACATGAGTATCACTGTAATGTTACATTCAATATTAGTAATATGACGGGTTGATGTTACAGTAATATTACCGTGACATTAAAATGTCCGCGTCAAGGTAATATTACAGGGTAATGTTGAGGTAATATTACATAGTAATATTACCAAGTAATATTGAGTTAACATTACAGTAATATTACAGTAATATTACAAATATGTAGTAAAATATGAAGCAGACTTTCTATAATATATTCTAAGAGCTAAGTAGCCGAGTGGTTTAAGGCGCCAACCGACTTGGTCAGCTTACAAGGGTTCAAGACTCAGCGCTCCAACTTTTTTCTACATTATATTTAATTGTAATATTACTTTAATGTCACTGTAATATTAATGTAATATTACTTTGTAACATTACTGTAATATTACTTTGTAATATTACCTCAATATTACCTTGTAATATTACCTTGACGCGGACATTTTAATGTCACGGTAATATTACTGTAACATCAACCTGTAATATTACCAATATTGAATGTAATATTACTGCGATGCTCACGTAATATTACGTGCTACTTGGGATAATTTTGATAGTAAAATATTAAACTCTAATTTTAAATTGATTTCACAACATATTTTATTATTTTAAGTATTTAAAATTATATTAATTTTAATTAAGTTCACCGTAATTTAGAAATTACATTTGACCTTGAAATTCATGAATTCATGAACCTTTCGACAAACTTCAGACGTGTAAGACCCTTTTCGCTTTCTTATTGGTCAACAATATCTTCGATAATTATTGATACTTTTTTGTTCTTATTTTAGTGGTAGTTTGATAGAAGAACAACAGTTTAGGTTAGTTGTTCACATTTAATTTTGTAATTTTATTATATTTAATAGAAATTTTAATTTATTTTAGAATGAGAGTGCTTTATAAAATATATTTAGTGAAGAGTTAAGTGGTTAATAGTGTTTTACTTTTATAAGAGAAGTAGTGTTTGCTTTTAGTGTGCTACACTGTAAAAAAAGTTCATGATATTTTACATCGTTACACGTTGGAAATAAATCCATTCACGTCTAACGTAGATGTTTTACAGAAAATTAAGTTAAAATACGTAGCATTACGTTTATATACACCCAAAATGTTTAATCTGACACCGTATGAAATAATACATGCGAAGTGAGAAATATCAGAATAAGGTTAGATCGCATGTGCCATTGTAAAATATCATACGATGTGAAAATTATTTAATTATCACATATAGTAAGGAGAAGGTATGACATAACCTGAAACTAAAAGTATTGGATCCTCATATCAATTAAAAATATTATTATATAATTTATTTCAACAAATTTAAAAATATCCAGTTCTGCAAGAAGGTTTTTTATAAAAAATCAGGGAGGTACATAGATAGGAGGGTTAGCATCTAATAGTTGCTAAAATAATATAACGTCAAGCTGATCCCGGCAAGAAGGCTGGAACAGTAAAGAATTGAAAAAATGAATTCCACTTAGTGCCTGAATTTCCCTCTTTTTTGCGACTCGCGTAGCGGAACAAATGATACTAAACTTTTATTCCTTTTAGTCAATTTTAGGAGTAACCTAAAACGGTATTTAGAGGAATTCATCAAACCTTTGGTGACATTTTAATTCCTAACAAAGAAAAAGAAGTGGTTTAAGCTGAATTCCTTTAAGGTCATATATACAGTAAGAACTTTTTTAAAGCGGAATTGAATGATAATTAAAAATTCTCAGTAATAAATAGTTTTTTTAGCAGACTAAAAAGTATATCTGTTTTTTCCATTTTCTTAATGAATATATATGTTGTAAAATGCTTGTTTATACAATAAGAATAATAATAATAATAATAATAGTTTGACACAATATGACAATAGTATATTACTAATAATTAGAAATAAAATAAGTTATTTAAAAAACTTCATTTTGACAATAATCAATTTGAATGTGTAGCTATTTTAAAACATGCGTAGCTATTATGAAATATAAAATATAGGATTTATTATTAATAATAATAATAATAATAATAGTAATGATGATGATATAATATTCATAATAACAATAATAATACACAATAATAATTATCATAATAATAACAGAGTAATAATAATAAACAACATATTATTGCTATTGTTTAGTTTATATCAATAAACTTATAACTTAAAACCCACATGAGCACTTTTTAGAGTATTAATTAAGAATATGAATATAATTAACTGCATATAGAAAATATTACAACTATTAAACTTTACTATCAAAACTTAATTTTAATTAAAGTTTAAGCACTTTGTGAAAATAAGTTTAAAATTCACGCGAACTTAACTGTTCGAAAGTCAAAAAGAAACTGACCGTTAGCGTATTCTGTATTGACAGAATACAAAGAAAAAGTAGGTCCTTTTGTTGGAAATTTAGAGCCACATGTCTTCCTTCACATTTTCGGTTAGGAATTTGACACTCTTATAACCGGTTTCGAGCGGATTGAGGAGGGGAGTCATGCAAGTAGTTATTTATCAACTGCCCTTAGTGAATAATTGGATCAAAAAGAATTGAAAATATTCGGTTCACAACATTTTTCTCAAAGGATTTCAAAGGGAGTCAAAATGTACTGAATGAATTCCTTTAGTAGAACTCGTTTTTCCCAACCTATAGCTGATCTGACGGAATATTTCGAAATTGAAAGTGACTGAAATGAATCCCGTTCTACGGTATAGGATATACGCTTCGGAATAATGAAAAATTCACGTCGCTAGGCTGAATATTCACAACGTAAATATATGGACATTGCGACTGAACTCAATATCTTTGTTGGACAATACTCTAATCACCTTCTTCTTCTTTTTTGTAATTGCCTGGGAATAGCAAATTGAAAGTGTGCAACTTAGTATAGAACATATGTAATGAAAAGCAACAACAAACGACAATGCCGCTACGTTACCGCGCATTTTGAATGTATACGATGATTGCCGAAAATACGCGAAACAAACTTCACTGCGGACAGTGGATTTTCACACGTTATGTATTTTCCCCACATTTTATAATGTTAAACTTCATAGGTTATGAAAAAAATAATATTCTTACTGAAATTTACATTCAATGCGTAAAGTTACAAACGGTTTGTATTTCTCAATTGATAAGTAAACATTCTACGTTAGACGTGAATCTATTTATTTCCAACGTTTGACGTAGTGAATTTTCATAACTGTGTAAATACACAACTTGCATGTAATTTACCAGCGTCAAAAGCAGTAAATATACATAAAGTAAGTTTTTTTTCAGAATATTCTGAAAAATTACTACGTGTATCGGTGTAAAATTAAAAGGTAATTATTTAGAATCGCGGCTTTTGCGAATTTTTAAGTTTTTTGATCGGGACCAAGCCTAAGTGGTGTATTTTAGCACCAAAGTACATAATCCGGTGGGGGAGGTTGAAAAAGTTTACCTGCTTTTTTTATTTTTACAAAAAACTTCAATTTTTTAACTGCACTAAGACAGGCAGTTACGCATCCTTTTAAAAGTGATCATTTACGTAAGGGTGAAGACCCATGCGAAGGAGTAGATTATCAGTGGAATAGAATAGACCAATCAGAAAAAATTTTCCATTGTGACCAATTATCTGATTGGTCTATTGTAATCCACTGATACCCTACTCCATCGTATGGAACTTCACCCTAAGGCCAGAGTTGTGTAGTGACGGAGCACTGGCGGCAACTACACTGAAAAAAATCCCTTGCACCCGTACACAAGGAATCAACCAGTTTTCCTTGTTAGTTAAGGCGCCAACTAGGGAAGCCTAGTTAAAATACAAGGATAATTTTCAGTCTAAGAAATTAGAAATTATATTATATTGAACATCAGAAATTGTGGGACCGACTGTTTTTATTACTCAGAAAGTCTATTATTTCATAAAATATTAATATTTTCTATCTCTAAAACATTAGTGGTTACGGTAAATGACTTAGTTGTGGCCGTCATATATTTGAAGGTTATGTTGATTTGACATTTTCAAAAAACATTATTAAAAGTTTAATGTATACTTTTGTATTATTTTAAGATTATGTAATACAACTTTACTCATTTGCACTATAGAAAACTGTAAATTTTTAGCTGATTGACAATTTTTTCCCCCGTTTTTAAGAATTACAAACAAACAAGTTTGATGTGTATTAGAACTAACTTTGCTTCGATTGCAAGCTTAACTTGGAATCCTTGTCATTTTAACTAAAATGGCTTCAACTATAGACAAATAGTTGATTTTGACAAACATATTTTTTTCAGTGTATCCGGTGACCGTCATAGAACCGAAATAATATAACAATAATTATTATCAGAAAATACAGTGTTCCTATCGACCAGCTTGAAAAAAAGAGAGAGTGAGGAGGACAAGCTAGGAGGGGGTTGGGGTGCCACTAATACGTGAAGTCGGCGTATTTTATATCAGTCTGTTTAGTGGCACCCCCTCTCCCCCCTAGGACTGTCCTCCTCACTCTGTCTTTTTTTCAAGCTGACCGATAGGAACACATTCATACAATAATTACTGTATTTTTTGACAATAACTATTGTTATATTATTTCGGTTCTGTGACAGTCACCGGTCACTTGAGGTTAGGTGAAGACTACCCACCTCTGTGTATCACTACAGTCTCCTATACAACCCTGAGCATGTTTACACCTGTAAAAATAATAGTAAAGGTGTAAATATTTATTAAATCAATAAATCTAAAACTGATATTAAAATGTTTAAAGTGATTTAAGCAAAGAAAATTGGTTAAATCAGTAAAATTTAATCATATTAAAAAATTGAAGTTTTTTGTAAAAATAAAAAAAGCAAGTAAACTTTTTCAACCTCCCCCACCTGATTATTTAATTTGGTGCTGAAATACACCACTTAGGCTTGGTCCCGATCAAAAAACTTAAAAATTCGCAAAAGCCGCGATTCTAAATAATTACCAATTAAAAATTTTCGTTATGAGAAATTAAAACGTAATGTTATTCTACCATTAACTTTTTTTACAGTGTACACATGTCAATATTCTGCAGAGTTATACAGGTGAGAAATATTAATGTTTCTCATTGCTTTCTTTTTGTTTGATTGATTCAGTAAAATATTTTTATTAATATTATATTGATACATAAAATTAAGTTAGTAATTTTTCACTTTCAAAGGTCACGTTTAAGGTTAGATTAATTGTATTATTATGTAGGTTCAGTCACATGACGATCCTCCTTGAGGACATGTGACAGGTGAGTAATAATAGCAATAATTTTCATTGATTTTGTTATTTAATTGTAAATTGAAAAGGTACAGATAATTTTATTATTTTTGTTTTTATCATACCAAGTTAATAGTTTTGCACTTCTAATGATAACATAAAAGTTAAATAATTGTTGTTATAATTTATAAAAATACATGTAGCAATTATTTGGCAACAGGTAAGAAAGTATAATGTTTTCCATCAATTCATTTTTTTAATACAAATTCAAAAGTCAGATATAAAGAATTTTATTATTTTTAATTATTATTATTAATATTATTATTATAATTTACATAAAACTATATTAGTAGTTTTGCATTTTCAATTTATATTCTGTTTTGTCAAATTTAATTTCGTATTTGAATTTTCAAGTTTTACTTCGTTTAGAGAGAATTTAATTGGAGACATTTTTATTCTTTATAATTTGTGATAAAAATTGTACATTTTTATTCTAATTCGGTAGGTAGACATAAAATTAATTCATTCCTTTTTTTTAAATTCCGATTCCATAGTTATAATTAAAATAAATTTAATCCTTTAAGAACAGGAAATCAATGGAATTCCCTTTACAGAGTATAAATTCACAACAATTTAATTCATTTCAATAAAACAGAATTAAAACGCATTGAAATTATGAAAACATGATCACTAACACTTTCTATTCAAAGCTTTAAGAATTGTCTATCGGTTTAACGAGATATTTCAATTAAAAATTTTACATCCATTTTATGGATGGAAATAATTATTATCTGATTCTATATAAAAAATAAGAAAATACAGTATTGGCCAGTAGTATGTGGCCACCTGTTTTAAGTGATTCAGATTAATTAATTTTTCTTCAATCTTATTCTAAAATAAAAATTTTTTTCTGTGTAATTAATTCAAAACCAGTGGCGTGCGCACGAAGGTGTTTAGGGTGTCCTAGGACACCCCAAATGAATCAAAAATGCTGTATTGGGCCGCTGGTATACGATTTTTTTTTTGGCCACTTGAGGCCTCGAACAAGTTATATGTATATAGGACACATGAAACACATTTTTTTGTATAAAAGGCCGCGGAAACAAACGATATTAAAGACTTCAGTCGGCTGGGACACCCGAAATCAAAAAGTCTGCGCACGCCACTGTTCAAAACTAAATAAATTCTGAATACAAAGAGCCCAGGATATAGTCCTTCTGTCCACTATAAAAAATTTTATTGTAAAAAAATGCTAATTACAGCGTTTTTTTCAATTATTTATAACTTTTAAAATAATAAAGATCTTCTTACATTCTTCGTGTGATTTTAAAGATAATTTTCTATAGAATTTAAAAAATACTTCACTATTGTTGCACAATTTTTTTCTTTGATTTTTCCTGAGGCTAAAGTGAGTACAAAAGAAAGCAAAAGTTTAAATAATATAATTAGTAAGAAAAATATTTTTTAAAATTATAATGAAAAAAATTTATAAAATATTTTTGCAAAAGCTTAGAAAAAATTAATTCATTATAATTTTAAAACATATTTTTCTCACTAATTATATTATTTAAATGTTTTTTATTTTTTTGTAATCTCTTTAATATCAGGAAAAATCTAAGAAAAAAATTGTGTACCAATAGTGAAGTATTTTTTAAATACTATAGAAAATTATCTTTAAAATCACACCAAGAATGTTATGAGATCTTTATTATTTTAAAAGTTATTAATAATTGAAAAAACGCTGTAATTAACATTTTTTTTAAATAAATTTTTTTAGAGTGGACAAACCGACTTCATTGTGAGCTTATTTTATTTAGCATTCAGTTAGTTTTTAACTTATTACAGAAAAAAAAAATTATTTTATAATTAGATAAAAAAATTGATGAAACTGAATCACTCAAAACAGGTGGCCACAAACTACTGACCGGTACTGTACATATTTTTTTATTGAATGAAAAGTACAGAAGTTATGAATGTATTAAATTAAACGGTTTGAGGAACAGAGTACGAAAACGCGATTTTCTCCGTTATTATTTGAAAATTGGAAATATAATACAATATATATATATATATATATATATATATATATATTTGTATATAACATCTAATGCTCTACAGAAAATTTGTTCAGTTTTTCCTAAATTTTTTACATATGTAATAAAAAACAGTATCTTTCCAATAGAAATATTTCAAAACCGAAGTCTTGGATTTTTGATTTTTTCCTTTTAACGCAGTTACTGATTGATAAAGAAAATTTTCTTATAAATACGCGTTTAATTTTTCTCATAAATACGCGTGTCAAAAGTGCTGTATTTATAGAAACGTTGCATTTCATAAATTCATAACTTCCGTAATTTCCATCCCATAAAAAAGTTATACAATGAGTTAGTATTTTCTTTTTTTTGCATATAAATACAGAAAACAAGTATTCCATTAAATAAAAAAAGTTTGAATGAAAACTTTTGCGAATATTAGGACTTAAACAAAAATTAATATTAAAAAATTGGAAATTGTAAGAAATAACCATTTATAAATCAATAAATATCTTTTGATACTCTGAATAGAAAAAACGATAACCAAACTAAACTAAATGCAAGACCTCATTAAAGCAACAAATGCTTAGGTGAACTTGAATAAAAGACAAACACTTCTGATAATACGTCACCTCTTTTCCCCTACAATTGTATAAAAATACGTTTTCCTTTTATGGTACCCGAAGCCCCCTGTACGTGGTTCGTACTTTTTACTGTTTCCGTCCTAAAATTCAAGTATTCGATAATTTTCTCTAATATTTCTGTAATCAGCGCATCAAAATACTTAAGTATATATGTAGTTTCATCTAAATCCGCGAGTTCACCTATTCGTAACTTTATCCAATTTTTTATGTCAATTTTATATGTAAGAAAAATTGTAAATAATAATTTTCATATAACTAAATTTAGTGAATGCATTAATTTTGTATGAAACCAAAGTATAAAGAATCGATTAATTGTTCGATTATATGATCATTGAGGGATTTCTTTCCTACACGGATTTCTTCATTTCAAAATACAAGTTTATAATCTATTTTTTCAATGTCTATTATTTAATCTTCATACATAGAAATTTCGACCTTAGATTTAGAAAATATTACTGAATATTTCCAGTATTTTTTAAGATGAAAAATATTTGCTTTTTGGGTAAAAAATATATTTTTTTTAAGTTTTAAAATTATCTGTAATTTTTCCTGTAATACATTCCTGAATATATTTCAGTAAATGTGAAACATCCATAAAATATGAATAACCACCAGATTTAATAAAACTTTTAATCTTATTTGAAACATTTCCTCAATATTGCACGAGTCTGCTTTGCGTAATGTTTTACGGACATTGAATTGAAATGTTTATATAACATAGAGTAGTAATATTTCCTTATATTTGGGAATTTTGCTACTTTAACTAAGCTTTACTGAACTGTGAATTTAAATATTGCGAACCTTTCACTGCAAGGTTCAAGAAAGATTCAGGAAATATCTGGTGCTGTACTGTTTATCAGAATATTGTTAGTTAAAAATAAAATAGAATCTTATAGTTTTAGGCAAATGGAAAATCAATAGTACACTGTTTCAAAATAATACGAATAGAAAGGTACTAAAAGAGATAATTAGAAATATACTTTTAAATGGATAGATAAAAATTAGTAATCGAATAGACCCGTCGTACAAATTCACTTTTTTTTCCTGTAGTGCTGCTTTAGCCGTGTTGTTTAAAAATCTATGGTCTATTGTCAAATTAATACATCATGACGCCAATTGGAATTTTACGATTCAATTATTTGAAATTAAGAAGGAAATCTTAATTGCCATGGATATTCCTTCTTGTAAATAAATATTAATCGTTCGTTTTCATCAATAAAATAATGAAACTTATGTTTGTTATCTCTAAGTTTTTAGGTACTTTATTAAGTAGAATTGTAATAAAGACATTTAGAATTTATTTTCTCAAATTAATAACTCTTCTAAATATAATTTACATTTTTGATACAAATTAAGCACCCATGATTGCAATGTAATTTATGTAAAGTGTACACTGCACAATTTTTTTCAAGTTTGTGAAACAAAATTGGTATTTTCTGTTTAAAGAATAGGTAAAGTACTTTTTCATTGTGACGCACTGACCGATTATAAACATATAAGCCCTGTAGTGCATTCGTTGTAAACTAGGTGACTCTCTAGGTGTTTAGACGGAGGTGTCTTAAAAGAGGACTCTGAGGCACTAGTCGAAATCTCAGGGATTAAAGTCTTATCCATTACTTGCACCTCTTCATGGACTGACCAATTTTCATCTTTATTACTTGTGGTGATTTTTAATTTTTGGATGGGAAGGGACGTAAATTCTGAAAAAGCCGATGGTACCGAGATTTTACTGGAGACCTTTGGCATCAATCCAGCAGAATTTCGGAGGGACGCGAAAGTAAACCTCCTAGTATGTTGATGGTAAACGTCCAGCTCGACAGAGCTGTAAGAGTAAAGAAAAAGTGTGAACGACTAATGCAAGAAACTTGCAAAGGGATCTTATGCCAAGCAGCGCTGCTTCGGTAAAATCCGCTGAGAAAATGGGAACCAAGAAAGACAGAACTGCTAAACGCAGTACAGACTTCTAAGAAATCCTGAACTCTAGAGGTTTGAAAATAAGACTAGGGGCCGTCACTGGGCATTTGGTCTTTTTCATAAGTAGCACGGTAGAGTAAGTCCTAAGTAGTTAATCTCAGTATTCGCTATTTCCAAATTACTTTAAATACCTGCAAATGTGCAACGGCCATTTTAGCCAAAAACTTGACAGAAATGCAGACAGACATTGCTTTTATACAAGAACCCTGAGTATACAGGGGTGCTATTAGGGACTTTGGCGGATGTGGTGAACTAATCAGCACACCACATGACCCTGTTCTTAAGGCATGCATATAATCTATAAAGGATTAGATGTATTCCCTCTGATAGCTTTACGCACACGAGAACTGTTTGGGAAACTGTGCATGACTAGAGAGTCTCCAAAGTCTACACACTGATAGATCACAAGCTCATAACATTCAGGTTTAAGGCAATTGATCGAGAAAGCAAGTGGAGTAGTGACCCTAGGAGAACTGAATGGGATTTTTTCAAGAAAGACCTTCAGGTATCCATAGGGGACTTACCCACGAGTTATGGAACACGGAGAAGAATTATAACTTGCAGATGACTATTTGCACAGGTCATTAATCTCCACTTTTGAAAGAAACTGTAGGCCTAAGAAAATCAAAACAGGTAAGAAGTCTAGATGGTGGAACTCTTCCCTGGAGGAACTTAGACGAACTGTAAGAAGATTTTTTAAGAAAGCAAACAAAACAAAGGGCCCAACAGGTCTGGGATTTGTATAGTAAAGCTCTTCCAGACGCCGCGCCAGGAGGAGATGGTGTATATCCGGACCTTTTACAAAAAGGCCTAGAATACATCAAAATCCTCTCAACTAAAATTATGAGTAGGGGAGAGTCGCTAGTTGTGAGACGGGTTTTATTTTTGACCTATAAATTGAAAATAGATAAACGAAATCATAAATAAAATACACCGTTCAAAAAGTAACTTAAATACGCAACTTTTATTCATAGAAAGTGTAGTGTTCAGATGAACTCGAAAAATTTTATGATCAATTTTCCGAGCACATCTTTTTAGTCAAAAAAAAAAGGTGTCCAGTTGTGAGACACTTATAAAAAAATGCTACAATTTAAAAAATTTGTCATGAAACATTATGTTTAATATAAATAACTAAATATATTGATAATACATATTATTATATACTAAATAAAAATATTTATTCTTTAAAATATGAGTATCAGTTTTCTTCATCGAAATCGGTGTCGCAATGTAGGCAAATGAAATAACTTGTGCGCATGTTCCCACACTTTAAATAATTGTTGTGTTATCAAATGTACGTAACGAACTAAACTGAACTGAGCGCTTTATGCTGCATAACGAAAAATATAGGCTATTCCAGATGGGCGGCGCCACCGTCTCACAACTGGTGACTTGCTGTGTCTCACAAGCGGAAATTGGCGCTATTTTGAAAAAGGAAAAAAAAAATTTCCAACTGTAAATTGAAACAATGCAATATTGCATTACAAAATAGAAGGAAAATACTAAATAAAAATGCATAACATTTGGCTTTTCCAATTAATTAACTTAAAGAAAAAGTACTTTGCACATATTGAAAAAAAGTTTTTTAGTCGTTTTTTACACACAGTGTTGGCATCTAACACAAACAATACATATATCCGCTTCGGTGTACACGCAAAAGTTGGCTCGTATAAAAAGAAATGTTTTTATGTATACCAATCAGCCTTTTTATATTTCGTGTTAAAAAAATGGACTGTCTCACAACTGGAGCCGTCTCACAACTGGCGACTCTCCCCTACCTGTTTGCTGTTGGTTATACACCCGAGAACTAGAAAAGGACTAAAGTTTTGTTCATTTTAAAGACAAACAAAGCTCTTCATTTGGAACAACATGCCTACAGAGCAGGATCATCTGTAGAAACTGCATTTCAAGTGTCAGCAGTTACTGCAGGGACGTTGTCTTGAAGCGGAATATAAGGAAGCAAAACTGAAAGTCTTTGATTCGAACCGTTGCCCGCAAATAGAAGTACTATGTCCTCTACTGTCGTTCATGGTCGCAGATGAACTCCTAAGAGAGCTCAATAGTCGAGATTTTTTCACGAAAAGTTATACAGATGACTTTTTCGTAATTAACCCTGAAGAGTCAAATTCAGTAATCATGACTAGGAAATATAAGATTTTAAAATTCATGTGACTGATATTTTACAGAAAAGAAGTCGCAACTACTGTTTCAACTAAATATTGAGGAGTCATTCTGGACAGCAGACTGAACTGGTAAGAGCGATTTGAGTAATAGTACAATAAATATTGTACTACATTCTGGATCTGCAGAAGGGCGATAAGATCATCCTGGGTTCTAAGCCCGAACTTAGTTTGGTTATTTCCAGCGAATAAATAAGCAGATGCAATGGGTAATAATCTAAGTGTCCATTTATCCTAGAAGAAACCTCTGCGGAACTTGGCTTTAAATTAGATTAGAGTAGAAGGAACATATTTAATTCTTTTACTTTTTATTTGATGATTTGTGTTATTTCTTTAAATTTATAGTGGTTGTCCTTATTTTGATAATTTTTGAATTTTTATGCTTCTAGGCAACAGGTGTCTAATTTATGACTCTCGTAATAACAACCACCTTATGACGAAAGAGTTCTTGCATTTGCTACCAAGAATAACTTAAAGCTTCTAGCTGCTAGTTCTGTATGGTTTCTAGATAGGAATTTTAAGGTTAGGTAATTTGTTGTTAAAGGCTTGAACGATTTCTCGCATATCCATAGTGGTACATGTTAAGAAACTTTCTTCTTATAAAAAAAAGACTAGAATATTGCATTAATTTATTATTAATATGTATGTTTGTCAAGCTTCTTGAATAGCGCCTGAATATTATTACGAAGATCACGCTTGAATGCATCACTAGATATCCACTATCACTGTGGAATCAATGTCAAGCAACAATAAGCGGATTTCATTAAACGAATAATGTAAGTAGAGGGTGGCATAATCCTTTCGGTAAGTAGTGAGAAAACATCATCTCCATTTGTATTCAGCGCGAAGTGAATTTTATAAAGAACAATCAGAGTTCGAAAGGATCATTGTTGAATTTATTATGGGACCAACTGTCAGTGTAGGTCTAAAAAGATTATGGCCGCAGGTTCACCAAAAAAAGGAAATATTGTTTTAGAAAACGAGAACTGCCAACACTAGTATCACCAGATCTTACAATCCCAATTTTTAAATTCAGAAATTTCAAAATGGAAATTATCGTATATCATTTTTTAAAGCCGTAAAAGTTCAAACTATATGCGGCATGAATCTGATTTTATGGAATTCGTAAGTTTTAAAATGGAATTTATCGGGTAATCAATATCTAAAATTCGAGTTATATTAAGCATTTAATCTGTTATTCGGTTTTTGAACGACGAGAGAGAGCAGTTAAGTACAAAAAATATACGGCAATTTAATAAACTTAAGAAACTCAAAGAGAGTGTGTAACTGACAGCCCTGCTCTCTCATCCATGATCTTACCACTTACTAGTTATTTTCTGTAATGCATTGGAGTTTGCCATCGGAGTAACTCTGCAACAATGAGTTGATGACATCTGAAAACTACCAGGTTCGCTAAGGTCAAATGCATTTTACTGAAATTACAAATTTTTCGATTAGAAGTATCTGTCAGTGGGCGGGGATGGCAGAACATCTGTCACAACTAAATGTAAACGTATTGTCTGGTTATATTTTGTTGATATTAGCCGTTAATTCGTACCGTTGACAGTATTACTTTCATTTAAATTTAAATTATAATTTCGTAAAGTATATAAAATTTATTGATAAGTATTGGAATGTGTGAGTAAATCTCTGCTTCTTATAAAATAAGGAGAATAAATATGTGTAAGAGAATCTGCGCACGCATTAGAGAGATAAGAAAAGGAGAAATAGTTTCAGATAGAAAAAGTTCGGTTCTCGAGAAACACATTTAAAGCGATTCAATCTAAATGTAACGTATATTGTAGTCGGCCATAGGCCAAATCATTTTGCTGAAATATAATAAATCCTTTGTTTGTTAATATTATATAAACAAGTACTAAGTTTATTTATCTGCCCACAAAATCCAACATGGTAGCAGAGCCTGGTTGGTTTTATGAACCCTCAGTGAAGAGACCTTTTTCTTATTTTCGGCGTGAAATTTTGAGTGATGAATTAAATAATAATAAAAATATAGAGAAGAACATTTAGTGAAAGTTTACACAAAAGATAAAGCAAATAGAACACATGAAAAGGGCAGATGCACAAGGATTAAAAAAAAGAGGGAAGTGAACGCATGTGGAAAGTTGAGGTTAAGTGAGCACATGGTTACTAATTTTAATTATTACTTGTAAATGAATACGGAAATAAGTAAGGAACAAAGGAACAATTTAAGAAAAAGTTTTTTAAAAATTTTAAAAGACGTGTGGATTATTTACAGTGAAGTTTATAATCCAAAAGTTGAAATAAAAGTTGAAGTTGAAAAAATGCCGAAAGGCGAAGAGATACAAATTCAAGTGTTTGATAGCCGAGATTACAATATATGGAAAAAAGATTATTATTATACTTAAGGTAGAAAAAATGTGAGGATGTGACAAAAAGAGAAAGGTTAGATACATATAATCGAGAACAGTGGGAAGAAAAGAACTTGAAAGCAATGAAATACATTTATAGTAGTATAACCAATGATTAACTGGAATTTGTTAGTGAAGAGGAAACAGCGTATGGAATTATGAAAAAGTTCTATAAACTTTATTTGAAGGAGTCAACAGCACTACAAATTTGTATCAGAAATAAACTGGATGAACTAAAATTAAAAGATTATGAAGACTCGAACACTTTCTTCACAGATTTTGAGAAGACAATTAATGAATTAAAAGGCGCTGGAGTTAAGGTCAACGAACAAGAAAAATTGAACTACATGCTCAGAACACTGTTGGATTCGCTGAGCTATGTTGGTGAATTAATTGACGCTATGAAAGAAGAGGACAAAACTTGTGAATTTTTGAAAGGAAAAATAACTATGTGGGATAAGAAAATAAAAAGTGACCCTGGTAAAAAGAAAGCTAGTGAGTTCAAATTTGAAAATAAACAAGATGTAATATGTTATGGCTGTAACAAACCCGGCCATGTGGTAAAAAATTGTAGAAGTCCATGACGAAGAGATGTTGGTAGAAGTGGACCGATTGGAGCTGCTGTGTATAGGCATGGAGGTGTGCAAAATCAGATGAAACTACAACAGTCTCAATATCAACAACCAATGAGAGGGCGCGGTGGCAGAGGCTAGATGCGACGAGGATATGGCAGAGGAAGAGGATGGCAACAGCATAAAGACGTCAATGCGACAGAGATATATGATGTGAGGTACAGTCATAGCGAACCTGCAGATGTAAAAGGTATATTTTTGACAGAAATTGTAAGTAATGATTATATAGAAAACGATCTTAAAATTTATAATTGTAATATGAATAAAATAGATTGGATATTGGATAGCGGGTGTTTAGAACATATTATTTTCAATGATGACTCTTACTATAGTGAATTTTTGACTTTGAACAACCCTATTAATGTTAAAGTCGGTGATGTTAGAATTCTGAAAGGTACAAAAGTTGGTAAAGTTTATACAAACTTTATAACTAATGGAAAGAGAGTAGAAATAACAATATCCAATGTATTTTATGTGAAAGATATGAATAAAAACTTAATTAGTTTTGCGAGAGTAACTGATAAAAATAAAATATTTGCTATTGGTCAAACTGCAGAAATTTACGATAAAAATAATAATTTGATTGCGATTGCATGTAAAGAAAATGCTCTTTATAAGATGAGAAGTTTTATTGATAACAGAGTGAATTATAATACAGAAACAGAAACTGAAAAAATGACTTTGAAAGAAAAATTGCATAGGACATTAGGTCATCTAAATTTCAACTACTTAAGTCATATGTGTAAAAATAAACTAGTAGACGGTTTGCCAGTCAAATTAGAGTCAATTTATCTAAAATGTGGCACGTGCCTTAAAAGTAAAATGCATAATTTACCATTTAAAAATAATAGAAAAAGAGCAAATGAAATCTTAGAATTAGTTCATTCTGTTTTAAATGGACCACATAAAACTACTGGTTTTAATGGTTCAAAGTATTTCTTTAGTTTGGTCGATAACTATAGTAAATTAGCTGTCACTTATACAATTAAATCTAAGAGCGAAGTATATGATAGTCTTAAAAATTATATAAATAAAGTTGAAAATTTAACCGAGAAAAGAGTAAAGAGAATTAGGTGCGACAACGAAAAGGAATATTTAAATAAAAATATTTATGAGTTAGCAAATGAAAAGGGAATAACTATCGAACCATGCCCACCCTATGTACACGAATTAAATGGCGTAGCCGAAAACTTTAATAGAATTATTATGAATTACGCCAGATGTTTGTTAGATGAAGGAAAGGTAAATCTTGGATACTGGCCAGAAGTAGTAAAAACAGCGATTTATTTAAAAAAATAGAACTTTTACAAAAGGTGCAGTTGAAAACAAAACTTCTTTCGAAATATTTTTTGGCAAAAGACCCGGTTTAAGTAATTTAAAATTATTTGGCTGTAAAGGTTTTGTTAGAGTTTCCGAGGAAAAGAGAGAATCGAAATGGGATAGAAAAGCAGATATAGGAATTTTGTTGGGTTATGAAAACGTTGGATACAGAGTTTTAGTGAATGGTAGAATCTTTGTAGCACGACACGTTGAAATAATAGAAGATGATAAAAATTTGGGATTTTTTCCGGCTGTAAGATAACTTCAATGGAAGGTAAAGACGTCGAGGTATAATGATATGCACTGTCGGTAATCGATCTGTGCAGATCACTAGAACTCGACTGTCGATAAACCGGTTGTACTATGGAAAGGTTTTTCTACAGTTTTCCCTCTCCACTGGCGAGTAAACCCAATATACCGGGTGGTCCAGACAAATGCGAGTACTCCTAATTTCAAGCCGTTCTGTAGTTTAAATAATGAAAGTCAAAGCTCTGAATCAGACGTATTCATAAAAAATACTGAAGAAAAAAATCTGAGAATAAAAAAAAATGATGTAATAGAAATTGAGAAAAATAAACTTAGCAAAGACGCAAAAAGATCAAGTGAAGAATTAGGGAAAATCCGAAATTGTAGAAGAAAGTCTGAAAGAATTAAGTAAAGGCATGATTTTTATAGTGCTAGTTTTGCTGACACTAGGTATATTTATGTAAACGTAGTAAGCGCAGATAATCCGTCGAGTTATGATGACGTATTAAGGAGCGATGAGTATGATTTATGGAAAGAAGCAATGAATAAAGAAATAAATTGTTTAATGAAAAATAAAACTTAGAAACTAATCGAGAAATCAAATAAAAATATTAAAGTATTGGATTCAAAATGGGTGTTCACAAACAAATCTGATAATCGAAAAAAAGCGAGACTCGTAGTGAGAGGTTTTCAGCAATCTGAAGTCTTTGAGGATTTATACTCACCAGTCGCTAGAGTATAAACTTTGAAATTGTTGCTATCATATTAAGAAAAAGATAAGAACAATATAAGAACAATAAGAAAGACAAAATTATACAGCAAGGGACCTCTAATAGCCTCGATGACAAATATTATCAAATTACCAATAAGAAAGAAGGATGTCTAAGACGTGAAGGGGGAAGGCATGAGTCGAGCCCACTGAACTATAATACTACTGGAACAGGCACAGCGCTACAAAAGCGGCATAGAGAGAGAGAGTTGTGGAGGGCCATGTTGTCTCTTTCTGTACAGTCCGCTTGAGAAGTTTGCTTGTGCCAAACACTCACAACACGCAAAACTGACCAACGCATTAGTTTTAAAGTTTTAGCATTCACTGAAATGACGCGTTCTGCGACAGAGAAAGCATGCCCCCCTATCTGTCTGTCTCACAGCCGCTGCTCTCTTTTAGCTCAACATGCGTGGTGCCTGTTCCAGTAGTATTATAGTTCAATGGTCGAGCCCCCGATTTTTGACATCTTCTTCCTTCCTGGTTGGGCCTTTGACCCATGTAATCACGTTAAATTTAAAGTGTGAACAATTGTTAAATTAGTCGCCACAATGACTTATTTTAAATTACAAGTACATTAAGTGTTGTATCACTGATGTAGTTTGTCGGTGATCGTTTATAGTCTACATTCATTGTAAGCAAGTCACTAATTTTTTGTAATGTTGGAGATCACCATGTTCTTCCGCCCGACTCAGGCTAAGCAATTAATTTTCTAGCCAAGTTAAAACTAGAGTCAGTAACTAATTTTGAGATGGTTTCCAAAGCAGCCATGGGCTTGCATTGGTTATTTTTGCCTCTCTCAGAGGATAATTGAATGGAAAAATCAACCAGCCTATGTAAGTTTCTTTTGCTATTATTATCTTAAATAATTCTATTTTGTTTTAAATTATATTAAAAATATGTCAGAGTAATTCTCTATTTTTTTGGCCTGAACAGCTTTTTTTGAAGAAATTTAAAATTAAAAAAAGTCAATAATATTTAATTTTTTTTATTTTAGTACCTGACCTGTCAGTTTCCAACATGTGACAATAAAAATTTAAAATTTATTATTATTAAATATAATATAATAACAAGTTTTCAAATAAAACTATGAAGGTGTTCTTTAAATTAAAATTTTTTTTTTTAATTTCAAAAAAAAGCTGTTTAGGACAAAAAAATAGAGAATTACTCTTACATATAATACAAACGGCTTGAAAACTTAAAGTTTAAACCTTTTCAAATTATATTTAAAAACTAGTGTCAATTTTATTTTGAATCTTAAAACCCCGATCTAGTCAAAGGTCAGACGCATTTATACCAGGAACCATGATATAAATAAGCATGGTATAATAAGCATGGCTAGGTTTTTACAAGTTCGATCGCTTGTCGACTCACGACCTTGTCCGCACCAGAAGAGCTAGCTAGTGGTGTTTTCTCGAGGTAGGATTTTTACTTCTTTGATAGATGTGGGCTGGCGTGTTCGACAAGTACAAATTAAGTGTCTGATTTTAAGACATCTAACCTTATCACACGAAAACATCAATGAAGATTTGAGTCTAACAGTTCTATCCCGAATAAGACAAGAATTCGGAAAACGATCCTAATAAACCATAGGATTTCAGTACACCGTTCTGCAATTAAGCAATGGCTATAAAGTGTCTGTCGTAGTGCAAGCTGCTATGCACAATGAAGAGGATAAGCTATTAAAGGAGAATATTATATAGTCATTCACTTTAGAATGGACAAGCCCGGTAGTGATAGCCTTTACTGTCCCAGGAAGAAGGCTTTTTCAGTATCGGAGAATGCCATTTGGTCTCTCCAGTGGCCCAACCATCTTCCAATGGCTAATAGACAAGATTATTGGTCTTGAGATGCGTCCTCATTGTCTTGTGTACTAAAGCGATATTATTATCGTTACGAAAGCATTTTTAAGGATTATCTCAATTGATTGGAAAAGGTACTCAATGATACTTATGAGGTTGGTCTGACAATCAGTCGAAAAAAAACAACTTCTAAGAAGAACAGTTGCGATATCTCGAATATCGCATCAACACTCACGGCATGCAGCCCGACACCAAACGTGTAGCTTCCGTACTGAAATACACCGACTTTAGAAAATTCGAAACAACAAAGTTGCTTCTTGGGTATGGCGAGCTGGTATAAGAGGTTTATAGAAAATTTTGCTTTCATCTCAGAACCTCAGGAAAAACTATAGCTGAGAATGGACAAACGAACAACAAACAGCCTCCGAAATAATCAAAACCGCCCTATTAACTAGTCCTATAATAGCTTACCCGGACTTTACAGTCCCCTTTGACTTTTTAAACTGATGAAAGCTGCTTTGGTTTACGGCATGTGGTTACCCAAGTTTAAGGCGGAAAAGGACTTGACGCTAGCAGTACTATGAACGACGCGGAAAGGAGATACTGAACTACTGAGCACCAATGTTTAGCATTCATTAATCCATAAAGAAGTTCTGTCACTATGTTGAAGAGTTTCAGTTTACTCTAATCGCTGATCATACAGTAAAACCTGGTTGACATGAACTTAAAGGGACCGTAATTTTTGTTCGTGTAAACCAAGTGTTCGTGTTATCCGAGTAAAACTCTCGTTAATATGAACTTAAATGGACCGCAATTTTTGTTCATGTAAACCGAGTGTTTGTGTTATCTGAGTTCGTGTTAACGAGGTTTTACTGTAATAAATTAATAAAATATGATTTAATAAAAAATGATTTTGCTCGAACAAAAACGATATTTTGGGAGTTTCATCTGAATGAGGTGAGATGAAATGAGATTTAAAACAAAAGTACACCCAAATTTTCTTATTCCCTCTCATTTCTCGTATTTCTCGCTCAAGTCCATCACTAAGCAAGATATAGGGGTGAAAGAGGTCTGAGATATGGACGTTAGCATAGATCCGTAGTGCAACAATAGTTCCGTAGTGCTGACGGACGTCTAAGAATTTCCAAGCAAATTCCACGGTTGGAAAGTGTCTGACGGAAGATTATATTATTAACATCCCAATCTCATGATAGATCCAATCGTGGAAAACGAAGATGCTTGAAAACTATTCTTTCCGTTAGAAAGAAGGTTATAATCTTTACAGGAATCACATAACGAGGCACAGGGTGGACATCTTAGAGTAGAAAAACCTAGCAAGAAAATGTGATAACTGCCAGAGAATTAAGCCGTCCCAGAAGGCGTATCCTGGTTTGCTTCAATAGGCTGTATAAATATGACATTCTGTAATAAAGTCGTTAAAGAAGCTGCATAATTTTACAGAATCCACCATTCTATATCATCTAAGCGTATAAACCGTGTAATAGAAACAATGGTTAAGGCGGTAGTAGATTCAAACTATAATGAAATAATAGTTATAATGTATGATTATGTATATCATATATTCCAACCTGTATAAATTCTTTCCTAGAACCACGTCCTAAAATAAACTCGTGTAGGAAGCAAGAAAGATTTTCTGACGTCCCAGACTTGAATCGCGAGGTCTGGATTCAGAGAATGGAGCGGTTAAAAGAGTTGCAAGATTTGGTGACGCTTCAACCGGAAAAAGCCCAGGTGAAGCAGACCCGACACTACAATAAGAGTCGTCTAATTGTAAAAACGAAATAGGACATAAGGTTTATAAACGTTTGATAGGGTTGTCGTCTAAAACAAGGAAACATCGTCGAAATTAGACCCCAAATTTAACGATCCTTTTCGTGTTATTTGTGTGTTTTTACGACTAGTTTATTAGTTGGAAAATTATAACAGTAAGCCATTAGAAACCTTTCATGTAAAGGATTTGAAACCGTACCACGAACAGAATTAGGGTAAGTATCGATATATGAAGTTAGTGTTCACTCGTTTGGTATCAACCTATCAACATTTTCGTTTTGAGGTTGCTCTTTACCTGATTACTTTAATTCTGAAAGATTAGAGCCCAGAACTTCCTTAGTCAAACCTCCTACTCTATTTCTCCCCACAGCCACCCTAAGGGCTTCAAGCTCTGCATTTACTTTCTTTTTTTCATTAGGGACTATTTAAGTATTACGTAAGCATATTTAAAGAGGTTTTTGACTCCTCCCTATGTCAGTATTTTTCAATATTAGTCCAGTAAATCTGTTACAAAGAACGTCGATTTCGTCCAAAATTAGGAACAGTGAGGACTTAACGATTTCATATCGTAGATGGGGCCTAGATAAAAACATATATTAATTAAACTTGGCATAACTTTGAAAACTTTATTAATTTTTTTTAATTGATATTTTTATCATTATTACCAGCGACAGAAGATTCCTTCCATTAAGAAGGAAATAAATATCAAAATTTAGGTAAGTAGAAAATAAGTTAACAAATATTGTTACAAACAATAATTTTTTTAAAAAACAATAAACATATTTAGAATCGATAGAAAAAAGTAGCCCAAAATAAAATAAAAATTACCATAATCGAGTTATAGGGAATTTTAATAATTTAAAGATTCGAATTCAATTTTGGCGCGAGCGTCGACACGATACTCTGACCCTAGGCTCCAAGCACTCTTTACTTGAGTGCTTCCATTCATCCCAATTTTAATAAAAAAAACCACAAGCTAGAATCTTTTTGATTTTTATAAATAAGATCAATAATTTATCTTTGTACACTATAAATTTTAATTAAAATTATTAGAAAATGCGCTGTCAGGATTTTTTTAAAAAATTTTTTTTTCTCCCAATTATTGTAGTCAACTTTTTGTTTAAATACGGGTAATGAACGTATCTATATGTTTCATCAATTCATAATTTGCTGGGATTAATATTAGCAGAAATAACGCATTTATGTTTATAAAAAAAACTTACCCTCTTTTTAGGTGCCATTTTTTGCAACTTATTGTTATAAATCCCTTATGAATTAAAGTGTAAATGATAGTGTGACTCTTCCTGAGTAAATTGAGCACAATATCATTGCAATTTAATGTTCCTTAGAGTCGGAAATTTCGTCCGCGACAGACAGTTTTTTAACAACAAATAGCTTTTTGTAAAAACTATTTATCGTACAGGGTTCAAGTTTTACACACTTATTAAGGGTAGTAGAGGACATGTTTTCAGAAAGTTTAAAAGATGTAGGTCTGTTATTATAATATTTTTTAAACAGAAAAAGAGGATGTGGTGTCATAAAAAGTGTAATTTTTTAAACGGGTACAGGGGAGTTGGGATGCTATAAAAAGTGGAACCCCTATTTTTATATAAACTAAATTTTGTTAAACTTTATTAAACTTCACACCCCAGATAGCACCCGAATTTCTGGAAAGTTTCCTCGAAGTATCCCATTGTAAGGTCGAAAGTCAACAAAGGACGTCTCCAGGAAACTTCCTGGATATAGCGAAATATCCCCCTCCTAGAAAATTTCCCTTGGAAACATCCCAGAAACCTTTCCTCGGAAACTTCCCGTAAACATCCCTTGAAAACTTCCCGTAAACATCCCTTGGAAACTTCCTGGGAATTTCCCGGAAACATTTCTTGAAAAATTATTGGAAAATTCTTGACAACTTTCCTTGGAATCTTTCTGAAAATTTCCCGAAAGCCTTTCTCGGAATTTTCCCGAAGGCTTCCTTTGGAAACTTTCCTAAAACATACCCTGCAAACTTCCTGGAAACTTCTCGGAAAGTTACCTTGGAAAATTCCTAAAAACTTTACGGAAACATATCTTGAGAACTTATTAGAAACTTCTCAAAAAACTTTCCTTGGAAACTTCCCGGAAGCCTTTCTTGGAATTTTCCCAAAGGCTTGTTTTGGAAACTTCCCGGAAACATACGCTGAAAACTGTCCAGAAACTTGCCGGAAATATTCTTTAGGAACTAACTAAAAATTTCTCGGAGACTTTCTTTGGAAACTTGCAGGAAACTTTCTTTGGAAACTTGCAGGAAACTTTCCTTGAAAACTGTCCAGAAACTTCTCTTGGAAGCTTCCCGGAAACTTTCCTGAAGTTTTCACTGAAAACTTTCTTGAAATTTCCCGGAAACATTTTTTAGAAAGTTCCTGGAAACACCCCCTGGAATTTTTCAGTTATTTTTTTAACTTAAATGATAAATAAATTAGAGAAAATATCGATCTATCCAAGTCATGTGAAAAAAGCATAAAATTTTTTTTTTTTAATTTTACGTTTCGGTAGGCTTAGCCATCTTCATCAGAAACGCAAATTATTAAAATTGATAATATATAAAATGAGTGAAATTAAATTAATTAATTATTATCAATTAAATAATAAATAATTTATTGAAAAAGAGTTGCTAATATTTCTTTAGAAAGCTGACAGTTTAACAGTTGAGTGTACTATTAAATAATTAACAATTCATTTCATTTAAAGAGATTTGCTATGATTGATTTTATAAATTACAAAATCGTGTATTACAATTGGAAAGATCCCAAGGGTGGCTTCCCAGAAGTTTTCAACGCAAGGTTCCGAGATGTTTCCAAGGGATACTTCCTAGGAGGAGAACATTTTACTATGTCTAGGATTTCCTGAAGACTTCTGTTGTAAACTTCTGACCTTACTATGAGAAATTTCCCGAAAATTAAGGTGCTATCACCAAAAAGAATGCACATGTAAAAGAATATTCAACGTTTCTATGCCTCAATATTATTCAATAAATAATAGAATATTGTGGAAAAAAATGATTTTTAAAATTACATGTTTACTCCTTTTTCAACTTAAATTTAATTTAAACGGATAAAGGATGGGTTGGAGTGTTATATAACAATATATCATATTATGAGATAAGATAAGTTCAATCTTTCAATAGAGATACTGGGGAGCTGGGGTGCTATTATTAACTTAATTCTTTTCAAATTGATACAGGGTGGTTAGGGTGTCATAAAAAGTATGAACTGTTTTTAAATCAAAATACATAGATATAATAGTTGTTGCAATCATCAGATTATTGTTCATTGTTAAGGAATAAAATAGCTAACTATAGACTATTTTCATGGTCGTTAACACGTTTTTGTATTTTTTTTTTTTTTAGAAACTATTAACTATTTGCAAAAAATACATACATGAAATGTCTATTTTTATTAGATCTATAACTTTTGTCTAAAATATTTTTTACAGTCCTTACCCAAGTAGATATCGCCACAGTTTTGCCATACTTACAAACAGGGCCCATACATGGAAGCCATCGATGGGCCATCCGAGTTTTGTAACATTGCGCCGCACTTTTGCCCGACATTCCAATTTTATAGAGATACTCATCCTGGTAGTTTCTGACGTTGTTCTGACGTTTATAATCCATCCTGCGTTGTCCAGGAACTAAGGAAATCATCTTTTACCTAAGTATAGAAAATTCTGATCAGGGTGTCTGCACCAGGTACTAAATTAACACCTTCATCTGGTAGTTCTTGTTCGAAATCAAAGAGAAGACAACATTTATTGGGTACAGGATGACGCCGTCATCCTGATAAATATTTCCAATGATCCAGGTGTGAAATTAACATCTTCTCCTAGAATTTTTTAAAGCAATTGGAATTTTATATCTTGTCTAATGTATTTAAATAGATGTCGTCATCCTGATTCATTATCTTACTGCTCCAGGTGTCAAGTCAACATCTTGTTCAAGGAAATTTTAGGGAAACTAAAATTTTACGTCCTTACTTGTATTTTCAAATGGATGTTCTTATCCTAACAGACAATTTTATTAATCTAGGTCATAAAAAAATAAATTCTCCTAGAAATTTTTGCTGAAAAATAAAAAATATAAAGCATCCATTGTGTGCAAAAGGTTGACGCCGTCCTTACAAATAAATTTAGTGATCTAGGTGTCAAATTAGTATTTTCTCCGAGGAATGTTTTTGGAAACATAAAGTTCATACCTCTTCTGAAGTATTTATACAGACGACATCATCATGGCACTAAAAGTTCAATAATCCAGGTAAAGGTTGTTATGAGTGTCCGTTTTTGCTTCTTTGTGCACAAGATTTAAATATTTTTATTTCCGTTTAAGATAAATAAAAGCAATTAAACATTTTGTTTGTGTTATCCTTGAATTTTATAATTTAAAATTATATCAAGAAAGTAAAATTAATATAACCCTAAAGATAGAGATTTGTAAACATTGAGTTGTCAAATAGGTTAAAGGGTTAAGTTAATTTATATTTTCCTTTTCTAGCATGTGCAACAAATTTTGATAAGAATACGGTTAAAATACTATTACTTTTTTTGTTCTACATCAATTTCAGTAAATTGATTTTAGATGTCTGTGCCTGTTAACATAACATTCATACCTTTTCTTAGAAGAACATTCCTATTTTGTAGTTACATCATTATACTGATAATATTTTTTATATTCTCATGCAGAACTTATTTATTTCATATTTAGATCTTCAGAATAAACTGTGAAGATTACCTTTTTAAAATAGTTGATCGTTTATAAATGTTAATATTTTACAGAAATCCTGGAAGAAATTATTTTTCCAATTTTATTTTATCCTTTCTGACGTATATATCTGAAATAATTTCAATAAAGTTAATGCCAATTAAAATAAATAATAGTATTTTAACTATATTTTTCTCAAATTTTGTTGTATAAACTAGAAAACAAGAAATATAAATTAACATAACCCTTTAACCTATTTGACAACTCGATGTTTACAATAATCTCTATCATTAGGGTTATATAAATTTTACTTTCTTAACGTCATTTTAAACTATACCTTTTAAGGGAAACAAAAGCAAAATATTTAAAAGTCTTTTATTTATCTTAAACGGAAATAAAAATATTTAAATCTTGTGCACAAAGAAGCAAAAACGGACACTCATAACAACCTTTACCTGGATTATTGAACTTTTAGTGCCATGATGATGTCGTCTGTATAAATACTTCAGAAGAGGTATGAACTTTATGTTTCCAAAAACATTCCTCGGAGAAAATACTAATTTGACACCTAGATCACTAAATTCATTTGTAAGGACGGCGTCAACCTTTTGCACACAATGGATGCTTTATATTTTTTATTTTTCAGCAAAAATTTCTAGGAGAATTTATTTTTTTATGACCTAGATTAATAAAATTGTCTGTTAGGATAAGAACATCCACTTGAAAATACAAGTAAGGACGTAAAATTTTAGTTTCCCTAAAATTTCCTTGAAGAAGATGTTGACTTGACACCTGGAGCAGTAAGATAATGAATCAGGATGACGACATCTATTTAAATACATTAGACAAGATATAAAATTCCAATTGCTTTAAAAAATTCTAGGAGAAGATGTTAATTTAACACCTGAATCATTGGAAATATTTATCAGGATGACGGCGTCATCCTGTACCCCATAAATGTTGTCTTCTCTTTGATTTCGAACAAGAACTACCAGAAGAAGGTGTTAATTTAGTACCTGGTGCAGACACCCTGATCAGAATTTTCTATATTTAGGTAAAAGATGTTTTTCTTAGTTCCTGGACAACGCAGGATGGATTATAAAAGTCAGAACAACGTAAGAAACTACCAGGATGAGTATCTCTATAAAATTGGAATGTCGGGCAAAACTGCGGCGCAATGTTACAAAACTCAGATGGCCCATCGATGGCTTCCATGTATGGCCCATACATGGAACATAGATGGATTCTATGTTTCGTTTCTACTTGGGTATAAATGAAATTTTTAATATTTTATGATATTTAGCAAAAAACACGTGAATTATTATAGTATTCTTTACTGTTTTTACCATGATAACGAAATTTGCAATAATTTTTACTATCTTTTTCGTAATCAGCGCATCAAGATACATAAGTATACCAAGTTTCCGTTAAGTTACAGGTATGCCGTCATCGAAAGTACACCCTTTACTTGTTTACTGATATATTTTATAATACATATAATTGTGCAGAAATGATTTTTCATTTTAGACTCTACAATGCCTAATTTCTATTTTACGACTAAAAGTGAACAGCTTGATTATTATTAACAAACTTTCTTATATTTTAAAATATTTCTTGAAAAGAACTGTACAAAACTAAAATTTTTTATTTTGTGCATTATAAGGCCCAATTTTAATTTCTGATAAAATCGGAGTTAACGACCTATAATACACACCTATAGCAAGTTTAACTGCAATTTTTCTGATTAACTGTTTTTTCATTTTTTTACCTAAAAAAAAATCAGATTTAAAAAATGATATTTTCTATTGTTTCATCTAAAATTGATTTTGATATTTATTTTTTAAAATTTATAGACAAATATGCTGTAAGGAACATAAAAAAATTAATGCAAAAAGATAAGAAGTAGTCTAACAAAAAGTCAGTATAATCTAAAATTTGAGGTTTTTAATTTTTTTGAAAATTTCTTATATTTTTCGTTCTAAGTAAAATTTTTGAATTGTCTTAGTTTACAAATTTAACTTCGGTCAATACCTAATATCTATTTCGCGATCCTTATCACTAAAAACGAAAAAATGTTTACATATTTTTTAGTTTTGAGTGATAAGGATCGCGAAATAGATATACAACTAAGTCACATATCGTCACCTTAACATGCAAACCTCGTAACTCCACTTTTATCAAAAATGACTTTTTAATGTAATTCGTTGCATTTTCCATGAATGAATATATATTAAAAAAGACATAACTCTAATACAATAAATAATGTCAAAAAATCATAATTGAAAATCGCGAAATGTACAGGAATCAATGGTGCGTGTCAACAGTTTTCTTACTTTCCTGTAAAGTTGCGTCAAATGGAGTTACGAGGTTTGCATGTTAAGGTGACGATATTCACATACGCGTTCACACAAACACAAACACCCGTAAATACATATATACATATACATACATTTGCACACATACACACACTCACACACTCACTGCGTACAACTTTGTACGCAAATCACATTTAAATGACTTGACCGATTTAAACAAAATTTTTTAGTATATTAGGTATTGACCAGACAAAATGTTGATTATATTTATATATATGAAAGATAGTTCCTAGGGCTAAAAAACCCTCTAAGGATCGGAATACATAAAAATATATACTAAAGTATACAATAACTATAGATAATGCCGCCAAAAAATCAAAAAAATAATATAAAGTACAATAAAATAAACTGAAAATACAGAAATATCAATAATAACGACAGTTCCTGGACGCCTAGGGCTATATAATTACAATCTTTGGCGAATTAGTCATTTACAAAAAAACCAAGAAAAGTTCTCAGTAACAATATATTCTCAACTCGAATCTGCATATAAATTAACAAATATGTATAAGTACCTATTGATTCGATCTTAAACAGTAAATATTGAAACTCGAATCAACTATATATAAGTATATGAATAACAATATGTAACCAATAAGTTATATAAAAAAAAATTGTTATCTTGTTTAAACGAAAACACAAAAAATAAAATTTTAAATATCCATTGTTTCCTAGTATTTCTAATTCTACTTAGTAATTGATCCTAAAGCCTTGAAGATTTCCCATATAAAACTGTCTCCAAGTTGCAACATTTAACAAATTAGATTTGATTCGATATTAGGAAATGTGTGCTGCTTTAAGTAGGTTGTAAACGAATCTGATGCAAGCATTTACAGATTTCTCTGACTTATCGTTCAAATCATCAGTTATGTCATCGTATACTGTGCTACAATAATCAAAGCAGGGTAGTATTAGGGACTTGATCAACAACATACGAGTACAAGTTGGAAAGGAATCTTTGTTTTCATTTAATTTTCTAAAGACCATGAATGTTTTACGTGCAATACCTAGTACATGTTCTTTCCAACATAACGGTCTATCCAAAGTTAATCCAAGATCGTTTACCGTCTCTTTGTAAATAATAGGGATACCATTTACGGTTAAGGGAGAAAGAGTTGTCAAATGCTTTGAATAAGATTTACTATAATCTGTTCCACGAGAGAATAACTTTTTCCGCGCAGCTTTTTTTTCTTGAAGGTCGGAAAAAATTTGCACATGTTATTTCCTTAAATTATTTGAACCAATCAAAACTCTGCCTACTTTCGCTACTCCTACTTTTACATTTATTCCAACAGAACTTAGTTCTGGTGACCCAAGTTTATAAGGATACCAATAAAGTATGTTTTAAGGGTATAATAAAAAACTAAATATTTTTTAATATTAAAACTAACAAAATATAAACTACATATTCTTAATGTACGGTTTCAGATGATAACAGTGATATATAATTTTGTTTCTAAACATGAAAATTACAAATAATATTTTCTGTAAGTACAATATGTAAATCTTTCACATTTAATATTTAGAGAAAGAATTACATATCAATCGTAAAAATTTGGAGATTTCAAATATATTGTTAAAAATTTATTTATTGTAATATTTACAATTTTTTAATATTTTATTACACTGAATATTACTTTTTATTTGCACCATCATAAAAATTGGTCCTCGCTTGGATCCCTAGGAGGGAAGAGATAATTGAGCTCAACCAACAGTGAATTAAAACGTGAAAAAAGATTGGCCAAACTATTTTTTTTTAGGAAATAATAATGAAATTGGTCCAGATAAATATAACTTAAAATCATCTTCATTTTAAATATATTTTCAAAATTTGCAAAGATCCGCAATGAATTAGTTAAAAATAATGGAGGATAAAAAAGAACCTTGTGAAACTCCACATTTTAATCTACTCCAATCAGATCTTTCACCATCGCATCGCTTTTAATCACTGCTTGGAATCTGTAGCTCAGATAAGATTCCATCTAATCACAATTAGAATACGAAAAAAAACTGTATCAGACCAGGTGTATTATGTAAAAAGTTTGTAGTTAACAATAATAATATGTTTAAACAAACGAAAATGCAACTTAACATTTGTAAAAATATATTATTTGTTGATACACATCAACCTAATTCGATAATTTTAATTTTTTTTTACAATCTACAAGTTAGAAAACATTTAAACTACCTCGGTCAATCCCAGTAGACCACTTCCCACCTGGCTAGCTCGACATCAGAGCGGAAGTCACGTTACAAGATGACAGGTACGAGCACTGAACTAATTAAACAATATGAAATAAATTTAATTATCAAATTGAATTTATTCACTAAAACATCACACTGAGAATTCTCGCAGAGAGTCCAAGAGGGAATTCGTACTTCACTGGTGACGGGTCAGCAGAGCGGCATCCCTGTCGTGCCATGTGCTCGGAACACCCGTTGCTTGTTAACAAGGAACTCGTGCCTGCACGAGTTCCGCACTACTGGCACAGGGAGAAAATATGGTTTACCAATTTTTGAGCTGCTCTAACACCTTTTGGTAATCCATCTTCGTGTTTTCTTATGATGCAAAAAGTAATCGGCAATACCGTAGAACACAAGGCGAGTCGATCGGACAAATTCGTACTCAGTAGCGTGCTCCACGCTTAGGTTGGCGCTGCTTTGCTGCGAGTGTAGCTTTCGCGGCCCGCCGATGGATGTCGTCACCATTCAGGTTTCAGGCCTTTGACATTCCTTGCCAGTTCTCGTGGTCCTTGTAATATCAACGTCGATCCTTCACGCCAAGTGACCATCTCATATTCGTTGTTTCCAATTCAAATGCATTAATCTCTAAGAAGTGCGGTTCCTGAATTTTTTAGAGAATTGCTCAGTGGTACAATATGTTCTTTTAATTCACAACAACTTTTTCACACTTTGTTTTTCCAATTTTTTAGAAAACTAATTTCTAAAGTTTCAGAAATATAACGCGAAAGTGGTTTTTTTTGCTCGGAGGTACCGAGTTTATCTGGACATTATTCGCGATTCAATTAAGGATTAAATTAAATATATTACTGCGTGAAATTACTTAAAGTTTTTACTCGGGTAGTTCATCGGTGCCGCCGTTAAGGAACTACTTTTGTGACGCCTTTATAAAAAACCACGTCACAACTTCCCTGGGCTTAGCCGAAACATAACCCTGTTTCGTAATGCTCTCGCAGTTGGTTTTCAGACTCTCCGCGCTCTGCCAGGTGACACTACTTAACTTTCCATCATATCTTTCCCGAATAACCGTACTTCTGTACCGGTATTACCTTGAAACTCGAACCGTTCAGTGTGTAGGAATTTTGGAGTATGGAACCTGGGACTGGAGAAATTTTTGCTGTGTTTAATCAATAAAGGGAACTTTTATTTACGATTAGGTAAACCCATTTGCTCGAGTTCTTTATTGACAAAAACTTTCCTGTAGCTTGGTATGCCGTAAACTAAACGTTTTATCTATTTTGACCAAATTAGAAAGCCTAGTAAGAAGGCTTGAATTAGATATAATTAAATATTTCTGAGTTATAATGAAAATGTGATCGTTTTTGTATTTTATTTAATTCCTGATTTGAATCCGAAGCTCAATTCATCCAGGAAAATAAATTTGTTGAAAATATGAATTATACTCTATTCGCATAGCGCATTTAAATTGAAGTTGAATTCTGTAGAGAGAAATTACAAATTATCATTTTTAATTACGTTCAATTCTGGCTAGAACTTCTTGGAATGCGTTGGTTCTATTCCACTGACAGCAATAGGTAAAAATCTTCTCCAATTACATCCAATTCTTTTAATAGAAAAATGCAGTACGGTGCTAATTAAAATTAAGAAAATTAAATATTGTTTGTTTTTCAAGCTAAAATTTTGATTTTTTAAAATTCTAAATCTATATGTTCTAACAATTATGGATATCCAAAAATTTTTGAAAAAGACTTAGAATTAAAGAAATAGCAGCTTATCTCGTAAACAGTCACATATATTACAAATCTGACATCAATTTTGAGTTTGGGTAATAAGTATATAAACCGAATTTATAAATCATGAAAAACAAGTATAATATTAAAATACTAAATATAAATTATTTATACATTGTAAAAAGGAATAATTTTAAAATGTTAAGTAGCTGGAATTAAAACGAATAGGATACTCTTGTTTTTCTTTGCTGATTTGGAAATTAAGCTTTGAATTCAAATCAGGAATTCAGTCGGATTAAAATTTTTAATTACATTCTATTCCAGCCTTCTTGCCGGGAGAGATACAGAGAAACAGAAGATGGCTAATAATTATTATGTAATAACACAAAACCCAATCTGCGCCTCACTAGCAAAACTTTAAAAGAGAATGTCTTTCACTTCTGAAGAAAAGAAAAATCTAAATCGGTAATTTGTTGTGGATGCCGTTTGCAGCTTCTCCTTCGCCTCTGTAACAAAATTCACATTCTAATCTCGTTCTTGGGGGTGACTAGCTACTAATCTCATGCATATCAAAGCCAATGCAACAACATTTTAAAAGCAGAAAAAAATCGAGGCTGTCTTTAGGAGAATGGGACTTCAAAATTTCTCCTACCTCTTCTCTCCCTAGAGTCGCGGTACAGGGTTAGAAGTTTGATCGGGTACTTTACTAGCGACAAACATTCCTCTGTCGCAATTTCGTACACTAATGGATATAAAACTCGCGATACAGTGTACGGGCCTTGAGTTCCTTATCTTGGAGTTTCCTCTACGTCTCTCACAGGCTGTACCACTAATGAGCTATGGTCAGTAATAACGGTAAAGTCAAATCCCTTTAGGTAATGTCGGAACATTTTTTCTGACCACATCACTGCTAGATATTTCTTTTCGGACACTAAGTATTTTCTTTCGAACTATTGGCTGCAGATCAGCTTTATGTTGCTCAGCTATTGCTAGACCGATATCTCCCAATGCGTTGCGTGTTGCGCCACCGTCAATTAATGCTTGTAGGTTTAAGGTATTCCCTATCCGCACTGTCGTAAATGCTTTTCTACCACACATGCACAAAAAACCCACGTTTTTGTTCTCGTTAAGCGGGTCAGAACTCGCAGTTTTTTTTTGCCTGCGCGGCGAGAGTTTTTTTCACTTTTTTGGAAGTTTTTTTTACCCTGACGCTCACTAACCTCAAAACTACGAGTACTGCATCGTTTAACGAGTACAAAACATGAGTTTTTCGTACATATGTGGTAGAAAATAGCATATGCACTTTGGGTGGCCGATTTTTTGCCTCGCACAAAAACACGGCCTTCCAACTCTCGATACATAATATACTATTAAACTAAAGCCATCGTCTTCCGTTGGCGGTTCTTTCACTTCTAATTGCAACGGATGTCTCACGTCTGGACTCAGTAAATCGAACGACGCATTTTCTGATCTGAGGATACTTAGAATGTCCAGATTGCTTCCCAATGGTACCGGCCGTTACTTTCCTCCACACGATCGTTGATTAAAATAGCTTGGTCGGCCTCAGACAGTCGGGTGGCCTTCGCCGTGGTCGGTTTCTTATCAACAACTACCCTCGGAGCTCGTGGTACCTCTTGGCACTTAGGACTCGTTTGCTCTGTGTGTGATATGGGGGTTTGTAAAACTATTATCTAAAGTTGGATGTTTTACAAATACCGTTGGAGTTCGAGTTTCCTCTAGGCACTAAGGACTCAATTGCTCCGTAGGTAAAGTAACGTTACTTTCTTGGGTCGTCATATGTGACTGTCAATGACAAAACGTGCCTTAGCTACAAAAAATAAATATTGATTTTTTAATGCCAACCGACAACTGTTTATTTGCTCTTTCATTTCCAAAAATAAAAAGTTGTTTTTTTAAAGAAATTTTGGCTTCAATGCATTGCTGCAACTTTAAACGCTCACCCTGTAAAATTGCCGTTTGGGAGCTAAGGCTTTATCTATTTTAATATTTTTTTTTTTTTAAATGCTCAGTATTAAATTTTCAACAAACGTAAAGAAACCAATTTTTTAATGTAACGTTCAATTACTAAATATTTAAAGGAACAAAGTTGCAAAATTCAGTATTTTTAAAATATCTGTCATTATTTTCCTATTAATTAGTGTAATCTATTTTTAATTAATCATAATCACTAAGAAAAAGTATAAGGAATGTAAATAAGATAAATAACAATTTTATTTATTGTTATAAACAATTAAATTTAACAAATTTTGAAATTAATGGTTTTTTTAAAGAAACTGTTTTTTGTTTTATAAGAATGATATCTTTTAAATAAAACTGTTAATTAAAAACAATAAATTACTTAACTAATTACTATAAAACACTTTCAAACATTTAATTTAAAAAATTATAAAAATAATTAATTTCAAATGCCAGTTTTGGTTTAGGCATTAATGGATAAAAAGTTAATTATTTTTATAATTTTTTAAATTTATTGTTTAAAAGTGTTTTATAGTAATTAGTTTAGTAATTTATTGTTTTTAATTAACATTTTTATTTAAAAGATATTGTTATTATAAAACAAAAAACAGTTTCTTTAAAAAAATCATTAATTTCAAAATTTGTTAAATTCAATTGTTTTGCGACAATGAAAAAAATTTTATTATTCTTATTTACATTTCTTACACTTTTTCTTAGTGATTATGTTTAAAAAAAGATAGATTACACTAATTAATAGGAAAATAATTACTTATATTTCAAAAATACTTAATTTTGAAACTTTGTTTCTTTAAGTATTTAGTAATTAAACGTTACATTAAAAAATCGTTTTCCTTATGTTTGTTGAAAATTTAATACTGAGCATTTAAAAAAAAATTATTAAAATCGATAAAGAACTACGACCTGTAGGTGTCCATGAACAGTAAATTTCAGTTTCCGACCACTGTGCACCGACGACAATAATTGTTCCTTTTAGGTCCAACACAACCATTCTGGCAGTGCCCTTTCTCTTTACGATTCCAGCACTTCACTATGACTGGTTCTGTCTCGGTTCACATACTAGGGTGGACGGGCTCTGCGGGAGTCTTAGAGCCTTCCTCTTATCTCGGTTGGCTCGCGTTTTTGGGTGAATACGGACCTTTCTCTCGTCTTTCATTCCCCGTTGCCACCTTTGAATTAGTCGGCTTTTGTTGCGCGTTTAGTGGCGCTTTCTGATTACTACCCATCAACGCTGCGATAAGCACTTCTACCGATTTACTTAGCGCGTCACTTGAGTTTTTTGGTTTCCATTTTTCCTGCTGTGCCTTCACCGAAGCAATGCTATTTGTTGCTTAGCTAATTTTTCCCGATTCAAGAAACGCGTATTCTGGGATCAGGGACCTTTCTGGTGGAGGCCGCGGTAAATCCTCCTTCGCGTTTTCGGTTACCCTTTTAAATTCTAACACAAGTTCGGCAAGCTTATTATAATCCGTGAACTCGTGGCGTCGAATTTATTAACGATAATCGGCTTTTAGATTTGCATGTATCCTGTCCATTTGTGTTGTCTGATCTATTGGTTAAAATTGATGCGCTTCGTTGTAAGACCTTATGGAATTTAGACATAAGCTAAATACAAAAAGCTTTATCAGTTTTAATTCTATTTAGTATCAAATAACATACCAGTACTATCTGTTTCACCATTTTTCTTTTGGCTTTAATTAATGGATACGATATTCATAATCTTGCTAGAATATAAATTTTATTATTAAAGTGAGAACTCTAATTAATAATAAATTATAAATTTTACCTTAAATGACATTGTTTGGAATATAACACAACGTTTTTTAAAACTTATTCAAACAGAAGCATGCATTTTTTATATTTAATTTAAATAAAAATCTAGTTAAAACCTTGTTAAAATTTTACATACATTTACACAAGTAAAAATAACATATTTGATAAGTTTTTATAAAAAACATTTTTATGAAATTAATTTTCAGTCACATGGTAACAAGTTAGGTACGCTGATTTTAATTCTAAATTTTTCCAATAATTAAGGTGAAATATTAAATATATTTAAAAAAATAAATTTTACTAATCGAAAGAACATCAAAAAACCTATAAGAATCACTTAGTCCTAAACAATTTTTGTTGGCATGTACAAATAGAATAAACTAGATGTGTAGACGAAATTTAACGAAATTTCAAATATTTCAACCCTTATAACTTAATTAATTCTTTAAGAGATTTAACATTTTTTAGGAAAAATATTGTTGCCCACGGTTTTACACCTGAGAACTGTAAAAGAACTGAAGTGCTGTTCATTCCGAAGGCCAAACGAGCGGGTTACACTGCTGCATAGGACTTTAGACCAATCAATCTAACATCCTTTTTATTAAGAGCTTTGGAGAAGGTAGTTGATAAATACATTAGACAGGGATGTCTAATAGATAAACTTTTTCATATGAGCCAACTTTTTTCAAAGCACGTTTGTACCTTTCTAGATATATTTCTGGGTAGCAAACTGAATTGGAATGAGTATTTCAAGTATCAGAACAAAAAATTTAGTACTACATGCTGTATCTGCAGGAGGGCAATAGGATAAACCTTGGGACTAAGACCGAATTAGTATATTGGCTTTAGGCACAAGGGATATGGAAATTCGGGAGATTTCATACCGAATTCCTAGTTTCCATTCTGTCTATTTCTGAAATCAGTATGTAACGAGATAGAATGACAAAGAAAGGTAAATTTAAATCTTCGTTTAAGGTCTTTATCCCCTATGTAAAGAGAAGACTAAAAACAGGGTTTTCCATTTGGTAGGGACGAGAAACAAACTCTCATTGATCGGGATACCTTGTCACTCAGGGATGAAGGATAATGAAATGACGAATGCTCTAGCTAGAATAGGATCGGAAACGCCGTTCACAGTATCAGAACCGGCATTAGGCTTTGTGCCGAGCTGGTTACGGGAATTATACATCGATGGGTACAAAGAAAGCACAAAGCCTATTGGGCAGGAATTTAGGTGGGACAACAAGCGAAGTACCTCGTGGGCTTGCAGCTCAACAGAAAACTTCCAGAAGAATTACTTTTTCTTAGTACAGCCAAGGTGAAAACAATTGCTTACTGCAAACGACTTCCCTGATTATCACTAATTTAGATTGACAGAGAAACATCAAGATGCAGGAAATGTGCGGGCGATGATTCCTTCTGTCAACGTGACTCCCTTTTTCCTTGGTCAAGGCCGAGATGAAACCAAAAAGCAGTTTTGCTGCCCTCTTTATGATTTTTCTATAGTTCAAAGATCCACTAGCTGGATTTTTTTAAACCTGCCTGGATCCCGGCCGACATGTTTCTTTGTACCTTTGTTTTTCCAACATTTTTCGGAGCTCAATATTCATTTCGCAAAAATCTGGGCGCCTATTGACATCATTTAATTTAAAATTGAAACAATCTATTTGAGTCTCAGATATCTTAAAGTGAAAAAGTGTCCATACTCACAGAAATCCAAGATGTGTGGACGCCCGCACTTTGTAGACGACAAAATGAAAAGCTCGTAAGTTCGCAACGCTCGTACGATTAGCGATAGTTTCACGCCTGATTTAGTAACCCCATTACTATTTATTCATCGGCACGGTAAAAACACTTTAGATTGGATGGTGCCTTTTGTTAAATCGGACCTACAACCGATTCCTCGTCTGTCACTTCTAGATCAAAGCTTCTTTATTCCAACTTGTGTTAACCCGAAATGGGTCTCAAGTAGAATGGATTGTTGGACTTTTCTCAGGTTCTCATGTCGGTCTCAGCCTATAAGGATGGTCAGCTGCAATTCTGAAAATCCGAATTACCGTCTTTCTTACAGGATGCTAGTGTATCAAATCCAGGAGCTGTAAGTACCCGAAGTAATGGGATCGAGCCCAGTCAAAACTCGTCAGACAACGGGACACAGGTGTCTGGAAAGAAAAAAAAGTTTGCCTACGATGACAAAACAAATAATTGTTACCCGCAGGTTCCTCAGCATCCCTTGAAAAATTAATGTCCAACACTAGATCCAGAGTTTTAATTTGCTTACTCTTAGACGCGGTTATTGCAAAGGAAGCGTTCACATATGACGTCACGCTATAGAGGGGAGGGGGGAGTCTTGATCAAACGTGACAAAACGTGACTTGGGGGAAGGTGGGGTCGTCCTAAACGTGACGTCACGAAATTTTATTTTTATGTTTAATATAATGTATTTAATACTTAAATTTCGAGGTATATGATTTGAAACAGTCCTTAATGTATTTGTTGTGCAAAATATAAGAAAATTTTTTAATCAAAGTGTATAATCTATTTATTAACCAAATATCAGTAACAAACCGAAATGACTGCAAATTTAGAATAATAAAACCGATTGAAAATTATTACTATTCAATTTTTTGTTATTAACGTTGAAAATAAAATTATCATAAAAATAGGGGGGGGGGGGCAAGAAACGTGACGTACTTTTAGGGGTACGTATTTACTCTCACGGGACAGAGCGTGAAAGGTGGGGGGGAGGGGTCAAAAAGTTAAAAAAAATGCGTGACGTCATTTGTGAACGCTCCCAAATTTGTGTTTTCGAAACTTAGTTAAAATTGAATAATGATTATTCTGCAATGTGGGACCAATCATTTACAGCTCCTTCTAAAACACTCCTGATTCAGTGTCCGCGCAAACATCAAGGACTGCGCGTTTTTTTAAATTCTACATTTTTCTGGACGAATAATACAATGATGCGGGAGATAAACGATTGCGTCTCACTCCTCTTTAAATCAAGCTGCCTCTCAAAACACTTTTCTGAACTCAGCAAGTGACTATTCGCTGCATTTTTGAAATTTTCTAGCTTTTTAAAATCTTCTTGGAAGGAAATTACGACCACGAATTTACCGCTTTTGTCGTGTTTTATATTTTCAAAAAAAAAACTATCCTCAGGGAATATCTATCCAAAATTTTTTTTTAACAATAATCCATCCTTACCGAATTGTATCTGTCCTACATAAATCAATTACCAAAACATTGCATTGACAGTAAAAATATCATTTGTTTGGTCTCTTTGCGAAAGGCTTACCTCAAAGCAAGGCTTTTAAAAGCGTTAACAAGAAATTGTTAACAAGGCATAAGACCACTGGTCTGGACAATCAAGATTGAGTCCGGCAAATTATAGAAGCCTTGTTTGCTCCAGCGCAGAACCAAAGCCTCAGACGGACTGGAGTGACTGTCAAGTCGGTGACAGCAAAAGACAGAGGCTGGAAATGTATTCTCACTTGACAGTTGAGAATAGTTTAAACAAATTTTTTAGAATCTTATTCTAATTTTTTACTCAAAATAAGCTGTTTTTGTTGGTAATCAACTTTGATGTTTTGTCTTTAATTTTAAATATGCAGGATTTTTTAAAAAATATATACTAATAGTGCAAAAAGACTATCCTTTGGACTTAATAAAACGTGTGCGAAATGTAAGATAGAACAATTAATATCTTCTGTCACACGGCCATAGAGTATTTTTTCAATCACTAGCATTTTGATGTCATGACACCGAAGTTTGTGCAAATGCTTCTCTTAAACGGCGTTTCGCTCTTTAAAATTAGATATAATGTTAAGTACTATTTACTATTACAGTTTATAGAACTGTATTATTGTCGTACCATGGAACACACAAGCAACACAAAACCTAATTTTTCCTGTCGAAAAACATTTGGGTGCGCTATATATAAAGTCACAACATATAAAGTCATCTGAAAGTGTTGTTCATATGAAAGGCCTTCTATTGGTATTTAAGGCTCTGGTAACAAACTGTATTAATATTAACTGTATAATATTGGTAAATTCTGGTTTTTTGTTGCCAGAGTATAGTAAGTAGTACTTAATACTGTCGAAAGTGTTTTGTTTATGTCTGTGTGACAGAAGATAGTAATTGTTCTATCTTACATTTTGCACACTTTTCATTGAGCCTAAAATATAATTTTTCTGCACTAATGACATATATTTCTAAAAAAAATTTTCATACTTAAAATTAAAGACAAAATATCAAAATTAATAACCAACAAAATAGCTTATTTTTAGTAATTTTTGTTAAAAAAAATTGTAGTCTTCTGCTAGCGACAGAAGATATTCATTAATCAAACTGCAATTTTACACACGTTTTATTCATATCAGAAGGCACATTTTCCGCACTATTAGAATAAGATTTAAAAAAATATTTTTCGAACCACCCTACTGACCACAGTAGACGCTATCCAGAAAGCGGTGAACCTGGCCAGAAAAGGAAAGAAATTCTTTCGCTTATACGGAAGATAATAGACCCAGCAATGACCGAATTCATCGAGAAATTAGAAACATATTTGTAGAGAGATGTCAAAAAAGATGGAGGGGGGAGGAGACAGACCGATGAACGTATCGGCTAATATCAACACTCGCCACCTGGATAAATAGAAAACACGGAGTACTTTCCTACTACTTAACCCTAGCACTCACAGCGCATGGGTGTTTTGGCTCATATCTGGAGCGCTTTAAAAAGGTTGACAGCTTGGAGTGTCTGTACTGCAAGTTCACACTGAAGGACTAAGAGCTCACACTCTTCAGTTTCAAGCGTCGGGGCGCGGAGAGACAGGTCATGTTCGCCGGTGTAAACCACAAAGTTACACCGGAGAACATGACTTATGAATCTTTTCGCTGAGGATTGGCGGACTACAGGGTTGTGCTAGTAAAATACCTTAGGTAAATTACGTGGTACTTTACGGTAAAATACCTAGTAAATTACCTCAATAATATTTTACATAATGTATTTTTTGGGAGTGGGGGGTAAATTACGGTATTTTACTTATGTAAAATACCTGTAAATTACGTAAAAAACCTCAAGTGACGAGTCACTGCACAACCCTGGCGGACCATCGAAACCTTCATCCACTGTGTCATGAGGGTCAAAGATCTCAATGGTCGTTAAAGAGGTTAGGTCCTGTGAGTTAGGGAGGAAGTAGCCCAGGTCTCAAAGTAGGAGATATGAGACCACTCCTGATGGCGATATGTGCGGAAAGTGCTAGCCGGGAGTGGCCCTAAGGTCCTCTAAAAAGGGTGTGTTTTTAACGGGTCGGCAAGTCGCACCCCCGCATAACCCTGTAGTACGGGTTACAAGGTACCTTTAAGCAGGTTTTCACATCCTACCCAGAAGAAATAATAATAATAATACCAAATGTAAGGTGTGTTCACCGTCCCAATTGATAAATGTCATTAGGGTTATCAAATCCTCCGTGAAGCTGTCGGGAATAGTGTGAACCTAGCCCAACCTACGTGCTCTCTAATTTGGTGTTTGTAAAGTGCAGGCGTCGGTTGCTGACGTCGGGGACCGGGACGGCGGATGCACTGTCGTTGTCAGGGACACGGTTGGAGGTGTCTCAAACGGTGGCTCTAGGATACTGGGTGCCCTCCTAGCGATTTAATGCCTCATCCACATATCGGAGCTCTGTGTCGACTAATCTTGTCTCTCCAGGGCTCGTGGGAATTAAATGGACGGTTTTAAATTAAAATTTAAAATTAATTAAAATTAATTTTGCTCACGATGCAAAAAGTTAATCATTGTTACCCGAAAATCGTAGCTGATCATTTAGGATATAATTACTCCTTTATAGGGGTGACTTATTGAAGAATTCTTCAAAAAAATTGGTTTTAAGGATCAAAAATAAGTTTTAAATTCTTTTGACGGTTTGTATTTGAGTATGCGATTTTATATGGTTTCATTTTTTTAATAAAAGCGTTTGGAAAATTCTTCTAACAAAAAATCTAATTTATATACCTAAATTAATATACTGTTATATACTAATTTATAATTAGCTAAAAAGTGTATGTTAAAATGGCCAATAATGGCATAAATTGTAAAAATTAATGAAACTTAGTGACTTACATTAAAATTTATTAAAAATTTAGAGTTGAATAAAACTTTTGAAATTTTTCTTGCGTGTATTAGTGCAAATCCTTATACAAAGAAAGAACGATAAGAGTCGTAGTCAGACTCAAACATTAAATTGGCCAAGGTCGTTGACCAAATCAAGTATTTCAGATTTAGAGAGTTTTAATCCCGTTACTGAAAACTGAATTAAATATTATTCGGAATAATATTTTAATTTTAAAAATTTTTGATTTAGGCGATTAGCAAAGTTTGTTGTGCTTTTTCGTATTTTTGAAGTTTTGGCTTGCATAGGCGCCGCATATGATGAAAAATTAAATCTTAAATTATTCGAAAAATTTTATTTTCGATATCTTTTGATAGTAGAGCATTCAAATGGTACGATATTTGTCACATTTGAATGAATTATAAGGATTTAGCTTGGTATTTCGCCGCCTCTTCCAGGAATACTATGTTTTCGCGAATGTTATTTTTCCGAGTTTTAACAAATGAATAAATTAAATAATTATCGACTTTATTATAACTTATAAACTTATAACTTATAATAACTTTATTTAACCTTGTTCAGTGAAATAATAATATTATATCTTTTTGTTTATGTCTTTTTTCCAGAATTTTTTTTTCAGTGGATCAGCATCGTCAGATAAATTAGAAATTGATCTCGGTGAATTTAGGGAAGGACTTATCTCAAAATTTAAATTTTTGATCGGAATAATTAACTGTAAAATTCTTTCTGCTTTCTTGGAAAACCGAAAGTATTGTTCGCGGAAACTCGTGTTCATCAATTTTGACGAAGATTGCTGTCAATTTTTAGTTGGTTTCCGGATTTATTCGGATTTAAAAGTTAAGTATTAAGATTCAAACAAGGAATTGTTTAACCCTTTTTACAACTGGTCGTTAAACCATCTGGTTATACACCTGTCGTCTTTAAACGCCAACACCATCGGTTCAGTTTTGCGTGATCGACCCTATAGGGCGCTGTTTATGGCAGCCAATGGCCAAGCAGGGGCGTGGTCACCTTCGGATGAGGTGCAAATCGGCCTTGTTTTTACAGAATCCGAATTATACGACGAATATGATGACGTTCTTGATTCGATGAGTAATATTTTTTATACTCCGACTAGTGAGTTTCTTAAATCACCATCCTTTTTCACGAGCCCTTATGCTTATAACCCGAATACCCCTACTACTACTTATTACAGGACTTCGGACCATGTTAGATCGGAATGTTCACATCCGTACTCTTCTGCTTTCGGTTCTCCCCCCTGTTCACAATCGAGCCGAATGACCCCTGGTATTCAAAAATCGGCTTTTAATTTCCAACCAAAGAATTTTTATAAATATTTTGATACAAGCTTTGGTCCATGGAGAGCAACATTGTAAGATGCTGGATCAAAATTTATCCCGACTTCTCATTTTAATTATGATTCCAGCCCTCGTAAGTCAGAGCATCTAAACCTATTCGTCAGAGCATCTAAACTAATTTTCACGACCTTCAGCTGCTTTCAGCTGAATCGCGCAGCATCTCAGATTTTTAGAAATCTTCGGGAGATAAATCTAATTCTGGACTGGCCCAGCATCTGCGCAATGTTGGCCCGACGTTTGATCGGCCTTTTTTGGAATTTTCACAAATGATGATCGGTTTAACGACGATTTTAATCAATTTTCAATGAGCGGTATACCGAATAATGATCGGTGTCATACGTACTCTAACCTTGGACCGACGTTTCGCCGGCGTTCAGCAGATGGTGAAACCGGTCCAGGCATAAATCAACCTCACAATTTCCGTAGCGAATCACCTAGTATGCCTCCCCATGCACCGGAAATGCCTTTTAATAAACCTTCTCCTAAAAATAATGTTCAATTTCGACCCGTGAATACTTGTAACAGTGGCTGTCGTAGATCACTCGTGTCGATAGTAAACGAATTGAGGAAGTTCGTGAGATTTCTCAACTATCGGGTGAGGACGTTTTGTTACCGATTTCTCTGATTTTTTATAGTACTGCTCTTCAGTGGTTTCGCCAGAATAAATATAATTGGTCTTCTTGGCACCAATTTAAAGCAGCATGTCGCATTCGTTTTGGCAACGTTAATTTTCAATGGCGGCTTGAAAAGCAAGCTACCAATCGTGTTCAAGGCACTAACGAGTCCACTGCAGGTTATGTCACGTGTATGCAATGCCTATTTTTAAAATTCAATAGACCAATCGCCATTGAAAAAGAGTTGGATAGAGTCTATATGAATTTAAAGCCTGAACTCAAACAAGCAATAAAACGTCGAGAATTTCAAAACCTCGACGAACTCGCAAGCCTTGCTGCCGAGGTCGAGCGTATGCTCGAATCGTTAAAAGTCGTGCGCGTTATGATAAAACCCGACGATTCTTTCTTACCAGAATTCGTCTATTCTGGAAAAAATCAAAAGCAGTCCGTAAGCGTGAGTCATAATAAAGAGTCGGATAAAGTCCTAGACAAAATGACTCAGATTTCGAAGGTCTCGCTACCAAACTGACGGACGCTGAATCAAAAGTTAAGGTAACGTCTCCAAATTTTAATAATAGGAACTTTAGGAGACCTGCTCCTAATAATAAAGTCCCTCAGTCAGGCGATATACCGAATTTAGATAATAATTCGTCACCTAATCCGGCTAGGCCTCATAGATCGTTCCAAAAGACAAAATCCGAACCTCGGTGTTTTAATTGTGACGCTAACAATGACGACTGGAGGAAATGCAGTAACACCTTGAAGAAGTTTTGCTTCATTTGTGGTGAACCCGGATTTACTAAATTAAACTGCGAATCTAATTATTGTCAGGGAAACTGATTGAGGAGGGCAACCGTAGAGTCGATGCTTCTCCAGTTCATTGTACACTGACCCTCTTACCCGACTTGACCTTAACTAATATTGACGTTATAGAGAAGGTCTTACTCCTCAATGAACGTAATTCGTAATTCTGATTTTATTTCTGCTTGATCAGTGGTTACTCAGGATCCATCGAACTTGAATCCAATTTCAGTCTAGTCTAACCTTATCGAGTGTAAATTTTTTAATCTACAAGCTCAACCCGTTTCTGAATCGAATGCGTATGATTCGAATCTTAATTCTGATTTCCCTTACGACTCGATGTGTAGTCCCAGCAATGAGGATATCAGGGTCACTCCCAAGTCTAGTGAATCATGTGATTCCAAATTGGAAATTGACCTTGATATTTTATGTGGTATTGGCTCCTCTTCTAGACCTCATGTTAGTGTTCTGATAGGAGATACCGAACTTAAAGCGTTGGTTGCCACCGGTGCAAGTAAGTCTTATTTAGGTGCAGCTGGCTGCTTAGTGATAACATCAAACTAATTAAAGTTTGATAAATCGAAAACTGTCATTGTTGTGTTGGCCAATGAATCAATGGAAGCCATTATTGGCGAAGCAGTCCTATCGATATCGATTGCAGGAATAACTCGCGAGGTTAGCTTCCGGTTGGCACCCAGTTTAACCAATAAATGCATTATGTGCCTGGATTGCCAAAAGAAATTTGGCCTGGTGATCGATTTGAGTATTCAACGATTATGGCTTGCTGAGAAGCCAATTAGTCGTTTTTCGTTTCGTCCAATAAATGATGATGATGACGATAATAGGTGTGCTGGCATTACTCTATTATCAGATTCTAAGAAAGAGGAACTCGACATCTTCCTTAAACGAGTCATTCCTCCGACTCCTGATAAATTACCAACCACTAAATTCATTGAACATGTGATCGAAACTCAAGGTCACGAACCGATTCGTCAGAAGAATCACAGGATGTCACCTAAGGTCAGTGATGAGCTCGTTAAATTAGCAGACAATCTACTTCGTCAGAATATCATTGAACCTTCTAAGAGTGAATGGTGTAAGTGAATGGTGTTGTCATGGTCCGTAAATCTGATGAGCCTTATAGGCTATGACTTTTCTGTCAAGGATGCCTACCCACTCCTCTTTATGGCGGAGATTTTAAACGATCTTAGCGCTGCTAAGTATATCTCCAGGATTGATTTAAACACAGCGTACCATCAGATTCCTTTGAGTGAAGAAAGTGAGGTTAAAACCGCCTTTCTGGTGACAGGTGAAGGTCTTATGCAGTATACGCGGATGGCCTTTGGTCTTTGCGGAGCTCTAGCGACCTTTCAAAGATTAATGGACCGGGTGATTACTCCTGACATGAGGCTAAACGTGTTTACTCACCTGGACGATATTATAATCGTATCTAAAACCATTGATGAACATTTGTTCTGGCTCGAAAAGGTCATTAATAAATTAATCGAAGCAGGGTTGACTCTTAACCCTGACAAATGTAAATTTTGTGTACCAAAGGTCAGATATCTGGGTTTTGCAATTAACCATACGGGTATGTTAATCGACAATGAGAAAGTCCACCCTAACTTCCATTTTCGCCAGTAGAATACTTTCTTCCGCGGAGCGTAACTATTCCACGACAGAGAAAGAGTGTTTGGCAGTAGTACGGTCGATTGAAAAGTTTCGACATTACTAGGAAGGTTACCACTTTGAAGTGATAAGCGATCATCATAGTCTTGAATGGCTTAAAAATATGCAAAGACCGTCTGGTTGCTTGGCACGCTTGATTGTCGACCTTCAGGAATTTAAATTTGATGTAAAATTTAGGAGGACTACAATGCATCAGATACCAGATGCACTATCCCGAATGTTCGAAGAAGACAACACTCTAGCAGTCTTAGAAGAAGTCAAAGACGAATGGTTTAACCAACGCCAGGCGGCCGTCTTAACTCAACCCAATAAATTGCGTGATTGAAAAGTAGTTGATAATAGACTATATCGCCGTCGAAACAATCCATTGCTCGAAGATCTGAGGGATGATCTAAACGCGTTGAAGCTAGTGATTCCCATAGAGAACCAAATTACCATCTTACAGGAAGCTCATGAAGACCCACAGTCTGGCCATCTTGGTGGTCAAAAGACATATGACCGGGTGTCAATTCGTTATTTTTGGTCCGCAATACTCAAAGACGTAGAGGCTTTCGTACGTAAATGTCCTACGTGTCAATTAAATAAACCTGAACAGGCTAAATTTAGCGGTCTGATGACTCAGCGATTTGTTCAAAAACCATGGTCGATGGTTGCTACCGATGTCATGGAACCTTTTCCCAAAAGTTCACAGGGAAATGAATATTTAATCATTTATCAGGATCTGTTCACGAAATGGATTGAAGTGGTTCCGCTTCGTGTTGCAAATGTGACCACGGTTATTAATTCATCTCATGAATTCGTAATTAACCATTTGGGTAGGCCTGATGTCATTCATTCGGACAGTGGTACCAAATTTAATAATAATGCAGTCAATAGGCGAAAATCATAGCACCTAGGATCTTCACATCAGCGATTTTAGATTCGTATATAATACTGCTTTACATAGCACTTATTGTGTAACCCCAGCGTTTCTCAATTTGGGTAGGGAAACTCGGGCTCTTAACTGCTGGCGTCGTCTTGTGGAGGGGGAGGTCGAGTTGACCCCTGCTGATGTTTCGCAATAGACAACTCGAATGTCACGGGTTAATGATTTGAGAAAGTCTCCCAACATCAGGACAAGGCGTTTGTAAAACAGGCCAAATACTATGATCGTCGTCATCGTGATCTTCCTTTTAAGGTTCGCGATCTAGTTAAAAAGCCGTATCACATTATTTCAAGTAAGCGTGATCACGTGGCTAGTAAATTGGCCTCTGCGTTCCATGGTCCTTTTCCTGTGGTGATAGTAATATCACCTAACGTTTACGAATTATCCTCGGCGGAGGGTCGTTTAGCTGAAAGATATCATGCATCTCATCTTCAGAAATATTTCGTGGATGAAGTAGATGGAGATCAGGATGCCGAGTCGGCCGATTTAAAACAGGAGAGAATGATGAACCGAGATCTCTTAGAAATCCATTGGTCGGATTCAGATTCGGTTGAATCGGGCTCCTCGGAACCCGTGCTGAAGTCGGCAAAACTTCCAGCTTGAGACCATGACCGTGACATCGATTTGCGCGTGGACGATCTCTATCGGCGTCAATTGATAAATCGGTCCTATTCGTTAAACGATCTGTAAAATTGCAAATAATTATTAGTTTTAAGGCTAGGATTAACCCCAAAAATTGTTGTTCGCAAAAATCCCATTTAACTGACGGAGAGTTAACGCAATCTTTAAAAATAAGTTCGTAATTTAAGGTTTCGTATTATCGGTTAATATGTTTTCAGCTTATCTGATGAGAGGACCCTACTTGTTCTATGAAGAGGTTAAAGTGGACATATCAGTCGTGGCCCGTAGCCTCTTCCTAAGAGGCAGGTTTTTTGACAGGGTCAGGAAGTGTCTCTGGTGCCACACCAAATAGAGTTGCCTCTGCCATCACAACAGAGAATCAAGCGTTTCAGGGAGTGGTGTATGGCAGAGGTATAGAAGCAGATAGCTTTGGTGGCGAAGACCCCGACCTATTGGGGTAATACAAAGGCCCGCCGCGTCAAGAACGGAAAATGTCTTCAGCTGGGACACGGGTATAATAATTATTGCCCCACCTGGAAAAACCACGGTTAAATCTCTTTTCAAAAAGTGTAGTTGTTGGCTGTTCATTTTATTATTTTTTTAGACAATTATTGTGAGCCCTTGTTGGAGAGGGTAGCCCCAACCTAATAAATATCAAGTTTGAATAATCTTTGCATCTGTCAATAATTTCCTGATCCAAATTCCTTTCTTATTAGTGAGTTTATAAGTGAGTAGTTTCAGTATTCTATTCGCTTTAACTTAGTAATTATCGATCTTTGAAGAATAGAATCAATTCGGGTTGCATCGTTTGACTGTTTTAAAATATTACTTTAACGTTAGACTCTTAATTAAGAGATTGGATTGTTAATTAATCCCATATTGCTTACTATTAAATTATGGTCTGTCAAGAGATAACTCTATCATAAGGAGCTCATCTGGTTAACCCCCTGGGTCGAGTCTTGGCAGGAGGGAGTTGTGATGAGGTGAAATGTTACCTCGCACAATGTTTTCAATTAACGTTTAAGAATATCTAATAACACTAGTCGTGAATCTATTTCGTTTCGACTGTTGTACAGTCGGGTGTAAGCTTGGCGATTTGAGCCTTACTATTGTAAGCTTACACTCTGAAATAAAGGAAAGTTTATTTAATTTATGTTTCAATTGAATTATTTAATTTAAGTTATATTTAATTTAAAAATTTGTTTCTTTTATTTCAATTATTTGATCTTATTAAGTTTACCTGACAGCTTGAGAATCTGGAATCGTTGTGCAGTTGTTAGCAACAACATTTTGTTTACAAAAATCTGTTTTTTTACTTTCCATGAAAACCGACTCGCTATCACATTATTGAGTGGAGAATTCTCCACTTTTAAGATTCTGATAAGTTACACTTATTAAGTCCTTCGTCGTGGGATCGTCCAGGCACTAGGTACGGATGTCAATCCCGTCCTAACAAGAGTGCCAGAACCACAAGACGATGTCGATTGAGTTTGTTTACTAAGCTGTCAAAATAACAGCAGACGATTGAGATACAGGGGTGGGCGTACAAGGCCGCCACCTTGCCGCGTGTCTTGACTGGTGGGTCTGTCAAACAGTACAGTGTTAACAATTTCATTGTAAAAATACAATTAGAGATTAATTCATAGGAATTTATCAATCACTCCGAGTCAATAAAACATATGTGTGTTTTATTGACTCGGAGTGATTGATAAATTCCTATGAATTAATAACTTCACCGAATGATAAATTCTTTCAAAATAACAATTAGAGATTATTTGTAGAACTGATGTCGGGACGAGGCTCTATTAGAGGACCTCTATTCGAAGACCTCTCCCATGTGAGCTCAATAGAAACTATTTATAGAAACTATTCATTTTTTTGTAAATCTTGGAGTCGGTTCTCCGACCAAATTGTAAAAATCGAGTCAGTGTTCAGTGCGCGTCTTTTTGTAAATGGCCGTGCCATGTGGCCGGTTTTCTTTTGATTTCTTGTAATCGTTTGAATTGGTTTACAATTGATAAATTTGTTATATTGTGTTTTAATATAAATTCTTAGTTTGTTGCTGCTCCTTACTCCCCACTCTCCGGAATATGAGTTAGTCGTGGCTGTATTATAATTTCAATTAAAGATCAAAAAGCATTTGAGCAGTTTAATTAGTCTTTTATTTTACTATTATTTTTGTTTAGTTATTTTTCGTTAAAATAACTTGGCATCCGAGTTTTGTTTTAGTATTGTTTACTTGGTTTTCATTTAATGCTAAAAATTAAAATAATAAACATTAAAGATGATGTATAATCGAGAAAAATGCGTCATAATACATATATTCTTTTATCCCCAAATCCACGATTGCGATTTTTTTAAACATCTTGATTTATTTCGACCCCAGGATGTCAGAAATAATGTTGAGAAATAATATCGTGTGTGTGTGCGTGTGATCATTACGTTTAGCCCAATAACTCGAGAACCGTAATAGTTAGAACAATACTTTTTTCTTAAATTATAGGCCTTTCGGGGGGACAAATTATGACATACGTTTTAACCCGATCAATCAATTCCAACTATATTTTTCATACATTTAAAAATTTTGAAGAAACAGGTATTTTTGCGAAATTATATAATTTTTTAACGAAAGTAAAAATGTAGGTATTTCCTTATTTCTATTTTTTGAAAACGCATTTAATGAGATATTTGCACACGCTCTAGTGCAAACATCATGCCGCCCACCCCTACATTTTTAAAATCCTGTTTTCCAATAATTTTATTTTTATAGTCTTGCTAGTTTCAATATATTTTTATCAGCTTCTAGGTGATTGGAAAACACATCGAGTGAGCTATCTGCTAACCTTCTAGACTAATTCTTTTTACAGTTATCAAGGTTCCAAAAAAAGAACAATTTTGTTAAAAAATTAATTTTTTTTTGTTTTTTGTCATCTTATATAAATTTTATAAAAAATACTTTCCACCCATTTTGTATACAAATAAAAAAACGCATCAATTAGCATATTTAACATTTCTTTGTATCGTAATTCTTAAGGTTTTTTGTTATTTTTTCAGAAAATTTATTTAGAAAGATTTTTCAATCGCTTTCATAAAGAAAACGATTTCATGTAAAATCACACGCACACACATATAAACTGTGAAAACAATTAAAATTTTATTTTTGATTCTTAAAAAACAATTTTTTCGAAAAAAAAATTCAAAGTAACCCTAAAAAGGGTGATTATTCCCTAAATTAGCAGCTACGATTTTCGTGTTAGTTTATTAAATACAGATATTTAATATGTACTAACGTTATTATTGTCAATAACTATCGGAAAACTTCCTTTAAAACAGGAATAGGTACTGCAGAAAACCTTCATTATTTCGAAAGCAATTTTAATCTTTGTAAAACATTAAAAATTCCACATTTTTTAACGTATTTTAATAATAAATTGTCTTAATCACTTCACTCACGTCTTATTTTTCTCAAAATTTCATCTACTTTAAGGAAATAAATACAGCAAAATTTTATAAATTGTACTTTGTACGTTTTAAGACATTATTCAAACCTTAAAAAAGGGTAGACTGACAAATTGATAAATTATGGACTGTATAATAATAATTATTAAAGGCAAATAAATTCACTAAATAAAAATAAGCCAATGAAAAACATTATTATTATTACTTACCTGTCACTATAAATATGCAGAAGATTGCCTATATGAAGCACACTAAAATCAAACCCTAGATCTTCTATAAAACTGAAACACTATTAATAACTAAACACTTTACTTATTTCATTTTATAAAACACTTCCCTGTTAAATTAAATTCTATCTGAAGTTAAAAATTACAAAACTACAAAATATAATCTGAATATCTTAACCTAACATATTATATTTACCACTAAAACACCATCAAAATAACAACAAAAAGTATCAATAAATATCTCAGATATTTTTTTTTTCAAATGGTATTTCCTTTATGATTTCAAGTTTAAACTTAATTTTCAAATTACAGTCACCTTAATTAAACTGATTACAATTTCAGAATCTAAAAATAATAATGAAATGTCCTCAAAAAGAAATTTAAAGATAAATTTTTATATTGAACTATAAAAATTATAATGAAAATATGAAAGTCCAAATCGAAAACTATCGAACATATATATTGACCAACAAGAGGTCTCGAAAGGGTCTTTCACTTCTAAAGTTTTTTTCTTTTTTTAATTATACACCTGTTTTTTGGCATTACGCACTCACAAGTGTTCTCCGTGGAAATTACCTAGAATTCTACTTTAAATACAGAAGCGTAGCTACGTGGAGGCGAAGTGGGCGACCGCCCAGGGCCTCGCGCCTACTTCCTATAGATTTGCGCCATCTTGGGCCTCGCGTTCCCTAAGACTTTGTACAAAAAAGGGCCTCGCAAACATCATGCCGCCCACCCCTATATTTCACCTAGCTACGCCACTGTTTCAATAGAAGTACTAAGTACTGTTCTCAGGAACAGGAAAAATACCAGACTGTCGGGCTCGAACCAAGCTAGCTTGACTTGGCGCGACCGCAGAGTATAGGACTTAACCAACTGAGTTAACCTAGCCCGTGTTCAGCTACGTCGTAAATAAACCCTTTGCGCGCATTATATTTAATCGATGCGGTTTTTTGTCGTAGTCGATTGCTGCTTGATTAAAATTCTTGATTTATTACACAAATATTGGTTTTCCAATCTGAATAATTGTTTCGCAGGACTTGTCGTGATATATTTGGCTGCAAGCACCATTTTATGTTAATAGTTGATGCTGCATTTCGCAGATTAAAATAAATTAAAAATACAGAAACCCATTTTCTATGTTGGTATATGCACCATTTTTATTACAAAAAGGATTTAGTCAAAAGTAGGTACAATTAAATTTAATAATGAACTTAATAGGTGGTGCTAGTGCACTTATAGATTTTATTCAGGTCAGGAATGTAAAGTTACGAGTATTTTCAAGTTTTCTACGAATAATACATATTCTACGTATAATACCTAGAACATGTAGAAATAAACGTAGAATAACCATAAATGATTGTTAACGTTTTAACATAACCATCTTGTTGACATCAGCAACTGTCATTAACTGATCCATGAATACAGTATATTATTATATAACAATTTTTTAAAGATTATAAGTACTTTCTCATTAAATGAGAAGGGCCTCTATGTGGTCTTTTTTTTCTTATATGGTCTTTTGACACAAAACAATACTGTCAATTAAAATATTATTTACCTCTAAAGTATTAAAAACAAATATCTTAAATTAAATTTTTACCCTTGTCCTAAAATGACTGCAATTTTGACTTCTCAATTTATGCTGTTATTTTAGAACAAGGGTAAAAACTCTATTTGAGCATTTTGTTTTAATACTTTAAAGGATATAAAATTAATATTCTCTCGAGTATCCCTTACAAAAAAGAAGTACTGGGTTAAGTACTGGGAAGATGTCCTCAGTTGAGTACTGGGGTAAGTACTGCACTGAGAAAATAAGTTGGCTAAATATAACCAACTTTTTATTAAATTTAGCCGAGAGAGGTTGTTGAAATAGCCCCTGCAAAGCACTATGTTTACAGTGCTTATTTTCTCAGTGTGGAATAAGTACTGGGATAAGTACAGGGTTAAGTACAGGGTTAAGTACTAGATTAAGTAAAGGATTAAGTACTAGAACTTCAGTACTTTTTTCGCGCAAAATAAATGTGTAAATACAATAAAAACTTTTTTAAATTTCAGTGAAACTGTGATTTTGCGTTTAATGTATTTCCCTCTATTTAATTTGCAACAAAAACCTACTGCACAGCCGTAGGAGCCATAAAAATTTAGTGCATGAACATGAACAGATTTTCAACAATGCATGGCGAAAAAAGTACTGGAGTTCTAGTATTTAACCCAATACTGAATCCAGATTTTTTTTAAGGGATAAGAAGGAAAATGTTAAGAAATTTCGTAAATTTTTTAATATTACATTTAATATTCACAGTATTGTTTTGTGCTAAAAGACAATGTTTTCACCTTAATGTGTCTAGTTTACACATTGCTTAAAAGGTAGCCAAAACACTGAAAAAAAGGATTTTTTCTTGGATAAGATATAATTGGCTGCAATGTCCAAGCAAAAAGGTGTAAGAACTGCAGCAGCTAGCTGCAGTTACAATTTTAAATGGTTCAACTCAAAATGGTTGCTGCACCTTTTAATATGCTACTGCAATCAATGAATTGGACAGGACAACCAACTTGAAGGATATTCAAGTTGGGTGGGGCGAAATTCAAAATGATGGCTACCTGGATGACCACTTATTCTTACCTAAACTAGAAATAATTATGTTTATTTTTGAAAGACAACATCATTTTACTAAATGCAATTTATTAGTAAAACATATTATAAATTAATTATGTACATTTAACAGTGTTACTCTGTGTGTAAAATATAGTAAGAAAGACTTCAACTTTCTTATGAACCCCTACAGCGTGCGACAATCATCTTAACAATTATACACATAGGAGAACCTCTCCCCGCTATAAATGTTAAGATGATTGAAGGGGAAGGAGTAATCTACACCATCCATACATTTTAAAACGGCCCTGGTGGTTGTGTCCCGTTTTTATAAATTTCCAATGCTAATTGTAAGTTTCAAAGTGAATATAAAGAAGTAGAAGAACAAGAAGAAGAATTAGCAAAAAAACTACTGCGCAGAGCTGGGAGCAATAGAAACATAGTGCGCAACCAGTAAAATTTTTAAGAATGTTTGACGAAAAAAGTATTGGAGTTCCCAATACTTAAACCAATACTTATTCCAATAATTAATCCAATACTTAAAACAATACTTACTCCCAATACTTAATCCAATACTTAATCCAATACTTATTTTTCATAAGGGATTATATGTACAATTTCGTTTAATCCTCTTCAGAGTGAATTAAGCAGGCTGCTTCCTCTTGTATTTCTAATGTAGTTTTACTTATAATTTTCTCTAAATATTTTTCAAAGTGAAATTAGTTGACTGCTTTCTCTCGCATTTCTAATGTAAATTTATTTAGGATTTCTTCTAATTCTTTTTTGCACTGAAAAGAGCTCATGGTTTGGTTATATAAATTTCACGCTTTTAATCTTAATTTCGTTTAAGAACCAAATAAAGCCTTAAGCGGACTTTGTTATATACCTTCATGATACGACAGGTTATTTTATCATTTAAAATAAATTCAGTTTTTCAGGCCATTGGATAGTCCTTTTCGTATCCATGCAGGTAGCAAAAATATTTTGTGTGTCCTGATATGCAAGATTTTAGGAATGTCGTGATTTACTATGGTCTATTCTGATATCATCTCAAAGATTTTATTCCTTGTAGGTATGACCAATGGATCACACCTGTCTTGAATAGAAATTTTTTTTTTTGATGCCTAAATAAACACTTACACATTTTTAATGCTTTGGACTCAAATAAACAAAAATTTAAAAGTACAAAATCATATCCGATTCTCTTGACAGATTTTCATGACTTTAATGTATATTTACCCCTTCGCGGTGGCATCTTGCTGTGGTGAGGAGGCTTAGGACCGGCCAGGCGCTTGTCCTTCGGTCGCCATCACAAGACTAGCAGTTTAGCTCTTCCCAGAACTCGTCGACTCCCAATGTCTAGCGAGTTTGGGCATCGGGTAATGAACGGGACCCCGCTAATTCGGGTACTCGCCGTTCTTGTACTTGGTGCACAAGCTGTCTGTGCGGATGATGTTAATTTGGATTCCCAATGAGGGCTAACCATCCTCGTCAGCTGTGGACGACTTGGATTCTGGGAGAAATAGGACACTCTTGCCGGCTTGGCATACCAAGTTGTGTGGAGTAGTCTCGATCTGGTGTTGACGGCTTTTGGGCGAAACTGAAAAGGGTGGCGCGGAAGGGGTCCAACCCAGAACAAAAGCTGGGGTCTGGGCGCCGAACGCGCGGCCCTGGTCAGTGGAGTGGCCGGAGGTGTCGCGCACGGGGACTCTGGAACACCGGACGAACTTCCACTAGTATCTTGTCCTACCCCTGCAAGCGGGGCTCTGAAGGGCCTAACTACTTTCCCTATCTTTTCGTGAGAGCAAAATGACGTACCCAAACAAATTAAATCTTAACAGTTAAAATCTTGAGGCCAGCCAACAGGATATGGCGGCTGAGGCTAAGGTCCCATCTGGGGCTGATAGTTCAAAGGTCCCGATCCCGGCAGCTGGTACTGACCCACCACCTGAAACTTCGTGCTCTTTGTGGTCTGCTGAGCCAGATGAAAAAGAAAGTAACCCTACCAATTTGGGTGGAAGGTCTCCTGGAAGGAAACACTTCCCCGGTTCTGCAAAGAAAAGGTGGAAGAGATTGAAGCTGGCACAGGCCAAACAAGAAGAGACAGCTGGTCCCACCGGCGAGCCGGTCGGTTCCGCTCCTGTGGTGGACGGCGATCCGGGTTTAGGTAAACCAGGCGGATCTGAATCTACCAAGAGGAAAAAAGGACCTGACTCGTCCCCCCGGGGGAACCAGCAGTCTCAAAAAGGCCAGGACAAAGTCAAACTGCTGTTTCTCAAGAGACACAGGGAGGTATTAATGCGGCCACCAGGACAAATCCCCTGACGATGGTGGTCTTTGACGTCGGCTATCCCGACGTGGCTCTTACTGGGAAGCAATGCGGGCTCTTTAGATGGGCCGTAATGCCGTTTCTCGTTAGAGAAACGGCTGAGAGATTGCCAAGGTTTAATGATTCCTTCTGCAGGGAACGAGTATTTATTTTGGTCGCCTCCAACCCAGCGGCTAAGGACTGGCTCACCGATGCGGTAGAAGGTCTGAAACCTTGGGAAGGGGCGACGCTTTGTGTTAGCGGGGTGGAGGTAATCCAAAGGATGCTGAAAGCCATCTCATGTATTCCGGGCGAGCTGGAAGAAGTGAAGGAGGTACTAAAGGCACTGGAGGAGTACAACCCTTTACTAAAAACGTCGTCCTGGCGAACAGTCAGTACAGCAGACATCAGGTGGCTGGAGCAGCTGAAGGGAATAAATACCTTTTAGTTGTGCAGGTCCCTGAGAGTCAAGCGAGGGCTCTAGTATTTCTCGAGTACAGGCCATTCTGCCACATGTGCAGAGTGGAAGGACCTTCATTGGATTGGTTTACTTCCCCTACAACGGCAGGACCAATCCACCAGTAGAGGTTGCAAAACTGGTTGAGTACTGTACGGTTAGGGGGCTTCCTCTGCTGTTGAAGTGTGATGTTAATTCGCACCACACGCTTTGGGGGAGTTCTAATATTAATCAAAGAGGTTTGAATTTGCTGGACTATCTAATTAATACTATTTTAGACATCCTAAATACAGGTTTAACATTGACTTTCAAGACTAAGAACAGAGAGGAGGTGTTAGATATTACACTCGGCTCTGATTCTATATCCAATAAGATAAGAAAATGGAGAGTATCTGATGAACCTTCACTTTCTGATCATTTACAGATAATCTTCGAGCTGATGACCACGGTTAGCACCACACCTAAATGGTTTCGTAATCCCAGGAAAACGGATTGGGCTGGCTATGTGATTGAGCTTCAGAAAGCGATGTCTGGATTTCCGACAAAAATCATGGATACTGAGATTCTCGATAGGGTAGCGGAGATTTTTATGAAAGCCGTTCAAACGGCCTTTGAGTGCAGTTGCATTCCAACTAAAACTCATAGGGCTACTAGCACCTGTTAATGGAATTATAAACTGGACAACTTGCATAAGGAAACTAAGAGGTTGTTTAGACTTCATAGATCACCTCGCACGGAGGAAAAATGGGTCATCTATTCCAAGACAAGAAACAACTGTAGAGATGCAATCAGAAAGGCTAAGCAAAAAAGCTGGACTTCCTTTTGCTCCAATATAAACAAAGAAAAGGACGCATCCAGACTGGATAAGTTGCTTTCTAAGAACCCTGATTCAATCATGGGCACTATGAAATTACCCAATAGAACCTTCTCCGAGTCGGACGAGGTGACATTGGCGCATCTGATCCGATCACACTTTCCGGACTTTACAAAGTCTGGTAGTGGTGATCCCGTATCCTGGCCTACGGCTGGTCTTCTGAGGGCTGATTATGGTCCTCGAAGAAGGTTGGGTGACAGGATCGTGACAACAGCCAGGATCAGGTTGAATATTTTAGTCCCTACAAGTTTCCTGGATCGGACGGCATCTCTCCCGTTCTTTTACAAAGGGCGGGCGAAAGTGTAGTCGGCCCGTTGGTGAGGCTTGCTAGGGCGAGTTTGACACTGGAATATGTTCCAGAGATATGGAGGGGTTCAAAAGTGGTTTTCATACCTAAAGCAGGCAGACTTAGCCTATAGAGCAGGACGCTTTACAGAAACTGCCTTATCTAGAGCTATGGATCTAACTGATGGCCAGCTAGAAGTAAAGGGTTTTGCTTTTGGGGTTTTTATGGATATCGAGTGAGACCTTTAATTACTGATTGAACCTGCCACATGTTAGGCAATAGGAACCTTATAACGAGTAAAGGTGATACCACCCGACCCTGCGGGGGGTCGTTAATTCCGGCTGCCCGCAGGGAGGAGTTATATCACCCCTCACGGTGGTCTTGAAGGACCAAAAAATGGGATGAAAATGGATCCAAAATCGGATTGTAGGGGGTTTTTCTAGGTCACTTGTAGGTTTAGTATCTGGAAAATTTGAAATACTAGCTGCTCCCTTTTTTAAGATATCGATATTTTTGTGTATTGACCCCTTATCGTCCAAAATCTAAAAGTTTGTTTTCTATTTTCAAGCTAGATTATTATGAACATAAAAAATAAATCTTCACCGAAGGTACATTTTCTTTATGTTTTGAGTGTGCTATTTTCGAATCTAAAATCAACATTTTTTTTAACCGAAATTAAATATGGCGGTTTTAATGTCAAAAGACATACAAAAATTTCAATTTTTATATTTTGATATTTCTTTTGACCCATAGTAAGTGTAAGCATATATATATATATATATGTTTTTAACCAAAAGTGCATAAAAGTTGTTTACTTTAATCGACAAAATGTCGTCGGATTCACCTAAATTTTCTTCCATAGGGGTTTTGAGGGTTGCTGATTACGAATCTAAAGATTGATTTTTAAAATTCAAAAAGGCGGATCAAATATGGCCGATGAAATATTTAAAAATGTATTTTTTTGTCTTATACCTTTTTTTAAAAAATGTAAACCGACTCCTAACCACGTGAAGGTAGACAAAATTAAGAGTTGGCAAAGTAAATTCTACAAGTAACAAAGGACATCAGTGACTTAACATTACTAATACTTTAAAAAACCCATACAACAGCATTTCAAATAAAAAAACGAAGAAAACTTGATCATATTAATCTGTCACACAACATCGTAAAGTATATAAAAACGTATACAAAAATACTCAATAATAACTTACTTCTCTGCTAATCATAAAAACATTATAGACAAGTAATCGGGAATAATGAATTGTAAATGGAATTTTATTATTACACAATTCCGCTTATTTGGAAGAACATAATGTTAGAACACAGAAATTTGTTCTGGTAATTACAAAACACTGTACTAGAAACACTGCTTCGAAAGTTGGATAACCACACGACACATGTAACAAATGTAAACAAGAAACATTTTCTTTAATGCATTGTGTCATTAGAACATACAAGTTTTGCCAAATATGTAGTAACGAGTTTGAACTGAATCAGGCTAAAATTAAAACTTTTCATCCACCATATTGGATCCGCCATTTTGAATTTTGAAAATCAAACTTTATATTCGTAATTAGCAACCCCAAAAACCCCTGGGTAACGAATTTGAACTGAATCAAACTAAAATTAAAATTTGAAATTTGAATGTTTGGGTCTTTTGACATTAAAACCGCCATATTTAATTTCGGTTTTAAAAAAAATAATTTTTGATTTCAGATTCGAAAAGAGGTCACTCAAAACTTAAAGAAAATGTACCTCCGGTAAAGATTTATTTTTTATGTTTATAATAACGTAGCTTGAAAATAGAAAACAAACTTTTGGATTTTGGACGTTAATGGGTTAAATACACAAAAATATCGATATCTCAAAAAAGGGAGCAGCTAGGATTTCAAATTTTCCAGATTCTGAACCTACAAGTGACCTAAAAACACCCCCTACAACGTGATTTTGGATCCATTTTCATCCCATTTTTTGGTCCTTCAAGACCACCGTGCCCTGTAGAAAACTACTAATTCAGATTTAGAGAGTGTCCTTCACCAAAAAAAACTCAAATTTATTTTTGACTTTCATTTTTTTTGGTTAAAAGTTTTTTTTACATACATATTCTCAATCGAAAGGTCGTGAAAAACTCTATCACAAATGATAAAGCAAAATTTTTTTATCTAATTGTTAACTAGAAAAAAATTACTGAAATTTGCGTTGTACCGTAAAACCCAAAAAAATTCCTCCCCTGGCATTCGGAAAATATTGGACAAAAAAAATTTCCAAAACCTATCATTTATGTGCACCATAAATACTTGGAATTTAAGCATAATTGGCAAACAATTTTTTTTACCTTGATCACTTCATATGGAATCTCTCATATGTATATTAGGGTGGTCCTTAAAATGAAAATTTGCGAATTTTAAAGCTCTCATCCTCTCATTTTGTTACTAATCGAAAAAAGAGAGATGCGTATTTTTATATTTTTTTGTATTTTAATATTTAATGGTGTCTCATTGACCATGAACTTTCCCATGGAATAAGAAAAAAACAAATTTTTGTAGATTTGCAATAAAATCATGAAAAATCAACATTTTTTTACAGGATTACTCTGTTTCTCTTGCAAAATGTTCAAACAATGACGTCCAATAATTTATTTATGAATTTTTTATTATTAACTTTTTTCTTACAGGTCCGAAAAAATACCCCATAAATTGCAAAATTATGGGAAAATCGTTAAAAACTATTTATTACTATTATTTGTAGTATTTATTGCGAAAACTTTTATTTACAACTAAAAAAACTATTATGAATAATATTTTCAGGTAAATCCTAATTTTTTTAAACAATTTGTTGTTCTTATCGTTGAATTATTCTTAAATACATATGTAGAAAAGTATAATTTTTGTATTGTTTTGTCTCTGATTTTGACATTAATAAAAAAAAATAATTATTATTTTCTAAAAATTATAAAAATAATTGTTTAAACAATTAATAGTTGCTAGTTGAAAACTAGTCTTTAAATATATCTACAGAGTTGCAGTTTTTCCTTAATTTTGCAAATAGTCGTGCTGTAAGGAACTGTAAAAAAGAATTAAATATTTAGCTTCTTACTAATATTAGGCTTCACTAGGCTTGGATAGATGCAAAATTAGGCAATGTTACAGTTTTCTAGCTCTATTAGATGAAAAGTTGCAATAAAACAATATTAATTTGTTTCAACAAATCAAGAAACACATGCAACAATTGTTAGTAATTAATTTGCATGTAATAGAACAATCTTAAAGGGTGAGAGCATAACATTTACAACTTTTTGTTTTTGCATAAATTTATAGACAAATTACCAAATAGCAACAATTATTTATTTAAACAGTTATTTTTATAATTTTTAGAAATTAATCATTTTTTATGATTGAAGTCAAAATCAGTTTTAAAAAAATATAAAAAACCGCATACTTTTCTACATGTATTTAAGAATAATTTAACAATAACAACAAGTTGTTTCAACAAATTGGGATTTACCTGAAAATATTGTTAATAATATTTGCTTTAGTTGTACAGTAACGGCCAGTAGTATGTGGTATCTCTAAAAAAATTTATTGTAAAAAAAGTGTAAATTACAGCGTTTTCTTTTGATTTTTAATAACTTTTAAAATAATAAAGATCTTTTTATGTTTTTAGTGTAATTTTAAAGAGAATCTTCTTTAGAATTTAAAAAATACATCACTATTATTGCACAATTTTTTTTTTAAATTTTTCCTGGGACTAAAGTGAGTACAAAAAAATGCAAAAATTTTAAATATTTTAATTAGTGAGAAAAATTTTTGGAAAAATTATAATGAATTAATTTCTTCAAAGTTTTTGAAAAAATCTTTTATAAATGTTTTTTATTATAATTTTGAAACATAGTTTTCTCACTTATTATGGCATTTAAATTTTTAGCATTTTTTTGTGCTCAATTTAGCCTCAGGAAAAATTAAAGAAAAAAATTGTGTAACAATAGGGATATATTTTTTAAATTCTGTAGAAAATTATCTTTCAAATCACACAAAGAACATAATGAGATCTTTATTACTTTAAAAGTTATTATAGATTGTAAAAAACGCTGTAATTTCCACTTTTTTACAATAAATTTTCTTAGAATGACTTTATCCTTGTCTCATTTTATTTAGAATGTAGTTAGTTTTGAACCAATTTCAAATAAAAAAATTTATTTTAGAATTAGATCGAAGAAAAATTGATTAATCTGAATCACTCAAAACAGGTGGCCAAATACTACTGTCCGGTAATGTGAATAAAAGTTTAAGTAATAAATACTAGAAATAATAGTATAAATATTTTTTAACGATTTTTTCATAATTTTGCAATATATGGGGTATTTTTTCGACCCTGTAGAAAATAGTAAATAATGAAAAATTTATAAATAAATTATTGGATTTCATTGTTTGAACCAGGGCCGGATTGGAAACTAAAAGCGACCCGGGAAACATATTCAAAGCGGCCCCTTTCTATATAATTAAAATTTTTTTATACAATTAAAAATAAAATATAACAATATTAAATTATAAAATTATTTTCTTTAAACTTATCAATAATTTAATTATTTGGAATTTCTTGAACAGCATTCTCTACTGACATTTGTACGAAAGCACTAGTAAGTTCTTGGCTTATTGAACACCTCAATTTGGTTTTAACCAATTTTAAAGGACAAAAAAATGGACAACTTTTATTAAACAAATATAAAAAAGAAGTTTTAAGAGAATTCCCTGGCTTTAAAAATTACTCTGAATGTATTTCTATCTTCCTTATCCCCTACAGCATCAAAAAAACCCTTTAAAATTATCCACTAATATTTAATCAAGAATAGGACAATTTTTATTAAACAAATATAATAAAATTTTTTTTTAGAGAATTTAAAAATTGCTTCCATTTTCAAATATTCTCTTAAATATTTAATAATTTTCGGCTTCTTTCAATATTTTTATCAATTTTCAATTGTTTCCTTCAATTTTCAATAATTCTTATTTATCTCAATTGTTTTTCCAGTTTTCAACTATTTTCTTCAATTTTCAAATATTCTCGGTTTTTTTCAATTATTTTTTTTTCAGTTTTTAAATATTCTCGTTTTTTCAATTATTTTTCAGTTTTCAATTATTTGCTTGAATTTTCAATTAATTCAGTCAATATTAAATAATTTCCGATTTTTTCAATTATTTTTTCAATTTTCACTTGTTTCTTTCAATAGGCAAGTATTTTCAAAGATTTTCAATCCAGTTCAATTTTTTATAATCCAATTAAATTTACAATTATTTTCTACAATTACTACAATAATTTTCTTTTAATTTTTATTCTTAGTTATTGCTGTTCCCCCCACAGCACCGAAAATTTCCTGAAAATTTATTAAAGATTTATTTGCAAACTTCGGAATATTTAGGTGCAAAGCTTAGCGAACATTGTGTAAAGATTTAAATGTCCCGATTAAATAAATGTTTAGCGTAAAAGTTGACTGGACATTTAAATTTACATTTTCGTAAAATTTTCGTCGCGAAAGTTTCCTGAACATTTAAATTTACATTTTCGTGAAATTTTCGTCGCGAAAGTTTCCTGAACATTTAAATTTACATTTTCGTGAAATGTTCGTCGTGAAAGTTGACTGAAGATTTAAATTAAATTTTCGTGAAATGTTTATCGCAAAAGTTGATTCAACATTTAAATTAAATTTTCATTAAATTTTCGTAGTGAAATTTGACTGAACATTTAAACTGAATATTTGTGAAATGTTTGTCGCAAAAGTGAATTAAACATTTAAGTGAATATTTGCTAAATGTTGAGCGGAAAGTTGACCGAATAAAAAAATTATATTAAATAGAAGGGGAACAAGTAAATTAAACAGTAATTAAATTAATATAAACACACTTATTGAATAAAATTTTGAAGATTCTGTAACGTTTTACAAATCCTTAATCTAATACAATCTTTCAACTTACAATTTCCTGTGGGTTCTATTTAATATATTTTTTTTTATTTGGTCAACTTTCCGCTCAACATTTAGCAAATATTCACTTAAATGTTCAATCCACTTTTGCGACAAACATTTCACAAATATTTAGTTTAAATGTTCAGTCAAATTTCACTACGAAAATTTCACGAAAATTTAATTTAAATGTTGAATCAACTTTTGCGACAAACATTTCACGAAAATTTAATTTAAATGTTGAATCAACTTTTGCGACAAACATTTCACGAAAATTTAATTTAAATCGTCAGTCAACTTTCACGACGAACATTTCACGAAAATGTAAATTTAAATGTTCAGGAAACTTTTGCGACGAAAATTTAACGAAAATGTAAATTTAAATGTTCAGTCAACTTTTACGCGAAACATTATTTAATCGGGACATTTAAATCTTTACACAATTTTCGCTAAGCTTTGCACCTAAATATCCCGAAGTTTGCAAAGAAATCTTTAATAAATTTTCAGGAAATTTTCGGTGCTGTGGGGGTCTAAATCTTAAATTTACATTTTTAACTTTTAAGATTAGGGGAGGTGGGGGCAAGACGGGATACCTAAGGTTTGAAGCTTAATAAAACTAATACTATCGATTCAAAAATATTTTATTTATTATAATAATAATCTTTGGCAATCAGTCTTCCAAAAAAAGTCTTATTTGGAACATTTGTTACTTAATTAAATATAGAATTAACAATAAGTAAAAAAATTCCAATTTTCCATTTTACAAAACGTGGGGGTAAGATACGGTACCCCCTAGGGGCAAGGTGGGGTAGTATAAAAATCAACCTATTTATGCCCACAAATTTCGCAAGCACCTTTATTGATTTCCTACACCGAAAAAATTAATTCAGTCATTTTTACATAACTATTTAGGACTGGCGGATACAGCCATTTACTGGACTTGGTTCTGTACATGGAAAAAATAAAGTCAGTGGATTTTACAGAACTGTTGTAGAATAGCATATGCACAACCTTTTACGGATCAGAGTTTTGTAAAACTTGACAAACATTTAGGACAAACTCTATAAAAGTCTTAGAATTTATCCTGTAATATTCACCACATTTTACAAAACTCAGATCCGTAAAAGGTTGTGCATACGCTATTTTACAACAGTTCTGTAAAATCCACTGACTTCATTTTTTCCATGTACAGAACAAAGTGCAGTAAATGGCTGTATCCGCCAGTCCTAAATAGTTATGTAAAAATGACTGAATTAATTTTTTCGGAGTATACCCTGTCTTGACCCCACATACGAAATTTCATTAAAAAATTAATATCCAAAAACTAAGTTTAGAAACGGAAATAAACAAGTGCTTTACTTTAAGTGTAATCATTATTGAACATGAAAAAAATTATGTAGTATATAAAATGTTGTTATTAAAATCACAAACACGTTCTAAATAAAATAGAAAAATGACAAGAAAATCGTCAAAAACAGTTTTTTCATGTAACAAATAAAAAACTAGGTTTCATCAATCAGTGACTTGGACAATCAAAAACTATTATAACGGTGCTATATGCAAAAAATGATCATGATTGGTTAATTAGTTTCTTAATTAAGGCAGGTACCCCGTCTTGCCCCCACCTCTCCTATTTTGTTGAAATGTAAATTTTTTAATGTTGCAATTTTTCGATTTTTTTGCAATTGTCCTTTATTTTCGTCTTTTTTCGATTATTTTCCTTCATATTCGATAATTCAAGACTGTATTTAATTATTTTTTTCAATTATTAATCATTTTCTTGAAATCTCAATTCAGTTCTTCAATTGTTCAATTATTTATATGCAATCACACTTCTTTTCTTTTATTGATCTTTATTTTTTCCATTTTTAATTATTCTTTCAATTTGCAAGTGTTTTCTTCGAATTTTAATACAGTTTAATTTTTCAAAAAGCAATTAAGGGGTCAGTATGGGTTTATTGTACAAATGTTCAAGGATTTATTTTTTATATTATAATATATTTTTATAACCCAGTCTTCTTATACATAAAAATTGACATTTAAGGAGGTTCTATCGTAAAGAGAATTAACATTACCATTTTCATTAAATTTGGTTCACTGATAGACAAAGGTTTTATAATGATGCAGTTAAAATTTTGAGACTTTAATGTACTTGTGAAAAAAGTTATAAGCGTTTTTGTTTTTTAATATTTTTGAATATTTAGCATTGAGTCTTATGGGAAATCAGTAGTTTTTCATATATATTTATTTGCCACAAAGTATTTAGCATTACAAAATTAATGAAACTTTTTTTAATACATCACAGATGTATTAGGATGAAATATCTGATGAAAAAAGTGTCATTATGTACCTGTGAGAGATGCAATAAATTAATTTGTACAAATATTTTACGTTTTACACGATACAGTTCAGACGTTCTGACATTTTAAAATTATGATTTTGATCGCACATGAAAAATAGTTATTTTTAAAAAGTAAGTAATGTAAATAAAGTTAATAAATACAATTGTTTAATTATATATTCGTAAAATTAAATTTAAACCTAACCTCAAAATAATGGTCTCTGTTTTGACTAGTACCGTCATACCATAGAACCTCCTTAAAAGTGACAAAAAATATTTTTCATTTTTATTTTTGATTGTTTATTTCTGCGAAATAGCTGCTTCAAGTTAGCCTTAAATTTTACTGGCCGACACGATTTTTGGAGTTTGGATTGTCTTAAATCAAAAAATCAAGTATTTTCTTAAAATTTGGATCTGTAGTTATCGCATGAACTAGGATTTTTTAATTCCGATGAAAGGAAACAAAATGGCGGAAGTTTAAATTTTTTACCCCTTTTTTTACAACTTAATTTGTTTAAAAAAAGGGTTAAATATCAATGGATCTTTATTATCCTAGTTCATGATAAAGCGGCATGTGCATAGAAGAACCCATGAAAATTTGAGCTAAATCGGTTCAATAGTTTTTCTTAAATCGTGTCGGCCAGGTCGAAAAACGTTGTTTTGAGAAAAAGGCGTTAAACATTCGCGTAACCAAGGGCTGCTCGCGCTGGTCAAACAATATAAATATTCTATTGTACTTTTAATTTTTAAGGTACAAATGACTTAAATACATAAATACTTTTCTCTAACATTGCTGTATATTATCAAATAATAAATTTTACTGATAATGCTATAATGACATTTGTTTAAACAATTTTTTACTGCTATGCTATGCGCCTTATGCTTCTGCAGTATCGCGTTTTTTAGCATGTTTTTGAACTCTACTACCTATATATTAGTTTTTATCTTATTTCTATAGGTATATAGTATACGAAATTGATGTTCATGAAAAATAAATTTTTTTAAAAAATAAATCCATACTGGCCCCTTAAACTTTTAATTGTTTCTAGAATTATTCCTATCATTTTCTTTCTTTTTTAGTTTTTTTTAATTTCATTTTTACCTTTTTCTGTTTAAAATTATTTCTGTCAATTGTCAGTTTAATAATCTTGACATGTTTAGAATTTTTTCCAATTGGTAATTATTTTCTTCAATATTCAATATTTCTCGGCTTTTTTCGATGATTTTTTCAATTAACAATATTTTTCTTGCACTTTCAATTCAATTTTTCAACTATTCTTTTTAATTCACAATTATTTTCTTTAATTTTGAATTTTTTTCTTCAATTTTCAACAATTTTTTTTAATTTTCAAATATTTGTTATAATTATTCCTAAAGATTTCTTTAGTTTTTAATTGTCAATTAGTTTCTTAAATATTCACCAATCCTGGGCTTTTTCACTTTCTTTCTACTATTTATTTATTTATTAATATAGTAATTTGTAAATTATTTATTATCAATAATTTTTTTGAAATCTCAATTTAATTCCTTAATTCTTCAATTTTTCTGTACAATTCACAATTATTTTCTTCATTTTTCAATTATTTTGGCAATTTTTAATATTATTTTCTTCATATTATCAATTTGCGATTATTTCTTCAAATTTCAATACAAGTTAATTTTTTAAAATCAAAATTGTTTCCAATTTTTTTCTACATTTATTCCTGTATTTTTTTAATACTATATTTTGATAGTCAAGAAATTTTGAGATCAATATCAATATTGCTCAAATATCGTATCATCTTGATACGATAGATATTTAACAGTTTTGAATTTTTTTAAACAAATATAAACTAGTTTTAAACACTTGTGTGTATTTTGCGTTTATTTTAAATAGATCAGCAAAATATTACACAGCACAGAAGAATTATTAGAAAAATTTTCGCGTAGTGCGCAACTTCACTTTTTCCATGTTTTGAAAGAATAATCACAAATAATTTTCATATAACCGACAAATGTTTATAAAGTACATAAGTTTCTATAATTTACCTCATGAATTTCCATAAATTTACAAAATTAAAAATTTAAATTGCGTTTTATGCTTTATGCACTTTTTTAATCTACCGCATTCCTTATTTCATTATACCACTGTTAGTTATCAGTCGCCTGGTCCTTTAATTATTTTATTTATAAGAGTACAAAAATTGTAAACATTTTGTCCAGTCCCATGTAATTAATAATAAACAAGTTTTATCTTTAAAAAGTGAAAGAATTATTTCCGTTTGTATTCCCGAATTAAAACTTATAAATATTTTCACACATGGATAAAAATTCATTTAAAAAAATTGCATGTTTAGGAAAACTTTTCTTCATTTTCTTTGTAATAATTATCATTCTTTCCTTTATTTGTGTTTTCAAACATACATAAATAACATCCCACACTATAACTGCTAAGAAACTTGCGTCGGTAGCACAATCGTTAATTAAGGACCAGTCACAAACTACCTTCATAAATTTTTCGACCAAACATACAAAAAGAGTGGTTTCAGAGAACTGGAAAAAAGAAACTTGCTGTCGGTAAAAGGATTGAAGCTGCCGCTACTATACGATGCCAACGACCCTTATCAATTGTACAATGTACAGTCACTATTATAAATAAATTATTTAACATATTTAAATAATTAATATTTATTTTATCAATTAAAAGTTAAAAATAATCATTAAATACAACTTTTATTCTCTCTAAATATGAATCAGTAGAAATCTTTTTAATCGTTGCTAAAAGTGCGCTACTATTCAATTAATTAATTTTAACTGACTCAATTAATGGAATTCTTCTAAAAAATCAGACTAACTTTAATGAATGACTGTTAGACTTAACTATAAGAGATTTGTAGCTTTATTTAGGTATGAATTAATAGATTTGGACTAATTATAATTTTAAGTGTGAAATACCGGTTAAACGTGCATCAGGGACTGACACGAAAACCAACTTTTGTTTCTGTTTCTAATAAGGTAACGGTACCTATACTCGATCAGTACCTATAGTCGATCAGAGATAATTTAATTGGATAAAATTAATTAATAGTTTAATAATATTGATGCCAAATAAACTTTAAATATTACAAGATTTATTTTTAACAATGTAATAAAACTATTAATTAATTTTGTATAATTAAATCATCACTGATCGCCTATAGGTACTGATCGAGTATAGGTACCGTTACCTTATTACCACAATATTTTAAAGTTTAATATTTTGCTTTCTCATAGAAAAAGGTTTGTGATTGTTAAGACTTCCGATTTTCCATCAATAGTCTGAATCAACTTATTAATTTTTATCTAAAACGCATAAATTTTCATTCCTAAACAAATGTCCGGATGTATGTGTGTGTAAGTGCCTGTGTATGTAGTAACATATTTCGAGAGCGGGTCAAGGGATTTCAATAAAATTTAGATGGCTTTTTAAGCTCATAAATATCTAAATTTGGACACAGGGCCCAGTACCGGCCCCGTATTAATTTTAAAATCCGCTGGTTTGTCAGAACGGAGATATGCTGGGAGTCTAAACTGATACCGGCCCAGTACCGGCCAGGTAATAAATTTAAAATCCGCTGGTTTGTCAGAACAGAAATTTACTATTATTCTGACCGATACTAACCCATTTTATAACAATGTTTTAAGTCGGTTTTTATATATGACAAAATGTGGTTTGGTTAACATTCTAGCTATTTGAATTTGTTTTAAACTAATTTTTGTTTTCATTCATTTAATAGAGTTTGTATTTGGATTTTATAGCGTAAGAAAATGTGTATGGTTTTTTAATTATATCGGCCATACCTTAAGTGTATCTTTATTTATTTCTTGTAGTTTAAAAAAATTGCTTAACAATTTATTAGTTTAGAATTTATTACGTTTAAATAATTTGTTTATTCACCAAATTGTGTTTTAGTGTTTGGAAATATTACTCTCTAAATTTGAATCAGTGAAAAGTTACTGGTGAATCAGTGCGAAATAAGCCACTGATTTCAATCAGTGAGATTTTGACTGAGAATTAATCAAATTTAACTGATTCTCAGTCAAATATCTTACTGATTGATTTTTGATTCAGTAACATCACTGATTCAATCAGTTACTTTTTGACTGAGAATCAGTCAAATTCCATTGAAATTTTCACTGATTCAAATCAGTGGCTTATTTCGCACTGATTCACCAGTGATATTTCACTGATTCAAATTTAGAGAGTATTATATTATTTTTCACAATGGGTAAGCTTCAAAATTAAAAAATTTTTAAAAATATTTTTTCTTAACTTTCTTAAAAGATAGGGTTATCTCAGTTTTTCGATTCTTAAGGAACATTTTTACTTATAGACTGGATAAAGTGTGAAGAAAGAATTACAAAAAAAATCTTTGGTACACAATTCTCATGTTTACAGAAAGATATTCATAATACAAATTTTTTTAATTCAAATCTTCTGTTATTTAACAAAATTACTTTTTAATTTTCTAAAACCTGTATTAAATTTCTGGTGTATTTTGGCAAATAATTGTGATATAAGTAAGCAATAGCAACTACATAGTTTTATATATTTTAAGAAATAAAAAATTTATTATTAAAACACTTTTAAAAATGGTTAAATTGTTTATAATAATGAACATAAATACACACATAGCAGATAACTTTGTTAACCATAAGGAATAATAGTCTTCTGGTCTCTAAATATGCAAGGTTACGAGTAGTGTTGCACGCGCGTAACACGCGACCACTCAAAGCGTAAAATTCAATATTTTTTCTCGAAAACAGAACAAAACACCTCTCTAAAAATTTCAGGATTTTTAAAAGAAGGTTTGAATTTTATAAAAATATTTTTTTTTAAATCCATGGTGTCCTTCTCTTTTTTAATTAACAATGACAAATTATTGTTTAAACAAATTGTGAAAAAATTTATTTTTTCCCACTTTTTTTTTAAATTATCAAAATTTGACTTTTTTTCTATAACTTTGTATAAATGACTTTTTTCTGTAGGATCAATAATTTCCGAGATAAAAAATCATGAAAAAATGCATTTTTTTCAAATTTCAATTTTTTAATTGCAAATATCTTGTAAATTTTTTTTTTTTAATAACCCTTTAAGGTACTTATTAAGCACCCCAAGTACTATAATTTTACGAAGTATAAACAAAATCGGTGATTCACGATTTTTTTGGGTCGTTGATCATGAAACTAAAATCTAACATTTAAAAATAAAAATAGCGGATCCAATAGGGCGGACATACATAAAAAATGTTTGTTGATTTTTATAAAACTTGGGTTATAAGGGTTTTTGGGGTCAGTGATAACGAATCTAAAGTAAAAATTTCCAAATTCAAGATTTTTAGAAAAGTAGGTTATATAAACGTTTTTAGAATTGACAGCCCGGGAAAAAGGGTTTAGATATAATCAGATATATTTCAGATATCATCAGATATATTTTAGATATAATCAGATACATCTCAGATCTAATGATATATGATTTAATCTATTCAGATATAATCAGAAATAATAATTTATTAAAGATGTATCTGTTTATATATATTGAGATATAATCAGATCTGATATAATATCTGTTTATATCTAGATAGATACCACCTGACGTGATGTCAGATCTAACTAGTTATTTAGATATAATCAGATCTGATATTATATCTGTTTACCCTGTAATAAGAGGGTTATTGAGCAAGCGTTTTGGCTAGTTGAGCCAAGCCCTCTGCTCAACTGTCCTAACGAAATATGGACAATTGGGCTGGTTGCTCATTCACCCAATGCATTGAGTCCAATAATCCACAAGGTATTTCGAGCTTAAAACTGGAGAAAAAGCGACTTAATATTGATAAAACACTAAGAAACGTTAAATTAAGCATAAATACACAAAATTAGATAATATAAATACGTATATTAAGAATAAATAACATTTTCGAAAAGACGTGATTTATTAACACTCAGGGAGCAGAACACCTGACTAGCAGAATAGACGTAGCCAATCACAATCTTTCTACCGCGAGAGACTAAATTGTGATTGGCTACGTCTATTCTGCTAGTCAGGTGTTCTGCTCCCTGAGTGTTAATAAATCACGTCTTTTCGAAAATGTTATTTATTCTTAATATACGTATTTATATTATCTAATTTTGTGTATTTATGCTTAATTTAACGTTTCTTAGTGTTTTATCAATATTAAGTCGCTTTTTCTCCAGTTTTAAGCTCGAAATACCTTGTGGATTATTGGACTCAATGCATTGGGTGAATGAGCAACCAGCCCAATTGTCCATATTTCGTTAGGACAATTGAGCAGAGGGCTTGCTCAACTAGCCAAAACGCTTGCTCAATAACCCTCTTATTATAGGGTATATCTAGGTAGACATCGCCTGATGTGAGGTCAGATCTAACTAGATATATTTGTTTAAAATTATAAGTAAGATTTCTCGCATGATTTAAATGGGTTGTTTATAATCTGTCATAAAATCTCTAATTGAGTTTAAGGTTCCTATTGAGGTGAGTTCTCCCCTGTTCTGTCACAATGCCTGCCCTCTTTCTCTTTCTACAAGATGAAGCTTGGATCGTTAGTGGGAGTTCTCTCACCCTTTTGGTCAGTCCGCGAGGGCCTGATGTGGTAGCAGGAGGTCAGTTCCGTTACGACTTTCATACAGTCCACATCGGGCGCGTCTCCCGTCTATTTTCAGACGGTTTCTCAACCGGTTCTCTTAATTTGTGCCTGTGCCAAGTATACAATTGTGACGTATTCTGGTAATTGAAATCAATAAATTATAATTTGATTAAACTAAAAGTGCTGTATGTTTTTTTGTGCGTCACCATCAAACATAATTTTTAACATAATTAGATACCTACATTTCAGATCTAATGATATATGATTTAATTTATTCAGATATAATCAGATATAATCAGTTATAAAATAAATTATCTGATTATATCTAGGTAGATACTACCTGACGTGATATAAGATGTAAAAAGATATACTTAGATATAATCAGATCTGATATTATATCTGTTTGTATCTAGGTAGATATCGCCTGATATGAGGTCAGATTTAACTAGATATATTTGAACATAGTCAGATCTGATATTATATCTTTTTACATCTAATTAAATATTCCCGGGAAAAAGGGTTTAGATATAATCAGATATATTTCAGATATCATCAGATATATTGTAGATATAATCAGATATATTTAGATCTAATGATATATGATTCGATCTATTCAGATATAATCAGATATAATCAGTTATTTAAACATATATCTGCTTATATATATTTAGATATACTCAGATCTGATATTATATCTGTTTATATCTAGGTAGATATCGCCTGATATGATGTCAGATCTAACTAGATATATTTAGATATAATCAGATCTGATATTATATCTGTTTATATCTAGATAGATATCGCCTGATGTGAGGTGAAATCTAACTAGATATATTTTAACATAGTCAAATCTGATATTATACCTTTCTATATCTAATTAGATATTGTCAGATATGAAGCCAGATATACTCAATTTGTTAACAGATTTAATCATACATAATATCAGATCAAACTATATCTAATAAAAAAATAATTTAATTATAATATATATAAATAATATAGTTTGGACTTTTTCAAATTTGCATTAAATTGACATTGCCGCTTACATAATTTCATTTTATAAATAAATTATCAAATTAATTTATAATTTAAAATTGAACAATAATATACCTAAAATATACATATAGATATATGAGATGTGTATATAAAGTAAAATATGTGTTGAAATCTAATAATTTTAAAGCACAGAAGAAAGTTTAGATATGATTAGATGTAGTTTTATTTATATTTAATCTCGCTCATACTGATTCATATACATTCTAACAAGAACTATTTCTAAGTACCAGTGTGGAGCAGTGGTTAGAGCTCTCTAGTATTTTTCGATCAAAGAGTGCAGCCTCCGCGGCTGTTCTCTCATTGAAGGCCCATTATTGGCCTTAGTGACTCAGTGTTTATATTAAGTGTATAATTATAGCTGAAAATCGATAGAACATTTAAATCTATTCCTTAAACCCGGGAAGTGGCCCGTGGTTTGTGCCGCGCAAACATCAAAGATGGCGGAAAGCACCCAAGCTTCTCAAGGTAACCGCAACAGTGCGGACATAAAACTGCAAAATGAGCTAAAAAAGCTTTTAAAAAAACCAGTCAATCATTTGACTCATCCTTCCCTTTATGATAAACTATTCCAAGAAAGGAATAAAGGACCATCTCCAACTGTAAGCAGTAGAAAAAGAAATGTAGATGAAATAGAAACTTCCTCTATTACCAACAAAGCGTCAACAAACGACCTTATCGACCAAGGATCCAGCACTTCGGAATGGAAACAACCTCGCAATACCAGAAAAGCCCGCAAGATGGAGACCACACAAGAAAAACAAATCAAAGTGTCAAATGCCTTTCAATCTCTCGACGATGTTGATGATAATTCAATAATGGATACTGATCAAAGCAATGACGGAACACAAAAAAACAAAGCAGATCTTTCGACACATAGTAAAAGAAAGACAATGCCGCCTATTAACACACTGCACACAAATTTTAAACAAATTCGTGATCTAATTGAGACTGCTGGCAAAACAATTGATTTTAGATTAAAAGAAGTTGACTCAACATCGATAACAATTCATACCAACAATGAAGAACACTACAACATGATTATGGCACTTATAAAATCAAAGGAAGTGAAATATTACACATTTACCTCAACGATCCAGCAGACTACCGTCCAATCAGCCTCACGCCAAGCATAAGCAAAGTGTATGAAAGTGTAATTAATAATTCCATCACAAAATTTTGCAATTCCCATAGTATTATACCCGATAATCAGTTTGGTTTCAGAAGACAACACTCGACAATTCACGCTTGCAATAAACTTCTTACAGACATAAATTATCATTTGCATAAAAAACATCTAGTCGGAGCAATTCTCATAGACTTGGAGAAGGCATTCGATTCGGTCTGGCTAAATGGTTTGATTTATAAACTATCCAAAAAACAGTTTCCTCCCTATTTAATACACCTCATAGACGACATGATACACAATAAAAAATTTATAACGACAGATGGAACAACAACGTCACAACACACTTTTATTATAATAGAGGGATTGCAACAAGGCACTGTTAACTCTCCTATACTGTTTAATATTTTCACCAGCGACATACACAAACTCTTTAGTTTAATTAATAATAATAACACTTACTCCATCACATACGCAGACGATAAAATTGCATACGTTGCCGCCACAACAGTAAACATAATCAAAAAATCATTACAAGAACTTACGGACAAAATAAATAACTACTACAAAATATGGAACCTACGGATCAATCCAAGCAAATGTGAGACAATTCTGTTTAGATGTCCAACAAACCTAGTTTCTAGTAGTAATAATATACAAAGCAGAGAATTCCAAATAACAGCTGCTAATCCTGACACTGGAATAAGTACACCGATTCCCCATAAGAAAACAGTCAAATATCTGGGTATGCATATCGACCACCTAATAAGACTAGATAAGCACGTGGATACACAACTAAATAAAGCTATAAAAAGGTTCAAAATGCATGGCAACATTTTCCACCAAAAATACATATCAAAAAGGGTGAAAGTAATCTGTTATTTGTTACTAATAAGGCCTATTGCAGCGTTTGCTGCCCAAGCCGCATGGAATACTAGTGCTTCATTGATGGAGTGTCTCAGACGTTTTGAAAGAAATTGCCTACGAGTTTGTTTGTCTATGTACAGAACTCCACAAAGTAACTTTCAAAAATATTACAGTAATTTTGCTTTATATAATGAAGCAAAAATTCCCCGAATTGATAATTTTATTATTTTACTTACAAGAAAATATTACGATAAAGTCACGATCATCGATAATGCATACATAAACAATTCCTCAGCTATTCCTCGCAACTGGATTCAGCACTTGGAAACAGGATACATGCCGCCACAAATGTTTGTACAACTGAATTATCTAGGTATCATCCAAGACCAGAATAATGTCTCTATTATATACCACTGGCTTCGCCACAGAAAAAATAAAAAATTGCCATCTACATATTAGAAAATTATCGATCACAGCAAACAAGTTTACAATATAACTATTCCTTTCTGTGACTTTGTAAACTCAGATAGATCAAGAGAAAACCACTGGTGGTTACCACAAGATGCCAAACATCTAGCTGAGATAAGAAGAAGGCCAAAAGGAAAAAAAAGCTAATCGAGGACGACTATATAGGAATATTTCATCCATCAATATTATAGTGCTCAATCTTCTAAAGTGATTTTAGTGTCTTTAAGGACGTTGGAACCCGAAGCTGAGAGTGGCCTAGAAACACTCTTTCCTCCTTTGCTTGAAAATTTCCCTTTTATGAATTTTTTTTAAAAACACTGGACACTTTTTCAAAAAAAGGGCTATGGTAGACAAAAGTATTTGAGATAAGGAATTTTTTAAACATTTGTTTTATGCAAACAAATGTGCCTACAAGCGTCAAAATTAACTCCCGTTTTGACATTGCAAGATTATTCGTAAAAGATGGCCGCCGCCATCTCACTTGAGGCCCATGTCACGTAGCCCGTGCCCAGCTGACAAGCGGCGGCCATCTTTTACGGAAAATCTTGCAATGTCAAAACGGGAGTTAATTTTGACGCTTGTAGGCACATTTGTTTGCATAAAACAAATGTTTAAAAAATTCCTTATCTTAAATACTTTTGTCTACCATAGCCCTTTTTTTGAAAAAGTGTCCAGTGTCTTTAAAAAAAATTCTTAAAAGGGAAATTTTCGAGCAAAGAAGGAAAAAGTGTTTCTACACGCCACTCTCAGCTTTCGGGTTCCAACGTCCTTAATAGACTAACTCAAGTGTCTTCTAAATAATCTTAATATGCAAATTCATATTCTTCTTCTGCTGTTGTGTTTCTTTCTTTCATATTTTATCACCATTCCCCACCATAAAGTGTCGACGACAGTTTTTTAAAGTAATCTACTTTTTTTTTCCTCTTAATTTGAAAGTGTCATTCTCTAAAGTGATATACATTCACAAACTTTTATTAAAAACTCTTAAGGAATTTTAATCATAAAAAATACAATTAAAGTTTTGGTACGAGACAGGCTTGCAGGCCTGCAAGCATCAATCTTTCATATTCAGATATAATCAGATATAATCAGTTATTTAAACATATATCTGCTTATATATATTTAGATATACTCAGATCTGATATTATATCTGTTTATATCTAGGTAGATATCGCCTGATATGATGTCAGATCTAACTAGATATATTTAGATATAATCAGATCTGATATTATATCTGTTTATATCTAGATAGATATCGCCTGATGTGAGGTGAAATCTAACTAGATATATTTTAACATAGTCAAATCTGATATTATACCTTTCTATATCTAATTAGATATTGTCAGATATGAAGCCAGATATACTCAATTTGTTAACAGATTTAATCATACATAATATCAGATCAAACTATATCTAATAAAAAAATAATTTAATTATAATATATATAAATAATATAGTTTGGACTTTTTCAAATTTGCATTAAATTGACATTGCCGCTTACATAATTTCATTTTATAAATAAATTATCAAATTAATTTATAATTTAAAATTGAACAATAATATACCTAAAATATACATATAGATATATGAGATGTGTATATAAAGTAAAATATGTGTTGAAATCTAATAATTTTAAAGCACAGAAGAAAGTTTAGATATGATTAGATGTAGTTTTATTTATATTTAATCTCGCTCATACTGATTCATATACATTCTAACAAGAACTATTTCTAAGTACCAGTGTGGAGCAGTGGTTAGAGCTCTCTAGTATTTTTCGATCAAAGAGTGCAGCCTCCGCGGCTGTTCTCTCATTGAAGGCCCATTATTGGCCTTAGTGACTCAGTGTTTATATTAAGTGTATAATTATAGCTGAAAATCGATAGAACATTTAAATCTATTCCTTAAACCCGGGAAGTGGCCCGTGGTTTGTGCCGCGCAAACATCAAAGATGGCGGAAAGCACCCAAGCTTCTCAAGGTAACCGCAACAGTGCGGACATAAAACTGCAAAATGAGCTAAAAAAGCTTTTAAAAAAACCAGTCAATCATTTGACTCATCCTTCCCTTTATGATAAACTATTCCAAGAAAGGAATAAAGGACCATCTCCAACTGTAAGCAGTAGAAAAAGAAATGTAGATGAAATAGAAACTTCCTCTATTACCAACAAAGCGTCAACAAACGACCTTATCGACCAAGGATCCAGCACTTCGGAATGGAAACAACCTCGCAATACCAGAAAAGCCCGCAAGATGGAGACCACACAAGAAAAACAAATCAAAGTGTCAAATGCCTTTCAATCTCTCGACGATGTTGATGATAATTCAATAATGGATACTGATCAAAGCAATGACGGAACACAAAAAAACAAAGCAGATCTTTCGACACATAGTAAAAGAAAGACAATGCCGCCTATTAACACACTGCACACAAATTTTAAACAAATTCGTGATCTAATTGAGACTGCTGGCAAAACAATTGATTTTAGATTAAAAGAAGTTGACTCAACATCGATAACAATTCATACCAACAATGAAGAACACTACAACATGATTATGGCACTTATAAAATCAAAGGAAGTGAAATATTACACATTTACGCCAAAACATCTGAAACCTAAAACACTGGTACTTATTGGGATCAAAGGCAACTTTGAAGATTCTGAAGTACAAGAGGAAATTGAAAATTTAAAACTTCAAGACGTCAAGGTAATAAAGGTAACAAAATATCTTTTTGATAAAAAAAAACCTACAAAGGTATCACTTTCTAGTTCAATTATCTGCTGACAGCAAAGCTCAGTCTCTAACAAAACAAAGTTTTTTACTGCATCAAAGAGTTAGGTGGGACACTCTAAAAAAGAAGGGGGTTTTTCAGTGTAAAAATTTTCAACGAATCGGTCACGCGAGCAGTAATCCAAAAAATCCAAAAAATTGTCCAATGTCAAATGAAAATAACGATACAAAATTAAAGTGTGCGAACTGTAATTCGGACAGTCATCCGGCATCGTATAAAGGATGTCCTTACCTTAAATATCATAAAGAACTTATTATGAACTCAGTCAACACTCGCAAACAACCAGCGAAACCAAGAGTCCTCACAAATAATTATATTAATCGAGATTTTTCTTTTGCTCAAATCACTAGACAAAATAACTCTAACATAAGACCTGCAACTTTCAATTCTACAATAAATCCTATCCTTCCTAAACAACAAAATTTGCTAAATTCACAATTGAACAATGATTCAAGTAATCCAGAACACACAAATCTTTTTGAACTTCCTAATTAAATCAAGCAAGAAATTATTCACACGTTCAACAGAGAACTTAAAGAAATTAAAGAGCAAATTCCTTTCAACACAAATAACATAAGCTCATTAGCACAAGAAATAGGTATAGTATGGAGCTAATCAACAGGAATCTAAAAATCATATCTATCAATGTTAATTCAATCGTTTCTATTCAAAGACGCAATGAATTACTAGATTTTATCAAAGAAAATGATCCCGACATACTACTCCTCAATGAAACAAAATTAAAACCCTTTCATACAATAGAATTCAAAAATTACACTACAATTAGAACTGATAGAATTAAAAATAAAGGAGGTGGCACAGCAATCCTTGTAAGAAGATGTCTTGAATTTGAAGTAGTACTAAATCCTTCCTCAATTAATATTATTTTTCTTGAATTTACAATCATTAAATTAAAATTTAAAAACCATACTAACTTATTTATTATAAGTGCCTACTGCGCAGGCGACAGTAGAGACCTTTTTATAACCGAATTAAATACACTATGTGAAAAACTTAAACTTTTTTTACCAGAAAACTATTATCTTCTTATTGGGGATCTTAATGCAAGAAATAATAATTGGGGTGATGAAAATCACAACCAACGTGGTTTATACCTCTTAAAGTGGCTAAACACAACAGCTATCAAATATAAAGCCATCTTGACTCCTCCATCTGCTCCCACTTTTGGAACCTCTTCCTTTTTAGATATCTGTATAAATGATAACAGAGTTAAATGGAACAACCTTGTGAACGGAAAATTAAAGACAATAAATTACGACAGTGACCATAAAGCTATACAATTAGAAATCAGAGTAGAAAAATCTCCCCCATTGATAATGTTGACCAACCCAAAACTTTATAAAGGTACAAACTGGAAAAAATACCAAAAAATTGTATCCAAAAATATCAAAGATATAATCCCATACAACAGAAACCTTTTAATAACAGAAATAGACACACACATCACTTCATTAAATAATATTATAACAGAAGCACTGGACTTAACAGTACCGACTAGAAAACCTACGAATAACATGGTAAGATACTTAAACAAAAAGATAATTCAATTTCACAACCAAAAATCATCCCTATTATCCACATTACATAGACTTCAAAGAAGTAAACAATTCACAAATCCCCTAGAAATTACTGAACTTAAAAGAAATATCAAAGATATTAACTGCAAATTAAAAAACCAATATTTTAAATCTAGGAATACATCATGGGAGAACTTATTGAAAAAAATTAATGTTCACAACTCAGATGAATTCTTTCCAATTATAAATAAAATTTTTCGCAAACGATGCCTCATTCAAACAAAAGATTTACATCTTGATACAGGATCCACACTATTACAAAAAATAAATATAGACCCGGCAGATCAGAATATTTACAACAATAAAATAATCATCTCGAAAAATAGAAATAAATTAAATATCATAGGTGCACACTATGAATCAATAAACTCGCCAAGATATTTAAATGAAAATACTGGTTGAAAAACTTGGTGGGCAATGCAGCAGAAAAAATTCACAAGGAGCGCAACGATATTAGAATCAACGAAGAAACTATAGCTACCTTCTCTGAAGAAAATCCTGCAACCAACCCAACATCTGAAGAACTACGAAAAAATTATTTCACTTCCACTCATGATGTAATTAAAATTTTTAAACGGCTACCAAGAAAAAAGTCTTTTGGGATTGATAACATACCTCCAATAGCTCTAAAATATTTACCCTTTTGTATAATTCAACTGTATACAATACTTTTTAACAACGCTCTTAACCACAGGTATTTTCCTGAACAATGGAAGACGTCGAAAATTATTCCAATTTCAAAAAAAGGAAAGGACCTCAACGATCCAGCAGACTACCGTCCAATCAGCCTCACGCCAAGCATAAGCAAAGTGTATGAAAGTGTAATTAATAATTCCATCACAAAATTTTGCAATTCCCATAGTATTATACCCGATAATCAGTTTGGTTTCAGAAGACAACACTCGACAATTCACGCTTGCAATAAACTTCTTACAGACATAAATTATCATTTGCATAAAAAACATCTAGTCGGAGCAATTCTCATAGACTTGGAGAAGGCATTCGATTCGGTCTGGCTAAATGGTTTGATTTATAAACTATCCAAAAAACAGTTTCCTCCCTATTTAATACACCTCATAGACGACATGATACACAATAAAAAATTTATAACGACAGATGGAACAACAACGTCACAACACACTTTTATTATAATAGAGGGATTGCAACAAGGCACTGTTAACTCTCCTATACTGTTTAATATTTTCACCAGCGACATACACAAACTCTTTAGTTTAATTAATAATAATAACACTTACTCCATCACATACGCAGACGATAAAATTGCATACGTTGCCGCCACAACAGTAAACATAATCAAAAAATCATTACAAGAACTTACGGACAAAATAAATAACTACTACAAAATATGGAACCTACGGATCAATCCAAGCAAATGTGAGACAATTCTGTTTAGATGTCCAACAAACCTAGTTTCTAGTAGTAATAATATACAAAGCAGAGAATTCCAAATAACAGCTGCTAATCCTGACACTGGAATAAGTACACCGATTCCCCATAAGAAAACAGTCAAATATCTGGGTATGCATATCGACCACCTAATAAGACTAGATAAGCACGTGGATACACAACTAAATAAAGCTATAAAAAGGTTCAAAATGCATGGCAACATTTTCCACCAAAAATACATATCAAAAAGGGTGAAAGTAATCTGTTATTTGTTACTAATAAGGCCTATTGCAGCGTTTGCTGCCCAAGCCGCATGGAATACTAGTGCTTCATTGATGGAGTGTCTCAGACGTTTTGAAAGAAATTGCCTACGAGTTTGTTTGTCTATGTACAGAACTCCACAAAGTAACTTTCAAAAATATTACAGTAATTTTGCTTTATATAATGAAGCAAAAATTCCCCGAATTGATAATTTTATTATTTTACTTACAAGAAAATATTACGATAAAGTCACGATCATCGATAATGCATACATAAACAATTCCTCAGCTATTCCTCGCAACTGGATTCAGCACTTGGAAACAGGATACATGCCGCCACAAATGTTTGTACAACTGAATTATCTAGGTATCATCCAAGACCAGAATAATGTCTCTATTATATACCACTGGCTTCGCCACAGAAAAAATAAAAAATTGCCATCTACATATTAGAAAATTATCGATCACAGCAAACAAGTTTACAATATAACTATTCCTTTCTGTGACTTTGTAAACTCAGATAGATCAAGAGAAAACCACTGGTGGTTACCACAAGATGCCAAACATCTAGCTGAGATAAGAAGAAGGCCAAAAGGAAAAAAAAGCTAATCGAGGACGACTATATAGGAATATTTCATCCATCAATATTATAGTGCTCAATCTTCTAAAGTGATTTTAGTGTCTTTAAGGACGTTGGAACCCGAAGCTGAGAGTGGCCTAGAAACACTCTTTCCTCCTTTGCTTGAAAATTTCCCTTTTATGAATTTTTTTTAAAAACACTGGACACTTTTTCAAAAAAAGGGCTATGGTAGACAAAAGTATTTGAGATAAGGAATTTTTTAAACATTTGTTTTATGCAAACAAATGTGCCTACAAGCGTCAAAATTAACTCCCGTTTTGACATTGCAAGATTATTCGTAAAAGATGGCCGCCGCCATCTCACTTGAGGCCCATGTCACGTAGCCCGTGCCCAGCTGACAAGCGGCGGCCATCTTTTACGGAAAATCTTGCAATGTCAAAACGGGAGTTAATTTTGACGCTTGTAGGCACATTTGTTTGCATAAAACAAATGTTTAAAAAATTCCTTATCTTAAATACTTTTGTCTACCATAGCCCTTTTTTTGAAAAAGTGTCCAGTGTCTTTAAAAAAAATTCTTAAAAGGGAAATTTTCGAGCAAAGAAGGAAAAAGTGTTTCTACACGCCACTCTCAGCTTTCGGGTTCCAACGTCCTTAATAGACTAACTCAAGTGTCTTCTAAATAATCTTAATATGCAAATTCATATTCTTCTTCTGCTGTTGTGTTTCTTTCTTTCATATTTTATCACCATTCCCCACCATAAAGTGTCGACGACAGTTTTTTAAAGTAATCTACTTTTTTTTTCCTCTTAATTTGAAAGTGTCATTCTCTAAAGTGATATACATTCACAAACTTTTATTAAAAACTCTTAAGGAATTTTAATCATAAAAAATACAATTAAAGTTTTGGTACGAGACAGGCTTGCAGGCCTGCAAGCATCAATCTTTCATATATGCTAAAGATCAAGGTTATTTTTGTAATTTGTTTATACCTATGTATCTTAATAATGTTTTTCAATAAATAAACAATTTATTATTAAAAAAAAAAATAAAAAAAAGTGGTTAGAGCTCTTGACTAGAAGTCGTGGGAGTGCGGGATCGAGTCTCGGGTCAGTCGATTTTTTTTTTTTTATTATTTATTACAAATGTTTATTAATTATATCACCCAACTTCATATTTTTTAATAATATTTATAATTTTCAATAAATTTATTTATTTATTTAAAATTTTTTAATCTGGTTAGATCTAATTATATCTGGTCAGATAGAGACAAAATCGAGATATGATTATATATAATCAATTAAATCTGATTATATCTAGACCTTTTTTCCCGGGTTGTCATATATAAAGTCAGGTCCAATCATTTTGTTTAAAGATATACGCCCATACTTATTGATATACATGCTAAAAAAACTAGATTCAAGATTCAAGGTAGAGCAGTGGTTAAGAGCTGTGGATTAGAAGTAGTATAATAGTTGATACCCCTGTAATGCGGGTTCAGATTTCGGCGTGGTAATTTTTTTTTATTATTTATTACCAATGTTTATTACTTATATCGCCCAACTTTATAACTTTTAATAATATTTATTAAATTATTATATTCAATAAATAAATTTTATTATTTAAAATTTTTAAGCTGGTTAGATCTGATTATATCTGGTCAGATAGAGACAAAATCCAGATATGATTATATCTAATCAACTATATCTAATTATATATGATTATATCTAAACCTTTTTTCCCGGGAGTAAAGAATTAAAAACCAGTTTTTGAAAATTAAAATATCAAACTTAGTTTTAAAATAAATATTTAATTACTCTTCGAACAGTATTAACATGCGATAAGGATTAAAAGTTATTTTACAAAAGATTGATTGTTATAATTAAATGATTACACACGTAAAAAAACTGGAGTTTAAATTACTTCAAATGGAGTAATGGGAATCACAATAAATAGTAATATATAGGACAGCTACAGCCTGGAGTAAAGGTTAACACAATGTCGATTTTCAGCTGAGTAGAACGCTACCGCGCATGCTCACGCAACTCACGTATCTCATAACTGTAGCTATACATTCACTTCACTCATGATGAGTTCACTTCCATGTAGGCAGAATGCGAACAGAAATTCCTAATAATAATTTGACGTTTTACCTATGGATGGCACTGATGCAATAAGTCAGTTTTCTATTTTACCGTCCGTTCATTGACACGTGTCAACTTTGGTCACGTGTGTAAATATTGTGTTAGAATAAATGTGTAATGTTTTCTGCTCCTTTTTTTAATTTATAATTAGAAAATAATTATAATTCTCCAGATTTGTTTGTGGAGAAGTATTCAGATGTAAGTGCAGTGTCTTCTGAAATTAAAAATCTAAATGGGTGAGTATAATAATAATACTATTTGTTGTTTTTCGTCATGATAATAGGGATGTAATATTTTAATATTATAATATTATTAATATTTTGCTTAACAATTTGTATAGCAAAATGTTAATGCATGTACAAAAATATATGAAAAAATTGATTTGATTTCTTGGAGTATATGTAATTCTAGCATTTTTTACGTGCAAAATGAGAAAATTAAAAATATCTTTTCTCGACATCTTGACTTGCTTCTGATCAGATACTGAATGTAGAACTATTTTATAATAAAACATGAATTCAGTATTTTAATAATTGGAGCATTTTTTATAAAAAGAATAGCATTTTAAAAGAGAGGGGGGATTACAGAAGACATATTAAAGAAATTTAAGAAGTGGCGGATCCAGACTTGGTTTCTGAAGGGGGTCATGCATGAGAGAGAAAGAGACAACACTGTAGTGTTGTCGGAGAGAGTGTTGTTGGAGTGTTGTTGGAGAGAGAAAGAGACAACACTACAGTGTTGTCTCTCTCTCTCTCCTATGCAAATCTAAGTTAGCACCAGAGGGATCATGACCCCCCCCCCCCCCCGTGGATCCGCAACTGAATTTAAGATATTTAAGCAGAGTATTGTGGTGTATATAACTTTTCTGTAATTTTTATGAAGAAAATGTTAGTCTTTTTGTAAAATTCTACAAAAAGTTACTGAAGTAATCAATTTATTAATTTTTGTTATTATTAATAATTTTTTGTATAAAATTTGTATACATATCTCCAGAATTAACCTCTTTTTTAGGTTTTTTTTAAATAGTATATTATGCACCAAGGATGAAAGAACCGAGTCTTTTGACGAGAACATTGTGTGAGTCAATAAACGAGGTCCACCCGCGGTTCATACGTTATTTTCTTCCACAAAGCGCAAAACTCACATTTGTGCGGGTGAAGCATGGTTGAAGTCAAAGTTTTAGGCGAGATGACGTTAGAAGGGAAAAAAGAGTCAGGGCAGTGAAAAATAGTATATTATGCATCAAGGGAGGGAAGTCCGTGTTTTTTTGTCAAGCACAAATGTTCGGAGAACACAAAAAATCGGCCTCCCGAGGTGCATATGCTATTTTCTATCACAAATGTACGAAAATCTCGTGTTTTGTACGAGTTAGCGGGTCAGCACTCGCAGTTTTCAGGTTAGTGACGTTAGAGATAAAAAAAATTTCCGAACAGTGAAAAAAACACTCATCGAGCAGGCGCATTGCGGCGCGCCGCAATGCGCTAACGTTCACTGACCTAAAAACTGTGAGTTCTGCCCCGCTTAAGGCGAACGAAAACACGAGGTTTTCGTGCATGTGTGGTAGAAAACCATTTTTTCCACTGTCTTGAGTTTTCTTTCCCCTCTGACGTCATTTAACCTTAAAACTTTGATTTTCAACCATGAGTGGAAGAAATTATCCTTTTCGCAAAAGTTATGCCACTTTTCACTAGAGATATACTGACATTTCTCGAAACGCGAGCCAATGATTTTAACACAATAACGTTTATGAAGGCGGATATCAATAGCTCCACTATTTAAGTACATAACTTATATAATGTAAAAAGAAATTCGAAAACTTTTTTTGGGATTTTTTGACAGGATTTTGGAGTTCCAGCCCACTGTGGGTTGGCCTAAAGTTGGGCCAACTACAGATCGCTTGAACCAAATTATGCTATTAATGAAGACACATATAATTATGGGAGTGGGCCTCAAGATGGACATTTCGTATAAAATTTTTGTTTAAGGTGACAGCGTCTTATGTTTTCTGTCATTTTTGTTGTTCGTATAGACGAAGATTTTGATGCACATCTAAAGAAAAAAAACCACCCACACAGCACCGGAACTTCCTTGAACATTTCCAACATTCAGGGAAGTTTCAAAAATTCCAGTAAGTTTTCTGGAAGTTCCAGAACTTCCCTGAAGGTTGGGAATGTTCAGGGAAGTTCCGGTGCTGTGTGGGCAGTTTGTTTTTCTTCTACACATAGCACGTGATTTCAATCATTTTTTGAGCCACTTAATTGACATTTTTTATTTTCCACCCTGAAATGTGATGTTATCGTTAGAGAATTTGATATTTATTAATTTATTTATTTCTTGGTAAATTCAATAAAATGATTAAAAATTAGTTTAAGAATTGTTACACGATGTTTATTTTTTGTTTATTACATTTTTGAGAGACTTTTAAGAAAGTGTCCATCTTAGGGACACTTTTTTTTAGATCGATAATTTTAACAATTAGAAAAAATGCTTTAAAAATGTTTATGTTCAAATAAAATTTTGTCTTTGTGGCCATAAGTTACCTAATAAATTGTACTCTCATCCAGTAAAACATTTTAATATATCTTAAATCACGTCCATAAATCACGTGAGCCAATAAGGGCTGTGGGGGTCATGAAAATTATTACGGTTCATCACCTGGGGGGTAAGGGGTTTCCTCTCTGATCAAGTGATATTTTTACTGCAAATTTTTATTAAAAACACAGACTTTCTTCGTTCTACATTATGGGGAATTCTTCGGATTATTTTCATTCAGAAATAATTAGATTTGCTTGGAATAATTTTTTTTAAATCTTTATAGCAGCATAAATATACGTGTTCTTTTTAGTTCGTGGTTTGATAAAAATTACGAAAGTTGTAAATTATTGAACTCGTTTTTCTCCGTTAATAACAAAAAATGAGTAATAGTATGCTAAAAACAAAATTTATTGGAAATTTCTCGAACTTTCGATATGTGCAATAAAAAATAATTAATATGAAGAGAAAATACCTAAAAAATTAATATTAAACTTAAAAAGTGTTTTTTCTCAAAGAAAGACGTTATCGATTTTTTATATTTTGTTTCGAAATAATCTTCTATAAATAAGGAAGTTTTTTCCGTTTATGAAAAGAGTGGCGTTTTTTTCGTCAAATTGTAATTTATACTTTTTAGCCCATTATACGCATTCTAGAGGTAAATTTTATAAATATATAATGTAGTAATTTTAAAAAAATATAATTTTGGGCATTCTCCATGTAGTATAGATATACATTCTCCATGTATATCTATTATATTCTCTACTCGGGCACCCCCTGCGCATTTGAATTAATTAGTAAAATTAATTAAGAAAATCTAATAATATTTTAATTCTCAAAATAAAAGGCTTTACTATGGTTTAAAATTTTCGTCAAAGCATCAATTTTTTGATGTCGTATGGTGTTTTTTATTTCCAGCTATGGGTTGAAAAATATCAGGCATAAACGCTTTTTGCAGTTAATAACTGTTTTTTCCCCTGATTTAGGGTTCCGTACACCTTTGGTATTTAGCGGAACCCTTATAGCGAGACTCTTGCGTCCGTAGCCAAAAACCATTTCCCCCACCCCTCTTAACTTCTAAACTATTTGACCTAAAGGGCTGAAATTTGGTACACATATGTATTTTCACGTGTAGATTACACGAAAAATATATAGAACCTGATCTGGATTGATGGCTATAGAGTTGACAAGGAGAAACTGCAAATTTTCAAAAATAAGTTTTTTTCCTCTAACTTTGCTATTATTTGAGCTAGAGGGCTAAAATTTGGTATAATGTTGTATTTTTGCATGTAGATTATGAAAAAATTATGTTTGGCATTGAAATTGGATTTTATGATGTCACAATAATAAATTTCAAAAAATGACCAAAAAGAGGGTTAGATCCCTATGCTAGAGCTTACCTAATTGTCCTACAGTACCCCTCAAACCAATAATAATATATGTAGTTTTTAGCACTAAAAAAGACGGCGTTGTCAGATTCTGTAGTCATTTTTTCCAATCTCTGAGCTCCTTCCCGCACACCGTGTTCGTTTGAAGATGTGTTTGAATTAATGTCATATTTTGATATACAGCGTTTAAAAGTTAGGAAATCTGGGACTTATTTTAAAAATTGGTGCATATTAGAAGTTGACAAATTCAGAAAATCAGAAAATTAAAACGAATTATATATATATATATATATATATTTTTTTTTTGTAATGTATTTATAGAAATACTGAACAAGCAGCTTTCGAATTTATTGGCACTTATGTTAGTATTTTACAGACTCCTAAATTCTATACACTTAACGGAGATTTAACTTTTATTTAAAAAATAATTCTAAGAGAAATAATATTTGACGCAAGGGGATTTGAATACCGAAACACGATCGAACGCACGCATAAAATTCAAAAGTCCTAACCACGTGACTACTAAAATATATTTATCCACAAGTTTATGACATCCTGACATTGCAACTGTTGATTATCAATAATGTAACAAATACAATTAAAATGTAGTGCACTTCCGAAGGGGCTTCCATGCATTTTTTGTCCCAGCGTTTTTTGTCTTCATTTCATACGCACTGCCACTCGGAAGCACTCGTATGTTTTCGGCCGCTTTGTTCTATAGAAACCATTTGACATAAGTCGTGTAAAACATTGTCACATAATTTGTTTCAGTCTTTCACATGCATCATATCATTTTTCAATCTTTTAATTTCAAATATTGATAAGAAGACACGATATTTTGATTTAAATATATTCCAGTAAATTTCCTTGTTTTCCCTAAATTCAAATAATTCTATACCAAACTTTGACAATTTAGAGCGGAGCGCTGCAGACTCAACGCGACCTAGAAGCATTAGCGATATAAAACTCTAATTTTCATGGCTTAAATATTCAAGGCCTAACTTTTCATCTACATATCCTTATAGGAAAAAACCTTAGCTTTCGATTAAAAAAAAAAAAAATCGTGTTCTTCACCAAAAAAAAACTCAAATTTATTTTTGACTTTTTTTCATTTTCATTTTTTTTGGTCAAAAAAAAATTTTTTTTTAATTACATATCATCAATCGAAAAGCCATGAAAAACTCTATCGAAACTGATAGTAGCAAAATTTTTTTATATAATACCTTGCGTCAAGAACTCTACTAAAACGTCTGTTTTTAGAGTTCTTGAGATTAAAAGGAGGAGAAACCTACTTTTAATCACAGTTGTCCCCACCAGCAACGCCATTCAAGCACGCTTGCCAACCTATACATCAGCTGTCGCGTCACGTGTTAGAACAGCAAGCGTACTTGAATGGCATTGCTGGTGGAGTTAAACTGTGATAAAAAGTAGGATTCTCTTCATTTTAATCTTTAAAACTCTAAAAACAACGTTTTCAGTAGATTTCTTGACACAAGGTTATTATATAAAATTATGTGTGGAACACGGGCGCATCTAGGGGAATCTCGACTCGTGTGATTGCTGCACTCGCTTCGCTCGTGCGGCAAACTTCACACGAGTCTCGATTCCCCTACAGTTGCGCCCCTTGTTACACAAATAACTATTATCTAATTGTAAACTTTTTTCCAAAAATTACCATTTATATGCACCATAAATACTTCGAATTTAAGCATAATTGGCAAACAATTTTTTTACCTTGATCACTTCATATGGAATCTCTCATTTACTAAATTATTAATAATACAAAAATCATTGCTTATATTGTGGAAATTTATTGACCGATAGTAAACCTTTGTAGCAGAAATGGAAATGCTAATAATAATGCATTAAATTACTTATAACTTACAAATGAATCTTAAATTTAAGATTTCTCAAAATGTCTATTTCCGACTTAAGCCGTTTTTCCGGCGAACGGTTCATATGTTTTTTTATTTATTTGAAAATACATACGGGTCAATAAATCCATTAAGAATATACAAAAATGGTTTTAAACTTATAACATTAGGCCACGTTATTATTGGTATTGAAGAATAAATGTGGCAAAGAGTTAACAAACTTCGCTAGATTATTTTTAAAAAAATCCAGTCTATCACAATATTGTATCTCTTTAGTACAAAGGCGCAACGATGTAGAATATTAACAACATTTTTTTTAGTTAGAGGAGTATAAAAAGGTAATACTCTTCTCAGTGGTCTTTTTGGAGCAGAAAAATTGATGGTAGACAGAACAACAGAACTATTTACAATACCATTGATTACTTTAAACAAAAACAAAAGATCTGCATGATGAAATCTGTTCTCAAGTATGGGTATATTTAATTTTGACCTTAAAATAGAATAATCATGAGAGTAGAAGTCAAATTCAATATTCAATTGTCTAGCAGCATATGTTATCATATGTATCATATATCTTATCATTTAGTAAAACTAAAAGCATCTCAGTGTAACTTGAAAACGGTTTAACTGATTCAAAAAAAGTTCTGTATGACTCTGTAAGGAAGCAAATCTTTTTGCTGAGGTAAAAACAAGATCCTCTTGTAACAGTAATCCTATCTCTTCTCGATTTACCCTACTCCAAGCAACATACTTATGTGCTGCTGTTTTCAAAACTCCAAATAGATATACACTAGTGTTCCAGGCACTAAATATATGCGCAATATGACCAAAGCACGAAATATAAATGTAGTAGCTCTTCAAACAACAAACGATTGCACAGTTGTGTTTAAGCACCAAATACATGCGCTGTTGTGTTCCAAGCATCAAACATATGCGCAGTTGTTTCCGAAGCAATAAACACATGCGTATTAGTATTATAAGCATTAACTATATGCTCACTACTGTTTTATGCAGAAAATATATGTGGTGCTCTATAGTGAAAGGTATACATACTGCGGAAAAACGTAGTTTTACAATACGGTCGTTTCAAGTTGTAACAATGTTTTACAAATATTGTAACATGCCTACACTTCATGATTAATAATACAAAAAGTAGAAAGGGAGGAAATTTTCCTCCTTGTCAAAGATAGAATGTCCACCTGTTATACGGATGACAGTAGACCCAGCAAGGACCAAATTCGCCGAGATGCCAGAAGCAGACTCGTCGAAAGATGGCAAGCAAGATGGAACGGGGAGGTAGAGACAGGCCGATGAACGTATTGGCTGATAGCAACACTCGCCACCTGATTAAATTGGAAGCATGGAGTAGTTTCATACTACGTAACGCAAGCGCTAACAGGGCATGGGTGTTTCGGATCATACCTTGAGCGTTTTAAGAAGAGAGACAGCTCGGAGTATGGGTACTCCAAGTTCCCAGTGGACGACACAGAACACACACTTTTTAGTTCTATGCGTTGGGACGCGGAAACGCAGGTCATCTTCGTCGGTGTAAACTGCAAAGTTATACCGGAGAACATGATCCTGCCTATGACTCGTTCGGTCGAGGATTGGCGGACCATCGATACCTTCATACATTATGTTATGAGGGTCAAAGATCTTGATGGTCGTCAAAGAAAGTAGGTTCCGTTAGATGAGTGAGAAAATCGCATAAGCGATGGAGTCGGGATATAAGATCACCCCTGATGGCGATACACCACTGAATGCGGAATTTACCTAGGGGTGATCTTAAGGTCCCAAAAGAGGGTGTATTTTTAGCGGGTTGGCAGAACATCGTTACACCCGAATGACCCTGTAGTACGGGCTACAAGTACCTGAAGTATCTGAAGGCAGGTTTTCATATCCCACGCAAAAAAAAATTGAATGCGACATTTTCTGATTCTTGGAAATGAAAGGGCACCTCAAAAGCTATACCGATTCACATCACGAAATTATCAAAATTTTAATATTGTTCATTCCTCCAGCGCTTACATTATTCGAGATACGAATAAAATATTTCTGACCCCCTTGGAGCATCATATTTATGTGAGAGAGAAAAAGATAACACTAGAGATAAGTATGGTGCTATCTTTTTCTATCACATATAACCTCTTCAAAAATCTTGTCTGGATTCTCCCTTGGCTTGCGAAGAGCGAACACCTCGCGTGGAATTAAACAATCGGAAGAATTGTTTAGTTCCACCTAAATAATGCGTTAAATTACTGAGCTACCTGATATCCTAATATTTAATTAGAAATTTGACTTGTGAAGTTGTTAAGAATTTATTTATACAATAAACAATCATTATAATAATACAATAATAATATTCTAATTTTCTAAGTGTGAGGTACTGGAAAATCTTTTATTTTCGTGCCTTTTTGTGTGCTCGAAGTTTTGTGAGAATACATAATACAAAGTTTGTCCACAAAAGTGGTACTAGTGCCCAAATTTTCTTTCAGAAACAAGTTTTCAATAAAAGTTTTATTGTGAAACAAATCTATACACGAGAAAGCCATTAACCTAATATATATGTTCGAATTTTGTCTGATTTAATGTGTGTAAATCATTGTTCGTCAAGATACATAAACATTTTTTTTTTAATAATACAATTGTCTTTTTGCCTATAGGCAGTCACAAAGATTACCCGTGGAATTAATCTAAAGATTAAACTTAAGTGTGCGTCTACAGAACGACTTAAAATTAAAAGTACTCGCATTTGCCTGGTCCACTAATTATTGGGTTTGCTCGCCAGTGGAGAGGAAAAACTGTAGAAAAAGCATTCCTGAGTACAACCGGTTTGTCGACAGTCGAGTTCTAGTGACCTGCACAGGTCAATTACCGACACATCATTATACCTCGACGTCAAACCTCCCACTGAATTTATCTCATAAGTTAAAAAAATCCCAGGCTCTCCGGGGCGCGAATCAAGCAAGTTTGACTTGGCGCAACCGCAGAGTCCAGAACATTAACCAACTGAGCTAACTCCGTGGATACCTGTACATTTAAAATAGACAGAGCAAGATTTTTCTTAATTAAAACAAAAGAAATATTTAAAATAATTTCAGCAAAACTCAAAGAGAATTGTAATAATAATTTCGACGATGAGATGATTTGTCTCGTGAATATGGACGGGGGAATTCCCAGTTGATGGTAATTAACTATTAACAATAGCGATGGGAAAATTCCTACTTTTAGGACAATGATGTCATGTGAATTATCGGGGAAATTAGTGAAAAATAGACGATGATGACCGAGGGTTTGTACCTGAAAGGGTCAGAATCCATTAAGATCTCTTGAGATTTGTTTCTGAGAATAACATTTTCAAAATTGAGATGTTTTTGAGTTGAGTGAAACAATTATAGTTTTACCCTTTGTCGTTCTCTCATTAACAACGGTAATGGCAAAGTGTCAGCTCGAACAGGTCGAGAAAAATTGTTGCATGATGCTTTTTATCCGACGTTTCTCCATGAAATAGATATTCCGGAAGCATTTCTAAAAATGCAAAATCAAGTGAAGAGTGCTAACGAGTCTTTAGCTTCTTACGTTCAAAATAAATTATTTCTTTGTAAATGGTTACCTCCAAAATTGTCAAAAATAAAAACTGAAGTTTTATCCGGATTGAGATCTCATGATTTGATAATAAGCACAGCTACCAAGTATTATGAAAACGATGATGAACTGTTCTCGAATCTTGAAAAGTTGGAAAAAACATTAGAAGATTTTTACAGAAATAATACGCGTACCGACAAGAAAGAAAATTCAAAACCGGCGAAAAACTATACGAAAATCGAACGAATCGCCTAAATCTAATAAAGAGAACACGCTGAATAAATAAACTAAAAACGGAAAAGTAAATACAGGAATTGTAATGAACCAAAAAGGGAACCGTACTGCAGACGTAATAAAAGGGACAGTTGACGTTCATATCATTGTTGTCATCAGAGATGCCACGGACCTTCTACAAACGCATCTGCGCAAGTCTTTGAAAAGTTGTTTGATTGGTCGAAATGCGCGGAGTGGTTTGAAACTCTTTTAATAAAACGACTTCAAACCACCCCGCTCCTTTCGACCAATCAAACAACTTTTCAAAGACTTGCGTACATGCGTTTGTAGAGGATGCGTGGCATCTCTGGTTGTCATTTTTTATGTATGTAAACACAGTGTCGTATATTTTAGGATTCGGTGATCAGGAATATAGTACTAAAAACTCAATTTTTGAGGTTTTCATTGTTTTTTAGCATGTTGAATATCAACGGTATTTAATAATTTTCGCTAATAGTGTCATACATTTATTCAGTTACTATCTTTGATTTTCGGTTTATTTTCTTTAAAAAGCTTATGTTTGTACACTCTTATTTTTATATAAGTAATTATTGTATGATATTGGAAGTAGTTAAAGAAAAAAAAACCTAAAATCAAGGATAATAACTGAATAAACGTATGACGCCATCCGGGAAAAGTATTGAAAATCGTTTATATTTAACGTGCTAAAAAATAATTAAAACCTTAAAATATTAAAGTTTTAGTATTATATTCCTGAATACAGAATCCTAAAATATAAGAATACTATGCTTAGATACTTAAAAAATGACAACAGACATTAAGGAGTGGTTTTAGTCCAAATCAACAACAAATTTTTTCTTTTTATTGCTTTATTTTCAGTTTTAGGGTCTTGAAAATGTGTGTGCAAAAGGATATTCCTCCATTTAATTTATTTTACGAGTTATAGATTATTATATGAAAAAGTGCGTCTACCGAAAAACAAGTAAAAACGCGCCCTCGCACCGCTTAAGCGGTGTGTTTCAAAACTACCGAGCTCGCGAAAATCATTGCGAAATTTTTGTTCAAATCTCATTCTCTTCAAGGATGAGGAAGGAACCTTTTATGGTCCTGAAATAGCTGATTAGACGTAAGTTTAAAAAACAAACATTACATACGATATTTCTTTCGTCAAACTTCAAACACGTTTTTCTTTAAACACCATTCTTTTGCGCGCGAGACACGATGCACCTTTAAAGGCTGAACCGATTTCGATGTTTGACGGCTTAAATTAAAGCTTATTCAATTTTGGGGTGCGATCAGGTTGCCTTTTTTTAAAAGAAATTTTTTGTTATTGTTTATTCTGCGATAAAGCAAAAAAAAAGGGAAAAAACAGGTTTTTTTTTTTTAAGTGACCCTAATATTTTTTAAAGGTTTTTTTTTATATCGGATATTCATATGGACCCCCAAATTTTATCTAGTTTAAGAATATTTTTGGTTTTTTCATTTCAGATCATTTAGAAGGGCTGTAGGTTGCCCCGCGCACTTGGACTGCCGCCACGTACGGTTTTCTTCATGGAGGGCTTGAGCAGGTACTATTAATTATTTTTTCTTAAACAAATTTTGTAATATTTTTAAAAATATAGCAATAAATACTATAAGAAAATTTTCAAAAAATAATTGCGTTCGCTCAAAAAAAAAATCCTAAAATTGCGTTTATTTTCGGGACTTTGGACTAGAACCTTCCCTTAATAATCGAGAAAACGGTGCAAAACATCTGCTAATAAAGAATAGCAAAAAATTAGAACTAGCGACGATTAATTTTATACTAGGAAACATAGGAGAACAAGATTTGAGCTTAGGTATTATCAACGCGAATAAAAATTCTGTGGACTTGCGAAGGCGCACAAAAAAAGGAAATTCGGAAATGTCAATAAGGTTGTATCTGAGATGATTCCGGAAAACCCGACTGTACTGGAGAATTTACTCGAGCAGTTATTGGGCTGATGAATGCCCCTTTCTATTTCTTTAAGTTGACGCTTGGAAATCTTTGAAACAAAATATTGTTATTTTATCTCGACGAAATTTTTATTTTTGGAAAAGATTGGAGTGAGACCATAGATCGATTAAGATTGATCCTCGTAGCGTTTAGTAAAGCTGGCTTAACTTTAAAGTTGAACAAATGCAGATTCGCATTAAAAAAAGTACAGTTTCTTGGATTTCAAATTAGCGCTGATTGAAGAGTTTGAAGTTTCACGTGACGTACACGTGGTTCACCGCTTCTACGGCTTACCAGCTTTTTTCGCCGACCAATATCAGACGAAAAATTCCTATGAACTCAGAGTCCAGATGACGCGTTTCGCGAATTTATACTACGTTTAACTTCTCATACAATGCTCAATCAATATTCACAGAAAGCTAAAATAATCGAGCGACATATAGACGCCAGTTAGAGCACGATTTGAGGACTCACTTGGGGATAGATAAAGTTTTAACTAAAATGCAGCGATATTATTATTTTTAGAGAATGAAGTATTACGTAAAGGGACATATTTCTAGACGCTTACCATGCATTATAAGCAAAAACCCAAGAGGACGTCTACCAGGAGAGTCGCATCCTATTCCGGCGGGGTTCCGTCCATTTGCAACAATTCGTATGGATCATTTAGGGCTCTTTCCAACGAGTCGTTGAGAAACTCGATATATACTCGCAATCGTCGATAATTTAACAAAATATATTACTTTGGAAGCGACAAAAACCATGGAGGAATTTTGCACAAATTGCGGAAAACACGGAATCAAATTAATATCTAATTCTAGGCGCTACCCACAACCCAACGGGCAGGTTGAGTGGACTAACCAAACTATTTTGGCTCCACTTCGAGCAGAGGAATATGTAGAAGCTGAAACAAATTAGGACAATGATTTAAAATAAATTGTGAGAAACGTAAACTTTTACGTTTAATAAAACTACGTGTAGAGCTTCTTTCGAGGCTATCTAGTAGAACCACGATAAGTCGAATTTGAAGGGAAACGCTGAAAACTTCGAGTTAAAGAGGTTTCGACTTATCGAGAGTTTCGAGTTATAGAGGTTTCTGGAAATCTAATTTGAGATATAGAGTTTTTCGTACACTGTGTATTTATACAGTATTTCTAAGAAAAGTTCGTTGTCTTTTGAACGATAAATTTTTTCCGCAATCTTCCTTTACCAATACTGAAACCTGATTTTAAATTATTGTTGAAAGTGTATTTGAAGCTATGTCATATTTAAAGCAATATCTTCTTTGTTGCACCACTTTTTACATTGTCAATAATTTTTAACTTTTCCGCTTGTGGTAAAGTTCTAGTAAGCTTAACATTTTGAATAATTAAAGCATTTTTATAATATTTTTGTTCAGAAATTAAGGCTTTTGCAATTAAAATATTAATAAACGAAGTAATAAATACTAAATTTCGTAAGTCTTTAGATCAAACAGTCGAAAAAACTGTAAATGAAATGACTGAAACCTATAAAATAAAAGTTTCCAAATATCCAAATATTTTTTTCGATTTATCTAGTTTTGCAATATTAATACCACTACTGGATAATAATTGTCATCCTTCCCACACAATCTAAATATGGAAATCTAACGTAAGAGAATTTTTTTCATAAATTTCAACAAAAATTGCAAAAAACTATTCGGAGAAAGAAGTGAAACTTTTTACCTCGGAGTTTTTCCCTTCCTTTGTAATATGTAAATTTGAACTACAGAAGCAAGTGCTCCACGCATCTAAGGCGTAGATTTACGCGAAAAGAGCAAAGGTTTTTACTCCAATAGAGTAAAGAAGCGTATATTACAAAGGCAGGGATAGACTTTCTGCTGCAAAGGCAAGATTTTCGCTCCGTGTATACCAAGAAAACAGAAAATGTGAGTTAAGGCTTGTGAAATAACATTTTGGAAATTTTCTCAATTTTTTACTTCAGGTAAGTTTTAATTGTCAGTATCACCTGAGTGTTTTGGAGCCATCAATTTATTCTCATATACAAACAGTAGGGAGGTCCAAAAGAAACAAAAGTCAGAAATATTATGCTCCTACCCCCCCCCCCCCAAATTTATTCCAAATTAAAAACAAAGTTAACCTACTTTTTTCTATTGAAAACGTACAATGTTTAGAAGTGGCTCAAAGCCCATGAAATTTCCCATGTACACTGAGAAAATTATATCTGTAACGATTACAGAACTGCTATGGTACTGCTCGGACGAAACGCCACCTTCAGTAAATAGAAAATAAAATGATCTTATAAAAAATACGAGATTGTCTCATACTATTTAATGTTACAGAAATAAAGAAATTAACGTACGTAGTGATAAAATTACAGGACAAAATATACTTAACGAGTATTAAAGAGTCTAAGAAAGACTTATGTTATAACTTGGAAAAAGATATAATCTCACCGTGAAACGTTACAAAACAGTTCTGTAATTTAACCTGTTCACATATAAAAAATTTCTCTTCCAGTTTTTCAGTTGTTTTCTTTCAGTCAATTTATGTACGCAACTCGCACGTAACCTACACTTATTTACTGATACACCCTCCCTCCTCTGTTGCTTACAAATATATTTTTTTTATTTGAAAACAAATTCGCATGGTGAAAGATTCGAACTCGCGCAACCCGACCCTATCACGAACGCCTTAACGACCACAGCTATTACAGCACATGTCAGTTAGTTTTGACCCGTCTATATACACGTCGTGTGTAGCGTCGTCTGTTGCCGAGTGAAGCCGTAAGATGCCGGAAGAAGCCGAAAGTTGCCGAATGTTACCTTCTTTAATGTGCGTATGTAATGCTTACAAAGCAGTTCTGTAAAATTAACTTGCCAATACTGCACTCTGTGCCTAAAGGAACCTTACAGCTTTATATAATGAGTTTTGTAATAATTTAACTTTCTTTTATGACAGACCACTGTATTTAAAAGTTAATTTTTTCCTCCTAATCCTGTAATAATAACAGAACAAAAATTTGATGCGAAGTATAGTACAGCTTATGACAGATTACAGAACGTTTTGTAAAATTAGCAGACATATTCTTAAGAACATCAAGGTTAATAAGTAAATGAAACAGAAATAGTCATTTCGTCCGAGCAGTACAGGTTAGTTCTGTAATCATCACAGATAGAATTTTCTCAGTGTAGTTTATATGAAGAAACTAACTTTTTTTAAATTGGCAATTGAATCGTAAGAAATCACTTAAATCATTAATACAGCGAATCAGTTCTTGAAATGTGTTTAAGAAATAGTATTCCATAATTTATTTATTAATTTGTTGGTATTAACTATTTTTTATAAAATTTCAAAAAGCCACAAAATCCGAAAAAAAATTAATAATAGGTAGTTAATATTAACCAATTAGTAAATAAATTATGGAATAATGTCTTTTTAAACATTTTTCAAGAAGCCATGGGACACGTCGTCTTGATGAAGATAACGATTAGTATAGACGGCCTGGAACTAATTTGCTGCAGCCTTCCGGCGTGCACAAAGAGAAACAATCGGGAAGCACAAGTTCTGGTAGCCTTTCGATGTACACCGAAAATCAAATAAAAAATAAAATAAAATGTTTTAGCAGCCTTTTTGCGAACACCGGAAAAAAGCAATCAAAAACGATATAAACTTGAAGCATTCCGGCGTTCTCAGCTAGATTAGGTTAACTTACCACGAAGATACTACGTCGAAACTCCAGGTCGGCGGACGATTACTGAGACGTACGGCTGTCGGCTGGGAGTTGGGCTCTCTGCTCTTTCTCCTTGCAGGTCTGAGGGATGGCTCCTCCTCACGAGTGAGCTGGCTCTCCAGGCTGGTCTACCTTGAGTTGGAGCAAACTAGAACAATTATAGCCTACATTCTCTAACTCGATATCAAGCTATTTTTTGCGCAGCGAGAGATCAGAGTTCTCTCGCGGTGAATTCTTTAACCCTTTCTGGAGCCTGAGGGTCCTTAGTCGCGTTAGCGGTCTGGCGCTCAAAGCGCAACGTGTAGTTACATTGCTCTACACTTAAAGTGAGACGTTGCATGAAACGTATTGTTAAAAGCTTTGGAGTTTTCTGTTTCAGATTAAAAATAAAATTGTCATCTCATTAAATGTTTCAATAAAACCACCAATCTACAGGGAAATTGTATGTTTGCATATTTGAAATCGGACAGACAAAAGTCAAAATATAAATTTTATTTTTTTTTTGGAGTCGCTGATTCCAAATATAAAGTTAGATTTTCAAAATTTCAAAATGGCGGATCCAATATGGCGGATAAAAATTTCAATTTTATTCAGTTCCAATTCGTTACCCAGTGGTTTTTGGGTTCGCTGATTACGAATTTAAAGTTAGATTTCCAAAATTCAAAATGTCGGATCCAATATGGCAAATGGAAATTTAAATTTTCGTCCGATTCAGTTCAAAATCGTTATCTGGGGGTTTTTGGAGTCGCCGATTACGAACCTAAAGTTAGATTTTCAAAATTCAAAATGGCGGATCCAATATGTAAAATAAAAAGTTTTAATTTTCGTCATATTCAGTTCAAACTCGTTACTACATATTTGGCAAAACTTGTATGTTACAATGACACAATGTATTAAAGAAAATGTTTTTTGTTTACTTTTGTTATATTTGTCGTGTGGTTATTCAACTTTCGAAGCAGCGTTTCCAGTGTAGTGTTTTGTAATTACAGGAACAAATTTCTGTGTTCTAACATTTGTTCTTCCAAATAACCTGAATTGTGTAATAATAAAATTGCATTTACAATTCATTATTCCGGATTACTTGTCTTTAATGTTTTTATGATCAGCAGAGAAGTAAGTTATAATTGAGTACTAATTCACTAATATCCTTTGTTACTTCTAGAATTTACTTTGTCGAATCTTAATTTTGTCTACCTCCACGTGGTTAGGAGTCGATTAACGTTTTTAAAAAACAATAAAAGACAAATACATTCATTCTCCATATTTGATCCGCCATTTTTAATTTTGAAAATCTAACTTCAGATTCGTAATCAGCGACCTCAAAAACCACTGGGTAACGAATTGGAACTGAATAAAATTAAAATTTTTATCCGACATATTGGACCCGCCATTTTGAAATTTTGAAAATCTATCTTTATATTTGGAATCAGCGACCCCAAAAACCCCTGAGTAACAAATTTGAACTGAATCGGACGAAAATTTAAATCTCCATTTGACATATTGGAACCGCCATTTTGAATTTTGAAAATGTATCTTTAGATTCGTAATCAGCAAACCCAAAAACCACTGGGTAATGAATTGGAACTGAATAACATTAACATTTTTATCCGCCATTTTGAAATTTTGAAAATCTAACTTTAGATTCGTAATCAGCGACCCCAAAAACCCCAAGTGAGAAAATTTAGGCGAATCCGGTGACATTTTGTTGGTTAGTAAAATATGTGCATGAACTTTAAATTTTTGCAATGGATTTGACGCCATATTAGGTCCGCCATCTTGAATTTTTTAATTCTGCCTTACATATCTTTAAAGTGAATAACTTTTATGCACTTTTGGTTGAAAACAGAATTATATACTTACACTTTCTCTGCTATGTTTACAATAACGTAGCTTGAAAATAGAAAACAAATTTTGTATTTTGGACGTTGGTGGGTTAAATACACAAAAATATCGATATCTCAAAAAAGGGAGCAGCTAGGATTTCAAATTTTCCAGATTCTGAATCTACAAGTAACCTAGAAATACCTACTACAACTCGACTTTGGATCCATTTTTATCCCATTTCTTGGTCCTTTAAGACCACCGTGAGTTCGCCCAAACAAGCCATATAAGGCAAGCGACATTCTTCAACAAAATTTTTCAATTTTTTTTAAACCTACTGCTAGGTGCATTTTACTGTTTCACTAAAAATTCCTTATTTAATAATCTTTCATTAGTCAAACTGTCATATTTGGGAAGAATCGACATCCTGTGATCTCCCCTTGTAAATGATCATAAATAACAGATTCAAGATGTCGGATCTAATATGGCAGACGATATTTTGAAAATTGATCGGATTTGTATGAAACTGGTTACTGGTTTATGGTTTATTATGAAACTGGTTGGGGTAATTTTGAAAATTAATTGGATTTGTTTGAAACTTTTTACTCGGGGATTTTTGAGGTCGTTGATTATAAATCTGATGTGAAATTTTAAACATTCAATACTACAGATGTACAATAAATAACAAATATATTCTGATGCTAATGAAAAGGCTACGACTCTATGAAGCAGCAAAATAATAACAACTTCAAGAAGTTGCAAAAAAACAACAAACAGATAATGCTGCTAAAGAAAGGACAACCCAATGCAGATGCTGTGGAATCCTCCTAGCAAGAATCGATTAAAAACGATTGAAAACAATACAACTTTAATTTCTATCGTTATCAATAGTGTTTTTTAATTGTGTCAAAACGATTAAAAACGATTGACGGGTCAGTCGTCGCCAATCGTTCCCTATCGTTTCTAATCGTTTCCAATCGTCTCTAAATCGTTCTTCACTGAATAATAGGTTACAGTGTCTTAATTATGATGGCAGCATTTTCACACGCGGTAACAATTTAAAACGTTTATTTATTTTCTTGTGTAATAAAGTATTACAAAAATTATATAGTTAGAGAAACAGAAAATAAATAAACATTTTACAAAATTGCTAAGAGTTGGAAGGTTTACCATGACAATTATTTTGCAAATTAAACAATTAAAGTCAATAAAAACTTACCTTTCGCGCTAACTGAAAGTTTGGTATACGCGGATTACCAGTCATATGTTCATATGTAAAAAATTTGTAGTTTATTTGTATTGTTTTTTATTTGTATGTTGGAAAAAAATCTTAAATCCATAAAGGCTTTTTACTGTTATTGTTGTTTATAAAAAATTATTGTATTTTACTAAAGTTATAATGAATTTTTTAATTGTTTAAACAATTTATTGTTACAAAAATGTAACATTTCTAAATAAACTAAAAGAGTAGGAAATTAAAAAAAATCGTCAATTTTTTTTGTTTTTGTTATTCTAAATTAAAAAATTAATTTAAATATTCTGTAAAACAAATAATAACAATTATTAAAATATTGTTTAAACAAATAAATATTATTTACCTTTTACACAAAGCACCTAAAAATATTCAGTTTTATGCGATTAAAGGCAAGGAATAAAAAATGATTTCTTTTTAAAACATCTTTTAAACAAATTATTATTGTTAACTATAGCAACTTTGTTATGAACTTACAAATATGAAGTTTTTAAATTTTGCAATTTATCGATCCTTGTCTAATTGTGGAAAAACAATACAAATTAAATTATTATTTAAACATTTTTTAAACAAATTATTATTGTTAACTACCAATTTTATTCACATTAAATAAATAAATATGCAGTTTTTTCCTCATATTGCAATTTATCAATCTTTTCTAATTGCGGAAAAACAATACAAATTAAATTATTATTTAAACATTTTTTAAACAAACTATTGTTGTTAAATTCTTTGTCCATAATTATATAGAGATCGATAAACTGCAAAATGAAGAATAAACTGCACAGTTGTGGGTTCAATGTGAACAAAGTTGCTAGTTAACAATATTAATTTGTTTAAAAATTGTTAAGATAATAATTCTTTTTTATTCGTTACCCGTATAATCGCATAAAAAGTTTAAAAATCAGGTAATTGCAAAATTAGGAAAAAACTGCATATTTGTAGGTGCTTTCTGTAAAAAGTTGGCAAATAATATTCGTTTATTTAAACAATGTATTAATCATTTTTATTATTCGTTTTATGGAATATTTTATTTAATTTTTTAATTCAGTACTAACAAAACAAATATTTCATTATTAAATTTTTTTCAATTTACTTTTAAGACTTTCAAGTATTTTTCTTAAATTTAAGTTATTATTTTTTTGTTTAAAACATTTTTATGTTTTTATGTTTCATAATAATAGTAACATACAATATTTCTTGATAAACAACAACATTACTAAATACCTTTATGTATTTTGGATATAAATTTGTTCAGTGACTCAAAATGGCGATTCAATTGTTGTAAATTTTTAGGAAATATTTACAACGTTAATATCATTTGGGCATACAGGATGGCCATTGGTAGCGGGAAGGTTAAAAAAAAAAAATTTTTTTGACAAAATATCACCATTTTTACTGTTTTAAAAATTAAAAAATTTAAAAAAAAATGTCTTTTGAGGCCGTTTAAAAAATACGTAACGCTTACAGGGGGAAGGGGGGATATTATTTTTTGTATTAAAGGATAAGGCACGGGAACATTCATGAGAACATTTACATTATGTGTTCCTTAGCGGGAACCTGTGAAGGATCACTGTTCCAAATTTCGTCAAGGGATCGTGTCAGGATCCTCCAAGGAATTATTGCAGGACCTTTGAGGATCCTTAAAGGAACATTTAAGGTTCCGTAAAGCAGGGCCATTTCGAGGGGGGGGGCAAGGGGGCGACCGCCCCGGGCGCCATGATTTTAGGGGCGCTAAATTTGGAACTAGACAATTTTAAAGAAAAAATTATTTTAATTTGGAACATAAAAATATAATATTTGCACAAAATTGAGCATTGTATGTCAGTAGGGGAGAACGGGGCTGCTTGGGCCATTTTTCACTCTTCGTTGTTTAACTTCGTTAATATACAATTTATGAAAACTTTATCGTACAGGAAACCTGCACTGATATTTCAGCTTTCATTTAAAAAAGGAAAAGCCCCGTTATTACTTTTAGTTTTTTTGGGGGAACATTGTTTTTGGAGAAATCCAAAGTGACCCAACCCGTCCCGGCCCGGGGCAGACTGGGTCATGATAAAAATGTTACTGTTTAATTGTTAAAACATTACTTTATATAATAAACTTAGTTTTTAGAGTTATTTTATAATAAAAGAAATTGAAAAATAAATATATTTAAATTGGAGCAGTGAAAGTATAAGATTATAAATTAAAAAAATTGCTCATATTAAAAAAACGTATTTTTTAATTCCTAATTGTTAAAAAGTATTACCATTAGTGTTAATTGACTGAAATAAATTACTGATAGTGAAATTTAATTAAATTAATGTAGTTTATTAATGTAGTATAAGTATATAGTAGATTCCTCATGCATTTGGGCGACCCAACTAACCCCGGTCAAAACGCCCCACTGACCCCGCCTATATTTTTCAAATATTAGATTTTTTTCTATCGATACTGCAAATATAAATTAAAATCACTTCATTGTCCTTTAAAAGGAACTACTCAAAGATCAAAATTTGATAATTAAACTTTTTCTAAAACTTTTACTCAGGAAGCTATAACAAAAAAACCAAGTGGGTAAAAATTTACTTTGGATTATAAAAATTAGTTTTTCTTATATTTACTCCACATAAATGATGATATAATAATTTAACTTGGTACAAACTTGCATCTCACTATGTAAAATATTTTTTGTGTAGAGAGGAATTTATTAGACTAATAGCCTTTGAGTAAAATTGTAGTAGTACATTGTAGTACATTGTAGTATACATTGTAAAATAAAGATTAAAATCATCGAAGTTTTTGATCTGTATCTACAAGAAATATATTTTTAAAAAAATTACGATGAATTTACATTTGTTTAAACAAATTATTGTTGTATTTACTAACTTCCTACACACTAAACCTAGAAAAATGCAGTTTTTTTCCTAAATTTTGCAATTAACCGAACGTTATACACAGTAGCGGCTTTAGGGGGGGGGGCGAACCCAGGCGACCGCCTGGGGCGCAGAGCTGAAGGGGGCACATCCAGGAATGTAGACGTAATATAGAAGAAAATTTTTGTACTGTCCAGGTCAAAAGATAACATTTTTTAAATGTAGCTTAAACTTTGCTAGAGTGTTTTCACTGTTAGTGAAAGTGTAAACACTGAATTTTTTCAAATTTCATAAAATAGTTTTTTAGTTACACAGTTTTAAAATTTTTTTTTTTTAATTTATTATATGTCTAACCAGCTTGCATATTATAGGAGGGGGGGGGGGGGGCGACAAAATTGAACTTCGCCCGGGGCGCAGAAAGTGCTAAAGCCGGCTCTGGTTATACAATGGTGGATCAAGAATACAACTAATGTTATTATCTAAACAACTTATAAACAAATTTTTATTATTATATATAATCTTCCGTAGTTATAAGAAGTTTGGTAAATTGCAAAATTTGAGAAAAACTGCATCTTTCTAAATGTACTGAGTAAAAAAAAGTTTTTAAATAACAATAATTTGTTTAAAACTTGTTTAAATAACAATTTTATTTGTATAATGAAATTGTATAATGTTTAGTTAGTTGCAAAATTACAAAAAAACTGCATCTTTCTAGGCGCACTGAATAAAAATTTGGCAGATAACAATAATAATTTGTTTAAAAAATAATTTCATTTGTTATCTTTAACTGTTATTGTGTAATGTTAAATGATCTGCAAAATTGGAAAAAAAACTGCATCTCTCTAGGAGCACTGAATGAAAAATTGGTAAATAACAATAATAATTTGTTTAAACAACTTTTTATTTATTTTGATAACTATTTTAATTCAATATTTTAAATAATTTAATGATTTAGTACAGAGTAATGCTTAAAACTTTACAAGTTTTTTTAAGTCGGATACTCACACTGTTATTAGCTTTGGAAATGTTATAATTTTGCAATAATAAATAGTTTAAACAATTACAAAATTCATCGTAATAAATAAAATTTCTTTACTAACTAATAGAATTATTTAAATTAAATTTTCTTCTTTAAAATCCTAAAATTCACAACTGTTCCAACTGACCTCGGCTTGTGTATCAACTCACCTCGGTACTAGGTGAGTTGAAACGCGGTAAACTGTTTTAGATTTTGCAATTTTTTTATAGACCCTTATAACTTTTCAACTTTTTTATTTTTTATTTATTTACTACATAAAAACAGCTATCTTAAATTATAAAGTTCATAAAAATAAGACTATCTTTGGCTGAGTTATACGCGATAATGTAAAAATCATTTCAACTCACCTTGGTCTCCCCTACACTTGAGAAATTTTGCCCCATAAACTAAGAAAACGCTATTAAAGCTTCGATTTATAAAAAAAACTTTTAAATAAAATGCATTCTTTAGTTTTACATTAAAAAAAAAAGGAAATTCTAATTTGTATAGACTGCATATTTTCAATCTAGAATATTAGATACTATTTAAAACATGTATCTCTCACAAAAATGTCAAGATATCCCGACTCTAAATTATTTTAATGCAAAATTTACTGCACAACTTTTCGTAGTGTACAGTGTACAGTTTTATCTAAATAAAATAAAATATTTACGTTTTTAATAAGGTGAGTAAATGTAAAAATTTAAAAACAAAATTTTATTCGGATTGGGAAAATAGATGAGGCGGGGGCGCCGATTGAAAGTTTTGCCCCGGGTGAAAATTTTCCTAGACACGGCCCTGCCGTAAAGGTTCATGACACGATCCTTAAAAGTTCCTTTAAAGGAATTTTTAACTGGATTAATCCATGTCTCCTCGATGAATCCATCCGTCCCCGATTTCTTCTCTTTTTTTCAATTGTTTCTTCTGGTGTAAAATTTTAATAGAAATTTGGCTGTAGACAAAAAACAGTAAAAATAATGCATCTCTCCTTGACTTACCCTATTTTAAAATAAAATCACACTCATGGTATTAAACAGAACTAAGAAAAAAGTACATTAAAAATATAGAGCTCACACTGTATATTATTCCATTTCATACATAAGTACTTTTTAAAAAATTTGTTTTTGTTTTTTAATTTAACGTAAATTTTTGACTTTGGAAGAGAAAATTAAAATTATAAATGAATATGAAAATAGAAAATCAAAAAACAAACTTAGTTAAGAATACCATGTTAATCGACCGACAATTTCAACCATAGTAATGATAAAAGGTAAAATCAAAACACGTCTAATTTTGCAAGTAATATTTATTTCACGAAGGAATAATAAGGAGACCGAACTGTAGTGTTCAGCCCTGTAGAAACTGTGCCAAAATTCTGTCTTGGTTCACGTGTTGGAAATTAACTCTGATATGAGTAGGGGAAAGTCGCCTAAGACGGGCTAGCGCCTAAGACGGGCACCTTTTAATATCTTCGAAATAAAGAAACTTATTGAACAATTGTGTATGTAGATATGTAGTCGAGATGTATCTAATTAATTCAGAAGCATTTTTTTGTACATTTTAAAAAAATATAAATAATAAGAGGAAAAAATGTTTTTAGCACTTCAAAAGATGAAATACATACTTGTTTTCAAACTGAGAATTTTCTAAATTAAATGTCATTTGGAATGGAAGTATTGATTTTATCTCAAAGAATATTCTCTAATGTTTGAAAATCTTATATATATTTAATTGATATTTACTTTATATAATTAAAAAACGTAAATATATTAAAAATAAGCCTGTTGTCTAAGACGGGCCCCATGGATTTATTAAATTTTCGATTAAAGCGAAATCTTCTTTACCCTGTGAAGGTACGGTGCTAACAGTGATCATAGCCTATAAATGTAAAGAAAATTTTACAAATACAAATTTTTATGCATTTGCCGCTTTAATGTCTAACCTCAAAAATCACTTTTAATTACTAAAAAGAATATTAAACAAAAGATATTTTTATGCTGTAAAACAGTTAAATTCTGAAATTAAATGTAAAAATATTTAAGATTCTACAGATTTTTCACATAGTTATTATTCTTATGTCATCAAAATCACATTTTATATAATAGTCATATTTGTTGTCTTTTTGTTGTTATTTCACCAAATTTCCTGATATAGGGCTTTAAAAAGGCATATATTTTGCTTAAAATACCTAAAACAATTGTAATTGAAGTATATATATTGTTCAGTAAGTAGATTTAGGGGATTTTAAAAAGGGCCCGTCTTACCCTACCAGGTAGTCTAAGACGGGCTAGTATGAATTTTTTTTTAAACATCAAAATTAATTGTCTTTTAAACAATTATAAAGGTTTTCATCTTATCAATTATTTAGAGGAAATGTTAAAAATAAACATAGATACATTCTCGTTCCCTTTTTAATTCACTAACTAAACAATTTTTTACAAAATATGGATAGGGGCCCGTCTTAGGCGACTTTCCCCTACGCGTGCGCGGCGCACTGTTGCTATCTTTGTTGCTCCCAAAAGTAGAATGAGAGAGAAAATTATTATGGCGGAAATCGAAACGTCAATTGATATTTAAGGTTATGTTTATTAATGTAAACAAGTATTGAAACATCGATATATCGATAGTAATCGCGTACTGCGCATGCGTACTCATATCAGAGTTAATTACAACACGTGAACCAAGACAGAATTTTGGCACGTAAAAATCAGCGAGTGCAGTCTCCTTATTATTCCTTCGTGACTTATATTTTTTAATACAAATTTAACAAAACAAGAGAAAGTACCAGATCAAGAACACTTTTTTAAGGCTAATGATGGATGGTCGTCCAAGTTCATGGTACAGTCTTCGTACTCTTTAACCAACAGGAGAAGAAGCATCCTCTGATACTGTAGGGAGTGAGAAATTTGTCGCAGAGTTCAATGAATATTTTTATACCAATAATTGTGATCTGGACAACGTCTATAATGCTGACAAGACTGGCCTTTAATATAGATACTTGCACAATAAGACCTTAGTTTTGTCAACTTAAGAAGAGGTGTCTGGTAGCTGCCAAGCTACGGTGTTTTAAGAAAAATCAGAAGTTGACTTTGGAGTATAAAAACAAAACGGCGGCAAGGAGGAACACAGAGGTCTATACTTACTGGTTCAGCGAGATTTTTTTGAAAAAAATTTAGGAAATTAAAACCTGATTCAAAGTACAGTAGGGAATACCGGGGTAAATCCGGTCACGGGGTAAATCCGGTTACTAGCGATTTGACGTTATAAACTCAACTTTAGAAGGAGTTATTGGTACTGTGAATAGTACTTATCATTCAACCTATGTTAGCGAACTTTTATTTAGTTTCATAAATTCAACATGAAATCAGAGGTAGTTAAGTGTTTTTTGAGGTGCTAGAAAAAAACCGTTCTTCGGATATGACTAGCACAATTTCCCTTTTAACTCTCTGCCTAATCAAATGACCGTTATCGTCTAAAATTTTCTATTGAGACGCCTGGTGGGGACTGTAAGAAACTCGTTGTAGAGCGCTAGAGTAGGGAGAAGTTAGCGTAGACAGAGAGATAAACACACGTAACAGTTAAAGTTTTTATTTGTTTTATTTATTTGAACATCTTTTACAACACTATAGCTTACAGCTGTTTGTATGTTCGTTATATTTGCGTTATCTAATCGTTTGTGTAAGACGTCCAATAAAACTTTTTTGTTATGGGATTTAAAGTCGCACAGGCATTTCTGCTCATTTCCTGTAAATAATGCAAGCGTTCTATCTCGTCAGCATACAATTTTACCTCTCAGTTTAAGTGACAGTTTAGGTACCGGGCAACGAACGGGCCCCGTTAATTCGGGTACTCGCTGTTCTGGTACTTGGTGGACTAGCTACCTGTGCGGATGATGTAAATTCGGATTCCAAATGGGGGCTAACCATCCTCGTCATCTGTTGACGGCTTGGGTTCTGGGAGGAATAGGACACGCCTACCTTCTCGGTGTCCTGAGTTGGTGTGGAGTGGACTCGACCTAGGGTTGACAGTCGATGGATCTGTTCACAGTGGTTTAAAAATGGAATTTACTGTTCATAATCAACTACAGATTACAATTCTTATCCGATTTTCAATATTTTTTTTTAAATTACTCACAAGAAAATTCGTAAGAGAACTGTGGTTTACGATTTTTTATTTTTTGCTGTTTAATTGTTAAATAAACAAATATACAATGTAAATTGGACATTTTAACACGTTATCAATTTATTTCAGCAGAAAAAGCTAAAATAAATTAGATATCACTCAGAAATGTTACAACTGCACTCATAGAAAAAAAAAAATAAAGTAAATACATACAACAAAACATTATACAATAAATATAAAAGACCTAATAAACAATTGTTTTAAACAAATTATCGTATATGATGCTGTACGAAGCTTATAGGCTTGAAACTTGTTACTCGGGGGTTTTCAGGGTCTCTGATTATGAATCTGATGTCCAATTTTCAAAATTCAAAATGGCGGATTCAATATGGCGAATGAATTCTTAAAAATTGTCAGCATTTGCGTGAAACTTGTTACCCGGGGGTTTTTAGGGTCTCCGATTACGAATCTGATGTCCAGCTTTAGAAATTCGAAACGGCGGATCTAATATGGCGGACGAATTTTTAAAATTGTTAACATCTGCATGAAACTTGTTACTCGGTGGTTTTTGGTGTCTCTGATTACGAATATGATGTCCAATTTTAGAAATTCAGAACGGCGGATCCAATATGGCCGACGATTTTTCAAAAATTAATTAAATTCGGTTGAAAATTGTTCCTCAGAGGTTTCTGGTGTTGCTGATTACAAATTTGAAGTCATGTTTTAAAAAAATTTTAATGGCCTAACCAGTATGAAGACCGCGATTTTCAAACTAACGTAATCGTAATCGTTTTTGATACTATTTGGTGTCTATTACAATAAACTTTTTGTTAAAAGTTGTATTTGTTTGTAGTTTGAAAATCGCGGTCTTCATACTGGTTAGGCCATTAAAATTTTTTTAAAACATGACTTCAAATTTGTAATCAGCAACACCAGAAACCTCTGAGGAACAATTTTCAACCGAATTTAATTAATTTTTGAAAAATCGTCGGCCATATTGGATCCGCCGTTCTGAATTTCTAAAATTGGACATCATATTCGTAATCAGAGACACCAAAAACCACCGAGTAACAAGTTTCATGCAGATGTTAACAATTTTAAAAATTCGTCCGCCATATTAGATCCGCCGTTTCGAATTTCTAAAGCTGGACATCAGATTCGTAATCGGAGACCCTAAAAACCCCCGGGTAACAAGTTTCACGCAAATGCTGACAATTTTTAAGAATTCATTCGCCATATTGAATCCGCCATTTTGAATTTTGAAAATTGGACATCAGATTCATAATCAGAGACCCTGAAAACCCCCGAGTAACAAGTTTCAAGCCTATAAGAGTCGTACAGCATCATATACGATAATTTGTTTAAAACAATTGTTTATTAGGTCTTTTATATTTATTGTATAATGTTTTGTTGTATGTATTTGCATTATTTTTTTTTCTATGAGTGCAGTTAACTATGGAAACGTGGCTGCGGAGATCCAGACCATAATAAAATTAGGGAGTGCTTCCAGGCCTGGGCGATGATAGCCCTTGCCTTGGAGTGCAAAACGAAGAGAAATAATTGTGGAGGGTCACCTCCCGAAACGAAGAAGCAAAAAAAGCTTGCGGAAACTTCTGTTGATAAGATAAAGCTCCGAAGAAGAGTTCAAAAAAGCAGGTGACTAAGACTTTACCTCCTAAAATCGTAGTGGAGGCTGCCAGGCATTCCAAAGAATCGACGGTACTGGTTCGAGTTAGTCAGGGACAGTCGTACGCTTCTGTTCTTGGCAAACTAAGGAAGGAGGTTGATCCTGGCGCTTGCCAGACAAAAGTTGCAGAGCCAGAGGTTGTACAGGGAATAGGAACCATCAGGGCGCCGAGTGACTAGAGTGTAACTCTGGAAATCCGAGACCTTGACGGTCTTACCGAAAAAGAAGTTGTTGTGGCTCTCGAAGAGCTATTGCAGACTCAGAGAAAGAAAAGACAAGTGTCCGTCCTGAGGCCGAACAGGCGTGGATGTAAATTGGCGATCGTGGTCGTAGACCAAGATGAGGCTAAGAAACTGGAAGAAGTTGGTCGAGTAAATGTGGGCTTTTTGAGCTGCCAGGTCCGTAGAAGGTTGATGGTAAACAGGTGCGATTAGTGCCTGGGTTACAGCCACGGAATAGTACATTTCGTAACGAAAGTGAACTGAAGGCGTTTTTAACACGAGCGCAATGTTTTTGCAACGAGGTGAAGGGGGCCGGAAACGAGATGCAAAAACTTGCGCTAGTTTTAAAATGCCGTTCACACAAGTTACGAACGATACTTTTTATAACAAAGTTAAAAAAAAAGTGTGTATAAAACAAAAAGAATTGTAAATATTTAAATAATAGTAAAAACTTACATAGCACTTTTAACAATGGGCATGTATTCCAGAATGAAAAATACTAAGAAACTTTGAATTGTTTCGAGAAGTACGGTGAAGCGTCAAAGGGCGCCAACTCAAAAGATAAAAAATGTCAAAACAATATTTGAGGTTAGATTTTTAGTCTCAAAGATTTCCGAGAAACACGACACGAAAAAATTAAAACTAGATGCCACACCGAACATAACAACTAATAATATTAATTATATTAATTTTATTTATCGCGGAACTTACTTTTACCTCTGCTTTAATCAGCCGAAAATATGTAACTGATGTAAACAAACAGACGTATGACTGGTATGGCTCGCGGCGTCGCGTCCGCGCAGTACTGCAGTAGACTAAAATATTGTTGGTAACAGTGAGCAGATTCCCACAATATCACTACTGCTAACGTTGTAAATTGTCAAATTTACTGTATTTGTTAAAAACATCGATTCAGTTATCCTTTCTGTGTTACATTATTTTCCTTATTCGTACTCTCAGGCCAAAAAGCGTTACATTATTTTTCTTATTCGCACTCTAAAGCCCGTTTTACACTCCGTTCAGCGTTCAGCAAAGGTTAGTTTTTTACCTATCGCCAGAGGTGCAATCTACGTCGTTTTCAGAACTGAATTATAAAAAAGCGGAATGCAAGGGTCTCGACAGATCTTCTGCATGTTATAAGTGCGGAGGATCTGTCCATACCCTAGCGGAATGCCAGAATGAGGCTCCTTGCTTTCTATGTGCGGCCGAGCCCGGCACAGAGACAGACACGTCACATGTGTCAGGTTCAGGGAAATGTGCTGTTTTAGGAGAATCCTAGAACAGGTGAAGAAAGAAGAGGCCCTAAGGCGAGACCGCTCAAAGGTCACCTAGGTCGCGGAAAACGCAGATAGTGGAAGTCAATTCCGCTTGAAGCGTTTTTTGAGCGAATTGACGGTTTATCGGGGCCTTTGATTTAAAATTTGAGGTTCAAATGCCTCCATAGCCGTCAATGACAGTAGGTCCCGAGGATTGAAAGAAGTCGCTTAGGCAACATTGTCGGGATATAAGACCACCTACGATGGCGATACGCCAGTGGAACGGGCTAGTCGGGATGGTCTTGAGGTCCCCATCAAGGGTGTCGCGTTTTTAGCGGATCGGCAGAACAGCGCCTCCCTCGAATAACCCTGTAGTGCGGGCTGCAGGGTACCTGGTAGCAGGTTTTCACATCCTACGCAAAAAAAATCCGATACATTAGCCGTGATTGTTAGTGACACATTTTTCCCACTATCGCGTACTTTTGTTACAAACTGTACTGTTCCCTTGTCTCAAAGTTTAGAAGTTGCACTGTTTGCAAGACTTAACACACCTTGATGTGAGTCACAAATGTTAGAAAAACTTTCTGAATTGTTGCACAAATGTCTCATCGTACCACTATCAAGGCACCATTTTGGACTCAACTCGATTGGCGATGCAAACATGCATTATCAATGCCAATTTTTAAACTCCAGGTGCTACTCTTTCGCGTTTTACACTATCACCACTTACGTTATCCTAAAAGACAGCCGTTATTAGGAAAGCCTGCTATTGCAGCTTCCACATACCATAATTGTTCTTATCTAAAATTTCGATTCTCGCAGCCATTAAGCCACTCATTTTGAATGAGTCTTTAATGTATAACTCTCGCGGTAATACTAGTGTTTCAGAATATTAATCACGTACCTCTAGACCCATAACCTATCAAAGGTAAAAAGAAAAAGGAGTGAGCAGAAAAGTATTCCAAAAAGAATAATTAGTTGAGAACAAAAGAAACGTTTATTGAGAGATATGTATTACGTGATAAGTACTAGAAACACTTGAGTCTATCAAAGTCAAATAAACGAAGTTTTGCGCACGCGCAGTATCATAATATTTGAACTTTAACTCGCGCTAATAAAACATGGTTAAACATGGTTAATTTTTAATGTTCAGATAAATTATTTTTAAGTTCTCTCAAATTTAGTATTTATAAGATTATTTTTGTACTTAGATTCTTAAGTGAGAATAGGTCAGTGGTTTTGGTAAATGTTAAGGTAGGATAGAAATTGTTCTTAATTATTTAAACAATTTGCTTATAAACTTCTACTTTTTATGATGTTGCAAAGTGTTTCATGTAACAATTAAATTTAATAAAGTCAAGGAAGAAACAAATAGATGTCAAACGGACACAAAGTTACCGGTTCCAGTACGACAGCACGTGAAGGACCTTCGCACTTGCGCCGTTCTCGTAGCTTTCTCCTGCCTTGACCAAGAAGACGTCAACACTAGTCAATACCGTTACCACTTTCTAAAATATAGCCCGTTCATGGTTCCTTCCTGGAAAGTATTCAGAAAATTAGTCACTCTTCTCGATAATGGATTATATATTACGTCAAGTGTCTTGTAGGATTGGAGATTGACACTAGAATAAATGACTGAAGGAAAACTTCCTTACCTTTTCTCTCACAGGGTAGAGGCACATGGTGTTCATGCCCGAGCTCATTACATCTAATGTCTGGCCGTGATTCCTATCTCATGATTTAAGGAAATCTGAATAAAAAGAGTCAACTTCCGAAGGAGTATTGGAGGTGGACAACAATGGATGCCAAGGAACATGGGACGGGAAAAAGAAAGCTAAAAACAGTAAAAGCAGAATTCAAAAGGCCTTTAGTGTCTCTGTAAACTATACTCCTGAGCTAGGAGCTAGACCACGTAATTTGCGGTGGCCATCGGCAGGGAAAGTAGGCGATGCAATGTGCAAGGAAAAAGATTTTCTTCTTATTGTCTGCGCTGTTACATTTCTTACATATTTGTTAAGATACTGATTGCATATTTGTTCTAGTTTGACCTGCAAGTGACAGAGAGAGATACTGAGCATAATTTTTTTTTGGTCAGAGTTTTGCTTTATTTGCTCGTTTTTAAGAATTATTTAATCCTATTTCATTCTGGATCGGAAATGTTTTTTTCAATTGTTTCAATTGTAGTAAAATGTTAAATTAATTAAAAATCAATTTGAGAGTGCAATTTCTTGGAACCACAAACCTCTATTCTCTTCATCACGTGATCTTGATCTATCAGCAATCTAATCAATGTATCTCATTCTTATTTAACTTCGATTTTACCTAAGTTTAGAAAATTATCATTTTTTGTACATTGAAAACATATAGAGTTTAACTAAACCCGAAATTTAAGAGATAACATAATTTACTCTCTTCGGGTTGTCCTACAGACAACTCAAAAAAGTGTTAAGATTAACCTCTACATAGATTTCAATTAACACAATTAATTAAAATCTGATGGAGAATTAAAAAGGTGTCCTCAAGAAAAAATAAATAAAAAATCTCAAAAAACATGTAAACAAGATTTAATCGAAATCTTCAACTCTTAATCTTCTAAAAATGTTATGAAAATATTCGAAAAAACCGATTGTCAAACTTTCTGTGAAATCTTAGTTCTAAGAAAACTTTCATATTTGAATTTTAAAGTCAAGTACATATTAAATCTTTTTAAATTTTATAAATTTAATAAAATAAATTGGAAAACTAAAATTAGGGCCTTTTCACGTCAGAACTATCAGAGTTGTCAAAAAGTTCATCGATTTTCTTGAAACTGCGTGGTATTATACTGCTATATGAGAAACTTTTTCTCTTCAAATGATTTTTAAAAAAATTCAAAATTTTAGAAGATACGCCATTTTGAATATCAACATTAATTCAACAAAATTGTTAATATCTCAAAATATTATAAAGATATTTTGATGAAACTTACACATGTTTTAGATAAAAATATGTACTTTTAAATGAAAATAAAGTCAATGACAAAAAAATGTTTTCATGTAAAAAAATTAAAAACTAATTTTTAATTCAATTTTTTATTTACTTACTTCTCTCTGACAGAAATTTTATTAATATTTTTAAATTCCTTATGAATTTACCTTCAATTTAAAAAAAAATTGATGGAGACTTTATTAGGTCCCGAGGTATTAGACGTTTTGTACAACTGCGCGTAGTTGCAGCAGCCGTGGCAATGCCAGGCAATGCGACGCGACAGCGTAGAAGCTTAGCAGTGCAGCGCGCCACGCCGCGTTTTGCTGTCGCAACTACGCGCGGTAGTAAAAAAAGTCTAATATCTCGGGACCTAATAAAGTCTCCATCAATTTTGTTTTTCTAAATTAAAGGTAAATTCATAAGGAATTTAAAAATATTAATAAAATTTCTGTCAAAGAGGAGAAAGTAAATAAAAAATTGAATTAAAAATCGTTTTTTAATTTTTTTACATTAAAAATTTTTTTTTTATTGACTTTATTTTCATTTAAAAGTACATATTTTTAACTAAAACATATGTAAGTTTCATAAAAATATCTTTATAATATTTTGAGATGTTAACAATTTTGTTGAATTAATGTTGATATTCAAAATGGCGTGTCTTCTAGAATTTTTAATTTTTTTAAAAATCATTTGGAGGGAAAAAGTTTCTCATATAGCAGGATAATACCACGACGTTTCAAGAAAATCGATGAACCCTTTGACAACTCTGATAGTTCTGACATGAAAAGGCCCATTAGAGAAATGTAAGTGAAGTGCGGAAATTCAAAATTGCAGTGGTATACAATAGAAATACAATAAAAACAATTATAAAACAGTCTAACGTTAGTAAAAGCTTAGGATACTTTTTATTCCAAAAGCACAAACGAGGCGATTTTAAATGCCTGCAGGTAGAGTCTCAATGTGTTCACTTGTTTGACCGCATGAAATTGGCATTCTTTTTGTCCTTGGGGCGAAAAAAATACATGGGTCAGCTGTTCATTTTTTCCCTAGGGAAAAAATTAACGCCATTTTTACACAGTCGAACAAATGAATGCGTTTTGACCCTGTCTACAGGCAGCTAATAGCGTCATGTTTGTGTCTACAGGATATCATTTTAATTTTTATACTCTAAACTAATCAAAAATACACAGGAACAATTCAATATTCACATTTTCTTTTTGGTTAGATTAGTAAGTTAAATCAATATTAATATAAATAAATAAATATGATACATTTTACATTTAAAAGTAAGTACAAAAATTAATTGGATTTCTTCTCAAGTAGAAATGAAACCAAAATCCATCCATGGCCCATGTATGGTATTTCCTAACGTTCATATTCTATCCTAACAAGCATTTCATGTGATTTAGGTATCAAATTAACATCTTTTCCAAGAATTTTTTTTATGAAATTGAAATTTTATATCCTTCCTAAAGTATTACGAGGATGTCGTCATCCTAATATATAACTACAATGCTCTAGGTGTTGAATCAACATCTTCTGCAAGGAAATTTTAAGAAGACTAAGAGTTTACATCCTTTTTTGGATTTTTATCAGAATGTCGTCATCCTGACAAATTATTTTATTAATCTAGGCAATAAGAAAGTAATTTCTTCTTGGAATACTAGATGAAAATTAAAATATATATATGATTTATCATATACAAAAGGTTACCGCTATCCTAACATATCATTCAAGTGATCTAGGTGTAAAGTCAAAATCTTTTTCTAGGTGTTTTGTAGGAAACCTAATTCATATTTTCTTTAAACCATTTTTTGCAGATATGACGCTCTCCTGACACAAAGTGTAATAATCTATGTAATGACTGTTAAAAGTGTCCTTTTTGCTATTTGTTAAATAAAATTATGATTTTTTGATTTCTGATAAGGGTCAATTAAATTAATAATAACATTTTTTTCGAATTAAGGGGAGATTCCATTGATTTTAACCTTTTTTTCAAAGTTTTTTTTTATAGTAAAAAAAATATTTATTACATAAATTTTTTTACAATAAAATACAACTCTTAAAGTAATTAAAAACATTTTTTTTTTAATGGAGTCTTAGAAAATGGCTGCCGAAAGTGGTCCTCTCTAAAAGTTGTATATACTTTTTCTCTGCAACGGTTAATGTGTAATAATATTTCGGTTATCGTGTAAACTAGGATAAAAAATATTTATTGAAAAATAACCGAATGACAGACTTTTGAATTTTTTAACCATAATTTTGAAACTTAAATTGTTAAGAACTTTCTTAAATATTAATGGATCTTAAAATCCTAGTTTACATGAGAACTACACATTCAAGGAGCATACTGTCCAAATTTCAAGTTATTTCGTTGAATAGTGTCAAAATAAGATTGTAAACAAGTTGTAGATATGCAGTTTTGAAAAAAATGCGTTTAAAGTTTGAAAGACCAAATGTACAAAAATTTAAACTTAAAGTTCGGCAATATTTGTAAATAGTAAAGCACAATAAGAAAAATTTATATTATACCGGACTCTCTTTATATGAAGGTTCAAAATATGACATTCTGCGAATAAGATGAAGGGGGAATAAGAGTTGAGCGTCGAGCAAGTAGGGACCAAGACGTAAGAGGAGTAGCAAAGGACAATGCGTTTCGAGCGTTTGTTTACAATTCGCTATATGAAAGACCCAGGCCGAAGAGTTGCATATACAGAGAGTCAGGTGTAATAGTTATAAACATATAACCCTTCTAATGTAACAATATACATTTCTTATAGTTTAATAACTGCTCTTTCAAGCGGTGCACCAGAAAAACTGGGAATTTAAAAATTAACATACTACAGTTAGTTAATTAATAAAAAATACAAATTTTCGAGGTTTTTTTTTACTTCAGATTATATTTCCCGCCTTTTTAGATAATTAACTAACCAAAAATGGACAAAAAACAATTTCGATTTTTTGAAAAAAAACCACTGTAATCTCCCCTTAACACTCAAATTTGTTCCTTAACACAACATCAAAGAATGTGAAATCTGAAATAAATTGAAAGATGGAGATTCGTAGGCATTAAGTTGTTAAATAGAGGGTTATATTGAAGTGTTATGTTAATTTTTTTTTTATTTTTAAGTTGTATTACAAATTTATATAAAAATATGGTTAAAAAACTATTATATATTTATTTATTTAATTAATTATTACTATTATGTATTTATTCATTTATTAAATTATACAGTTGTCTTAGGGACTCTGCCCTTACAAAAGTGAGTTTCGGTTTTGAAGAAAACATTCAAACTAATCCATAAAACAGCACCGTAAGTTAAGGTGCTCGTGACATGACTCTTATATAATTTTTGAATCGTGTACCAATCCCCTATTTTAGTCTGGTAAATTAACACTACCAAGTAACACTACCCAAGTGTCATACGCCGATTTTTTTGCAACTTGGTATACTACTAAAACCTCGAAAAACATTTGACATGCATATGTTTATATCGGCCCGTTTTGTGTTTTAAGGGTAGAAAACACCCTTTTAATTTTTAAGGGATGAAATCAGTATCTCAGAAAAAACTCGTTAGATTTCGATGAAACTTGTTACTCGGGGGTTTTCGAGGTCGCTGATTACAAATATGAAGTCAGATTTTCAAAATTCAAAATGACGGATTCCATATGGCGGCCATTAAAATTAAAAATCAATCAAATTTGAATGAAAATTGTCTCTTGGGGGTTTTCGGGGTCGCTGAATACGAATATGAAGGGAAATTTTCAAAATTCAAAATGGCGGATTCAATATGGCGGCCATTAAAATTAAAAATCAATCAAATTTGATTGAAAATTGTCTCTTGGGGGTTTTCGGGGTCGCTGAATACGAATATGAAGTCAAATTTTCAAAATTCAAAATGGCGGATTCAATAAATTTAAAAAAAAAAAAAAATTTTTAAAATTTAAAAAAAATTTTAAAAAAATCATTTTTAGGGGTCGCGCTGGTCCATTTTTCAGTAAAACACGGATTTTTTAAATTTTACGACTCTAGCTTAATTAAAACTAATGTAAATAAAAATTTCTCTTCTTTTAAAATTATCTTCCTGTTACTGGAGAAAGTTTACTGTGTTTAAGGCGAAGAAAAAAAATTTTTTCTGATCATATTTGACCTTAGAAATAGTGAATTTCGATTTTTGTCGTAAATTTGGCCCCAAAATGTAAACTAAAAATTTTTTTGAACTACAAAAATTGATGGAATTTTGTTGTGCGATAAGAAATGTGTTAGAAAAAGTAGTTGAGAATTAATTTATAAACTTTTAACAGTTGTTACTCAACCAAAAGTGTTAAAATTGTAAATAAAACCAATCTAGCAGCTATGGAACATAGTCAATAATTTTTTTAATTGCAATAATGAAAGTAGAACTTAAAATATACTATAAAAATACATATATAAGACATGTACAACTTACCGTATATTTTTTTTTAGATCTTTTGGGGAGGTGGGGTCAAGATGGGTTACCTGCCTTAGGTAAGACACTAATTAACCAATCATGATAATTTTTTTCACAATATAGCACTGTCACAATAGTTTTTGATTGACCAACTGACTGCTTGATGAAACCGAGTTTTTTTTATTTTTTCTTACATGAAAAAAACTGTTTTTAACGATTTTCTTGTCGTTTTTACATTTTATTAGGGTTCTGTACCGTAAAACGGAACCCTATTAAAATCACTATGTGTGTCCGTTTTCGCACCCCCTCTAATTTCTAAACTATAAGAACTAGATACTTCCAATTTGGTACACATATGTGACTGTCCATGAGAAAACGTGCCTTAGCTCCAAAAAATATATTTTGATTTTTTAATGCCAACCAACAGATGATTATTTGCTCTTTCATTTCCAAAAATAAAAAATTGTTGTTTTAAAGAAATTTTGGTGTAATTAAGCAAGAAGCGTAGGCACGTTACATTGACTTCCAATGCATTGCAGAAACTTTAAACGCTCACCCTGTAAAGTTGACGTTTGGGAGCTAAGGCACGTTTTCTCATGGACAGTCACATATGTGTACCAAATTGGAAGTATCTAGTTCTTATAGTTAAGAAGTTAGAGGGGGTGCGAAAACGGACACACATAGTGATTTTAATAGGGTTCCGTTTTACGGTACGGAACCCTAATAAAATGCAAAAATGACAAGAAAATCGTTAAAAACAGTTTTTTTCATGTAAGAAAAAATAAAAAAACTCGGTTTCATCAAGCAGTCACTTGGTCAATCAAAAACTATTGTGACAGTGCTATGTTGTGAAAAAAATGATCATGATTGGTTAATTAGTGTCTTACCTAAGGCAGGTACCCCATCTTGACCCCACCTCCCCAAAAGATCTAAAAAAAATTGTACGGTAAGTTGTACATGTCTTATATATGTATTTTAATAGTATATTTTAAGTTCTACTTTCATTATTGCAATTAAAAAAATTATTGACTATGTTCCATAGCTGCTAGATTGGTTTTATTTACAATTTTAACACTTTTGGTTGAGTAACATCTGTTAAAAGTTTATAAATTAATTCTCAACTACTTTTTCTAACACATTTCTTATCGCACAACAAAATTCCATCAATTTTTGTAGTTCAAAAAAATTTTTAGTTTACATTTTGGGTCCAAATTTACGACAAAAATCGAAATTCACTATTTCTAAAGTCAAATATGATCAGAAAAAATTTTTTTTCTTCGCCTTAAACACAGTAAACTTTCTCCAGTAACAGAAAGATAATTTTACAAGAAGAGAAATTTTCATTTACATTAGTTTTAATTAAGCTAGAGTCGTAAAATTGAAAAAATCCGTGTTTTCATGAAAAATAGACCAGCGCGACCCCTAAAAATGATTTTTTTTAAATAAAAAAAAATACGTGTCTCATTTTTTTCCCTTAGGAACAATATTTTGAAGTAGCATTATAGAAAATTAAAAGTCGTGTTTTTTTTGGGCACCCTAATGGTCATCTCTTAAAATATTTTTCTAAATCTTAATTTTTACTTAAAATCTGTACAATAATGTGGCAAATTTTCGCCAGTAATGGCTAAGAAGTGCTGGATGCACATTGATTGGATGCACCATGCACATCTTACAATTGCAATATTTGTACAAAAATTGCAGCCTGGCTCACAATTTTTCAAACAAAAATCTGCGGGAGTTTCGCACTTTTCTGGCATTTCCGTAATGTAACCACTCTTCCACCAAGCGTACCTGAATAATTTTCTGAATCTTGGTGATGAAAATTGATTGTGAATAAGAGACTGAATTTTGAGGATGTTATTTCTTAAGTGTAAATTCACGTCATAATTGTAAAGAATGATTAAATCCGAAAATTGTCTCAAAAAATTCTTCCATGGCCTGAAAGTGTAAACATCCAGAAGTTGGATTAAGCCAGTGGTTCCCGCAGGAATTGTAAAGATTTTTACATCTTTATTGGCTTTATCAATGGCGTCAAACTTTCTTTCAGTTTGTCCAGTCCAAGAGTCCAAACTTAGAACAGATTTTTCACCCGCGTTTGGCAAGAAACATTCTTTAAACCATTGAATAGCAAGATCTGAAGTCAGTTTTCCCGATTTCGACGCTAATGCAAGGATGTTACTTGCTTTATATAAAGTTTTTTCTACAATCGGTCCAAATTTACCATTTGCTTCTTGCAACACTATCAACAATGGAGACTTTAACTCTCCATCGGCCGAAATGATTGCTTTTGAATTTTGAAAATTTCACTTCATATACGTATTCAGCGACCCCGAAAACCCCCAAGAGACAATTTTCATTCAAATTTGATTGATTTTTAATTTTAATGGCCGCCATATTGAATCCGACATTTTGAATTTTGAAAATCTGACTTCATATTCGTAATCAGCGACCCCGAAAACCCCCGAGTAACAAGTTTCATCGAAATCTAACGAGTTTTTTCTGAGATACTGATTTCATCCCTTAAAAATTAAATGGGTGTTTTCTACCCTTAAAACACAAAACGGGCCGATATAAACATATGCATGTCAAATGTTTTTCGAGGTTTTAGTAGTATACCAAGTTGCAAAAAAATCGGCGTATGACACTTGGGTAGTGTTACTGTAAGTGTAGTGCCAGATGCCACCTTCGCAGAGCCTATAAATTAACTAATGAAATTAGTCTATAGTTATTAGCATCCTCTGTGCTACCATGGACGTTCCCACGTTGAGGCAGGGGGGGAGCCGCTGCCCCTCCCTAGAAAAACAGTTTATATGAGAGAGAAAGAGATAACAATATATTGTTGTCTCTCTCACTCACACATAAACCCTCCAACAAGAAACTTTTCTGGGTTCGCCCCTATGTGCTACCCTTATTTTTATATAACGGCAACAACTTGAGTTTGCTCAAGTCATCCGAAGTGGCTTCCGAGTGCAACACGTCTCTCCAGATACTGCATCCATGTTACAGGAAGATTTTTATTGAAACCGTAGCCAATCTCATCACTACCAGCAACCATTTTGATTTCACATTTTGAAAGTGCCTGTCTAATAAGCTGTGACAGGGTTAGACTGTGCACTGCCGAGAGTAATACAATCCATATATCCCCGGAAGAGTTTATTCGATAAGTGCACATACCATTCATGAGCGGATAAGTGATTCGACGGGAGGTGACGGGGGCGAAATTTATTAACTATGTTCCAAAAATTGCTTGAATCTTTTACTGATTCTAACTGTTTAATTAACTCTCCAAAATAATTTGTTTTTTCCTTAACAATGTATTAAAATATAGTTTTTTTGACAGTATATAATTTTTTTTTGTTTATTTCTGTGAAACTATTTTCCCTGGTTAGACAATGTCATTTTTTTAGTTCCGAGCTCTCGCCGTCGAATCACGATCTATTACTTTTTTTATTAAAAGAGTTTATTCTCTTTTTTATCCATGATTCTCTGCAGTTATACTTATTGCGCTAATTATAACCTGATAAAATTCATTTGCATTAGCTTCCACGGTTGGGGTTACAATGTCATTATTTTTGTCGAACTCGAATAAGTACCTTGAGGCTGTGGAAGAGAGGGTACAATTATAACTGCCACTGGGAAATGGTCTGACTTTGACAAAATATTACAAACCGAAAAATCGTCACATATAGAAATATCCGTATATGAACACCAGACGAGATGGATATCGCTTTGTCCTATGCCCCCAACAAAAGTAAAATTTGCGGGATTATCACTCACCGATCTTCCATTAAGCACAATAAATTCGTTGTCTTTTATAATTTCAGTTAGCTTTTTTCTCGTATTATCTACATAATCTAAAGAATTTCGCTTAGGAGAAAAGTTAACATAAGAAAGATCGGCGTGTATAGTATTCAGATTGCCAATGTGACAATTGAAATCGCCCCCACAATAAATGGAAGGTCAGAAAATTGTTCTCGCAAGTCGATTAATAAAATATTAAAATCGTATAAAATGCGATTGAAGTCAAGAGTTGGAGAAAAATATACTCCAGCTAAAATAAAGACCATTGAGGGCCTCTGAACTTTACATAACAAATATAACTCCGTTGAGCAAACAATTTCCATAGCATAAATGTTATCGTTAAAGGCAATTGCAAGACCTCCAGATGCTCTACCAAATTCAGAGGATTTTGAGGCCGGAACTGTTGGAACCTTCAAATAAGGAAAATCTGTCTTAGAAATACAAAAATCAACCAGCCAAGTTTCACGCAAACAAATTATATCAAAATGACAAATATCTTCTCTAAACTGTCAAAATTATTAAAGCCTCTCATAATCCAGAAAACAATTTTAGGCAACAAGTTATTTCTTGACTTACAAAAATTATTAAAATGCATTTGCGTTGGTGACCTAACAACTGAGGACAGGCGAACGTTTATTTTGATGTTGCTCGAGTTTGACGCTTGCTCTTTTAATATATGATAATACAAATGATCATTTACTCAATTAATTATTTCAATTTCTAAAGCTTGTTTATAAATCTGTGTTTATACTCGTCATCGAATATACTTATTCTTCTATTTGCCGAGAGCACCTTAGGCAATTAACTTAATGACTAGGCAATAAGCTAATTGCCTAAGAAATGAATCCAGGCAAATAATTTTCAAGGGAAAATCAGTGTCGACCAGACGGTTGTTTGTACACTACGTATACTTCTTGTATCTTACTGTTGTACTGAGTTTTAAATCTACAATATTAAGTTGAATTATTTGATTCAATTTATTTGTTCGTTAATACACTATGAGCTATACGCTTTAATTTATTGATTTATTTATTTATAAATACTAAATACTAGGACTATTATGCCCTCCAAGGAACCAATAATTTGTACACAGGTTTCATAAAAATAATGCTTTTTAACATCTGTGGTCAAACCTTCTCTTGAATGAAAAAAAAAATAAATTTCCCTATACAGAAAAAAAACACTTTCCACGGTGCTCTGGAGCGAATTTAAATAAAGTTTGTAGGTAAATAAAATTTTCAAGTGGATTCTGTTTCTAGATGATATTAGAAAGAAAGTAAACGTAAAATGAAAAAATCCACTTAGCGCTTTTTTTTGGCAGTGAAAATAAGATTTTTTGCTTCATTTACATACTTTGATCTATAGCTTCTTTTGAGAAATAATATTATCACTCTAGCAATGCATTTTAAGACAAAAGTTTCCAATATATTTTGCAAGTAGTAAATGTCAGCTATCAAAAGAAAGTTTGTTTGTGGTACTAAAATTATGTTTTTCTGGAAATTTAGAATTTAAATCATAAAATTTGCAAAAGTTTTTATCATTTTTCGACTTTTAGGACCAATTTAGTCAAGAAAATGGACTTCCGTTTCCGGTACCACAGAGTAGTGCACGTGTTTGTGAAGGGTAAATTGTTTTTTGGAAAATTGGTTATTATTAGTTAAGGGTGGGTAGTGGTGTGAGTGAAAAGTGATGTGCAAAGTAAGGTGGATAGTTGAAAAAGAATGTAAGTAGAAAATAGTGGGAATGTGAAAAATAAAAAAGGTAAAAGGAAAGCGTGAATTGTGAGGTTAGGTGAAAAGAGTGGGGTGGGGTGTGGGTGCGAGATATAGAGTGAATGACGAGGAGAGCGAATAAAGTGTAGGTAAGGTAGAGGTCTAGAATGGCGAAAGTTGACTCAAGTAATATACGCGGGAAAATGTCGGAGATACGAAATATAATAGGCGAAATAGGGAAGAGAAAGGACGGGAAAATTATGAATAGTCAGGACTGTATCGACTTACTCAAGTTGTTGGTAAAAAGGTTCGATTAAGATAAGGGAAAAGAAAGGAAGTAGAGAGAAGAATGGAGAAGTAAGGGATGATAATTTGGAAAGGAAAATGAAGGAGTTAGCGAGTCAGGTTGAGTTGCTCGAGAGGGAAAGAAGAAAGCGGAACATCGTGATTAGAGGTTAGGAAGTAGGGGGTATATAGTTGGAAGATGAGGAGGACAAATATGAAGTCATGAAATTAAGAGGAAGGTTGAGAGGGAGTGGGAAGAGGATAGATGAAGATATAGCATGGAGAGAGAGAAGGATAAGGTGGTTCTTGGAAGAGAAAGAGTGGGCAGAAAGAAGGAAAGGGGTGAGGTAAGGATGGGGAGAGATTGTGTCTGGTTGGATGGAATAAGATAAAAAGTGAGGAAAGAGACAGGAGAGGTTATAAAAGTATGATTGTGTGTAGGTATGGAGTGCATGTAAAAGGGTGTCCGATAAAAAGGATAAAGCCAGATTTGTCAAAAGGAACGGGAAATGGAAGCCCAAGCACATGGCACATGGCAAATAATAGGTTAAAATAAGTTGATATGGCGTTTAGATTGTAAATAGGTAGAGGAGAGTGGTACCATACCGACCCCTCGTACCATCCCGACCCCCTCTGTTTCTCAGTGATCGTGTTACTAGACAAATCGTGAATACCATAAAAACAACACTTTAATAACTCTGACATTTTGACCATAGGTAAGAATCTCTTTTTTTTTTTTTTTAGTTATTATACACTCGCTTTTATCGACCTCACAGGCCCAATGTGTCTCTTCCGTAGGGAGTTCCTAGAATCCAGTACTTTGAAATATATTTTCTCTTAAGTGTTTTTGCGTCTACAGAACGGCTTGAAATTAGGAGTACTCGCATTTGCCTGGACCACCCGGTATATTGTGTTTGCTCGCCAGTGGAGAGGGAAAACTGTAGAAAAACCTTTCAATAGTACAACCGGTTTATCGACAGTCGAGTGCTAGTGAACTGCACAGGTCGATTACCGACAGTGTATATCATTATACCTCGAAGTCTTTACCTTCCACTGAAGTTATCTTACAGCCGGAAAAAATCCCAGGCTCACCGGGGCGCGAACCAAGCAAGATTGACTTGGCGCGACCGTAGAGTCCAGGACCTTAACCAACTGAGCTAACTCCATGGTAGGTAAGAATCTCTTGGTCCAATTGTATCTCGGAATTTTACGTAAAAATAGTTTTTTGCAATAATATTTTTTGTTTTTGAACTTTCTTGAATTTAAGTTGAAACTGTTGAATTGAGTTCAGGAAAATTTAAATATCAGTTTTTTTGGTTGCTTATAGCTTCATCTTTAATACACAATATTCAAATTCAAACGCTTTCATTGAATGTTCGAAACCGACCCCCCCCCCTTTTCTTGCATTGTAATTGTAACTAAATTGTTTGTAATTACCAGATAATACCTACAAATGTATTTTAATAAAATAACAATAATTAAGCTAAGATAATATAGCTTGTAATTAAGATCAGACTAAAAACACTCATTTTTTATTGTAATGATAATTCTTTTACTCTTATTCTGAAAAAGGCCTTAAATAATGTATTTAAATAAAGTAAAAGTAATTCAAGTCTATTCTAGTTTGTTGTTTTTTAATTCAAATTACAATACAAGTTCAAAATTTTGTTTGTTTTCGCTATTTCCTGCAATAAAAATAGAGGGTCGGTTTCAGACCATCCTTTTTGAGATTTTTGATTTTCTCTCTGTATCTCCCACTTAATGAGATCCAGAGCCTCGGCAACCAGTGGAAACATGGAAAAATGATTCCTTTACTGAAAAAAAATTTGACCTCAGCAATGAAGCAAGGTTTTGGCACCTTTTTGGCTTTTGCCTTTTAGGGGTTCGATTTGGGTCCACCCCACAGTGGTTTAAAATTAGAAATTGATGTTCAAATCAACTTTTAGAGAGAACGGCTGCATGGATTTTCAATTTTTTTTTTTTTTTTGAAAAATTCATAAATAAATTCTTAAGAGATCTGTGAGAGTAGATTTTTGTTTTTTGTTTTATTTGTTTTTTAATGTTAATGCAAACAGCTGAAAATATGTCAACTTTTTCGTTTTCTTTTTTTATTTTCTACAAAAAATTTTTGTAATGCCTGCCAATACCTTGATTTCATAGAAGTAACGAAATAGAATAAACAAAAATTTTGAAAGCGCTAATTTAATTGTTATTGACCCCCTATTACCTCCTAAGAAGGGGTAGGAATTTCAAATTTTACGAAAAGTTGAGTTCGGTGTCTATTCCTATATTTTTTGGGCCGCTGAAACCGAAAAAGACCATTAAAAACAAATTTCACCCCTTCTTCACCCCCTATTACCCTCGACAGGGGGTTGATATTTCAAATTTCGAAAAAAAATCGAATAGGGTGTTTTTTCCTAAGGTTTTTGGGGCGTTAAACCCGAGAAAGACCACCAAAAACAAATTCCCCCTTCTTCACCCCCTATTACCCCCTAAGAGGGGGTAGGAATTTCAAATTTTACGAAAAGTCGAGTTCGGTGTCTGTTCCTATGTTTTTTGGAGCGCTGAAACCGAAAAAGACCCCCAAAAACAAATTTCACCCCTTCTTCACTCCCTATTACCCCCTAACAGGGTGTTGATATTTCAAATTTCGAAAAAAAATTGAATAGGGTGTTTTTTTCTAAGGTTTTTAGGGTGCTAAACCCGAGAAAGACCACCAAAAACAAATTCTGACCTCCTTCACCCCCTATTACCCCCTGGGAGGGGGTTGGAATTTCGAATTACACCAAAAGTCGAGTTCGGTGTCTATTCCTATGTTTTTTGTGTCGCTGAAACTCAAAAGGCACCCTAAAACAAATTTCTCACCTTCTTCACCCCCTAATACCCCTTAACAGGAGGTTGATATTTAAAATTTCGAAAAAAAAATCTAATAGAGTGTCTATTCTTAAGGTTTTTTGGGCGATAAAACCGAGAAAGACCACCAAAAACAAATCCCCCCCTTCACCTGCTATTACCCCTAAGAGGGGTTGGAATTTCGAATTTCAAGACAAGTTGAATTTTGTGTCTATTCCTATACTTTATGGGCCTCTGCAACCGAAACAGACCCCCAAAAATAAATTTCTTCACCCTTCACCCCCTATTACCCCTGGGACGGGGTGTCTTTTCCTATGTTTTTTGGGACACTTAACCGAAAAAACAACCAAGAAAAATTCCTCTTTTCTTTACCATGTTTTACACCCTGGCAGTAAATTCAATTTTTAATTTTACAAAAGTAGAGTACGGTGTCTATTTTATTATGAAATTCGAAATTTCAACCTCCTCCCATGGGGTAATAGGTTGTGAAAGATGGGAGAAATTTGTTTTTGGGGGTGTTTTTCGGTTTCAGCGCTCCAAAAAACATAGGAATAGACACCGAACTCGACTTTTCGTAAAATTTGAAATTCCTACCCCCTCTTAGGGGGTAATAGGGGGTAAGGGAGGAGGGAATTTGTTTTTTGGTAGTCTTTCTCGGTTTTAACGCCCAAAAAACCTTAGGAAAAAACACCCTATTCGATTTTTTTTCGAAATTTGAAATATCAACCCCCTGTCGAGGGGTAATAGGGGGTGAAAGAAGGGGTGAAATTTGTTTTTAATGGTCTTTTTCGGTTTCAGCGGCCCAAAAAATTTAGGAATAGACACCGAACTCAACTTTTCGTAAAATTTGAAATTCCTACCCCTTCTTAGGGGGTAATAGGGGGTCAATAACAATTAAATTAGCGCTTTCAAAATTTTTGTTTATTCTATTTCGTTACTTCTATGAAATCAAGGTATTGGCAGGCATTACAAAAATTTTTTGTAGAAAATAAAAAAAGAAAACGAAAAAGTTGACATTTTTTCAGCTGTTTGCATTAATATTAAAAACAAATAAAACAAAAATCTACTCTCACAGATCTGTTAAGAATTTATTTATGAATTTTTCAAAAAAAAAAAAAATTGAAAATCCATGCAGCCGTTCTCTCTAAAAGTTGATTTGAACATCAATTTCTGATTTCAAACCACTGTGCACCCTCCCCTAGTTATAAGAAATAGGGTAAACCAGACAGTTGTCGGCCAGTTAAGCGTATCGTTTCGCTAAAAATGGTATAAAAATTGTACTGAGCATTGTACATTCATTTTTAAAAAACACAATTGTTTTTGAGGACTGTCTTAAACCAGGCCCGTGCGCAGTATTTGCTTCTGGGGGGGGTTTTCAAAAAATAAATTGTGTAAACATTGTTATTTATTAAAAATAATTTTTTAATCAAAAAAGTTGAAAATTTTTAAAGCAAGTTCAGACCTCTCTGGGGGGGGTTTAAACCCCCAAAACCCCCCCCCCCCTTGCGCACGGGCCTGTCTTAGGGCCGATTCCACAAGTATGTTTAACCGGAGTTTAAATTGGTAAACTCGGTTTAGTGAAAACTACGTATTCCACAAGTTCTTAAACTCGTGTTAAAATGGCTGACCCCTGGTTAAAGTTAACCGGCCAAAGTTGGCGGTTCAAGTACTTAAACCTCGGTTAACTTGCTCCCCACCAGTAACAGATGCGTACAGCTGCAGCGCATACATCCATTGTACGCATTGTTTGTCTAATTCCTCCTAAATAAACAATTTTTATACTTCGTTTTAATTACTTTCTTCTAACATGAAATATAAAAAAAAGATGTTTTTTATTTATTCATTTGTAAAATTTTAACAATTTATGATTAAAAAGTAGAATTTGCTGCAGTTTCTTTGTTCTAAATGCTATTATTATAAAATAAGAATAATTACTTGTAGTTAATTGTTACGCCGCATTTCGGCAAAATGTTTTTTACTCCTTTTTCTACAATTTTCCCAATATGCCTTTAGTAATTCACATGTTCTATAATTTTCTAAATTATTACTATTATACTCCGCAGTAAGTTGTTCCCAACAAGACTCTTTCATTTTCAAAGTCACATCATCGGTTTTTTTATTTTCTAAAATATCTTTATTTTTCTCAACTAAGGTCATAAGTTTTCCTTTCTTAATTTCACAAAAATTTGCACCTCGTTTCCTTTTTCACTTTTTAGTGACATTTTAATATCTTGAAAACAATTTGATTAACTTTTTATAAACACTCCAACATGTGTCATAGTTTGGCTTTTTTGAAACATGTGTCAATCTTCCGATTTTACTTCGCCCAATCAAACAGACAGCTACAGAAGAAACGAAAGGAAATATAGAGTTATGACGAAGGAGCATACGTTTAGTTAAACGATGTTCAAAAATCACATGTGGAACGCAAGACTCGTTAACTGCCGGTTAAAGCTTCGGTTAAATTTGAACTCGGCTTAACTAACCTCGGTTTAAAGCCATAGTTGTGGAATCGGCCCTCAAACTGTTAAGTCAAAAACATTATGAAAAAAAATTTTTTTACTACTTAAAACATCGGGTTGTTTACAAGTAACAAAAAAGACACTCGAATTTAACTCTACTTTTTGTTTTTACTATAAACTTTCCCCTGTTTGAGAACCAATAATAAATCTAACAACAAATCATGTACTTTCCAAAATCTTAAAGAAAAAAAATTTTTGTTTTAAAATTTACAACAGTATTTACATTTTTTGGTGAGGTGGCCGACAACTGTCTGGTTTACCCTATATTGTAATAAAAATGTAAAGGAAGTGGAGCCCTCAAACTCATTAAAGGGAGAGTAAGTAAAGTATATATATTCAAGAAAATGAATAATTAACAGAAACATTACATTTTTTTTTAAATAAACATGAAGTATCTATATTATGAACAAAATCTCTTGATGATCAATATTTTTATTAAAGTTTTTTTACATAAAATATAATGTAACACAACATAAAAAAATTAATGTAATTTTAATGTAAATATAATGTAATTTTGTTGGCATTTTTATCTTTTATATTTCGTTACATTATATTTTATTGTAAAAAAACTTTAATAAAAAATATTTATCATTAAGAGATTTTGTTCATAATACAGATAGTTTATGTCTTTTAGAAACAATTTAATGTTTCGCTCAATTATTCATTTTCTTGACTAAATTGGTTCTAAAAGTCGAAAAATGATAACACTTTTGCAAATTTTACGAATTAAATTCTAAATTTCCTGAAAAACATAATTTTAGTACCACAAACGAAAATAAGTTGACTAAATATAACAAATTTTTTACCACCGCACCGTAGCGTAGGGAGGTTGTTGATATAGCACCTGCAAACCACTTTGTCTACTGTAGCCGATTAAACGCGTACACCTATCAAAAAAATAATGAGAAAACATTAGAAAAAAATCAGAATTTCTGTTAATTCTTGACAGTAATTGTTGCATTTACTGTCAAAAAGCATGACAAAGCAAGAAGAAACTTCAGGAAATAGTCAAAAATCATCAGATTTTTTTTTACGGTCTCTGACCTTTCTTAGGACCACGACAATAAATCATTATCGACGCTTTATTCTTTATGGTTTTTGAAGATTCCTGTGTGCATTGTGTTTAAATGTGATTATTTCTCGCAATATTGTGTTAATTTCTAACTTTTCCTTATTTCTGTCTATTTTCTGTTAATTTCTGTATACATATTGGCTTGAAAAAATAAATAACAAATATTTCTATTGTTATGAAACAAAAAAAAGCCTAATTTTATTCTTTAAGCTTTTAACATTTCTATTTTACTTACATACATTTTTATTTATGTAACAACTATGGGGTAGGGGAATGTCTTAATAAGTGGGCCACCTTTTGATAGAAGTACATAAAATTTGTTTAAAAAAGAGTTAAAAGAATCTATATACTATGCTATTTAACTGAAGGTGTTAGCTAACTACTATGCGTGGTTAGATCTTTTTATAACTTCACCGGGAAAATTATGGTCGACTTTCAGAAACGTTTTTTTTAACCCCAAAAAATTTTGTATCAATGCGTGGACCACTTGAAGAAAACCTATAAAACGTAGAAAAAAATGCAAGCACAGTTTTTTAATCAGGCTGCAAAACAAATTAAATGTTTTGGCTTACCATTAGCGGTAAAACATGCGAAGTAAATTGATGCAGAATGGTTTGTTAACACTTTATCGGTTACATTCGAAATATTCGGCATTGTGTTATCAATTTCTCAATAATTATATATTGATAAACTTGTTCTCGGTATCCCATAATTCTTTGCAGTAGCTCTAATTCCTTTTTTCTTCTAATTGAATTTCTTTTACAGCTTTAAAAACTTTATCTATATTAATATCACACATTTTGGGGTTACGAGATTTTTTTGAAAAAAATCCCTTGCACCCGTACACAAGGAATCAACCAGTTTTCCTTGTTAGTTAAGGCGCCAACTAGGGAAGCCTAGTTAAAATACAAGGATAATTTTCAGTCTAAGAAATTAGAAATTATATTATATTGAACATCAGAAATTGTGGGACCGACTGTTTTTATTACTCAGAAAGTCTATTATTTCATAAAATATTGATATTTTCTATCTCTAAAACATTAGTGGTTACGGTAAATGACTTAGTTGTGGCCGTCATATATTTGAAGGTTATGTTGATTTGACATTTTCAAAAAACATTATTAACAGTTTAATGTATACTTTTATATTATTTTAAGATTATGTAATACAACTTTACTCATTTGCACTATAGAAAACTGTAAATTTTTAGCTGATTGACAATTTTTTCCCCCGTTTTTAAGAATTACAAACAAACAAGTTTGATGTGTATTAGAACTAACTTTGCTTCGATTGCAAGCTTAACTTGGAATCCTTGTCATTTTAACTAAAATGGCTTCAACTATAGACAAATAGTTGATTTTGACAAACATATTTTTTTCAGTGTGTAAACAAAACAAAATTATAACCAAAAAAGTGTCAAAATAGTAGATGAAAAGCAAAAAGAAGCAACTTCATTGGCTATAACAAATGCTATCGACAAATAAAAAATGATAAACACGGATGTCCACTCATTGATAAAAATAGTGGTCCACTCATTGAAAATAAAGTCTTTTTTAATTATTACACACATTTTTACTTAACATCGAAATACTTGTCTGTCCTTTTTGTATAATAAATATTAATGTCTGAAGTTAATGGAACAATAAAAACCACTTAAAAAATCGACTGTTAACCATCCTTTTTTAATTTTTGAAAATTCCACAAAAAAAATTTTTCGATTGTTTACAAGTACTTTATTTTTCGGTAATTATGCAGTTAAGCGGCTTTTCCGAATTTTCAAGTTTTTTAATCGGGACCAAGCCTAAGTGGTGTATTTTAGCACCAAAACAAATAATCAGGTGGGGGAGGTTGAAAAAGTTCACCGGTTTTTTATATTTTTGTAAAAAACTTCAATTTTTTTACCATTATGAATAAAGCATATTTCATCACTTTTTTCTGTGAAAACCACTTTAAAATGTTAATTACTGATTGTAAACGCACAATTATAATAAAAATCGAAAAAGTAACTATCACTTTGACAGCTGTAAATATTATCCGGGTTGTGCAGAGATACTTGGTCTTTTTTTCTCTTATTACAATGCAACGCAAAACGGAGTCATGGGATGCAGGCCTTAGGCTGCAGTCCCATGTGAAACGAAAGCGTTTAATCGAAAGCAGAGATGGATAGTTCCAAAATGCACTAGCAAAATTCTCATTTTGCGTGTATGTGTATGTTCGTTATCTTATTGTAATTCTGACTTACGACTTTGGTCCATTATATATTACACGACATGAAGACCACATGTTGCGCGGCCTGCGGCCGCGCAAGGACCTATATACCGGGGGGTTGGGGTGCCACTGTTAGTGGCACCCCAACCCCCCGGTATTTTGGTCCCCCGACATGTGGTCTTCATGTCGTGTAACATATATTGGACCAAAGTCGTAAGTCAGAATAATACGTCTTTTACATAATGTAGAAAACCATGTACTATACGTAGAAAACCTCGAGTTTTCTACCTTTACCCATCTCTGCACAACCCGGATAATATTTACAGCTGTCAAAATGATAGTTATTATTTCGATTTTTATTATAATTGTGCGTTTACAATCAGTAATTAACATTTTAAAGTGGTTTTCACAGAAAAAAGTGATTAAATATGCTTTATTCATAATGGTAAAAAAATTGAAGTTTTTTACAAAAATATAAAAAACCGGTGAACTTTTTCAACCTCCCCCACCTGATTATTTGTTTTGGTGCTAAAATACACCACTTAGAGTTGGATCCGATTAAAAAACTTGAAAATTCGGAAAAGCCGCTTAACTGCATAATTACCTATTTTTCTATTCGCCCACCTGACAATATAAAAGCAAGTTTTTTCTCAAGAATGTTACTAAAAACTGTTTCGTGATAATATCAAACTGTCAAGAGCAACATTTTACCATTTCGGTTTTGATATTATAGAAATACAGGAGGTGGCCCATTCATTAAGATGGCCCGCTCATTAAGACATTCCCCTACCTAGCTATAACACTCTATATATTACGAATGAAAAACCGCACGCTCTAGAGGAATCGAACCCTCGCCCTAACGCATTCGACGCAACGCTTTTAACCGACTGAGCTAACACGACATGATGACGTAGTAGTCAAAAGTTAAATGTTCTAAGAGAGCAGTATTTCTTTTCGAAGTTTTATCCCAACAGAAACTTAATAAAGATAAGAAAGGAATTTTTCAAAACTACATTTAAAATATTAATGTACACGTTCCACACTTACAATATTAGATTTATTCTAGAAAATTTAATTAATCTCACATTGTAAAACTATCTTTGACTCATGTTTACAAAGTCAATACAAATTGTATTGATATGCGGATAGCTCTGATTCTCTTCAAAAAAGTTTAGAGAATACCATCCAATAATCTGTTTATAAATTTGTTGTCATTAACTATTTTTTACAGGGGCGTAAAACCCCCTTAAAATTGCAAATTTATGGAAAAAGCAATAAAAAGCAATTTTAATTATTTTTTTGGCAGCTTTTGCAACATTTTGCAAAATTACTATAGTTAATCCCTTCTAATTGTTAATTTCTTTAAACTAATTATTGTTGTTATTTATCAACTTTTAAAGATTAAAGTTACATACTTGTAACTTGTTATGCTTAAAACAACCAAGAATAAATAATAACTTTAAGATTTATTTATAACAATTGTTTAAACAATTTATTATTGTTATTTATTAACTTTTGACCGTTCAAAGCATAGTAGGTTGCGGAATTTAAAAAAAATTGCAAGGTCTTCACTTAATTGTATCATAAGTCGACGTATAAAAGTACAATAAATTGTTTAAATAATTGCTATAAATATATTTTAATGTAACTGTTTATTTTTGGTTATTTTAAGCATAAAAAGTTACGAAATCCATAATATTGCAACAAAACTATCTAAAAAATAATAATAAATATTTTTTATAAATAAATTATTGGATGTTATATTCTCTGATAATTTTCTGATCTTATATAGGGAACACATAAAAATTACACTCAGAAAATTTTATGCAGTAAGACTATAATTTTCAAGAATAAACTATACCTTTTATTTTCATATTTTATTTTATGAGGATATGCGGATTACAATAAATAATAAAAGATAATTTGAATTGTTCAAAGCTCCCGTATCTTATCTCAATCTAAGAAAATAAACTAAGGAACCCAAAATGTATATTATATAAAAATATAAAGTTCAGCTTCACCTCTTCTTACCCCCTGCCGGTAGTATTCGAAGATCAATTGTTAGGCGAGAACAATAAGGTTTATACCAGGGCTACAATAGTATATTAAGTAACAAGGGGTTAAAGGCAGACATTTGTTTACGCTGATGTTCGTGTACGAGTGACAGTCGAGGGCGAAGCCCGAGACAAAATGAGTACACAAACATCATTGTAAACAAATTGGACTGACTTTAAACCCGTGTTGCTTACGATACTTTTTATTCCAAAGGCACAAACTTGGTGCTTTTAAATGTTTGTAGGTTAGGGTCTAAATGCATTCACTTGTTTGACCGTGTAAACATGGCGGTCATTTTTGCCCTGTGGTGGAAAAAATGCATGGATCAGCTGTTCATTTTTTCCCTAGGGAAAAAATGGAAGCCATTTTTACCCGGTCGAACAAATGAATGCGTTTAGACCCTGCCTACAGGCATTTAAAAGCGCCATGTTTGTGCCTGTGGGATAAAAAATATAATAAGACATTGCTGAAGTTCTCACAGAGCATCAGAACTATGCCATAAAAGTATTAAGAGACTCAGAAAACATCAGAGTCATGAGAAATCAACAGAGCTCTCACAAAACATCAGAATCGTGCCCTAAAAGTATGTCAGAAATAATCAAGAGCCTCAGAAAACATCAGAGTCATGAGAAATCATCAGGATTCCTGATGATTTGTCATGATTCCTGAATATTTTTTTGATGGGGACTGTTAACCTTCAAGTTCACTGTGATCGCCGGTATCTTGTTTGTTTTGTTCCGAGTACGTCCACAAAGAAATATGCTAGAGGCTTATTTTCTCAGTGCATTTACTACTTCTAAAATATATTGGAAACTTTTGTCTTAAAATGCATTGCTAGTGTGATAATATCATTTCTCAAAAGAAGCTATAGATTAAAGTTTGAAAATAAAGTAAAAAATATTATTTTCGCTGCCAAAAAAAGCGCCAAGTAGATTTTTTTCATTTTACGTTTATTTTCTTCCTAATATCACCTAGAATATAATGAAAAAATTCTTTCTGAATGAGTCCAAAAGGGCTTCTAAAAATCTGTTAAGATATGGACAAAGTTTTAAAAATTTTCAATTTTTTCTTTTTTTTTCTTTTAAAATAAAGGTTACTATGTGGACTTTCAATACACGCAATAGAGAAAATGTTTTTTTTCTTTGTTTTTGAATTATTAATTAAGAAACTAATAAAAATTAGTAAAAAATGAAATATTGAACAAACAAATAAACTTTTGGCAATTTTGAGCTTACTAACGTAAAGCTTATCAAATTACGGATCAAACAAGCATAACTTGAAGTATTTTTGATAAATGAATGCTAAAAAAATAATTAATAAAAATTAATTAAATAACAAATGTGTATTTATTAAGTATCCATTTATCAAAAATACTTTAATTTTAAAAGATGAAGAAGAAATCAATTTTTCCGAGTCAGGAGTATATAAAAAAACACACACAAGTTTTTTTAACGTTTCGACAGCACCGCTGTCCTCCTCAGAACTATAATTTATTAAAAGTATTTTTATATAATACACTTATGAATGAGTATTTAATAGTATAAAATAAAAATAAAATAAAGATTAATAATAATGAAAATTTTAGTTATAAAAATTACCAGAAAGGATGGTTTGAATTGAACACATCAATCGATTTTTTTAAATATGTCGTGAAAGACAATTGTCACAGGTTAAAAAAATACAAATTTATAGAGAGGAAGTGTCCTCAAATTGAGAGCCATCGTGGTCTGGCTATTTCACTGGTTTCGTAGCGACTGAGGGGAGCTAATTACAAATTTAATAATATCGAAGGTTCGTTGAGCTTATGAAATCAAAATAAGGAAAAGCAAGTGCACAAACAAGGACAGAGAAACAACTTTTGAAAAGAGTAAATCAATATAAAGTTTGTAATTATAGATGAGTAAATTTAATTAGAGAATTATTTTATGAAAAATTGTTTGTATCTTAAACTTAGGTTGTTGGTATCATCTTTTTTATTTATTCCATTTTTTTGTAAATTGATGTGTATCATTTCCGAGATAAGTCGTCTACTTTCATTCGGTTCTCTGTCTATAATGTGGAAATTATTCCAATCAAACTCATGCTTGTGTGTTTTTTTTTTTTTTTTTTTTTTTTTTTTTTTTTTAACATAGTAACCTTTATTTTAAAAGAAAAAAAAAGAAAAAATTGAAAATTTTTAAAACTTTGTCCATATCTTAACAGATTTTTAGAAGCCCTTTTGGACTCATTCAGAAAGAATTTTTTCATTATATTCTAGGTGATATTAGGAAGAAAATAAACGTAAAATGAAAAAAATCTACTTGGCGCTTTTTTTGGCAGCGAAAATAATATTTTTTACTTTATTTTCAAACTTTAATCTATAGCTTCTTTTGAGAAATGATATTATCACACTAGCAATGCATTTTAAGACAAAAGTTTCCAATATATTTTAGAAGTAGTAAATGCACTGAGAAAATAAGCCTCTAGCATATTTCTTTGTGGACGTACTCGGAACAAAACAAACAAGATACCGGCGATCACAGTGAACTTGAAGGTTAACAGTCCCCATCAAAAAAATATTCAGGAATCATGACAAATCATCAGGAATCCTGATGATTTCTCATGACTCTGATGTTTTCTGAGGCTCTTGATTATTTCTGACATACTTTTAGGGCACGATTCTGATGTTTTGTGAGAGCTCTGTTGATTTCTCATGACTCTGATGTTTTCTGAGTCTCTTAATACTTTTATGGCATAGTTCTGATGCTCTGTGAGAACTTCAGCAATGTCTTATTATATTTTGTAGCCCTGGTATAAACCTTATTGTTCTCGCCTAACAATTGATCTTCGAATACTACCGGCAGGGGGTAAGAAGAGGTGAAGCTGAACTTTATATTTTTATATAATATACATTTTGGGTTCCTTAGTTTATTTTCTTAGATTGAGATAAGATACGGGAGCTTTGAACAATTCAAATTATCTTTTATTATTTATTGTAATCCGCATATCCTCATAAAATAAAATATGAAAATAAAAGGTATAGTTTATTCTTGAAAATTATAGTCTTACTGCATAAAATTTTCTGAGTGTAATTTTTATGTGTTCCCTATATAAGATCAGAAAATTATCAGAGAATATAACATCCAATAATTGAAAAAAATTGGTTAAATTTTAAAAATTTTTAAATTTTTTTTTCACCATTGAAAAGAGGAGGAAAAAACCTTTCGAAAACATATGGGTCAAATTTTTGTCCACCCTGTTACATAATAGTTATGATTTTTCAAAAAATTCCCTCTTCACACTTGACCAGAATCTTCTACCCCCTCCCCCTTCTACAGTTTCTATTAGAATTTCATAATAATTGGTGGTTTGAGTACTGACATAGAATACTACATTTTGTGCAAATGCCCTGCCTTTTGTGCCCTTTTCATTTTAGCGATTGGTACACTTGAGAAATTTTGCCCCAAATACAAATTGATTGTTCAGAAACAAATGAAATATCTACGTGCTAAGGAAGTGTTTTTTAATAGAACGAAAAGCAGACGAATAAAAATTATATTAAGCCACTCGCTAAATTTGAAACAGCGAAAATTTGCTGTTTAACCAGCCCAAAGTATACAGCTGTTTCAAAACAGCGTATCTATGCTGGTGAATTAGTGAATTTCGCTGTTAATCAGTGATAAAATCGCTTTTTGATCAGCGTACATACGCTGTTTTGAAACAGCTGTATACTTTGCGCTGTTTCAAATTTAGAGAGCATGTTTATCACATTGTAACTACATTAGGGTTATATCTATTAGAAATTTTTTGTTTTCCATTTTTTTGTAATGATTTGAATTATGTCAAAACATTCCTAGATTAATAATCAATAACGTTTAAACCTTAAAAGAACTCTGAAATGCTCTGAAAATTGATTTTTGTAGAGCAACTTTGAGATGTGAAAAGAGCAAATTTCCACTATATATTAATATATTTTATATAGTTACACACAATATACTATATACATTATACAATAATACTATATATTATTGGCCGCCAAGAATATACTTCAAAACAATATTGTAGATAAAACTATATTCTAGGTAACAAAATTATTATGGATTTTATTGTTTTGATTTCAAAGTTCTAGCGTTCTCAAACTTTAAGGAGGAATCGGACGAACAATCGGAACAAAAGTTAGTCCAAATGAATAATTTTGATTTCTGATATAGAAGACACATAAGTTAATAAAATTTTTTTCAGTGGTAGTGTGGACACTTGTATTTTTTACAAAATGATCCCTTAAAAATTGCAATTTTTTTTAATTTTCATCAAACTGCAATTTTTAAGAGCTCATTTTGTAAAAAATACAAGTGTCCACACTTCCACTGAAAAAAATTTCATTACCTTATGTGTCTTCTATATCAGAAACCAAAATTATTCATTTGGACTAACTTTTGTTCCGATTTTTTGTCTGATTCCTCCTTAAGTGTATTTTTATCGAAACCACATTTTTGAAATCGGTATACAGCAGAACTCAAAGAGTTTTCATTCGAAAACCGCTGTTACGTTGTACCTCAAGTATTTATGTTGAAAGAGTTATTATTTGTATTTATTTTTTGAACACCTTGCTTTCTCAAAGAGATTGCTTAAATTGTGTATTTATATCAATAAAATTAAGAAATTAAATAAATTCTATGAAAAAATAACAAAAAACCATAAAAATTGAAGCACTCTATGTATAAACCAGTCCTACACTCGAGTTCACGACCTTGAAGCAAGTCAGCACATAAAAATTGCAGTAAAATTCAAATGCATAATTTTAATTTTTAAAATATACTACCATATAGAAAAAAAGGTGCATATTTTATTCCTTAGACTTTTTTTTGTAGGACCAATAATTTAGGTTAGAAAGAACAAAAACTATAAAATTTTGTTTTCAAAATTTAATCTAGTTTTAAAGCATAACTCGTCCTATATTGAAGAAATCTTAATGGAATTAATTGAAAATTAGTATACGTACGCATTTGGGTCTAGACTTGCGGACATAGTGATAAAAAAGTTAGAAACTTATGAATAAGTTCCGTAATTATTCATGAATAATTATTTTCCGTGTAAACATCATTTTTGACATCCTGGGGTCGAAATATGTCAAAATAGGGAAACGATACAGTAGTCGGACAGTTAAGAAGATCTTTTTAATTAACACTCTATAAAAAGTATAAAAATAATATATTATGCATCAAGGGAGGGAAGGCCGTGTTTTTTTGTCAAGCACAAATGTTCGAAGAACGAGTGTAGCACGAGCGTAGCGAGTGCTACACTCGTTCTTCGAACATTTGTGCTTGACAAAAAATCGGCCTCCCGAGGTGCATATGCTATTTTCTATCACAGATGTACGAAAATCTCGTGTTTTGTACGCGTTAGCGGGTCAGCACTCGCAGTTTTCAGGTTAGTGACGTTAGAGATAAAAAAACTTCCGAACAGTGAAAAAAAACTCTCATCGCGCAGACGCATTGCGCGCGCCTGCGCGATGAGAGTTTTTTTCATTGTTCGGAAGTTTTTTTATCTCTAACGTTCACTGACCTAAAAACTGTGAGTTCTGCCCCGCTTAAGGCGAACGAAAACAAGAGGTTTTCGTGCATGTGTGGTAGAAAGATTTTTTAAAAATTTGGTTGAAGTATAATTGTTCCTTATGGTTATACGTAACTATTAAATCAATAATGTTTAGAAAATAAAAATTTCTTATTCAAAAAAATAAAGGATTAATAAATAAGTATGAAAGCGACAGTATTTATTTATTTTTTATTTTTTTTATTTAAAAAATATCAAGTTCCTAAGGCTGATTAGCCCTTCAAGGAACAACTACAAAGTTGTCTTAACTAATAATAAACATATATATGCATAACCAAAACGAAGGAAGAAAATAAAAAGAAAAAGAAAATAATTATAATAATCTATAATAAAAGTAACCATAATAACAATGATAATACTAAATAATAACCAAATTAACAAAAACGTCAAAGAAAAATTCACATAATACTATTGCCACATATCATATCGATAATGTAAAATAAACGTTATAATCTAAAATGAAAATAATCAATTTACCAATACGTTATCTCAAACAGTTTACCATTCTCATTAAGTAGAAAATTAAAAAACAGTCTTTTAAATATTTCCTGCTTTGAAACATCTCTGATCCTCCTGTGACAATTTATTCCACAATCTAGCACCCCTAACTGTGAAAGATCTTTGCATTTTACAGGTTCGATGTTGTGGTATAATTAAAACGGTGTTCCTTTCTCTGAGCCTGCAGTTAGCCTGTCCATCAGTATTCCTGATTTCAAATAAGTCATATAAGTAACTTGGAACCCCACTATTGAATATTGAAAACAGTAGATTTCCCATGAAATACTGTCTTCTCAATGAAACATTCAACAATCCAGCCTTAATTCTATATTGCGAAATGTGTTCAAACTTAGGTAGATTATACAGTTATATTTTTACACATTTTAATACAGATTATAGTTTTACGTGAAATCTCAGATATATGATTCTTCCAAGACAAAGTTTTATCTAATATGAATCCGAGGTCTTTAACAGTGTCTCTGTACGCTATAGGAGTTCCTTCAACCAATAAAGGAAAAAGCTCCAACAATGCGTCAACAGAAAGACAACCAGACGCAGAGATTACCATAGCTTGAGTCTTATTAGAGTTTAAAACCAGCCCATTATCTTTTGCCCATTTAACAACATAATCTATATTAATTTGTATCATTTTGAGTAACTCTGGAAGAGGTGATAAAGGACCTGATAAATAGAATTTAAAATCGTCAGCATATTTATGATATTTACAATATTTGAGTTGACCACCAAGATCAGATATGAACATAATAAAGAGCAATGCGGAGAGCGAAGCCCCCTGCGGAACACCACATTTAAGTGTATCCCAATCCGAGAAATCTCCATTCTCCATCATTACTCTTTGGAATCTGTTACCAATATAAGACTTAAACCAATCACAAACCGACCTCGATAATCCAAAGGAATAAAGCTTACGTATTAATAAATTGTGATTTACAGAAGGAAAAGCTTTAGAAAAATCACAAAATACTACAACGGTAACATTTTTCATATCCATAGCTAGTTTTATATCCGTAGTGAATTTTAATTCTGCCGTACATGTACTGTGCTTGGACCGAAATCCAGACTGTAAGGGTTTAAAAAGGTGATTTTTGGAAAGGAAGGAAGTAATCTGGTTACATACTATTTTTTCCAAAGGTTCAGCTATCGTGCGAAGAATAGAAACCGGTCTGTAATCGGCAGTACTCATTGGATTCTGAATTTTAGGAATTGGTTTAATAGAACTTGTTTTCCATATGTCCGGAAATATTCCTATCTGAAGTAAATAATTGTAAATATGCAACAATATCGGAAATATCACAGGGAGTGCTATCTTTATCATCTTAATAGAAATATAATCTGGTCCAATCGCATTAGTTTTAATACCATTAAGACGCTCAAGTAAATTGTCTCAAGAGATATCTAAAAAATAAAAATTATTATCATTAAAAATATTTGTGTTTGAATTTGCAGCTAAAGAGGCAGTGGTAAGATGTGGAGTTGGGATGGAATTAATAGCAAAGGCACCCATATACTCATTACCTTGAAACATATGATCTGACGTGCTTTTCTTGGCTGGAATGAGATTAAGCCTTCTCAAAATGCGCCAGATATCTTCAGATTTACTTCTAATCTGTAACGATTTTATTTTTTACACAATATGTATATTTCGGTATTTATTTCTAAATTTATTTTATTTTAAACTTAGAATATTAAATGATTAAAAATTTTAAACTAATATTTTAATTTTCCAGAAAATATTTTAAATTACCAAAAGAGAAAATCACTAATTATATTTTCTAAATCTGGGATCCATAAGCAAGACAATACATGAAAACAAATAATCAATTTGTACTTATTGACTTCAAACATGAGCCATGACGAGGAATTCCAATTAGGCCAAAATGATCAAATCAATAATTGTGCAAACGATTAAATTTAAATTCAACAATATATTTTCAAAAAAGATAAAATATATGAAAAATCACAAAAATGTTTAATGAAACAAAATACTATTATCAAACAATATCGGTTCGCTCACTCAGTTGGTACCAACGATTCTCATCTTTTTTCATACAATAAATAAAACATTTTTTACAAAATTTTTAGAACAAATTGGAAATTTAAACAAATCGAATAAAATTTATCAATGTAAATTCAGTCACTTAAATATAATTTAAATAGTATGATCAGAAAGATAAAAAGAAAATTATACAATAAAGTTGATCTGAATATTCAGATTGACTAATACAAAAATAAATATGCTCGCAATCTTGAAATCGAAATTGAAATTAAATTGCTTATAATATTGCAATAATTTCGGAAACCAATCGTTTTATCACAGTTGTACTTATCTCGTTAGTCTGGACCACGCTGACGGCCTCGAAACGGTCTCGGTAGAAAATGGATAGTGGTTTTGTCAAAAATTTCAGGATCCAACAAAGCAGCTCATCAATCCAATATTAATTTGATTATTGTTCCCATAACATCCGTTAAATAATCCATTAAGAAAGCCTCCGTCGAGTGCGTCCCTCCGAGATACTGTTGCTCACGGTTTCACGAAATTCCAAATATATTTCGATTATAATTAAAGAACCTCTCTATGAAAAAAAAATACCGAATAAATTTACGTCTTGAAAATTTATTTAAATATTAAAAAATACAAATGTTATTTTTAAATATAGATTTATTTTATATAAAAACCACTCACCATCAAAATCTTCGCTAAATATTTGATTTGAGGTTCTAGTCAATTTACTGATTTTAGTTTGACGATTCAAGATTAACAAGAAAGAAAATTAATAATTCGGCGCATATATGAACAACAGTACCCCGAAAATCCCACTCTCGACAAGACCCTATCATGTGATCAACCGTACCACCTCTCCGTCGAGACCGCTTCGAAAAGGGCTCGTCGTTCGCCTCAAATCTTAATCAGATTATCGTTATATTTATTATGCGCGTCTTTAATCTTGGTTTTCATCAAATTACGTAATTTTTTAAATTTAATATGATCCGTAATTTCTTTAGTTCTAGTAACATTTCTGCGGGCTTTATTTCTCTCTTTGATTAGTGATCTTATTTCACAATTCATCCAGGGAGAAAATCTTTTTTTGTAATTTGCAACATGGAGTAGTGCAAATACGTCAAATGAAGACGTCACATAATATGTAAGCTTATGCACCTTAACATTTATATTAGTTTCAGAGTATACCTTCCTCCAATCATGACTCGCTAGGTGTGTAAGAAAATCAGTCTCTGTAAACTTACGCAAGTCGCGTCTGAAATTCAATTGCTCTACAGATTGAGACTGATCTCCCCCAAACTCAAATTTGATATTAATCAAATTATGACTAGACAAAAATGGCACAGGATGTTGGTCGAATTCTAGAACCTTATCGATATCATTTACAAAAATCATGTCAATTCTTGTACTAGAATTACTTAAATGATGAGTAGAGCCATGAGGCACCACAAACATACCGGCTGAATAAAACCATTGAAGTCAAATAGTTTGTAATAGTAGATGTAGAATTCAGGTTACAATTAAAATCACCCAAAACTATAGTGTTATTATAATTTTGTATTAAGGAGAATAACTGATTTTCTAGCTCATTCCCAAAAGAACACTTTGGTGGTTTATAAACCACTCCTATTAGTATATCATCAGTTTTTTATTGTATTTTAATAAATAAAAATTTAGCAGTTGGACATGGCCCCTCACAGCTCATTGAAACCAAAGAGCAACAAAGGCTCCTATGAACATACAAACAAACACCGACACCTCTGCGTCTCTTTCAGTCATTACGAAAAATAACACAATTATCGAGTGTAAATAATGTAGAAGAAAAGCTAGAATCAAGCCATGATTCAGAAATAGCAATAATGTCATATATATTTGAATTAAAAAAATTTTTAAATGCAGCAAAATGAGCAGGAAGGGACTGAGCATTTACATGACAAACATATAACATTTCCATTATAAAACTGGTTTATTAACTAATCATGTAAGAAGCACTAACATCGAAACCACTGCAAGCCCAGAGTTAACAATTTCTACAGAATACAATTCGATTGTGAAATCAGCTAATTGTCTACAGTAAGTGAGATAGTAAACAAAGCAGTAAGTGTGCAGTAAATCTGCAGTAAATGAGTGGTAATTAAAACTTCTAAACAGTAGGTCCTTATTGTAAATTCTAAAGCAAAATATAATGAAGTCGAAGGAATTATTCTGTCAAATAGTTTTGGCATACATAAAGTAAAAAAAATAATAATCACAAATATAATCTAAAAAGCCGAGGCTTTGAGACATTAGAAATAATATATCATTACTCCAAACCACATATTTGCACACAGGCCACGCTGTACAGCTACACGTAACATACCGTAACGTCCCACAACTATGAATATGTACTTGAGAAATGTTACTGACACACCCCTGAAGAGCATACCCAAAAAAATGAATCAGAGAGTAAGGATTCCGGGAATACTACCATAATAAATTACAATCAAGTTATAACATAAAAACAAATAAACCAAGCAGTCATTAAGTAGATCTTAAACATAATAAAAATTTTAAATAATAGCTAGACTCTCTAAAAAGTCGATTCAAGATATAATAAAGAGAAAAAAAAAAAAATAATCAGATAAGGGGCCATACTTAAATTACGTAACGCTCTGGAGGGGGGGGGGGGGTTCTGAAAAGTTGTTACACCTGTGTAAACTGTCAAATGTTTACATTATAAAAACTGTTACAAGGGGGAGGGGGGGTCTAAAAATTCCTGAAAAAAGCGTTACGTAATTTAAGTATGGCCCCTAAAGTAAAAAAGTGTTTACAGAATACTGAAAATAATACATGACTTTTATTGGATCTTCTTGAGAGCTTCCATATTGTGCAGGTGGATTTCATCACGGAGACTCTGATTACTCAGCTTAACTGCAATTATAGGTGGTAGTTGAGTATTAGTAGTAGTAATATTATAAGGAACAGATTTTTATATTCTGTAAATGTTAATCAATTCACGAGTGTTAAAGTCAATATTTAAATAATTCACTATAGCTTGAAAAATTGATGCGAGGTTTTCATTTTGAGTAAAAGGCATTCCATGGATCTCCAGACAACAGGAAAGAAAAGTCTGTTCATTGCGATTTCCAGCCTCTTGAAGAATAGCAATTTTTTCATTTAATTTCTCGACTTCCTTCTTCAATATTCCAAAATCATCATTATGTTTTCCGGAATCGAATTCTAACTTATCAATCCGCGTCGAGTTTTCAGTAATGTTTTTCTTCATATCCTGAATTGAATTAAGCAAATTATTAAAAGTAGTTTGTTTCTTCTCAAAATCATTAAACAATTTAGACATCAGCTCAGTCGAAGCCATTTGCCCCTGTACGATAGCTGCCTGAATGGCATTGGTGACATTTACTAGTACACCTCCCTGTGGATCTATCATAGAATTCAATTGTAGTTTTCTTCCATTATCAGCAGGCTCCGTTTGTAAGTTTGCTATATCACCTCTATAGGTGTCACTGTTAACATTTTTAGGTCGACAATGATTGCAAATAAAGTTCTTGGTACCCTTTTTTATACTGGGGTGAAAATTTCTGAAGTGGGCCACCTAAAACTGACTTTTCAAATTTTAAAACTTCTTTTATGTAATTTTTTGCAAGAAAGCAAAATAAAAAGATCCCCGAAATACGTTTTTAAAAAAATTAATTTTTCAATTAATTATAAACAATTGAACTTTTTAGCAATCTTTTACTAAATTCGCAATTACTCCGTTTCTACTTGATAAAATTTAATAATATTTGGTGAGTATATTAAAAAACAATGTTACTTTGGATTTTTATAGAAAACTTTATTAACCGTCATTATTTATGCAAAATTAATTGTTTATTTAATAAACAAATGAAAATTTAAGCAACTTCTCATATGAGTAGGAAAAAAATTCAAAAACGCCAAAAAATCTAGAAGCTCTTCCCTTTAATTAAAAAAAAAAAAATTTTAGTACCTTTAAAAAATAAGTGAATTACGCGAATTCGAAGAGCGGCGTCCAAGCGCTGGAACATCCGTCACGTCGCGGCGCGCTACCGCGAGTAGTAGGGAGACGTTTACTTTTTCGCTTCAAATCACTCCACTAATCTCAATTTTGGACCAAAATGAACGTCTTTTTTTTAGAATTCTTCATAATTAAATTCTCTATCAATCTTCTAGACTCGATTTTGGAATTTCTATTTATATAAATATAGTTTTTTAATAATAAGTGGTGAAAAAATCCCCATACCGTGAAATTTGGTTTTATCTGTTTTTAGAAAAATAAAAATGTTTTAAAAAACGTATTAAAATAATCTGGAAGTGCTTTTTAAGTGCAATTAATAGTGTAATAATTTGTTAAGTTTTACAAATATTTTTTAATGTTAATTTAAATTGAAACGTAAAAAAATCATAGTTTTTCCCAATTGTGCAACTTTTTATAAACAAAATGTCTAAATATATAAAAAGAACTTAAAATGATTTACATTTACAATTGTTTAAACAATTTATTGTTTTTAATTTTTCAATAAATTGAATATGTATAAAAGCCTAGATATTTCTGGTTTCTTTTCAGTCGTAGAAATTTTTGTGATTTAAATATCAAACTATAAAGTAGAACTATAAATTATTATATTTGAAATTGATTAAACAATTTTCAATTTTTAAATATTTCAATATTACGTTTAAAATTTTTTTTAACTTATTTTATAATAGATCGTCTTGCTATTCGGTAATGTATACTCACAATAGATTGAAAAATTGAAGAAAAAGAAGTTAAGTAAAAAGTTGTCTAAACATTAAATAAATTTCAATAAAATATATTTTTGTTTTTCTTAAAATTAGTTGTTCCGTTCATAAAAATTTGCATATTTAAGTCAAACTTAGAATTAATAGCCTTATATTATATATATTGGAAAATTAAAAACAATAAATTGTTTAAGCATTTGAAAATATAACAATTGTTACTTTTACCTTATAATCAGTTGTTTTGATAATAAAAGTTTGAATTAATAAAAGAAAAATGCGAGTGTTTAATCTTATATCTTATATTAAAATTAATAACAATAAGTTGTGTAAAAAATTGTTTTAATATAATAATTTCTAACTATTATAACTTAGATCCAATTATTCTGCTTAAATAACTCAATTTAAATTAAAAGTAATAAATATTTGTAAAAATTAACAAATTATTACACTATTAATTGCACTTAAAAAGCACTTCCAGATTATTTTAATACGTTTTTAAAACATTTTTATTTTTCTAAAAACAGAAAAAACCAAATATCACGGTATTGGGATTTTTTTACCACTTATTATTAAAAAACTATATTTATATAAATAGAAATTCCAAAATCAAGTTTAGAAGATTGATAGAGAATTTAATTATGAAGAATTCTAAAAAAAGACGTTCATTTTGGTCCAGAATTGAGATTAGTGGAGTGATTTGAAGCGAAAAAGTAAACGTCTCCCTACTACTCGCGGTAGCGCGCCGCGACGTGACGGGTGTTCCAGCGCTTGGACGCCGCTCTTTGAATTCGCGTAATTCACTCATTTTTTAAAGGTACTAAAATTTTTTTTTTTTTTAATTAAAGGGAAGAGCTTCTAGATTTTTGGCGTTTTTGAATTTTTTTCCTACTCATATGAGAAGTTGCTTAAATTTTCATTTGTTTATTAAATAAACAATTAATTTTGCATAAATAATGACGGTTAATAAAGTTTTCTATAATAATCCAAAGTAACATTATTTTTTAATATACTCACCAAATATTATTAAATTTTATCAAGTAGAAACGGAGTAATTGCGAATTTATTAAAAAATTGCTAAAAAGTTCAATTGTTGATAATTAATTGAAAAATTAATTTTTTTAAAAACGTGTTTCGGGGATCTTTTTATTTTGCTTTCTTGCAAAAAATTACATAAAAGAAGTTTTAAAATTCAAAAAGTCAGTTTTAGGTGGCCCACTTCAGAAATTTTCCCCCGTCAAATGACTGTTTTGATAAATTAACATTTATACACTTCAAATGAGCCAATCCATTACACTTACAACATACTACAATGTCATCTGCCTTTCGTGGAATTTGCTCCTTACATTCGACACAAGCACCCATGTTGTCGACGAACTAAGCACTACTTGACATATAAATCCACAAACAATAAGTTTATAAGAGTTCAACTAATGAAATGTCACCGTTGGAGAGTGCTAGCCACCTTAATGTAGCTAGAAGTCACATTAACACATTTAGCACAACATTAATTCACATATTAATAGCATATTAATTACGGAGTAAATTATAACGCTCTCGATCAAAGAACATGCGCATGCGCATTTTCTAGTCTTATTTTTCTGGTCGACAGTAGTCGACCACTTAAAACAATGCTTTCAATTATCACTGTATAAAATGTGTAATTAAGATTTTATTTAAATTTATTCCACGTTCAATTGCTTCTCATGATTATACCAAACTACTAAATGAATCATGGTACTAAAACAAAATTTCTTATTCGTTAAAAAAACAATTCAAAAAATAAATAAAAATACGACAGTAGTCGGACACCAAAATGACAGTAGTCGGACATATTTTAAAAACCTTTAAAAATAATATAAAAATAATTATTTTTGTACTTTCAAAAGCGTATGCTTGTTTATAATGATACTACGAACGTTTAGTAACAAACAGATTGTTTCTATCTGATATAGTATTATAACTACTTAACATTGACAAGTGGCAGACTACTGGGGGATGGCCGAATTTACTCTCACCTATCCTATATAAAAAATCGCAATCGAGGATTTAAGCAGTGCCGGCCTTAGATATTTCGCGCTCCCGTGCGAAAATTTGTATAGTGCCCTTTATGGTAGTTTCTTGTTGTCAGTTTTTACCTTTTTTTTTTAGTTATCAAATTGTTTTGAAACCGTCATTTTGAAAACCACGTCGCCCCCTAAAACTCAGCGCCCTAGTGTGGCCGCACAAGCGCGCACTACCCTAAAGCTGACACTGGATTTGAGGGTAAAAGTATACATCCTCTATGAGGAAGCAATATGGATTAAAAAATAGAAATAGTTATGTAACCTGATTATGCTATCCAAAAAATAACGAGGAGAAACTAAAAATTGAATAACGACGAAATATAAACAAAAAAAAAACGTTATTACAAATAGGTAATTTAAAGAAATTTGCTATCACATTGAAGTAAGAAATCAAAATAAAATTCTTTAAATAACCTTTAAGAAGATCCATTTCTAATCGATGCAGGAAGTTTCTTCCATAACCGTGCTCCCCTAATAACAAAAGTTCTGTGATATTTACAAGTGAGGTGAGCAGTAATTTTCTAAACAGCAAGACTGTCCCTAAACTTGCGGTACGGCATTTTGTTTGTTTTTTTTTTTTTTTGCGTAGGATGTGAAAACCTGCTCTCAGGGACCCTGTAGCCCGTACTACAGGGTTATGCGGGGGTGGCGATGTTCTGACGACCCGCTAAAAACACACCCTTATTTGGGACCTTAAGACCACTCCCAGGTAGAGCCAGTTTACTGACGTATCGCCTTCAGGAGTGGTCTTATATCCCGCCTCTATCGCCTAAACGATATCATCCCTCGACCTACGGAAACTACCTTTGTTGGCGGCCATCGAGATCCTTAACCCTCATAACATGTTGGATGAAGGTCTCGATGTGCCGCCAATTCTCTTTGGATCGAGTCATTAACAGGACCATGTTCTCCGGTGTAACTTCGCAGTTTACACCGGCGAACATAGCCCGTCTTTCGTCGTCCCATCGTGTGCATGTAAAGAGTGTGTGCTCTGCGTCATCCTTTGGGGATTTGCAGTATGCACACTCTGAACTTTCTCGTCTTTTGAAGCGCTCCAGGTACGAGTTAAAACACCCGTGACCTGTGAGCGCTTGGGTGAGGTAGTACGAGACTACTCCATGTTTTCGATCTATCCAGGTGGCGACTGTAGGTATGAGCCGATATGTCCATCTATCTTTCTCATCCTCGCTCCATCTTGCTTGCCATCTTTCGACGAGTCTGCTTCTCGCATCTCGGCGAATTTGGCCCTTGCTGGGTCTATTGTCATCCGTCTAACGGGTAGACATCCTATCTTTGAAAAGGAGGAAAATTTCCTCCCTTTCTTGCGCCAAAAGATCTGCCGGCGGGACGCTGGCAAGGACCTGAGCAGCACTCGCAGATACTGTCCTGTAGGCAGAGATTATACACATGGTGATAATCCTTTGCGAGGACAGCATCTTCTCCAAGATGGTCTTCCTTCTATCTGTTCGCAGGGAGGGAGCCCACACTAGTGCTGCATAAAGCAGCTTTGAGTGGAACACACTCACCACCAATCTCCTTTTCTTTTCAAAAGGCCCACTGACGTTCGGCATTATACGGGCTAAGCTTATCGCACATTTTGCAGCTTTGTCGGAAGCCACAGCGATGTGATGCTTAAAATTCAGAAACTTGTCGAGTTGTACACCAAGATACTTTATATGCGTGCTCCACTTGACCTTGAATCCGTCTACTTCGATCCGGGGAAGTTCGTAACCACGTCTGTCTGTGACCATGAGCGCTTCGGTTTTGTCCAGGGCCATTTGAAGGTCTCTGGCATCCAGACAGCCCTTTGTTCGTCGCAGACATTCGTTCACCAAGATTCCGAGCTCTTCTGCAGTTTCGGCAGAGCATACAATCAACGCGTCGTCCGCGAAGCCGATGATCACCGCACCTTCGGGTAGACCCATTCGCAAGAAGTCATCATAGGAGACGTTCCATACGAAAGGTCCTATCCTCGAACCTTAAGGGGCACCTCGTTGCATCTCCTCCTTCGGAGTGCAGGTGTCTCCCTCGTATATTACCCACCTGTCGCTAAGATAATTATTCATTATCCGCAACAGATAGGGCGGTATTCCTTTGTTTCTCATCGACTTGATGAGATCTTCCCATTTAGCAGTATTAAACGCGTTGCGTATATCTATAGCTACTAAAGCGCAGAAGCTCTTCTTCTTCTCCGGACATTAAATCTTTTATGAAATCTACAGATTTCTGATAAGATTCCATATGAGATTCCATATGAGACTTCATATAAGATTCCATATATATGGAATATCCCGTTTAGATTTAAATTTTATATTTGTTAATTCAGCTAAGAGGGTAATTCGTTGATTAGGTTGACTTTACATCATCTAATTTTAATTTAATTAAATCTTGTTGTTAATGATTTTCTTAATTCATTGAATTGTTAGTCATTAAGATACTGAATAAAGAAAGTTTGTAATCAACACGGTCTCGTATCCTGGTGGTTAGTGCGTTAGGCTCATAGTCCGTGAGTCGCGGGTTGGATTTCCCACATGTGTTCGATTTATTTATTTCATAGGTTTACATCTATTCCATGTTCTATTTGTATCAAATTGAAATAAACACGAAATTTCCTTATTATTTTTATTCTTTAGTGATATTACATAGGATTTTATATGATATTTTATATACAAAATTTTCAGTTGGGACAGATTTTATATGAGATTTAATGTGAGTTATGACATATAAAATTTTTAAATAAGAATTAAGTAAAGAATTTTTAATGTATGACATAAGAATTCACATGAGTTTCTACATCAAAACACAATAATTTGATATATGAATTTATATATCAAATCGTGTCTCAATTTCACCAGAGATATTACATTCGATCTCATATACCATTACATATGAATTCCTATATGTACATGGGTTTTCACATGAGTTTTTATAGCCTTACTCGAGGAAATATGGATCACGAGGAGAGACGAATCACTTCTCATCATTTGAGTATTTTCACTCACTAATCAGGTTGTTTGTCAGTCAGTGTACCATAATACACTACCGTCGGGAATTGTCAGCATGATGTGTGTGCGGATAGTGAAAAATTTTTACTGACTTTAGAAGTACCTGGGAAAACGAGTTTAGATCTAATCAGATATATTTCAGATATCATCAGATGTATTGTGGATATAATCAGATACATTTCAGATCTAATGATATATGATTTATTCTATTAAGATATAATCAGATATAATTAATTATTAAAGATATACCTGTTTATATATATTTCGATATAATCAGATCTGATATTATATCTGTTTATATCTAGGTAGATATCGCCTGATGTGAGGTCAGATCTAACTAGATATATTTGAACATAGTCAGATCTGACATTATATCTTTCTACATCTAATTAGATATTGTCAGATATAAAGTCAGGTATAATCATTTTGTTTAAAGATATACGCCCATACGTATTGATATACATTCTTAAAACCCCCTGTGATGCGGGTTCAAATCTCGGCATGGTCATTTTTTTTTATTATTATTTATTACCAATGTTTATCAGGCTTGGTCCGTACCCGGGAAAAAGGGTTTAGATATAATCAGATATATTTCAGATATCATCAGATATATTGTAGATATAATCAGATATATTTCAGATCTAATGATATATAATTTGATCTATTCAGATATAATCAGATATAATCAGTTATTTAAACGTATATCTGCTTATATATATTTAAATATAATCAGATCTAACTAGATATATTTAGATATAATCAGATCTGATATTATATCTGTTTATATCTAGATAGATATCGCCTGATGTGAGGTCATATCTAACTAGATATATTTTAACATAGTCAAATATGATGTTATACCTTTCTATATCTAATTAGATATTGTCAGATATGAAGTCAGATATAATCATTTTGTTAACAGATTTAATCATACATAATATCAGATCAAACTATATCTAATAAAAAAATAATTTATTTATAATATATATAAATAATATAGTTTGGACTTTTTCAAATTTGCATTAAATTGACATTGCTGCTTACATAATTTCATTTTATAAATAAATTATCAAATTAATTTATAATTTAAAATTGAACAATAATATACCTAAAATATACATATAGATATATATAAGATGTGTATATAAAGTAAAATATGTGTTGAAATCTAATAATTTTAAAGCACAGAAGAAAGTTTAGATATGATTAGATGTAGTTTTATTTATATTTAATCTCGCTCATACTGATTCATATACATTCTAACAAGAACTATTTCTAAGTGCCAGTGTGGAGCAGTGGTTAGAGCTCTTGACTAGAAGTCGTGGGAGTGCGGGATAGAGTCTCGTGTCAGTCGATTTTTTTTTTTTTTATTATTATTTATTACAAATGTTTATTAATTATATCACCCAACTTTATAGTTTTTAATAATATTTATAATTTTCAATAAATTTATTTATTTATTTAAAATTTTTTAATCTGGTTAGATCTAATTTTATCTGGTCAGATAGAGACAAAATCGAGATATGATTATATATAATCAATTATGTCTGGTTATATCTAAACCTTTTTTTCCGGGCATGGTGACATTAACCTATAATATTAGAGTATTAAAACTTTTTATATCTTATTGACAAAATAAAATGAAAATCTGTTACAAACTCTTTATTATTTAGCACAATACAAAGAAGATTTTTTAAGTAAGCACTTAATGTATCAGTTACTCCTTTGTTGGGCATGTGCACTAGAGACTTAATGGCGGTGATCACTGACTTTGGGGGAATTAGAAGGACCGTCATTGCATCGGTTTATATTTCCTACGACGGCAGGACCAATTCACCAGTAGAGGTTGCAAAATTGGTTGAGTACTGTACGGTAAGAGGGCTTCCCCTGGTGTTGGAGTGTGATGTTAATTCGCACCACACACTATGGGGGAGCTCTGATATTAATCAAAGAGGTTTGCATTTGTTGGACTACCTGATTAACACTAATTTAGACATCCTAAATACAGGTTCAACACCGACTTTCAGGACTAAGAACAGAGAGAAGGTGTTAGATATTACACTCGGCTCTGATTCCATATCAATAAGGTAAGAAAATGGAGAATATCTGATGAATCTTTACTTAAAGAATCTTTTGTTTTGGGCTAAATAATAAAGAGTTTGTAACAAATTTTCATTGTATTTTATTTTTTCAATAAGATCTAAAAATTTGTAATACTCTAATATTATTTCATAAAAATAATAATAATAACAATATTATTATTAAGAAGAGGGGAATGGTTGAGTATGCAACTAACAGCGCTTGGGTGTTGTCTCTTTCTCTCTCATGTATGACCACCTCCAGAAACCATGTCTGGATCCGCCACTACCTTATCGAGTGTCACAGTATCCCTGATTTTCCTCAGAAATCCATACAGCTCTTTCTTTAGCTCAGTCCCATAGTCAGCCCAATCCGTTTTCCTGGGATTACGGAACCATTTAGGTGTGGAGCTGACCGTGGTCTTCAATTCGAAGGTTATCTGTAAATTATTATCTTATTTTACCTTATAGACATTTGTATTAATAAAAAATTCATAATTGAATTTATAACAGTACTTCTAATATGATATAACAGTTCAATTTCGCTATGATTCTACTTTACTTTTTTATTCCTACACTGTAAAAAATTTTTTGTGGTAAATTTTCCATACATGTACTGGACGTAAATTAACCCTTACATTACTGTAATTTTTCCCTACAGTTGTATGGAAAAAAACCATACATTGTATGGTTATATTAGTATATTTTATTGTTATTTTTCCATACGATTGTATGGAAAAAAACCATACGTTGTATAGTTATATCAACATACTTTGTTGCAATTTTTCCATACGATTGTATGGGAAAAAAAACCCATACGTTGTATGGTGAAGTCTGTTTCCACAGAAGCAGAATCTATAATTATTTAAATTGATATTTTTAGATTGTTATTTTTATAATTTAATCTTAAGTGTACATTTAAACACTTAATTATTATAGACCTAAGACTAATTAACAATTTTAATACATATAAACACTTAACCTATGAATTAAAATATCGCACGCTCAAGGGGGGATCGAACCCACGGCCCTATAGACGAATTCGCTCGCGGTGAACGCACGCTATTAGTACCACTCGGCTATGCCGGGTAGTTGAGTGTCGATAGAAATAACTTTGGGAGGTTCAGGCCTGGATTACATGCTATTTAAATTATAATAATTCTGGAACGTATTAATTATCTAAAATAAATTAATAGAATTTATTTATCTTTTGTATATACTGATACACAGTTTATACAATCCAATCTCCTAACTTCTAAATATTTTATAAATAAATATTCTAATATAATAATTGCAATATATGTAAACAAAATTAACAAATAATTATTATTTATTAAGTTTAATTTTAATTTAATATTATTATTTAAAAATAAAATATTATTTAAATAATTAATTTCAATAATACTTAATACAAAAGTAAATTATAAAAATTATTTACATATAATGTATTGAGGGGGATTTTTATTTAAATAAATAGAATTTATTTAATTTATATGATTAAAGTTTTTTAGAAATAAATGATTTTACAAAATTACGCTATCTAGCACGTAATAATAGGTATATTTTCTTCCAATTATTTCATTAACTTTTTATTTTATTAACTATTGTAAAAATTATGCACTTATAATTACATATAATTTATCATTATTACTGTTTTAAAAAAATTGGAATTTTTCCAAACACGTATGAAAATATTTTGTAATGTATTGTAATTCTTCCATCCCCATGTATGGAATTTTGTCGTAAGGTAATTTTTCCATACTCAAATTGGGTATTTTACTATAAGAATGAATATTTTTCATAATGTCATGAAATTTTTCCATACTGATGTACTGAAAAACATATTTCCATACCAAGTATAGAAAAAATTCGTTACTTTTGTATGGAAAATTTTCCATTATTTTTTACAGTGTAGTTAAAAAAATATATATAGAAATTTAAGAAGTTTTTAAAATAACAGTTTAAAAAATTTTCAGAAATATAATTGATTATTACATAACAATTTTGAATTTTCAACAACTGCAGAGTGGGCCAGAAGAGACTTAAAAGTGGCGAAATTATCAAGCATTCGTTTGTCTTAAAAGACACCTGGTATAGGGGAATTTTTTGGGTCGCTCATTAAGAATTTGAAGTCGAATTTTGAACATCTAAAATGGCGCATCCAACTTGAGTTTCAAAATGTTCGAAAAATGGTTAAGTTTTAAAAGTAAATTTGCCGATAAAGATGTTTCGTCTGTAATTACCAAGTTGATGTTAAGTTTCCAAAATCCAAAAATCACGTTTCTAAAATCGAATAGGGTTAATAGAATATTAACGAAAAAGTTACAGTAAAATTAAAGGTATTTTATGTATGTGATCCTGTGTAAAAAAATTCTTCAGATAATTAAGATTCTTAAAAATGATTCATTAGACTTAAGATCAGAAGTTAAAGACACCAAAAACACATATTATAATTATAATTATGATTTATTCAGGGACCAACAAAATTTCCCTATATCAAGTTTTATAAAATAAATAGAAAATAAAAAAATATTTGAAATTAAAAACGTTTTCTAAAAAATGTTAACCGACATATTGATTCCGATATTTTGAACTTTAAAGATATGAATTATGAATTACAATCAGCGATTCTAAAGAACTTTTATGACAAGTTTTATGCAGGTCTTGAAAACAAGAATATTTTTTCCAGGAAACGATGCATGTAAATATGTATGGATGTTTTTAAGTTAAAATTTTGGACGTGGATCCTAAAAGTAGCGAAAAGTTGCATTAATACCTCATGGTGTGTACTACGTGGAAGTAATTTACCTTATAGCTATTTAAATATTGCGGTTAATGAAGGTTAATGGATTATCAGTAGCAAGTCATATGCTACGAATGACAAGAATTTGAAATTTTAAATACCATCCTGCAGTCATTGGTATAGGTATATGTTAATAATCACTTGGTATTTGAAAGGTAATATCCCTGGGAAGAAAATAAAGGAGGGATAGCTTATTATTAATTTTACAGTTCAATATATAAGCTGATTTTTCAAAATATAAATATACACTATTTAAGAAATACTTTATCAAATCCCTTGAAGCTTGAACTCTGCCTACTTCCATTAATATATGGTCGATTCTTGCGTAACTGCCTGATTTCAAGATAAGTTTTGGTAAAAAAAAATTTTTTTTATTCAATGTTTCTCTGCACTTATTTTTCTTATTAGGGTATAATATAAGTATATTTTAAACCATTTTACTACAACTATATTTATACGAAAATAATAGCAAATTTTTGAAAATTGGCTGCCATGTGGAGCTGAATCGCATCCTTTTATTGCAAATATATTGTATAAAATAAAAATTTCTTTTTGATATTTTGCTAAAACGAAAATAAATAATAAATTCATAAATTATTGAATATTCTAACAGTATTTTAGATATTAGTTAACATACATAAAATTTTATAAAAGAACAGCAAATACAATATTTAATAATGAATATTTCGTTTTATTTTTTGGATAATAACCACCACAGATAAAAAAGTTTCTCTGCATGAAGCACACTGAACACTTCATATAGGTCATGGAGCTGAAATTTGACATTTATTTTAACCTCACTTCTACAATATTGCAAAATAAATCTATTCCTTCTGCAGATCGCTTTTTTCACATGAAAACTTAAAGAAAATGGTAACAATACTATCAAATAGTTGTTACAGTAATATAACAGTAATTACATGGAACTGAACGCTTTTTTTGTACACATGCAATTTTCACAAAAATAAATTTTTTAAGCAAAAATTTTTCTTTTTTAAAACTTTTTTGACATGTGATTTAGTGCTAATGGATAAAAATTGAGATTTAACTTATTAGAAGGCGTAATAACTAAACACATGACACCTTAATTATAAGTCTACAGATTGCGTTCAAAAATTGGAAAAATTGAGGGACAAAATATTTTTACAGATTTTTAAGTATGAAGAAGGTATTATGAAGTGCAATATAAACCTAAATTGTTCATAAGTATAAACACTTTATGCTTGAAAAAGGCTGAGTTATAATAATGATATTTTCACCGAAAATTATTAAATTAAAGTAAACATTTTGCAAAAGGGACACGCCACAAAGCGGAAATTTCAGCAGTTATAGTGCAATATAATAGAAGTTATAATAAATATATTTATGTATATTTGGTTTTCAGTTACTCTCATATATACCTTTAAAATTCACTAATACACTTCAGAATATATTTTTAATTTAGGTGTATTTTTTCAACTCCGCCAAGTAGGGCAGTTACGTAAGAATCGTCCATATAAAAAGATAGTTTAGTCCGCTAAACCAATTTCAAAACTTGAATCAGTTAATTTTTTGACAGTTTTTACGGTCTCCTGGCCCACTGTGCAAGCAAGCGATTAACTATCTTAAGCTCATTTATTCAAGGAAACACCGATTTTTCAAAGTTTCAAGGCACTAGGTGGCAGCGCCAGTCATGAGAAAAATATTCTGCAAACCCCTGCGCAGACCATCAACAGTCAGCAATTCTGATGATAAAGAAGATAATACAGCGTCGAATTCGACTCTGTTGGGTCCTGATAGTGTGACTCTTAATCAGAAAACCGTTGATGCTGCCTTCGAGAAATGTCTGCGGCATCTGCCCAGCATTAAACTGCGTTGTTTAATAAATTTCAAAAACAGTCAGCAATTCTGATACTAAATAAGATAATTCAACAGCGAATTCGACTCTATTGGGTCCTGTTACTGTGTCTCTTATTTAGAAAACCGTTAATTTTTGCCTATAGTCAAATTGAGGATATCAAAAAGCAAGTTACTAATACTAAGAATGATAATAAATAGCTCCTATCCGACTTTAATGATCTAACGTCCAAATTGTCAATCTCCGAACGCAAAATTAATATTTTGGAACAAACCGCAAAAATATTTCCTGGAAATTGCACCGTCCGACACGATTTTTCACACACAAAAAATCGAACCTTTTCGGAAACTTAGACCAAAAATAAATACCCGTGTCCGATCGTTTAGCTAGATCAAGTCGTTTATGGCTTCTAGGGATGAAAACAACCCTTAAATGAAAAGTGACAAGATATATTTTAAAAAATATTAATTTTTTAAGAAACTTGACATCTAGGGGTTTTCGGGGTCACTGATTACGAATCTGACGTCAAATTTTCAAAATTCAAAATAGTGGATCCAATATAGTGGCAAACTTTTTTAAAAATAGATTCAATTTGCCTGAAACTCGTTACAAGGGGGTTTTTGTGGTCGCTGATTATGAATCTGATGTCAGCATATTAGAATTCAAAATAGCAGATCTCATAAAGATGAAGATCGCAAGACATTTCAACATTTTCACAAATGTGTCTTTGCATATTGGACATTTTTTTAATGACTAAACAAACTTTGTAGTAAGTAAGTATATTCGATAATATAAAGCTAAAGTAAGATAAATTAACAAATATAAAGTAATTGTTTAACACTGCTTTCGAAAGTAAAAGTATCAACGATTGACATTTGTTTTATATATATGAGGCATTCCACGTCAGTGGAAGTCCCCCCTGTCCAAAATTAGTTTAAATGTAAAACGATTTATTATAGCTTAAAATTTAGCTTATTTTGTCTACTTTTAAGTGCAAAGTGGCTCCTTTCAAAATTCAAAATGGCGAATCCAATATGGTGGACGATTTTCCAAAAATGACTAAAATTTTCTTAAAAATGGTTACCCGGATTTTTGTGGGTAGCTAATTACGAATTTAATTCGAGACTAGAAATTTCCATTTTTAAAATTCAAAATGTCAGGCATCAGTGGTTATCACTCTATGATGTTCCTGAGACATGTTCCACATGATACTTATTCAGAAAAAAAATCTTAAAACTAGAGAACCGAAGAAAAAGTGATAAAACATGGAAATGTCAATGAGGGATGGATAATATCGTCTGAATGTATTATGTCATCAGTGGTTATCACTTTATGATGTTCCTCAGACATGTTTCAGATCATACTTATTAAGAAAAAAAAATCTGAAGACCAGAAAACCGAAGAAAAAGTGATAAAACATGGAAATGTCAATGAGGGATGGATAATATCGTCTGAATGTATTAGGTCATCAGTTTCAAGATTTTTTTCTTAATAAGCATGATCTGGAACAGGTCTGAGGAACATCATAGAGTGAGAAACCACTGATGACCTAATACATTTAGACGAAATTATCCATCCCTCGTTGACATTTCCATGTTTTATAAGTTTCGCTTCGGTTCTCTAGTTTTAAGGTTTTTTTTTAATAAGTATCGTCTAGAACATGTCTGAGGAACATCATAGAGTGATAACCAATGATGTCTGCCATTTTGAATTTTAAAAATGGAAATTTCTAATCTCGAATGAAATTCGTAATTAGCTACTCACAGAAACCCGGGGTAACCATTTTTAAGAAAATTTTAGTCATTTTTTTAAAATCGTCTACCATATTGGATCCGCTATTTTGAATTTTGAAAATGTGATGCCAGATTCGTATTCAGCGACCCCAAAAACCCCCAAGTGACAAGTTTTAAGCGTTTTTGATTACTTTTTTTTTGTGTTTTCTTGTTTTTTTCTTTTTGGCGGCCATATTGGATTCGCCATTTTGAATTTTGAAAGGAGCCACTTTGGACTTAAAACTAGACAAAATAAGCTAAATTTTAAGCTATAATAAATCGTTTTACTTGTAAACCAATTTTGGACTGGGGAGGCCTTCCACTGACGTGGAATGCCTCATATATATACCAAAAACCCCCGACTAACGAGTTTGAGGCAAATTGAGTCTATTTTTAAAAAAGTTTTCCGCCATATTGGAACCGCCATTTTGAATTTGGAAAATCTGACATCAGATTCGTAATCAGCGACCCCAAAAACCCCTACACGTAAAAAAATGCTGTAATTGCATCTACTCCAGGAAACTAGTAGTCAAAATACTCCAGGCTGTGGTGACAGCAGCCTCAACTGTAGTGAATGTAGCTACAGTTATGAGATACATGAGTTGCGTGAGCATGCGCGGTAATGCTCTACTCAGCTGACAATCGAAATTAATCGAAATTGTGTTAACCTTTACTCCAGGCTGTAGCTATCCTATATATTACTATTTTTTGTGATTCCCATTACTCCAGTTGAAGTAAGCTGAACTCCAGTTTTTTTTACGTGTAAATATCGAATTTTATGAACAATTAATATTTTTAAATAAAATATCTTGTCACTTTTCATTTAAGGGTTGTTTTCATCCCTAGAAGCCACAAACGACTTGATCTAGCAAAAATGCCTGACACGGGTATTTTTTTGGTCCTAGTTTCCAAAAATATTTGATTTTTTTGTATGTGAAAAAAAAGATAAATTTTGTCGGACGGTGTTTTCGGCATCCCTATGGTTGAGAATGAAGATTTCCCTGAAATTGTAAATAATATTGCTGTTGGATTGGTTGTGTCCTATACGAAGGATGACCTTGGCACAGATTATCGTGTGCATGTGCCTTCAGGCAATGATAAACAACCTGCAATAGTAGTGAGGACTGCTAGTCAGCTGATTAGAGATAAGTTTATAGACCAGCGCAAAAAATGTGGCAATTTTTCGACGTCTGACCTTGGTTGGACTATAGACAAACAGTCTGCGATTTATCTAAGGGAGTCCCTCACCCCTCTCAACTGGCAGATTCAAAGTGCTGCTCTGAACTTACGCTGAAATAAGAGAATTAAATTTCTGTGGATTTCCAAAGGCAACATTTTCTGTAGAAGAGATGACAGTACTCATCGTATCTTACTTACATCGCTCAAGGATCTAGACAAGCTGTCCTAGCAATAAATGTTCCTCATTTTAACTGTTTTAGTTACAACGTGGATAATTCTACAGGAGACTGTTATTTTTAGTATTAAAAGAGTTTTTTATAGTGTTTCTCAATGTTATGACTTTTTTACGCAGTGTTACAATAATCAAGGTAATTTCTTTTGAGTCCAAAATATCCGGTTTATATAGACACAACTCATATACTGACACATATTTTAGTCAGATTATTTACTATGAATACATTTAATTTATAAGTCATATAAGAAAGCATTAATATTTGTCATGTAAATGCGCAGTCTCTGCGTGCTCATTTGATGGAATTCAAAGAATTTTTTAATTTAGGTTATTAGCAGATTATTGCCGTCTCTGCGACCTGGCTGTCACTTAATGTTTCTAATAATCTTGTCAGTCTTGACAATTATGTTCTGTTTCGCCGAGATAAAGAAAACCGTACAGGTGGAGGTGTGTGTTTTTATGCACACAGAGATTTTGATTGTTCTTTGATTTGCGTGAGTTCAGAGAGATCTTATCCTTCCGCTGAATTTTTATTCATCAAAGTACAGTCGCAATTTGATAGCGCATTAGTGGGAGTTGTATACAAGCCTCCAAATGCGTCTTTTGGTGGAGAATTAGAAACTCAGATTTTTTCATTAATTCAATATTTAAATAATATTATTTTCATGGGTGATTTGAATTGCAATTTAGATATCCCCTCTTCAATTATTCCTTATCTGACATTTTTATTTTATTCAGCTGGGCTTTTTATTATCCTTCATAGCTCAACCAACTATGTAAACCCCTGGAGTACGAGAGTTGATATAATGTTTATCAATGATCTTGATATAATTCGATCTATTAATGAACATGATGCACCCTTTTCTTTCTAATCACAATTTAATTAGTATTAATCTTGAATTTATCGGCGGTCAACCTCGTATTGTACGTCAGTCAACTCTCGTTCGTAATCTCCGTAACATACCAGAAAATGGATTCCTATCTCACATAGCCACCTATGATTGGCCCAGTATTTATTCAGAATCAGACATAAATGTTATGGTTTATAAACTAACTTCTTATATTATCTAAGCCTTTAACGTGTTTGCACCCGTGCACTTATCAAATACGAGACGTAGAATCTCTCTATGGATGGATGAGAAAATAAAAAACCTTATAAAAGAACGCAATAAACTGCGTAGAATTCTTAAGCGAACTGGAAATCTGTCGGGTCGATCTGAATTCAAAAAATTCAGAAATCTAGTAAAAACAAAAATTTGAGATTCTTATAATAAATACAATTATAACGTAATTAAATGTAAAAATAAAACAGATGCTATTTAGCGAATATTAAAAAATTTTAAATCTTATTGCCAATAAAAAATCATCAAGTGACCACTCTTTTCAGGCTCATGAACTTTTGAACGTATTTTCTAGCGCAACTATTTTAACTCCTTTCCACATAACTATTCCTGTTAATAATAACTATAATAATTTCGATGAAAAAAGTTTTTTTTAACTACATTTCACCAGATTCTTTGCTTGAAAGTATCTAGAAGATAAAAACTAATGCTATGGACCAGATAACATTACTATTTAAATGATTGAGCTGTCTCTTCCTGTAATATTCATTGTCTTTTAACATGTATAACTGTTAGTTCCAGACTGGGTTTTTTCCTTATATTTGGAATATGAGTAATGTCAGACCTGTTCCCAAGATAACTAATCCAAAGAAACCGTTTGATCTTAGGCCCATTTCATTAATTTGTGCCCTATCTAAACTATTAGAACGCTTCGTCTGTAGACAAATAACCTAATATTTAAATATGAATGATTTATTTAAACTACTGCAATTTGGTTTTCGTCAATTGCACAGTACTTGTACGGCTACCTTAAAGTTTACATCTGACATTTTTGCTATGGATGCCAAACACATTACAATTGCGAATTTTTTTCATTTCTCAATAAGACATTCTCGTCTGTGGACTAACAACTACTGATTAATAAGCTTGCTTCATTTAATAAGTCTAACTCAGTATGTCGTTGGTTTGTGTCTTACCTTATGTATTAGAGCTTCATTCGATCGAGACGACACGAGAAACGATCGAGAATTTTCATATTCTTGGTTATTAAAATCGAGATAACGGTATCGTCTCTCTGTTTCGATCGCGATTATCGGAAGTTCTAACGAGAATGCCGATATTCTCGATTTTAAAATTAAAATCAGAGCTTTTAAGGAATATCGTCTTCAATGTCTTACAATTCATTTATTCTTTATTTACAAAAGATCCTACTTAAATACGGTTATGTTAAAGGGAGGCACAACCCTTTTTTTTTGACCCCCTTAAATTTTCATGATCTTAGTAAGCTATATTCTTTTTCTTGCATCTTTTGGGTCTTAAAAATATGCAGATTGACCAAAAATAAAAGATCTTAATTTTTGTTAATTTTAGAATTATTATTTTTTGAAAAAATAAAAAAATTTTATATTCCATGCGAGAGATTCGAAAGAATCATTTAAAAAGCGTATAAAAAAATTTTCATTAAAAAATAATGAAAATTGTAAAAGAAGTTAAATTTTTAATGAGACAGACCTAACAAATATCAACATATTTTCAGAGATGCTAATTTTTTCTTTGACTTAATTTTCCATCTTAAATTATAGTAAATCATCAAAAATTAAGAAAAAATTATTTGACCATTTTAGGATTTTTCAAAATTTTTTATTTTTTTGAAAATTGAAATTTTGGAAAACCCATGCTAGAGATTTAAAAGAATCATTAAAAAAGCGTGTAAAAAAATTGGCGTTCAATTATTCTATACAGGTTAAAAGTTCAGAGTATATATTTTTGACCTCCTTGTATGTTTTTAGGACCCAAAAGATGCAAGAAAAAGAATATAGCTTACTAAGGTCATGAAAATTTAAGGGGGTCAAAGCAAGGGGTTGTGCCTCCCCTTATAGGAATTTTGAAATATAAATAAATTTAAATAAATAATATAGTTAAGAGTATTCAGGCAATAGTTGATACTTAATGTACCAGCAAATTTAGCGACCTACAAAGCACCGGAATTTTTAGGAAGTTTCCATAGAAAGTACCCATAAAATTTCGAAGTAAATATTCCAAGAAATTTCCAACGTTTCAGGGAGCTCCATAAGAACATAAGAAGTCTTTCAGGAACTATCCAAAGAGTTTTTAAGAAAACATTCCAAGAAGATTCCAAGGGAACTTTCCAAGAAGTTCCAAAGTGAACTTTTCAGGAAGTTCCCAAGGGAGTTTTTTAGAAAGTTTTTTAGGAAACTTTTGTTGACGTGCATAAATGGTATTTATATTTAAAATAAGAGCAATAAATCCTAAAATTTATTTGAATAAAAAGAATTTTTGTAATCAATTAGAAAACCTATTTTTTCAGTATTACTATTTTCCTATATCATAAGAAATTATTTTTATTAAAAAAAACCAAGGCCGAAGAAAGGTATACTTTTTATTGAACAATTTAAAATATTTTTATTTTTAAAACAGTGTGAAAGATTTAAAATAAACACAATGGATAACAAGTTTTCTATTTCTTTGATTCCTGGAAAACAGAAAAATTTGTATGAGATGTCCAATCATTCAAGCATGAAAGTTCACGACAAGTGTTTTTGGAAATATTATTCCTGTGTTTTCGAATAGTTAATGAAGCACGTGAGAATAAACGCTCAACTGGACCAGAGGTTGCTTGGATACTTGAAAAATCTCTTGCCATGCGTGCTAAATTAGGAAATTGATGTTCATGATGTTTCCGCCATTTTAGAACATCGGTGTCTTTATCTGCTCTTACGGTATCTAAATAATGATCGAGTTCTTTGCGCCAACCTCCTTGGAGTTGATTGTTATTTTCGACTGCTGAACTATGTTTTCGAGAATGTTTAGATACAAATGGTGCTGATGGATCAATGTCATCTTCATCTTCATCACTTGATTGAACGTGTCTCAGAGTAGGTTCATTATTTTGTAAAACTTCTTGAACATAATATTTTGTTCGATAAATCCCCTCAAACTTTGCTATGGACCATTTTACCATTTCTTTACCGCAGCTAGTCAGGTAAAACGTTTCAAACTTTATGTCTGGGATCAAGCAACAAGACAGCACAGTATTTCTAATTAGTCTTTTTATAGTGTTTCATCAATTTGTCCAATGCCGATTGAAGGGCATTTTGGAATTGTAGATTTATCGAATTTTCATTTTGTGCTTCGTGGTCTTCTTCGAAATTTTCTTCAAGCTCTTCTTCATAATCTTCTTCAAGGTTTTCTTCTTGTTCTTCAACATTTTCCAGTTTTAAATCTTTTAATAAATCTGGAGCTCCTAAATTCGCGATGTGCGCAAAGCATTTAAAATGTGAATCTTCATCAGAAATGTCCGTTTCTTTTACAAGTAATCCCAATTCTTTGATAAACGTTGTGTTTGAATTAGTGTTGTCTAAAGTGATTCCTTGCACTTTACCGACTAATTCGTATTCTTTTTAAAAATCATTAAATAACGCAGCTACACTTTTCCCAGTATGAAAGCCATTTGACGGAATCAAGTCCAAAGTCAGGGACAGCATAATCCAATTTTCATCAATATAATGACCTATTTTTGAAATGAAATATGCAGAATAAGAAAAAATTTGAAAAACGATTTGAAAAAAATAAAGACTTTTTTACTACAGGAAAAATCAGACAAACAATCGTTGAAAACGTTAGTAGAACACCATATTTTCGAGTATTTAAATTAAAATAAAGCCATTTAAACTTTAAAACAATGTGTTTTGGTAGAACGACAAACAGTTTCATTTTTAACATTTTATTCAATTAAAATATGCATTTTAGTAAAAATTACAATTATTTGCTTATAGGAAATGATTTAGAGAGAATAACGAAAATATGACAATCATTTTCTACGGACAGAAAATTGTCATTTTTATTCAAATGCAACTTTTAGTTGTTGAAGTATTGGAAATTAAATAATTTACCCTTTTAAAAAAACGCATATTAAGTTTACATAGTTTTTTTATTTAAATATACGAAAATATGGAGTTTTACTAACTTTTTTTTTATGTTTGTCTGATTTGTCCTTAAGTTGTTTAGCAAAGATGCAAACCTTCATTAAAAAATATTTTATTTTACCTTCGAAGTGTGGAAAATAATTATTATTAATGGTTTTGTTTAAAAGAGAAGATATTTTTTTTCAAGTACAAATTTTAAAATTTAGAAAAACTATTTATTTGGATACTTTTGCATAAAACCAAATATTTTTATTAGTAATGAGGTTAAATGTTTTTACAAATAATGCAATTTCAATTCACGACGGCTTATGTTCTACAGAAAAAGCTTATTTTTAATTTGACCGTTTCGAATTATCAAACAAGTATAACATTTTAAAAATATTGGTGTTTGTTTTTATATACAATACAAACAACTATAATTTTAAAATGAAGTACTTGTTCAAAAATTTAAAATGATCAAGTTGAAAAGAATCATTTTCTAAAGAAACTAAGCCTTTGGTATGAAGTACCAATGGCTTAGTTTTAAAACTACAACATTTAAAAAAATTTGTAACCCTTTCATAATAAAAATTTTTTCTACCACATATGCACAAAAATACCATGTTTTTGTTCTCGTTAAGCGGGACAGAATTTGCAGTTTCTAGGTTAGTTAGCGTCAGAGGTAAAAAAAACTTCCAAAGTTCCGTTCCGTTCCGAACTTGTTCGCACTCGCTACGCTCGTGCTTTTCCCACGGAAAGTATGGAAGTTACCAAATTAAGCTTCCAGGAAACTTTCTGGATATACTCAAATGCAGCTTCCCATGGAAACTTCAGTTAGAAGCTATTCGGAAATTTTATGTCGAATATTATATTGGAAACTGCTTGGAAAGATATCCTGGTAACTCTGTGGATAGTTTCCATGAATACCACCCGGAAAGCTCCCTAGGAAACTTTCTGGAAAGTCCCCTTGGAGATTGCTTAGATATTTATCTTAAAATCTTCCTGTAAAGTTCTTTGGTAATTTTATGTTAGTTTTTATTTTAATAGAGAATCTTAGAAATAATACAAAATTTTATTTTTATTTTTTAAAGATTACAATTTTGATTGATTCTGTTGAAGTTAACAGAAACAAAATTAATGTTGATATAAAAAGAGGAAAAGGGAAATAGTTTTATTTTTCTAATAGCGTTTTTAAAAATACAAATAAATTTTTGTCTTATCTCTGAATGTCTTATTTTAAATAGAAACTGATTTGAAGTTTCCAAGCGATGTTTTCGGGAAGTTTCAAAGAAAAGTTTAAAAAATGACAAACTTCCAGGAAACTATCTAAAGCCTAGTGCTTTTTGAAATGATAGTATGAAGAAAAATGTTTTTGATTATACTTTAATAACCTAGAACTTCATAATAAGAATGTTGAGCTATGGATGTCCATTCGTCTAATGTAAAGAAAAGTTTTTATGAGTTTAGCCGTAATGTTTCCTTTACTCGTAATTGTAACGTTGTAAACCTATTGTGAACCAATGGCCGCATTTGGTTTCGTTTTGGCAGGATTGCTTTCTTATTCAGATATTCAAAAAGTTCTTGGGAAATTTTATCATGCAAAAAACAAATCGGTAAATGCTTTCTACATAGCCATTCAACAATCATATCGTTCAATCTTTCTTGATTAAATTTCTGAAATAATAGCAGAATATTTTATTGTATTTTTATTTATATGTTCCATACGTTTATTTAACTTTTATCCCTTTTTATTTTCTTTGTATATATATATATATATATATATATATATATTTTAGATTTATTTAAATATTTTATATTAATGTTATTTAATATTAACCTATTTTTTTATTTGTTAATTTTATTCAATTCTTTAATAAATATCTTAGTTTCAGTTAAATTAGATAATTATCTTAGGTTTAAATTTAATTATTTTAAACAAATTTTACTTCTGATAATGCAGGATATTTTGTATCTGGAAGTATTTCAAAATATTCTTTTTTATTGTGGTTTCTTAAATGCCTTGTGTTTCCAGTGGTGTTACTATCTTTCATTTTAATAATTCTTTCCGAATTATTCTGCGCACTTCATAATTTGCACTTTGCAAATTTCTCTTTGTTCTCTGTATGGCCAATTTCGTAAAATTCAGACATCTTGTCCTTTTTTCGTTTCTTGGCTTCTACTTCTGACGTGATTTCATCGCCTGATTGAATGTCCATTGAATTATCCACCGAATTATTTTCGAAATCATTATGAGAGCTACCAAAATACGTTGATTATATAAATATTTTTTTTACATTACTTGAGAAACCTGTGTTTTGTGTTTTTTTTTGCGTAGGATGTGAAAACCTGCTACCAGGTACTCTGTAGCCAGTACTACAGGATTATGCGGGGGTGGCAATGTTCTGCCGAGCCGCTAATAACACACCCTAATTTGGGAACCTTAAGACCACTCCCGGCTATCACTTTCCGCGCGAATCGCCATCATGAGTCGTCTTATATCCCCTACTCTGACGCTGTAGCGGCTTCCTAAATTCCGCGGGACCTACGATCATTGACGGTCATCTAAAAATGCTTCAAGAGGAAGAAAGCTTCCTCTATCTGCGTTTTCCTGCAACTTAAGTGGTCTTTAAGCGACTTCGCTTTAAGGACTCTTCTCTCTTTGCCTGCTTCAGGATTTTTCTGAAGCCTTTTCACTTCCCTGAGTCTGCAACATGAGCCGTTTTAGCCTCATTTCCAGCCTCGGCCGCACAGAGGAAGCAGAACGCTTCCTTACTACATGCGACAAGAGAGAGTCCAGCATCCCCACACTTAAAGCAAACGGAGGATCTGTCCACTCCCTTGCAGTCTGCTTTCTTATGGCCGTAACCAAGACACCTGTGACACCTTGTGACCACAAGCCTTTTCCTAATTGGGCAACTTAAGAAGCCCAATTTTATTATGCCGAGCCTTTCCAAGCGTTCCGCTTCCTCCCGGTCTGTGACCAAGATGGCAATTATTAATTTTATCTTTTTTATACATTGCCTTATAATTACAATCAAAATAATAAAAATGTAAATATTTAATATAACACATGTCGCAGGTTATAAAATTAAATAATGTAATTTATTTATAATTTCATTAATCTTTGTTAATTTTTAATCTGATAACACAATTATATGCTGGTCGTTTTGTTGACATCTTGACATTCAGACTATTTCAAATTATAATGTTTTTACTTTGTTCAAAATTCACAATTCCGAGAAACTCGCCCGAAATCGATCGGAATGTCTCACGAGAAGATATGTTAATTAACAAAAGAAATAAGGAGAAGTAGGTTTTAAAATTAATTTCAAAAAACAATCGAACGAGACGAAATTAAAAATGTTCTCTTCTCGACGTGCAGCTCTATCTTACGTATAGATGGCAAAGAGTTATTGATAGTAGTGGTAACATCTCAAACCTGGATGAACTCAAGTTTGGTGTTCCACAAGGTACTTCACTTTCTTCGTTATTATTTAATTTATTTATTTCTGATCTTGGAAATGGTTTTAAATTATGTAAATTTCATAAATATGCTGATGATTTCAAGCTTTACCTTTCTGGTCCCCTCCTCGAAATTGCAAACTTGCTTAAAAATGTTCAATATGACATTAATTGTTATAATAAAGATTGTTGAACAGTGGACAAGAAAGAATGGCTTACGTCTTAATGCCAATAAGACACAGGCTATCATTTTTTCTACAGTTAACTCTCCTTTGGATTTATTAGCATCTCTCCCCTCACTGTTGGTTAAGGGAATTGCCATTTTATTTAAAAAGACAGTTAAAGATCTTGGTCTGTCCAACTTCTCTCTCCAACTGGCTTACTGCTAGTCAAGTCGTTCATACTACCCTTCTTTGATTATTATTGTTGTGTGGTTTATGACGATATCTCAAAAAACTAAATAATAAACTTGAAAGAGCCTTGAATGCTTGTATTCGTTTTATATATAATTTACCTAAAAATGAATATATTATTGAATACAGGATTAAGTCTGGACTTTTGAATGTTGCTATGAGAAGGCAGTTTTTTATTGGAAATTTATTATTCAGCATTTTTCATCATAAAGCTTGGCGTTATCTGTTTGATCTCTTCAAGTATAAAGTTTTTGATGATTTAATTTACAATAAACTTTGAGAAAAAAGATCCGTCCTTATAATACCGTTTCATATGAAATACAAGTTCTATATATAACTTGTAAAAACCAGTCAGAGGTTCGAGATTGTGGAACAAATTGTCGCATTTAATAAGAGATAAGTCCAAGTATTGTATTCTTAAGAAGTTATTTTTTGTGTTATTGCTTAAAACTAATGACACTTTATTCGACGTCACTTACTGGTAAAATAGCATTATTTTGAATATGTGTCTTGATTTAAATATATGTAAATTTTTATTTTATTTTTTCCTTTTTTTCTCTTTCTCTTTTACCTTTCAATTTTATTAAAAGTTACTACTTGCGACACTATTACTTTTTATTATTTTTAGACATGGTTGGCTGTAACTGATTTAATTACTGTATTGAACATTGCTTAATTCCTTTTTTTTTCTTTCTTACTCGCTATGTTTATGTATAGTATGTAATCTTAAAAAGTTATAGAATTTAATATAGATTTGATAAATAAATACTTATGTATTGTGAAGTGATTTTTCCTAACCTCAATATAACCGATACCGAGTATACATTTTCAACTTAATTTATTTACGACAGAACTTACCAAAATTTATCATAATGAACTTCAAATAAAATACTTACTATATAGATGTTGATGTCTCGAAGGTATAAATTGACCTTATTTTATATCTCCAAAAAATTAAAAAAAGAATTCTCTTAATCAAATATTCTACAAGTTAAACAGATAAATTCTCAATTCAGCAAAATCTAAAATTTGTACAAACAACAGTCAAGAGCTTATCAAACATCTAATCTATAAATTTATTATTTGACTAAATCAAAATTAGAAATACTTTTCAAAGATAATTAAATTTCACGCCGGAATCCACACACAAGATTAATTTCCTGGTTTCCTCATGATTGGTTTCTTAACATCAAAGATCTTAAAAAAAGGAAAGGGTTGGGCGCCAGTTCGTTAAACAAAAAAAATTAATTATCAAAATTATCCGAAAGGGGGGTTATACAAAACTAATCCGAAAAATGGGGGAAACTCTTAATTTCAAATTACCCAAGAAGACGCGAAAGGTTAAAATCCTAAATTCCTCAGGTCCGAACAACCATATTGGAACATCCAAAATTCCAAAACAAATCTAATTCTGACACCGACCTGTCACAAAAGATCCAGTAGCGATACGATACGATAAGCGATACTACACATCAAAATTCATAATAAATTATAAGGTGGGGGAAGCGGTAACGAACAACCAATAAAACTTAGTCTAACAATTTCAATTAAAATACCCCATGAGAAACATAACCTTTAAATCGTAAGGTGACTAAACCACCAGATCTTATCACGATTCTCCAGCCAATACTCGTTATCTCAAAGCTAAATTAGGGAAAAACCAATCATAACAGAAACCGAAGAAATTACCGGGCAGTCAGTTTTTAAATGGAGAGAGGGAGTGGTTCGGTAGAATATTGATCTTGGAGAAAATAATCGAGAAGTATTTGCCTCTAGTAATTCCAAAATTTAATAAATCCTAAAACAAATTCCAAATAAGTTTACATAATAATCAAAATTAGAAAGAGGGGTTAACATAATTAAATTTGGGGATTTAGGGTAACCAGCAAATTAACAATATCTTATTGTTTAAATATTTAGTCAGGGAACGTTATACAAATCAAAAGAAATTGCAGAGGGGAAATTTTAAAGGTAACCCACACAGTTAACATCCAGACGACCGTTCAATAACTCTGATGATCTTTCGGCAGGATATCATGTTCGAACTCGAGTATTAATTTATTGGCGTTCAGAAACTATCAAAATCTATTCAAAATATTCGATATTATATTAAATATTCTAAATCTCCCGAATCCGAAGTCGAATAGGCTGTGATAGTATGTTGGACATTCTAGGATCTGACGATTATATTAATCATTAAATCAAAATTAAGTTCATATTAAGTATCCAAAATTATTTACAATATTCAAATTTCTCTAGATCCACATTCGAATAAACTATCGGAAAATGTCTGATTTTAGTGAATTTAATAGTTATGTAATTTATCCAAAATTATTTAAAATATTCAAGTTATTAAAATTTTATTCAACATATTCAAAATATTAAAGTTATCCAAAATTCAAAATTATTCGGGTTCGAAATCGAATGAGCCACTCGAGAATATCCGACATTACCGAGTTAATTAATTATGTAAGTTACTCAACATTATTCATAATATTTGAATTTATTCAAAATATTATTCAAAATTATTCGAGTTCGAAATCGAATATATTACTCGGGAATGTGTGACATCCATGGATTAATTAATTATATATGCTATTTAACACTATTCAAAATATTTGAATTCATTCAAAATTATTCAAAATTATTCAAGAACATAAAAAAATATTTAAATTTATTCAAAGTATTCGAAATTATTCGAGTTCGAATTCAGATAGACTATTCGAGAACCTCTACACCCTTTAGCTAGGTAAGTCGCTTAGCATTGTTAAAAATTATTCAAAAAAATTTTTATTCAAAGTATTCAAGTTCATTCAAAGTATTCGGAATATCCAAAATTTTCAAAGTATTAAATTTTATTCAAAGTATTAAAAATATTCGAAATTATTCAAATTTATCTAAATTTATTCAAAGTATTTGAAATATTCAAAATTATTCAAATTTAATTAAACTTATTCAAAATGTCTGTAATGTTCAAAATTATTCAAATTCAATTAAATTCATTCAAAGTATTAGAAATATTCACAAATTATTCAAACTTTTCTGAAGGTTATTAAAGGTCATTGGATTTTACAATTTATAATATTCGAATCCTTATTCGACCCATTGTTCGGAAACCTCGGTCGTGTCTCGAGTTTATTTAGAATTAATAAAATATTCGAGTTCGAGTACAATTACAATATCCGAAACCATTCTTCGATAAATCAATCTCTCATGTAAATTCTGATGGTTGAGAGATTTGAAAACATTTAAACTTTAGACCAATTATAAATTTTTTTTTTTTTGACAAACCAGAACACTCGAGGTCAAAAGGACCTTGCAAAACTTGACTAAATTTAATTGTCGAAATTACCATTTGATAAAATATTTAACCGAATACAAAAAAAATTTAACTTTGAATTAAACAAAATGTCGTTCATTTCAAAACTTTCAATTCTAACATTATGTCGGAGACGGCGGCTGGCTACAAAATGGCGTCTTAGCTATTCATGACGCATTTCTCAGTACACATTTGAAAAATCAACGATTTACAATCTTCACTGATTTTGACAAAGATGAAAATTATATATTCATTTTATTACACGATGACCTAATTCGGGAAAATTAAAAGAAAAGGGAAAGGTGACTCTTGGCGCAAAAAGGCGGCCGATCATATCTCATGTTATACAAATTCTCAATTAATCAGAAATTCCGTTAATTTTATTCTGGGATATCAAATCTTTATCTTATTTGTCAAATATCATTTACTAAAAGAAAGGGGGATTACACGTGGAGTACAAAAAAATTGGAGGTGTCCGACGCGATTATAAATTAATCAAGTTTATGATAATGTTAAACGTTCTTAATTTTTTTTTTTTTTTTACGATAAAAGGGAATCTAGTTTCCTGATTTTGTCAGGTAAAACTCACAAAAAAAGAAAAGATGACCGTTAGATTACTTTGAAATTATACACCCGAATGGCGTTCTCGACGAGACGCCATGACGTAATGACTATAATGGATAATTTTTAACTCACTGAAATCTTCTGATTCTACACATTAGAGGTTAACATTTCGTGTTAGATTCTCAATTCGCGCACTGAATTTACCCAAACTTGATTAATTTCATATGAAACACGAGTTAAACATTTTGAGGTTATTATATAAAAGATAAATTTTAACACAATAAAATTCGGGAGAAATTCACTCATCTTAACTAGAGAAAGGTACTTACATTATCACGCTGATCTTCACAAAAGGTTCAATATAATAATAAACGTAATCTGACAATCTCTTTTGTCTCAAATAACTTTCATTGTTCGATTTTCTTTACTTTTCTAAAATTTTGTTTCGCCACCACCGACGAACGTTCAATCTGTTCTACAATTACGCCAAGAGTCAAGCTTCGTATTTTCTCTTCCGCTTTGCCATGCTCTTCTATCTGCGTCCTTCTCTCTCTCACGCTCGTCCATCCCGTGCTAACGCTTACCGCCGAAGTCAGCGGAAGTGACCAATCAGGGCTGCATCTTGAAATGTCCAGTGGATCTTTCCATATTTGAATGTGGGGAATATGCCGATGTTAATTTTGTAATTCTTCTCTCCTAGGGCGTCCTCGCTGAGACCAAATTCTCACGGAGTAGAATTTTTGCTCGGAAAATACAACTCCGAAACAAGGAAACACAGTTACTAACGCCAGGGCCGCAGCAACAGAGTTCTGGATCGAAAGTCCAGAAATTTACAAAAACCTTCTCAACGAATCTTCATTAAATTACGTCCACCGTAATATTATTGGATTGCCAATTATCCAATTAATTTGAGAAATTTTTGGCGAATTTCTCAAAATAATATTCGTTTGATTTCATTTGCAGTCGTAAGTTGAGGTTGGGGTCCCGTGGCGGAAAATTCAAATCGGATCTTGAATCCATGGTCGATATTCTAAATTTCAGGTTGGTGGCGACATCAGTCGGTCACAATTTAAGGTAACCGGGAAATTGGAACTAAGTCCTACGGCGGGAATTCAAAAAGTCTCAAAATCCAACGGAGAAACGAGCTTCGCCCCGTACGGTGGCGACAACTGCAGGGCGTGGAACAAACGAGAGGAGAGATCGAGACCAGATATTTCGAAAGTGTTGTTCAGCTTCTGTCGATCGATGATTCTATGTTGGTGGTGGCAGAAGAAAACTCGACCGGTACAATAACAAACAAAATAAATCTTCGAATTAATATACAATTTTCTTAATATTAAATTTTCGCAAGCGTTCTGGTTTGCCTTCTGTTGACGGTCGTGGGTGGTTTTAGTGCGCGAAATTCATTGTTTTTAACTAACCTGTGACGTGAAATTTTACCACGTCACAGTATATTGTTCCATAGTGGGCTCACTAGCCCTAGGAACTCATTTTTGAATAAATAAATATTTTGACCCTGCTGTCAAAATTTTGCGCACAGTTTTCCCTTACGGTAGAGAATCGGACATTTCACATACTTACAAACGGTAACAAATCGAGAATTTTGCAGGTATAAAGAAATTTTTTTCCACTTATAGAACTATTTTCTTCACGACTTTGGGTTTCTATAACTCACACAAAGAACTATCTTTTATCCCGCAGGCACAAACAAGACGCTCTTAGATTTATGTGGACAGTCTAAATGCTTTCATTTGTTTGACCGCATGAAAATGGCGTCCAATTTTTCCTTAGAGAAAAAATGAACAGCTGACCCATGTATTTTTTCACCTTAAGAAAAAAGTGGACACCTTTTTCATACGGTCAAACAAATGAATGAATTTAGACCCTACACAAAGGCATTTAAATCACCTTGATTGTAACTATGAAATAAAAAGTGTCGTAAGCAACATAAGTTTAAAGTCAGTCCAATTTGTTTATTTTGATGTTTGTGTTTGAGTGACAGTCGAATCCGTTAACTTTTCATTTTTTCGACTGTATGAAAGTGGCGTCCATTTTATTCCTATGATTAAAAAAATGCATAGCGTATGTGTTTTTTTGCCCTTTGATAAAAATGGATATCAGCCTGAGATATAACCCAGTGCATCAAAAAATTTTAATATACAAACAACAAAATTAACAGAAAAGAGAAGGTGCTGTAACGTTAAACAAACAGTTAATACGAAATCCCCATCATGCGGCCCTTTCCCCTACTAAGTACAGAGGATTTACAGATAGCTGCGACAGGATGTATATGTTCAAAGTTTCGAAAGATATACACAACCAACTTACGGCTCCAAATTTACTGCTTTAAACATTTTTCAACCGCAGTAAAATACACTAGGCTAGCAATCACAGAAGCAATCACTTATCTAAATACTAGCCGATCCCGATGATGCTAATGAGGAGGAAGTCATGTAAACGCACAATTTTTCAAAAAAATGTTTACAAGGAAGTAAAAAGGTATATTATATTCAATTGACATATTATTGCAAATCAAAATATTTTAATATGTTGGCTCATAGCTGTTTAAAGATGGAGCCTATAAAACAATTAATAAGAAACATTATTTATATTTAAAAAAGAAAAAATAGAAAACATCATGCAATAGCCAGTAAATTAAATAATAATTTTATAAATCTTTTAGGCAAATCAGTTGAAAATTCGCTGAGCTGCATTGTAGGGCCCGCGAAAAACCACATTTTAAGAAAAACAAGTTTCAAGTTTTTAATACAAATGTTATACAGTGCGGCCGCGCTAATCCGGCATCCAGCTAATCCGGCACTCCTTTTAATCCGGCAACCTCGTATCGCGTTAGGTGGGAGGATTAATTACATTAAAGCGAACAAAAATCGACGATTATGACAATAAAAATCACATTTGTTTAGCATAAACTTTTGTATTATATAACACAATTTATTTGTTGCATATATATATATATATATATATATGTATGTTTATATTATATAAAAAAATTATATTGTTATTTATTTTTTATGTAAATAGTTATCTAATAAACAAAAAATTGAATTACAGAATGGACTAAGCAAGTTTAAATAAAAAACGTTTTTAAATGTCGGATTACAGAGTCCTTGTTGACAATTTTTTCCGAACTATAGAGATTATTACAAGCACTCGGTAATGCGGACAATTTGCTAATCCGACGTTTTCGTGCAAAGCAAATGCCGGACTAACGCGACCGTACTGTACATTATTTTAACTTTTATACCTATATAATGTAGTATTCAGACATCTATACATCGAATTAGGTTGTAAACTAAGTTCCGCGTTAAAAAAATATTTTTATAACAGCATTAACATTTTTTATTTTAATACTTTTAATACTGCATGCAGAAAAATATCAGGCCTTCTGTTGCTCAGAACACGATACTACGTGAGCAGCAGCCCCGCGGTGGTACTGCAAGCACTATCAACGTGCTATAATCTTACGAGTTCCACACTATTTCAGCAGGAGAACCCTGCTGCAATTGCAAAAGTCTCTTGCTGAAATAGGGTAAAACTTATGGAATTATAGCACGCTTGTAATGCTTGTGGTACCCACTGGGCGCTGCTGCTTACGTAGTACGATGTTTTGAGCGAACGAAGCACTTCTATCATGTCTTTGCAATTCGGTGCTCTTTCGAGACAGAAGCATGTGGATTTATACCTAAAGGACTAGAGAATCGAAGATGCGATAAAAGCGTGGACTGCCTCCGTGCTAGAAAGGCCTAATATTTTTCTCTGTGTGTGTATTTATTTCTGCATAACTCTTGAACAAATGCTACATGATAGTACACGAGGGCCAGTATCATTTTGACACAAATTTTTTCGTAGTAAATGTTATATTGTTCAACATATTAAAATGTTATATTGTACTCCTACTAAAATGAAAGATTTTTAAGTCTTATTTATTAAATAATTTATTTTAATACATTAAATTAATATTAAAATACTCTATTAATCCCGTAAGTTCAATCATTAAATAATTAAAACTTCAAAATCTTTGATTTTAGTAGGAGTACAATATAACATTTTAATATGTTGAACAATATAACATTCACTACGAAAAAATTTGTTTCAAAATGATACGGGCCCGTGATAAGCTGTTGTTATTGTTATTTTAGAATGATTTACATTTAAGACAAAACTGATATTTTGTTATCGACTTTCAACTGACAGTGACTACAAAAGAATAATAATTAAATTTAACAATTAAAGAAAACATGTGTAACGTAATATTCATTTAACTTACTAGATTAGAATCATGACAGGCATATTGAGTGGTATGCTACTGATTTTTTAAGCCGTTCCGCAATCCAGTTCTATCTCTGGGTCGTCATCAACTGTAACATATATATATATATATATATATATATATTATTATTATTATTTAATTATAATTTTAGTTAAATAAAAAGTATTAAATCTTTGTGTTGCAAATTTCTGAAATCTGTCCAATAACCTTTTGCCATTATTATTCAAGGAGAGTCGAGGAATAACTGAGATGGCGACAACCCAACATGATTATATTTCATTGCCTTGTTCGAAGATATAACTTTTAGTGTCGCAATTTGTTGCCAAACGACACCACACTTGAGAGATAAATAAAAAAAAATAACTATGGCCGTCTTCTAATACGCTTCCGTCTTTATTTGGCTTTTGACGCTATTTGACGACGCACGCAAAAATGGACAGTTTTCGGAAATGCCGAAAATGAAAATAAAAATAATTTAAGAATCTAGAGGTTAAAATAAAACAGATATTTGCTGATGTCGAAGAGATGGACACAGAGACTTTGATGAATCAGAAACCTGCAGTTAAAAAAGCTTTCCTTATTAGAATTCCTTGTGTTTCAGATACATATCAAATGGCATTATCCTTTTTGCCATACACTGCAAAAACTGTTGTCTTCTAAGTGTCTTATTTTAAGACACAAGACATGAAGAAAGCGTCTTACGGTTATTTCAAGCTATTTCATTGGTTTATAATTTTAAAAGATGCTTTCTCATTGGTTTAAAATTAAGACACTTTAAAACGTCTTAAAAGTAAGGACAAAAATGTCTTAAAATAAGACACTTGTTTTTACAGTGTAACCTCCCTTAAACCAGACTGAGCCGCGCTTACTAAGTCGGAGTCGAACGTCGATTATTGACTTCGAGTCAGGAAAGTAGACAAAATAAATCTGTTTTTTTAGAACCAAATGGGGAAGGAGTAATATTTTTATTCTGAATAGGGAGAGGATATAATGTAGGACAAAGCAATTAAATTTTTGGGTATAAACTCTGTAGGACTGCCCCCATAGGAAATATAAATATAAAGATACCCATGAAAGTTCGACAATATTTAGAAGCTTCCACTTTAAAGGAAGAGATGATGAGGGACTTACACTCTAAACCTTTAGCAACGTCCACCTTTTTAAGGGGAGGCACCGTTGAAATTACAACATTTCATAAATTACTGGTTCGGCTCTATCAGCGAATTCAACGGTTTTTAGCAGTATTTTAAATGAGTCCGAAATACCCTTATATAAGGAAATTATATTAAAAGATCTCTTTACGGCAGTAAAGATATTGTCATAATTGTTTTTCTCCCTATCACTAGCTCAAAAGTCCTATCTTACAGAGAAATAAAAGGACCACATTTAAAAGATTTTAAAAACCGTGGAATCCACTACAAAGGTCACTCAAAGGTAATGGAAAAACTAAAGCTAAATCTTTGTTACTTCCCAAGTAGAGCAGTTCTTTAAACTGAAAGAGCCTTGTGGTCACAAAGACGTTTGCCACGGGGGCTTCAGGATCGAAGACTAAACATCTCCAGATCCACGCTGAATTCCAACCGACTAAGACCATATCCTGCAAAAAGGAGCTAAGCGCTGACACAGCTGCAGCAGAATCGTCGCTATGCGGACAAATGGTAAGTAGAACCACTAAATTTAAAAAATTTTATCACAAATGGGCTCAAATTACGGAGAACTAATTTGCATTAAAAATCATAAAATGTTATGAAATTAACCTAGAGCATCAAGTGATTCAACCCAGGGAAACTCATAGTTCAATTCTTAATAAAGAATTAAAATAAAGCGACTAATAAATTAATTCTTCAGGAGCAATTGAGAAATGCAATTTTGCTGAAAATTGGTTCTTTTTTTTCCTAACTCCAAAGTCAGATAGGTCGCTTAGGTTTATATTAACGAAGTGACTATTCGTACAGAAAATCTTGACCAATCAGAAATTCGTAATGGAGTTCTTGACCAATCAGAAAATTGCTTGTATAAGTACGAATAGCTCATTCTATGTGGTCTGAATATTCCTACAGAAAATCTGTATGAATAGTCACGGCCTTATATTGTACTTACAAGAATTTAATGTTTTTGTAAAAAAAAGAACATTTTAAAATTAAAAACTTAAGAACCGCTATAATTTTTTATATAAATAATATTAAATTAAGAGGATTTTATGTGTCGTTTGGACTTGAAGAGTGCGTATTTAACCGTGCCTATGAATCAAGACGATAAGAAATATTTAAAAGTTTAGGGGTATAAGGACCAGCTTTCTCAGTTGTTAAAAAATAGAATTTTGCTATCCACGCAATGAATTTTCTTTAGGTTTAAAAATAAAAACTACTAAATTATATTTTAAAGTATGAGGAGGGTCAGTCCAACGAAAATCGTCTAGAGCCGGTTGCTGGATAATTTAAAAAAAAAACCTGAAATTAATATATAACATTCTAGGAGACAATGTAATTATCATTGAAAGTTTTATATTGCTGAAAATATCTTAGTTCTTTTTAAATAGCTTTTAAAAAGAGTAGATAGATTTCAGGGTTATGAAGGGTGCATTTTACAACGACTCAGTACAAGCTGTTATAAAATGCAAAATATATGTAATATGTATTTTTTATACTACATATTCACATAACATAAATAAATAAGTGTAAATTGTTTGAAAATTACTCACATAAATACTTAAATTCTGATGTTTTCGTCTTCGCACAGTGTTTAAATCTTCTTTTTCTTTTATGAATATCTTCTGTGGAGAAAAATGAAAACATAAAAATCCTTTTGAGTTTTGTTAATATGACAATGCTAAACATATTCCACGAAAAGAATGTGATGGGTTTTGTTTCTTTACTAATTTATTTAACTTTAAAAATTAAATAAAACTTACCTAATTTTCAAAGTAATTTTGTTTTGATGTTAGAGTTGAAGTGAATCCCTTAAAATTTCTAATTAACTTCTAACCTAACATAAAAACAAAATTCCTTTGAAAATCAGGTTAGTTTCATTTAATTTTTAAAGTTAAATAAATTAGTGAAGAGCCCTATTTAAAAACCTTACGTAGGATCTGATGTTGGATCTTAGGTAAGATCTTACCTAGTAACATATGTTAGTTCTTATGTGATTTCTTATGTAAGAAATGACGTGAGATCTTACATGTGCATTTGGCAAATTATCTTACGCAAGTTCTTATGTAATTTCTTAGGTAAGTTCTTATGTAAGTTCATAGGTTCTGCCAAAAATAACAAAATTTAATTTTTATATTTTTAATTTTAAAAAACTGTATATTCATAAATTAAATTAAAGTTAAAAAAAATTAAATTAATTAAATTTAAATAATTAAAGTTAATTAAAATTAAATTAAAAATAGAAGATAGAATAATCTATTTTCAAATTTAATTTTTCGACATTTTTCAAAATGTCTGAAAAAAATATTTAAAAAACTTATTCATAATAAGGTCATTCATAACCATTCATAATATTTTGACGCACATTTATTTTGAAGTTAAAGGAAAGACATCTTGTGACTTATTCTTTTAAAATGCTTATTTCTTGATCCATATATAATACCTAAGAGTTCGGTCTCATTTGTGAGGCAGACTGATGACAGCCCTTTGGCGGCGAACCGAAGAAACAACGTCGCGGGATTACTCTGTTTCAAACCGTTTCACCTGTAAAGAGTACAATTCACGATAGTTTGTTTACATTGTGCAATGTTTCAAGTAAAAGGTTAAAAATTGGTTAAATTACAATCTTTTAAATAAAGTGGGGCGCCTTAAATAATTTTAAGATGTGAGGAGGACGAGAAATTAGTGATTATGCCCTGGCAAATAAGCGTCACCGATTGCGGACTAAAAAGGTGCCGATAAAGTCCGCATTTGGTACCGAATCGGTCCTGACGTTAGAAATTAAAATTCATATGTTCCAATTAACTTGTACAGTATTTATTTAATGAAATTAGTTAATTCTGTAAGCATTTTAATAAGTATTATTTTTTATTATTGAAAGAAAAAGTAAAAAAAAATGTAAAATTTGAATTCTATATTTTTTAATTTTTCTTTCCTTAATAAAAAATAATACTTATTAAAATGATTATAGAATTAATTAATTTCATTAAATAAATACTGTACAAGTTAATTAGAACATATGATTTTTAATTTCTAACGTCAGGACCGATTCGGTACCAAATGCGGACTTTATCGGCACCTTTTTAGTCCGCAATCGGTGACGCTTATTTGCCAGGGTGTACGTGACAGTTATAATATTGGTAAGTTTTTATAAGATAATTGTGTTAAAACATTTTAATAAAAGTAAGGTTATTGTTTCGAAATATATTATATTTCATTTACATAATAATACTAATTTGTTCAAATTATATATTGATTATAATTTATTATTAATTTATTAATATAATTTTGAAACATCTTTTTTAATATTAATTTAACTAGTTCTGTCAAAGTAAAACCAAAATTTATAACAAGTTTTTTTATTAATAACAATTTTGAATATAAATGTTTAAATATATGTATTTAAATATTTTGTTATAAAAATTTTTGACTTCCGTTTCCGGTACCATAGAGTAGTGCACGCTTTTGTGAAGTATAAATTTTTTTTTGGAAAATTGGTTATTATTAGTTAAGGGTGGCTAGTGGTGTGTGTGAAAAGCGGCGTGCAAAGTAAGGTGAATGGTTGAAAAAGAATGTAAGTATAAAATAGGGTGAATGGGAAAGATAAAGAAGGTAAAAGAAAAGCGTGAATTGTGAGGTTAGGTGAAAAGAGTGGGGTGTGAGTGCGAGAGAAATAGTAAAGGATGAGGAGAGCGAATGAAGTGTAGGTAAGGTAGGGATCTAGAATGACGAAAGTTGACTCAAGTAGTATACGCTGAAAAATGTCGGAGATACGAAATATTATAGGTGAAATAGGAAAGGGAAAGAACGGGAAAATTATAAAGTGTCAGGACTGCATCAACTTACTTGAGTTAGTCAAGTTGTTGGTGAAAAGGTTCGATAAAGAATGGACAGAGGTGTGGGACAAAATAAAGATTGATAGAGACATAGAAGAAAAAAGAAATTAGCAGACGGAGGTAATAAAAGAGGAGATTGAAGGGAAAGAAAGGAAGTTAAAAAAGTGGGAGGAAAATTGGAAAATGGAAAAAGAAAATATGTGGAAAAAAATGAACAAGTTAGAGAAAGAAATATCGGATTGGAGTAAGGAAGATAGGAAGAATGAGAAAGGTGGATTGGCAAAGAGGAAGTAGAAAGATTGCTTACAGGAATTGGGGCAAAGGTAAAAATTAAAAAGGTTACGGGAATTAGAGGAGTAGGTCAGGAAATAATAAAAGTGTGGATAGTGGAGTTGGAAGATAAGGAGGACAAATATGAAGTCATGAAATTAAGGGGAAGGTTGAGAGGGACTGGGAAGAGGATAGATGAAGATAGCATTGGCGGATGCAGGGGGGGGGGGGGCCACGGGTGCTTGGCCCCCCTAAAAGCCTCATATTTACCAATGAGAATGAGAGAGATAGCACTATAGTGCTATCTCTTTCTCTCTCATGCAATACCCTCTCCAAAAACTTTGTCTGTATCCGCCACTGGAAGATAGAACATGGAGAGAGAGAAGGATAAGGTGGTTCTTGGAAGAGAAAGCGTGGGCATAAAGATGCAAAGGGGGTGAGGTAAGGATGGGGAGAGATTGTGTCTGGGTGGATGGAATAAGATGGAAAGTGAGGGAAGAGACTGGAGAGGTTATAAAAGTGTGATTGTGTGTAGGGATGGAGTGCATGGGTATGTTATGAATTGAAGAAAGTGTGGGGGTGAATGACGACAGAGGAATAAATGGAAAAGTGAGAACAAGAGTGGATAGTAAGGAGTGAGTGAGAGAGTATAGTAAAATGTAAAAGGGTGGTAAAGTATAAAGCCAGATGTGGTAAAAGGACCGGAAAATGGAAGCCAAGGCACATGGCACATAGCGAATAATAGGTTAAAATAAGTTTAGATAGCGCTTAGATTTAAGTAAATAAATATTGTAAAAAGGTAGATATAAGAAGGCTCAGTCCAGCTGAATCGTGTCAACAAAATTCCATTGACTTTCTGAAATGTCAAAACTTTCATGAAAATCTGTAGTTTACAACAACAACAAAAAAAACACTTTTAACCGTTTTTTTAAATTCCATGTCTTTGTTAGTTTTTTTTGCATTAACAAATTTTAACAACATTTTAAAGAAATATTAATAACTCAACAGTGGTTTGCAATAAATTAATAAAACTTATGTGGATTATCTAAAAATCTTCACTCTTTTTAACGAATATAATTGCAAAATTTTTATATAAAAAATTACATATTTTTAATAACAATTTTATAAACAATTTGAAATATTTATGTGTTCTACTCCTACGGTTCAGATGAAATTCATAGAAAATGTACACAAAGATGTCTCCTTTAAGTTTCTATAAAAAAAATTGGTATTTTCAATAAGAAGTGTAGATAATATATTTATTTTTTCTTCGCGCGCCGACCGTTACAAATGTAAGAAATGTAAAGTGTGTGTTATGATCGCACTAACTTCCTTCTTGGAACACAAAAATTTTACAAAAGTGACAAATGTAAATTGTGTGTTATGATCGCACTAACTTTCTTCATAGAATACAAAATCAAACGAACATCTTTGCTTTTTACTGTCAATAAATAAATGTTTTGAGAAGTGACAATAGAAATTAATTTTTTTTTAAATCTTTTTAAAATTGATAGAAATCGAAATAGAAACATTATATTAACTATTCCACATATCACCAATTTTAAAAGTTCCCGATTTCTTAAATTACCATTTAACAAAATAAAAAAAACACCGAAATTGTCATGTCAAATGTAGCAATTATGAATTTTCGAATTTAAGATTCTCCTCCGAATTTCAAGAGAAAAATTTTGTTTATTAAATATTTAATTAACAAATGATTTGTACTACTTAAGCAACTATTAAAAAATAGTTTTAAGCGACAGTAGTTATTTAATTTTTTTTTTATTTTGTTATTAACAAATAAATAAAAAGTTAAATTTTAGTCAATTTCGGCAATGTTTATAAAATTGTTTTGATCCTAGATTGACATAATTGCAATTATTTAAGGTTTCAAAGTTTAGTTTTTAAAAATCCATTAATTGTTTATAAAATAATTAATAATTAAACATGAAATAATTAACCATATTTAAATCATTTTGTTATGTTCAATTTCAACATCCTACATTTTTTTTAAATTAAAGGTAGAGAAATTTAACATTGAATATTCTCGGAATTTTGAAAGAAAAATTTTGTTTATTAAATATTTAATTAACAAATGATTTGTACTACTTAAGCAACTATTAAAAAATAGTTTTAAGCAACAGTAGTTATTAAAATTTTTTTTTGATTTTGTTATTAACAAATAAATAAAAAGATATATTTCAGTCAGTTTTGGCAATGTTTATAAAATTGTTTTGATTCTAGATTGACATTATTGTAATTACTTAGGGTTTCAAAGTTTAGTTTTTAAAAATCCATTTATTGTTTATAAAAAAATTAACAATTAATTATAAAATGATTAACCATATTTAAATAATTTTTTTCTGTACAATTTCAACATCCTTAAGTTTTTTTAAATTAAAAGGTAGATAAATTTGACATCGAATCTTCTTCTAGAAATTTTAAAAGAAAAATTTTGTTTATTAAATATTTAATTAACAAATTGAACAAAAAAAATTTTTCCACATTCAAAGAGTACTATTTTTTTAAATTTACAAAATTTTGTTTAAAAATGATTTGTACTACCTAAGTAACTATTAAAAAACAGTTTTAAGCAACAGTGATTAATTGAAAATTTTTTTTGATTTTGTTATTAACAAATAAATAAAAAGTAACATTTAATTCGTTTTTTTCTAAACTGAGTTAGAAAACAATGATGTTTATACCTGAGTATAATTACAAACAATAAACCACTTGCGTTCGAGCAAACCCTTGTATAATGAGGGTTAATGACTTTGGAAAAAGAGATAAAATTTTTGAGTTTTAAGGAAAAGAGGACAATAGACCACCTGCTGGGTGTCATCATCGTTAAAGCGAACCCTTGTAAGTGAGGCCTGAGTTTCATTGGGGATCCGGAATTAGAGTGTCTCTTTTCTTGCGTTAACTTTTAACGCATTAAACTCATTTGCATAGTCCTCGTTTCATAAATAGGATTCAGATTTTTTAATTATTAATTTCGATGCCTGAATGTATACATGCGAAGATAAACACTTGTTATTTTTTCCACGATGTTATCATTATTTATTTTTGCAAAACTTCGATTAGAGCTTCATTAATCAAAAATCTGGATTTTTCTATTTTTAATACAATAGCACAACTTTTATTCGAACATGTAAATTAGGTCATGTTAGATATAGTACTCACTATGTAAAATATGTTTCTATGAGGGCTCTTTAGCCCTAGTAACTTCAATAAATAAGTAAATAAATAAAATACAATTTGTAGTTTATAGTATTATAAAGCTAAATGTGAAAACCTGAATATTTGTAACTATTAAATAAAAATACTATTATTAACTGAAAAATGGAGTTTAATTCTGCCTTGCAAGCCGAATGGTCGTGTTTATATTTGCTCCGACTAGCAAAGTATATTTGTGCCAGAGTGATTCTTACCTTTAACATATAATTAATGAATTGCAATAATGACTACCAACGAGGACTTAAAAAACTTGTTGATACAAATACAAAGGGGTCGAGGACATTTCCACCAAAACCCAATTGACCGAATTTGTAATTGGCCGAAATTTAATTGTCCGAATTTGTAATTCTACAAACTTGCATTTGTCAGAATTTGCAATTCCCCGAACTTGCGTTTGTCCGAGCTATTAACTTCCCGAATTTGTATTTGTCATAACTTCCAAATCATCAAATTGACATTTGCCAAAACATTTAAATCGACGAAATTGCATTTGTTAAAATTTTTATCTCCTCGAACTCGTATTCGTCTGAACTTTTAAATCCACGAACTTGCATTTGCCAGAACTTTCAAATCATCGAACTTGCATTTGTCAAAATATTCAATTACCAGAATTTGCATTTGTCCGAACTTTGAAATCACCAAATTTGCATTTTTTCGAACCTACTTTTCGATGGTCGGACAAATGCAAATTCGGGGACACGAGTAGTCGGTGACTTAAGGAGTTTGACAAATGCAAGTTCGGTGATTTAAAAATTCGGAAAAATGCAAGTTCGGTAATTTAAAAGTTCGGCCAATTGCAAATTCGGAGACTTAAGAGTTCGGCCAACCGTGAGTTCGGTGATTTCAAAGTTCGGACAATTACAAATTCGGAGATTTCAAAATTTGGGCGAATATAAGTTCGGTGATTTTAAAGTTTGGACAAATGCAAATTCAGGGATTTAGAAGTTCTGACAGTTGCAAATTTGGAGAGTTGAATATTCTGCTAAATGAGAGTTCGGTGATTTCAAAGTTCGGACAAATGCAAATTCTGGTAATTGAATATTTTGACAAATGCAAGTTCGATGATTTGAAAGTTCTGGCAAATGCAAGTTCGTGGATTTAAAAGTTCAGACGAATACGAGTTCGAGGAGATAAAAATTTTAACAAATGCAATTTCGTCGATTTAAATGTTTTGGCAAATGTCAATTTGATGATTTGGAAGTTATGACAAATACAAATTCGGGAAGTTAATAGCTCGGACAAACGCAAGTTCGGGGAATTGCAAATTCTGACAAATGCAAGTTTGTAGAATTACAAATTCGGACAATTAAATTTCGGCCAATTACAAATTCGGTCAATTGGGTTTTGGTGGAAATGTCCTCGACCCATACAAAGTGATGTTAACAATAGTAAAACAGCATTAACTGGTGTAGCATCGGATATAACAAGTTTAAAGGAGTCAAATACAAAATTATTTACGAAGCTAGAAGACTGCAAGAATAATTATAAAGAATTAAGGAAGGAAAACCAACAATTAAAGAGGAGAATGAAACAAGTTGAATCTACCGTCCGATTCCTGCAAATTAAAGATAGAGCAAAAAATCTAATCATGTTTGGAGTTGAGGAAACGGAAGGTGAAGACCTGTTGAATAAAGTGCTTAATATATTCTGTTCGGTCGAGGTAAATATTAGTAAAGATGATATTATGTCTATTAAAAGGCTTCGAACTAATAAAGGGCATGGTCCTCTTTTAATAATTTTTAAAAACTTCCATGCTAAATCCTTGGTTTTTAAAAACATAGTTAAATTTGGAATTCTTAAGATATATGTCGCTAACGACCTTCCAAAACAGCAGAGGTTAGAAAATAAGGAAATTCGTTCAAAACTCTTTATTTACAAACAAGAGCTTGAAAAGTTGGGAAAAGGTTCTCAGATACGAAATATAAAATTATACTGTGAAAAAAAAGAGTACGACGTACACTCAGCGTTGAAATTTGTACAATCATTGAGTGGGGTCGAAGACAAGAAGGAATCTGGGGACGATTCTGAAGGATTTGACTCGGACTACTCAAACGCATCTACAAACAGTCGAAAGAGAGGGAGACCATTTGGAGCGAAAACAAATCCATTGAGAAGAAAAATATCTAAGAATATGTCAACAATACATGCTTCAAATACTATTAAGAATTTTTTAACGAAGGAGGAACCGTCTAACAAGGAATTAAATAATTGTAACAATGTTTGACAATCTGCAAGTGATCTCTCACCCAGAATTTTTTTCTGGAATTCCAAGGGCCCAAAAAATATTCCTGACCTCTTGGAGAATTCATCAAGTGGGGATATTTTATGTTTTACTGAAACCTGGGCGATTTCTCCACCCAAACTGTCCATCATTCAACCAAATTATCAAGCAGGCGTTATCTTCTCTCCAGCAACGAAGTCCAAAGGAAGAGGAAGGCCCAAAGGCGGCCTCATGATTTTATTTAATTCAAAATTGTATAAGGTAGAAACTTTACATACGAGTGACTCAATTATTTTTATCTCTGTCACTGTCAAGAAAATTAATTTAAGTTTTATCATAGGACTTGTATATTTTAATCCTAATGAACCTGTATCTGATGGTCTAGATTTATTGGATGATATTTTAATCGGGTTGAATAATAATTCTTTGGGTTTACCTATTTTTATTGGAGGGGATATGAATTTTAGAGTGAGCGAACTTAATCAAATAGATGAAGATATAAGCTTATTTAATACCAATCTATTTAACACTAGATTGAGTTTAGATAAAGAAAAAAACAATAGAGGAATTAATTTAATTGAGAGATTAGAGGGAATGGGAATGATTCTATTAAATGGAAGAAACATGGGGGATATTCCAGCAACTTTTACATTTATGAACAATTTAAATGGTAAATCTGTAATTGATCTAATATGGTCTAATTTGTATAGTACATATTTAATAAAGAGCTTAAAGGTCTGGAATATTGTTTCAAACTCAGATCATTTTCCAGTGGTTCTCTCATTGAACATAAATAGAGAAGTTAATATCCCAATCATAAAGCTTAAATGGAAAACTGAACTTGAAACTGAATACCTAAGAGCTGTATCTTCAACTATTGGAAGTGCCCACAACGATGATGACCCGGAAACTTTGTCTGTAAATTTAATAAATTCAATTAATAATGTCCCCAGGAGTCTAGGTATGATTACAAAAAATAATGGTAAATTAGGTACCTCTAAACCTTGGTTTGATATCGAATGTGTAAACAATAAAAGATTATTAAAAGTAAAACTTAAAGAATGCAGAGAGCAGAACTTTCCCTTTGATTTGACAAATGAATATATTAAATTAAAAATGTTATACATAAAGCTATTAAAAAGTAAAAAGACAACGCACAAAAATTATATTGTTGATATATTGGCTTCAGGGAAAAATCTGACATCCTTCTGGAAAATAGTCAATAACTCGCGTAGAAAATCTAGTATACCAGAAATGATAGATCTAAATTCATGGTCCGAATTCCTTAAGAAATCGTTTCCCGTGAGAAACCCCAATTGCTATTTGGTAAATGATTTGGAGTGTAGTAACGAAATTATGGATGCATATATATCAAAAGAGGAAATTAAAATTAGTCTTAACAAATGCAAAACCAACAAAGCCCCAGGGCCGGATGGTGTTGCATACGAATTTTTAAAAAATTTGCCCGAGATTGGAATTGAATATATGGTAGAAATGTTTAATAAAGTAATGATAAAGGAAAAAATTCCTCAATCATGGGCAAATATGGATGCAATAATGATTTACAAAAAAGGAAATAAACTAGATCACTCAAATTATAGACCAATAGCCTTGGTAAATTGTATCCTCAAAATTTTTACACAGACCCTTTCGAGAAGATTAAATAAGTGGATAGAAACAAATAATCTGTTACCTGAATTTCAATCAGGATTTAGGGGAAAACGCAGTTGTATAGACAACTTATTTACTTTAAATGCAATGATCCAAAATAGATTGAATTTAAACAGAAAAATATTTGTACTATTCATTGATTTTAAGGGAGCGTTCCCATCGCTATCTCATTATTTAATAAAGAAAAAACTATATTCAACCGGGATTGGAACTAAGTTTATAAAAATACTGATGAGTTTATACTCAAATGCGAATATAGCAGTGAGGGGAAGAGAAGGTAAATCGGAACGGGTCGAAGTAACGGAGGGGGTAATGCAGGGAGAGACACTTAAGTCCAATGATTTTTAATTTGTACATAGCTGATCTGGAAAGTTATTTGAACAGTAAGGGAATAAGGGGAGTTTCAATAAACCATATAAAAGAAATTTTAGTACAGGCTTTTGCCGATGACATAGCAATAATGACTGATACCATAGTAGAAATGTTAAAAATAATCAGATATCTTCGGGAATATGCTTGTGCTAATGGATTTACAATCAATGTAAATAAAACAAAAGTTATGGTTTTCCAGAGGGGTGGAAGAGGTCATACAAAGAGATATTCTCCCTTAATGTATGGTGAGGAGAAGATTGAAATACTTAACTCATACACATATCTGGGTGTCACCTTGGCGGAATCTGCTCTCTTTAGTATTGCGACACAACAAGCGATAAACAAAACTAAACTAGTCATAGGAACAATGATTTCACTGATTAATAATCTTAAACTTGATTCTTGGCGAGTTATAGACAGGTTTTTTGATAGTTTTATAGCTAGTGCTCTGCTCTACGGTGCTATTGTTTGGAGCCCGAGATACTTAGAAGATATTGAGAAAGTACATCTGGAATATTATAAAAGGATTCTTAATCTTCCTAGAAATACCCCAAATTATGCGGTTCGAATTGAGACTGGCAGCCGGCATATTGCGTTGAGAGTTTTTAAAATGATTTTAAATTGGATAGAAAAAATATATGATATGGGTGAAGATCGATATCCGAGAATCTGTTTTGATAGATTAAAGTATTTAGCGGATTGTAATAATAATGAAGAGAAATTTAACTGGGCTTTTCAAGTTAAGAAAATATTTTTTAAACCTTTAGGAGCTGAAAAGATCTGGAATGCCCTATCAATTGATATTTTAAAAAGTTCAAAGGGTAAAATCTTGAAAAAGTTTGAAAACTTCTTAGTCGAAAAAGATATAAACGGCCTTCAGACCTCTTCATCTCTCAAACTATATACACACCTAACGCTCTATGATGGCCCTCAACCTTATACACAAGCAAGGATCCCCTTACCGATAATTAAAATATTTGCGCAGATAAGGGTATTAAACATATTTCAATCTAGGATAATAGTAAAGGATAAATGTTACAGGCTTACTAAAGAACAAAATTGTAAATGCGACGAACAGAGGCCAATTTTTGACAAATATCACCTTTTTATAAATTGTAAAGCTTTATCCGAAATTAGAAAAAAATATTTTGTAAACCACAAGGATGTAGACGAGGTTAAAAAAACCTGGCTATATATGTTGAATGATAGGATGCCGGCGACAGTAAAACTAGTAGTTAATTATATTAGAGAAATCTTGAATTGTTCCCTTAGAGATTAACAGCTATTCTAGATTAATTAAAAATAGAAAAAAAACTGAAAATATGTATATATAATGTATACAAAAGTATTGTAATCAAACTCCTTTGTATGGATTGTGAGAAATCCTTAAACAAATAAACAATTATTAATTGAAAAATAATGAAAAGCTTTTTTTAATTAATTAATTATTTATTATTTTTATTTGTTATATATGAAGGTAGGGTTAATATTAAGTGAAGGGTGGGTAGTGGAGTAATTGGTGAGTATAAAGTAAATGGCTGTTAGTTGAATAGAAAAACTGTATATAAAAGTAAGTGTGAAATGAATGGTAAAAAGACGTGAGAAAGGAGGCAAAATTCTGAGGTTAGGATAAAAGCGTGCTGAGTGAGAGTGAGAGAGCGAGAGAGTGACAAAGATAAAAGGTAGTGCTTGTGGGTAGATAAGATAGAACTTGACAATGTCGAATAAAGAGGAATGCAATGACGCAAATTAAAGGTAAAGGGGTAAGGGTAAAGGTAAAGGGTAAAGGGGGGAATGAGTCTAAGGCACGAAAATTTGAAAAGGGATTGGACAGAAAAAGTTTTGAATGCAAGGATTGTCAAGTTATACTAAGACTAATCAAAAGAACAGTGAATGAGAATAATGAGCAGTTTAATGAAGCCTGTGATGAAATAAAGAAAATTAGGAAACTGGAGGAAAAGAGGTTTAAACAAATTGAGGGATTACGAAAGGCAGTGAAAGCACTTTTAGAGAGGGTTGAACAGTGGGAGGCAAATTGGGATAAGGAGACGGAAAGTATGTGGAAGAGAATGGAGGAGTTATAGAAAAAGATATAATAGAGAGTGAGGAGAGGAGGAAGAGAGAATTCGTAGAAAGGGAGAGGGTAACATTTAATGAAGGAGTAGAAGAAAGGGGATGGAGTAGAGAAAAAAAAGATGCTGATCTAAAAGACCAAAATGGGGGAATTATCGATAAGAGTAGAAGTTATGGAGAAGGAGAAAAGAAAAAAAATATTGTGATTAAAGGTATGAAGGTAGAGTGGAGAAAAGGCAAAGAGGAGGTAGAAAAACTGTTGTCAAGAATTGGAGCGAAAGTTAGGATCAAGAACGTCAAAGGAGTAAGAGGAGAGGATGTGGAAAAACCGAAATTGTGGATTGTGAAATTAGCAGATGAAAATGCTAGGATGAAAGTAATGAGATTAAAATGTAGGTTAAAAGGAAGTGCAGAGAGAATAGATATTGATAGAACCTGGAGAGAGAGAAGAATAAAATGTCTGCTGGAACAAAAAGCGTGGGTGGAAAGAGGAAACGGAAGAGTACCGTCAAGTGGGGCTATTTTGTGCGCCGTAGGGCTCTTTTGTGCACGCGAGGTTTTTAATTAATAAAATCTTTGTATTCAGCTGTTTAAGTTTGCTACTTGGTATACATATTTTCTGAAATCTAGACTACCGAGAGTACTGAATGAAATTGCTTAATTCTTTATAATAAATCAGAAAAAAAATCGTAAAGTCGTGAAAATCAAGCTGAAAATTTTCATTGTTTTAAAAATTCTGTTCAGCTTTTCGGAAGTTTAAAAGTGTTTCTGAAGGTGTTAATAATACTTGTTGACAATTTAGTTGTGATGATGTATACGTGATGCGCTAACTATTTATTGCATATTTTAAGAAAAAAGTGTAAAAAACTGAAAAACCAGGATTTGGTGGGTTATTTTGTGCATTCTTTAAAATCAAGTTTTTTCAATAATTTGTTTTGTAGTTAGTAAAAATCACTATAGAATTTCCTTTTAAAACATTTTTGTCTTACTTTTGTTATAAAAGACAAGAAATAAGCATACAATTTCAGTTTTACCCATGGTGTCTTAAAAACCTAAAAAAAGTAACATTAATAATTACATGCTTTTCAAGTTAATTATGAAATTTTTTCTCTTAAACTAACTCAAGAATATCTAGAATATCTAGAAATAATACTTCATACAGCAAAAACGTTCAAAAAATTGTTTACACAACTTTATAAATAAGAAAACTTTTATGCACAAAATAGCCCCGCTATTGGGTCTATTTTGTGCACAACTTTGATTTTCTATAACTCAGACAAAAAATTTTTTCTTGTCGATTAACTTATAGGACACCTTTAGAAGGATGTCCACAACATAACTGAATAGATATGTTCTTTATTTTTCTAAATTCTGAATTTTAATAAAGCATAGAGTGGAAAAAGAGCGATTTTGTGCACAAAATAGCCTCACTTGACGGTAGTGAAAGTGAATAAAGAAAGTGTTTGTGTGGATGGAGTGGAATGGCTGGTGGAAGAGGATACAGATGGGGTTATAAAAGTAGAATTGTAAATAGGTTAGAAGAGGAAGGGAAAAGGTGAAAAGAGCAAGAAAAAGGAATAAAGTGTGTTAGTGGATGAATGGAGATGTTGGTAGGATCGGATAAGAAATATATGGAGAGAAATGAGTGAATGGTTATGATTAGAATGTGTGATATGACTGATTAAGGAAAGAGTGAAAATAGAGTTTTATATAAGGGTGGGCGATGAGGTGGATAAACCCTGAAAGGGTAAAAGGAACAGGAAACGGAAGCCCAGGCAGTTGGCAGTTAGTTAAGTAAAATATTAAAAGAGCGACGATTAGGATAAGTTGATTATGTATTTAGAGCAAAGTCTAAGAAAGGATAAATGTAAGCGTTGTTATACTTAATTTGTATTTGAATGTAAACGGAGCGGAGGCCCTAGAACCCAAAAGGGATGAGTAAATAAATTATATATATATATGTGTTATTTATTGTAATAAACAATAAGATCATTTATAATTTAAAAATAAAATAAAGAACTATTAGGTACATTATGTTTTATAATTTTATAGATTTGATTAAATATAAAAATTAAAATAAACGTTTAATAAAGATAGTATTAAATTCACTTATTATTTTATTTTATATTCATATTTATTTTTTTATTTGATATTTAAATTTAAATTTAGCCTAATGCTTAAAATAATGGTGATGATATTTTATGAATTATATTTTAAAATTATATAGTTTAAATATAGAAAATTTTAAATTACACAAAATGAAATTATGAATATACAGTTTTTTAAATTTTAAAATATAAAAATTAAATTTTTTTTATTTTTGCCAGAACCTATGAACTTACATAAGAACTTACCTAAGAAATTACCTAAGAAATTACATAAGAACTTGCGTAAGATATTTTGCCAAATGCGCACGTAAGGTCTCACGTAATTTCTTACATAAGAAATCACATAAGTTACTAGGTAAGATCTTACCTAAGATCCAACATCAGATCCTACGCAAGGTTTTTAAATAAGGCTCTTCACTAATTTATTTAACTTTAAAAATTAAATGAAACTAACCTGATTTTCAAAGGAATTTTGTTTTGATGTTAAGTTTGAGTATCAATTTAAGTATTTAGGTGAGGTAATTTTCAAACAATTTACATTTATTTAGTTATGTTATGTGTATATGTAAAATAAAAAATATATATTACATATATTTTGCATTTTATAACAGCTTTTACTGAGTCGTTCTAAAATGCATCATTCATAACCTTGCAATCTACCGACTCTTTTAAAAAGCTTTTTAAAAAAAACTAAGATATGATCAGCAATATAAAACTTTAAATGATAATTACATTTTGTCCTAGAATGTTATATATTAATTTCAGGGTTTTTTTAATTATCAGCAACCGGCTCTAGATGATTTTCGTTGGACTGGCCCAAGAATAAGATCCTTTTTCAAAAATGTTGCCTGCATATTACTAAATTACTAAATTACATTACTAAAATGCACTGAGAAAGTTTTGATCTTAATATCTGTTTTATTGCTTATCATTATGTATAAAATAAAATTGAAGAATTTAGGGATAATTTAGGTACGGTTATAAAAATTATTATATTGATTAAGAAAACACGTTTTAGGGGTAGCAGCTGTCTTTTTTATAAGAAGTCGTAAAAGTGTTATAATTTCATCAGACACATAATAATATTACCTCTAAAGAATTTTAGAAAGATGAAAATAAAGAATTGTAAGCATTCTTAAACTTTATAATAAAAATTGAGATCATGTGACGCTGTAGGTGCGCGCGCAGCAAAAAGAAAGATGTCAGTATTTGTCTGACAGGTCAGAGATACAGATTCAAGTTCGTCTTTGATACATGTATAGTTTACAAGTATTCTCTTTCTCTAGTGGTATTTGACGAAATCTATGTAACGAACAACCTATACTACGATCCTTACTAAGAAAGAAGTTATATGCAAATAGGACCGTTAGATGAGTTAGGAAGGGCCGTTAGAAAGTAACGCTTCTCTTTGGAGAGACTGAGAAGCAAATATTTTTGCAGGTAATGAGAAAGAGAAAGACAAGTTTTCTCTTTTTTCCATTAAAGTTCGAAATTTTCGCCTCTTTTCCTAAAGCTATTAAGGGTGTTGGAACGACAAAATATGCAGGCGTTCTCAAAAACACTTCCCCCGCCCCCATACCCCTTTCCCGTAAATATCCACTTTAACCTTTTTTTAAAAAAAAAACTACACTTTTCCGACAAAAGAATATAATAGAAGGGATTCGCGGGAAATGAGGAATCAGAAAATCACTTTGATTTTTTATTTCATTCTTTTCTGAATCGATAAAAAGTCGAGAACAGTGAGAAAATCCTGATGTGAGTTGACAAACACTTATTGTCTCTATTCATCTAAAAACTGCACTTTGACAATTTTTTTTAAAAAAACTGTACACTTTTCCGACAAAAGAATATAATAGAAGGGATTTGTGGGAAAGAAGGAATCTGAAAATAACTTCGATTTGTTATTAAATTCTTTCCTGACTCGATAAAAAGTCGAGAACGGTGAGAAAATCCTGACGTGAGCTGTCAAACACTTGTCTCTATTTACCTGAACACTGTATTTTAACAATTTTTTTCGCGAAAGCTATACACTTTACCGTCGAAAGAAAATGATAGAAGGGAACTACGGGAAATAAGGAACCTGAAAATAACTTTCCTTTTTTGTTTTATTATTTCCTAAAGCGATGAAAAGTCGAGAGCGGTGAAGAATTTTGACGTTTTCAGTATCAAAATGTCTGACACCAGCAATGTAACATGGAGCCGCCCTAGTGGCGAATAATCTTATTATCTTATGTTATACGGCTGGTGGCTGGTGTCTGACATTTTGATACTGAAAACGTCAAAATTTTTCACCGCTCTCGACTTTTCATCGCGTCAGGAAATAATAAAACAAAAAAGGAAAGTTATTTTCAGGTTCCTTATTTCCCGTAGTTCCCTTCTATCATTTTCTTTCGACGGTAAAGTGTATAGCTTTCGCGAAAAAAATTGTTAAAATACAGTGTTCAGGTAAATAGAGACAAGTGTTTGACAGCTCACGTCAGGATTTTCTCACCGTTCTCGACTTTTTATCGAGTCAGGAAAGAATTAAATAAAAAATCGAAGTTATTTTCAGATTACTTCTTTCCCACAAATCCCTTCTATTATATTCTTTTGTCGGAAAAGTGTACAGTTTTTTTAAAAAAAATTGTCAAAGTGCAGTTTTTAGATGAATAGAGACAATAAGTGTTTGTCAACTCACATCAGGATTTTCTCACCGTTCTCGACTTTTTATCAATTCAGGAAAAAATGAAATAAAAAATCAAAGTGATTTTCTGGTTCCTCATTTCCTGCGAATCCCTTCTATTATATTCTTTTGTCAAAAAAGTGTACAGTTTGTTTGAAGAAAAGTTAAAGTGGATATTTATGGGAAAGAGGTGTGGGCGGGCGGGGGAAGTGTTTTTGAGAACGCCTGCATATTTTGTCCTTTCAACACCCTTAACCCTCATTATGCAAGGGTTCGTTCGGACGATAATTGGCCTAGCAGGAGGTCTATTGTTTGTATTTAGAAATAAGATTTAAATTTGAAGAATATTAGTATAATGAGGTAAAATTTTAGGTAAATTTTCAAATTTAAATGTGTGTGTAAGAGAGAGAAAGAGAGAGAGAGAGAAATAGAGAAACGGTGAAACTCAGTTTCTTTTTAACCGAGGGTATTTACCAGGCCATATGAATTCCATTTCTGTCCAATTCTTTTGTATCAATCGAAAACCATTGAAAATAAGCTAAATCCAATCTTTTTCAATAGCATTTTAAATATTTATACTGAAAAAAAATCGTCGGTTTGAAAGATTCGAACTCTGGTTTCCAGCGCAGAAGTCAGACGCTTTGTCCCAACTGCTACCAGATATATATTTGAAAATTCCATTTTGAAGATATGTAACTTGAGACTTATTTATGTATTAATTGGACTCCAGACAATTATTCAATAACCTTTTTTCGATTAGATTCATGATTTTAATTCATGCTAGAATTTTCAGAACAACCCCTGTTTAATATCTATTTTTAACTTTCCCCATGAGTCGGGTTGTCTACTTAACTTTACTAACTTTTCAATTATTTTTAATCGCCTATAGCCATTTGAAAAGGATTGAAAAGTTATCGAAACTTAGTCTCAACACAAGATACAAAAGCATTGGACAGAAATGGAATTCATAAGGATTGAATAATTTACTGTTTTCTATGAAGAGGTATAAATTTACCAATTCTTTTTAATTTCTCGCTTCTTACCGGGCATAGCGCGCCATTGTTAGTGCTAGTATATCTAATACCAACACTTAATCCTAAACTACAAATACATATATAACATTTCGATGACGTCGAATAATCGCACGCGCTGGAATAGAATGTTTTAGCTGTTCTTATACACCAACTAGCGAAAGTTTCCATGTGATTTGAGAAGTCGTTTTTTTATATATTGAAGTGGAAATGATAATAATAATAATTAACTTCTGTGTACAGTATTCCGGATGATACAAAATTTTACCAGAGATCGATTTTTTTAAATTATATTTTTTGATAAATATTATGAAGTGTGTAACGTGGTTTTTACGAAATCACACATTAGTAAACAAAGCTCCAAAATTCCGACGAAGCTACCTTTACCGAGTTGCCGGGAACGCGGAATAGCGGAGAAATAATTTCCAGGAAATGCTCTCAGCACGCACTTGACACATAATTATTATTTCTTGATTTTGTATTTTCCTTACATCATTGCTTTTGTTAAGCACTATTTTTGTAAACTTGTTAAATTGACATTTTGTCGACACGAAAATAACACGATTTTGTATTTTCTTTTATTATTTTGTATAATAATGAAAACACAGCACAGTCCGCGTACCCCGCGACGAACACTACACTACCCGACACTTAAACCACGACAATGAGGCTGATTCAGAGGATCCGGACGGCCGATGTTGTGATCGTTGGCCAGCTGATCGAACCTTGTTGACATCTGGCCAAGTAGGCGACGCGATGTGACAGTTAGTCCCAAAAGTGACCGCCAGTTGTCAGCAGCGAACTGGCAGGAACAGCAAACTAGGTCCACCAACCGGCAAGCGCATGAACCAACGTTGCGTGCGCCGGGTCCTGTAGAGCTGTGTGTGCTGAGAAGTGACGAGTGCTGGAGTGTCGAAATTCAAGGGAAATTTTTTGATGTTTTGAGAAAGGAAGTCGAGACAGAGAGTGAACGAGTTACTTGGAGGTGAAGAGGCCATGACGGATCCCGACAAGTGTTGACACGGCTCGAAGGTTAGTTCTTGTTCTTAATCACGAAATTCTTAGGCTCGAAGAGCATTGTTGTACGCGGTCGCGGCTGTGCTGAGCCAAGGTGCTCAGTGTTACTTTCTTTTCTTATTTTTGTAAATCATGTTTTTCATTAGTCAATATTCGAATTAAAGTGAAGTTTATTTAACTCGAGTTTGTTTTATTGTGTTTTACCGGTAGTAACGCGTGCGTGTTCCTTGATTTATAATTGTGTTCGTCCTAAAAAATCTATTTACTTTACAGATTGTGGATGGTTCACTGTTCCCGTAGTATTGTCTCTTTCTCTCTTTCTCTCTCTCCCTCCCTCCCTCCCTCCCCCCCCCCCCTCTCTCTCTCTCTCTCTCTCTCTCTCTCTCTCTCGTACGCGAGAGGATACACGCCGTGAGGTAGGAGCTAGGCGGCCAGTACTCAGGCCAGAGGATCTCAATTTTGGAAGAGAATTTAAAGCAAATGGGTGATTCTTCACTGAGTGGTTACTTTTACCTCCCTACTTAATAATTTTAAACCTTATATAAGTATATGTTTATTACTTCGTACAGTTATTTTTTTAACATGTTTATTAATATCATGATTGAAAAATAAGTTTTTTTAACATTAGAAGATACAAAATAGTTAAAAATGACACAAAACTGCACTTCTTTAGGTTCTCCACATAGGACTCGTGAGATTTAATACATTCTTTTTTCAGATGAAAATATTTTTAAATTATTTTTATCTGTTCTAATCGGCAGTTTATCTCAATCTTCGTTTTTGGTGTATTGTTTTACAGTTTTTATTAATAACTTATGCGAAAATCATTTTTAAATACTTTCTCCACCTTTTCGTTATTTGGCACAGGAGTTTACATGTTCATTGTTTTTCAGCAATTTTAACAATTTTTATATTGAACTGTCACTGACAATTTATGTTATTGAAGTAAAAAGTTTGATTTAAGTTCAATTTACTTGAAGAAATAGGACTTTTACTTTCATAATTACAGAAATTATTATTAATTTACTGCGTATTTTAATGACATGTAAACTCCTGTTCGTAAAAAATTATTGAATTGTTTATATTTAAAATGAAATACAAATAATATTGACATAAAGTAAGCAAATCCATGCAGTATTCTGCAAAAGTCTTTATCTTTTATTAAGTATTTCTGCTACAATTTTACCAAATTGGAATTTTACCAATTGGAAGTATCTAGTTCTTATAGTTTAGAAGTTAGAGGGGGTGCGAAAACGGACACACATAGTGATTTTAATAGGGTTCCGTTTTACGGTACGGAACCCTAATAAAATGCAAAAATGACAAGAAAATCGTTTAAAACAGTTTTTTTCATGTAAGAAAAATTAAAAAAACTCGGTTTCATCAAGCAGTCACTTGGTCAATCAAAAACTATTGTGACAGTGCTATGTTGTGAAAAAAATGATCATGATTGGTTAATTAGTGTCTTACCTAAGGCAGGTACCCCATCTTGACCCCAGCTCCCCAAAAGATCTCAAAAAAATTGTACGGTAAGTTGTACATGTCTTATATATGTATTTTTATAATATATTTTAAGTTCTACTTTCATTATTGCAATTAAAAAAATTATTGACTATGTTCCATAGCTGCTAGATTGGTTTTATTTACAATTTTAACACTTTTGGTTGAGTAACAACTGTTAAAAGTTTATAAATTAATTCTCAACTACTTTTTCTAACACATTTCTTATCGCACAACAAAATTCCATCAATTTTTGTAGTTCAAAAAAATTGTTAGTTTACATTTTGGGGCCAAATTTACGACAAAAATCGAAATTCACTATTTCTAAGGTCAAATATGATCAGAAAAAATTTTTTTTCTTCGCCTTAATCACAGTAAACTGTCTCCAGTAACAGGAAGATAATTTTACAATAAGAGAAATTTTTATTTACATTAGTTTTAATTAAGCTAGAGTCGTAAAATTGAAAAAATCCGTGTTTTCATGAAAAATGGACCAGCGCGACCCCTAAAAATGATTTTTTTTAATTAAAAAAAAATACGTGTCTCATTTTTTTCCCTTAGGAACAATATTTTGAAGTAGCATTATAAAAAATTAAAAGTCGTGTTTTTTTTTGGGCACCCTACTGTGAGTTCTACCAATTTGAAAAACATGGTTCTAAAGAAACAGCGTTTAAAGTTTTAAAATAAATACGTTTTAGAACAGAATCGGATCTAGAACCCTTTCCTAGTGCGGAGAAAGGAGATCATTCTTAGGCGTTATATTATTTTACTAAATTTCATTTTTTGTTATGACTTTTAGTCCATGGGATCCGACACTGTTTTAGAATCTCCACTTTTTAACTAATTGCATAACATGGACCTTTTTTTGAAAAGTTTTAGATTTTCCTAAGAAAATTAGGCAAAGCATTAAAGTTTCAAATAAATTTTCGAACAGAGGAGTCTCTTCTTCCAACAGGCTTGTGAAAATAATGAACATTAAAATGAGGTGAGAGTATACTTGTTCACAAATTCCATTAACCTTAATAGAAAAATTATTATTCATTTTGACACACAAGTTTTGATTTTTTGAAAAAACGGCATTAATTTAAATAAAAAGAAACTTTTACCCCAATAAAAAATAAAATTAGGAGGTTGTTGATTTTTTATCAAAGGCTTTAAACATTCTCACTTAAACATGCTAATTTTCAAAAGAAAATATTAATAAACAAAGTGTCATGAATTTTAAAAATACGTGTATTTACCCTCCCCCTTGACTTAAATGCATTTTTTTAAACTTGCAGAAAAACTTAAGGAATGCAATGTATTTCGTCCGGATTAAATAAAATGAAAATGTAACACGATCTGCCTAATTGTTTATAGGTAAAAAAATTATCTTCTTTTAAGGTATTTCTCCGATAGGCAGTCCCTGCCAAAAGTTGGTATTGCAATTAATAGCGATTATTAATTAATATAATTTATTTCTTAACTTATTATTGACTATGAATAGTTGATCAGATATCGGCCAATAGTTTTTGAATAAGAATGTTTTAAAAATTAACAAAAGTTGCTAAATTTTCAACGTTTTTTAAAGATACCTTTTTTCAAAGTTTATATTTTTTTTTACCATTTTTTAAAAAATGGTACAATTTAGGTAAATAATAGCTAATTTTCTTGGAAAAACAAACTCTACAACTTCATCTCGTCAGATTTTTGAAAAAGTGGATAAATTTGTAAATACAGCAATTTGTTTATAAATATTTAGAAAAATTTAGAAATATATTTATAAACAAATTGCTGTATTTAAAAAATTATCCACTTTTTCAAAAATCTGACGAGATGAAGTTGTAGAGTTTGTTTTTCCAAGAAAATTAGCTATTATTTACCTAAATTGTACCATTTTTTAAAAAATGGTAAGAAAAAATATAAACTTTGAAAAAAGGTATCTTTAAAAAACGTTGAAAATTTAGCAACTTTTGTTAATTTTTAAAACATCCTTATTCAAAAACTATTGGCCGATATCTGATCAACTATTCATAGTCAATAATAAGGTAAGAAATAAATTATATTAATTAATAATCGCTATTAATTGAAATACCAACTTTTGGCAGGGACTGCCCATCGGAGAAATACATTAATCCAGCAAAATTCCTATTATTATAGATAATGAATTATCAGTTTCCGTCACCATTTTTTCACCTGTTTCTTATAATTATTTACCTTTTCTTCTATTTAATGAAAAAAGATCTTGTGATTCCTGCTAAAGCACACACTAGAACACATCTTTGAAGCAGTATCATTTTTTCGCACTATCAGCATTTAGAGATGTTTAAAAATCTTTACAGATAATTTAAGAAATTTAGTTTTTTGTTAAGAAATTTTATATACCTATTAAAATTGTAAAGGAAATTAATATTTAAGTAATCGCGTAAATCAATAATTTTATTTATACCTATATAAAAACTACATTTTTTGACAAAGTTAAATTCCTCATACTACTAAAAAGTTATATATTATTAAATTTTCCTAACTTGAAATGATAGATGTTTAGTATTAATTTATACAAGCTAGTTGAGGGGTCTGTGTCATACAAAAATTTCAAAAAATCGATTTTTCAAAAATATTTTTTTTATTACTGTATATGTATGTAAAAATCAGGAAAAAATAGTTATTAATATTTCTGAGCACAAGAACAGGTTCCAGAAGCCAAAAAATAGAAGAGTGTCTCAGTGGGACCAAAATGTAATTTACCATTCAAAAAGGACTAGATAAAAAAGAATGTCCTCCATATTAAAACCGCTATTTTGAAAATCAGACTATGGATTCGTAATGAGCGACCTAAAGAACATTTACATATGCAACGTCATGAGAAGCCATTTAGAAATTGCTTCGGCATTGCAAATGAATAAACTAAAAACTTTAAACGAGTTTTTCTCAAAACCGTGTTTTTAGACACGGTTGACACGATTTAAAAAATCTGTTGCATCGATCACGTTAAAATTTCCAGGACTTCTTCTACACATAAGTGGCTATCGCATGAACTAGGATTTTAATTTTTCATCAATATTTACTAATATTTTCAAACAATTTAAGTTGTAAAAACAAGGTAAAAAATAAAATGGCCGCCATTTTGTTTTGTTTTACCCGATCACAAAATTTCTAGTTCATGCAATAGCGAGTGATCTATATTTTAAGAATCCGTTTTATTTTTTAGTTTTACATGCAGCCTTCCAAGATACCGTGTCAACCAGGAAGAAAGTGGTACAGTTCAAGCAGTGGTTTCTCGGAAAGAAACCTTAAAAAATCAGTAAACAACGTTTTTTCTTATAATTTGATATGTGCATTTTGATGTATAAAAACATAAAAAAGTTTTAAAAAAATTTATGAAAAAAAAGAAATCTTGAAAAAGGTCGTTTGTATGAGACAGACCCCTTAATTGATGAATTTCTTATATTTTAATAAATGTTTATTAGAACTATAAGTACAAACTTATATAATTGTGTACTTCTACAAATCATTAACAATAGTTTAAAAAAATTACATATTTATTTTAAATTTATTCAATTTTATTTTATTAATAATAATTTAGTTACAAAAATATTGAATTTTTGAAAACCATTTATGTACTGTCAATAAAATTCGAAATATTGAGTTCTATACATTAAGTTATATTTTCTTCTAACTCAAAAATATTTAAAAGTATGTGTTATTTTATTTTAAATTTATTTAAATTAAATAATTTATACATATTCTTAAAGATTCATATTAACGTATTCACTAAAAAAAGTCCTCAATTTCAAGTACTCATCCCAGTTTTGTAGTAACACTATTTCTACAAAATATATAATAAAAACATTGACAAAAAGTAATCATGTAATTAAGTCTCAATAAAAGAATTGTTAAAGTTAGTAAAATTTTTGTATAGTTTATTATTCTTTCGTATTAATATTTTATAATTTCTTACTTTCACCCTAAGAAATAATCAATTTTATTTAATTACTTTTATAATGCTTTTACTTTTATAATTTATATTTTTATAAACTTTTTTCAAAGAACTAATAAATTTTTCCAAGTTAAATTAACATCAATAAGAAACTAAACTAAGACAAAGATTTATTGATTCATGAGAGCCAAAGTGTGTAGGTAAAGAAAACACAAACACCTTGAATAAAAAGACATAAAGTCTGTATTGACAACGTTTTGTCAACATTTCGATGACCTCTTCAGGCTAAAAACATAATATATATACTAGAAAAAAAGCGCGCGCTGAAGCGCACGCCAAATTTTATTATTTCTTAAAATAATGTTTCATTTATGTATAATTATGTGAAATAAAAGAAATACATAATATAATAAAAAAAGAAAATTAATTATAAGAAGACATTGCAATAAATTTAAATTGATGTGATCATTTACAAATTTTGATTAATTAAACATTAATTAAATAAAATAAAGATAAACAATAAAATGAAGAATATAAAGAGTAATTATAAAAAATTATGATATACCTAATACCATATAAAATATCCAATATCCATATAAATATATCCAATATAACCAATAAATGAATGAGTGGTAAACCACGCTTTTGAAATTCAATAACATAAACATAAAACTTTACTTGTCCAAATAGTTTATCATCTACTATAGTTTCGATTAATTTTCTTACTTTTAAATGAAAGACTCTTGCAACCGTATCAGGTTTATTAGAAGCTGACTGATTAAGTAATAAATTTTCTTAAATTTCTTTCCATTTTGAACTACATGTCATTGTAATAAATAAATCTGGTCTACCATGTAAAGCTACATAATAGTCATTGCATATTGATATTGTTTTAACATGTAACGAGGTGATCCTATAAATGTTGAAGGCAGTATCAACATCTTGCCAACATGTACATTATTTTCAATTTCTTGATTATCTAAATGATCAATTAATCCTTTGTAAGTTTTACTTCTTAATTTTGTTTGATTATTTTTACAAAAATGTAACCTAACTTCTTCAACTTTGTCATAGTTATCAGCTAACCATTGCTGAAACATTCTTCCTCCATATAAAAATTGATTGAAGGTATGATCTCTTACTCCTATTTTATATTTTATATAAGCATATCTGGACACAGTTTGATTTCTGGTTGGTTTGTCACTATCAGTACGAATCATAACGAGACTATAACCCTTGCTTCCTAGAGGATAAAGTATAGGATATATCCAAGGTTCAACATTTGGATCTAAATGACTAACCAATTGCAATTGTTAAATCGATGTATTACAAATCGTTACATAAGACTCTGGTATTAAACCTTCAGCATTCATATTAAAGATAGCAGCAACTTTATGAAAACTTTAAAAATTGTAAATTAAATTTTTTTTTTTTTTGCTAACGCAGTTTCTATTTCAATGATCTCAGACATCATTAAAAAATACTTTGTATATGCGTTACAATCTCTCAATAATTTGTCAATACTAAATAATATATCCATATCTAAGTTGTCACGTTTGTTTAATCTATAGGAAATTGCTTCTTCTGGATCTAACAGAAATAATTACCCAAAATATAGATCATTATCAATTTCGGGAAATAGGAAATTGTTGATTTGATAATAAATTCGACCTTGAATTATTTATGAAAATGGTCCCGGCCTTCTATTATGGAAATTAACTACATTGGCATTTAAAGATGCAAAAGCAAATGAATTATTGTAAAGTCTTATATTATTCCTCAAATGGCCAGATATCTTATGAGATCCATCTAACAATTTTTTTAATTCATAAGGGTATTTTTCTGAAGGCAACGATACACCACCATGACTGCAACAATAATTATAAGTTAATTTCTTTTGAACTTTATCTTTCTCAAAATGTTTAGCCTTGCATCTTTTGCAAAAAAACGACATTTTACCAAGATAATGTTTGTTATAACTTGGAACATGTATGCTATTAATATTTTTTCCTGCATAAGCAAAATCACGAATATCAATGTTTTCATTCGCATAAATAATTCCATTTTTTTACCTGTATGATCCAAAACATCTATTTTTTTCTCATCGATTACGTTTCTTTTTAATTTTAATCTTTTACGTTATTGTTTTTGTTATTTTGAGTGACTTTTTTCAGTTTCTCATAACAAGTTCTTACATCTTTCTCCTGCATATCTTTTGAATATAGTATGTCATTCTTTTCATCCTTATCATGGCACATCTTCTGTTTCAATTTCAATCTTTGACTATAGCTTTTTTTATATTCTGCTCTACTTTTTTTTAATTTTCCGATTAGAGGTGTTAAAAATTTTTGTCTGGCTCGCTATTCTTTGTAATTTCTCATTCTTATCATCTCCTCCTGCTTCTTTAAGATACATTAACCGACTTTCAACATTTTTTGATATTCTGCACGACTTTTTTTACTTATCTCATTACAATCGCTAGAAATTATTAATTTGTCAGAATTATCATCTCTGTTTTCTTCTTTAACAGCACTATCTATGTGTTTTTTTAGAAAAATTTAAATCTGTTTCACTACTTAAACATAAATCTTCCATAACTGATATTTCTGTTTCTTTGTTATCAATTCTTTTTCGTTTTAATTTCATCATTTCACTATATTCTTTCTGATATTCTGCTCTAGTTTTTCTACTTTTCTCATTAGCATTGCTAAAAAATATCTTCTTCCTACTATTGCTTCTAATATTTTATAATTATTACCTTTTTTTACTACTTCAATAGAATTTGACGTATTTTCCACATGTTTTTTCTTACAAACATTTATATGCTGTCACTATTTACACTTTCCATATTTGTTATTTGTCTCTTTTTCCCATCTCTCCTTATAACTGAGGTCTTTTACCTTCATTGTTTCACATGTTTATCTCATCACATTGTCTCATGCTATTATCTCATATTTTTACCTCATTTCTCTCATTGTCTCATCTGTTTATTTCATATTATTGTCTCATGTTATTGTCTCATGTTATTGTCTCATATCTTTATCTCACCTCTTTTATATAATTATATTATTACCACTTCTTTTACTCTGTAACGACTCTTTAGAAACATTATAATCACTTTATTATTTATTAAACATTCACAATTAATTTATTTATTAAACAGTTATCAATGACTTGTTTAATGAATCCACAATCGCATTTTATGGACACATTTAGCATTTCGTAACACTAACTTTATTAAAAATAAAAAGGAAATAAAAAATTTAAACACGTTCTAAATATTGTTACTTTAGTCAACACATTTTGCACACTTTCATTTGAATCACTGTCACTTTTAACATTTAATTTTTACTGTATATTTACTATTAGATTTACTTTATTATTTATTATTTATCACTTACAGTTCATTTCTTTAATAAACACTTTTTGTTCACCGTATTAAGAACTATTCAACACAAAATTTTAATCAACAATAAGCATATTAATATTATACACTTTCACATTAAACACATTTCTACCCACACAGCACCGGAAATTCCCTGAATTTTCCCTGAATATTCGTCAACATTTCTCGAATATTCGAACTTAATATTCAGGGAAGTTTCGTGGAAGCAGTAAAATGTCCGCCTAGAATAATATTGGGCGCGAAATTTCCCTGAAAATGTATTTCCAATTTTCAGGGAATTTCTGCCTCTAATATTCCTTGAAAATTCAGGGAAAGTTAAAAAAAAATTCCAAAATTTTTTTTAATCTGGTAATTGATCAAAAAAATATGTTATATTCGACATCCGTGGGATTCTAGAAAATTAAAAACTACTGCGCAGCCGTAAGTGTCATAGAATCCAAGTTCGACCAGTGCGCATCAAGTTAAGTAAATATACGAATACTATGAATATTGGAGGAATGTTAGATGCGGAAATTCCCTGAAAATTAGAAATACATTTTCAGGGAAATTTCGCGCCCAATATTATTCTAGGCGGACATTTGACTGTTTCCACGAAACTTCCCTGAATATTTAGTTCGAATATTCGAGAAATGTAGACGAATATTCAGGGAAAATTCAGGGAATTTCCGGTGCTGTGTGGGTATTATAAACACTTAATAAAAAATACACAATAATTAGCATTAAAGAATGCTGAAAGCGTTCAGCCTCAGAGGACCTGTGCTCAGGTCCTTCTAGGCATAGAAACGGCCGCCGGCCCCTCTGGCACTCAGCCTGCAAAGGCCACAACAGGCCCAGACGAAGAAGGCTTTGAGCCTTTTAAAGATTAAAAAAAAGGCTCGTAGGCGTTATAAAGCCAAGAAAAAGGAGAAGCAGATCGAGAAGCCCCGAAAAGAGAAAGCTTCTCTTCTGAGGCTTAGGCAAACCGAAGCCGCTAGGATTTCAGCGAAAGATCCTAATTCCTACGCTGAAATCCTGAAGGACTTGAAGAGTAGACGCCAGTAGACGCCATTCAGAAGGCGGTGGACATAGCCAGAGAAGGAAAGAACAAATTGGGACCAGGGAAGAAAAAGGGCTTCTGCGCGTTGGTAGCTATTGACATACGCAACGCGTTTAATACCGCGCGATGGAAAGATCTCATCGAGTCGATGAGAAACAAAGGAATACCGCCCTACCTGCTGCGGATAATGAGTAATTATCTTAAAGATAGGTGGGTAATATACGAGGGTGACACCTGCACTCTGAAGGAAGAGATGCAAAGAGGTGCTCCTCAAGGCTCAAGGATAGGACCATTCGTATGGAATGTCTCTTATGACGACTTCTTGCGAATGGGTCTACCTGAAGACGCGGTGATCATCAGCTTCGCGGACGACGCGTTGATCGTGTGCACAGCAGAGACAGCGGAAGCCCTGGGCATATTGGTGAACGAATGTCTGAGACGAGCAAAGCGCTGGCTGGAGGACAGAGGCCTCCAAATGGCTCTGGAAAAGATCGATGCGCTGCTCGTCACAGACAGAGGTGCTTATATAGCCCCTGGTATCCAGATAGACGGATTCGAGTTCCCGTGGAGGAAACACATTAAGTACCTTGGTGTCGAAATGGATAAGTTCCTAAATTTTAAACACCACATAGCTCTAACATGCCAGAAGGCTGAACAATGTGCGGCGAAATTAGCTTGTCTAATGCCAAACATTGGGGGGCCTTCTTAACCAAAGAGAAGACTCGTGGCGAATGTTGCCCTTTCAAAGCTGCTATACGCAGCACCCGTGTAGGCTCCTACCCTGCGAAATGACAGAAATAAAACCATCTGTAAAAGGGTACTGTCCGCGCAAAGAAATTTTACGAAACGTATTTTTTCGGCCTATCGGACAGTACCGACTTGTGCTGCCCAGGTCCTTGCCAGCGGTCCGCCGGCAGATCTTTTGGTGCAAGAAAGGGAGGAACTCTTCCTCCTTTTCAAAGATAGAATGTCCACCCGTTATACGGAAGACAATGGACCCAGCAAGGACCAAATTCGCCGAGACTCGAGAAGCAGACTCGTCGACAGTTGGCAAGAAAGATGGAGCGGGGCGGAGACAGGCCGATGGACGTATCGGCTGATACCAACACTCGCCACGTGGTTGAATAGGAAACACGGCGTAGTTTCCTACTATTTGATCCAGGCTCTCACAGGGCATGGGTGTTTTGGCTCTTATCTACAGCGATTTAAAAAGAGAGACAGCTCAGAATGTGTGTACTGCAAGTCCCCTGTGGACGACCCTGAGCACACACTCTTCAGTTGTAAGCGTTGGGACGCGGAGAGGCAGGTCATGTTCGCCGGTGTAAACCGTAGAGTTACACCGGAGAACACGATCCTGCTTATGACTCGTTCAGCTGAGGATTGGCGGACCATCGAGACCTTTGTACACTATGTGATGAGGGTCAAGGATATCGATGGTCGTCAAAGAAAGGAGGTCCCGTGAGTTAAGGGAGAAAGTCGCTCAGGCGACAGAGTAGGGGATATAGGACCACTCCCGATGGCGATACGCGCTAAATGTGCTAGCCGGGAGTGGTTTGAAGGTCCCCAAGAAAGGGTGTGTTTTTAGCGGGTCGGTAGAACATCGCCACCCCCGCATAACCCTGTAGACGGGCTACAGGGTACCTGAAAGCAGGTTTTCACATTCTACGCAGAAAAAAAAATAAAAAAAAATAATTAGCACTATTCACTTTCACATTATACACATTCAAGTTCTATTCATTAATAACTTTCACTACCATGTACTTCTATACCACGCACTAATGTATTTATCTCTCTTTTCGTTGAAGCTCGAAAATTTTTTCTCTTTTCCAAAACCAAGTATAACACTCATTATGCAAGGGTTGGCTCGAAAAACGATTTGCTTATTTAGTCTGTTGTATGTATTTAGAAAGAAAAATTTAAATTTGAAGAATATTTGAATAATGAGGTAAAATTTTAGAATTTAATTTCATTTCTCTCTTTTCATTAAAACTCGAAAAATTTTTCTCTTTTCCTAAAGCCATTGACCTTCATTATACAAGGGTTTGATCGAAGGATAATGACACCCTGCAGGTAGTCTATTGTTTATATTAAGAATTAAAATTTAAATTTCAAGGTAATTTGTATAATGAGCTGAGAGTTTCCTTTTCCGTAAACTTTTAACAAATACCTTCTCTCTCTAACCAAGGAAACAGGTATAAAAGTATCCTTTTTCGTTAACTGTTAACGCTTTTCAGTTAACTTTTAACGCTTACCTTTAGTACTCGTTTCCTATATAGGATTACGTTTAATAAGTATTTTTTAACACGAAATAACACACCTAAGTGTAAAAAAGTGAAGATTTTTACCTCGAACGGAAAAAGTTAAAAAATTAAAACATCACAAGCTGTGAAATTGTCACGAAATGTTGACGAAACATTGTCAATAAAGACTTTATGTCTTTTTATTAACAATGGAGAGTGATCAAATATTACCTTTAAGAAACTAAACTATAACTAAACCGTCTTGGCTTCTCGAAAGATTAAATTTTAATTAGGTATAATAACCATTTAATTTTAGTTTTGAAAATTCAATTTAAAAATATGCATTTTTATATTTTATTGTACTTAATTTATCACAATAACCAGACTTTTACATATTATTTATTTAGTTCATAATATAATTAAGTAATGTATAAATTTATGATTCAGAATAGTAAAACTTTATAAAAATTATAAATATTAAATTAGGAACCCGTTTATATATGAAATAAGTAAAAGAGCATTACATATTAATCCGTAGTTTATTAATTAATTTAAATAAATGAACACAAAGAGATCATAACAGTGTGCTCGAACGCTGTCGACTGACTTTTTGTTAAGCGTTGCCAACTCCGCTAGGTACATTCAGTTCTACCAACTGCTGAGAACTTAAGTAACTTGTTTCAGTGAGAAAGCAAATACAAAATACAGAAATGACATTTAACACCCTCCTGCAATTCTGTATTTACAATATGGTTTGAATTGTTGTTTATGATAAATTATTAAATCATAATATCGCTGCTTAATTTAAATCTCCTCTAGCTTCATTAGATTTCTAAAAAATTTGAATTTTGTTGCAGCTAGAGGTTTTGTTAGAATATCAGCTTGTTGAGAATCTGAACTGACATACTTCAAAACTATTTTTCCATCTTTTACGCAGTCTCTAACAAAATAATGTTTGATATCAATGTCTTTTGTTCTTTTTGTTTCGAGAGTTGACGCCATCTTAATACACGATTGATTATCTTCGAAGACCGTTACAGGATATACATTTACTTTAAATATTTCTTCTAACATTTGAGCCAAGAACAAATTTTCTGTAATACAAGTCGATAACGCAATGTATTCGGACTCACCACTCGAAATGGTTACAATACTTTGTTTACTAGATTTCCAACATGATGTACATTAAACAACCAATTAATTCTTTGTATGGTAGCTTTAAATCATTCGTTTCATCAACATTGCTCAAAAGAGCTTGAATTTTTGGTTGCAAAGGAATATCTGATGTTTTACAATCATTCATGTTGAACCTATTTAAAACCTTTTTAATCAAACCTTTTTAACTGATAAGAACTTCATTATTAATCTTTTCAATTTCTGAGCCTAAAAATGTTAATTTTTGATTAGTGTATTCTTTAATTTTAAATCTTTCTGTTATTTTTCTCTTAACAAAATCTAGTTCAAGTTTATCCTTTGAAAACAGTATGAAATCATCAACATACACTAACATATAAATTCCGTCTTTAAAATACAAGCATGGATCCTTTATGGAACGTTGGAAACCAAGACTGATTAAAAAATCATGAAACAGCGAGTTCCAACATTTTGGAGCCTGCTTCAACCCGTAAAGCGATCTATTAAGTTTACATATCAAACCTGTTTTTATGTTTTTAATACCTTCCGGTGGCAGCATGTAAACGGGTGTCTCCAAAATTCCATACAGGAATGCTGATTTTATATCTAATTGTTGTACAAAATAATCATCCTGTGCATACAACGACAATAAAACACAAATTGTACACATACGTGCCACAGGAGCGTAGATATCATCACTCAATACACTTTGTCGAAAACCACGTGCCACTAGCCTGGCCTTTTTTACACTTACACCATCAATTTCTTTTTCTTTGAAAACCCACTTTGAATCTAACACTTCATCACTTTCTGTTGGCTCTGACAATGTCCACGTGGTGTTTTCTTCCAAGGATTTTAATTCGACCTCGATCGCTTTTTTCCAATTTTCGTTCTTTACTGCTTCGCTGTAGCTTTGTGGCACTTCACATTGTAAATTTTCTGCTGATAGCGGTGTTATTAAGTTGATGTCGTTGAATTCATCGAGATAATAGTCATTTAGATGAACCGGTTGCTTTTTCATTTTCTCACTTTTTCTTAAAGGTATTTCCTTTTGAACTTGATTTTCGATTTCTCTTATTTCTTGGACTTCGGATCTTACCTTTCTCAGATCTTCTATTTCTCTTTGGTTCACATTTTTTTCTTCTTCGGTTTCGAGTTCTATTATCACATTCTCGTCTTTTTCTACTTCATTGAAAATAATATTTCGAGCATGAACAACTTTTCTTTCTATCGGGCTCCACAATCTGTATCCATTATCAGAATATCCGATCATAATTAATTTTTGACTTCTGCAATCTAGCTTAGACGTTCTGTCTTCCTTCGGTATCAAGTTGTAAGCTACACAGCCAAACAGCTTTATTTTGTTCAAATTTGGTTTGTGACCATACCAAATTTCAGCAGGTAGCTTCTTATCTGGTAAAGTTGATTTTTCAGTTCGGTTCATGAGATATGCAGCTACACGAACAGCTTCACCCCAAAGTTCTTTATTTAGTTTTGAATCAATTATGAGACATCTTGCTTTGTCTAAAATAGTTCTATTGAGTCTCTCACCTACGCCATTTTGTTCAGGTGTCCTCGGAACGGTGTACTGAATTTTTATTCCTTTCTCTTTGAAGAAATCTTTGAATATTTCTGAGGTGTATTATCCACCGTTGTCGCAGCGCATTCTCTCAATCTTTGTGTTAAATTTTGCTTCCACCTGACAGACAAATTCCCTTAATTTTTCGAAAACATCACTTTTGTTTTTAATGAGATACACGACACAAAAATGAGAATAATGATCTATGAACGTAACAACCCAGTGGGCAAAAATCCATGTTCGTTTTAAAAACGTTTAAAGAACGTTTTTAGAACGGCCAAATAATGTTCTGGAACGTTATTGGAACATGGATGTTCGAATAATGTTCCAGAACATTATTTGGCCGACATGAAACGTTTTAAAAACGTTCTTAAAACGGTTTTAGAACGAACGTGGATTTTTGCCCACTGGGAAAATACCTGTATCCGCCGTGAGTAGCAGGGGTGATTGGTCCACAAGCATCAGTCGAAATAACATCAAGTATTCCTTCTGATTTCCTATCGTCCTCGAGTAGTCGAAAAGGCAGTTTTATTTGTTTTCCTCCAATACAAGTTTCACATAATTTCGGTGATGAATATTAACTCGAGTGTCCCATTCTTCTGTGTAGAAGCATTTGTTGATCTGCACTTGACAAGTTTACACTACTTCACGGTACACTTTTAAAAGTCACAATGTATAGATTTCCATTCCTAGTTCCTCTTAAAATATCACGATCATTCTTCTTAATAATCACCTCTTTATTTTTAAAAGTCACTTCCATTCCCGCTTCTTCTAATTTTCTCACTGACAATAAATTGTGTGACAGATCTTCACACACCCAGACACTTTTAATTGTTATTTTTGTCCCAGTATCTGTCACTACACACAGGTCACCTTCTAAAACATCAAGACTTTGTCCCTTTTTGGCTACATTGATTTTATGTCCAAATTCCCGTTTATTCGCGGCTTCACTTCCATAATCAACTTTCAGCAAATGATGTGTTGCTCCACTGTCAACGACAAAACTAATCTCTTTAAAATCTGCATTTCAATTCATAGAATTTTCTGTCAAAGCTTCTGTTGTGTCACCTGTCAGAAATATTATATCCTCATCTTGATTTTCTTTCCATTGTTTTCCGGTAAGATGAGCTTGTCTATTTCATTGTTTATATTTATTTTTTGGACAATTTTTACGCATATGGCCTATCTCACCGCACAAGTGACATCTATAAGGAAAACTGCCCAAAAGTTTATTTGATTCCTGTGATTTCTTCTTCCAGTTTTTATTTTTGTACCCAGCAAAAGCCACGTTTTTATTTTCCGTTACATTAACTTTCACTTGTCTGGATTCTTCCATTAAGAGTTTGTTTTTGACAAAATCAAGGTTAACTTTTTCTTCATCTTGGCAAAACATGACATCAATAGCAGTCGTAATCACTTGGAAACTTTCAGGCATTGATGACAGCAGTTGACATATTAGTTCTTTATCTTTTATCTCTCCGCCTGCTGCTTTTAATTTACAAACTATCTGATCGAATTCGGTGAAAAATGAATTTAAAGATATCTTGCCATTGTATTTTAAACCACGAAGTTTCTGCTGCAATTGCACTTGTGTTGAAATTCCTTTCTTTGTATACGTATTCTCTAGAGTTTCCATTATTTTCTTTGCAGTTTTCTTCGATTTAATAATTTCCAACATATTATTAGCCAGACACTGAACTATAATATTCCTCGCTTTTATGTCGTTTTTGTTGAACTGAGTTCGAGCCTGTTCCTGTTCTTCCTGTGGAGGATCCTGTTCCAATACTCCAAGCACCTGAGATTGTTCCCCCGGTAAAAAGAGGTTGATTAAAACGCATAAATTGGCATTTAAAAAAACAGTCATTTGAATGCTGACAGATGCCTACTAATTCCGTTTTTGTCCTGAATGCCATTTAACGCGTTTTCTTGATTGATATTTGTTTCATTTTAATCATTTTGAATGCTCACAAATTTTATGAAAAAAATTGAATGCGTTTCTTTACCGTCAAGCGAAACACCACGAATTAGATCCAAATGACATTAAATGCTTTCTGATAATGTATCAAATTAAATGCCATTCAATGCCTTCAAGAAAACAATTTTGAACGCAGTCAATGCTTCAAGAAGTTTAATGCCGTTCTATGCCTATGTCAGCAGATTAAAAAGACGCCATTCTGCTATCGTTAACTTGTTCATTCTTTGCAGCGCGTCGTCGTAGCATCTTTCTATTTTGTGTTGTTCGATCTATTTTAACTAAATCGCGCTATTGAAGTGAAAAACAAAGTGATTTTGTGTCTAATACTAATAGTTTACCTAAACAAAGTGAAGGAGTGAACGCAAACAAAAATTGACAAAATATGAAAATGACGTAAAGTGTTAAATTTATTGCTTATATTTTATTCTATTTTAGTTTAGCTTCTATTTAGCTGAAGTTAACCTATTAACATATTTGAACTTAAAAAGTAAATTATTGATAAAGACAATAATTAGAGTAAAACATAACAATCACATGTTCAATTTTCCCTTGCAATATGGCTACTGATTTGTTTTTAGGCATTTGAAGGCATTCATACAAAAACGGAATCAATGCGCATTGAAACGTTTTAATGCGTTTTAATCAACCTCCCGGGCCAGCAGCAGCTTAACACGAAATTCCCAATTTGAAAACTTATTTCCATCAAACGGTTTTATTGAATTAAACTGCGTGCTGTTTATGGCAGCCATCTTTTTCGGTTATTGTATACGCGATTTTACACTCACAAATTCCAAGCCTCACAGATGTGATCTGGGCCTATAACCTATTAAATTAGGAACCCGTTTATATATGAAATAAGTAAAAGAGCATTACATATTAATCCGTAGTTTATTAATTAATTTAAATAAATGAACACAAAGAGATCATAACAGTGTGCTCGAACGCTGTCGACTGACTTTTTGTTAAGCGTTGCCAACTCCGCTAGGTACATTCAGTTCTACCAACTGCTGAGAACTTAAGTAACTTGTTTCAGTGAGAAAGCAAATACAAAATACAGAAATGACATTTAACAATAAATTCACCCAAGCAGCACGTAATATTACCTGAGTGTCACAGTGATATCATATTGTAATATTGGTAATATTACGGGGTGATATTACAGTGATATTGACGTGATATTGAAATGTCCGCCTCAAGGTAATATTACAAGTAACATCACACTGATATTGAGGTAATATTACAAGTAATATTACAAATTTATTTTCCATCAAATAAATTATTTTAAAAAATATTGGGCTCACACGGGGTTCGAACACGCAAGGTTCGACACAGCGTGAATACGCCTTGTACCATTCGGCCATCCAGCTCTTGGAATCTATTTCAGAAAGCGTTCTTCATGTATTACCTTCAAATCCCTTTGGTAAAATATGAAGAACAATTTCTGAAATAGATTCCAAGAGCTGGATGGCCGAGAGGTACAAGGCGTATTCATGCCGAGTCAAACCTTGCGTGTTCGAACCCCGTGTGAGCCCAATATTTTTTAAAATAATTTATTTGATATAAAATTAATTTGTAATATTACCTCAATATCAGTGTGATGTTACTTGTAATATTACCTTGAGGCGGACATTTTAATATTACGTCAATATCACTCTAATATCACCCCTGTAATATTACCAATATTACAATATGATATCACTGTGGTATTCGTGTAATACAGTAGGACGTCTCTTAAGTTAAACGGTGGTACAATTTTTAACTTAAGAGAACAACCAATCAAAATCGTCATATGTCATATGATTCAGGGGCGAATAATTTAAATGTCAGTGCAAATTTTGTTATGGTTATTGTGAAAAATCTTATTTGAAATTTGTTTTTGTTTTCTTCTGCATGAAGTTAAGTGCAGTATATTTAATGACATATTTATGTTTATATTTTTGCAGTCTTGGAGATTTTCTTCTCTACTGATTTTTAAAATAAAGTTTTATACTCTGTAAATATAAAGTAAAATAGTATTAAGGAATATAATACTTTTATTCTTTTATATTAGTTTTAAGAAAATCATTACTCTTAACAAGTGGCAAATTAAAAAATATAAGAATAACTTTTTATACTAGGTTATTATTTTTCAAATTTTTGTAATCAAAAGAAAAAAAGACAAGTCACCCATAATTTTGTTTAAACTGACAGCCCTGAGATTTAACATAAGAGGATTTAACTTAAGAGACGTCCTACTGTATTACGTGCTGCTTGGGCATATATAAAACATATATAAAATATCCATAATTATAGTTTTTAATAATAGAATTATTTAATTATAAATATACAATTATCAAATAAATAATATTATTTAAAGAAAACCAATATAAGTACATTATTTATTTCTAAATTAAAAGAAGGGAAATTAAAGTAAAATAGTATTTTTAGTATAACCATACAGTAAAAATATAAGGATACACTGTCTTTTAATTTTCCACCGACAGTTGGTTGACATAAAATTACACGGGAGTGTCCTGTGAATTTCCATAAAAACGTAGAGTCAAAGTCACAACACTAGCCATGGAAATTTTACAAGATTGTTGAAAATTCTCAGGACCGTTGGTCGAAAATTATTAGGACTCTCGTGTTAATTTTCTATAGGTTAGACTACCTTATTTCCGTAAGCCTATTAACTTCATTATAATTATAATTGTATTTACTACTCGAATTCTCATTTATCGTGAGACATTGTATAATCTGCTTTTTCCAAGCAGTTGTCAACATGTTCATTTTTAACTACTGATACGAAAAGTTGACGATCATAAGCTATGTTCAATGACTTTCATAGCTATTCATAGCGTTTTGACAAAATATCTATATGTCAAATCGCTATCTAGTGGGGTTAAGTTCAAGTTTTTTGTATTAGTACAAGGGTGTATTCGCATTTTTTTTAAAGTCAAAGCATAATAGTGTTATTTACATTACTGGTAAACTTGTGATACGTTTCGTCAGCGTGGTTCTGCTGACCTCATCAGGCATTATATTAACGACGTGTTGAGGAAAAACGTCATTGTTTCTACAGTTTAACAAGAAATTTCTCCTTGATGTAGCTTGTGCGAGAAGAATATTGTTGTTAGTCCAGTTCTTCAATAAATTCTTTGTGTTAGATCCATGGTGTTTTTCAATAAATGAAAAGAATGATGGCGAGTCTGTCTTCGATCCAAGACTCAAATCAATATTATTCGAATGATTCCCTTCCATTATTAATGTCAAAGTGTATGAAACGATCACAAGAAGGTCATGGTCAAACAAATGAACGCATTTCGACCCTAACCTACAAGCATTTAAAAGCACCTCTTTTGTGCCTTTGGAATAAAAAGTATTGTAAGCAACATGGGTTTAAAGTCAGTCCAATTTGTTTACGCTGATGTTTGTGTACGAGTGACAGTCGAGGCCCCTTGTTGCTTAATATACTATTCTACCACACATGCACGAAAATCTCGTGTTTCGTACGCGTTAGCGGGTCAGCACTCGCAGTTTTCAGGTGAGTGACGTTAGAGATAAAAAAACTTCTGAACAGTGAAAAAAACTCTCATCGCGCAGGCGCATTGCGGCCCGATTTTTTCACTGTTCGGAAGTTTTTTTATCTCTAACGTCACTCACCTGAAAACTGCGAGTGCTGACCCGCTAACGCGTAAGAAACACGAGATTTTCGTGCATGTGTGGTAGAATAGTATATTAAGCAACAAGGGGCCTCGACTGTCACTCGTACACAAACATCAGCGTAAACAAATTGGACTGACTTTAAACCCATTTTGCTTACGATACTTTTTATTCCAAAGGCACAAAAGAGGTGCTTTTAAATGCTTGTAGGTTAGGGTCGAAATGCGTTCATTTGTTTGACCGTATGAAAATGGCGTCCATTTTTTCCTTAAGGTGAAAAAAATGCATGGATCAGCTGTTCATTTTTTCCCTAGGGAAAAAATGGACTCCATTTTTACACGGCCAAACAAATGAATGCGTTTAGACCCTGTCTGCAGGCATCTAAAAGCGCCATTTTTGTGCCTGTGGGATAATAGTATATTATGCATCAAGGGAGGGAAGGGCGTGTTTTTTTTGTCAAGCACAAATATTCGAAGAACGAGTGTAGCACAAGCGTAGCGAGTGCGAAACGAGTTCGGAGAACATTGTGCGAGACAAAAAATCGGCCTCCCGAGGTGCATATGCTATTTTCTATCACAGATGTACGAAAATCTCGTGTTTTCGTTCGCCTTAATAATTTTAGTTCAGCACAAGGTACAAAGGAAAAATGGTTTTTTATTTTAGTTTTTCTGCAAGTAAGACCGAAATACCAACTGACGTTTAAAGTTTTTATATTAACACTTCTGTTAATTGCTATAAACAAAGTAATAAACAAAATCAAAATTTCCGTTTTTCAATAAAAAAAAAGGTTTTTTAGTCAATTAGTTTAGTACAAGTTACGAAATAAAACTTTTAAACTATAATCATCTATAAACAAGTCCATAAACAATCTATAAACAAATAAATTAACAAATTCGTTTCCTTTGTCTTTTTAGTCTGAACAAAAATTAATTTTTTCCTGATTTAAACATTACTTGGTGTTAAAAGCTTTTCTATCAACAATTTTTTTCATTGTTATAAACAAATTAATAGAAACATTCAAAACGTTCAGTTTTAAAGACGAAGAAAGCGATTTCGTTTAAATTAATTGTTTATAATAATTTTTTTGTTGCTTATAAAATTAATTTAGACTTATTGTGGTTTCATTGAGATATACAAAAATATTTAAAAATGTGCTGTTTTTACCAATGTTTATAATAATATAAATATTTGTGCAAGTTAAAATTCAAAATTTGATCTCGAGCAATCTCTTTGAACTTTAATCTAATTTGGTTTAAACAAAAATTCTCAATCGGTTAAGAATTGGAGGATCTACGTTGTTTTGAACTCGATAAAGAAATGTGCATTCCTTTTACCCTTTTTTTTCAGAAAATTAGATACGACTAGCACGGCATAGTTATTAAAACTTAAAAATTTGTAAGACATGCTAAACAGTTCTGTTGAAAATACTAAGATTCTGTTATACAATTATGTTTACGTTTAGTATGTCGAACTATCTACTTAGTAAGACATACTATAAAAATGAGAACTAAACAGCATGATGTCTCGTACTAGTTAGCGTATTAATTATGACTATTGTTTTAGTTATGCTCAGGCGCGGATCCAGCGGGGGGCGATCGCCCCTCACAAAAGCCTTAGATTATCATATGAGAAAGAGAGAGAGATAGCACTATATTCTTATCTCTTTCTATCTCATATATCGCCCCTTCCAAAACCTTCGCCTGGATCCGCCTTTGGTTATGCTAACTGTTTATTTAGTTAGTCCGGCTATGTATTTTTACCTATTTCTGTCTAGTAAGATTTACTAAGCCTTTTTTCTTAGTGTAGTAGTTTGCCAACACTTTTAGCTATCTAGCGGAGTGCATACATTTTTTTAATTCATTATTTGCAAGCACATTTTATTTACTTCTATCAGAAGGTGTTCCACTTATTTAGACATACCCTACATATATGCATACGCAAAAAAATACCTGAAATGCGCACCTGCTACTTTAAACAATTTAAAAAATACCAAGGACTGTAGTGATCCCTATTGAAAAAAATGGCCAAATTTGTGCCCTCATTTGTGCCCACATTTGTGCCCACATTTGAGGCCACATTTGAGGCCACAAATGTGGTAGCGGATTTGAAACAGCATATGCGCCCACAAATGTGGCCTCAAATGTGGCCTCAAATGTGGCCTCAAATGTGGGCACAAATGTGGCCTCAAATGTGGGCACAAATGTGGGCGCAAATGTGGGCACAAATGAGGCAGAGAAGTATCCACATTGAAAAAAATATAAAATAAAAAAAATATTATTAATCTTGATTTACACTATATTATTTACAAGTAGTTGCCTTAATTAACTTTAGAAACTTAGCATTACGAAGATAATTTTGAAAATAAATTTGGGGGTATGGGGATTCGAACCCGGGTTCGCCGCACGCAAACTAACTACCGAACCACTGAGCTACATAGGCGACTGCCAATAGAAAGGATAATCTTTCTCTTGAGGTGCGAGTGATTTTATTGGCTGACAAAACGGCGGGTTTATTTAAAAACGTTTTCACCACATTTTTCAAGTATTGAAACATTTGTCATCAAACATTTGCTTTTATAACAGTTAATTCTTATTTAAAAATTTATTCCTAATTTATTACGTTATTATTTGAGGTTTCTTTGATTAATTCACTATTTTTTTACCTATTCTGTTGTAAAATACACATATTAAGTCTGTTAGTGGGAAAAATTGGAACGAAGTTCCTTGATACTTTGTTATAAATTATAAACTTCTGTTATTTTATGATTTTAAATTTTTACCAAAGATTATTTTGAAGCCAATTATGAAATATTTCGAAAATCCTTATAGCATTTTTTGAACTTGCGAAAATTACATTTTCTCTGGAAGAAAAAATGAAAATTAGAAATTTTATTAATTTTTGAGTTTAGATACTTGACAAAAATTAAAAAAAAACGTGAAAATTATTTTGAAAATTTAATTAATATTTTGTAATTTTTCAACTATTATTCAAAGTTTCGAACATTTAATACCTACTGTGACAGAAAAAATCAATTAAAGTTGCTTAAAATTTTGTTAGTTAACGATTTTAAATACTTCTCAATTGCAGTAGGGACAATTTGGTTTTTGAATCTTTAAATAAGAGTAGGAGAATTACAAAGTATTAAAGAATTTATTTTTAAAGTCAATCCAATTTCATAATTAAAAAGTTCACAAGTTAATTATTATTTTTAATCATAAATTAACAAACTTGTAAACTTTAAAATTCTTATTTTAAATTTTAATACATTTTTAAAAATCATAAGTTTTGTTCTTTCGTGATTTTAAATGTTTAAAAAAAGCTTAAGGAAAATGGATTTTATGGATTTTAAAAACAGATTTTCGAATAAATAAATTATTGGAAATTTCAGTTAGCTAGTGCTAGTAAAAATCAGGATTTTTTTTAAAGAAATCAAAAAAATCAGATTTTTTTATTTAAATAAAAAATGGTTGTTTTAATTGCAATCAGTATATAAAATCTCTGCAAATGTTTATTTTCAGTAGTTTATTTTTAAAACTGAAAACATTTAATAAGAAATAATGAATAATAAAACATTTAATCAAAATCAAATAAATTATGTCAAATAAATAAGAAAATTTCCAAAAAAAATTCTTCAAATTCATATGATCATAAAATTAAGAAAATTAGGTAAAAACAATGAAAAAATAATAAATTAAAGAAAAAGCAAGAACGTAAAAAGATAAGAAAACAATCTATTAAAATAATGATAAAATTCTTTTAAATAAAAAATGTCATGCTTATTATTAAAGAAATGAAGAAAAATTAAAAAAAACAACTCAGTAATGAAACAGTAACATAAAAATATGTGTATAAAAAAGTAGGAACACTTTTAAAATTTTAAACTATTTGCGGACGTTTTTTTAACTAAAAAAATAAATAAGAAGATAGTTTAAAAAATATTAAAATACATTACTAAAGAGGAAATAAATTTATAAATATATGATTCTTCTCCGGTTGTCGAATTCCTTATGTAAATAATCGCAAGCTATAAAAAAGCGACAAGCTTATATACATATAAAATATAATTGGAGAATTTATTTAAAAAATAATTTTAAATGCAAAAAAAATATATAAACATAAATTATTTTACGAACTTTTGATTAATTATAAAACTTATATGGGTCAATCGATTTGTTTTGAGATAAGGAATATGATTTTTGTATTGCTTATGTTGTATTTTGAGCATAAAAAAAATTTTGTCAAAAAACAAAATATTTTAATAGATAAAGGTGCTAAAGAAAATTTGAATAGGTACATATTTTAAAAAATCCCTGTGAACAAATTAAGATATTCATAAGCTTAATAAGTCATCCAAATTTTATTGAAATCCGTTAAAGGTTTCCCAAGATATCCTCGCGACAAAAAACGCTATGACATTTGCTTAAAAATGAAAATTTACGCTTTTTAGATGAAAAAGAGTCGATTTAGAGTATTTTTGGAAAACCGAAAATCTTAACGACCACAAAGCTTCCTCTATAAGGAAGCAAAATTAAATAAATAGGAAGAAAATGGACAAATGTTCATTTCTCTAATTTAACAGACTGTAAAAAATATAGAAAGTAAAAAAAAGTAATAAAATTTGGGAATAATCTACTGAAGAATTAGAATTAATAAAAATAGAATACAAAATGAAAAGATAAATAAAAAGGGCAAAAAAGAAATTTAATAATCTTTTAAAAATAAAAAAGTTTAGGTAAATTAAACCCAAATTTTTTTTATAATATTACACTTAAATCAAGTCCAATAATAAATATAAAGAATAAAAAAATCTAAAAATTTTAAGAAAGAATAAATAAGTTCACATAAAAGCTGGCAAAAAAATCGGCAAATCACAAGATGTAAAAACAAATTAAACAAATTTACAAACAGATGATCGTATTTATTTTTAAAAATATAGAAATACATAATTATGAAAATCAACGGAATATAAAGTTTAGTGAATATTATAATAACAAAATTGTGTGAAATAATATTAAATAATTTACATATAAGAAGAAGATGATTAAAAAAAATCAAAAAATAAAAAGACACATGTACAAAAAAAATCAAAAGTAAACAGAGACAAAATCTTAGAATTTAGTAAAAATAAAAAATTAAACAGTTTTAAAAAAGTGAAATTTCTTAGAAAAATTGTAAGAATTGAAAATAAGATTATTGTGAATATGAAAAATAATTAAAATTATTAAATTATTTTGCATTAATTAATGTGAATTTAAGTTTCAATTAATTCAAATTTAAAAGTTTAATCAAATTGAAATATAAGTTAATTGACGATTGGGATTTATTTAATTTATAAGAACTTAAGGATATAAAAATGTAATACTATTTTTGGCTATCTTAATACCAAAAATTTTTATATCTATGTTATTATGATAATCGGTATTAGCACAATTTTTAAAATTTTATATTGAATAAAATATTAAATTAAAAGGTTTATATATCTAAAAGCTTGTCGCTTTTTTATAGCTTGCGATTATTTACATAAGGAATTCGACAACCGGAGAAGAATCATATATTTATAAATTTATTTCCTCTTTAGTAATGTATTTTAATATTTTTTAAACTATCTTCTTATTTATTTTTTTAGTTAAAAAAACGTCCGCAAATAGTTTAAAATTTTAAAAGTGTTCCTACTTTTTTATACACATATTTTTATGTTACTGTTTCATTACTGAGTTGTTTTTTTTAATTTTTCTTCATTTCTTTAATAATAAGCATGACATTTTTTATTTAAAAGAATTTTATCATTATTTTAATAGATTGTTTTCTTATCTTTTTACGTTCTTGCTTTTTCTTTAATTTATTATTTTTTCATTGCTTTTACCTAATTTTCTTAATTTTATGATCATATGAATTTGAAGAATTTTTTTTTGAAATTTTCTTATTTATTTGACATAATTTATTTGATTTTGATTAAATGTTTTATTATTCATTATTTCTTATTAAATGTTTTCAGTTTTAAAAATAAACTACTGAAAATAAACATTTGCAGAGATTTTATATACTGATTGCAATTAAAACAACCATTTTTTATTTAAATAAAAAAATCTGATTTTTTTGATTTCTTTAAAAAAAATCCTGATTTTTACTAGCACTAGCTAACTGAAATTTCCAATAATTTATTTATTCGAAAATCTGTTTTTAAAATCCATAAAATCCATTTTCCTTAAGCTTTTTTTAAACATTTAAAATCACGAAAGAACAAAACTTATGATTTTTAAAAATGTATTAAAATTTAAAATAAGAATTTTAAAGTTTACAAGTTTGTTAATTTATGATTAAAAATAATAATTAACTTGTGAACTTTTTAATTATGAAATTGGATTGACTTTAAAAATAAATTCTTTAATACTTTGTAATTCTCCTACTCTTATTTAAAGATTCAAAAACCAAATTGTCCCTACTGCAATTGAGAAGTATTTAAAATCGTTATCTAACAAAATTTTAAGCAACTTTAATTGATTTTTTCTGTCACAGTAGGTATTAAATGTTCGAAACTTTGAATAATAGTTGAAAAATTACAAAATATTAATTAAATTTTCAAAATAATTTTCACGTTTTTTTTTAATTTTTGTCAAGTATCTAAACTCAAAAATTAATAAAATTTCTAATTTTCATTTTTTCTTCCAGAGAAAATGTAATTTTCGCAAGTTCAAAAAATGCTATAAGGATTTTCGAAATATTTCATAATTGGCTTCAAAATAATCTTTGGTAAAAATTTAAAATCATAAAATAACAGAAGTTTATAATTTATAACAAAGTATCAAGGAACTTCGTTCCAATTTTTCCCACTAACAGACTTAATATGTGTATTTTACAACAGAATAGGTAAAAAAATAGTGAATTAATCAAAGAAACCTCAAATAATAACGTAATAAATTAGGAATAAATTTTTAAATAAGAATTAACTGTTATAAAAGCAAATGTTTGATGACAAATGTTTCAATACTTGAAAAATGTGGTGAAAACGTTTTTAAATAAACCCGCCGTTTTGTCAGCCAATAAAATCACTCGCACCTCAAGAGAAAGATTATCCTTTCTATTGGCAGTCGCCTATGTAGCTCAGTGGTTCGGTAGTTAGTTTGCGTGCGGCGAACCCGGGTTCGAATCCCCATACCCCCAAATTTATTTTCAAAATTATCTTCGTAATGCTAAGTTTCTAAAGTTAATTAAGGCAACTACTTGTAAATAATATAGTGTAAATCAAGATTAATAATATTTTTTTTATTTTATATTTTTTTCAATGTGGATACTTCTCTGCCTCATTTGTGCCCACATTTGCGCCCACATTTGTGCCCACATTTGAGGCCACATTTGTGCCCACATTTGAGGCCACATTTGAGGCCACATTTGAGGCCACATTTATGCCCACATTTGTGGGCGCATATGCTGTTTCAAATCCGCTACCACATTTGTGGCCTCAAATGTGGCCTCAAATGTGGGCACAAATGTGGGCACAAATGTGGGCACAAATGAGGGCACAAATGTGGCCATTTTTTTTCAATAGGGATGTTAACCTGAGCTACAGTGAACACAGCTACAGTTGCGAGGTACGTAAGTTGCGCTAGTATGCCCAGAGGCATTGTGATCAGTTGACAGTTTAAATTGTGTTAACCCGTACTCCATTAAAAAATTTTCTTTACTATTATTTAATATGTCTACATACTATATACACTCACTAAGATAAAAGGCTTAATGAGTCATAATAGACAAAAATAGTTAAAGACAAATGGTCAGACTAACTAAATAACCACACCGAAAAAAATGCTTATAGGCGATTTAACTATGCTCCTATAGTTACGAGAGGAGCTCACTAAGAATTCAGAGTTACTACGCTAACTAGTGAGAGAGATCATGATGTTTAGTTCTCATTTCTATAGTATGTCTTACTAAGTAGATAGTTTGACATGCTAAACATAATTGTATAACAAGATCTTAGTATTTAGTATTTCTTACAAATTTTTAAGTTCCAATAACTATGCCGTGCTAGTCGTATATAACTTTTTAAAAATAAAGAGGGTAAAAGGAATGCACATTTTTTATCGAGCTCTTTATTTATCTATTAATAATACAATACACAACTATCTTCATTTTTTTACTTTATTTACTTACTGTGCCCTTACTTACTTTATTTTTTTACTTTTTTTTTAAATTTAGTTTTACTCTTAGTGTTATTATATAATTAAAGTCGCAGTTTAAAAATTGTAAGGAATTAAAATCAAATTACCCACAATTTAACACTTATAATTTAGCAAAACTCTTATATTTGGCTCAAATTTCCATGCAAAGATGAGCCAACCATGCATGTCTAATATGACATGCATGTTTAAAGATATTATATGAAATTGTAAGGGAACGTTCACAAATTACAAAACGTTATTTTATTCCAGTCAAATTAAACATTTCAACCAACATTAATTAGAACCAGTAGCGTATCTAGAGGGGGGCAGAGGAGGCAATCGCCACGGGCTCCAACCTCGAGCCCAATACATTTGGGAGCAGCAAACCGATGAAATAATTTTCAATAAGAAGCGGCAAAAAATACCTTTTGCCCCGGGCGCTAACAATGCTCGGTACGCCACTGATTAGAACATGGCCAATTTTTTTTTTATTCAAAAGGATATTGTTCACAAAGTTTAAATCTGAGTTTTCGACTTCGGGGGGTAGTAACTTTACCCGCCATTTTGAAAAAGGGGTGAAATTTTGTTTTGCAAATATCTCGCAAACTGTGACTGTTACGCAAAAAATTATAGAAAGAAGTTTTATAGAGCACAACATTCTCTACAACATTTGTAAGGAACATTTTTACACAAAACTAATATTTTTCATGTTATATTGCATAGTGTATCAAAGTGGTAGATGCAAAATAATAATTTTGCATTTTTCACGAATCCAATGTAAATTTTGTAAAAAGTGTTCCAATGAAGAAAATGAGGTTTGATAATCAAATTTTTTTTTATTTGAGAGGGTATTCTTTATACAGTTTAAATCTGAGTTTTCGACCTGGGGGAGTTGTAACTTTACCCGCTATTTTGAAAAAAGGGGATTTTGTGATTTTACATCCCCCTATGTTTACACACCTTGCAATATAGAATGAAAAATATTAATCTTGTGTAAAAAAGTTTTCTATAAATGTTGTAGAGAATGTTGTTGTCTATAAAACTTCTTCCTATAATTTTTTGCGTAAAACACGGTGGGTTTTAAACTCATTTAACCCAAAGGTCCTGGCATCTGGGATTTTCTTTTTGATTTCGATTCTGGAGTGTAAACACATGATTTTACAACAAAAATTAAAATAATCGCCGGAGCCGTTTTTGAGAACATCGATTTTTATTTAAAAAAAAAAAAACGATAATTCAAATTTGCTTACAAAATTTTCATTTCAGAAAAAAACTCTTCGTATAAAAGTTACAGATATTAAAAAAAGAAATATTTTTTATTGAAACCTTCTTCTCATATAATCAATAGTTTCCGAGATCCCAGGCAAAAATTTCCGTGGCGTTTCGGAGTTGACGATAGGCTAAAAACTGACTTAGTACTGATTGTCAGTACTAAGATTCCGTGTTGTCCCAGTACTGACAAAACCATTGGTGTTAAGCTGATTTACTACTTTCTTTAGTACCGACTTTCCAAGTTGGCCCAGTGCTGACAAAGAGCATCGGAATTGTACTGATTCAGTACAAACATTTTAGTGCCAACTTTCGTAGTCAGTCCACTACAAATCAGTACTGGCTTCACTTGGACAAAAACAGCTGTGGCGCGGGCATATGTTAGCAGACAGGTTATGACTTGAACATAATTATGTGTATTGAATGCAACGTCGCGTCGTGTCAAAAATGTAATTTGTGAAAACCACGTTAAAATAGATTTTCGTTCAGTGTTTACTTAGTGTGAGTTGAGTGTATAAGAATTACAGTGAGTGTGATTCATCCATGTATATTGAAACGCTTTAGTATTCCAAAAACACTTTAGTATATTTCAGTTGTTTGTCAGAAGTTTGTTTCAAGTGTGCGAGAAGTCTGTGAAATAATAGTTATGAAACATTCTCAAACACTGATCTTATAATGTTAATAAGTTCAAAAGTAACATTATTGTATAAATATACAATAATTAATTTTAACGGCATTGAGGTTAGAAGCAATATATTATGGAAAGTATCCTGAAATCTGACTGCATCGCAAACGCCCTGCCAAAAATATAAAGTGAAAATCCTGTTTAAATAGTGTTTCGTTTAGTGTTTACTTGGTGTGACTTGAGTGAATAAAAAACCAATATAGTGTGTTCCATTCATGTATATATATCAGTACTGCGCGTTACCAGCCCAACCTGGGCCAGTGAAGGCCCAGAAAAGAATGTCAGTACTGCAGTTCTATTGTCCGTACTGACCCAGTGTTTTGCCCTTGGTATATTTCTACCTGCGATAATTGAAAAAATTACATTTTACACATATTTTATAATCAAATTAGCTCAAAATTGCGGGTACCTTCAATTTTCTTGTTGATTTTCAATGTATCATGTAAACATATGATTTTCCAACAAAATGGAAATATTTTCCAGAGACGCCAGCGAGAACCCCCATCGACAACTGCGCATGCTTCCCAAACGTAACCTCATTGGTCCAAAGGAGCGGTCTAGTTTGAAAAGTCTTAATATTGTGGAAATTATGTGGTGTGGTAGTCTTGAGTGATTATCTTAGCTAGTGATAATATATCTCTACACACACTAGGGTGTCCAACATTCACCCTTCAGAAGGAATTACTTATATATTATGATGCTGGTAAATAAATGATACACGCGATCACGGGAACAAATAATAAATATATTTTAGTCACTTAATAGAATTAAATAACAAGTATCACAGTTAAATTAACACTCGGAAAACCCCGAGTGTAGCAACACACGTCCACTCACGACCAGTCGGGAAAGATCTCTGACCATGCCTTCAGGCACTGACACTAGCTTCACTCCTTCCGGTAGGCGGGAAAATCTTAAAGGCCTTTTCACAATTAACAACGCATTTACAATGATTGCGATAAATCTAAGGGCGGACTTCCCACAATATTAAGCATTTCAAACTAGACCGCTCATTTGGACCAATGAGGTTACGTTTGGGAAGCATGCGCAGTTGTCGATGGGGGTTCTCGCTGGCATCTCTGATATTTTCCCAAGCCTTTTTTGAGAATTATCGATTTAGAAGTTTATTTTAACAAAAAACAAATGTTTGGGTGAAGCAAATTACATAGGAATACTTGAAATGATAAAAGAGATGATTAATTTTATTTGCATACCAAAATGTTTAACATCTTTTTAACATTTTACAACATTGATTTGATGTTATTAAACTATAATAATAAATTTAATAAAACTTTTTCGATAAATTAAATATGTAAACTATTGTAAACTATTATACATTTCCATTTTGTTGGAAAATCATATGTTTATATGATACATTGAAAATCAACAAGAAAATTGAAGGTACCCGCAATTTTGAGCTACTTTGATTAAAAAATATGTGTAAAATGTCATTTTTTCAATTATCTCGGAAACTATTAATTATATGAGTAAAAGGTTTGAATAAAAAATATTCCCTTTTTTAATATCTGTAACTATTATACGAAGAGGTTTCTCCTAAAATGAAAATTTTGAAAGCAAATATGAATTTTCGTTTTTTTTTTTTTTTTTAATTAAAAATCGATGTTCACAAAAACGACTCCGGCGATTATTTTAATTTTTGTTGTAAAATCATGTGTTCACACTCCAGAATCGAAATCAAGAAGAAAATCCCAGATGCTAGGACCTTTGGGTTAAATAAGTTTAAAACCCACCGTAAACAGTCATAGTTTGCGAGATATTTGCAAAACAAAATTTCACCCCTTTTTTCAAAATGGCGGGTAAAGTTACCACTCCTCGAGGTCGAAAACTCAGATTTAAACTTTGTGGACAGTACCCTTTCGAATAAAAAAAAATTGGCCATGTTCTATTAATGCGTTGTTCTAAAAGTAAAATAATAATTAAATATTGCGAGGTAAGTTTACCTATCGAACACTCTGTAGTTGCGTACTTTGAAACGTTCCACAGACTTACCTAATTATTGTGTGAAAAAATGGTTTTGATGAAACTTATTCATTTTTTAAAACGCAATCTCTTTCATTGGAATATTTTTTACAAAATTTGCATTAGATTCACGGAAAATGCAAAATTACGGTTTTGCATCCCCCCAGTTTGACACATTTTGCAATATAAAATGAAAAATATTAATTTTATGTAAAAAAGTTCCCTACAAATGTTGTATAGAATATTGTGCTCTATAAAACTGCTTTTCACAATTTTTTGCGTAACAGTCATAGTTTGCGAGATATTTGTAAAACAAAATTTCATTCCTTTTTTCAAAATGGCGGGTAAAGTTACTACCCCCCGAAGTCGAAAACTCAGATTTAAACTTTGTGAACAATGCTCTTTCGAATAAAAAAAGAATTGTCCATATTCTAATTAATGTTTTTATTTGGTCTTTTTGACGCCCCAGTGACTGGACTATTTTCGAAAAATTGTAAACATCTTCTCCCCCTGTAACACGTTGTTACATACTTTAGCGCCTTTTTTTTATGCTAGTCGTAGAAAATTGCTTGACCCCCCCCCCCCCCCAGGAACGTTACGTAATTTGTGGATGCTTCCTAATTGTTTAAATGTTAAAAATGTATTTTTTTTTTATTATTATTTATGCACAGCAAATATGTAGCCAGAAAGACGCCTACACTGAAAGACTTTTTAGATTAATAATTACTAAAACCGCGATATAATTTTAATAAACTCACTACCATAATGGGAAAAAATGTGTAAACTATTACACTGAAAGACTTTTTAGATTAATATTTAGGTACTAAAACCGCGATTTAATTTTAGTAAACGCACTACCATAATGGGGAAAAAAGTGTAAAAATACAGAATGTTTCAATTACTTTTTAAAGTAAAAATGATCTGTTTTTTATAAAAATTTAGTAGTCACTTGTATGAAAAATTCTTCCATCTCCAGGACCGACTTTAGTACTTTCTGCGCCCCGGGCGAAATTTTAATTTTGCCACCCTCTTATAATTAAATGCACAACATATATACGTTGATAAAAAATATGTAGAAAGCAGTAACAAACCGTGTATCATTTATACATGAAGCATGCACTTACAAAACCCTAAATGAGTCCCCTTTAGCTGTGATGTCAGGGTCCTCATCCAGGTTCGCCCCCCTCATAAAGTCGGTCCTGAAATGCTTAACGCATACAACGAATTTTTCTTAAATACGTGTAACAAAACATAACCCTAAGTACTAGTTTACTTTTTTCTACAAAAGACAGATTCCAATTGAAAGGGAATTAATTATGTGTGTTCAAAAATAGACTTAATTAATAAAACACAAAGTGACACAAATTTAAAAGTAATTCTTTGTGTTGGAAACAATATTTAACACCTAAACACCAATCTCACAATTGGTAAGGAAGTTGTTTGATTCATATAAAAGAAAAAAATTTACCTGTTATATTAATTGTATATTTGCGTTGTGTTAGTTATAAAGCAATTGTTAATATCTATGTATATTATAAGTTAAGATATGTGTTATAATATAAGTTTGTATAGGTAATTTAGAATTTTTCTTCATTTGTTAGATTTGTTAGTATAAGTAGTATAAATGCATTGATAGTCAAACTACGAAATAATAATAGATTACACATTTTGCCCCATTATAATAGGGAGTTTACTAAAATTAAATCGCGGTTTTAGCAAATAATAATATAAAAAGTCTTTCAGTGTATTATTTCGCACTTCGGTTTTTAATTTTTAGTAGTCAGGGATTAGATAACCTAACCTTAATGCTACTATTAATGCTGCCCCCCCTAGAAAGCCAGTTTATATGAGTGAGAAAGAAATAGCAATATATTGTTGTCTCTCTCACTCCCACATAAAACCCCCACCAAGAAACTTTTCTGATACGCCCATGGCTTTATACTTAACTATAACGCAACGCAAATATACAATTAAGGGGTAACATCACCCAGAGTTTACAAAAAAAAGAGTCTATTTCAATCAATGATTCTAAGAAAAAGGTACAGTACAATTATGTTGGGTTTTCTTCAACGTTAAACACATGTATTTAACTTTTAAAAATAAACAACAAAAATTTTTTTTAAACGGCGTCTTTACAGCAATTTAACTCACATCACGTTTTTTAAAACAACCTTTGCGGCCGGAAGGGTTTCTACCTTTTAGAAGTACCTATAGACAAAAAAAAATCACGTAAATAATAGTTATATAGTACGAAAACACATTAACCAATCTGAAAAATCCAATGTACTTCTCTAAAGAATAATGTTTTAAAGCTACATTCCAAATTTGAATTGAATCCGTCGAAAACTGTGGGAGAAATCCTTCCGGACAGTTTGAAAAATCTAGTTTCGAGAAAAACGAGTTTAAAATTTACAATTATGAAAACAGGTGTTACCAAAGTAAAAAGTGAATCTAAGTTCACAAAAATTACTACTCGGGGGTTTTCAAGGTTACTGATTACAAATCCGATGTCAGTTTTTAAATATTGAAAATGTTTGGGTGATGTTACCCCTTAATGTAACAGGTAAATTTTTTTCTTTTATATGAATGAAACAATTTCCTGGCCACTTGTGAGATCGGTGTTTACAGGTTAAATCTTTCGCCCAACACAAAAAATGATTTTAAAATGTATGTCACTTTGTGTGTTATTAATTAACCCTCTGCCTCCCAGGTGCGAATTGCGGTCGGCTGCCAGAGTTGAATGGTCGGCCCTTGGTTGGCCCAACTCTGGCTGCCAGAGTGTCGGCACCCAAAGTTGGCCCGACCGAAAATACCTAAAGTTGGCCCGACCAAAAATACCTAAGTTGGGCCAACCAAGCATGCCGAACAAACTTTGTCAACCAAATGCCGACGGTCGGCCCAACAGTGGCCAGAGTTGGGCCGACCGTTAGCTACACTCTGTCTCTCAAATGATATAATAAAATAATAATATAAATAAAAACTAAATCAAAACCAGCACTAGAAGGTCGGCCTAATCTGGGGCTGATAGTTGGGCCAACGGTCTGTTTTACTCTACTGTCTGGCTATAACGTTCATTTGGTATTGTTCACTCATACCTCTGATGGGCTGGTGGTTAGCCTACTGGACTGGTATTTGGAAAACCCGGGTTCGAATCTTCATGGCTAATGAAATTTTTCTGTTTCAGGTTTTCATTAATATTAAATTTCTACATTCTCATCTGATTATATTTGTGTAACTAAATTTATAACATGTGAATTATGTAATTATATGTGTCTTCATTAATAGAATAATTTGGTACAAGTAGTCTCCAGTTGGCCCAACCGTGAGGTTGCACTTAAGATAGAAGGTTGGTCCAACATTGGTTGCCAACGGTCGGCATCCAACGTCGGCCCCGGTGATCACTTAACAGGTTGGCCCAACTCTGGGTTAAGACGGTCGGCAGCCAGAGTTGGGCCAACCTTGGTAGCCGACGGTCGGCAGCCAACGTCGGCCATGGTTGGCCCGACCTATGAGCCAAAGGTGGGCCAAGTTACTGAAAATTCGCACCTGGGCTACGGTTACTTCTCCCCACTGTCGCACTATCCAGCAAGTTTCCCATAGTCCCGACCAGGCGTCCGAATTGTCGATTTTTGTCATTAACGGTCATTTCAGTGGGCAGGGGGTTAAGTCAATTTTTTGAAAACTCAAAATTAATTTTCCAGGAAGTGAAATCTGCTTTTTTATAGATAAAAGTAAACTAATACTTAGGGTGATGTTTTGTTACACGTATTTAAGCAAAGTTCGTTGTATGCGTGAAGCATTTCAGGACCGACTTTAGGAGGGGGCCGAACCCGGATGAGGACCCGGACATCACAGCTGAAGAGGACTCATCTAGGGTTTTGTAAGTGCATGCTTCGTGTATAAATGATACACGATTTGTTATTGCTTTCTACATGATTTTTATTAACGTAAATATGTTGTGCACTTAATTATAAGAGGGTGGCAAAATTGAAATTTTTCCCGTGGCGCAGAAAGTACTAAAGGCGGTCCTGGAGATGGAAGAATTTTTCATACAAGTGACTACTTAATTTTTATAAAAAACAGATCATTTTTACTTCAAAAAGTAATTGAAACATTCTGCATTTTTACACTTTTTTCCCCATTATGGTAGTGAGTTTACTAAAATTAAATCGCGGTTTTAGTAAATATTAATCTAAAAAGTCTTTCATTGTAGCTTTGCGATCATGGAAGTTAGGCACCCTCAGATATGATTAGTACTTAGATGGGTGACCGCTTCTGTGATCAGCTAGCCTGGTGTTTTTCTCTGCGATTGAGACATATCAAGCGGGAGATTAGACGCCGAGGACTGTTGTGTATCTTGTATATCTTCGAAAGTATATACATCCCGACTCGACTTAGACTCGATTTAGTAGATCGGTTTTTTGTCGCTAAATCGAGAATGACATCACGAGCATTCTGATTGATGCAGCACTGTACTGTTTATGTACAAACATGATAAAAATCATTTATTTAATTATAATCATAATTAATTTTGGTCTTTATACTTATTTTTTAATAAATAATTTTAAATAAGCACACTGTATTGAGCACACAAATTACTTTTTCAAGGCATGCGCAATCACAGATTTGCATTACACATGACTAAGGGGTTAGATTTCTGTGTACGCTACTAAAAGAAAGCGAGATTTCTCAGTGAGCTCATTAAATGTCCACTAAATCTAGAGTCACTAAATCAAGATTCTAGTGTACTTCAAAAAGAAAAAATGTGATTACTTAATTGGATTTATGTAATAATTTACCACCTAGTTTTAACAATACACTACAACCTGTGAGGAGTCGCATGCTCGGGGGTAAGGTGCACTCCTGACAGGTCCGCGAGAGCAAAAGAAATTTCGAGAAATGTTATGCTGCCGTCTCCCCACTCCACCTCTTCATCACCAAATAAAGTAAACAGAAATGTAAACATAATACTCCTGACAGGGCAACTCCTTAAAGGTTTTAATGTATTGTCTTGATGTCAAATGTCCATTTTACTTATAGGTATTTGATTTAGTTACAATGTTTCAACAAGCTAAAAATTATGTTCATTTCATGAACACTTAGCTTCCTTATAAAGCCTATATAAGTTAAAACAAAGCAAAAAAAGGCATCTCAATTTTGTCAATTTAAATCCTTTAAAGTCACGGGTTAATATTTATCAAATTGGCTGTTCTTGTGCATGGGGCTTTTTTGCAAGTACCCGTCTTGGCCTCCCTCACAACTTTATATTTATTAAATTGTTTTTAGACATTGAGAATATTATTTACGCTAATTTTGAATTATTTATTATGTCTGCAATAATTGTAATTATCAATTATAACAATTTTTTAATAATATAAAAATGTGGTTATTTCTAAAATTATAGAAAACTCCTAATTGATACAATATGTTAGTACTGCGTTAGTACTGCAAGACTGTTGCCAACTTAATTATCTTTTGAAAAAGCCAGCAATAATCATCAGAAGTAACTTGGTAAATTGCCCATACCTCAACAGTACTCAAATTTCATTGGCCAGACTGACACAGTATCAAGGCAATCGTAAATTGCAGCCTGAAGCCTAATTTTAACGTCTTTTAAAGATTGTTGAATATTGTTTCAGTATAAAAAAGTGTTTTATTAGAATTGAAATGCTTTCTACTTACCTTCTTCAGTAGTTTTTATTTAAAATACTCTTTTGTAATAAGATCCTGTGAAAAAAATGTCAACGACACATTCAGCTCACAATATTTTGTTTTATATATGCACACACACACACACATACACTATCGAACAATTAACTACACGAATGAAATTTAAATTACACAAAACTTATTTTCGTTACACACTTTAAAAGAAAATATTATAGCATATTTATAAAGCACTTGATTTCACTTTGTAATTCACTTTTTATACAAGTATCAATGTGAAAAAAATATATTTTTACAAAAAGTCTTCACGATTTAGAATTGCACAAGGGAACTTGACAATTATATATCAAGTTAAGAAAATAAAATTTTAGGTTTAATATACACTGGCATTTTGAAAATTTTAAATAGAGAATTGCCGAATGGTTCTTGGTACCGCCGCGACAAGCGCTGCTTTCGATAGGTATATACGCGTCTCATGCGACCACGAAGAAAGCCACAGTAGGGTCTTGTGAAACGTAAAATTTCCTACATTGGTTACATCTAAACGAACTCAAGTATTGGTTTCAACGAAAGAAACGAAGGCGTCAGTAAGGCTGATCATATTCTCTCTTTCCCTACTCCTCTTTTCCCCTTCTCGACATCTACCTAACAGCAAGCGCAGCCTCCCCATGGACCAAAATGGCTGACCACTTGAATTCTCATTGGACGTTTGAAAATGTACAAGGCGGGTCTTTATGCTCTGATCCTCCTACTTCACAGAGATTTACCATGCAACCCAACCTTCAGTGATCATTCTATGCTTTCTGGGTGCATCAACGAGCTTGAACCTAGACTTGGCCTTCAAAACTGTATTAGTTTACGTGCGTAATGTTGAAAAGCTCAATGCTCTATTAAGAGATGAAAAGTCCTATAAAATTCTTAAAATACAATAGAGCATAAAGAACTCATTTTACTCAATATTTTTAAAATACTTATTTTGTCATGTGTTATTTATTTTTATGCAATGTTTTGAAAAATCAAATCATTTAGCTCATATCTTATATTTTATACTGTTAAAATTTATAATCATATAAGATAAGGCAATGTCATAAATACACAGAAAGACAGATTTTGTCACATGGTCTCTCTACAAGTTGAGAGCTGTTGACAGTGCCCAAGCTAAGATCAACATAGCGTAACGGCTTGTGCATCATTCCCAACTGTTAGAAGGATTCAAATAGATAAAAATAATCATATATTTACTAAATTTCAACTAGCTGTTGAGTAACTGCATAGATCAGAATGTCACCATTTATTAGATTGAGTTACGTTTTTTCCCCTAAATATTAATTTATTCTACTGCTTCCTTGCTCAGTAGACAATTTTTATTTGCATGCACGCGCAAGGTCGTGATGTTGATGTCAACGCGCATGATCGAATATACAATTTCGTTGCGTTGTAGACAGATGATTATTATCAAATGCGGTTCTGACCGATGAAACTAATAATAGCAGTTAGTGGAGGTGGGGTCAAGACTGGGTACCTACCTGCCTTAATTAAGAAACTAATTAACCAATCATGGTCATAACATTGCATAAAATATGACCGTTACGATAGGTTTTGATTGGCCAAGTCACTGATTAATGAAACGGAGTTGCAGGAAAAAAAACTGATTTTGATGATTTTCTTGTCATTTTTGCATTTTATTTAAAACGTGTTTGTTATGTAAATAACAACATTTTATACACTATATATAATGTTATTCATGTTCAACAGTGATTACACTTTTGTAGTTAAGCACTTGTTTATTTCTGTTTCCAAACTTTATTTTTAGAAATTAATTTGTTAATGAAATTCTGTAAGTTGGAAACTGAAATGAAACATGGTATAGGTATATATAGGGTTAGGACCTCAGGAATTCTTTTTACTAAAATTTGGGCTTTCAAACATTTCTTTTGGATGTATTTCAAGAAATTATCTCTTTCTCAATTGCTACAGCTTTACTTTTTCAATTTGCAATCGGTCTTTAGTTTTGTTTTTTAATTTTTAATGATTGTTTTTGCTATCTTAAGTATTTGCACTCTTATATTACTTATTATTTTTATTATTAAACCATTTTGTTTAAACAGATACAAATTTTTCGTTATTAATTTCTAGTAAAATAATTTTTTAAAAGAATTATAACATACATTTAAAAAACCGTAATTGGTTAAACAAATTCTGTTTGTTTAAATAAATTGTTCAAGAAATTGAGAACTAATGTCGGCACAAAAAGTCTTTGCCCCTCAAAATTTGTCAACTTTGGAAGACGATAACTTGAAAAGAAAAAATCGTAGAAATGTAAGGTAAGTACTGAAATGTTGAGAGTTTATTTGCGCTTAAAATGATATGTAACTCATGCATAGAAAAAATTTGTTTTTCCAACTATGGACTCACATGTCCAAAAAAGTCAGGCAAAAATGACACTTTGTAAAATGTGACTACTTTCACTCGTTCCTACATTGTTAAAAACAAATCAAAAAATTTGAAAATTGTATAGCTGATTAATTAAAATTTGCCCTATACAACGAAGTTTATGCGATCAAAAAATAATAATAATTGTAGATGTTATAAACATTTATATCCAACCTTCCTATTTCGGTTCCAAAAAAAGATGTCGTGGAGATTTTTTTTTTAAAACGTTTAATAAAAAATTATGAAAAATTGAAGTTAACAAATTTTTACTTATCATTTTTTAATTGCAAGAAAAATAACAATTTATAATATGAATAATGCGTTGAAAAAAAACGTAGAAAATTCAATAAAACTTGTCGTTCGTAGACCTGGCCAACAATAAACAGCAATAAACCACAGCTGGGATTTGGGAGTCATGAATGCACTTGGAAAGTAACACTTGCCTCCTCGCTTGCTTCCACGACCTTTTTTTTCTAAGATTTTACTGCTTAAAATGCAATTGATATCTCATTAAAAACTGAAAAGTTTGAAAAGGAATTACAAGAGAAATATATATTTCCCAAAAATACAAGTTTTTAAATTTTTTTTAATTTTTCAAACTATTCATTTCAAACTTTAAAGGAATACTGTATCTTTATTTGAAACCAAAATAGGATGGTTGAATATAAATGTTTATAACATCTACAATTATTATTATTTTTTGATCGCATTAACTTCGTTGTATAGGGCAAATTTTAATTAATCAGCTATACAATTTTCAAATTTTTTGCTTTGTTTTTAACAATGTAGGAACGAGTGAAAGTAGTCACATTTTACAAAGTGTCATTTTTGCCTGACTTTTTTGGACATGTGAGTCCATAGTTGGAAAAACAAATTTTTTCTATGCAAATGACAAATTTTGAGGGGCAAAGACTTTTTGTGCCGTTATTAGTTCTCAATTTTTATATATATATATATATTTTTTTTATATATTATAATATATTATATTATATAATATTATTATAATTATATTATATCTTGCCAGTGAAACTGCCAAGACTTGTTCAGTCAATGCTGTATCAGTACTGGTTGAAGCGTTGCATCTGTATTGTAACGGTATTAAGTTTCCAGCACTGGCAGCCAACACTGAGCCGGTGCTGGTGCAGCACTGCATTTTTAAAAATTTTATTGTTGAACATTTAAATTTTATTTTTGAATTATTAATTACAATTATTATAAAGATAAACTTTTAAAGGTATGCTTGGAAACAGATAAATATATAATTTATTTTATTTGAAATCAGTTTCAAATAAAAGTTATTTTTTAAGAGGAAAGATAATTAATTTCGAAGATTTAAATTATTCGATAAGTTATTAATATTATTATTTTCAAAAGTTAAATTACACTAATTTTGAGTCAATTTCATATATATTTCACTAATACAGTTAAATTCTATATAAATTATATTATATAATTACTTAAATATATTTTAATGAGAAATATGAAATAGTAATCGTGTTAGCTTAGTCGGTTAAAGGGTCGGCTTTGAGTGCGTAAGATTCAGTGTTCGATTCCCAAGCGAGCGTCCGGATTTTTCGTTAATACTTATAAGTGTTATGTGAGTAAAAAAATTATTAAATAATTATAAATGTAAGTAAAACAACAGTTTAAAAGGATTTAAACGTTTCACAAGCAAATTGTTAAATAAACTAAATTTTTATCTTAATTACAGAGTTTCACCAGTATTGTACCAGTAATGGAAACCAGTACTGGCAAAGCAGTACTGGAAAAACGTTATCATTCCAAGATTGTGCCAGCCTTGGTGCCAATACTGGGCGCCAGTATTGTAACAGTTCTGGCCAGTACTGGGCCTTTACTGCGCCAGTGGTCAATTTCTTATTGGGGCTTGAATAAAAAATTTTTAGTTATTTAACATAACTGATTATAGTTTACCAAATCAAGAAAAAGTTCAAAATAATTATGATTCAAATGTTTAAACAATCGCAGAAACTTTAATGTTATTTCAAACTACTAAATAGACGTAATTTTTATTTTACTTTGAAGTACCTAAAACAGTTTAAGAAAAAATTGTATAAACAAATAATTTTTTTTTAATAATTGTGGATGTTTTGTAAAATGTGTCGAAGTTTGTCAATTATTAAATAGAATTTATTACATTTTCATAACCATAACCATTTTTCTCACATAAATTTAATAGAAATTATTTATGACTATATTGTAAAGGTAAATCATTATTTATAATTAAAAAATCATCACCGGCAAGCATAGAAAAACTTTTCAAATGTAGCGAAAAATGTTGATACATATTATAAGAAAATTACAATATATATTAATAAAACAAATGAAATTTATTTAAACAACTACTTTTTAAAAAAACTAATCAAATTATTTTATTTAAAGTCGACATAAGACATAAGTCTCTTTAGTAAAATTAATATTATTAGAAACATTTTTGTAATTGTTTAAACGTGTGATTAACAATATTTTTAACTTTCCACAGGATCAACTTCTTTATGGAAATCATGTATTACAATGAACTCAATTTTGTGAAATATGTAACTAAAAAATGTTATTCATTTTACAACAAGTACACAATTATTTAAACAAATTCTATTTGTTTGAACAATTACTTTTTTTAAGAAGTACTAAAAGATAATTTTTGAGTTGTTCTTTCAATTCCACCTAGTAAGAAACTGCCAAGAGTCACCATTGGCGCATTAATGGGCCAATTATTGGTTGCCATTAATGGCCAACCATTGGCCGCAAAGAAAAATTTCGGATTTTAAAAGCATTGGCTGTTCCTTGGCTACCAATAAATAAATATTTTTGATTTTTAATAAATTTGTTTAAAATTTATTGTTTTACTTTTTTTTTATAAAAAATTTTAAATTAGTCATTAATACATGAAAAAAGCATTGGCATAAAAATGGTTTTTCAGTATTTGCTCATTATTGGTAGCCATTAAATAACCAACAAATTGCCAGCTAGAATTTGACTTCAAATATGTCACATGGCAGACACTCTAAAACATGTGAATCTGAATCAAACTGTATTTTCAACGTTAAAGGATCCAGTCTTATATAACGGAGCTAGAGCAACTCATTCATGAGGAAGGCAGACGACGCGCGCCCTGCCACCACTTGAGGAACTATATACTCGTCACCATCCTCAGCGCGTCGGCGCGACGGCGCGGCGGGAATCTTGTAATATTTCAATTTGAATTTTTGAAGCATTTATTCAAATACAATAAAAAGAATACAATTAATACCAAATATATACAAATTCTTAAATTAGTATCGCTTTCTGATGATTAATAAAAAATAATCTGCTTATTTTTTAAGAAATATCGATAATAAATATCTTTCACAAATAAATAATCAATTCTTGAAGGTTCTGAAAAGCACTTAAAGTAGTGTCCTGAAGTTAAAAATTATTGTTCTAAATTTATTGTAATTGATTTCATTTTCTAGAAATTATAATCAAATTATAAAGAAATCAAAAAGAATTTAAAATTATAAAAAATAAATCTTTAATATTAAACATAATATTAAATTCGGATTCTACCTTTCAATAAACATTTACTTAAATTACTCGTTTTAAAAATCTACTTTTTAAAGAATAACTATTCACAATAATAAAAATATTGTACACAAAAAAAAAATAAATTTTGTTTTTGAAAAGAAAAACTAAAAATTCTTAAAATTTAAAGATGAATTTAAAAATGAAGAACTATTAAATAAATATAAAAAATTCATCATTTAATTACTTATATTTTTCTAACCACTTATTTGAATTATTCATTTTAAAAAACGACTCTTTTTACAAATAACTACTCAGAATAAATAAAAATATGGACACAGAAAAATAAAAATTTTGTTTTTAAAAATAAAAAAATAATTTTTTTAAACTTTAAGCCTTTATTTAAAAAATTTCAAATATTTAAAACAAATTTGTTATATTAAAAATAATATCGTAGTTGATGCATAATTTTAAATAATGATTTTACTTACACTTTTAGCTTTTAGAAACGTAAAGTGTCTTTATAGCCATTCTTTACAAATAATAAAAGCAGAAACAAAAAAAAGTAAAAGTTCTCTTTTAAAATTAAAAATAATGAAATAAGACAGTAAAAAATTGTCGTTTTAAAATTTTAATAAAATAAACAAAATTTTTGAAGAATAAAAAAATTAATCATACTTAAAATATTATTAAATTTTGATCCTAATATTTAAAAAAAAATTTATTTCAATTTAGTTTTCGTCAGAAATTTTTTTTTTTAATAATTATTACGATTAATAAAAAATGCTAAGATAAAACTTATAGTTTGCTTCAAAACTTTTAAAATTTTTAACGAAAACTGAAAATAATATGCAAAATTATGTAAAGCTTAATTAAAAAATTAAAAATTGTAAAGAAGTGTAACAAAATTTTTAATGTAAAAAATAATAATAAAATTAGGTTTTAAATTTATACTTACTTTCCGTTTAGAAATTCTATTGTTTTTAGTGATTTATTAAAAATATATACAGAACATATAAAACCTTGTTCAACTTTTATTCTTTAAAATTTTTTAAATTTATATACTCTAAATTTAAATATAAGAAATTATTAATTTTAAATTTAAATACATGAGTATATGAAGTTAAATGATTTAAATTATTTACGTAATAATTTAGATATAATTAAGTGTATTCTTTAATTTATTTAATATTTTCTAATTTTTAATTTATTTTTTAAATAATAAATTAAAAATAAGTAATATATATCATATAATATTAAATACTCAAGTATTTTCAAAATTAATAATTTTGAATGTTTAAATTTAAAAAACCTAATTTAAAAAAATTTTCAAGAATAAAATTGTAAAAGATTGTAGTATATTTTGTTTGTATTTTTAATAACCCAGTTTAAAAGCTATATAGAATTTCTAAAAAGAATGTTTTGTATAAATTTGAAACCTTAATTTAATATTATGTTCAAGATTTAAAATTTTTATAATAATTAAATTAATTTAATTTAATTCTTTTAAGTTAATATTTTTTTATTAATTTATCTTTTAAAAGATAAGTTAAAAATATTAAATAAATTAAAGAAAACATTTAATTACATTTAAATTATTAGGTAATTAATTTAAATCATATAACATCAAATATTTATGTATTTAAAATTAAAATTAATAATTCTTTAGGTTTAAACTTAAAGTACCTAAGATTTAAAAAATTGTGACGAATAAAAATGGAGAAAGAAAATTATAAGTTTTTTCTTAGCATTTTTTTATTATTCGTAGTAGTTATTTTTAAGAAACAATATCGTTTTATGGAACCTAACTTGAAATAAGTTATATTTTTAAATATTAGGATCAAAATTTAATAATATTTAAAAAATGATGAATTTTTTTATTTTTTAAATTTTTTATTATTTTACTCAAAATTATAAATTAAAAATTTTTTTCTGCTTTATTTTATTATTTTTAATTTTAAAAGGGATTTTTACTTTTTTCTGAATTTTGACTATTTATTTAAATTTGTTCATTTTAAAAAATTACCCTATTTACAAACAATTATACTGTATAAATGAAAAGTGGACATAAAAAAATTAAAATTTTGTTTTTAAAAATAGGAAATAAAAATTCTAAAGTTTAAAGTTAAATTAAAAAAAAAAATTTATTTCAATTACAAAAATTTTGTTATATGGGTCAATCCATTTTATTTCACCTAAAGCCGTTGCGGACTATTTTTTAAAAAGTCTGATAATTTGTAGAAATCGTCTTTAGGATCCTAAGAATGCATATTGGACAATGATTTTCTGAAATTTTATTGACTTATTTCATAAAATTGATTTTAAAGTTGAGATGGGCTTTAAAAATGTCATTTTGACAGGTGGACAAATTAAATAAAAAAGCACACAAATAATTAATAAATGAATTTTTTTTTCTTTTATAATTGATAAGAATTGTTTACTTTTTAATTTCCGAACACTTTGAGTTAAACGTAACTTCTTATAATTATGAAAATTGATATTAAATATGAAGTGTCAAATGTCAAAATTTCACACTTTTAAACTTCTTTTTTTTTAGAATCTGAATTAATATTTTTTAATAAAACGTTACTTAAAATGAAGTACTTTTAATTTAGTTACATATGATCTAGTGTTTTTTTAAATTATTAATTTGGAAGTATGTAATATTTTACCTTCAAAATTGAAATTTGATGAATTTCGCACAATTTCAAATACCAATTTCTCATTCCCAGAAGATCGAAAAAATCCCATTCTTTATTAAATATTTGAACTTGACCTCCCTTTTCTTGATCTCAAAGTTTGGCGTTGGAGAGACGAACGATTCTTGAGTTAAATTGATTTTAAAATAGTCGTTTTGTGAATGAAATTTAAGGTTACAAAAACAATTAGATTATCAAACTGAAGTTGTAGCTTGATCTTTATCGATTTAACAGATATTTAATTCAAATTTAAAATTATATTTAAATAAATAAAATTTAGTTTATAATTAGATCAAGTATTTAATTTTAATAATTATGACTATTTATTAAATTTATCAAATTATTTTAATTTAATAACAAAATACTTATAACCCTAAAACTTTTCAATAAACCTTCTTTTTTTAAATATTCATTTTAACAATTTGAATTGTTTATTAATGACATTTAAAAAAATACAACAAATCTATTTTAATAAATTAAAGAATTTATAAGTCTTGGAAGGAAACGTCTTCAAAATCTTCTGACTCAGAAATTTTCTTGATTCTCAGCTTCGTCGTTGAGAGTGGTATGAAGCAGTGATTACTACGTGTTCCCGGTATGGTTTTAATCATTTTATATCTGCGACTGAGGTGTCTGTTAATTTTTTTACTTCTCCTGTTTGTACTTTAATAAATTGGATTACTTTAATTTGTTTTTCACAGTAGTCGAACATGTCATTAACGTTTAAACACACCTGTCCTGAATGAAAAAAAAGTTCTTTCCCGATGCCGAAAGAAAACTATTAGGTATTTTGAATCCTTTCGATTCAAAGAAACAAAATTTTAAAGGTACAAAATCATATCCGATCCTCCTGACTGTTTTTCATTACTTTTGATGTTCGTTTAGTGCATTTTAATTAATAAAATTTGTTTAAATCAGTCCCAAAGGACATATTAACAACTATTAATATGAACAAAGAGATAATAATTTAAAAATTAATCGTTTATAAATACGAATTAATTGTTCAAAAACGATGCTCAAAATAGAATATGGTCCTATTAACAAATGAAATATGCCTCTATGAAGTGAAGTGAATTTTTATAAAACAAGAAACATGTGAACATACATCATATTAAACATAACATAACCTAAAATTTTTTCATTATACTGCACTAAATGTACATTAAAATTATAAAAAACGGTCAAGAGGATCAGATTCGATTTTGTACCTTTAAAATTTTGTTTCTTTGAATCGAAAGGATTCAAAATATGCAAGAGTTTTCTTTCGGCATCGGGGAAGAACTTTTTTTCATTCAGGACAGGTGTGTAAAATAGTGTGGTTTCCATTAACTCCTTGCAACTGGGTGCAAAGTGGCTTGGTCATTGACCCGTTTAAAGGGAGATCTTCTTTTAGATGTCTCAAGTATTGTCCTTGCTTCACAGACACAAAATAGTGCACTTTTATTGATTGCAATTGCTCTTTTAAAGACTCCACGTATTCAGTTCGAGACTGGACAATTGTAACTAAATCTGCTCTGTCAACTTGGATCCATTGCTTATACTTTACAGTTGCGTCTTCATCCATTTTTACTTCCACAATATTATCTATTTCTCCAAATCCTCGACATTTTTCGCATTCTCCAATCATACATTTCTCGCTTTCCATATTACAAATTCCTAATTTAAGGAGATCTGTTAAGCAATAGTCAGGTTTTAATAAATCTATCATCAACTTTGCGTTTTCATGATGCACGCATACACAATTTCGAAATTTCTATTTTTAAGTCTGGAAATTTTTCTTTAAAATTTAAAAATAATTCTTTTATATTTAACAAAACTAAACGTTCTTGTTTTTTTTCTTTTGTGTAAAATTTATTTCTGAACGTAACATAGTCCTTAGCTCCAGGGCACATTCTACTATTTTCATCATTTTCGTAAAAACTTATCACTTCATTTTTTGTTGAATCGTTTATTCCTTCTCGAGGTTTGTAAGTAATTTCAGGCAGCACTCCGTGCGATTCAGTTAATTTTCTGGCCTCCTTAACTTCATATTCTGTAACGTTAAATTCTTTGCAAACCTTTTCTATTGACCAAAATTTAGGAACTAAAGTTAATATCTTTATTTTATCTATTTTTTCGCAAACGTTTATTTTCTTTTTTAATTCTTCCACCAATGTTTTATAACCTTCGGCCCATAAAAAATCTTCTGAATTTTGAGTTTTTATATGAAGATTGAAAGAATTGTTCAGATTATCTGCTATTGATCTCGATGTCTCATGTAAAGCATTTTCAATTGCGGATTGTCTTTGACTATTATTTAATTTTCTTATTTTATTTGGTTGCAATCCAATTGACGAAAAAGCTTCCTTTCCAATAATTTCTGGATGTTCAAATGAAAGATCATAAATTAAATCAAGTTCGTTAATTTTATTGTCTCTTTCTTCAGCAATTTTTTTTCGACAAGTTGGACAGATGCTCATACCAGGAACTAAATTTAAAAAGTTGTTCGTTTTTACAAAATTTAAAGTTATTTCGCGTAGCCCTTTCGACTTTACTGACGAATGACAACTATAAGGATCGCAACATTTTTTTCCGAAGTATTGAGAATAATTGTGTAAATATTTATTTTCATGTTTTTCACATATAGTGTTGATATTTTCATGGCTTCGTAATTTTAAAATTAATTCTTCGAATTCACTATATTTATTCCTTATTGGTTGTTCTAAAGGGGTCGTTAAACTTTCGCAAGTTTCTTTAAAATACACACCTAGAGAACCCTGCATTTTTAATTAAAACGTAATGCTTGAAACAAAATTTGAAAAGACGATACGTAAATATCATGCAGGTTATAAAAAAAAGAATAAAAAAAATAAACGAGTAGGTTAAAATTGTTAAAATGAATATTTAAAACAAGAATGTTTATTGAAAAGTTTTAGGGTTATAAGTGTTTTGTTATTTCATTGAAATAATTTGATAAATTTAATAAATAGTCATAATTATTAAAATTAAATACTTGATCTAATTATAAACTAAATTTTATTTATTTAAATATAATTTTAAATTTGAATTAAATATCTGTTAAATTGATAAGGATCAAGCAATAACTTCAGTTTGATAATCTACTTGTTTTTGTAACCTTAAATTTCATTCACAAAACGACTATTTTAAAATCAATTTAACTCAAGAATCGTTCGTCTCTCCAACGTCAAACTTTGAGATCAAGAAAAGGGAGGTCAAGTTCAAATATTTAATAAAGAATGGGATTTTTTCGATCTTCTGGGAATGAGAAATTGGTATTTGAAATTGTGCGAAATTCATCAAATTTCAATTTTGAAGGTAAAATATTACATACTTCCAAATTAATAATTTAAAAAAACACTAGATCATATGTAACTAAATGAAAAGTACTTCATTTTAAGTAACGTTTTATTAAAAAATATTAATTCACATTCTAAAAAAAAATAGTTTAAAAGTGTGAAATTTTGACATTTGACACTTTATATTTAATATCAATTTTCATAATTATAAGAAGTTACGTTTAACTCAAAGTGTTCGGAAATTAAAAAGTAAACAATTCTTAACAATTATAAAAGAAAAAAAATTCATTTATTAATTATTTGTGTGCTTTTTTATTTAATTTGTCCACCTGTCAAAATGACATTTTTAAAGCCCATCTCAACTTTAAAATCAATTTTATGAAATAAGTCAATAAAATTTCAGAAAATCATTGTCCAATATGCATTCTCAGGATCCTAAAGATGATTTCTACAAATTTTCAGAATTTTTAAAAAATAGGCCGCAACGGCTTTCGGTAAAATAAAATGGACTGACCCATATTGAAAATTATATCAAACTGAAACCATAATTTCAACATTGAAAAAAAAATTTATTTGATTCAGAAAACCAATTTCCTGACTATTATTAATTAAATATTTATTCGTATTAAATAATCATTATTTAAATCAAATGAATTGTGCTTGAACCAATATTTTCAGTATTTAAAACTGAATTAATGCAAAAAATAATTATTTGATGCAAATAAATATTTATATGATAATAGTCAAGTAATTGGTTATTTAAATCAAATATATATTTTTTTCAGTGAAATAATGATTTACTTAAACTTAGCTTTTAGACATTTTTAAGTGTCCTGACAATTTTTTTAAATTAGGTTCTTTCTGTGTCCATATTTTTATTTATTCTGAGTAGTTATTTGTATAATTAATTTAATTGTAATTATTTGTAACTTCCCGTAGAGGAATTATTTGAACAAATCCATTTGCTTCAAAAATTACATTTTTCAAAATACGGCACTGTTTTAATTAAATGTAAGATAAAAATTATATCTTCTAAAAATTTCATAATTATTTAAACAAATTCAGTTTTGTTTAAACAATTACCTTTTTTAATAAGTACTAAACTGTATATTTAAACTGTAACATTTGATTATAATTAATACATGCGCGTATCCAGGGGGGGGGTCAAGGGGGTCAAGACCCCCCCTAGGAGCTAACTTGGATTTGCATGGGAGAGAGAGAGAGACAACACTATAGTGTTGTCTCTTTCTCTCTCATGTATGACCCCCTCCAGAAACCGAGGCTGGATACGCCACTGAATTAATATTTGATTAATATTTGATTAATATATGATTATAATTATTTATAACTTCCCGTAGAGTCTCGCGTAGAGTGAAGATGAACTTATTTTTATAGAAATCATATGTCAACGAAATCAATTCTGTTGAATAACTGAACAATTTTTGTTCCTTCTACAAAAAATATAAACTTATTTAAACAAATTGCATATGTTTTGACAATTTATTACCTACATTTTCAAAAGCCTAAAAAACTGTTTTACTTGCGTAGCAAAAGTAAAAATGGTACCTATCTAGCTAAATTAAATAATATTCTGTAATTTCTGTAATTTACTTAAATTAATTAATTATAATTCAATTAAACATTTATTTGTTGATTATTTTATACTTTTGGTAGATTTATCATCCTGTAATCATTTGTATTAAATAACTTAAATATTTTCATACGTTTTATGAAAAATTTATATTTTTTTTAACAAGTTGCATCCCAATGGGAAATTGCCAATGATCACCATTGGCTAAATAATGGTCCCATGATTGGCGGCCAAAAGTTTTTTCTTGGCAAACTATTGGCAACCAATATTGGACCACAGTTGGTCAATCCTTGGGATGATAACGGGTTTGCCAGTCATTGGCAGCCATCATTGGTTCAATATTGGTTGCCAATGATAATGCCAATAAATAAAATTTTTTAAATTAACAATATTAAAATCTATATTTTTATATTGTTAATTTATTTATTGTTTAAAAAAATTTTTTTTTTTTAATAAATATTTTAATTTATTTATTAATGCATGTCAAGTATTGGTACAATAATTGGCTTTCAATATTGGTCCATCCTTGGGAGCCAATGAATAACCAACAATCTTATTTTTACAACTCTATATGGAAACAGAGTTGTTAATTTAATCTTCAGCCAATATTTGACAATGAAGATTTGAGTGTTGGACACATTAGAAATGTATTTTCAAAGGTACGGGATCAGGCCTTATATAAAAGAGCTGAAGAAACTCGATCGTGAGAGAGGCTGACCGATGCGCGCCCTATGCCAGTTTCCGAAACCACAAACGCGTGAGAATCCTCGGCGCGCAGACGCAGCATAGATGCAGCGGGAAACTTCCACTATTTGAATTTGAATTTTTTATGCATTTAATCAAAAACAAGAAAAGAAATATAATAATACAAAAATTATACAAATTCTTAAATTTGTATAGTTTTCTGATTGTTATTAAAAAGTAATACGCTTAATTATAAAGAAATACTTATAATAAATATCCTCCATAAATAATTGTTCAATTCTTGAAGATTTGAAAAACTCTTAAAGGTGTGTCCTAAGGTTAAAAATTATTGTTCTAAATCTACTTTAATCGATTTTCATGTTATAGAAATTATTTAAATAAATTAATTAGTTTTAAAGAAATCAGAAAGAAATTAAATTGATGAAAAAATAAACATTTAATATTAAAAATAATATTAATAAAAATAATCACATTAAAACTTTGCTTGTAAAATAAACAGAACGAAAAATTTAAAATTAAAAAATTAATGAACAATTACAAAATATTAAAGAAGACTTTAATTTTATTAAAATGTAAACTTAAGTCACATAAATACAAATATTCATGTAAGCATTTAAATTTTAAATTCACCATTTTTTCTGTTTAAATTTAAAGTAAAATTTAACAAATTGTAAAGAATGATAGTTAATAAATATTTAACTTTATTTGTTATTCTTTTCGTTTTTCACATGCAAAAAATAATCATTTTTTTTTATAAAACTAAGAAACAAATTCTCTAAATTTGAATACAAATTAAAAATGAAAAAAATTTAATATATGTAAAAAAATTTTAAATTTGAATCATTTAATTAAATAATTTATTTTAACAAAATGACTTTCTAAATATAAATATCCAGAATATATAAAAAATATGAGCAAAAAAAATCAAAATTGGTTTTTAAAAATAAAAAAATAAACTTTTTAAAGTTCAAAATAAATTAAATTTTTTTTAAATTTTGTTATTCTAAAATTAATATTAAACTTGAATAATAATTTTTAATACAATTACTTAAAGTTAGTTTTCAAAAAATTCAATTATCATTAAAATGAATCTTTCCAAATAATAAAACTTAAACAGAAAGAATTAATGGTTTCTTTTAAATTAAAGAAATAATAGAGCATTAAACATAGTTAATTTAATATTTTGAATACTATTAAAAAAAATTTAACTTTAAAAAAATTAATGATATCAAAAATATTATTTTTTGATCATAATTAAAAAATGTAACTTATTTCAATTTAGCTGTTACAAAACGGCATTGAGTTTTAAAATTTAAATTTGTATAGAAAGGTTTAATTTAGTTCACATCTTATTCCCAGTTTAACTTAAAAGTTTAAAAAATTTTAAACAAAGTTTTTACTTTCTGAGCACATTTTTAAAAATATTCGAAATGTTTACTTTAAAATTTTTAAATTTTTGATATCATTAATTTTTTTAAACTTAATTTTTTTTTAATTTTATTCCAAAATTTTAATTAACCATGTATTAAAGCTTAATAGCTAGACACAAATTTTAAAATTTTAAATTTAAAAATCAATACTGTTTTATAGAGCTAAATTAATATGAATTTTTTTTTTAAATTAAGATCGAAAAATAATATTTCTGATGTCATTAATTTTTTTAAACTTAAATTTTTTTTAATAGTATTTAAAACCTTTAATTTTTTCTGTTCAAGTTTTACTATTTGTAAAGATTCGTAATTTTAAAATTAATTCAAGTTTTTGGAAACTAACTTTAAGTAATTATATTTGAAATTATTATTTAAGATTAATCTTAATTTTAGTATAACGAATTTTAAATAATTTTCAATTCAACTTTAAACTTTAAAAAGTTTATATTTTATTTTTAAAAACAAATTTTAATTTAATTTTAATAAAAGATATGGACAAAAAAGAAAATAAGATGTAAAGTAATTTAAAGCTTAATACCTAGACTCAAATTTAAAAATTTTAAATTTAAAAATCAACACTGTTTTATAAAGTTAAATTAATATGAATTTTTTTTTAAAATTAAGAAAAAAAATAATATTTTTGATGTCATTAAATTTTTTAAACTTAATTTTTTTTTAATAATATTCAAAACATTACATTAACCATGTTTAATGCTTTATTATTTCTTTAATTTTAAAGAAACCTTTAATTTTTTCTGTTCAAGTTTTACTATTTGTAAAGTTTCGTTTTAAAATTAATTCAAGTTTTTGGAAACTAACTTTAAGTAATTATATTTGAAATTATTATTTAAGATTAATATTATAATTTTAATATAACGAATTTTAAAAAATTTTAAATTCAACTTTAAACTTTAAAATGTTTATATTTTATTTTTAAAAACAAATTTTAATTTAATTTTAATAAAAGAGATGGACATGAAAAAAAATAAGATGTAATCTAATTTAAAGCTTAATACCTAGACACAAATTTTAAAATTTTAAAATCAACACTGTTCAATAAAGCTAAATTAAAATGAATTTTTTTTTTAAATTACGATCGAAAAATAATATTTTTGATATCATTAATTTTTTTAAAGTTGAATTTTTTTTAATAGTATTCAAAATATTAAATTAACTATGTTTAATGCTCTATTATTTCTTTAATTTAAAAGAAACCATTAATTCTTTCTGTTTAAGTTTTATTATTTGGAAAGATTCATTTTAATGATAATTGAATTTTTTGAAAACTAACTTTAAGTAATTGTATTGAAAATTATTACTCAAGTTTAATATTAATTTTAGAATAACAAAATTTAAAAAAAATTTAATTTATTTTGAACTTTAAAAAGTTTATTTTTTTATTTTTAAAAACCAATTTTGATTTTTTTTTGCTCATATTTTTTATATATTCTGAATAGTTATATTTAGAAAGTCATTTTGTTAAAATAAATTATTTAATTAAATGATTCAAATTAAAAATTTTTTTACATATATTAAATTTTTTTCATTTTTAATTTGTATTCAAATTTAGAGAATTTGTTTCTTAGTTTTATAAAAAAAAATGATTATTTTTTGCATGTGAAAAACGAAAAGAATAACAAATAAAGTTAAATATTTATTAACTATCATTCTTTACAATTTGTTAAATTTTACTTTAAATTTAAACAGAAAAAATGGTGAATTTAAAATTTAAATACTTACATGAATATTTGTAATTATGTGACTTAAGTTTACATTTTAATAAAATTAAAGTCTTCTTTAATATTTTGTAATTGTTCATTAATTTTTTAATTTTAAATTTTTCGTTCTGCTTATTTTACAAGCAAAGTTTTAATGTGATTATTTTTATTAATATTATTTTTAATATTAAATGTTTATTTTTTCATCAATTTAATTTCTTTCTGATTTCTTTAAAACTAATTAATTTATTTAAATAATTTCTATAACATGAAAATCGATTAAAGTAGATTTAGAACAATAATTTTTAACCTTAGGACACACCTTTAAGAGTTTTTCAAATCTTCAAGAATTGAACAATTATTTATGGAGGATATTTATTATAAGTATTTCTTTATAATTAAGCGTATTACTTTTTAATAACAATCAGAAAACTATACAAATTTAAGAATTTGTATAATTTTTGTATTATTATATTTCTTTTCTTGTTTTTGATTAAATGCATAAAAAATTCAAATTCAAATAGTGGAAGTTTCCCGCCGCATCTATGCCGCGTCTGCGCGCCGAGGATTCTCACGCGTTTGTGGTTTCGGAAACTGGCATAGGGCGCGCATCGGTCAGCCTCTCTCACGATCGAGTTTCTTCAGCTCTTTTATATAAGGCCTGATCCCGTACCTTTGAAAATACATTTCTAATGTGTCCAACACTCAAATCTTCATTGTCAAATATTGGCTGAAGATTAAATTAACAACTCTGTTTCCATATAGAGTTGTAAAAATAAGATTGTTGGTTATTCATTGGCTCCCAAGGATGGACCAATATTGAAAGCCAATTATTGTACCAATAGTTGACATGCATTAATAAATAAATTAAAATATTTATTAAAAAAAAAAATTTTTTTAAACAATAAATAAATTAACAATATAAAAATATAGATTTTAATATTGTTAATTTAAAAAATTTTATTTATTGGCATTATCATTGGCAACCAATATTGAACCAATGATGGCTGCCAATGACTGGCAAACCCGTTATCATCCCAAGGATTGACCAACTGTGGTCCAATATTGGTTTCCATTAATGCGCCAATATTGGCACCATTGGCTCCCAATACTGGTCCATTAATGCGCCAATCGTTAGTTTCCCATTAAGATTTGTTTAAACAGATACTTTTTTAAAAAGTACAGAACGATTTTATTCAAAGTAAAAGTAAAAATTATGTCTTTTTTGTTAAATTATTATTATTACAAATTTTTGTGATTGTTTAAACATTTGATTGAGAATCCTTTTAAACATTACGTGTATTTATGAAAATGTAATCAATACTATTGAATAATTATTGACAATTTTTGATATATTTTACAAAACATCCACAATTATTTAAACAATATCATTTATTTAAACAATTTTTTTTAAACTGTGTTACTTTAAATTAAGGTAAAAATTACGTCTATTTATTTTTAGTTATTTGAAATAACATTAAAATTTTTACAATTGTTTAAACATTTTAATCATAATTATTTTGAACTTTCCCTTGATTTAGTATACTGCGAGTTATACTGCACCAAAAAAAATATCTTCTTTTGAAGGAGATAGATGCTTTTTTTCCTCTATAATATGGTATCAAAATGATTCCCCTCATTTTGAGAGGACGTTATACTCATCAAAATGAGAGGAACTTTCCTCTCAAAGGGTAAACTTTTTCACTTTTTCACTTTCATACTTAAAATCATTTAAAGAAAGTTAAAATCACTTACTACCTTCATTGATTCACATAAAGAAAGAAATATTCATCAATATTCGAACATTTTGTATGTTGTTTTATTAAATACGTGAGTAAAATAAATATGTCACACTGCTAGGTTATATTGGTCTTTTACTTCAATCTCACATTCGTACACAAACAAATAATGAAGTCAAAATATTACAGTGGCGGTTTTACATGGGGGCGATTGGGGCGACCGCCCTCGCCCCCGAGAATCTTATATTTGTATAAGAGAGAGAGAGAGAGAGAGAGAGAGAGAGAGAGAGAGAGAGAGAGATAGCACTATGGTGCTATCTCTTTCTATCCCATATATCGCCCCTTCCGAACACTTTGCCTAAAGCCGCTCCTACACACAAAAAACAAAGTCTTAAAGTCATGATTAGCTACTTTTAAGATTTGCCTTAAATTAAGTCGAAAACTGAATTAAAGTGCAAAAATATCTAAATAACAGACATGTTGAGTCTTAAAGTGAAAATTAAGTGTTAAATATCCTGGTTTCTAGTTGTCGATGCTTAAAACCAGACACAGTTAAGCTGTTCTATCACAATATGCTTACGAAGATACTTTTCAGCCTTTCCGGAGGCTTAAAAGTAGTCCTGATCGCCTGACGTCACCAGAAGGGTCTTGCGCATGAGCAAACATCATATGTTAATGGCGCACAGTGGGACGAAACGCTAATTTTTAGTTCAAAAAAGTCTAGAGCCCACAAATCTTGACCGATTTTAGAATTTTTTTTTTAAATTATAGAGTATAAAATTCTTAAGAGGATCTTGTCCGTGATTTTTGTTGAAAACATTTTTTTTATTGTTTAATGACAATTCTTTAATAACTATGAACAATTGTTATAAACAAATTCGTTGAATATGTAGTGCAAATTATTACATTCAATTTGTTTTTCATGAAATTTCTTACTTGGGTGCTTTTTGGGTAGCTGATTACAAATCTGACATCAGTTTTTAAAAATCCAAAATAGCTGATCCAATATGGAGCACAGTGGGACGAAACGCTAATTTTTCGTTCAAAAAAGTCTAGAGCCCACAAATCTTGAGCTATTTTAGATTTTTTTTTTTAAATTAAAGGGTATAAAATTCTTAAAAGGACCTTCTCCGTGATTTTTGTTAAAAATTTTTTTTATTGTTTATATTCTTCTGCAATTGACTAATTGTTATTAATTGTTACTAATACCGAATCACACATAAGTTCTTAAGAAGGATTTTTTTAAAATATGAATATGCTTTTATTCCTAACCTATACAGCCATAATTAGATAATCCAGAAGATTTGATCACTATTTTTTAATTCAAACGTAGGTTTAATTTCAGCTTTCTTAATAATTGACAATAGAATAATACAGTATAAGGTTTGAAATTCAGCCCATTTATTGGCTTCAAAATAAATTTTAGTTTTTAGTGTTGCTTTTTTTCAGCCCACTGTGTGTATTGCTTTCAAGTTATTTTCTTTTGCTGAATTTCAGCCCACAGCGGCTTCTTTCGTTTACACCTTAAAAGAAGTCCAAAATTTAGACTCGTTTTAATACTTTGTTTTTTGTGTGTAAAATATTATAATATAATAATATTATTATTATGTGCACAGAACACTAAAATATTATTATCAAGTCTTAAATCTTTTAAGACACACTGTAAATTGTCTTCCACAATCGAAAACTAAAGGTGAAAATAAACGTTATAGCTGACGACGTGACGCGACGCGATACAATTGTTACTGATTGCGCATGTGCAAATACGATATAGAAGATATTCCTCTACTTTTGATCGGACGTCTCCTATCGAAAGTAGTGGATTACTCTCAACATAAGATTAAACCGTGAGAGTTGTCTTCTAATATGTTTTCTCTTCAAGACAGAGGAAAATACTATTGGTTGTAGTATAATTAGCTCATTTTAAGTAAAAAACTCTAGAAGATTTTATGACAGGAATGTTCCGCTGAAAAGAAAAAGATATTTTTTTCGGTGTGTGATTAATTCTATTGAATAAGCAAAACATTTTCATTCATTTCACAAAAAGTTCACAATTGTTTAAACAATTTGTTTAAACAATTATGTTTTTTTTTTTTTTTTTTTTTTTTTTTTTTTTTTTTTAGTTATTATACACTCGTTTTTAACGACCTTACTGGCCCAATGAGTGTCCCCCGTAGGGAGTTCCTAGAATTGTACCTTTGTATATATTCTTTTTAAGTGTTTTTGCGTCTACAGAACGGCTTGAAATTAGGAGTACTCGCATTTGCCTGGACCACCCGGTATATTGGGTTTTCTCGCCAGTGTAGAGGGAAAACTGTAGAAAAACCTCACCGAATAAAACCGGTTCATCGACAGTCGAGTTCTAGTGATCTGCACAGGTCGGTTACCGACAGTGCATATCATCATTCCTCGACGTCAAACCTTCCACTGAAGTTATCTCACGAGTTAGAAAAATCCCAGACTCATCGGGGCGCGAACCCAGCAAGCTGGACTTGGCGCGACCGCAGAGTCTAGTATTTAACCAACTGAGCTAACTCCGTGGTCAATTATGGTTTTTTTAAATGCACGTAATAATTCTTTTAAAAACTTATTTTACTGGAAATTAGTTTAAAAAAATGTTATTTGTTTAAATAATTGTTATGTAGTAAAAGAGTGCAAATACTAATAGTATAGTAAAAATAATAATTACATACTAAAAACAAAACTAAAGACCGATTGTAAATTGAAAAAACGTGAAGATGCAGCAACTTGAGAAAGAGGTAATTTTTTGATTCTAAAGTATAAGTATCTAAAAAATACAAGTTTTCAAACAGATCCACAGGAAATGTTTGCAACCCTAAATTTTAGTGAAAAGAATTCATGAGCTCTTAACTCCACCGTGTCTCACTTCAGTTTTCTGTTGTTGTCAAAGAGAAAGTGAACATGTGGTCACTAAATCTCAGAATCCCGATACGATACCGATCGATATCTCGGTTTCCTGATATTTTTTCGATCGATACTAAACCGATACTGGAATCTCAAAAACCGAGACCGATACGATAGATATTTTTCTGAGATTTCTCCGATCGATACCGAGACAGTCTCGTATCAGACGGCATCACTAATATAATAGGAAGTGAGGGCCTGTTATTTATAACGTTTTGTTATTTAAATAATACATTTCAAATACAGGAGCAGGTAACAATAACTTGTTTCTTTCTGTGTTATAAAAGTTATTGTTTTTTTAAGTTAGTTTTGTAATTTACTTTTATATGAGAAATTTAAAATTATGCATTAAACTGATTTTTAAGTTTATTTTATAACATCAATAAAGGTGCTTAGATGATGAAGATGCAACCTTTTCTATAATCATATTTCATTTTATATTCTGACAATCGATTTTGGCGAGTTAGAGTGATAGATATATGTTTTTAGAAATGATTGCTGTGTCAATTTTCTTAATTTTCGTAGCTTCATTTTTTTGAAAAATTAATATTTTTAAATAATACAAAAAACAATATTTCAATATTTCATTCTTGAAGTGTCTCTATTCATCTTTTAAAATCCGATGGATTTTTTCAAATTGTTCATATTGCTGAGAAACTGCAATAATTACAAGAAGAAGATAAATTTTACAAAATTATAGATTTTTTTCTGTTCTCTTTTGTTTTTACAACATTTTCCCAATTTATTTCTCTTTACTATAGAAAATTAATAATGCCATCGTCTTCCGTATTAAAAAATGGAAAAATCCACTATATAAAAGTTGTTTTCAATGAAATGGACACCTTACACACACGTTTCAAATCTGGGGTGGTAAAGAACCACCACTATATATGCGTTAGCGGAAAGTTATGGCTATTTGACCAAAAGGGACATGAGGCCAAAAACCAAACCATATGCGTTAGCGTATAAGAAAATTCATATATGCAGTCAAGGGTTATGAAAATCAAATGTTTAGTTTTTTATTCTGTGAGTTCAGGCTGTAAAAATTTTTCTAAATTTTTCTTATGAAGTCGTTCGAAATATTTCGAAAATAATTCGAAAAGTTATTTTTAGACTTGAATTTAGATATTGGTCTAAAAATTTAGAATAATTTCGAAACTGTTAGGAAATTTTTCGAAAAATCAGTAGGATTTTTTAATTTTGCAAAGTTTTCGAAATTTTTCGTATTGAGTTCGAATACTTTCTTTACTAAATGCTATAAATTTATCAAAAGATTTGGAAAATTTTCGAATGTGGGTGCGAATTTCAATTATTGGAAGAATTACGACATTTTCCGACTTAAGTGTTAAATATAACTCAACATTTAGTATTTTTACACAAATGCACAAAATTCTTAACTGTATAATTCTGAATGAATTAGTTCCCTGACGAAAGTATTGGATTGAATTTGAATCAGATTGAATAAGTTTTAATCAGTATTCTTCCGGGGCATTCCGAATAAAATTCGAACGGATTGATTCGGAATGATTCGGAATGAAATACAGTACCGTCGGAAATTGTCAGTCCACCATTTTTTAAGGTTTGAAAAACATCTTTAAACGTACAAAGTACAAATATTAAAATTTTTCTGTGTTTATTTCCTTAAAGTAGATAAAATTTTAAGGAAAATAAGGCCTGAGTGAAGTGAGTTAGTCAATTTTTCTTTGAAATATGTTAAAAAATGTTGAATTTTTAATGTTTTAGAAAAATTGAAATTACTCTCGAAATAATATAGGTTTTTTAAAGTTTCTATGCTTGTTTTAATGGAAATTTTCTGGAAAATAAGACTGTTGCTTAGGAATTAATGTGCAATTTTTTTCCTAGCATATGCAAGGCTCGGAAGTTGGACCAAAAAATAAAAAAAAATTATTGTTTATATCTTGATATCAAATACAGCTATATAAAATATACCAAGGTCATAATTGTCAATAACTTTCGGAAGGAAGTAATATAATATATATATTGGAATTTTAAAAATTATTTTTATGTCAAAATAGTGTCTTCAAAATTTGATAAATTTTTTGGTCCAACTTCCGAGCCTTGCATATGCTAGGAAAAAAATTGCACATTGATGCTTAAACAACAATGTTATTCTCCAGTAAATTCCCTTTAAAACAAGCATAGGAACTTTAAGAAACCTTTATTATTTCAAGAGTAATTTCAATTTTTGTAAAACATTAAAAATTCCACATTTTTTAACATATTTCAATGAAAAATTAACTAACTCACTTCACTCAGGCCTGATTTTCCTCAAAATTTTATCTACTTTAAGGAAATAAACACAGAAAAATTTTAATAATTATACTTTGTACGTTTAAAGACGTTTTTCAAACCTTAAAAAATAGGCGGACTGACAATTCCCGACGGTACTGTAACAGGATTTAAACGGATTAAAATTTAGCTTCGGAATAAAACGGATTATTTCGGAATGATTCGGAAAGAATTTTTCGTCAAGTTACATCCATTTTTAGATTCGGATAAAAACTGATTGGTTCGGGAACAAATTTCGGAATGCCCCGGAAGAATACTGATTGAAACTTATTCAATCTGATTCAAATTCAATCTGATACTGTCGCCAGGGTTAAAAACTACCTTTTTAAGGGTGAAAACTCGTTTACCATATCATATAGTAATTTTTTACTAATAGTTTAGTAAAAAACTACTAATTTAATTAGTCAAAGTAATTTTTAGGTTATGTTAAACTACTAAAAGAATTTGTAGATTTCTATTTACTAATTACATTAGTTTTTTTTTACTATTGAGTTATTTTATCAGACAGTTAAGACTATAAGTTCTATCAGGTAATAAGCAACTTTTGACTCTAATTTGACAGTTGTATCTATAATATTTTAGTTTTTATTGTAAAATTTCATTTTGAGATGTTTTGGACTCAACATTTTGGTTAACCTTCCGAACATATTAGAACTAGTTTAAGTGGACGGAAAATAAGAGTAAATACGTAAAGAGAAAATTATTCTTAACACGTATGGTAAGCAGTTTTTTTTTAATTGACTTTATTTTGAGATTTATTATAGCTTTTTGTAAAAAGGTTTCTGATGGTATTAAATCCAAGGAAAAAAAGCTATTCAAAATTATGTGATGTTTCTTTGTTTTCTACTATTTGTAACATTTTATAATACACATATCCGTCAAATTTATCGTACACTTTATATTATTATTACATTGGTTTCAAAATATATTAATAAATAATATTCTTCAGAATTTATTAAAACAACATTATTTGAAATATAAATGAAGCAAAAAACATTAAAAAACAAAAATTAATAACATAATTTGCCAAAATAGCAAAATGTCTTTTTACCCCACCAGGTGGTTCAAAAAAGACACTTGCAGTGCTCTCGTAAATTCGAATAACTTCGTCCTTTCAGGGAATACGAAGATTGTCCAGCAAGGATTTTGAAGCTGAAGAACTAAACTTTCAAAATTAGTTGGAAATCCGAAAAAAATGTTAAAATGCCGATTTTACATCTTAAAATGTAAAGAAATGGCCATTTCACCCCACCCTACTCTAATCCTATATAAGAAACAAGTACTGAAGGTAAGCGTTAAAAGTTAACGGAAAAGCGTTAACAGTTAACGAAAAAGGATACTTTTATACCTGGTTCCTTGGTTAGAGAGAGAAGGTATTTGTTAAAAGTTTACGGAAAAGGAAACTCTCAGCTCATTATACAAATTACCTTGAAATTTAAATTTTATTTCTTAATACAAACAATAGACTACCTGGCAGGGTGTCATTATCCTTCGATCAAACCCGTGTATGATGAGGGTCAATGGCTTTAGGAAAAGAGAAACATTTATTGGGTATTTTTTATTAAGTGTTTATAATAAAAATGTGTTTAATATAAAAGTGTATAGTATTAATATGCTTATTGTTTATTAAGAGTTAGTGTTGAATAGTTCTTAATACGGTAAACAAAAAGTGTTTATTAAAGAAATGAACTGTAAGTGATAAATAATAAATAATAAAGTGACTCTAATAGTAAATATACAGTAAAAATTAAATATGAAAAGTGACAGTGATTCAAATAAAAGTGTGCAAAATGTGTTAACTAAAGTAACAATATTTAGAAAGTGTTTAAGTTTTTTATTTCTTTCTTATTTTCAATAAAGTTAGTGTTATGAAATGCTAAAAGTGTCCATAAAATGCGATTGTGGATTCATTAAACAAGTGATTGATAACTGTTTAATAAATAAATTAATTGTGAATGTTTAATAAATAATAAAGTGATTATAATGTTTCTAAAAAGTCGTTACAGTGTAAAAGAAGTGTTAATAATATAATTATATAAAAGAGGTGAGATAAAGATATCAAGACAATAACATGAGAAAATAACATGAGACAATGATATGAAATAAACAGATGAGACCACTATGATGAAAATGAACTTTTTGTATATGATAGTCTTAATGAAGGTTGTTTAAATGAACATTACAGAGAATATTTATGCAGGTTATATCCTTTTATACCTAATGTAGTTTTTTTAAGAGTACAACAACAACTAAATTTTGTGGATTGTGGTGTATACGCCATTGCGTTTGCTGTTTTTTTATATTTTAATATTAAACCTGAAAATGTTGTATATAATCATACTTTAATGAGAACTCATTTGTATAGAATGTTTAAAAAAATGTGTCATCTCATTTTCGAATAATTTTACAAAATTGTATAAATTTGGAATTGGCAATATCGAACAAATAAACAACAATAATTTACATGTGAGGAATGTAAAAGATGCGACACAGAAGAGAAAATTAGATTATCAAACTAATTACGGCTTTACAGAAATGAAAGGAGATAGTAGTAGTCCTTCATTACATACAAAAATAGGACAGAAAAAAGTTGTTAATATTCCTGACTAAGAAACTGAAAAAAGCAGTATCAAATATGAAAAAATGTATTGTAAAAGACCTAAGTTAAAAGAAAAGATGGGAAAGAGAGACCAATAATAAATATGGAAAGTGTAAATAGTGACAGAATATAAATATTTGTAAGAAAAAACGTGTAGAAAATGCGTAAAATTCTATGGAAGTAGTAAAAGAAGGTAACAATTATAAAGTATTCGAAACAATAGTAGTAAGAAGATATTTTTTAGCAGTGCTAATGAGAAAAGTAGAAAAACTAGAGCAGATAAGACAAGTAAAAAAAGAATATCAAAAAATGTTAAAATTCAGTTAAAGTATCTTAAAGAAGTAGAAGGAGATAATAAGAATGAGAAATTACATAGTATAGTGAGCCAGACAAAAATTGTTAACATCTATAATCAGAAAATTAAAAAAAGTAGAGCAGAATATAAAAAAAAGCTACCGTCAAAGATTGAAATTGAAACAGAAGATGTGCCATAATAGGATGAAAATAATGAAATACTATATTCAAAAGATATGCAGGAGAAAGATGTAAGAACTTGTTATGAGAAACTGAAAAAAGTCACTCAAAATAACAAAAACAATAACGTAAAAGATTAAAATTAAAAAGAAACGTAATCGATGAGAAAAAAATAGATGTTTTGGATCATACGGGTAAAAAAATGGAGTCATTAATGCGAATGAAAACATTGATATTCGTGATTTTGCTTATGCTCAAAAAAATATTAATAGCATACATGTTCCAACTTATAAAGAACATTATCTTGATAATATGTCGTTTTTTTGCAAAAGATGCAAGGCTAAACATTTTGAGAAATAAAAAGTTCAAAAGAAATAAGGTTATAATCGAGGTTATAATTAATGTTGCAGTCAAGGTGGTGTATCGTTGCCTTCAGAAAAATACCCTCATGAATTAAAAAAATTGCTAGATGGATCTCATAAGATAACTGGCCATTTTAGGAATAATATAAGACTTTACAATAATTCATTCGCTTTTGTATCTTAAAATGCTAATGTAGTTAATTTCAATAATAGAAGGCGGGGACCATTTTGATAAATAATTCAAGGTCGAATTTATTATCAAATCAACAATTTCCTATTTCCTGAAATTGATAATGATCCATCTTTTGGTCAATTATTCTTGTACATGACAACTTAGATGTGGATGTATTATTTAGTATTGACAAATTATTAAGAGATTGTAACGCATATACAAAGTCTTTTTTGATGATGTCTGAGATCATTCCTGGTTGTAAATCCGTGTACAAGATCATCTACTAAACTTGTACATGATTCTGGATAAAATCATGCACTGGTGCATTGACTTGTCTTGTGCATGAACTTGTGAATGGGCAGCACGTGAATTTGGAACAACGAACGTGTACATTTTCATGCACGCACAATAAAATCTGATACAAGAACATGTGCATAGACGTGCAAATGTTCATGCACATAATTTTCTATACTTTAAATATTATTAACAAGTGTTACTTGTTTTATAGTGGTCCTCTATCTTTTATAGCCATTAAAATCTACTGCGCCGCCTTCAGTCCCATAGATAACTAATGCGCAACGTTTAAAGATTAATAAATAATTGTCCATTTTCGTGTGCAGATTCATGTGCATGTTCGTGTGCATGTTCATGCACATGAAATTATTTGCCTTTAGAAGCGTTCATGAACATGTGGTTGTTCCTTTGCACGTTCGTTGTTCCAAATCCATGTGTTGACCATTCGCAAGTTCATGCACAAAACAAGTCAATGCACCTGTGCATGATTTTATCCAGAATCATGTACAAGTTTAGTAGACGATCTTGTACACGGATTTACAACCGGGTTGAAATGGAAACTGCGTTAGCAAAAAAGAAATAATGAAGAAATTCCAGATTTACAACTAATGGTTACTTTAAAAACAGGATTGGATAAAGGAAGGTACAATTTTTAAAGGTGTAATGAAGTTGCTGCTATTTTTAAAATGAATGCTAAAGGTTTAATACTAGAGTCTTCTGTAACGATTTATAATACATCGATTACACAATTGCAATTGGTTAGTCATTTAGATTCAATTGTTGAACCTTGGATATATTAAATACTTTATTCTCTAGGAAGCAAGGGTTATAGTCTCGATATGATTCGTACTGATAGTGACAAACTAACCAGAAATCTAACTGTGTCCAGATCTGCATACATAAAATATAAAATGGGAATAAGAGATCATACCTTCAATCAATTTTTATATTCTGGAAGAATGTTTCGGCAATGGTTAGTTAATAATTATGTCAAAGTTGATTTGTTATTATGTAGCTTTTCATGGTAGTTCAGATTTATTTATTACTGTGACATGTAGTTCAAAATGGAAAGAAATTTAAGAAAATTTATTACTTAATCAGTCAGCTTCTAATAAACCTGACATGGTTGCAAGAATCTTTCATTTAAAAGTAAAAAAATTAATCGAAACTATTGTAGATGATAAACTATTTGGACAAGTAAAGTCTTATGTTTATCTTATTGAATTTCAAAAGCGCGGTTTACCACACATTCATTTATTGGTTATATTGGAAGAAGGTTCTAAAATATTAAGAGCTGGGAGTGTTGATCGGTAAACTTTTTAATGTCCATCACTGGACAAGCTGTTCGGCTCTTCCAGGAACTCATCGACTCCCGATGTCTGGCGAGTTTGGGCACAGGGGAATGAACGGGACCCCGTTAATTCGGGTAGTCGCCGTTTTTCGAACCTGTGCACTAGCTATCCTGTGCGGATGATGTTAATTCGGATTCCAAATGGGGACTAACCATTCTTGTCAGCTGTAGACGACATGGGTTCTGGGAGGAATAGGACACTCCTGTCTTCTTGGTTTTTCTAAGTTGGTGTGAAGTAGCCTCGATCCAGGGTTGGCGCCCGATGGACCGGTTGTCTGTTCGGTCTGACTAACGTCACCACCAACAAGATGTAACAATGACAGAACGTGCAGTTAAACATGATCGACCCCACTTAGGCCCCTTTTCGGAGGGTGGTCCTACCGTTGATTCCGATCGGTTGAAAGCCCCGATGGTCAACGCTAGCTCCTTGGATTCTGGGGAGAGCCAAACTCACGAGAGATATAACTAGTCTTGAGCTGACGATCAATCGGCAGGTCCATCGCGATTAAGGGTGTACGACGGCCGTAGTTCAAGGCGAGAAAGTGTAGCGAGCGTCAGCAGCTGTTGCAGCGCTTTTAGCAATGCCACAGCTGCAGATCTGGCTGACATAGAAGAAGATAGAGTAAAGGCTGAAAAATTGCGCGAGGAAGAGGGCATGATTCTTTTCGAAATGCAAATGGAATTAAAAATCATGCTAGCAAAGCTGACAGTGCAAAAGAACGTTGCAG